>JAPCWY010000006.1:1298500-2582000 GCA_028455895.1 Rhodomyrtus tomentosa
CGGTTCATTTCTGTTCTTGTCTGACTGTTGGGCCATGCTTCTTTTTTTTTGCTTTTTTTGGGCATTTTTTTTTGCCCCAGGTTTAGGCGTGCTTTGTCCAAATATTGCATCTTGTAGGCGGTTCACCGTTGAACTCCATTTGGCACACAATGGTGCCATTTTGGGTTCATGATTTTTGTGTCCGGTTTCATCCTTTTATCTAGCGCTTTGAAATGTTTAACACTGTTGACACTTGATTTTTAATCACATTTGCATTTCAATTTTATTTTTCAAAATTAATTAAAAATAGTAAAACAAATCATAAAATTTCAAAATCAACTTTGAAAACTTTGGTCAAGCCAAAGGAACCAATTTTGAACAAAAAATATTTTTCTTAATTTTTAATATTTTTTTGAATTTATTTAATTATAAAAATGCCCAAAAAAATTAGAGAAAATACCATTCATGGTAAAAAAAAAATAGTCAATAGTTTTATTTTAATTCCCTTTTCAGAATGGTCACTTTAAATATCAAAAATCGACTTGGGTAACTATGTTCCTTCACAAACATAAACCCGAATCGAGCATAAAAAGTCCTTTTTGAATCTTTTAATTTTCAAATTTCACTTCTAATAAGCTATGACATTTGAATCTAGATCCTTGAAGTGCAATTGGGTCAATTCGGCCTCCAATTTGATCAATTTTGATAAAAAGGACAATCGCACAAATTTCTTTTCAATTTAGTCCCCGGTTTCGCTAATCTTCATATTAAATTATCTCGGGCCACAACGATGAAAATAAAACACATCTTCCCCATGGTTCTCATCATTCTGAATTCGATGGCGGCCTTAATTTCAACTGATTCAATCATTTATGCCTTCAACTAACATAAAATCATTTTCGGATCCCAAACCAACTTTGGGGTTTTCACTCAATTTGGAGCTAAAAATTTCTGAAAATGCCCATTTTGAGTGTAAAATACACTGGGAGGCCCAATTCCAGCCTCAATTTCATAAAAAAAAATGGTCAATAGGGCCTTCAACTTGACCAAATGGATGAAACCGGATCCACCGGATCCACCGGATCGAATCTGACCCGATCCGGAGGATCCGGGTCTGCAACGTGACCAAGCAGAAGGAAAAAAATGGACGCTCTCCTCTCTGCCACAGATCTCAGCACGACGCCGCCTCAGGAAAGGATCGAGAACACTCCTCCCATTTTGTCAGCTACTGCACCAAGTACGTACGGAGGGAGTGAGCTGGCGTCTGGGGATCCCGAAAAAGGACAATACGCGGAGGAGCCGAAAGAGAGAGAGAGGGAGAGCTCGGGTACAGGAAGGATACTGAGGTGACAGAGAGGAAAGGAGGCCATTTTTTCTCTGGAGGATTTTTGGAGATACACAGACACACAGACGAAGAGAAAAGAGAGTGAATGGGAGACAGAGTAGAGTGAAAGGTGCCTCGTCGGAGTTCGACTCGAAGAAAATCAGAGCGAGGCCGAAAACGAGCAGTGGGGGAAGGACTTGAACGAGACCGAGGCTTAAGTGACGACCTCAGCGTTCCTAGACGATATATACACTGTCGACAGAACCCCGGCCATCATCGGAAGAAACGAAAAGGTTGACTCTTTTTCCATTCTCAGTGCCCTGTTTTCGGCACACCGTGGGATTTTGGCTCGGTTTGGTTGAAGATCAAACTGAGCTAAACCAAGTGCATCCTACGCTTGCTATCATCTCTAATAAATCCCATGCATGTTAATTTGTCTCGAGGATGTCGAGCGAGTGTGATTTATCGCTCAAATACCATTCTTGCTTAATGCGTGCTAAGTGTTTGACGAAATGCCCATGTATAGTTTGGTGCGTGTTTGCCATTGGTCTCCCCATGCTTGAGCCAGTTTGTTGATACTCTATCCCGAATGCCTTTTAGAATCTACTCTAAGTCGATTGCAATGTCTGTTTTGCATTGATTTGCGTTGAAAATGGAGGCCCAGACCTCCATGGTTCTCGGTTCGAGCCATGAGCTTACAGCGACGATTGAGGCGATGGCGAGCTCCTAGCGAGCTCGGTAAGTCTCTAAACCTTCATTGCGTGTTGTGTGAACGCTTGCAATCGAGTTTCAAACAAAAAATTTTCTACAAAAATCTTCACCTGAACCGGTTCTGTGGGGGTTCGATTCGCCGGTTCTTGCCATGCTCTTGGCCACGAATCTCACATATGTGAATGTGGGATGTCTTAGAAGTCGAATGGTGCAAAAATGGGCGAAAAACATGAAGATTTGGGCTCGATTCGCGTTTTCTGGCGAGAATTCTGGGGAGGCGCCGGTCGTCTTCTCTAGCAGAGTGGTTCGGTCAACGGTCAAAGGGCTGACGTGGCTTGCCATGTAGGCAGCCACGCCAGCTCGATGGGCCAGGCTCGGTTTTAAATAAAATCAGGATCGGACGGCCGTGAGCGTGCCAAGTGTCGCGATTCAGTGATTTTCGAAAATTAATAAATGATTTTATATTAATAAATGGTTTTTTAGAAAATAAAAAAAAAACTGATCCAAGGCCGTTGATTGTCCACATGTCACGATCTCGCATTTTCAAAATTAATAAAAGA
Organism: Rhodomyrtus tomentosa; assembly: GCA_028455895.1. Classification (NCBI taxonomy): domain Eukaryota; kingdom Viridiplantae; phylum Streptophyta; class Magnoliopsida; order Myrtales; family Myrtaceae; genus Rhodomyrtus; species Rhodomyrtus tomentosa. The sequence continues at coordinate 1,301,075 of JAPCWY010000006.1, forward strand.
TTTTTCAGAATAAAAGAAAGTAATTTTCAAAAAATTAAAAAAACACGATATTCTGTTCTATCGCTCTGCAAATAGACATGGGTAGCTTAGAGATAGACATGGCATACCGTGGGAGGGCTTGGACTACTGTTTTAATTAGTAACTCTTTTCCTGCCCTCGACATAAGATTTTCTTTCCACCCTTCTAGTTTTGAATTCACCGTCGCAAGTACCCAATTGAACATGTCTTTCTTCGTTTGGCCCCAGTCTGATGGAATACCTAAACACTTGCCCGTCTTTTCCATAATCGGAACTCTCAACTCAATAGACAGATTCCTCTTCAGCATTGCTAGGCAGCCCTTGTTGAAATAGATGCCCGACTTATTCTGATTTACGGCTTGTCCTGAGGCGTAGCAGTACTGTTCAACAAGTTTGCCACATTCCGACATTCATTTAGGCAGCGTATGGTAGTGTTTCTGTTTCTAAGAGCATTTTTGAATAGAAATATTTTTTTATGTTTCTGTTCCCGGTTACGATTTTTGAAATAGCTAGAATATTCGAACAAAAGCGCATGAAACCCTCTAGGTGAAAATTTATATGTCAAGAAGTTGCACCTAAGGCAAACAAAAGAAGTGACTTAATAGAATAGTTGGCGAATTTAAAAGTAAAAATAAAAATATTTCAAACACGAACTGGCAACCGAACATTAGTTAGCAACTCGGGGTGCATTTGTTTCGCGTTAATTGAGAAAAAAATTTCTTAAATCATCGCTTTTATTGCGTGAAAAAAAAAACGAACGAAAATAGTTAGTTTTCCTATGTTTTGTTATATGCAACAAAAAATATTTTTTGGTGTTTGGATCTTATTTAAAAATTGATTTCAATATCATAACTTTATCTCATGTTAGAAAATAAAATCGAACCTTTAAATTATTTTTATCTTTGTTGTTTTTCTTTATTTGTCTCCTTTTTTTTCTTTTGCTTTCTCCCTCCACCACGAAGATCGGCAGCGGCCACAGGCAAGCTCGAGCTCGCTAGCACACATCTATAGCCAACGTGGCGGCACGACAACTGACCGGTGGAGGAAGAAGAAAAAGAAAACATTAAAAAAAATTAAACAATAAAAAATAAAAAAATCTATAAAAGAAAAAGTGTAAAATATATAAAACAAAATAAAGAACAATTGAGATGAGAAATTTCGAAAGGGTTTTCACGTCTTTGGATATGAGAATTTTTCACTTTTCTAATTTTATGCATGAATTTTTTGTTGATCGGAAAGTATTTTTCGTTGATTAAATCATTTTCTGGAAACCAAACGAGTGAACGTTTGAAAAATCAATTCCCGGAAAACGGTTTTACTGAAACAATACCTCGCCATTTACTTTATGGGTATGCCGCATCCTTAGTTCCACTAATAAGTATGGAGGATATTCCATACACAAACATGGTCCGTGGTCTCAAACCACGAGGATATCAAGTGAGTGCTAACAAATTAAAATTTAAGGACTGTCTTCAAATCTTCTTTATTGTCATTATCATAAAAACACAGTACACAATCAAGAAACTTCAGCATAAGAAACCCAGCAAAGGTCGCATGGGATCTTGCTGAAATTTAAAACAGTAAATAAACGAGATTAACTATAGTAATTAATCCGAAATATTTCAACTTAGACTAAGCTCAGTTCATATCGACCGAATTCGAAGCCATAATCTCTTAGATAAAAACTTATGCAACGGGATAAGAAACTTTCGATGCAATTCCACAAAGGCCACCATCCACCCCAGCATCCCTCTGAAGTTTCATGTACCCTTCCTCGCCCCACGAAACGTCCCAAGAGTTCCTTATCAACCAGAACTTGGTCCCGTCCGCCTCCGCCCCGTACCCGACCACAGTCACCGCGTGGTCCAGATTGGAACCGCACGGGCCGGTGAAGACCCCGCCCCCTGCGTAGTGCTGGAACTCGTACCCGCTCGCGTCGAGCGCCACCGACACCGGCTGCTGTGCCACGGCTGCTAGCATGTCGTCCTCGCTCGGGTTGACATCCCTGTAGGATGATATCTTGGCTGCGGCAACGGACGAGGCCTGCTCGTCGCAGGTGCCATCGGCCCCGGCATACGGGTAATCCGACGAGGAGCTGATGCCTTGATTGTCAATGATGTACTCGAATCCGTTGTCCATCCAGCCACCTTCGCAGCCCTGGTTGCCGCCGTTGGTGGCGCAATCTATGAGTTGCTGCTCGGACAGGTTCGGCAGCACGCCGGAGGTGATCTGTGTGATCGCTTCCACCGCCGCCACCACGGAGAACGACCAACAAGATCCTGCCGTGTAATGATATAAATCGATCAAGAAAACTTTTAGCCGAAGCTCACATAGTTAGCAATATCTTACCACATTGGCCTTGGTTCTTTATAGGGTTGACTGCACCTTTCTTGACCCAATCGACGCTCTCTGGAATGCTATTCAGACGTTGGTCCTGAAAAGAATGGAGTTGGGAGGAGTTCCTGCGTGTTGATGATGGCAATTTGTATCCGGTGAATGCTGCCACAAATTCCTCGTTGGTTAAATCCGAGTACTTGTTCAATCCGAGATTGTAATCCCGGTTCGGCGCGGCATTGAACTCCTCAACGAACCGCAGGTTTTCCTGAAAAATCTTCAGACGCTTTGCCTTCTCGGCGGCGTCTCTGTAGTTGCGCCCGTGCCGAGTCATCCACTCCTCGAATTTTTTAGTCGCGGACGGAGTGTCGTAGGCACGAGACGCGGCGGCGTCCAATGCGCATGCGCATGCACACAAGACAAGGATCAGGCATATGGAGAAGTTTTTTGCAAGTTTGGAAGCCATTTTTTAATGAAGAGATATGTTTTGTGCTGTGGAGAACGAGTGTAAGCATTAGGTGTATTTATAGAAGGGAAAATTACATCAAAGGTCCCTGAACTTTAGTTGAATACGCAATGTTATTCATGGACTTTTGATTTGTTCGATATGATCCCTAAACTTTTCACACATGTTCAATTTAGTCTCTAAAATATATGGAAATATTCGATGTTGTCCTTTCATTTATTTCGGTTAATGAAATTTGCTGATTTAGCTTCTAATCCTCGATGGACAAAAAAATAACACTATATGTGGATCATGCACGTAAGATATCCAACTCAAATTAGAATATGATAATCATTTAATTTGTTTAAATTTTTCAATTTTGAAAGAAAAACGTATTATCCATTTGATTTGATGGTATTGATTATTGTATCTTGAGTTAAACATCTTAATTAAATAATCCACATGTTTTGTAGTTTTTCTGCCCACCATTCAAACTTACTGAATTAGAAGCCAAATTAGCAAATTCCATTGACTTGAATTAATGGAGGAACTCAACATTTGGAAAATCCCTATTCAGTCCGAGAACTAGATTGAACAATTATCGAAAATTTAGGGATGATATTGTATATTGAGTCAAAGTCCAGGATTCATTTGCGTAATTGTCCATTTATAGAACTGGTTATGAAATGGATTCATTGGAGCAACTTGACCGCAAATAAAGGTGATGACCATGGTCAATGTTTTTTTGCCCTACGACTGCGCGTTGCACATCTTGTCCAAAAGCCAAACGGAAAAGAAAGGTGCGTGAATGGTTTCTCGATCTTTCTCCGGCTTCAATTACGCTTTGTTCACACTTAGAAAAAAGATGTTTCTGTCACAATGGTTTATACATAGCTTGAGCATTTACTAGGTAAATTCTTCTAAAGCTAAAAAGAACTTGATTGATCTAAAAACGTCTCTAATTATATTGTCCTTAATTTTCTTCGTGCACTTTTCTACAATTTGACCTAGAATGATAAAAGCAAGCAAAAGTAACGTGTGTAAAGAAGAGAGATGATTGTGTGCGTGTATGTAAGGAGCAGAAGAGTGAGTGAATGATTAAATATTGATCAAAAAAATTTCGTGCGTCAATCCTCCGATAATGACAATTAGTATAGCGCGTGTTTTTTTTTTCTATTTATTCCAGACTTTAATAGACTTTTAAACTTCCATAGAAAAGCCGTTAAGTAATTTTTTCCACTTAAAATGTGCCAAAACACATGAAACATCGCAGACTAAACAGCGATACCGACGATATCTCTGCAATAAGTTAAAATAGATGCTTGTCGCGTTCCATGCACGTGATGCTATCAATTATGGGGTCGTGTTTTACTTCAACCCTGAGCAAATTGAAAGTTCATCTAACTAATTCTTAATTAATGGGTTACAATGGTAGACATCACTTGCACAAACGTTGAAATCCATGTAATTTAACTGGCATGATTATGTTAGCTTGCTAATGTGAAAGTTCAGCTTCCTCCGATCAGGGATAGCTGGACGTACAACATGGAGAAGAATTGTTGCGTGTGTCACGCAGACGCGGGACCTACATATTCCTGGATCAATATCGAAACCCTTTTCCAATTTCCAAGCGTCCAATGCACGGAATCTCTTCCATTTTAACTTTCTTAGGCTACGGTATTCATTCTTTTCTTCTCGAACGTATGGTCAGAACTTCTAAATTCCAATTCCACTCAAAGGTCAATTTCGAGGAAATCATCGAAAAGTCTTAAATTTATTGTACTTGTGTCAATTCGATCTTGAAAATTTTCAATTGTATCAATTTAGTTCTCAACATTTTCACTTTTTGCCAGTTGAGTCCATCTAATCTTCTTTTATCAAAAGTTACTAACGGAGGCCCCGGCTATCTTATGTGACATGGCTAATGCTAACATAAATTTTTCTATAATTTGTTTAAATTGTATTCGCTTCCCTTCATTTTTTTTTTGGAGTGTGGCCGACAAATGTCGCCGACTGGCTCTCGCAGGTCGCAAGCGAGGACCAAAATGCCCTCGCGGATCTGAGCATCACGTCCTCACAACGCATTGTGGTTCTCGCCTAAGCCCTCACCAGCCACAGAGAATGCCTGCAAACCCTCACTTATTGGCCAGCAAGGGAGTTACGACCCTCGCTTAGTGTCGGTGACCCTACGCGACCCCAGTTCCAAAAAAAATGTAAAGAGAAGAAAAGTAAAGAAACAATTAAAAATATATATGTTTTCAAAATGTTAATGTCTACGCCGGCAGTCCAACGTAGATGGTCGGTGCCCATATCGGTAATTTTCTATCAAAATTGACTGGATTGACTCAATTGACAAAACGTGAAAATGTTTAGAATTTTATTGGCACAATTGAAAGATTCATGATAGAATTAGCACATGATCTTCCCTTTCATTTTTCATAGGTTGTAGTCTTCTTTCTTTTTTTCTTGAATAGATAGTCAATTTAGTCCATTTGACCAACTATTGCTCACGTTCCAAATTTTTGATAATATTTAATATTTTTTTCTTTCTTTCCTTTATTTCCTTTCCCTCTTCCCACCTGTGGCCAGTGAGTTGTGGCTCGTGACATCGCCACAGCTCGTCGGCCACTAGGCCAGGGCCACGAAGCCCTTGCCTAGGCTGGGCGAAGCGAATTCACGAGGGCATCGCCAGCCGTAGTAAAGGCTGCCTCATGTGCGGCAGGCAAGGACATGCCCGGCTTCACCACCGCCCTGGGGAGATTTTTTTTTTTTTGGTCGAAAATAAGTTGCTTTTCATTCATCCAAATTCGAAATTACAGTCGCTACTAAAATTAGATTGGCAACAAATTAAATCTCAAAGTGGCTGGGGGAAATTGACAAGCCAATTTGACGGTAGGGCTTTTCTTCTGTGTGTCTTGGCAAACCAATTGGCCACGCCATTCGCCTTGCGGGGATAGCTTTCACTTGGACTCCTAGAAGTTGGCCCAACATCAACTTGCATTCATTTATGAGGTGCCGAACACAGCCCATGGGCTATCCTCTGGTTTCTCAAGATACTCAAGCAATAAAGTACAATCGGATTGTACTTCAACTTTCTTCACCTGAAAATTTCGAGAATCGCTTGCACTTTGACTTTGAAGCCTCCTTTGAGCTCACCCTGGGGAGTTTGGGCAAGCCCAGAGATGGGCGAGGCCAGGTGAAGGCCATCGGCGAGGGTTTAGCCTCCCTGGCCAATGGCTGACGAGCTCTGGCCATAGCTCGCTGGCCGGGGAGGAAAGTGGAAGGAGAGGAAAATTGAGAAAAAAGAAAAAATATATATATTAAATATAATTAAAATTTTGCCACGTCAACGTAGGCAATGCTATGTTAGTACCGATCAGCCAAATGGACTAAATTGGTACAAAATCAAAATGTTTAGGACGGAAATAGCATTATTGCAAAGATTTAGGAGTTTTTTTTAGTAGTTTCCTCCATAAAAATCCGATAAAAATAGCCCTCTTATCCCTAATAGACTCATTTTTTATTCTAACTTCAGTATGGTTTGAACTCTTTGACTTTTCACTTCCAAAGAAATATCATAATTTAGCCGTTAAATCAAGAATAAAGTGTCGAACTACCGACAACGCAATAACTTTTTTTTTTTAAGGATGTGTGACAATCTCATGCACGGTTCTCTCACAGACACTAACAACCCCCTCTTTCACGAGATGTTATTGCAGGATATACAAATAATACGGACCAATGTCATCTCAACCTTAATTATGTAGTTTCCATCGCGGGGTCTACATGATCAACGATTAAGGACGTGATCCACCTTATGTATTCACCATGCCTACATTTATTTTCTTCCCTATTATCAAGTTGTTCGGTTTCGTTCACTTTATTCAGTGAGCCAGTCCAGAAACAATCTCCTATGAAGGTTCACTTCTCGTACTCCCATGAAGTGTCCTCGCTTGTCATGTTATGAAGAAAGCATACAACATCATATTGATATCAACGTGTCTCTTAATATATGTTAATTTGAAAGAGTAGCATCCACCGTAGCAACCCCCAAACATTTGTGGAATGTCCAAGACTGAACCAATCTATAAACCCTATAACAAAAGGATAATGATATTTACACAACAATAATTATTTTTCCCACAACTTAAAATCTACCATATTTCCTTTCATACCATAAATAATAACTTCTTTCGCGAGTACTTTACAACTTAGATTCATTGTCTTGTGGAAAACTTACTATAAGAAAATATCTTGCCCATTTTTCCGGCATTTGTATGCCTTGGGAAAAATAAGTCAAGAAAGTATCTTCTTCACTGTCGATGAAAACTTAGGCTTAAATTTAAGAAAGCGACTCGCTCTTTCAAAATGAAAAATCATTTTTCAAAATACAACTGGACCTTGGCGTTCGGACCTAAGACCGAATGCCTGCGACCTTAGTGTTTGAACTCGAATCCAACCAGGATCCTCTCACTCGAAGGCTAACTAGTGATCTCGATGCTTTGAGGCTGAGCCCTTATTCCTGAGAGTCGGGCTAAAAATCTTAATGCATATGCCCAGGTCCACAGCGAACAAGCCTCAGCACCCGCTTCCCACGCCTGGGTTGCCCTCACCTACGCCCAATCCCTAGAGACATGGCCCAAGTCCATGACGCTCAAGCTAGAGTCGCCAATGCCGAAGTCCAAGAGCTCAGCTTCTAATCGAGACTTTGCAAAAAGAAAAACAAAAACTGTGTTTTATTTTTTCCTGTAACTAATGCCGAAAATGACTTTTCATATTATTTCCAAAATACAGGAAAATATAGGACAAAAATATGTTTCTCTTGCGAAAATACTTTACAGCAAAGTTCACTTTCAGAACAAACGGAAGCTACATATGTAAAAGGAGTTTATAATAGTGGTGAAAGAACCTATTAAAGGTTGTAAAAGGACTGTCAAAATGATTCAATACCAAATGGATGCCTTGCATATTACTGACGTGGCAATCCACAATTGGCCAGAAGGACTTCATTGAAATTTGGCGTAAAGATTTAGGACTAAATTGACAAAATTAAAATATTTAAGACTCAACTAACATCCATATAAAATATTTGCTGAGGCAAAATTGAGCTCCCCCTCTTTGATTAAGGATGGACTGGATATCTTCTTAGGGTGGTCATGTCTACGGCCGAATGCCAACAAAAGTGAGGTGTATTTTTCTGGTGGCACGCCTAATCTTCGACATCAGATTCAGCTTTGTCTAGGTTTCCAAGAAGATACTCTCCCTTTCCGTTATCTTGGTGTACTATTATTGCTTCTAGACTTAGTAAGGCCGACTGTAATGCTCTGGTGAACTCTATTACTATTAGAGCCCGTTCTTGGTCCCAAAATTTTTTGTCATATGCTGGACGCCTGCAATTCATCAAATCTGTCTTGCATTATATTCATGTATATTGGGCTAGTATGTTCACGTTACCGAAGTCTGTCTTGAATAAGATTGAACTTATCCTTAGGCAGCTTTTTTGGAAGGGTCCTGATCTAGGTATTGGGGGTGCTAAGGTTTCTTGGATCGATATTTGTCTTCCTAAAGATGAAGGTGGTTTGGGGATCCGTAGACTTGTGGATTGCAATAAGGCGATGACACTTAAACATATATGGATCCTTTTCACTGACAAGGAGTCGTTATAACATAAGTCGATTTATTCGACGTTCTTAAAAAGCACGAACCTTCTTAAAAAGCACGAACTTTAGGGGGGCTTCTAAGCCTACCTTTTGCTCTTGGGCTTGGAAAAAAATCTTGGACCTCCAACTGAATTTCTTCTGGCACTTCAGATGAAAGATTGGTAATGGGCGTTCTACCTCATTTTGGTTTGATTGTTGGCATAACAAAGGTCCTCTGCATAAATTATTTACGCTAGGGAGATTTATCGTTGTGGGATTCGTCGTAATGCTTCTGTTCGGTCCTTCTATGATTCGGCCCGGCATCCTTCTCATACGATGGACACCATTATGTTTTGATCGGTTCTGACCCCTGCATTTTTGGAAGATAGGTTGGATAAACTCTCTTGGTGAGCGGACTCTTCTAGCACCTTCTCGGTCGCCTCAGCTTGGGAGGTCATCAAAACCAGGGGGAGACTACGTTTTTGCACTCTTTCGTCTGAGATCGTGCCATTGCTCCTCGACATGCCTTCCTATTGTAGTTAGTTACTCTCAACCACATACCTATGCAGGTTTTGCTACTCCAACACCGTAGGATAGCCGATGGGGTTTGTGATTTTTGTCATTGTAGACCAGATTCAGTTGATCATTTGTTTTTTAGGTGTTCGATTAGTGGTAGCTTAGCTTTAATTTGGGCATGTAAGTGTAACTTGTCTTGGCATAACCACCCATGGCAAGAGCACATCTGGCGAGCTATGAGTCGTTTATGTGGATGGTCCTTTGCTCATCGTATCTCCAGATTCTCTCTTGGGGCTTTATGTCACATTATTTGGACCGACAAGAACAACATTCTTTTTAGGGATAAAGCTCCTTTTGTGTCGGCTATGATCAAGTGCCTCATCAAGGTGGTGAAGGAAAAAGTCCTCTCTTTTGAGCGAATTGAAGACATTCCTTGCAATAGGCGATTACAAAGGAACTGGGGCCTCTCTTCCACTATCTTTCAGGATCGTCTTGATGCCTTTTAGCTGGTGTCTTTTGCTCTTTCGACCGTTTACTTGGCCTTTTCTTTGTTGGTTGACTTACTGTGTTTTGGGGCTTTTTTCTCATGTGCCCCTTCTTTGTCTTTGGCGTGTCTGTCTTATCACCGTTTGTTACTCAGGTTTTATTCTCGGCCGATTGTTTGGCCTTGCTCTTGCTGCTCTTTGGCCATGCCTTGGCCTCTCTCTCATGCTTCAGCCGGTCGGTTTTCAGCCGGTCGATTTTCAGCCATTTTAGATGGACTAATGGTCGGTTCATTTCTGTTCTTGTCTGACTGTTGGGCCATGCTTCTTTTTTTTTGCTTTTTTTGGGCATTTTTTTTTGCCCCAGGTTTAGGCGTGCTTTGTCCAAATATTGCATCTTGTAGGCGGTTCACCGTTGAACTCCATTTGGCACACAATGGTGCCATTTTGGGTTCATGATTTTTGTGTCCGGTTTCATCCTTTTATCTAGCGCTTTGAAATGTTTAACACTGTTGACACTTGATTTTTAATCACATTTGCATTTCAATTTTATTTTTCAAAATTAATTAAAAATAGTAAAACAAATCATAAAATTTCAAAATCAACTTTGAAAACTTTGGTCAAGCCAAAGGAACCAATTTTGAACAAAAAATATTTTTCTTAATTTTTAATATTTTTTTGAATTTATTTAATTATAAAAATGCCCAAAAAAATTAGAGAAAATACCATTCATGGTAAAAAAAAAATAGTCAATAGTTTTATTTTAATTCCCTTTTCAGAATGGTCACTTTAAATATCAAAAATCGACTTGGGTAACTATGTTCCTTCACAAACATAAACCCGAATCGAGCATAAAAAGTCCTTTTTGAATCTTTTAATTTTCAAATTTCACTTCTAATAAGCTATGACATTTGAATCTAGATCCTTGAAGTGCAATTGGGTCAATTCGGCCTCCAATTTGATCAATTTTGATAAAAAGGACAATCGCACAAATTTCTTTTCAATTTAGTCCCCGGTTTCGCTAATCTTCATATTAAATTATCTCGGGCCACAACGATGAAAATAAAACACATCTTCCCCATGGTTCTCATCATTCTGAATTCGATGGCGGCCTTAATTTCAACTGATTCAATCATTTATGCCTTCAACTAACATAAAATCATTTTCGGATCCCAAACCAACTTTGGGGTTTTCACTCAATTTGGAGCTAAAAATTTCTGAAAATGCCCATTTTGAGTGTAAAATACACTGGGAGGCCCAATTCCAGCCTCAATTTCATAAAAAAAAATGGTCAATAGGGCCTTCAACTTGACCAAATGGATGAAACCGGATCCACCGGATCCACCGGATCGAATCTGACCCGATCCGGAGGATCCGGGTCTGCAACGTGACCAAGCAGAAGGAAAAAAATGGACGCTCTCCTCTCTGCCACAGATCTCAGCACGACGCCGCCTCAGGAAAGGATCGAGAACACTCCTCCCATTTTGTCAGCTACTGCACCAAGTACGTACGGAGGGAGTGAGCTGGCGTCTGGGGATCCCGAAAAAGGACAATACGCGGAGGAGCCGAAAGAGAGAGAGAGGGAGAGCTCGGGTACAGGAAGGATACTGAGGTGACAGAGAGGAAAGGAGGCCATTTTTTCTCTGGAGGATTTTTGGAGATACACAGACACACAGACGAAGAGAAAAGAGAGTGAATGGGAGACAGAGTAGAGTGAAAGGTGCCTCGTCGGAGTTCGACTCGAAGAAAATCAGAGCGAGGCCGAAAACGAGCAGTGGGGGAAGGACTTGAACGAGACCGAGGCTTAAGTGACGACCTCAGCGTTCCTAGACGATATATACACTGTCGACAGAACCCCGGCCATCATCGGAAGAAACGAAAAGGTTGACTCTTTTTCCATTCTCAGTGCCCTGTTTTCGGCACACCGTGGGATTTTGGCTCGGTTTGGTTGAAGATCAAACTGAGCTAAACCAAGTGCATCCTACGCTTGCTATCATCTCTAATAAATCCCATGCATGTTAATTTGTCTCGAGGATGTCGAGCGAGTGTGATTTATCGCTCAAATACCATTCTTGCTTAATGCGTGCTAAGTGTTTGACGAAATGCCCATGTATAGTTTGGTGCGTGTTTGCCATTGGTCTCCCCATGCTTGAGCCAGTTTGTTGATACTCTATCCCGAATGCCTTTTAGAATCTACTCTAAGTCGATTGCAATGTCTGTTTTGCATTGATTTGCGTTGAAAATGGAGGCCCAGACCTCCATGGTTCTCGGTTCGAGCCATGAGCTTACAGCGACGATTGAGGCGATGGCGAGCTCCTAGCGAGCTCGGTAAGTCTCTAAACCTTCATTGCGTGTTGTGTGAACGCTTGCAATCGAGTTTCAAACAAAAAATTTTCTACAAAAATCTTCACCTGAACCGGTTCTGTGGGGGTTCGATTCGCCGGTTCTTGCCATGCTCTTGGCCACGAATCTCACATATGTGAATGTGGGATGTCTTAGAAGTCGAATGGTGCAAAAATGGGCGAAAAACATGAAGATTTGGGCTCGATTCGCGTTTTCTGGCGAGAATTCTGGGGAGGCGCCGGTCGTCTTCTCTAGCAGAGTGGTTCGGTCAACGGTCAAAGGGCTGACGTGGCTTGCCATGTAGGCAGCCACGCCAGCTCGATGGGCCAGGCTCGGTTTTAAATAAAATCAGGATCGGACGGCCGTGAGCGTGCCAAGTGTCGCGATTCAGTGATTTTCGAAAATTAATAAATGATTTTATATTAATAAATGGTTTTTTAGAAAATAAAAAAAAAACTGATCCAAGGCCGTTGATTGTCCACATGTCACGATCTCGCATTTTCAAAATTAATAAAAGATTTTTCAGAATAAAAGAAAGTAATTTTCAAAAAATTAAAAAAACACGATATTCTGTTCTATCGCTCTGCAAATAGACATGGGTAGCTTAGAGATAGACATGGCATACCGTGGGAGGGCTTGGACTACTGTTTTAATTAGTAACTCTTTTCCTGCCCTCGACATAAGATTTTCTTTCCACCCTTCTAGTTTTGAATTCACCGTCGCAAGTACCCAATTGAACATGTCTTTCTTCGTTTGGCCCCAGTCTGATGGAATACCTAAACACTTGCCCGTCTTTTCCATAATCGGAACTCTCAACTCAATAGACAGATTCCTCTTCAGCATTGCTAGGCAGCCCTTGTTGAAATAGATGCCCGACTTATTCTGATTTACGGCTTGTCCTGAGGCGTAGCAGTACTGTTCAACAAGTTTGCCACATTCCGACATTCATTTAGGCAGCGTATGGTAGTGTTTCTGTTTCTAAGAGCATTTTTGAATAGAAATATTTTTTTATGTTTCTGTTCCCGGTTACGATTTTTGAAATAGCTAGAATATTCGAACAAAAGCGCATGAAACCCTCTAGGTGAAAATTTATATGTCAAGAAGTTGCACCTAAGGCAAACAAAAGAAGTGACTTAATAGAATAGTTGGCGAATTTAAAAGTAAAAATAAAAATATTTCAAACACGAACTGGCAACCGAACATTAGTTAGCAACTCGGGGTGCATTTGTTTCGCGTTAATTGAGAAAAAAATTTCTTAAATCATCGCTTTTATTGCGTGAAAAAAAAAACGAACGAAAATAGTTAGTTTTCCTATGTTTTGTTATATGCAACAAAAAATATTTTTTGGTGTTTGGATCTTATTTAAAAATTGATTTCAATATCATAACTTTATCTCATGTTAGAAAATAAAATCGAACCTTTAAATTATTTTTATCTTTGTTGTTTTTCTTTATTTGTCTCCTTTTTTTTCTTTTGCTTTCTCCCTCCACCACGAAGATCGGCAGCGGCCACAGGCAAGCTCGAGCTCGCTAGCACACATCTATAGCCAACGTGGCGGCACGACAACTGACCGGTGGAGGAAGAAGAAAAAGAAAACATTAAAAAAAATTAAACAATAAAAAATAAAAAAATCTATAAAAGAAAAAGTGTAAAATATATAAAACAAAATAAAGAACAATTGAGATGAGAAATTTCGAAAGGGTTTTCACGTCTTTGGATATGAGAATTTTTCACTTTTCTAATTTTATGCATGAATTTTTTGTTGATCGGAAAGTATTTTTCGTTGATTAAATCATTTTCTGGAAACCAAACGAGTGAACGTTTGAAAAATCAATTCCCGGAAAACGGTTTTACTGAAACAATACCTCGCCATTTACTTTATGGGTATGCCGCATCCTTAGTTCCACTAATAAGTATGGAGGATATTCCATACACAAACATGGTCCGTGGTCTCAAACCACGAGGATATCAAGTGAGTGCTAACAAATTAAAATTTAAGGACTGTCTTCAAATCTTCTTTATTGTCATTATCATAAAAACACAGTACACAATCAAGAAACTTCAGCATAAGAAACCCAGCAAAGGTCGCATGGGATCTTGCTGAAATTTAAAACAGTAAATAAACGAGATTAACTATAGTAATTAATCCGAAATATTTCAACTTAGACTAAGCTCAGTTCATATCGACCGAATTCGAAGCCATAATCTCTTAGATAAAAACTTATGCAACGGGATAAGAAACTTTCGATGCAATTCCACAAAGGCCACCATCCACCCCAGCATCCCTCTGAAGTTTCATGTACCCTTCCTCGCCCCACGAAACGTCCCAAGAGTTCCTTATCAACCAGAACTTGGTCCCGTCCGCCTCCGCCCCGTACCCGACCACAGTCACCGCGTGGTCCAGATTGGAACCGCACGGGCCGGTGAAGACCCCGCCCCCTGCGTAGTGCTGGAACTCGTACCCGCTCGCGTCGAGCGCCACCGACACCGGCTGCTGTGCCACGGCTGCTAGCATGTCGTCCTCGCTCGGGTTGACATCCCTGTAGGATGATATCTTGGCTGCGGCAACGGACGAGGCCTGCTCGTCGCAGGTGCCATCGGCCCCGGCATACGGGTAATCCGACGAGGAGCTGATGCCTTGATTGTCAATGATGTACTCGAATCCGTTGTCCATCCAGCCACCTTCGCAGCCCTGGTTGCCGCCGTTGGTGGCGCAATCTATGAGTTGCTGCTCGGACAGGTTCGGCAGCACGCCGGAGGTGATCTGTGTGATCGCTTCCACCGCCGCCACCACGGAGAACGACCAACAAGATCCTGCCGTGTAATGATATAAATCGATCAAGAAAACTTTTAGCCGAAGCTCACATAGTTAGCAATATCTTACCACATTGGCCTTGGTTCTTTATAGGGTTGACTGCACCTTTCTTGACCCAATCGACGCTCTCTGGAATGCTATTCAGACGTTGGTCCTGAAAAGAATGGAGTTGGGAGGAGTTCCTGCGTGTTGATGATGGCAATTTGTATCCGGTGAATGCTGCCACAAATTCCTCGTTGGTTAAATCCGAGTACTTGTTCAATCCGAGATTGTAATCCCGGTTCGGCGCGGCATTGAACTCCTCAACGAACCGCAGGTTTTCCTGAAAAATCTTCAGACGCTTTGCCTTCTCGGCGGCGTCTCTGTAGTTGCGCCCGTGCCGAGTCATCCACTCCTCGAATTTTTTAGTCGCGGACGGAGTGTCGTAGGCACGAGACGCGGCGGCGTCCAATGCGCATGCGCATGCACACAAGACAAGGATCAGGCATATGGAGAAGTTTTTTGCAAGTTTGGAAGCCATTTTTTAATGAAGAGATATGTTTTGTGCTGTGGAGAACGAGTGTAAGCATTAGGTGTATTTATAGAAGGGAAAATTACATCAAAGGTCCCTGAACTTTAGTTGAATACGCAATGTTATTCATGGACTTTTGATTTGTTCGATATGATCCCTAAACTTTTCACACATGTTCAATTTAGTCTCTAAAATATATGGAAATATTCGATGTTGTCCTTTCATTTATTTCGGTTAATGAAATTTGCTGATTTAGCTTCTAATCCTCGATGGACAAAAAAATAACACTATATGTGGATCATGCACGTAAGATATCCAACTCAAATTAGAATATGATAATCATTTAATTTGTTTAAATTTTTCAATTTTGAAAGAAAAACGTATTATCCATTTGATTTGATGGTATTGATTATTGTATCTTGAGTTAAACATCTTAATTAAATAATCCACATGTTTTGTAGTTTTTCTGCCCACCATTCAAACTTACTGAATTAGAAGCCAAATTAGCAAATTCCATTGACTTGAATTAATGGAGGAACTCAACATTTGGAAAATCCCTATTCAGTCCGAGAACTAGATTGAACAATTATCGAAAATTTAGGGATGATATTGTATATTGAGTCAAAGTCCAGGATTCATTTGCGTAATTGTCCATTTATAGAACTGGTTATGAAATGGATTCATTGGAGCAACTTGACCGCAAATAAAGGTGATGACCATGGTCAATGTTTTTTTGCCCTACGACTGCGCGTTGCACATCTTGTCCAAAAGCCAAACGGAAAAGAAAGGTGCGTGAATGGTTTCTCGATCTTTCTCCGGCTTCAATTACGCTTTGTTCACACTTAGAAAAAAGATGTTTCTGTCACAATGGTTTATACATAGCTTGAGCATTTACTAGGTAAATTCTTCTAAAGCTAAAAAGAACTTGATTGATCTAAAAACGTCTCTAATTATATTGTCCTTAATTTTCTTCGTGCACTTTTCTACAATTTGACCTAGAATGATAAAAGCAAGCAAAAGTAACGTGTGTAAAGAAGAGAGATGATTGTGTGCGTGTATGTAAGGAGCAGAAGAGTGAGTGAATGATTAAATATTGATCAAAAAAATTTCGTGCGTCAATCCTCCGATAATGACAATTAGTATAGCGCGTGTTTTTTTTTTCTATTTATTCCAGACTTTAATAGACTTTTAAACTTCCATAGAAAAGCCGTTAAGTAATTTTTTCCACTTAAAATGTGCCAAAACACATGAAACATCGCAGACTAAACAGCGATACCGACGATATCTCTGCAATAAGTTAAAATAGATGCTTGTCGCGTTCCATGCACGTGATGCTATCAATTATGGGGTCGTGTTTTACTTCAACCCTGAGCAAATTGAAAGTTCATCTAACTAATTCTTAATTAATGGGTTACAATGGTAGACATCACTTGCACAAACGTTGAAATCCATGTAATTTAACTGGCATGATTATGTTAGCTTGCTAATGTGAAAGTTCAGCTTCCTCCGATCAGGGATAGCTGGACGTTCAACATGGAGAAAAATTGTTGCGTGTGTCACGCAGACGCGGGACCTACATATTCCTGGATCAATATCGAAACCCTTTTCCAATTTCCAAGCGTCCAATGCACGGAATCTCTTCCATTTTAACTTTCTTAGGCTACGGTATTCATTCTTTTCTTCTCGAACGTATGGTCAGAACTTCTAAATTCCAATTCCACTCAAAGGTCAATTTTGAGGAAATCATCGAAAAGTCTTAAATTTATTGTACTTGTGTCAATTCGATCTTGAAAATTTTCAATTGTATCAATTTAGTTCTCAACATTTTCACTTTTTGCCAGTTGAGTCCATCTAATCGGTTAGTTCTCCATTGACTTCATCAACTATATCCTTGCACCACCAGGATTTAGATCTTGTTGTTTGAACTTTGGCTTTCCTTGTCATTGAGATATGAGACCATTTTTAGTCTATTTCTTGAGCTGACCCAAATTGAGCTCATATTCAGTATAGTTACAATAAGAGAACAGTTATCATTTTCGCTACAGTCCTTGGAGTTTTGCTGACAATGTTTGTGTGTGGATGCAGAGCTGATAAATGTTGGGCAGAAGCAAGGGGTTATGCAAATTCACGAATTTATTACCTCGAAGAGATCCCGAGCATGGCAAAATACCCCCGAGAGGATTGCGTTTAGTACATTGAGTTGTGTATTGATATGAGGATGGTCTATTTCAGTATGACATTTTATGTCAACAAGTGATTATCACCTCTATGGAGGGGCTACTATAATACGAAGAACTAATTATGTAATACGAGATACCGTATGTCAATAAATATTATAATATTTAGATCTTTTTACTTGCTTAATCAATGGTAAAGTTTAGAAATTAATTTTTATTTCAGTTAGATTTAAAATAAAAAAAAATAAAATAAATTATTTTATCATACGATCACAAAATTTATCGCTAGAGAACAATAAAAAATTTAAAAATTTCGTCGCAAAATTTGTCGCTATAAAATAAAGAAAGACTCGTATATCAGTAGCTAATTAGCGACGAAAAGAGAAGTTCATCGCAAATGAGGGTCTCGCGACGAATTTTGCGACGAAAAATAATTTCATCGCTAATACGGCGTTGTAGATTTTGCAACGGAAATTTGATTTTTTGTCAAAAATTTGTGACGAATAAAATTCGTAGCACATTTGCTATGAATTTTGCGACGAATAAGTTGGTAGCACATTTGCGACGAATTTTGCAACGAAAGAAAAATGCATAGCAAATTTACGATGTATAAAATTCGCAGCAAATTTTTGCGACGAATAAAAAATTCTTCACCAATTTGCGACAAACACCAATCCGTCGCAAATTTATGACGAATTTTTCATTACATTCGTTGCAAATTTGCGACGACTTTTTATTCATAGCAAATTTGCGACGAATCGTCGAATTTTCGTCGCAAAATTTGACGCAAAACTCTTCAGCAACAAATTTTGGCGAAATTTTCTTCGCAAGAAACGTTTTTTTTTTTTTTTTTTTGTAGTGTGAGCCTATTAACCATCTCTTGATTCTCGTCGGGATGCTTATTATTAAGAGCTTTCCGCTCGGTTTCCGACACACCATGCGTATTTGGATTTGTGTTATCTATTTTTTTCAATCGAAAGAAGCCATTCATATATCATAATAAGAAAGAGGTACATAGAAGGCTATCGATTCTAGTAAATCTCAAATAGCTGCAGAAAAAGCAAAAACTTAAATGTACATAACAAAGTACGGGCTGCAGCTGGAAGTACATGCTCAACCCTCGAGAGCGGATCTGCCAATATAACATTTGATGGCCGATCAACAAATATAGTGATAAGCACAAGCCGAACTCCCTCACTCCATTTGCAAAGTCTTGCAGTGGGTGTCTAGAATCTACGCCCCCATCACCAGCACTTTGCAGAAAAAACAACATCAATATATTGAAAGAACACAAATCAAATATCTGTTAGGAACTCTCAAAATTCATATCTGGATCTGGTTTGGGATAGCATAACCCCCAAAACTTGACCCAAATCTAAAGCAAAAGAGAATAGTGACATAATCTTGAAGAGGTTGTGGAGTCACGTTACGAACATTTTCCTTGTTAGTTGTTGATCAGACGAATGGCCGAACTTGTCGTCACATCTACCCAAGACCAGTTGCGAAAATATATTCTTGAACACAGACTCCAAGAGCCGATTGAGAGAGAAAAAACGCACGAGCACAAGAAGCATAAAGGACAAATCAGGCTATGAAAGAGGTCGAGGGGAAGGGGAGTAAGGGAGAGAAAGAGGTAGAGGGGGATGGGCTCCCTCCCTACAGGGGGGCAGCTCAGAAGTTTTTGAGCTAGGCGACAGCTGCTTCTTAGAGAGAAAAACCCTGATGGAGAGCAAAGGAGATGATCTGCTATCCATGTTATCTATCCATGAGTCCACAATAAAATGTGTTGGGAAATTTCATTGGAATGGGATGAATAATGGAATCAGATCAGACCTTGAAGCGTGTAATCAATCTCTTTAAGGATTTATTCGCCCCACAACGTTACTAATGGTTTATGGAAAATCTCCTCCAAGTACAACAAAGTCTCAACGAGAATAGCATATAACAATTATGATATTTCTCCAGGATCTCTTTAGGAAACAATTAAAAACAAAACTATATTTCTCTTGTTTTCAAAGAACGAAAATTGAGAGAAAAAGTGAAGATTGATTCTGAGAATCAACAGAACACTTGAATTTATAATGAGAATGAACACATATTTTCGCGTCCGAAAAGTAGTTAATTCTTATGCAACTTTTCGTGTCCAAACAATTTATTCAGTCATACCTTTTCATGAATGATTCGATAGTTATTTCCGACGAGACGCAAACATTCGAAAAGTTGTAATAGCGTCTTAGAAAATAACCGATAATAGAATAGACACAACCTTTCAAAGGTTGTCAGAATACTTCGTGAACGGTCGCACTGTTTCACTAAAAAATAATGGTAATTGTTTATTTGTGCCAAATTTAGTCCACGTACGCACTCACATCTTTTCGATGTGGGACAAGGTACCTCTTAGTTTGTTTTTACAAACAAACCACCAACAATCCCCCACTTTGTTTGTAAAAACAAAATTACAAAACAAAAATTCTTATAAAATTGCAGTCAACATTTTCATGAAATTAATATACATATATAAAGGTCTCTTTCGAGTTAAACCTTTATTTAGTGTAAGTATCTCAAAATTCTATCAAAGTTACAAGTAGCTTGGTTTTAAACTTGTTACTCTATGTAATAGAATCGGACATACCACACATATACTAACCTCTTGTTTCAGCGAGAAGTTCATATTTACTCAGCACTATTATGACCTTATGCTTGTACCTGTTTCATGAGCTCTTTAGAAAGCAACCCTACCTTTCGTAAGAAGCGGCACCACTCCTAAGCCCATATAGGTGAAGTATTTTCACGTGTTTTTGTTACTAATGAACACGCTACTAGAACGCATTATACTTCATTAAGAGTAAAACTCAACCTCTAAACATAACAGACGATACTGACTTCTCATGTCCAGGCTAGTGTCAGTATCGAACAATCACTATCAGTAATTTGTTTTTACCCATTAAACCTTATAATTAGTGATGTGCTAGTATAAGATCCGATTAACATTACTGGCGATTTTAGTTAAAGGGTTTTAGCCTATTTCTTTTGAAGTCACCTTTACCACGTCTCTTGGTAAAGTCTTTGTAAAGAGATCAGCCAAATTCTTATTTGACCTCACCTAGACAATTGTTATGGTACCTTCTTTAATCAATTGTCTCACACACTTATGCTTTAGGCTAATAAGTCTAGACATTTCATTATAAGTGCCACTATGATATCTTGTCAAAATAGCCTGATTGCCACAACGAACAAAATAGAAGGCATAGAACTAGGCAATAATTTAATGTCTAACAGCAAATATCTAATCCACTCAACCTGTTTTTCAATTGTCGCTAAAGCAATGAATTCTGATTCTGTCGTTGAATAAGTGATGCATGTTTGTTTCTTGCTCTCCCAAGATACAGAACATCCACCTAATTTCTTGTAATCCAACTTGCAGCAGTGTATCATTGTAACACAACCAGATAATTATTATAGAACAAGCACAAATCATTTAGTTCTCTTAACCAAAATTCTGTGACGACATTACGATGTTCTATATTTGGATTACTAAAAAATCTATTCAACTTACACACGAAAAATGTAATCTCAGGTCTAATAAAATACATCACATACATTAAAGATCCTATAACACTCACATATTCAACTTGTGTTACTACTCTACCAGCAGTATACTTTAATTTCATACTGGTATGAAACGGAGTACCATTTCTTTGAAACTAAGATGGCTAAATCCATTTAACGTCTTTTCAACCTTGATCACCTTGATTTAAAGAGTGACCCCCACTATTTTTTAACTTGAAGCCCCAAGATAATATCTAATCCACTTAAATATTTTAAAAATCTGAAGTTAGATACTTCTTAGTATCAATGACTCTAGTCATATTCGTTCCAAATATAAGCATATATCATTAATTAAAAAATCACTAACCTTCTATGGAGGCTTATCTCTCTTTATTCTAGAGACTTTCCACTATGCAAAGTGGTCACTTTGTAGCCTGTCTTGTCCAGATTTGTAGCAAATGTTCCGTGCTCTTCACATCTAGCCTTCATTTTTGCATATCTATCTCAAAAGATGCTTTTCCTTTTATGAGGAATGACATTGATGCAAGACTCTACATCGGGTGTTCCCTAAGTTTTCACCCACAGACACATGAAATATTTTTCATGATTGTGCGTTCAGAATACATATCACAATGTTAAAACTGGAGAGTCCAGGCCACGTCGACCACCCTCACATTTGATGAAGAGGTCTATGTGGATATACTAATTCTGAACAACACATATCGAATATATCATCTCGTTTATAATAGTGATGCGTTTTGTTCTCATTTACTCTTGGTATTTCCAAGAGATAATTCACGAGAGACAAGCGAGATCCAATCCACGATGTTGCATATCATTAACTTAAATCCTCCATTTGGATGCCATATATTTTGCATACAAGGGTTTTGCACATGAAAAATTATAACAAGGATAATGTAATAAAATAATAAAACGAAACAAAATAAAATCTCTTGATGCTATATGAGAAAATTCTTCTCCACATGAATTTCCCACCATATACCTTTTTGTCTATCTTAGACAACGAAGAATACCAAGATAACATGGAGTAATCCATGTCTATAATTTTAAGTACCAAAAGCTGTCTTCATTTCCTATGGTGGTCAAGCAGTCAAAAAATGATGCATGTCGGCACAATAGAAAAATTCCTCACAGGCGCTCCCTTGGCTAGTTCGAACATTCTCCTGGTACGTTGGTTCCTATTTGTGCCGATCGGCATATGCGTAATTTCTTCAAGGGCCAAGCGACTAATGATAAAACTCTCTCTCTTATCCCCATCGAAAATTTGACACGAGTATGACTTCACACCATGTAAGTCATATTGACTTGCATTCAATGCAAGTGTGACGCTCTGTCTCGCGAGTGTGCCCCTTTTGAAAGATGAGATTGTAATAGTGAAAGAGTAAAAGAGAACCGGCGCATCTCCATAGATGTTCGTTTGTCGTTATAACTCCCACTCCTTCAACCTTATCTTCTTTATATATATATATATATATATAAAGAAGATAATACACCAGTCTTTCGAAATGGCACCTCTTCATGGTCTTCTCAAACAGTGTCTCTTAAACGCATCCATTTATGTGACAGACCCCATGATGAACGTAAATGAAGTTCTATCGTAGATCCTACCCTTTTGAGCATATTGTCGACCTACTCAAAAATAGATTTCGTGTCGATGCTTTCATAATACTTCAAGAATTTATTCATACTTAATGCACAGCATAATATACATATAGAGTATGAATTGGTAAGACAAACCGAGACAAGTGCACCAAACTTCCTGCCGAATATGAATAAAACAATGGTGGAAAATAAACCTTCAATATTTGTTGGGTTCTCTTGCCAAAATCCGATGTCAGGGATGAACACGTCGATTGGGTAGTCGAAGCATTGCCACAACAGGACATTGCCTTCTCTGTCACAAAAAATAAAATAAAATAGAATTATTCTGCCCCTCTCATCTAAGAACGTGTTGTTTCTGTCTTGACTGAGAATCTGTTCGTGTATATGCAGGAAGACTTGGTTTGTTCAATCGAAAATTCTCTAATTGCTAAGCCATCTTTGTCTCCGGTCCCATAACAACTCCAAAATTCATCTTCTTTTATCATCGAAACAATGTATTTCCACTTGCCTCCGACGTCGACTCTGACTCCATTATTACATGAATAAATCCTTAAAATTATTGGGAAATTTCATCGGAAATGGGATGAACAATGGAATCAGATTTTGAGGCGTGTAATCACTCTCTTTAAGGATTTATTCGCCCCACAACGTTACTAGTGGTTTCCGACAAATTTCCTTCAGGATACAACAAAGTCTCAACGAAAATAGCATATAACAATTGTGATATTTCTACAGGATCTCTTTAGGAAACAATTGAAAACAAATGCTATATTTCTCTTGTGTTCAAAGAACGAAAATTGAGAGAAGAAGTGAAGATTGATTCTGAAAATGAACAGAACACTTGAATACATAATGAGAATGAACACATATTTCCGCGTCCGAAAAGTAGTTAATTCTCATGCAACATTTCATGTCCAAATAGTTTATTCAATATACATTTTCATGTGTGAACCAGTTGTTATTTCCGAAGAGACGCAAACATTAGAAATGTTGTAAGAGTTCTTTAGAAAATAACCGATAATTGAATAAACGCAACCTTTCAAAGGTTGTCAGAATCCTTCGTGAACAATCACACTGTTTCACTATAAAATAATGGTAATTGTTGATTTGTACCAAATTTAGTCCACGTGCGCACTCATATCTTTTCGATGTGGGACGAGGTACCTCTTAGTTTGTTTTTACAAACAAACCACCAACAATATGTTCCATCTATTTTGCATATTGGTTCGTTTTAGTAATCTTACCGTTCGAGGAACGACATACCATCATGTTAGAATAGGATTTTTGCATGGCAAAAAATTCATGTAGAAATTTAGATATTTCCATAAATAAATCCCCCGACGCATTTTTGTCGTCATTTAGATCATTATTATTGCAATTTTCCCGTTTGCACATATGCATTTCTCTTGCTTCTTTTTTCTCTTGACCATCTCTTTGTTTCTTCTTTTTTTTTCTTTTTTTTCTTTTTTGCAATTTGTTGATCTTTAACCAATTCACAGTACCAGCGAGACAAGAAAAACGAAAAAAAAAAAACGAAAATATATATCTCTTTATTCACTTATTGACGAGTTCAAATCATTCAATTTATTGTTGCTATTTTCACGTTTGCACTATTTTAAAGAAAGGAAGCCGCACGCCTGACGGTCTCATAGTATTATCATTATTTCTGACCCCACGATATTTCAATTAATGAATATTTTACACAAAATACACGTTGATAGTGTACAAATCTATGGTTAGAAATAACTGACGGTATTATCAGAAAAGTATTTTCCTTAAAAAGAGAGAAATCAATAGAAATTTAGAGTTTTCCATAAATAAGTGCCCCGACATGCATTTAGAATAAGGTAGGCAATTTATTTTAGTTTTTTTGGAAAGGTAAGATTTGTATTGACTTTAACCAAAGCGCGCATTTAGAATAAGGTAGGTTATTTATTTATGTTATTGTTGTTTATTTCACAATAGTCAAATCTGTTTTTGCGTGGCATTTGTAAAGCATCTTCGTAAAAAAAAAAAACTATAGAATTGCATAGAGATTAATTATGCAATTCACCGAATCAGCAATGGAATCAACCAAATTTGAATGCAAAGCTCGCCAGCCTCAAGTGCAAATCAGCGATGGAATCGCCTTGATTTCTAGAGATCGCGTTTTTTTTTTTTCAGGAAATTACACGCTAGTTGTTCTACATCAGAAACGTAAATTTCACTTGACAATGGCATGATTAAAAATTCAATGCGGTTATTAATGCATATATCATGTGACATAGGGGTGTCAATGGGTCGGGTTGGGCCAAGCCGACACGAATGGAGCAGTACTGCGCTCAGGCCGGCCTGAATTCTTTTTTTTCTTTCTTTTCTTGTTTTAAAATTTTTTTGACTTAAAATCAATTAATAAACCCATAAAATGAAATAATATATATATATATATATATATATATATATATATATATATATATATAAACATAAAATAAATTTAAAATAAAAATGGGTATTAAATAAAGTCAGGTGGCGGGTTGGCCCGACCCAGCCCGAGTACCAAATCCTGCCCGAAAAGGGCCAAAAATTCAAGAAAATATTGGGTCTGGCCGGTCCGTCCGGCGCGGGTACATTTGACAACCCTAATGTGACATACGTACGTGATGTCTCTCAAAGTGTTCGGACATGCATAGCCTGTGACTCATATTTCGGCAGAGAATGTGAACTTGGGAACAATTTTTACACAATAAACTAACGCAATTTTACTTCAAAATATCACGCCGGGAAGAGGAAGGAAACACATTCACACAAGAAAGTGTTCACGCAATGGCTTTCTCGCTCAAGAGTAAATTCATCATCTCCTTTCCTCTAATTCTCGGCGCTTGGGCGTGGCATGCGGCGTCGGTCCGCGCGTTGCATGAGCCCACCACTGCCGAGAAGCACGAGCAATGGATGAATGAATATGTTCGGACCTACGAGGACCCTCAGGAGAAGGCAAAACGCCAGGCGATTTTCGTCGAGAACTTGCAGTTCGATGCATATTTCAACTATTCCGGGGATCGTACTTTCGAGTTAGATTTCAACTGATTCTGGGACTTGACCACGAGGAGTTCGTCCGAAGCCATACGGGATATGTGGCAACTTAAGCCACTGGAGCCCGCCGAAACGACGTGGTTTAGGCTCCAAAATCTGGCTGGCGACTGGGTAGAGAAAGGCGCCATAACCAGGATTAAGTATCTAGGCAGGTGTGGTAAGTACATATGTTGTGTATGCGTCCGACCTTTTCTTTCATATAGTGAAAACCTAAGCACGTGGGTGTGACTTAGAACTTATGTAGTACAGTTTTCTTTAGGCGTTCTCAGTCGTAGCAGCAGTAGAAGGAATTGCGGCGATCACAAGAGGGAAACTGTCGGTGCTCTCCGAGCAACAACCAATAGATTGTGACACCACAAGCGACGGCTACCCGGACAACGCTTCAGGTACATTATCGAAAACTGAGGTATCGCGTCTGAGGATAACTATGTGTAACATGAGCTTGACAGGACCTGCAACGCAATGAAAGCAGCAGAACAAGCGGGGCGAATCAACGGATTCACGACGTGCCCGGCAAGGACGAGCTCATGAAGACGGTCGCATTGTAGCCCATCGTGGTTGTCATTGCGACGAGCGGGCAGGAGTTCTAGAGCTATTGGCGCAGCGCGTTTGACAGGGATCGCGGATCGCTGCTGGACCGCGCCGTCATCGTGGTTGGGAATGGGACCAGCGAGGACGGAACCGAGTTCTGGAAGATCACGAACTCGTGGGACGAGGCATCGGGTGAAGGCAGTTACATGAGGATCCGGAGAGGCGGTGGTAGTTCTAAATGAATGTGCGGACTCGCATCGAAAGCTTTTCTTATTCAATTGCTAGAGGATAATAATCAAAAGAGACATGGCTATATGACGGTCTTTAACGCACACTTAGATCTACAGCCAGCCACAAATTTTTTTCTTAAAAAAATATTATAGGATCCACTTGTTTAAGAATTTGTAACTCATAATATATTGTTACTTTCTCGGTCACCGAAGACTGTTACATTAACAAAGCCCTAATAAATATATATTTACATATATTTTTAAAAAAATTAGACTAATCAAAATAGGGAAATGTTGCTCTAGCAATACTGTCTAGGACGGTACAATCTCAATTGTAAATCCACACACCATCATGAAGTGATTTGCATGAAACACTCATTGATTGAAAAATCGTGTGATGAAAAATAACTGTATTGTCATAATGTCAGGCTAGCAGCTTCCATCAAAATATATATGTTAGAGTAATATCTAGGGGTGTCAATAATACATCTCGATTTTTTTTTAAATAACTGAACGAAACTTTCATGGTTGATAGATGAACCGAATTGAATCACGACCCAGACCGAATACATACTGAACCGAACCATCGGTTCAGTGCAATTTTTCGGTTTTTCAGTTTCTTTCTCTTTTTCCCCCCTTTTTAACAAGAATTTAGCCTTTAAATAAACGAGTTTTCTGAAGAACACAAGATTAATAGATGTTTACAGAATATTCTTTTCTTGCAAAGTGGAAGTTTTTCAATATCAGAGAACTTTGGCTGAACAATTATCATCAATTTTCTTTAGCGCCATTTTATTTCATTTTGTCAAGTTTTATCCTTCTGATGTAAGTTCTACCTATATATACACACATATATATGATAAATGTCTCGAGTTTGTGCCCCAAGTAAAAATCTGAATATTCAAAATTGGATATTTCCTATTTGGCGTTGAAGTTCAAAGTGAATATTGCTTGTCCATACTCTGTGATTCTGTGTGGAAGTCGGCGAATACAAAGGCATATTGATGGACATGAATCTGATAAAATATGCGGTCAGACTTGGAGTTCCATTGACCAATATGGGTTGATATATTGTTTTCTTATTTCTCACGCATATATACATTGAGTAAAGAAAAGGATAAAATAGGAAAGTCAACATTGGATTCTTTCCTGATGATAATCTTTCCAATTCTTTGTGCATGGGGTATCGTTCCTCAAGTGGATGTATATAGATATAAATATCAATACATCTGCAGTTTTCGAATGGACGCAGCTTTCTTGCATAAACGGGCGCTGGTGGTTGATTCGAATTGAAGAGGGTCTACGTACAAGTAAGGGTTCGGAGATAACGAAGTTTGGAAGTCTTGAAGCGACGTTCCATCTCGAGTGCTTGGAAGAAGACTTCTTGAAGCGCCGTCTTATGAGCGAGTGCTTGGCATTCGGTCTTTGTTTTTCCGTGGAATTACATCAACAATTGAAGTGTTGAAGCCGGGTAAATCTTGTTATTAGATTTGTGTTTTAATTCATTTGCGAGATTGAGAGATTATTTCACTAGGAATTGGGGGCTAAACACTATGTGTGTTCTTAGATGTAATTGGGGTTTAGGAAACACTAAGAGTGTGTTTGTGTAACTCGAGTAATCTGTAATCTCTGTATATCGCTTGATCTATAGTGGAATTCGTTGTTGCTCTCCCCATGAACGTAGGTCTCTATGACCGAACCAAGTATATCTAGTGTCCGATTTACTTTACTTATTCTGTCTATTTTATTTGATCGATTGCTTGGTTCCGCGCAACAATTGGTATCAGAGCTAGGCTTGCTTGAGTTGAAGCGAATTGATGGCAACAAAAGAAGCTAAACGGAAAATCGACAGATTTTAGGGGAAGGACTTTGATTTCTAGAAGATGCAGACAGAAGATCATTTATATCAGATGAAGCTGCACGAGCCCCTGTCTGGAAAGAAACCAGAAATGATGAAGCAAGCCTATTGGGAATTGCTAGATAAACAAGCGATGGGTGTTATTCGGCTGACGTTGGCTCGTAATATTGCGTTTAATATCGTTAAAGAGAAGACCACTGCGGGTTTGATGAAAGCCCTGTCAGACATGTGCGAGAAGCCCTTTGCGATCAACAAGGTCTAGTTGATGCGATGTCTTTTTAATTTGAAGATGAATAAAGGTGCGTCAGTTACGAATCATATCAATGAATTCAATGTGATCGTTAGTCAATTGAGTTCAGTTGAGATTGACTTTGAAAATGAGGTACGTGCTTTGATTCTATTATCCTCATTGCCTAATAGTTAGAATACTACTGTTACTGCTGTTAGTAATTCTTATAGGTCAACAAGTTTGACGTTTGATGGGATTCGAGATTTAATTCTGAGTGATGATATCCATAGAAGAGAATCTGGCGAATCTGCATCTGTTGTTTTAGTAGGTGAAAGAGGAAGAGCTAATACTCGTGTTAGCAGAAGTAGTATGAACATGAATAGATGTAGTCAGTCTAGAACTGGCGGTGATGTCTATTGGAACTGTGGCAAGATGGGGCATCTTAGAAGAAATTGTTTTAAGCTGAAAAACGAAGCGGGTAAAGGAATTGGAGTTGAATCTGCGGATGATGTTGCAGCTATAGCTGAAAATTCTGATGATGTCGATTGTATTTTGTCTATCACTGAGGATTCGTCGTTTGACAGATGGATTATGGATTCTAATTGTTCTTTTCATGTTACACCAAACAGGAACTGGTTTACCTCTTATCAATGCATGGATAGTAGCAAAGTGCAGTTAGGGAACAACGCTAAATGCGATGTTATATGTGTTGGTGATATTAAAATCAGGATGCATGACAGTATTGTCAAGACATTAACTGGAGTAAGATATTTTCCAGAATTAAAAAAGAACTTAATTTCCTTTGGTGCTC
Organism: Rhodomyrtus tomentosa; assembly: GCA_028455895.1. Lineage (NCBI taxonomy): Eukaryota > Viridiplantae > Streptophyta > Magnoliopsida > Myrtales > Myrtaceae > Rhodomyrtus > Rhodomyrtus tomentosa. Next base: position 1,330,254 of record JAPCWY010000006.1, read on the forward strand.
TAGATTCAGCTGGATGCAGGTATTCTTCACGAGGTGGAGTTCTGAAGATTGTTCGAGGTGCCCTGGTAATAATGAAAGGAATCAAGCATGGCGGCCTGTATGAACTTCAAGGTGAGACATTGATAAGTTTCACTTCTAAGACGTTGACATCTATTCGAGAGTCTAATGGCTACTCGAGGAAGGCCTGAATGTTCATGCGGAAGCACAAGTTTGATGCTGTTGTCAGGAATTCGCAATCGAGAGCTTTGATTGGAACGGAGACTGGTAAGTTGATCAAGTATGTGCGAACTGACAGTAGCATGGAGTCCTGCTTGAAGCTGGTAAATAAATTCTGCATGAAAAAGGGCATAGTGAAGTACCGCACTTGTGCCATTAAATCACAACAGTTTGTAAAATTGATGAGCATGACATTACTAGAGACAGCCCATAAAAAGATTTCTAGCGCTGATATAGTTAGGAGAATTCCAGCGAATGCGTTTAGTATGGCAAGCTACTTGGTGAATAAATCCCCATCACTGCGATTGGATATCGAACTCCCGAAAAAGTGTGGTCAGGTAATGTTACTAATAATTCTATTTTTAGAATGATTAGTTGTCCTTGTTATTATCAAGTAAGTGATGGTAAGTTCGATGTAAAGGCAAGGTGCATATTCCATGGCTATGCACGAGGTGAGCGAGGTTATCAGTTGTGGTGCCCGAATATAAATTCATCTATTTGCAGTAGAGTAGTTACCTTTGACAAGTCTTAAGTACTTCTAGCTAGGAATGATTGTAGCAGTGTTAATACAGATCTGGACGGTGTTCAGATTGAGGTGAAGTTGCAACAAGAAACTCATGAGGTAGCAGGTACTAGTGAAGTAATCGACACATATGGTGCTTATAGCGAGGTGAGCCTGTAGAGCCAACGGTTGCTGTAACTGCTGATATTGACAAGGTACGTGTTCGATTTTTTGACAGATATGAATGCAACGGTGAGTTTGATTTATCTATGATTAAGAAGCTTATATTAGGAAGTACTTGTGGAGCAATTAAATGTGCATGTTCCGTTGATGTTCTGATGAGGATCTCGGTTATGGCGAAGTTCAAGCGCGGCTTGGACTTGGATGATATTTATGGCGGTTGAGCCCATTGGGGCTGTTGGGAGAGTAGTAGCAAATGATGTTCAGATTATCAGTGAAGCGGTTGTGACATGGCACAAACGTCGAGTCAAGATGGAGATTGTTAGAATATGTCTTGAGTTTGAGCCCGAAGTAAAAATCTGAATATTCAAAATTGGATATTTCCTATTTGCCGTTGAAGTTCAAAGTGAATATTGCTTGTCCATACTCTGTGATTCTGCGTGGAAGTCGGCGAATACAAAGGCATATTGATGGACACGAATCTGATAAAATATGTGGTCAGACTTGGAGTTCCATTGACCAATATGAGTTGATATGTTGCTTTCTTATTTCTCACGCATATATACATTGAGTAAAGATAAGGATAAAATAGGAAAGTCAACATTGGAGTCTTTCCTGATGATAATCTTTCCAATTCGTGTGCATGGGGTATCGTTCCTCAAGTGGATGTCAGATATAGATATAAATATCAATACATCTGCGATTTTCGAATGGGCGCAGCTTTCTTGCATAAACGGGCACTAGTGGTTGATCCGAATTGAAGAGGGTCTTCGTACAAGTAAGGGTTTGGAGATAACGAAGTTTGGAAGTCTTGAAGCGCCGTTCCATCTCGAGTGCTTGGAAGAAGACTTCTTGAAGCGCCGTCTTATGAGCGAGTGCTTGACATTGGGTCTTCGTTTGTCTGTGAAATTACATCAACAATTCAAGTGTCGAAACCGGCTAAATCTTGTTATTAGATTTGTGTTTTAATTCGTTTGCGAGATTGAGAGATTATTTCGCTAAGAATTGGGGGCTAAACACTGTGTATTCTTGGATGTAATTGGGGCTTGGGAAACACCAATAGTGTATTTGTGTAACTCAAGTGATCAGTAATCTCCGTGTATCGCTTGATCTATAGTGGAATTCGTTGCTGCTCTCCCCGTGGACATAGGTCTCTACGACCGAACCATGTACATCTGATGTCCGATTTACTTTACTTGTTCTGTCTATTTTATTTGATCGATCACTTGGTTCCGCGCAATATATGTGATAAATACATATACAAACGAAATATTGCACACGCATTTGTGTTTAAATCTCAACTACAGAGAGTCCCTTGCCCTTTCAGAACCCACCTACTGGACTTAGTACACAGAAAATGACCATCACCATGCTCTACAATTCGGTGGTTTAAAATCTCCGCTGCGAAAACGATTGACTTTGCAACCTTTCTAACAAGTGCTTACTATCTATCAAGGAGAAACAACATATGACAAGGAAGACTTCGCTACTATTTCGCATATCCATGAGCGTGAACAATGAAACATGAGACATAGAACCAAAAGCAAACTATGAAAACCGAGCCACTATGCAAAAAAGAAGATAAATCTATGGCATCCGTATACACGAGCAGCTCTCTCATACAATGAGGAAATGGAGTTCTGATCCAATGACCACGTATGCCTCCCCTCGCTACTGAATCTGAAGAAGATGAAAACAAACATTCGCAACACAAAACAGAGAACTGACATGTCTTTTATTCCCATGTAGCAAGGTTTACTCAGCCATAAACTAACTCTCCACCGAAGTTGAATCACTGAATGTCAAGCATTTATAGTCGGTAGAGATTGATGGGCTTTCAAAAGAAATGAAGAAAGAAAGCAAATTCCATAAGGAAATGGTTTAACAAGTATCAATCTCCAACTTAATCAATCATCAAGAGATAGCAATATCGAGTTCGGACCCATAGTTTTAGACTTTTAGTTGACAACTCTGCACTAAATTCACAATGAAACTGAGAATTGATGTATCTATTGTAAAATTAAAAGATGTATTCCACTGTAATGTTTTTCTCACTTGACTCAAAATTTTAGAGTTCTTCTAAGTCCCCTTCGATCGAAACTGAAAGTGGTGTGGATCGTATCCAATCTTGAGCATATATAAGAGCCTCCACCATGCTTGGGGTCAAGGAGCTACAAAACACGCCAAGTACACGACCTCATGTGCGGAATGCTGCCTCTGATGCTACAATTGAGATGGTTACAACCAAAATATCTTGAGCAATGAAAGAGAGGATAGGATATCTCAAAGAATTGACTTTGCACCATTTTAAGATATCAAAGTTTGGGCTATATCGTTCACAGCTTTCTTCCAAATACTTATCTAATACAGATTTTTCTTCCAAATATTCTTGACCCAGTTGGCTAAGTTACGTTTCAATAATAACGTCCGTACCAACCTTAGGAGACATTGACACACTCATTGTCCTTGTACCCTTGAACCTAAAGTTGCATTGGGGGCATAGAGATGTTGTTACTTTATCTCATAATGTTTCCGCCTGCGTGCTTTCATAGACGTCATTAATCATCCATTTCACATACTCCAACTTATGTTGAGGGTCAAGTATGCAGCCAATGAACAATGTTAGATTGATGTTGTTCACATTACCAAAATACTTATCGAATTTGATCTTCATTCTTTTGGCCATATCTTACAAACTCTTGTCCTTACTCTCACAATATCTTTGAAGCATCGTATAAACACCAAAGACATCTTTCGTTATACCATTTCTAGTAACATAAGAAGAACCCAATACTTTTAAAGTGGCAAAATGATACTTAAAGTGTCAATATTTATGTACGACACTTAGTTTATTGCCAATATTTTTCTTGGATCACTAAGTGCCAATTTTTTTGAAAAAAGGTTATTTCAATACCATCCGGTAAGCATCGTCGAAAAGCATACGTGGAACGCCGGAGCATTTATATAAGAGCCCCTCAACATAAGTTGGAGTATGTGAAATGGACGATTAATCATGTCTATGAAAGCACGCGGGCGGAAACATTATGAGATAAAGTAACAACATCTCTAATCCCCCAATGCAACTTTAGGTTCAAGGGTACAAGGACAATGAGCGTGTCAATGTCTCCTAAGGTTGGTACGGACGTTATTATTGAAACGTATCTTAGCCAAATGAGACAAGAATATTTGGAAGAAAAATCTGAATTAGATAAGTATTTGGAATAAGGATGTGAAAGATATAGCCCAAACTTTGATATCTTAAAATGGTGCAAAGTCAATCCTTCGAGATATCCTATACTCGTTTTCATTGCTCAAGACATTTTGGTTGTAACCATCTCAATTGTAGTATCAGAGGCAGCATTCCACACAGGAGGTCGTGTACTTGGCGTGTTTTGTAGCTCCTTGACCCCAAGCGTGGCGGAGGCTCTTATATATGCTCAAAATTTTAGAGTTCTTCTAAGTCCCCCTCGATCGAAAAGACTTATTGAATTTGATCTTCATTCTTTTGGCCATATCTTACAAACTCTTGTCCTCACTCTCACAATATCTTTGAATCATCGTATAAACACCAAAGACATCTTTCGTCATACCATTACTAGTGACATAAGAAGAACCCAATACTTTTAAAGTGGAAAAATGTATTTGGAGTGTCAATATTTATGTACGACACTTGGTTTAGTGCCAATATTTTTATTGGATCACTTAAGTGCCAACTTTTTTGAAAAAATGTTATTTAAGTACCATCCGATAAGCATCGTCGGAAAAGCATACATGGAATGCCGGAGCATCCTAATCGATAAAAACAAATTAAGAATTAATAAAAACATCCTTGTAATATTAAAAAAAAGTAAAACTAAACTTGAAAAATAGGCTAAAAAAAGTTCAGTGACGAGGGCTATGTGTCCTTGCCGCTACCACCAAGCATCACCGGTCGATAATGGAGGGGGGATTGCTGAGCCCGGGCAACCCCCACCAAGGCCTCGCTAAGGCCCGACTGTGGCTGATTGAGGCCTCACAGACCCCACCGCGAGGTCGAGCCTCACGATGGCTCAGTGAGGCCGAAATCACCCAGCCACCATTCGGCGTGGTCGTGGCTGGGCAATTTCGACCTTGCCAAGATCTAGGCAAGGTCAGCCCCATCGTGGGTCTGCAATGCCTCGGCCAGCCACAATCGAACCTTGCTATCCCCTGGTGAGGCCTCGGAAATGGTCGCGGGGGATCGGCGACCCCGCTGGCCACTCCCCCATTCATTGTTGGTCATTATCGGCGATGGTGGGCAGCAGCGACGAGGGCTCATATACCTCGCAGATGCAATTACAAGGTGTTGTTTTTTCATTTTTAAGCTATTTTTCAATTAACTTTTAATTTTTTAAAAAATTTAACTTAATTTTTAGTTTAAAAGTCCACGTGGACTGAATTTTTTTAAAAAAATTGCCACATGGATGCCATGTGGATAGACTTTTTAAAACAAATCACATAATATTAAGAAATTAATAAAAAAAAATGCCACATTTACTGTTTGACCATAATTGACACTTAAGTGATCATTTTTTGTCAAAATTGGTACTTAAGCGATCATTTTTTTCTTTGATCTGGTACTTAAGTGATCAAAAAAATATTAGCACTAAAATGAGCATCGTACATAAATACTAACACTCCAAGTGTCCCTTTTCTCTTTTAAAGTAGTAACATGGAACAACTTTAAGAAAGGAAGAAATGGGCTGGCATATTCCCAAATCATCACTAGTAGGTAACCCGCTCATCTTGTAAACCTCTTCAACAAATTCGCTATCACCAATTTCTAATGAGATAAAAGCTTTTTGAAACTTGAAAGTCGCCTTGAAAATTATGTATGTTGAGTTCCAACGAGTCTCTGCATCTAAACATACAAGACTCTTGGACACCATATTTTCTGTCTGATGCACTTCCTAAACTTTTGCATCCTCGAAGGAGATGACCTCACTAAATGCACTGTCAAGAGTATTCTAACAATTGAATCATCTATGTCCTTCAACCTCCCTCTCACGATCAAACTCAGTATATGCGCACAACATCTCACATGGAGTAACACACCTGCCAATACTAAAGAATTCCAATAGTTAAAACTTTTTTCAAATATTGAACTCCCAAAATATTTTAGCTCGCATTATCCACGATGAACGAGAAGACGCTTTTAATCCTCCAACTAGTCAAGCAACTCTCAACTGCCTTTCCAATAATCTCACCAGAATGTCCCAAGATTTGACAAAAATTCAAAATTTTCTTTTGCAACTTCTAATCAGCGTCTACAAAATGAGTGGAGAGACACATATAACTTAAATTTTAACAAGAGGTCCACGTGTCTGCTATAAGACGAACTCTTGGAGTGGTGTGACATTCTGGTTTTTCCTATCGTTTCGAGATTTATCAATGAGAATATATCTAACGATGTATTTCAGAATTATCTCGCTCGGATCTGATCAATCTCGAGTTAACTAACCAAAAGGGGAAGGCTAACGCAAGACAAGGTACGTGAACCTAGGAAACTCAAATAAAAAATGTCACTTTGACCATAAGAACTGTCGAGGGAGTATTTAGAACTATTAAAGGCCGATCTAAGAACGATTAAGGAATGCATTGCTAGCGTTATACAATTGGAGCGCAGGTGATGCCGCTTAACCAATGTATGATTTGTAAAATTTTTCCAAATCGAACGATGACAATCGAGACCGTCGGAACTAGTAATAGACCCTCGCAATTACATGATAACCAAAGTCGCCATGAATTGGCGAACTCTAAGTGTGATAAGAATCACAGAGTCGATACGCGTAACCTCTGCAAAAGCCGCCCGTTAGTTTGGGATAGTCTGAAATTACATTTGATAGATAAATGACCCAAGGACGAGTCTCGAAATTAGAAAATGGAAAGCAAATAATTCCAACATTTGTTAATTGAATTGGACGTCGCCTCATCGAAGAAAATTTGAATTGAAAAAATAACGTTCCGAACAACGAGAGCAAAATTACCATTTTATCCCTCAAGGTTCGGCTTTGTCTTAATAAATGAAGAAGGGCAAATTGATCATTTACAAATCCCCAAGACTGCCGAAAATGAGGATTTATAATGGCCATTGGATCATCAAAATAATTGCTTTGAGGACAAGTGTCATTGGATGATGATTTGGCATTAATTACTCAACTTTTAACCTACCATTCTTGGGGTTTGATCATAAAAAATTGGTGTATAGCTTCTTCTTCTCCTTGCTCAGCCGAAGACCCCCCTCCATTGCCATTCATCTTCTTCTTCTTCTTCTTCTTCTTCTTCTTCTTCTTCTCTTCTACTCAGCCGACCGTTGCCACCCGACCAATTCTGCCCGTCTCCTTCGCGCCACTCGACCGCCGCCTCCGACGACCCACTGACCTCTTGCCGGCAACCAACTTCTAGCTCAGCCTCTTGCCGACAACTTCCAAGTGGTATCTCGGCCATTGGACACCGGTGGAGCTCCGGCCAACCATTTTCCCGAAAGCGGACAAATTTAGACATAGCAGAGAGCAAGTCTTCGTTCGGCCTCCGTAGGATCTCGTTTTGCTTCAAACTTTCGGCAAGATTTTGTAGACTTAATGTACACTTGTATACTGAGCTGAGGTAGCAAATTGGTTAGATTTCGATGGAGATTTGATGATGAAATGGTGTTGTTTTCGATTGGTAGAATCTGACCGGCGGTAGGCATGAGGAAACCGGGGTTGTTTTTGGACTTTCGGGCGTCGACTCACCCTCAAATTTTCGGTGAGGCTCTATTACACATAGAACTATATGTTAGCAAGTAGATTATGTGATAAATTAAGGTTTAAGGATGAATTATGGGCTGATTAGTCGAGTATAGGGCAGAACTAAAATCCCCTGTTTTGGTATTGTGCAAACCGAGTCCTTAAGGGGCTGTTTAGGATGTCGCCAAGTTCTAATTTCATCGTTGAGATATTCTAGGATGTCAATTGAGATGTTATTGAGGTGTATGCTTCATGGTTTGACGAATTGGACGAGAAAAATTGACGAATTGGTTAAATTCCCCTAGGTTACAAGGTTGCCCTGTTTTTGGACACTTAGGACAGAATACTCGGTGAGCTTGGGAGGAATTTTTGATGATCAAAGCTTGAGGTAAGGAGTTCTTAAACCTTGGTTAGGAGGATAGGCCTCTACTGGATGAATTGGATTCAAATTGGTGAATTTTCGTGAGTTTATTGTGTGATTGTCTAATGTCCATCATTGTGGTTTGTGAATGCAAGTATGCTTGTTTAATGCATATGCCTGGTATCGAATTCCATTTTGTGAGTGATGATTTGGTTGCCTCGCATGCCATAGACTCTTAGCTCAATGCATGCGCTTGTACTCGATCATGAAGTCTTGATATGGAAAGGAATTTAGCTTGCTTGGGAACTCTTGGCACCCTGATGCGTCGAGACGCGGGATTGTAATGGCTAATATCCTAATGCGTTGAGAAGCGAGATGAGATTTTATATGTGTCGACACAGGCCTTGAATGGCATTGAGAACTTGAGGCGTTTAACACGGGTTCGTGTTTATGATGGTCTGAGGCGTAATGACGGAGACCAAGCCTAAGGCTTTTTGACGCGGGCGTGAATCATGAGATAATTCTGAATGATGTAATGTATGACTTAACCTTGTGTTTCCCTGCCTGACTTGAGTAATAAGTTATGATGATATATTTGCATAATTATCATTCTCTTGCTTCCTCCTGGCATATTATGTATGTTGTTTGCCTTATATTGCTGAGAGTGTTCTTGTTCGTGGTCTTCATTCATCTGGGGTACTGTCAGCCTAACCTAGAGTTAGGACTCATCTTACTGAAATGTAAATCTCACCCCGTCGTGGGACTTTACTTTTTCAGATCCTAAGCCCTGAAGATGCTACCAACACGTTTAGGCAATCCAAAAGAAATGACCGTCTATTTTGATGAGTTTCCTGACGGTCGGGGTACCATTTATGTGAGGAAGTGTACAGTTGTCTGGGTTGACGATGGAGGTAAGGACTGAAAACCACATAGGTTCGAGGCCTGGTTTCGTAGAATATGCGAGGACATGACAGGTCCGTTGAAGTCCACCGACGTCCCTCGAGGAGCATACCTAGCTGGTGTCATCGTACTCGGGATTCAGTGGAGGTAAAGGTGTCCGTAGCTGGCTCGAGGAATGTACCTAAGAAGACCCCTACCTTGGAGGATACGGATGAGGTGATAGAGATCGACGCCTCTGAGGATGAGTTGGAGGATGTCATGATGGATGAATCAATGGAGGTACGATCTGAGACCTTCTCGGACTATGAGCCAGACGAGGATGCGGACGAGACAGATGAGTCTAGTGCATCGACCTAGGGGTAGCCTGACTTTACTTAGTAGTCTTTTGTTGATGACCCTTGTTGGTCTGTAATCTTTTGGGGACTTAGATTTTGATTGTCTTTTGGTTGAGTCCCGTTCACCCCGATTCATCAGTAGGTTTAGCTTACCTGCGCTTTTGTATGAACTCATGTTGATATATATATTTATGTTCTCGTTATCCAAGTTCCCATCGGTTTATGTACGGAGGGGTTGTTTATTTTCGCTTCCGCATGCTTATTTTCATTATACATCTCCCGACAAGTAAGTCCTGGGACTCGAGAGTACAGCAAAAAAAAGGGAGTTGCGTGTTCGTGCTCGAGGGCGCGGGGTGTGACAAGTGTCGTCCGGTCATCGTCGCCCATGTTATGTGGTACGCTGACATGGACAACTTGTGGATCACCATGTTAGCAATATGCAAGTTACTATTGAATTATTAGTTTTCCTTGTGCACAAATTAATGATGTAGAGATCTAGTAAAATAAGTACGATAGATAGAATAGCATTTGACTGTAACACCAAAAAAACATCTGCTTTATCCCTTTCTTTCATTGAATAAGTAGATTCAAGAGAAAATAAAATGGATTAGTTATCTTTGCGTTTGATTGCAAATATTTTGGAAGACTATCGAAACGTACATGTAAAAGTATACTCAAATTGTAAAATACAAATGTATGTATCAATTTTGGAGTTTGAAATGGCAAAATTGAAATATTATCTTAGTGATAGGTTGAATACCTAAATGAGCAAAAACAAAATAAATCCAACACATTGTGATCAAGGTCAAGATTTTCAATTTTAATGAGTTGACAAGCAAATAGGACGCGTAATGAAAAGTGCCGGCGGATATTATCACAACCTTTAATAGGTTCTTTCACCGCTTTTATCAAGTTCTTTTATATATATATATATTCAATTTTCATTTGTTTTGAAAATGAATTTGGCTATAAAGTCTTCTCTAACGGACAGAATCACAAGTCAGGCATATTTCGAATGGCGACAGTGGCTAAGACCTTCCTTTCTTCAGCTCGCTTATTGCCAATTTTCAGTACTATAGAATCTTGGCCTGAATAGCTTTCGACTCTTGATATTCAGCGCCTAGATAGCCTTAAATGGCTTGACCATCCCTCTAGTGACTTCTCCATTGCCTCGGCTTGGAATCTTATTCGGCCTAGAGGACAGCTAGTGTCATGGCACTCATTCATCTGGAGTCGATCTGTCGCTCCGCTACACTCATTTCACCTTTGGCTGATCACTTTGAAGAGGCTACCCACCCAGGAATTTCTGCTTAATTATAATCGAATTTCAGAAATCTTATGTGCTTTTTGTCGATGCAGACCCAACTTTGTGGATCACCTATACTTCGGCTACCATCATACGGGGATTCTAGCTTCTTATTGGGCAGCAAAATGCAATTTGGTCCGGTATAACAGGTGTTGGGAGGACAACCTGAACTAGGCTATGAAACATATTAGTGGCCGATGCTTTCACCAACAGATTGCTCGCTTCTCTTTTGGTGCCCTTTGCCACATTATTTGGAAGGAAAGAAATCATATACTTTTCCGTAACAAGCTCTTCTTTCCTCCAGCCATCATGTTGCATCTGGAAAAGGTTGTTAGGGATAAAGCGCTCACCTTCAAGCATGTTGAAGACACTCCTTGTAACGGGACGATGCAAACAAGCTGGGGTATTGATCCGACTATTTTTGTTAGTAGAGGATCGTCCGAAATGTGTATTCCACTTTTGTGTGTGGTCGGACTGTTTGGCCATTCCTTTTCCATGCTTGAAGTCACTTTCTCTCTTTTTGGACCCATGGCAGTCTTGCACTCGTAATGATATTCTTTAATGTCGTCACGAGTGCAGGACCTCTTTTTTTTTTTTTTTTGTAGTGTCGGGTTCCTTTGATTTTGTGTAGCTGCGCTTTGGTGAAAGTTAATACAATCCTTACCTTTACCAAAAAAAAAACTTTGCTATAAAGTATTTTCGCAAGAAACTTATTTTCATTATGTTTGCATTTTGCAAATAATATTAAAGTCATTTTCGATAATTATTACATAAAAAAGGTCGAACACTTTTTTTTTTTTTCAAAGTTTCGAGTAGAAGCTGAGGTCTTGGACTTGGGCATTGAGGACTTAAGATTAAACGTCGTGGACTCGGGCCAGGTCTCTAGGGACGTCGATACAGGTGCGGTGACCCAGGCGTGGGAGTTAGGTACTCGGGCTTGGCTACCAGGTACTTCGGATTGGCCGCCGTGATCAAGATTTAGGGCTTAACCTCAAAGCGCCGAGACCCCTGATTTTCCTCTATGTGAGAGGATCATGGTCTGATTTGTGTTCAAACACCAAGGTCTAGTCATAATTTGAAAATTGATTTTTCATTTTAAATGAGTGAATGGCTTTATTAAATTTAACCATAAAGTTTCCATCAACTATGAAAAAAATACTTTCTTGACTCATTTTTCCCAAGCCGTATAAATGCCGAAAATGGGCAAGATATTTTCTTACGTTAAGTTTGCACGAGACAATGAATCTATGTTGTAAAGTACTCTTGAAAGAAATTATTTATGTTATGAAAAAAAATGGTAGATTTTAAGTTGTGGAAAAAGTAATTATTGTTGTGTAAATATCGTTATCCTTTTCTTATAGGATTATAGATTGGTTCAATCTTGGACATTCCACAAAAGTTTGGGGGTTGCTACGGTGACTATTAAACTCTTTCAAACATATATTAAGAGACACGTTAATATTAATATGATGTTGTTGAAGATTGAATTGGCACAATTGCAATAGGTTTAGGATTCTTTTGGTAATTTCCCCCACGATTTGTATAATCTACTGCTATACATGCAACCTTCATCACCATGGATAGGCTGTGTATTCAAGATTAATCCAATCGTAAAGTACTAAATATAGTCCAAGACAGAGAAGAGAGTAAAGATCGACTATTAGATCCAGCTCGTATCTCTCTCTTCCCGTTTCAATTAGTGAGTCATTAGATAATCCTTTAGATATACCAAAGCATGCCTAATCAGTAGTAAAATGATAGATCTTGGATGGAATACTTTACTATTTGTCAGTCTCGACTCTCGAACCCGCAACATCCCTTGCCAAATCGTCACTAGGTCATAAAAGATAGCGTCTCAGACAACTGCTATCGACCTAAGAATATATTGTGCAAGCGGAACGTGCAAAACTTCCATACATTAATATCAACATGGGATAGATAAGTAGAAAAACCAACCACAAACATAAAAGCTGATGAGAATAGATGATCTATAACCTTACAGGGTTAACAGCTAGTATGTACAACCCCATGCTTTCAAAAAGACACAAAAGTCAGGTAAGGTTAACTCTCATCTACTCCAAAACAGTACCCCCACAAAAGACGTCATCAACTCCCTGACCACAAAAGGAGACCTAACCCTCCACTGAGTAAAAACGGCATCCAAATCGCCGTAACCAATCGAGGGAGCTGGGTCGTTAAGGTCATCACAAGAACTTTGACTAGAATGTACAGAGGGGGCTACGGACTGCTCAAGCTCGGGCTTAGGCTGCGTGCCGGGTTCGAGATCCACTACCTCCCCGTCAGGTGTATCGATGTCCATTGGCTCCCAAGCAAGGGCATTAGGAACCCCCTGAATAAGCAGTCCCTCAAACCCATGAATCGGGCCGTAAAGATCAATCCCGTCACGAAAATACCAAGTCTTGAAAAGATGCTCCACCAGATGTGGCATCCCTTCATCGACTCATATAGTCGTGACATGGCGCTCCCAAACCTGATTTGTACCTGGAATCAAATGTGGCATGATATCATATGACGAGTAAGTAGGGGTACCGAATCACATTGGTCGTTCCATTACTTCGGACCTGAAAAGTTATCCCACGGCAGGTTGAGAAATGAATCTCAATGAATCAAGCCTAAGCTCGGTTAGGACACTGATACGCCTAGTATATCCTAAGCACAACAGTCAACATAAGGCATAATCACATACATCAATAAAGTATAGCTACCAAATAAACAATCAGTCAAGGTATTACCACTCAAGCGTACACAGGACACTACACAAATCCATTTATTACTAATAACCCATGCGACAAGCGTGATTGATTCACAAATAGTTCGATCCCGTACTCATCTGGCAGGACCAGGCTACGTCCACTTTTACCCTCTCAGTAACGGCTACTACAAACGATGTATTCAGTGCACCTGACACGGCACGACGAGTAGGCATTCCTAAAAAGGAGTTTCGGTCCATCACAAGCTGCGACCGGCATTCAACCATCCCTTAAGACCGTACGACTGGCACGGGGCATGGATTATCGTGCTTCTGACAAGTCGTGAGGTTCCTTACATTAAGTACGGTATGAGTACAATTAGTACAATGCGAGTTTGCCAAGTAATGTCATTTGTCCCTTATATGAACACGCAATTCACACTCGTCAATCAATCCATTGATTATTTCTATTAATGCCAATATTCAAACAGAAATGCAAACAGACTCGGCTCAAGGCCAAACAAGATTCTCAGTAAGGCATTTCAGCGAGGCGACCAAACCAATAAGGCAAATAATGCACTCACGAGCAATTAACCCAATCAGACAATTTTGAGCTCAATTCGTACTATAGCTTTTATTAATCAATCGATTTATAATTCCAATCGCTCGCTCGTCTCTAACCTGTCGCTCGCTCGCAAATAACCACAATCAACCAATCAATTGATAATTTACCACAAATAGCCACAAACAATATAATCAACCAAACTAACCTAATCGATCGGCCATTTAACTTAATCATCGTTTCTATTTAAAACGGTCCCGATCGCGTACCTAATTTTTATAATTAACTAATCGACTAATCCTAAGCGTAATTAGCGCCCTAACCAAGGTTTAGGGTCAACTCACAAAGTGAGTTAGCTTGGGCGGTCTCGACAAACGGCGGCAGCGAACTCGGCGATCGCGGACTAGGCGGCGGCGGCGAACCTAGGGTTTATCGTGTGGCGACTCCAACCCAAACTTCAAGAATACTACTGGGAGGTCCGGCGAGGTCACCGAAATAGGTGACCGGCGAAGAAACTAAGGGCAGACGGCGGCCTGAAACAGAGGTGATCAGAACAAAACCAAGGCTGTTTTAGGCTGTTCTCGATGTCCCAGGCCGGGACAAGGCCGGTCGAGGCTTGGGAACTCACCCAAGGGTCAGAGGGGATCGTTTAGGACCGGTGGACGGCTGCCAGAGGAGGCGGAACAGCTGCGAACAGAACAGGCTAAAATAGGGTCTTCACGGCGCCGAAATAGGGGAGGCGATCAGCGGTGATTTTCGGGCCCCACGCGCAGCGACCAACGTCGGCAAACTCTGAGGCGGTAGAAGGGGGTCTGTAGAGGTGATCGGCGGCGGTGGGGAGCAACGGTGGCGGCCGATTTGGCCGAATCGAAAACCAAATCGAACCGGCTTCAAAACACGAAAACTATTGGTTCGGGGAGGTTTGTAGTGGCTCCGGCGGCCAACAGCTAGCCTGGTTGGGTCGGGGTGGTCAGGGAAGGATGGTGGTCGGTTGTGGGGTGGTGGTCGGCGCTGGTGGCGGCAGGAATGGCCAGAGGAGGCGGCGGAGTCCTGGAGTCAGGGGACCCGAAAACACGGCAGGGGCTCCCCAAGCTGCTCCTACTACTTCCGGCAGCCGACGACGGCGGAGCTCAGGTCCAGGTGACGGTAGGGAGCGGCTGGGGTGGTGGTTGACGGTGGTGAGGCGGTGGTCGCACAAAAAACCCAAGAGGAAGAGGTGATGTGTTCGGTTGAGGGGGGAAGTGTCCACGGTTGAACAAAAGCAGAGAAGAAGAAAGAAGAACAAGCAGAAAGAGAGAAGCAGGAGGCGACTGACGTGAGAAGAGCATGGGGAAAATAAAATTGGTGCGACCCACCAAGACTTTGAGGTAAAAAATTTGCCTCACATGAATGAATGAATTTTGTCTTACATTAACAAATAATTGAGGGCAAAATGGTCATTTGGCTCGCCGAGATTGAAACCGAATTGTGGTACACTGGTGAAGGAAAAATTTTGGTAATTTCGCAGGCCAAGCTCAGTCAAGATTAGGCTCAAGCGCGAAAATTGAAATCCTAATTCACGGTGGCTTAAATTCGAAACCTAATTTAAAATAACCGAAGCTTCCTAATTCGTCTAAATTTTCGTCTCTTCAGTCCTTACAATTCAAAATATCTATCGACTGTGATTAAATTGTAATATCCTTTTTATTGAATTCTGGTACTTACAAAAGTTGAATTTCCAAGACGTCACACTATTAATAGCTCAAATTCCATATCTCTAATGTCTCTTTGATGGTGCCTATGACATTATGATTTTCTTATGGTTTCGAGAACTATCGAATGAAGAATATTTATCGATGTATTTCAGTTTTATTTCGCTCGGATCTGATCAATCCTGAGTAGACAGTCCAAAAAGGAAAGGCTATCGCATTTTGAAACCAATAAAGGCCGATCTAAGAACGATTAAGGGATTCATTGCTAGCGTTATACGATTTGAGCGTGGGTGATGTCGTTCAATCAATGTATAATTTGTAAAATTTTTCTAAGTCGAACTATAACGATCGAGACCGTCGGAACTAGCAATGAACCCACGCAATCACGTGACAACCAAAGTCGCCTCAACTTGAGTCATCCTATGTGTGATGAGAATCACAGAGTCGATACGTGTGACGTCTGCAAAAGCCGTTCGTTAGTTCGAGATAAATTGAAGTTACGATTGACGAGAAATCGATCACGAAATGGAATCTCAAAATTGAAAAAGGATAAGGAAGAATTCCAACATTCGAAATTGAATTTGACGACGACTCGTCCATGGTAATTTAAAATTGGAAAATGAAGTTTCGGACGGAAAGTGCAAAATTACCATTTTGCCCCTCGACTTTTACCATTGCCTTAAGGATTAATGAAGGACATTTTGGTGATTTAGGTCCCCCAAGGCTGTCCAAAATTCTGGTCAAAGGAATTCAATGGAAGCCTTGATATTATTTGCTCCAAGACAAGTGTCAACCAAGGGGTGATTAGCATTTAATTCCCACTCACAACTACCATTCCACTCTCTTTGACCAAGCCAATTATTGTGGATGATCCCTCACTATTTGCTACAGCCGAACCTCTCTCCTCTCCCTCCATTTTCCTTCTTTTTCTTCTTCCTTTCTTCTTGGTCATAGATGTCTCGCCCGACCAGTCTCGACCGCCAGCTTCACCGCCGTTGACCGCCGACTTCGGCCACCCCCTCACCACACGCCGACACCAAAACCATTCTCAGCCTCTCCTCTGCACATCCCCGGTGTTAGATTGTCCATTGATGGTACCGTTTTGCCCGTCCAGCCCCAAACCCGAAAGTGGACAGAATTAGAGCAAGCTGAGGAAAAGCCTTTGTTCGTCCTCTTAGAGACTTAGATTGGCTTCAAACTTGCTGTGAGATCTTCATAACATGTTGTACTCAAGTTGGCTGAGCTAGGATTACAAGTTCATTTCAGATTTGAGGAGTTTTCATGGCTGATTTTAGGTAGTTTCTTGGAGACAGTTTCTGGCCGGTTGAGGAGCTAGTGGAACCGAGCTGACTGGAGGTTCTTAGAGGTGCTATTTTTCTTCAAAAATCATGGTGAACCTACTAGACATGTAAATGGATGTATTGACAAGTTGGTTTTATGATGAATTGAAGTTTAGAATTGGAATTGTGAGCTGTTATGCATGATTCATTGAGGATCGGTTCTGCCCAAGGTAGTGGCTGAGTGAACCGAACACCATGAAGGTTCGTGGAGGTGTCGCCATGTCTTTAAATCGTCGTTAAGGCATCTTAGATTGTTGATTGACATGTTATTGGAGTATTTGGGTGGTAGAATTGAGAAATGAATGAGTTTTGATGTGGAATTGGTGAAATTTCCCTAGGAAGCGCGTGACCCTTGTTTCGGCAGTGAGTTTGCTGACCTATGAGGGTCATTTGGATTGAAATTTGCTAGCTCAATTGAAGGGTAAGTGTTCCTTAAACCTTTACTCCAAAGTTAGGACGCTACCGAACGAATTGAATTGATGAATTGATTGATTGGTGAATTCCATGATTTAAATTGCATAGTGTGATCGTGTGTTAAATGAATTTCGATCGGCAATTGTGTTTCAATGGCCAGAGTGCCCTTATGTGATCGAAATGCCCAGAGTGCTCTTATGTGATTGAAATGGCTAGTGAGCCTTGACAAATACATCGCGGCTAGTGAACCCTTGGCGATGAGAGTTATGATGCCATTGCGATAATTCTAAAGTTATGAGTTCATTTTGTGCTAGTGCGTGAAGCTTGGTCTCATGGTGTATGATGCACTTGACTATAATTCTTGCTCCTGCCAATTGCACTGAGATGTTTTGATATTTGAATGCCATGTGCTATTGTCTTGATGAATTCTTGCATTTTGCTTCGTTGCATGGTTTGGGGGGGACTAGCGGTCTAGTCTAGGTTTAGGTTTCACTTGTTGAGATGTAAATCTCACCCCGTAGTGGGACATGTTTTTTAGACCTCAAGCCGTGAAGCATGTTTCCGATACGACTAGGCGATCCGAAGGAGATGACTACCTATTTTGACAAGTTCCCCGATGGTAAGGGCATAGTGTACATTAGGAAGCGCACTACTGTTTGGGTCGACGTGGGAAAAGAGGACTGGTGTGACATTCTAATTTTCCTGTCATTTCAAGACTCATTAATGAGAAAGTATCTAACGATGTATTTCAAGACTCTCTAATGTCTCTTTGATGGTGCCTGTGACATTCTAATTTTCTCCGACGTATCTTGAGTTGACTGACTAAGAAGAAAAGGCTAACGCGAGATAAGGTACGTTGACCTAGGAAACTCGAATAGGAAATGACGTTTTGACCATAAGAATTGTCGAGGGGACATTTAGAACCATAAAAGGTCGATCTAAGAACAATTAAGGAATGCATTGCTAGCGTTATATGATTGGAGCACGGGTGATGCCGCTTAACCAATATATATAATTTGTAAAATTTTCCAAAATCGAACAGTGACGATCGAGACCATCGAAACTAGGGAGACCCTCACAATTACATGACAACCAAAGTCGCCATGAATTGACGAGTCCTAATTGGAATATGAATCACAGGGTCGATACGCGTAACGTCTGCAAAAACCGCCCGTCAGTTTGAGATAGGCTGGAATTGCATTGGATAGAGAAATGATTCAGAAACAAGTCTTGAAATTTGAAAATGAAGAATCAAGAGTTCCAACATTACAATTGGATTGGCCATCGCCTTATCGAAGAAAATTGGAATTAGGAAAACGACGTTCCTGACGTCGGGGGTAAAATTATCATTTTGCCCCTCAAGCCCTAACATTGCCTATATAATTGGATGAGGGCATTTTGATCATTAACCACACCCCAAGGCTGTCGAAAATTGATTAAAATGAAAGCCATTGGATGAACATTGATTGACACATAGACAAGTGTCAAAGGATTATGCTATGATGTTGATGGAGCCACCTTTTAACCTACCATTCATTAAGTTGACTCTTGAAATTGAAGTATAAACCTCACACTCTCTCTCCTTGGCCGAACACGCTCCTCCAAGCTCCCGATCACCTTCTTCTTCTTCTTCCTTCCTTCTGCCGAGAGCTGCATCGGCGATAGGATTCTGCCGCAGCCATTGCCACTCCCGACCGCCGTCTCCGGTGACTTCCAGCCACCGAGCCGACCACTTGCTGCTTCCTCATCCTCTTGCCAACATTCTCCAAGTGGAAGCAAGTCATTTGACTCAATGAGGAGCTCCGGTCGACCAATCTCCCAAAAGTCAACGGAAACCATCGCACCTGAAGGTAAGCCACGATTTAGGCTTCGTAGAACCCTGAAACCTTTGAATTTTTTGACCAAATTTTGTGGACATCTAGGGGACTTGTAGACTGAGCTGTGGTAAAAATTTTGGAGGAATTTGATGAATTTTTTACCCCAAATGGGTCTTGTGTTTGAAGGGCCAGAACTGACTGGTTGAAGACCCAGAGGAACCGGCACCGTTCAAGGACTTTCCGGCATCGCCTTGGCTTCAAATTTTTGGTGAGGCTTCCCAACCCTTAGAACTACATGTTAGCAAGTGGATTAGTGATTAGACTAAGGATTTAAGTTAGTTTACGGGCTAATTAGTTGGGATATGCACAAAATCGAAAATGTCATGTTTCAGTTCTGTGCATACTGGTTCTGTGGGAGGCTATTGGTGAAGGAAATGGGTTCCAAATTCATTGTTGAGACGTATTAGAATGTTAATTGATAGGTCCATGAGGTGTATGTTTAGTGGGGTGACAATTTGAGCAAGAAAAATTGATGATCGAATGAATTTCCTTAGGTTGCGCGGCGGACTTGATCTTGGATCATTAGAACTGAACCCTTGAGATGCTTGGAAGAAGACTTATATTTAATTAAGCTTGAAGTAAGGGGATTCTAAACCTTTGATAGGAGAATTGGACTCGATTGAGCGAATTGTGTGCGAATTGATCGATTCATGAAGGTTCATAAGGTGATTGTCTAATGTACGTCCTAGAAAGATATAGAGGATTTGATTGCTTGACAATGCTTGTGCCATGAATTGATTATCGCATTTGTATGTCAAATTAATTGTCTCGCATGCCATGGACGTTTCGTTCGTCACATGAGTTTGCATTCGAACGTGTGCTATGAAATGAAATGAACTTATGGCATGTCTGAGAAGTTGTGACACCCTGATGCGTTGAGACGCGGGATTGTGTGAATGGATACCCTGAGTTGCTGAGATGCGGTTTGAATTGAATGGCACCTTGAGGTGTATGAAACGCGAGGTTGAGAAGGCCATAATCCTGATGCGTTGAAACGCGAGACGGAGTTGAGATGCGTCGACACAGGCCTGGATTGAGATTGAAAACCTGATGCGTTTATGTGGGTTTGTCAATGAGACGGTCTGATGCGTTTACGCGGACCGAGCTTGAGGTGTTCTAAACGCGGGCATAAAAGTGAGGCAGACTGGAAGAGTAGAAGGTGTAATTTGGCATGGCAATGTGTATTTAATTCTAATGATGTGTAATAGAATGTCTTGATTGCATGCTTGACATCTGTGTGTTATTTCGTGATAGTTGAATGCCTCATGTGATTTTGTATAAATTGTTTATGATTGTATTTGTCTGAGTGGACGGTCAGCCTCACCTAGAGTTAGGACCTACCTTACTGAGATGTAAGTCTCACCACGTTGTGAGACCCCATTTTTTCCAAATCCTATGCCTTGAGGATGTGGCCAATCAGGTTTGGTGACCCAAAGGAGATGTCAGTATATTTTGAGGAGTTCCCTGACGGACAGGGGACCGTTTATGTTAGGAAGTGTACGGTCGTCTAGGTAGATGAGGGTGACAGTAGTTGGAAGCCTCATAGGTACGAGGCTTGGTTCAGGAAGATAGGGACGTTTCTACGAGGCCACTAAAGCCCACTGAGGTATCCTGTGAGGTGATATCCAGTTGGTGCCATCCCGCTCGGGATTCAATGGAGGCCGAAGGGTCAGTCGCTGGCTCGAGGAATGGTCTTGAGAGGACCCCAAACCTGGAGGATACAGATAAGGTTATAGTGATCGAGGACACCGAGGATGACCAGGTAGAGCCATCAGCTAACGAGACGATGGAAGACACCATGGAGATTTGCTCGGAGACCTTCTCGGAGTACGAGCCCACTAAGGAGGCTAAGGAGGAGATTGACGACTCCAGTAGCTCAGCATAGGAGTTTCTATTTGTGGTCTAATATTTTGATGGTGACCTCGATGCCCGTTTCTTTTGAGATGATGATGGCCCTCTTTTGTACTTACCCTGTCACCCCTACTGACCAGCATGTTTAGTTTATCGTGTCTTGTATGGGTATTCGGAAGTTTATATATTATCGGTACCCTTGTTACCTAAATCCCATTTTATATTTGTACGGATGAGTTTTTATGTCGTCGCTTCCGCGTGCTTTCTATATGATATATCTCTCGACCTATATGTGAATCCTAGGACCTCGAGAGAGAGTTTTGCTTGCAGGGAGTCGCGTGCTCCCCCCTCCCCCCGGGGCCCGGGGCATGACAACTGGCAGCCACATTGCTTCAAGGCGTGGTTTCGTCGAGTTAGGGATAGTAGTATTACAGGTCTGTTGCAGCCTACCGACGTCCCTTTAGGAGTAGTCCCAAGTTGGTGCCATCCCATTCGTCTTGTGATCGATGTCAAGGTTGAAGCCTCAGTTGTAGGTTCAATAAATGTCCCTGAAAAGACCCAGACCATGGAAAAGGAGATTGAAGTGATCGAGATATTAGCTTCTGAGGACGATACCGTGGAGGTGCGATTAGAGACTTTCTTCGACTATGATCCCAAGGAAGACGAAGCTGAAGACGACGACGAGACATGCAGTTCCACTGAGTAGCCTGGTTGCCGTGGATATTTTGGGGTCATAACCTTTTGATGTTGGGTTTTATTTGGGCGATGGTGTAGTCTTTTGATGGTAGCCCTTAGTTCCTTCGACCTAGCTTTGTGCGTGTTTACTTTATGTCTTTCCCTGCCTCTAGGTGTAAACTGGATGGTTATGATATGTATATATAGGTGTATGTTTTTATGCTACCCTGGTATTTAATGTCTGGGTTGTTATTTTTCTTTTCGTATGCGCGTTTCATTTCATTCTTTAGGTCGTGCGTTGGTTCCTAGGTTTTGTTATGTTGGCCTGATGGATGTAACGAGCTCGCAAAGGAACACAGGGCATGACAGTGTCAGGGGTGCATCTTAGAATGAACACACTTGCTCATCAACTGGTAAAATCTAAAATTTTTAATGATGTGTCAATTTGGTCCTTTTAACAATTAATCAAATAATAGGCATATGACCCAATTAGAAAAAACCTTAAAAAGCTTAGGACTGAATTGGTCACGGCGCAATAAGTGCATGAATTTTTGGACAATTATCCCATTGTCAACCTATTTTGTTTATACATACATGTATTTTTGTCTAATCAATATGTGATGGCCTGGAGAATTTCTTTTATCAACTAATTTCCCAAGAGTGGGGATAGAACAATTTATTTTCCTATCGCCGCATCTTTCTTTTTCTTCTGTAATTCCTATTCTCTAGATGTAGAATTTGAACCCAGATGAAATTCTGACCATCTGTTCGAGAAGAAAAGAAAGAAGACTACAACCTATGAAAATGAAAGGGAAGATATTGTGTTAATTCCGCCACGAACCTCTCAATTATGTCAATAAAATTTTAAACATTTTCACGTTTTGTCAATTGAATCAATCAGGCAATTTTGACCGAAAATCCTTGATGTGGCCGCTAACCATTCACGTGACATGGTGGCGCTAACGTAGACATTTAGAAATTATTTTTTTTGGGCCTGGGGTTGCCTAGGTCACCGGCACTAAGCAAGCGCCGCAACTCTCTCGATGGCCATTAGATGAGGGCTCGTTGGCCTTCTCTGTGGCTATTGAGGACTTAGGTGAGAACCACAACGTCTTGTGAGGACGTGATGCTCAGATCCGTGAGGGCATTCCGGTCCTCGCCTATGGCTTGTGAGAGTTAGTCATCAACATTTGCCGGCCTCCCCAAAAAAAAAAGTAAAGAGAAGCGAATACAATTAAAAAAAACAAAAAATTATTAAAAAATATCTAAAATCGCATTAGCCATGTCACATAGGACAGTTGGCGTCTCCGTCAGCAACAACTTATGGTACAAAATGGTCAGATAGACTCAACTGGTAAAAAATAAAAATATTAAGAACTAAATTGATACAATTGAAATTTTTAAAGGTCGAATTGACATAATTACAATAAATTTATGGCTTTTGGATAGTTTTCTCGAAATTGACGTTTGAGTGGAATTGGAATTCAGAAATTCAGACCATATGTTCGAGAAGAAAAGAAAGAATCCCACCGCCTAAGAAAGTGAAAATGGAAGATATTTCGTGCATTGGACGCTTGGAAATTCGAAAAGCGTTTCGATGTTGACTGGCTTTTAGACGATATATGTTCATCATGTCTGCGTGACACGCGGAACAATTCTTCCCCATGTTGTACGTCCAACTATCCCTGATGGAAGGAGGTTGAGCTTTTTGCATTGGCAGGTTAAAATAATCATGCATGTTAAATTACATGAATTTCTACGTTTGTACAAGTGATGTCTACCTTTGTAACCCATTAATTTAGAATGTGTTAGATGAACTTTCAATTAAAACATCGCGCGCATGGAACGCGCAAATGTCATTGTCAATGTTGGAGAGTTTTTCGTAAGATAAAATGCCGATTGATGCACGAAAAACTTTTGATCAATATTTAATCATTCGCTCTCTCTTCTCTTCCTTACACACACGCACACAATCATCTCTCTGATCTGCACACGTTACTTTTGCTTGCTTTTATCAGTCTAGGTCAACAAAGGCATTGTTGGACCAAAAAAAAAGGTATCAAAATTGTCGGAAAGTGCACGAAGAAAAGCATAATACAACTAGAGACATTTTCAGACCATTCTTTATAGCTTTAGAAGAATTTACCTAGTAAATGCTCAAGCTATGAATAAACCATTGTCACAGAAACATATTTTCCTATGCGTGTACAAACCGTAATTGAAGCCAGAGAAAGATCAAGGAACCATTCACGTACCTTTCTTTTCTGTTTGACTTTTGGACAACACCTGCAACGCGCAATTATAGGGCAAACAAAAAACATTGACCATGGTCATCAGCAACTTTCTTTGCGGTCAAGTTGCTCCAATGAATCCATTTCATAACCACTTCTATAAATGGGTAATTAGGCAAATGAACTCTGAACTTTGACTCTATATAAAATGTCATTCCTATATTTTCGGTAACTATTCAATCCAGTCCCCCAGAATGTATAAGGATTTTCTAATGTTGAGTTCCTCCATTAATTCAAGTCAATGAAATTTGCTGATCTGGCTTTCAATTCAGTAAGTTTGGATGGTGGGCAGAAAAAATACATTACACGTGGATTATTGAAGTAAGATAATGGCAAGAAAACAAATTAGGGAATAAGAAGAAACTTTTTTTAGCTATTTATACATATAGGGGGAAAGGGGCCCCGATGACCATACAAAATGACTCGAAAAATGAAGGAATTTTTTAATCCTTACCAACTTGATCTTGTTGCCCCGGGCAACAAACATGCATGAATCATTTCCCGAAGTATGTGTCCGGAAAGCCCAAAGTCTCGATAGTTAACTCTTGGTCTTTCGATAATGTGGGATATGCTAGCGTTTTCTACAAAGAACCATTGAAACTGCGCGAAACCATCACAAGAGTTTATGTACAAAGCTTGTGACATTATGATTTTCCCTGTCATTTCGAGACTTATTAATGAGAATGTATCTAATGATGTATTTTAGTCATATCCTGCTCAGATCTGATCGATCTCAAGTTAACTGACCAAAAGGGAAAGGCTAACGTGAGACAAGGTACGTGGACCTAGGGAACTCCAATAGGAAATGGCACTTTAACCATAAGGATTGCCGAGGGAGTATTTAGAGCTATTAAAGGCCGATCTAAGAACGATTAAGGAATGCAATGCTAGCGTTATACGAATGGAGCGCGAGTGATGCCACTTAACCAACGTATAATTTGTAAAATTTTCCTAAATCGAACGATAACGATCGAGACCGTCGGAACTAGTAATAGACTCTCGCAATTACATGACAACCAAAGTCGCCATGAACTGACGAGCCCTAAGTGTGATATGAATCACAGAGTCGATACGCGTAACGTCTGTAAAAGCCGTCCGTCAATTCGGGATAGTCTAAATTACATTTGACAGAGAAATGATTCAGAGACGAGTCTCGAAATTAGAAATGAAGAATCAAGAATTTCAACATTATTATTGGATTAGACATCGCCTCATCGAAGAAAATTTGATTTAGAAAAGCGACGTTCCGAACGTCGAGGGTGAAATTATCATTTTGCCCCTCAAGTTTTAACCCTGCCTTAATAAATGGAATAAGGGCATTTTGATCTTTGACCCTCCTCCATAGCTTGGCTGACTCTCAAATTGCCGTGTATACACACTATCTCTCTCCTTTAGCCGAACACCCCTCCATAGCCAGCTTCTTCTTCTTCCTTTCCTCTTCTTCTTCGGCCGAACCAGCTCCAGCCGACCAGATCGCTGCCGCCACTTTGCCGCCGTCGAGCACCACCTCCGACAACCTCCAGCCTTCGCGCCGACCACCATCACCTTCCTCAGCCTCTTGCCGACCAGCTCCAACTCGAAGCATAGCGTTTGGTCACCGGAAGAGCTCCGTTCAGCCTTTTCCCCGAGAGTCGATGGATTCCGTCGCAACTGGAGGTAAGTCGCTGTTTGAGCTCCGTAGGACTTCAATTTGCTTCAATCTTCTGGTCAATTTTTGCAGACATCTAGGGAATTCATATACTAAGCTGTGGTAAAACTTTTGGATGATTTTGATGGAGTTTTGATGCCGAAACGGTGCTGTGATTGAAGGACAAATTCTGACCCGACGAGGACCCTGAGAAACCGAACCTGTTTGTGGATCATTCGGTGTCTCCTTGACTTCAAGTTTTCAGTGAGGCTTCCCAACACCTAGAAATTTATGTTAGCAAGTAGATTAGTGGATAAATTGAGGTTTAAGAGTAGTTATGGATTAATTAGTTTGGCATTACACAGAACCGAAAATACCCTATTTCGGTTTTGTGTATACCGAACCTTAAGGACTGTTTGGGGGCGTCGCCAAGCTCTAAATTCATCGTAGAGACGTACAAGAATGTCAATTGATATGTCATTGAAGTTTATGCTCTGTGTATTGGTGAATTAAGCGAGAAAAATTAACAAATTGATTAGTTCCGCTAGGATTATTCGCTGCCCTATTTTGGGATTGTTTGGGCCGAATTGTTAAAGTGATTGGAAGTGGATTTGTGTTGATTTAAGCCTAAGGTAAGGGGTTTCTAAACCTTTGCTAGGAAGATTAGATTCGACTGGATGATTTGGATGTGAATTGAGTTAGTTATTATAAGTTACGGCGTGATTGTCCAATGTTGTCATGGTGGATTGAGTATTACTTGAATGCTTGCCAATTGCATACAACATGAATTGATTGCCTCTTGTGTGTGATGAAATTTATTGCCTTGCATGCCGTAGGTACTTAGCTCGTTATGTGAGCTTATACTTGATCATGAAATTTGAATTGAAATGATATCTAGCATACTTAGAAAATTGTGATACCCTGAGACGTTGAAACGCGGGGTTGTATGGATTGGTACCTGAGGCGTTGAAACACGGGATTGTGTGGATTGGTACCCTAAGGCGTTGAGACGAGGGGTTGAAATGGCCAATGTCCTGATGCTTGTGATAGTTTATATTATATGAATGATATGATATATGGATGTCCTAATGAGGACTCCTAAATGTAATTATGCAAGGACAATTAATCATGACGATAGGGCTTTTTATGAGAACTCTCTATAAACATGATATATGGTTAATTTAAGTCGTGTACATAACTTCAATTAATACATACGGAACGTTACTAAATATCAAAGAATTAAGCTGCAGTTCACTAAACATGTCTTAACGACTTTTATTAAAAATATGGTGACGAAGTGATACAATTATAATTTCTTTGTGGTGTTTATTTTTATGATATGTAAACTATATTAAACGGGAATAATGCATGAGATGCAATTATTAATCTATCTACATGAGATTTTATTAAAACATTACCATTAAATAATGTGGCTCACTAAGTGACGTGCAACATACGATGTGAATGTGATGGGACTAACTAATTATATGCCTAAATGAAATCTATGAAAAGTATAGACTATCCTAAAACTATATGAACTCTAAAATGAACATCCATTGTTCTAAATATGCAATGTGATACATAGGTGACAATTAATAAATCTTATAATGCACCCAAATATATGTCTAATGCAAATCAATCAATATAAGTCAATGACATATAACTTTAATGTAATTAAAATGTAATCAATCAAGCATAACAGCACGCATGAGACAACATTAAGGATCCAACTTTAGGATCAAAGGTCGGAGGCCCAAACATTGCCTTAATTAATGCAAGAAGATAATCAAAATACGATGATCTAATTTAAGGTCTTGCTACTAAATAACATTCATTTGAAACTGGAATAAAATCAAATCACCACATAAATTGCACCAAACATAAAACCTTCCATGAATTAGGTTTTACCAAGGATGACCTCAAGGAATTGAAACAATATGGAAACACAATTGTCAAACCTGGTGATCGCCGACAAGGAAGCGTGACCGGTGGTGAAGAAGATGATTAGTAGGACTAGCTTATCTGTTTTTCTGAGATATGTATATTCTAAAATTGTGTATGTACCAAAGCTGTTTCATTGACTCTTTTTGAGTTATGGACTGGACGTAAATCTAGATCGAACCATTTTAAGGGTTGGAGATGTCCTGCAGAAGTGAAGTTATATAATCCAACTTTGAGTAAGTTGGATTCAAGAATCACTGGGCATTAATTAAGTATCTTACCCAGATCATTCAAAGGGGTCTCGTTTTCATAATTCTTATGGAGGAACAAGAATCGTGGAATCGCAGATAATGAAGTTTCTAGAGTTTGATGTGGTAGAAAAAAGGTAACTGCTCACATGCCATTGAGGATAATAGTATGGTGGATACTATTGTGTCTTTTGAGATCTACGATCCTATTGTTGAGACAGCTCTTGATGAAGTTCCTCAAGCCTCTTAGGTGCAGGATGAGGTTATTGCAACTCTACTCAGGAGATCTAACAGGGAGAGACGATTTGTTATACCACCAAATTATATGGTCTATCTGGAAGAGCACATATTGGTTGTGTGGTTGGTCTATTGATTTATGTAGATGTTGTTTCTTGTCCTTGGTCAGATTTGTAGCTAGATGCACTAAAAGATGAGATGCAATCTATGAAACATAATTGTGAACTTATTGAATTACTTGAATGTCACAAGCTCATCAGCTGCAAATGGGTGTACAATACTAAAAGGAACTTCAAAGAAAAGATTGTGAAGTTTAAAGCTAAACTAGCAGCCAAGGGTTTTAGTTAGAGAGAAGGAATAGATTATGAAACTACTTTTTTTCCTAGTTTATTCTAAAGATTCTTTCAAAGTGGTCAACATATTAGTAGTTTATTTTGATTTGGAGTTACATTAGATGGATTTTAAAACTATCTATTTGAACGGAGACCTTGATGAGAAAGTCTATATGCTGCAACCCAAAAGCTTTGCAACAGATGATAAACTTTTGTGTAGACCAAAAAATGCATGGTCTCAAGCAAGCTTCCAGATAATTGTACTTGAAATTTCATAGTGTTATCAATTCATTTGATTTTGTTGAGAACAAAATGAATCAATGTATATGATGCAAGGCTAGTGGGTATATATATAAGTACGCGATTGACTGGGCTCTGGTGGCCGCCCATAATGGGCTAAACCCGAGCTCAACCCATTTAGGCGCTTGGATGAGATAATTTCTAGACTTAGTTGACTACACCGATGCAAGAAAGGTGGAAACCGCACTAGACTTGCTAGAAAACATTTGTTTGCATGATGGAGCAAGTCTCGAAAGACAGTGCATAATACGTCACGATGGCCCTCGCTTTCAAGACTGTTGCAAAGGGAGAAATGGAGGATTGGAGAGCTTAAAACGGCAGAAATAAATAAATAAAAAACTATGGATCGCCTAAAACGACACGACTTGCTGTACATAGATCCCACTGAATATTGATGTTCGATTCATATTTCTTATTGACAAGAAAGAGCGGGAGAGCCACTCCAGCAAGGTTGTAGGAGGCAACTGGACGCCATATGATTTTTAAAGTTTTGAGCCAATAGTTATTGGTTGCTTGGGTTTGGGACCATAAATAGCTACTGCTTATATATAATCTACTTCTCTTATAATTGAGAGTTGTACCAGAGAGATGAAATCCACCAATTATAGTGTAATTCTCTAAAGGATATAATCCTAACTAAAAGGTGAACCGGGATAAACCACGCGTCTCGATTTGTGTTCCTCTCGTTTTTACTCTTAATTTCGTTGTGATTTGTGATTGGAATCCTAAAGCTGAATAGCTAGGAGAGATGCTTATTGGAGGAGCAGACTGACATGTTGTAAGATGATTGAGGCAATCCCGTAAAGCCTCGCCTGTGTACAGGAAGTACTCGCGTGCCTTCCCCGGCTATCCCTAAAGTTTTCCATGTTCAGACATGCATGCAGTATGAAACCAAAATTTTCACCTTACAATCAACGTAAAACTTTTTGCGTGGCTTATAGAATACGGCTATCACAACCAAGACTGTGTATATAAATTCATGTCCGAACAAGTATCTCATCATCCACTTCTGAGTTTTTCCACAGGGAAACACACTATACCACTCACAATTTCTGCAATGGCTTTTCCTCTCAAGAGTGAATTCATCATCTCCCTTGCTCTAATTCTCAGCACTTGGGCATGGCATGCGATGTCGGTACGCCCATTGCATGGATCCACCGTTGCTGAGCAGCATGAGCAATGGATGGCCCAGTACGGTCGGACCTACAATGACCCAAAGGAGAAGGAGAGACGTCGGGAGATTTTCGAGAGGAACTTGCAGTTCGTTGAAGATTTCAATGCATCCGGGAATCGGACCTTCAAGGTAGGCATCAATCAATTCTCGGACTTGACTGAAGACGAGTTTGTTCGGAGCCACACGGGATACTTGGCATCTAAGCAACCCAAGTCCCCCAGAACGGCGTCATTGAGCCACCAGTATCCTATTGGGGATGTTCCTGATAGCATCGACTGGGTGGACAAAGGCGCCGTGAATCAGATCAAGGACCAAGGCCAATGTGGTAAGTATCTAAACGTCTCGTATGCATCCAATTGTGAGATCAATTTTGACTTCTATTGAGCAATAAGTTTAGGAGCCTAGCTATCTAAAGAAGTCTGATACCAACAGTACCAAAAATAATGCGATTCTCCATAATTACAATGTCGACAAAATTTTATGAATGCAGGATCTTGTTGGGCATTCTCGGCAGTCGCAGCAGTAGAAGGAATCACGCAGATCAAAAGCGGTAATTTGCCGGTGCTCTCCGAGCAACAACTGATCGACTGCGATACCGAAGCCAACGGCTGCAACGGCGGTCTTCCAGACAATGCTTTCCACTACATCATCAAAAACCAAGGAATCGCGTCCGAGGATACCTACATGTACGAAGAGACGGACGGGACCTGCGACTCGTCGAAAGCAGCCGAACAGGCAGCGCAGATCAAGGAGTTCGTTGACCTGCAGCCTGGTGAGGAGGAGCTCCTGAAGGCAGTTGCGCAGCAGCCGGTCTCGGTCGGGATAGCGGCAAGCGGGCAGGAGTTCAAGAGCTACGAAGGCGGCGTGTTCAATGGGGACTGCGGCGAGGAGCTGGACCACGCGGTGGTTGTGGTCGGGTACGGGACGAGCGAGGACGGAACCGATTTCTGGAAGATCCGCAACTCGTGGGGGGAGACTTGGGGCGAAGAGGGCTACATGAGGATTCAAAGAGGTGCTGATAGCTCGAAAGGAATGTGCGGACTCGCGTCGCAAGCTTCCTATCCAGTGGCCTGAGATAATAAAAAACATAATATGGACGAAGTACGAGCATCATGAGATGACGACTTGCTCCTTCTTTCCTACTTAAGAGTGTGGTACTTGTAAGGAGGCTACTGTGTAGCCACTAAGTTATGAGGAGAATTGCGTATTAATTCCTCAATTTGAATCAATTTTCTTGTTTTACCTACACTTCCCTACTTAATAGTGTGGTATTTGTGTTTTGCCTCTTCTTTATAATTGGAGCTTTTAAAAGTTATATACACACTTGTTGTCGACACCTAAATTTTGATTTTATTTTGTTATTAACTTGTACTTAAAATAAATCAGGAATTAATTTTAGTTCCTACCAAAAAAAAAACAATACATTAAATCATTTTCATATAGTTTTCATTTTGATATAGTTTTAATTTCTTCATTCATGCATTTGCATTTCGAGGGTGCTCTTAGATAACAGCACATAAGCCCGTGGAGCTAAAAAATGAGAATTTGCTCAAACCCATGATCGATATTTGAAGTAATAAGCTTTATTTGAAGTTTCGGTCGCATGGCGAAGAAAAAGATTTGCTTTGACTCGTGCGTGCTCAGCTAGTTGAGAATAGAAATTGAGAGAGATAGGAAACTTTGGACAGAAAATCAATTTTTCATTGATTACTCCGCGTAAGGGCCTGCATATTTTATCTCGGTGCCACACGGGACGCAACAATAGATAAGCAGCCGCAAACAATTTGGCATTTTGGCTAGTGATGGATTCTTATATTTATTGCTTTTGGCTCAAGTTGCTCTCACTGCCTGACAAGGTTTTCATATGGTCACAAATGGAGTGAAGAAATAGATGCATCTTCATCTTTTTCTTGGCTATGAACGGAACTTCGGAGGCTTTTTTTTTTTTTTTTTTGCATGCATTTGCGGACCAAAAAAACAACTCAAACGCTCAAATGATAAGTTGCTTATATGTGGTGCTAAATACCATGTTAATCAACCGGCGCAGCTAGCTTAAAATGAAAAGGGTCGAGAGAGATTTTGGGCTGTTCTTACTGCCCCAATCACGTGAGAAAAGAACACATAAAAAAGGGGAAAGCAAACATAATGGAAAGATTTTTGGTTATTCTCTCTTTACATTCCACTTTGGCATTCAAAGAGGAGATAATATGTGAGAAACGAGTCAGCAGAAGAGAAGAGAAGGCAATCACTCAATGGAGTCCCGAAAATCAAGAGATAATTTCTTTCACTGTGGGAATTTTTTTTACAAGAAAAGGAAAGAGCATCGGAAAACCAGCACACCATGAAATGGACACAGAATTGATTGAGTTGAAGATCGTCTAATGTTTTCTTTCATCTATTCATGCAAGGCGAAGAAGGAAAAAAACTAAAATAGATGTGCACATGGCAGAATGAATCTCGTCATCGAAAGAGAGGATATTCATGGAGACCCACACAAAGGAAAGCTTTCGTACACCTCACAGTCAATTCCCGATGATATTTCAGGCCCATAGTTCAGCAATCGACTCCATGCATCCAGACTTGCCATGGAAGCGTGACGCGCGTCCAAGCCTCGAAGCCGTAGTTCGCCTTGTCGTATCGCCGAGCAGCGTCTACTTTTCTCGCGGCTTTTCCGACGAATTCCAGCGAGGTTTTTCTTTGCTTCTAGTGTTGATGAGATCTTTGAGCACGATTGTGAAGTTCCCATCGAAGTGCTTCTGCTTCGTAGCTTGTGGTCCAGTCTCATCACCATCAACGGGGAATACTATTCCGAGAGTTTTTCCCGAGTTTCCGTCACGGTCAACAACGAGAATCCAGGCGATTTCTACAGTCCTCCCCATAAACTTTGGCCTGACAATCTCCAACAGGAACCGTGATATTCCTGATGGCAGCGCACTCCAAATCGTTGGGTGAATCCATTGAAAATTATGGGTTGAACTTAATACCATATTCGGTCAGTACAGCAGCAGAAAGGCAGAAAGCTATCCCACCATGAAGCAATTCCCTTTCATCCTTTATCAGTAGATCTATTGAACTCGAGTTCTCACCGTGAACCACGAACTGCCGCGGAGCACCACGTGATCCATTGGAAGTGCACCGGTTGTCGTTCGATTACGTTCGCTTATTCGATTCGGAAATAATATTCGGAATAGGCAGCGATTCTTATCCGATTCAATATTTTGCTGCCATATTTTGGATATATTAATATCTAACGTGAATATTTGAGATTTTAAGCATTATCCTGTTGGGCTTTATTTTTTAGAAAAGTCAACTTAATTACTAATTTGATCAGTAAGACTTTGGATATTTTTTAATTATTTTGACTTTATATTTAATATTTGTGTTGCCTAAAGCTGCGATAATCTCTAATGTAATCCGTGATACGATGGGTTATTTTTTAGATTACCGCAATCTTTGATTTCAAATTTTCATGAATTGCATGTACGGATTACGTAAGATTTCACCAACGTAGATAATTTTCAAATTTTTTTAAAAAAAAATAAAATTTATATATATATAATCATGCATGAATAAAGTATGTTTCAAATTGCACACTTGCCATGTCATTCCCTTTTGCCATTTTTGGCACGTCATTTATGCATGTCAAAGGGTCATTCGTTAAAAAATGCACGTAATAATGTAGTTGCATTATTTTGCCAACCACTGAAATGAGATCCGTAATTAGTACATACCATTTGGGGTTAGTCATGTACTTCATTAAATTTATGCCCCCATAAGCCAGCACACTTTCCTTGTCATTTTCATATCATATGCATTCATATAAGAACAGATTGCATGTCATTACAATTAGGTTTAGTTTCTGTTAGCATTGCATATAGCTAGTCTGCATTATACAAGTAAAATATACATTTAATATTTAGAATTGATTGCATTTCATTCATCCATACAATTTGTCTACTGTCGGGCCCCACATCTCCTGGTACGAGCGCGCTACTGGCGTTTCGATATCTCGTGACCCAGGACACGTTTCAAACAACACGTGAGATGTATCGTACGCATGCGGAAACGAAATAAATGTACACCTTCAATAAATAAAAAGAAACCTGAGAATAATGAGAATGTATACACACACACACACACACACACACACACACATTCATAACATAAACATGAGTTTATACAAAAGATCCAAAATTCAAATTACAACTTTCAATCAGGTCGGGGGTAGGTTAGGGACTAACCAAAAGACAACACTTACCTAGGTCTCCAAAAGATAACTGACCTTCAAGGCCATTTTCCCAAAAGACAACCCATAAGACAAGAACCTACTAAGACGAACCACTAGCTCCGTCCTCATCCTCATATTCATCTGGATCATAATCAAAGAAGGTCTCAGAGCGTACATCCATCGAGTCGTCCACCATGGCATCCTCCAGCTCGTCCTCGAAAGCAGAAACCTCTATCACCTCGATGGTTTCCTCCACAATAGGGGTTTTCTCTGGCACGTTCCTTGATCCCATAGCAAAAATCTCCACATCTATCTCATCTCGGGTAGGATGACACCAGCTGGGTACAACTTCTCGAGGCACTTCTGTGGACTTCACTGGACTTGTCGTGACCTCACTAACTCTACGGAACCAGGCCTCGTACTTATGGGGCTTCCAATCATTTCCTCCTCCATCGACCCAAACTACAATACATTTCCTAACGTATACAGTACCCCGACCATCAAGGAACTCGTCAAAATAGGTGGTCATCTCTTTAGGATAGCCCAGGCCGGTCGGAAACATTCTTCAAGGCTTGGAGTTTGGAAAAGTAAAGTCCCACGACGGGATGAGATACACATCTCAGTAAGCTAAGTCCTGAATTTAAGTTAGGCCGACAGTACACCCAGACACAAATGCAAACAATGATCAAGGCACACCAACAACAGTAGAAGGCAAATAATCACCATAATGTACTATAGAAAAATATGTGATTGACAAGCATCAAGGTACATCATCATAATTCACAAATCAAGACAGGCATGAACATATAAGATCAAGTTCTACATTCTATCACCATGATTTATTTCATTATCCACGTCCGCGTCAAAACGCCTCAAGCTGGGTCTGCATCATAACGCCTCAAACCATGATAGACTATACACCCGCGTTAAACGCCTCAGATTTTCAATATCGTTCAAGGCTTGTGTCGACACATGTATAGCTCATCACACGTCTCGACGCCTCAAGATGTCAGTCAATAATACAACACCGCGTCCCAACGCATCAGGGTCCCAAAAGTTTTTAAGCATGCAAGATTCCCTTCCACATCAAGACTTCATGATCAAGTACAAGCTTATTCACCAAGTTAAGAATATATAGCATGCGGGTCAACAAGATTTAGCACCCACAAGATGACATTGGATACAAAGCATATACATTAAGTGAGTACACAAAACTTGCACTTAATCGCCATGATCGACAATGAACAATCACACGATAATTCCACGAGAATTCATCCAATTCAATCCCAATTCGTCCAGTAGAGGCCTATACTCCTAACCAAGGTTTATGAACTCCTTACCTTAAGCTTTAATTAGCAAAAATTCCTCCAAAGGCACTCCAAGGATTCGGTTTTAGGGATCCAAAACAAGGCAACCACGTACCTAGAGGAATTTACCCGATTAATCAATTTTTCTCTTCCCAATTCGCCAAACCACGAAGCATACACTTCAATAACATCTCAATTAACATCATAATATGTTTCAATGATGAAATTAAGGCAAGACGATACCCCAAATAGCCCTTAAGAATTCGATTTGCACAAACCGAAACAGGGCGATTTCGGTTCTGCCCTTTACTCTCCTAATCAGCCCATAACTCCACTTTAAACCTTATTTCATCACATAATTCACTTACTAACATGTATTTCTATGTCTACAAGAGCCTCAGTGAAGATTTTAGGGCGAGTCAATGTCCGAAAGTTCCCGAATAGCCCCAGTTTCCTCAAGCCTACCGTCGGTCAGACTTGTGTCGAGATAATCACCACAAAATGGCCATGGTCACCCTTCCAAACTCCATCAAATTTACCATTTCATCTCAGCTAAGACTAGTATTATAAGTCTACAAGGTCTCACTGAAAATTAAAGGCCAAACGAAGTATTATAGCGATCGAACGGAGACTTACCCTCGGTTGAGTCCAAATCTGTCCGGTTTTGGAAATAGGGTTGATCGGAGCTCCTCGGGCATCCAATGGCCGAGCTACCACCTGGAGCTTATCGGGAAGAGGCTGAGGGTTCGGTTGGTGGTCGACGCGAGGCGAGGTGGCCGTCGATGGCAACGAAGCGCCGGTCAGCGGCTGGTCGAGTGAGGTCTCAGCAAGAAGAAGAACGAAGAAGAAGAACAAGAAGAAGAGGGCAGGGGGGGTTTCAGCTGAGGCAAGGAAGAGTGAGGGCTTTTCACCAAAAATTAACTTGGTCAACGCAAGAATGATAGATTAAAAGGTAAGCATTAATTAATATGCTCCCAAACAGGGAAACTTGTCTCCATATGTATAATATCCAAGCTTTATTGACCATAATAACCTTCAATTTTCGGCAGCTAGGGAGGTTAGGATAATGACTCAAATGCCCTTCTTCAGTTAATAAGACCAAGCCAATCCTTGAGGATCAAAACGGTAATTTTACTTTCGTCGTCCGGAACGTCGTTTTTTCAATTCAAATTTCCTTCGATAAAGCGACATTCAATTCGATTAGAATGTTGGAATTCTTTATTTTTCATTTTTCAATTTCAAGATTCATATTTGGGTCAATTCTCTGTCAAATGTAAATTTCAAACTATCCCGAACTAACGGACAGCTTTTGCAGACGTTACGCGTATCGACTCTGTAACTCTTATCACACTTAGGGTTCGTCAGTTCATGGCGACTTTGGTTGTCATGTAATTGTAATGGTTTATTACTAGTTCCGACGGTCTCAATCGTCATCGTTCAATTTAGAAAAATTTTACAAATTATACATTGGTTAAACGTCATCACCCGCGCTCCAATCGTATAACGCTAGCAATGCATTCCTCAATCATTCTTAGATCGGTCTTTAATGGTTCTAAATACTCCATCGGCAATCCTTATGGTCAAAGTGTCATTTCCTATTCGAGTCCCTTATATCCACGTACCTTGTCTTGCGTTAGCCTTTCCCTTTTGGTTAGTTAACTCGAGATTGATCAGATCCGAGCGAGAGATAACTGAAATACATCGATAGATATATTTTCATTAATAAGTCTCAAAATGACAGGAAAACCAAAATGTCACATTTACAATTTTGATTATTGGGTGTCTATTTTCATGATTTTGTACTCGCATGGACATTTTCACATGTTGGAGATAATTTTAAAATGAATCCAAACTGCCTACCAACATTTTTTTTAAGTACCGAAAGGGCATTAGTATAATCTATCGTAATCAAGTCCTCGGATTTATAATATCTGGTTCATAGGAATAAAGCATTTCTCACAATGCTTTATTTAGTTAACTAATCGATCTACCATAAACAGATTAGTGGCGACTTGCATAAAATGATTTGAAAGTTGTGAATCGGTATGGACATGGGAGGGTCCGAGCTAGGTTTAACAGCTTAGTAGTCCATTAACCTGAAAATTTTTAGGTCGCGACAATGCTTACTTTACCCAAAACAAAAAAAAAACAAAAAACAAAAACAGCTAAAACCCGCTTGAATATCGTGTCGTGGCTCAATTTTATACAAATTTTACCTAATAATTTGATTACGATGTTCATTTTAGTGTAACTCTTAGATTGAGGATTACACTGAACTTTTGAGAACAAAAAAATCTCATATTCTAAAGATAACCCACCGCCTGTTCACAAATTAAATGACTAGAATTCTTGCGCACTCCAAATTGCGTGTGATTGCAATCTTAATTGCTAATATGTGAAAATTCTTATTTGGTTTCCGTTGTCATATGTTTAAATCATGTGCACTTTCATTTAGCAGACTGTATGTTCTTCAGATGAAAAGTATAGAGGATCGACATTACGTGATTAAACATAAAACTAAAGTGAAGGGTCCGTGCTCGAATTGATGTGATATATCTGGAGGTGACAAAATGGGTCTTGGGGTCATTGATGGATGGCATTATATTTTAAAAACAAGTTAAGTGGGTGATAAATGGGTTAACTTAGAAACTCAATCGGTCTTATCTAAATGAGTTTTAAGTAGTTCATAAATTGACTAGCTAAGATAACTACCTAATGAGTCATAATTGGATTTTCTTGAATTTTTTTTTTAAATACAAATTTTAATAATTTATTATTTCATTTTGTTATTTTTATTTATCTTTTTATTTATTCTTTTTTTTCCTTCTTTTTTCCTCCTTCCACTACCGTGATTGGCTAACAAGCCTCAAGCTTGCCGACATGGAGCGAGCTCAAGGTCGCCCAAATTGGACGAGCCTCTGGCTCATCGGGATCTGGTGAGCTCGAGGTCGTGAAGATCTGGCAAGCCCCGAGCTTGTGCGAGCTTGGACTAGACAAGCCTCGAGCTCACCGGAATGCCTCAAGCAAGCTCAAGGTTTGTCGACCTCAGGCAAGCCTCAAGGCTCGTCGAGACTGGCCTCGTCTACGGCTGGCTACCAACCATTGCGATCGATGGATGAGGAAAGCAGGAGGAAAAAAGAAAAGAAAAAAGAAAAAATTCAAAAATTCAAAAAAAAATTATAAAAATTGTCCATAATATTTTAGGAAATATTTTTCAAGAATTTATAATAAACGGATTTTTTTAAAATTGAATTAAATATGAAAGTGTTTTAGCAATATGAATCAGATAGGGTATAAGTCACAAAATTTGTATAACATAAAAATGGTTCAAAACGAGTCAAATATGGTATTTTTTTCAACACGATCCTCTCATTTAACAGCTTTGCTTTTCTTAGCTTTCGTTTTCATATTTTCCCCTTGTATTTCTGAGTCTTCCCCTTTCTAAGTCATGCTTTATTGTTATTTTATTATTGTTGTTGTTATAATAATTATTAATGTTATTGTTATTAGTTTATGAGGGTCTTTCACAATATGAAAATGATTGGATTCATTCCTAGGCATCTAAATCTTGAACCGCGTCTACATTTTTAGTATCGTTAGATAAAATAGCATGAAAATATTTTGATCCCGTTCTTTTAATATGATTTTGAATCGTCGCAAGGGAAAAAGATGAGAGATTTGTGGGATACATGAAAATTATAATGAATTCACATTTAAAAGGTAAAAGATTCATTCAGTTTCTTTCCATTTATCCTGAATATCGTTGTCTATCGTAAAATAATATTTTGTCCTTTTATAGCTTCGCATGATCATGGGGTTTTTTTTAACCATATGCATGGATTTCCATGAATTTGCTTACACAAATTTGAGGTGAGAGTGGCTATTGAGTTTGCTTAGTTCATGGAAAAACTATAAATAATTGTAACTACTGCATGGGTGGGCATAGAGTAAGAATC
Source organism: Rhodomyrtus tomentosa (assembly GCA_028455895.1). Lineage (NCBI taxonomy): Eukaryota > Viridiplantae > Streptophyta > Magnoliopsida > Myrtales > Myrtaceae > Rhodomyrtus > Rhodomyrtus tomentosa. The sequence goes on from JAPCWY010000006.1 coordinate 1,369,561, forward strand.
TTACCAGATTTGTGTCAAATTAATGGCTTGTTTCACTTTATGGAAAAAGGAATCTGACACATTTTTCTTTTGTCGGGATAGGCTATGACCTTTCATTCCTAAAAAGAAGAACCTCAATACTTCGAACTCATAGAGCCACAACATAACAAATTCCATAGGGGTTGGGGGTGTTTAACCATCCAGTCCGGAGGGACCAAATTTCTTCGATGAGCTTTTGCGGCCCAATCCGCAGCGCCATTAGCCTCACGTGGAAATCTGACGCATTAAGTGTGCGCAAAAACTATGAGAAATATTAATTACATATTGTTTACTCAACATTGAAAGCAGGTAAAATTTGCATAATAGTATCATATGGACAACTAAGTGGTTATTTTTCTATCACATAAATTATTGTCTTCAAGGATAAAAGTATTTCATGAACGAACAAAAACACATCGAGATTGACTAGAACTGAGTACGTATCCATTAGCTTTCAACTGTCAAGCATCTTTAGCTAGTTGGGCTAGGCACCAACTTGAGGAGGAGTATTTGGGGAATACTTACTTGTTATTTTTTTTAATTAGCATATCAATTGGCGTATCTCTTCTAATTACTTAGGAGGATTTAATTTCATATTTTTTTTGTCGGTGGGATAATTTCATGTTATTTAGCCAGCATAATATCTGGTGTATCTCTTACATAAGATGCTTGGGAAGATTTGGTGAATTTTTCCCCTTCCTTTTTTTTGTTGAGAAATACCTTGTTTACATTTTTGCATCGTACGTTGAGTAGCACATGCCAATTACGAATTCTCCTGCTAAACGAGGGAGGAAATGAATATGACCGGATCATTACAAAGTCCTATGATTAATCAACTTGATCCTGAGGTTCTATAAATTAGACATGGCTTGCTCATGTTTCTCCACAATTCCCCCAAAGCACACTAACGATCCATCAATCCATCCTTGATAAACGCTTCAGCATTTGACGATGGCTTTATGGCTCGAGTGGCAAATTAAGGTCTACATATTGATAGCATCGGTATGTTTAGGGGCTCAGATTTTGGCCATGACGCCCCCGAATTCCACATTGGCGGAGGCGGAGTTCGAGCAATGGATTGTCCGGCATGGACGGGACTACTCGGATAATCTCGAGAAGGTGAAGCGGTACGAGATCTTTCTGGAGGCCTTGCGCTTCATCGAAGATTTCAACCACGAAGCGGCTAACCGAAGCTACAAAATAGGTCTGAACCAATTTTCAGACTTGACCATGGACGAGGTCGTCGCGAGGTACACCGGGTTCCGACCTAGGTCGAAGAGCTCGAATTCATCAGCGACGACTACTTTCAAGCACCAAAATGTGACCCAAGTTCCAGCTAGCGTAAACTGGGTTGATCGGGGAGTTGTTGGCAACATAAAATTCCAGGGTACATGCGGTAAGACAGCACCAAAATCATACTAAATTGTTGTAAATAGACACTTTATTTTCTTGTCTTGTGATTATTTTCCCTTTCATTTCAAAGCAAGCGAAACAATATAATCTTCCCATGTCCTTAACCCAAAATATTTTTCTTGTCTTGTGATTTTGTTTGCATAAAATATTTCCTATGAACGCACTGAATTTTCTTTATAGGCCTTGAAAACATTGAACACACATGTATTACCTAAACCCAGAAAAGCAATTTAATCATTAAAGAGGCAACACTTAGATGTATAGGCAGACAGGCATGATCACAAGCTTCATACTTTTCTAAGACCTTCACTCTAAACAGTAAATTTTGTTGCATATGGTGATAAGAGGCAGGTTCTAAACTAGTATTTCACTACGTCAACACATTTACATTTATCTCTGAGAGTGTTTGTTTAACGAAAAAATTAAATGATTTGAAAAATACTTTTATATAACTATCACTCGTATAGCTTACGAAAATAATTAAACGAAAATTAATCTCATTGTCAATAAAAAGATTTAGCCATAAATTTGTAGTTGATGATGAAAACGTCCTTCAGTGAATAATTACTACAAACATTAAAGCGAACGTTTTTAGAAACATATTTTTTTAAATCATTCATTTTACAGAAAACAGACGTACCTAAGTGGCTCGGAACCGCGCAATTCAATGGATTAACCTATTAGTAGAAGAATTTGTACCAATTCATTATCTTGTCATGTAAGCTAGTGAGTCCTGGTTCGTCTATATAAAACTGAACTATACACCAATTCAAAATTGGTCATCAAACGTTAAAGCTCAAACCGCATCATCGCAGCTGCGAGTTGAATCACATTTCTATGGAACTCTCCGCGCCTAGTACGTGAGAAATATTTGGGAATGTAACTTCAATCCTGGTGATTCCGAGTTATACACTCTATAACTTCAATCCGGTATTTGTTCCTTCTACATATATGCATATACTGGCTATAACCACTGTTGCACTCTGTGTTTTAATTCTTGTATAGGATCTTGTTGGTCATTCTCAGCAGCTGCGGCCGTGGAATCGATCACCGCAATAACAACCGGTGTACTACTCGACTTGTCCGAGCAACAGCTGATTAACTGCGCCACAAATGGAGGAAATCATGGATGCAAGGGTGGTTATATGGATGACGCCTTCGAATACATTGTCCAAAACCAAGGCATTAGCTCTGAAGAAACTTACCCTTACGTAGGCATCGACGGCACTTGCGACACGCAAGCCGCATCCGTCACCGCCACTCAGATATCGGGGTATGAAGACGTCCCCGCGAGCGAAGAAGAGATATTGAAGGCCGTGGCGATGCAACCGGTCTCCATTTCCGTCGACATGAGCAGCGACGGGTTCCAGAATTACGCCAAGGGCATCTTCGACGGCCCTTGCGGGGCGAACTTGAGCCATGCTGTCGTGATAGTCGGATACGGGAGGACCGCGGATGGTGTCGACTACTGGCTGATCAAGAACTCGTGGGGTGTGATGTGGGGCGAGGAAGGGTACATGAGAATTCTGCGAAACTCGGGCATCCAAGGTGGTCTCTGTGGGCTCGCTATGGAAGCTTCTTATCCAGTTGCATGAGTAGCGCGCGTTCAATGGTGTTTTTTCAGTTTGGTTTTGCAGATTTAAGCGGCATTGTTTCGCCGGCATGGTGTGGTGTTGCGATTTCCGGTAGCGGAGAAGACGCTTGGGTTTTGTAATAAAATCCAGCCGAAATACCAACTTCTTGCTCTTTACACATTGAACAAGTGTTGGACAATTTTGGTGGGCTTGCGAATAAAAAGAAAAATTTGAAAAGCGTCTTCATTTGTTTTTTATTTGACGTGATTTGATGGTTAGCGAAAGAGCGACATCAAAAATCGGATTCGGCTCCCTTGCCTTTAAGGGAGGAGTGCATTAAAGCATCTGAGCCATTTATTTTTAAATGGACGGTCCAAATTTTGTAATAAGAAGAGGGATTTTAAGGTTTTTAAAAAAGGAATGCATATGGACCATCCATTTTTTAAACGGACGGCCCAAATGCATTTCTTTTTTAAGTCACCCCTACCTTAAAGGTAGGAGATATCTTCATTCAAAAACCTTAGACAAAGGTTGAATATGGTCACTGGGTAATGATTTAGTTATATTGATTGTGTTCATTTTAAGGGTGCGTTTGTTTCGCTCAAAATTTGGTAACAAGTGGAAATTATTTTGCAAGAATTAAGAAGTTACCTACAGTTTTTTTTTTCGGTCGAATGAAAGTTATCCAAGTTGGAAAGCTTGGAACTGGGCCTTCCACATATTACTATGTCACCCCTAGGTGAGCATAGTTTCAAGATAGAACCTGGAGCCTGAAGAACCAGACCGGTGGAAATCAATCGGTTCCAAATTTCAAGGTATGGAAGGTAGGTTCCAGATTCCAAAAATTAGAGAATCTATTCTGATTAGTAGATTCCAAATTCTAGACAGGTGAAACTTGGAATTGGAACCTGAGACCTTAAACAAGTTTCTATTTTTTTTCTTGATATATATATTTGCGTCATCTTCTGGTATTCCATAATACCTTATTATGAATGTGTAATCAAGAAACTCAAAAGAAATTGTTAAATAGTTTTCTAATTCACAAATATTACGTGTTGCTCTCTTTTGTCTTTTTTCCTACTCATGAGCAAATCGTACCATCTATCAACTCTACCATCCTCCTCGCTCTGTGAGGCACTAGATTAAGAAGATCCATTATCACTTAAACCATATCTACCATAAAATTCATTATATAATGCTACCATGGCGTCTTTAACCTCTTCTTGTATAGTTTTAATATCTATTTTTTATTCAAATATGAACAATCATAATAATAAACGTTAAGATATATATGTATATATAAATCATCTAATTTAGTACGTGGATTAAGAACAATATCAACCAAATAAGTTAGAGGAATGTTGAAATAATAATTCAACCATTTTTCTCGCATTGCTATAATAGTCTAACCTAATTGAGCATCATTTTCAAAATTACATAAAACACTAGCAATTTTAACACACTCGTAGTACATAAAACACCAGATAAACTATAAGTAGAAACATTAAAAACTTTCAAAAAATCTTTTTTTTTGTAAACATTCCAATCTTGTAGGAGTAAACCAATTTTGGAATATTATTCGAAATAAACACGTATAATAAATCTTTGTAATCAAAATATTGATGAAGCAACTCGTAGGTAGAATTCTAACGAGTCGGAACATCTTTTGGAAATATTTTTGCTTTTTTTTCATTTTGTTTACAAAATATGCCCCATTCTTTCATAACTTGGGGATGGGTCCATAAAAATTTAATTGCTCTCTTTATTAGAAAGAGAAAAGTCTCAAGAGTTCATAAGTCATCTTGTACACATAAATTTAAAACATGACAAGCACACTAATGTGAAAAAATTATCCTCCAAAAGAGGGTTTACAAATTCTTTCTAACTCGGGAATGAAAGCGGTATTTGCCGCGGTATTATCAAAACCAATTGAAAAAATTTTATTAATCAAATTATATTTTTCTAAAACTTGCCTAATTACTTTATAAATATTATTGGCCGTATGCCTTTCATTAAACAATCAAAATGCAAAAACTCTTTTTTAAATGTTCCAATCATCACCTATCCAATGACATGTGATACCCATATGAGAATAATTTGCCAAGGATCATTTCAAATGTCTCTACCTATATGCACATGTCCATTGAAATGAAAAAGTTTGTCAAAAACATTTATTTTTTATAAACCTTGAAAAGTTCGCATTTAAGAGTATTTCTCGAAACAGTTTTGTTTTGCGGAGTATATGCACTGTTTATCAAATAACTCAAACCAAAATTTTCACCAATACTCAATGACAAATTTTCAATGGCAACATATTCAGCTAATGTTTCTTTATATAGTTGATCAATGTAAAGAATATAGTATGAGTGTTAGGATTGGCATACCCAAAAATTTATTGTTGACTAGTATTGATCCCCGCTTGTGTAGGATATTTTTGCGTCAGATGCCAATGGTATGTTCCATAGCCGTCTCTCGTCTTAAAATTGTATGATTTCATACAATATTTATAGTTTACCTTATACTTATCTCCGTCTACATGTACCTTATCGAAGTGTTGGCATAAGTTGGATGTACTCTCCTAGGCCTGCCGTTCCGGCTCAATTGCTGTCAACGATTCTTCGATACCCGTACGAGGATGAAAACTTTGTTGTGTTGGGATGTGCTCGAAGTTGGGATTTGGAACAACGTTGATATTATCATCGTCATCTACCCAACATACATAATTACGAGGATCATATTCAGGATGAGGATAATTTAATTCCCTCATCGGGCTCTTTTCAGTATCTATGCTTCCACTTGCCATCCTTTTAGATAATCGATCAGAAAATCGATTCAGAAAATTTAGCCGGAATTTAGAAAATTAAGAGAATTTGAGAGAGTTTAGAGAATTTGTGAGGAAAAATGTAAGGGGAGAGACGTATTTATAGATGGAGAGGGTATATATTATAATTAAGCTAACTAATTAAGAAAAAAAAAAGTAGAGACGGGTGACCCTTGAAAAGAGTCGTTGGGCTATTAGGCCCAATGGCTAATAGCTAGTTCCGAATTTTCAAGGAACCGACCAGCTCGTGAGAGGCCGAACCGGTTTCGGTTCAAAACTGGCTGGCTCGGTCAACGGGCCTGTTTCGGGCCCAACCCATATATATATATATATATATATATATATATATGAAACTTCCACGTCTCTGATCGTCTCTCCCGTCCTTTCTGCTACAGCTGAGCGATAAGCTTGCTTGACCTTGGCTTCAAATGGCATGATTGCGGCAGAGCTGGAGGTAGTGTCCAAAGAGCGAGGGCCAAGTCCCCTAATTAATTGGCTTGTTTTACTTTAGCCACTAGCTCCAAATGGTCCCCAATTGTTGTTCGTGATTTTCTGCTCCGCACGACGTGTGATCTAAGTCCCATCGCAATCTCTGGGGGGTCGCGCATGTAGTTGGAAATTCGCCCTTGGATCGCATCCTTTATTTAACAAGTACCATGAGATACGCTTTTCAACGAGAAAACTGGGGAAATTATCATTAAAAAAAAAAAAGTCTTGAACCCGGTAGCCACATCAGTCTTAAACCTCTCAATTGTGCTAGACTAGAAAAAAATAAGGAAAAGAAGAAAAGAAAACATAATCATAAAAATTAAGAAAACAAAATTTTCTACATGAGCACTGATCGTGCCAAATAGGATAGTTTGCATCCACATTATCAATTTTCGTTAAAAATTGATCGGAAGGACTACATTTGTATGTCGTCAAAAGTTTTATGATTAAGTTGACATAATAAAAATGTTTAGGACAAAGTCGGTTGTGGTATAATAGGTCTAGGAATTTTTTTGATAATTTACTTCCATAAAATTAGAGCCTGTTACGATTAGTCCAATTCTTGGTACCCAATGGGAACATACCTGGGGGAAGGGGACTGCATCAGACCAAATTTATTGTTTATTTTTTTCTAGATTTTTTAATATAAATCTAAGCCTAATACTCAACATTATGTGACCATCTTCCCTAAATAAAACATTCTATGGTTTGAGGTCTATATGTGATCGCAAGCATATGCAAGTACTCCAAAGCAAGGAGAAGTTCCGCCACGTAAAACTTGCAAAGTAGAGGGTTCATGGAGTTGTGAGCAACTATGCTTGGCAAATGATACGATGTCCCGTAGAGAGGGAGAATGAGCCATTCTACCGGTTTCAATTAGATTGCCCGAAAATTGGACCGGACTGGACAGGTCGCAAGACCAACCAATCCGGATCCTGGTGCCAGAAACTAGGAATCGGTCTTTTTGGTCGAATTCCCGGTTCCTTAGTTGGACTAGATCGGATCTGGAATCAATCACCCTTACTTTATACCGCTTAAAATGATCCGCAGAGCTCTTGCGAAGTCAATCTCTTATTTTTCACAAGAAATCTTTCATTCTTCAATTTCCGCTTATGGGTAACTAGGAACACCTGTTTGAGTGGATAATTCGTACTCGGTTGCATTTTCTATGCTTTCATTCTCTGTTATGATATGCAATGATGAATGGATCCCCAAAACAAGGGGCCTTGCTCAAACCAGCTCGAACGAGGGCCGGCCAAATGTGTTTCCATATAGGCTTTATAGCTAGTGCTTGATGACCCCTTGGTGACGCATAGATGCAAGGGGAAAAACAAAATTGCAAAAACGAAAGTTGGTGGGTCCAAATTCGTTATAACTTGTAATCTTCGAGCAGCCCTCGATGAAGGGCATGTGCGGCTCCTCCACATATGGACCAGTGCGGTGCCAATTCTCATCGTTCGTAGTTGGCGGTGGGGTTCCATCAATCGTAAAGCAAAGTTTTCACACATCGTTCTTCATGTCATGATTGATAATGGCAAGAGATTCGCTCAAGGTAAGATTTCGAGATGGAGTTCTCGAACTCGCCAATGCTCGATTTTGACAAGCTAACAAACCCAATCCACCCTACACCACATATCAATAGCATATGTGGTAGTAAAGATTGAGCCCGAGATATCGAGCTCAAGTTTTTTTACGACTTGATTCTACGCAATGGGAAATTTTTTTAATGTTCCACCAAGCTCAAAATGGCGTTTCGGGTATTGAACATTCTGAGTCCATATAGCCGAGCTCGAGCTTAATACCGTCTCGACTCGACATGAACCTATTCGACGCGGCTCAACTCGACTCCATAGCGATTATCAATTCAGGAGAAGGGAGACGAAGAGGGATTTATTTATTTTTTGGTCGAAGACAAAAAGGGCATTGACTCACACGGATTTATCCAAAACAGTTATTGCACGTGGCTATCCAGCTAGCCAATTAACTTAGTGCATATGATTAATCATGCCCCGTGACCTGCAACCCAATATGAAATGTCAGACTCTTTTCCTGAAATTCAACTTGGAAAGCAAACAGCTCCCCGACCACACGCCCACACATTTCCTCTCTCATGCTCATGTCCTTCCAAGATTTCCCAACTCATTCAATGTCTCTTCTTTTTTTTCCTTTTTCTTTTTTTTTTCCTTTCTATGGTTTCTATACTTTCCAAAATACATAACCCACAATTTTCCCGAAACTTGAATACTTTTTTTTTGCTTTAATTATGGGGAAAGGAATTACGTTTTAAGAAAATTACAGGCATTAACAAGTTGATAAGAATATTTGGCACAATAAGCAAAGAATAATACCGGATCATTGAAATCATCGACAATATCTCGATAGATTTTTAGCATTGTTAATCTCATGAAGAAAAGATACTACACTTAATATTGCCTAGGGACGTTTTCATAATTAAAATCTTTGAAAACCAGTGACCGTCTAATTACCGAGAAAGTAAATCTCGATCGCTCATTAAAAAAAAAATCAGAATGTCTGCAATGTACGGCGTTTATATGGGAGGCATAACCAAAATACGGTAATTTTAGGATTGTGAATCGAAATCTCAAGGACCATAAATATCCATAAATGCCAAGAAAGGTATATAATCTAGCAGTTTTAATTTTTTATTGAAATATAATCTAATATTATTAAATTTCGTATCTGGATTTAAGATTAAAAATAACTATATATCACGTTAGGAAAACCTCTCTCTCTCTCTCTCTAAATATTATTAATCTAATATTATAATCTATCTCTCTCAGTCGGTCCGACACAGACAAAAAGAACATATAAATCGACGTGCACAAGAGGGCCACTCTCTCTATCTCTCTCGCCTCAGCAAACGGTGACTCCAGCAACCATGGCCCTTCTGCGCCGACTCAATCCGCCCGCGACTACCGCGCTCCACCTCATCCTCGTCTTCTTCTTCTTCCTCCTCGCCAATCAGGGAGGAGCGAGCTCGGAGCGGCAGCTCTCGAACGCCACCGTCGTCCCGAGAGGCCGGAAGCAATCCGGCGGGTGCAATCTGTTTCGAGGCCAATGGGTGGTGGATGCTTCCTACCCTCTCTACGAGCCCTCGTCGTGTCCCTTCGTCGACCCCGAGTTCGATTGCCAGAAGTACGGCCGGCCCGACAAGCTGTACCTCAAGTACGCTTGGAGGCCCGACTCCTGCAACGTCCCCAGGTATTCCGTCACTGAAACTCTCTCTCTCTCTCGCTCTCGTTTCTGCCAAAAGGAAAAGAAAAATCACAAATTGGCAGAGACCCTTTTGCTCTTTTTTCTTGGAATGTCGAACAGCACAGCGACTGTAAACGTACCTGTTCTTGAAATCTGTAAATTTGGAGTTTTTATTTGCAGGTTTGATGGAGGGGATCTGCTGCGGAAGTGGAGGGGGAAGAAGATAATGTTTGTGGGGGATTCGCTGAGCCTGAACATGTGGGAATCCTTGTCGTGTATGATCCATGCGTCGGTGCCCAATGCCAAGACCAGCTTCGTCGGGAAAGAATCTCTCTCCGCCCTCACTTTCCCGGTAAAATCTTTTCACCCCCTTCTCCTTCTTCGAAATCGCGGAAAACAAAAAGGAAAAGGAAAAATCCATTCGTTTCATTGCATGAGGGCTGTCCCTTTCTATGTCCGCTGAGTTGTGTTTTTTATTTTTATTTTTTGTCTGATTGTTTATGTGTTTCTATCTGCTTTTGAGATTTTGTTCTGGTTTTTGGAGCCCCTGTTTGTGATATTTCCCCCAAACAATGTTTCTCTTTTGGAGCTACTCCTTCTGTCCTTGCGAGCATGAGAATATCTCGATTCTCGAGCTGATTCTGTCCGCTGTGTATTGTCCATTGAATCACCCAAGGGTTTTCTTGGACCCGTGGTCTAAAATCAGTCAAGATTGTCGGGCCATTCACGAGACGCCGGGCCATGGACATCGATCGACGAGGATAGGTAGCGGTCATTGAATCATTGGCCGTCATCGGTCATCAATTGTTTGATTAGGTCCAACAATTTCGAAACCCCCATGGCGTTTCTCCTACCATAATTCTATCACGAAGTTGTTTAACCGATCCCCCGTTTTTTTACCGAACCACATTGGCCATAGCAGAGATGTGGGATTCAGGGATTGGAATTCATGCTTTAGATGCACGATGCTAGGGATACTCTTGACCTCGCAAGACCTCGTAAATCAATTTTGTGACCTAGTCTAGGTATCTCGAAAACCCTTCTTTCCTAATTCGATAGCGGATACTTATGTGTGTGCCGAAAGAGAGTTGTGCACGTTGTCCTACACAGGAAAGACACCTAGGAACTCTCCTCTTGCCATAAATGAGAGCAAGTGCACTTGCATAAAGAGGGCTCCTTCAAGATTGTCCCTTAGCCATGAATAATTAAGCTCTGGTCTTAGCATTTTCCTTGCAATAATTGCAAATCATGTGGTTGGGAAAGGTGGTGGGTAGTCAACCTAATGGGGGAAGTGGGTAGGGGTCCCTCCAATATAAGAGCAAAATGTGACACAATAGATAACCCCTAAAGTTTACTCTAGCAAAGTTTTCAACTTCTAAATTTGACTTTAGATTAGGGCATAATCATAAGGAAAAATATAAGTCAAGATGTTCCTACTATGCCCTAAGCTTTGAAGTTCTCATGGTCAATACTAAATTTTGGCTGCAATAATTTTCCCATGGTAAATGGTCAATGCTATGATGATTGATTGATGATGTTGCAGTAGGATTTATCCATCTTAGACTTTCCTCTCATAATACATGAAATGTCCTGTCAATTAGGGAGAGAGAGCACTCGCACCCGTATATATACATATATTTATTTATTTATTTTCTCTGATTTTTAAAAACTAGTACGAGACGAAATTCGAAAGCGATAAATATTTTTCCAGAATAATAACTATAATTCTCAAAATATCTTATCTCTTTTTTATTTGATTTTTCCTAATTCAAAATCAATAAGAGGAAAAGTTGAAAGAGACAAATACAATTTCATGCACCTTTTCTCTATCCATTTTGTTCGTTTGAATTTCAACTCAATAAAAGATAATAGTCCTATAAAAAGAAAAACTAATATTTCTTGATCGAACGTGGGGCACGTGGCAAAATTATACCATTGCCACTTTTGCCACCTGGCAACCACAGAAGTTGGAATACACATTCTCAATTTGCGCTTAACTATATATAAAAGATTTAAGAGTAAGGATAACTCTGAAAACTTTTATGAACTGCAAGCGACGATAAATGTGATGTTTTAAATAGGAGCGAGGTTTTTCTCCTATGCAAGCAACCTGGTCACCAATCAATCAAGGAAATCATTCCTTTTGCAAATCTTTTAGTCTCGACACGAATTTTTCCTCACTTTTGATCACAGCAGGGAAAATGGTATTCTCCCGGCACGCGAAATTTGACCCGGAGTATCATGTTATTATTTTTTTGGAAAAATCATGAAAAAGAGACTGTAAAAAAAGGGAAAAAAAAACGTTGGGGGGACCTAGACCTAATATATATAGTGCAATTAGTGAATTGAACTCCAGCTTATAATATGGACTTTTTAAATTAGATATGACGATGATTGCTTCAATCTCTTAACATGCTATTGTCTTCAAAGATGCCTTGTGTTGGCTTTCGGTGGTGTGAGATGAAGGGCATAACCCCACCACAGTGACAGGCTGGCCAGCCCAACCTACTCCCCCTCACTGTTTGTTTGCCCTCTTTGGTCTTTGCCCTCTTTGCCTTCCCCCAATTTGATAGCTTTCTAGCAACTCGTCTCTCATTATTAGGAGTGTGCTCACCCTTTAGGACACCTGGTTTGGATTTTCTTAATCTGAGTCGAAGCTCCACATCCGGGCGCGTTAACGCAATCGGTACCTTAGTGAGCAGTAGTTAACCGCCCCTTTCGCAGCCTCGATGATGCTTTCGTGTGGGCATAAAGCATTCTGTAGATGGCTTGTTTGGATGTTCTAGCCACCAAAAAAAAAAGAATTCCACGGCACTGAGTCTGTGGCGTTCAATTGCGTGCAAAATTGGCGTCTTCATGTACCCTTTGAATGCTTTTCATGAGTAGTCCCCCATCTTTTTTCCAGTGTGATGATTCTTGTGGGCCGTGGGAGCCGACGAGCGGTCATCAAAGCATCCCTCAATTTGCATTATTCTATTCATTTGAGTATTATATTGCAGCGTAAAGAGAGTCGTCTTGAAGTAGCCCTTCCCAGACAATGCAGCTGCACAGCATTAAAAGATTTGAAAAGTGAAAGGAATAAAACGGGGTTTTGCATTATTAAATTATAATTATAATGCCGGCGCTGTAAGCAGTCAGCATCCAATCCCTTCAATTATGAAACCTAATCTCCTAATATGATGGGAAGCTTTCTTTGAGGCTACTAACAATGGCGAACAGTCGAGAGAATAAAACAGCTCATGCTAGGAATTTTCATAGTTTCACTATAGCTAAGTTCCTGATGAAGTTGTAACTACGGACAGGCAAAAAAAATTTCGAGGAAGAGCTAAAGGGCAGGAATTCTGATGATTTTGCAGGACTATGAAGTGAGCATTTTTCTGTATCGCACGCCCTACCTGGTGGACATTGTCCGAGAGAAGGTCGGGCGAGTCCTCAATCTCGATTCCATCGAGGGAGGAAAATCGTGGAAAGGGATGGACGTGTTGATCTTCAACTCATGGCACTGGTGGACCCATACCGGAAAATCTCAGCCGTATGATCATCTTGACTGCCATCATAGTTGTCTCTATTGTCCTTCTCATTTCCCGACTTTCATCTTAAGACTACTGCCAATGCTATAGACTCAATCTACATGTGATCCCTGTATTTTCTTGTTGGTTCTAGGACAGGGCTTCTGCATTAAACTCAATTAGTAGACCTTATACCAAAGTTCGGTGACGATAATTTCCAATGCAGGTGGGACTATATGCAAGATGGGGGTGCAGTGGTTAAAGACATGGACCGTCTAAGTGCATATTACAAGGGGCTGAGCACATGGGCCAAGTGGGTTGATCTCAACGTTGATTCTTCAAAGACCAAAGTCTTCTTCCAGGGGATCTCTCCTACTCATTATCAGTAAGTAACCTAGTTGTTGAATCTCTTAAAGGCTTCTATCACCTCAAAACATAATTAACAAATCATATAGAATGCTTAAGGAATTTATCATGAGATATTATTGTCACACCAAGTTCAGGATGTTTTAAGTAAATGAAAAGAACTTTCCTGTGTGAATGTGAACCTCCTTAACCTAGGTCATGACCAGAAGATGGCCCAGTCGACTGCAGCAAATCTTTACAGAAAGTAGACTCAGTTTTGAGTCTCGCTCTGCCTTCCCTATTCTTAACTGCGCACCCACTGCACCGAAAAGGTGGACCGTAGAACTGGAGACTATGGAAAGAGATATGCAGTATGTTTGGAACACTTGTATCTGAAGAAAGCCCGGCATTGTCTCATCCCAATCGCTATTTCTCAAACAATGTCTCATATTACATTGTAAATGACTTGACTTGTCTACAAGACTGGAACTATAGTCAATTTAGAGGGGAAGTTCTTGCCTAGAGACAGGCGCAATCACAACCGTTTGATTTCTTGTGGCCAGTGTGAAACCCCCATGATCAGCAGTTGTCCTTGACCTAGTCCGAGTCGTCAATGCAGCTCTAGGAAATACCGCCCCAATAAGAGTATCCCGTGATAATTCTGGATCTATAAAAAGTACATAACCGTGCCTATCCAAAAACAGGGGCAAGGACTGGAACTCACCAAAGAAGAACTGCATGGGAGAGCAAGCGCCCCTCTCTGGCTCGATGTATCCGACCGGCGCTCCTCCAGCCACCTCTGTGGTGACCAAAGTACTGAATAGTATGAAGACTCCAGTGTATTTGCTGGACATAACTACACTGTCGCAGCTGAGGAAGGATGCGCACCCCTCTGCCTACAGTGGCGACCACTCTGGCACTGATTGCAGCCACTGGTGCCTTCCTGGTCTGCCCGATACTTGGAATCAGCTCTTATATGCAGCTATAGTGATGTGAAAATATCAAAATTCATCATAGTTGTACTTTCAACATTGATTGAAGGGCCAAAAAATTTGACCTCCATAGTGGATAACAAGGGTAAAATTGATCAACTGTAAAGTACAAGACCCATGGTGTATACTTGCTCTACCTAACCTGGAGTAATATTTCATAAGTGAAAACAGATAGCATTTTGAAGAAACGTGATGTTTCAGCAGATATCTTTTAAAATTAGTTGTGCACAGGAGGGGAAGCAATAAAAAAATGGTAATACCCTATTGGTTTCTAAGTTGTTTAAGATTCTTGTTGATTCTATCTTGTCTAATGTCTACTTTTCTTCCCATCAAGTGTAGACTATAGAATACGGTTGATTCTTAAAAAGCTTCAGTTTATTGATTCAGGCAATTAATTATGTAAGCCACTCAAGAAAAAACAACCATAAAATTAAATGACCACGGAAGCCTCTCAATAGAGATCGAGAAAGGAGTATCAAATTTTTTATTGGAAAATACAAGAGATGAAAATATGAAATATTGCGCAAGCTGGCCCGGACACCTCGGCCATCCAAAAATAAAATTTGTGAAATACACATTCAAGTCATCACACGCCATGAAGTGCTTGTCATAGATGACCGAGCAGTACAATGGCATCTCATGCAATGCAAAACGAGGAAAAGATCAGCTATGGAACGTCCGTAGAGCAGTCTGCTACGGTTTGGAACTGAGATTTGTTGCAAACCCTGCTGAGCAACTGAGGGATTGAGATACTAGTACCCAACATAGACTGCCGCATTCACTATATAACACTCATCTGTCTTGTCTCCCATTTCTTCCACTAATACACCACTTGAGCATATCAGTCCACCATCCACGACTTCAACATCGAGAATTTCTCCACTGTAATCAGTATCACAAATGACAGTCACAAACTATCCCAGGTGACCTCAATATCAAGGGGAGATTAAAATTTAAATACAAAAGCAATATGCTTCAATACTTATGATGTAAACAGAAAAACAAAATTGTTAAACTTGAACTTTAATACAGTCATGGTTACCTCTCTGTTGTGACTCTTGTTCAAATCAGAATATACAACATCCACAGTAACGACATTCATATGCTCATTTTTCAGATTTCAAGACAACTATAGGACTACCACAGGATAAAATCTGTTGAGACTGTTCTCATTCCAAATGCAAGCATACTGGAACCAAGTAAAACCCCATGCCATCTTTTTCCTAATTCTAAGAAGTAACCTGGAGATTGATTTCTCAAGGGTAATCAAATGATCTTTCAAGAAAAAAAGGACAACTTTTAGATACTCACTAAGGAAAGACAGACTTGATTCTTTCAATGTCAAGGGATTGCTGAAGGGAATGAGGCACTCCGAGCTTGATCAGTAGTTTCATCTGCTCAGATGAGACTCCAGGTATCGACCCTGAAGAAACCTTATTTCATCAGAATACAATGCACCGACACCGATATGCCGAAATCAACACTCCCCGTCACAATTAACAGAACATTATCTTCCTCCTATGCCTATTGAATGGCACTCTTACATTCTCAGAACCTTAGAAGTAACAGGTTCCTGGGATATCGAAATTCTCAATAAAATCTAATCTTTTTCCCGATCACGGGGAAGCAGCTGAAAACACGAGCCAAATCCCGTTTCACGGTGAATTGACATTACCTCTGCGGAAAGCGGGGATAGAATTGGACGAAATCGCGTCCCTGCACGCCCTCATTGCTGCCGCCGTGACATCTTGCCTGCTTGGTCACACAATCTTTAATCACCAGGCGCGAGGAATTCGGTACTTATTGATCCAACGGGCGTCAATCCATCTAAGACAAGCTAGAACGACAGAGTTGAAAGCACTGACCCATGCTGATCATAGCCGACACCCATCTCCACGAACAAGAGCTTCATGGTCGAGCTTGAGGAGCTTCCGGTGCTGGTGCCGTCGGCCATTAGCTCGGACTGCGCGGCCGATTTGGCTCTAATGGCTCGGCGATGAAATCGAGGACGCGCGAGAGGAGGAGATCGGAGTGCGAAATGGAGAAGTGATGAGCGAGAGAAGAATTGGGTGTGGCTTCGGATGATGCACGAGTGGGATTGATCGAAGCTGAGACAGGAAAACGAAGTGCGTAGAAGCGGAAGTGACATTTCGTCGGACGTTTGGCGTGCGTCAACTACGAATCCGCTCTGCTCCCGAGTCTCCCTGCTTTCCCTGAATCAACTCAAGTCTTGGCCACGGGCCGGGTTGGGCCCGCACAGATCCGGAACCGCCCCGAATCAAACCTGAAACCGGCCCGTTGACCGGGCCCGCGGTTCCAAATCGGAATCGGCCCGTAGCATACGGGCCCGGTTATGGTTTCAACAAACCTTGAAATGGGCTTGGAGTCGACGGTTTCGGACTGGTTCCGAATAGTGAAAAAATCGAGATAAAAAAAAGAAACAGCCGTTATTATAATTTTATTATAAATTCATTACAATTTATTTTTTAAACTCAAAACCATAACTAAAACCGTCATCGAAATTGGCGATTCCATTTTTTATTTTGAATCAGAACAGGGCCCTAAACCGCCACTTAAGGGCTCGATTCTGATTTCCCCTAAATCGAAACTGGAACCAGCGGTTCCCGACTCGCCGCCATGACTATGAATCATGGACTCCTGGGTCGGTTGTTTGGGGAACGGGCAGGTCGGAAACGGTATTCGGGTTGATTCATTGGGCGTACGTGATAAATGGGTGGGCCTGATTAGGCGCAGATTACGGGGCTTAGAACATAGGTTCGTCGGTAACATTAGAGCGATGTTTCGACCCTCTACATTGAATGAGACAGGTCTCGAGTTAAATTCATCCGATTTGGCTCGGATGCTATGTGATCACCCCGATCCGAAGCCCGTTAGATCGATATCCAATCCATCGTACCATAATCCTTCATCCTTTCGAACATTATATAGATGAGGATGGTCAATCGGACATTTTCGGATCTTCGATCAATGATGGATATGACACATTCGGGTTCGGTAGCCACTTCAGGGGCAAAATCTCGAAGGGGATTATGGCCTCAATGAACTCGGGGAACAAGACTAGTATCTTGCGCCAGATCGGAGAGTTCGAAGGTCTCAAAATATGCAGCCATGAATACACGAATCTGACGGGGGACTGTGTAAAACGACAACTGAGCTCTAAGGCGGCGGTGGCTTTCCGCCACCAGTATCGATGATCGACAAACGTATTCTATTTTCACGACAGAACGAGAGACCGAATTCGGCAATTTCTGAAGCTGAGTTCGCTACAGACCATTAACAAGGAGTGGACTTGCATACAAGTTTCTGATGCTGGTTTTGGCATTGTACATGGCACGAGTTCGCCTTATCTCTCAACTCTTGAAACGCTTTCATGGTCTCGACGTCGAATCCCCCTGCAAACTGCCGAATCACACGACACGAACACGGGCCTCCATCATCAGCTAGTTCGTCGCAGAATGAAGCTCAACCTACTTGCGATTGGGGGGGGGGGGGGGGGGAAAGAAATATAGAGGGAGAGAACTATTTACCTGATGCACTCGGAATGCGAACCGAACCCCTTGTACTATAAGCTCCTCCTCTTCCAGGCCGCCGCCGCCGGCCATCTCAAGTTCTGCAGACACTCTCTTCATGAACTTCATTGCTAGTTTCACCGAGGTAAGTTTAATCTGCAATTAAGGTTAATACACACTTTCATCAAGTTGTCTGCCAATTTCACAATGATTTCACCTTCTAGCATACCCATTTCTCTACTTCCTTCATAGACCTCATAAAAGAAATTCCAAATTGCGTTCAATACAAAATTTACCGGATCGCACGGCAGTTCGAGCCGGCGCGCAAAGTATTCAAGTCCCAGTTGATAAATTATAACTTTGATTGATGGAGATGGAGTCAATGGGCATGCAACTCCATTGCAAACAAGTGCCCACATGATTTTAATTGCTTTCTTTAACCAGCCCTACCTAGAGGTTCAAACAGATTAATCGACGAGAATTCCCAGAAGATTTGGACCGTTCCAAAGACCGCAGAATGCGGACAGACCCACCCTAGATTAATCGAGTATATGGAGTGGAATCTAGGTTTTAAGCTTTTGATAACGGAAATGGCCAATGCAAAGAGGGTCAAAACCCTGAATCTGCTCCTCTGTTTTCTCACAAGGTTTCCAGGAGAAACCAAAAAGGAAGGTGACAAGAAGCTGCATTTTCAAATCTGGGTCTCTTCTTCATCGGAGTTAGCTCTCTCACATGTGCCCATGCAGAGAGGCACGCGCAGAGCAGACCAAAGGAAAAAGATTAAACCCTACGTTTGTCATCTTCTGAAGACACCATTAAAAAAATGGGTTCCATCTCGAATTGTTTGATTATGAATCAGAAACTGGGGACCACCTCGAACTCTGTCTCTGCAGCTACGAAAGTTTTGCTCGCGGCGATGCATACAGCATCATGCATGCCCGGTAAGAAATGAATGTACAGGGATCGTCTTCTCGTTTGCGATTTCAAATGCTAACTAGCGAGAATGAAATGACGATTTCCATTTTATTATGAATCATTACCTGGCTTACGATCCCATTTTCGAGCATCCAATCCATGGGGATCTGGAACCCTTTGTACCTCTTGCCTGCGGATTCTCTCATCCGAGAGAGATTGTAAACACCATGCTCCAATCTGTCACAAGCAAGAGACACCACCACAATCATAAGCAAAAAAGCTAGACATTATCAGTTTCAAGATCTGAATTTATCGAGGTGGTAAAGTCCCGAGAGTTTCGTACTTTTCGAGCAGTCCCTGCATTTTCTTGAGGGCAGGGCCGCACGTCTGGCGAGGGTCGTCCCGGAACGACGAGGCCTCCGACTCGAGCTTCTTGAGGTCGCAGTACCCGAACGCAGCCTCGCGGAGGGCGTCGGCCTTCTGCTCCGGCCAATCAAAGTGCTTCAACACCGCCCTTTCGTCCACCTAATCAAATTAGACAGAGCTTCAGTGGCTTTTTGCCTCCTCTTTACTGAAGCTAAAGAAAAAAGCAGAGCATTGGTGCTATGACGCATGACAACGACGATTACCAGATAAGAGAGCTCATCGTCAAGCCATTTGACGAAAGGCACGACATCCTCAATGCCCGTGAACGCGGCTTCCTCGACCTCCTTGATCAAGAACCTGATGAAGTCCCCCTGCGTCTCCACGTCCGTCTTTATCTGCAACAAGATCGGGACGCCGGGAGATGAAGCTCGTCAAAAATGGCGGAAGCGGAAGGGATTAACATGCTAACTGAAATTTTGAAATTGCCCTTTTGATTTTCGGGGGAGAACTTTCACTTTCGCTATCTTTTTTTTATCTTTCCGTCGAATCTGATCCCTGTCTCATCTTGTAAGCAAGACAGCAGAAGGGTCCAAAAAGTGGGACTCTTAAAAGCAAAGGGGACCAGACCGAAATTTTGCTGCTTTTGCACGACCATCGCTCTGAGTCACTGACAACTCTCAGTGGCAGAAATTGTAAATTCGAGCGAGAACGCCAGCCCCGAGTGGGACCGGAAAATTTCGGCAAAACCTACCGCAAGCAAGTGAGTCGACCGGTTCTCGATCTCGCCGATCATGTCCCGGGCGTTCGCCGTCGCCGGCGGGGGGTCCGCCGCGGCTCCTCCGCCGGAGTCCCTCCTCGAGTCCCTCCGCATCAGCGAGTGGTAGAACTCCACCACCTCCGGCACTCTCCTCACCTTCTCCGGCACCGGCCTCGCGCCCCTCGGCGGAGGGGGAGGCGGAGGCGGAGCGGGAGCGCTCCTCGCTGGCGGAGGAGGAGGCGGAGGCGGCGGTGCCGGTGGAGACTTGCCGTGTAGGGACGGCGGCAGCGAGGCGGAGCGCTTCGGGGGCGGCTTCGGAACCCTAGGGGCGCGGGATCTGGCGGCGACGGAGGACAGAGCCGACTCGGCGAGCTCGTCCGAGTTGCAACGCGAGTGCCTGGGCCGCTCGATCTCCGCCACCGGTACTACTTCGTCTCTCTTCGAATCCGACCGTTCGAGCCGATGATTCACTTGACTCGTAGCGACGTCGCTCGGCTTTGCCCCTTTCTTCAATATCTTGGCCATGCTCGCGGACCTCGAGGTGGCGTCGGATGCAGCAGCCGCCTGAAACCTCTGCGACGAACAGAGCTCATCGAAGGCCATGCGATCCGACGACGCCGAAGACGATGCCGGCGTCGCAGCAGCAGCCGCCGCCCCCTCCTTCTTCAACTCAGAAATCTCCGCCTCCATCTCCTTGGCTCTCTCTTCGCTCGCCTTCTTATCTTCCTCGAACCTCCCCCTGGACGCCTCAAGCTCGCGCCTCAGCCTCTCGTTCGCCGCTTCGAGCTCCTCGATCCGCCTCACCGACTTGGCAATATCGGCGTTCTTGGAGCAGATGACGCCCTCGAGCACCGGGACGAGGGAGGCCGTCTCCCGGACGAGCTTGTGCTCGAGGAGCTCGGTCTTGAGGCGGGACTCGCGCTCGCGGAGGTCCTCGACGACGCGGATGAGCTCGGAGATGTCGGGGGGGCGGGGCTGGACCTGGGCGGAGGAGCGAGGGAAGTAGGCCCCGAAGGAGCGGCCGAACGCCGACGCTGCCTTCTGGGAGGAGCTCTTGGCGGAGCTGGGAGACGGCGAGGGCGGCTTCGGTGGAGGCGGGGTGTCGGGCTTGGGAGACTTCTGGAGGCCCATCGCCATCTTCACTTTGCCGGCTACCATTGCTACCGACCCAACTCTTGGACGAGCTTCTTCTTCTTCTTCTTCTTCTTCTGGTTTTCTCTCTCTCTCTCTCTCTGGTTCCGGTTCTTGGTACTTGGCGTGTTCCTTGTTACATGTTAAGAGAGGAAAGAAAAGGAAAAGGCTACGAGGACGAGGGATGTCCTTTTGATGTTGGTGTCTCTCTGTGTGGCTTCTTGCTGAGAAGAGAGAGAAGAAAGAAGAAGAAGCAGAGGACACAGAAAACGAGGAACGGTCTTTTCTTTTTCTTTTCTTCTTCCCTTGGATCCCCAGATTTGAAATTGGATACGGAAGATCGTTTGTTGTTGCACCATGACAACCACGTAGTAAAAGAATTTCCGCCACTAAAAATATTTAACTTTTATAATTAAACATCCATTCGCGTAATAAAAAAAAATTTACTACTCAAATAAGTAGAAAAAAACCAACTTCTGATATCACGGATATTATTTGTTTGCCATCCTTTGATGCGATCTGAAGCGTCGATTATTTCGCAATAAAAATGACCATTTAAAAATTATGAAATAATTTTTCGATAAACAATTCGATAATAATTTGTGTTTAAATTGTTGCGTAAACGAGGAATTTGTTTTTTGTTCATTCGCTTCTGCCAGTAACGGAAATAATGAAAAACGATTTTCAAAAGTCATTCATTTTTTCACGAAAATAATGGACCATAATTTTACTTTGTTATTCAATCTAGACAATATATAAAATCTCTACCTACGGCTCGCGATCTGTGAAATAAGGGAATAGCACTTTGATTCATATCTGGTGACCCGGCATTATGCCAAGGAGAATCATTCGCTTTAACTAACGGATAAGCTTACTAATTATCTAAGGGTTTAATTTTCAAAGCTTAGTGGATTGCAAAACAAGCAAGAAAGGTTTAGCAACTCGCCAATCGAGTATTTATCCGTTGGGTTATCCAATGAAGAATTTATTCCACTAGAGCTTTTTACAATTGATGTTCGGGCCTATCTAGACTAAGCGGTATTATCATGTGGATCAGGTGCGTTTAAATCTGTTAAAATAGATCGTAAATATTTATTAACCCATATATGATGGACAAAGTAGTTATACGAGTTAGTTATATTCAATAAACTGGTTTAAATATAAAATGCGTGTTAAATTGATTACAAATAGATTTACAACTTACTTAAATCCAACCCACCTTTCTGACTATTTCGCCCTCACTTGCTCCTCACTTTTACCCTAATTTGGGTATGAGTTTTTCCAGATTTGGTTGGATATTGAAATGTTATGTGAATATGGATTGGGTCGGATATGTGTTGGATACGACTCAATAAATTCGCATTGTATAGAAAAATAGGTCAAAACTACTTAAATTTGTCTATTTGTATCGGATAATTGTCGATCTCGATTGTTTGATTGGTTTGGGTGTACACTCGAATTTACCTCACAATTAAGTCGAGGGAGTCTCATCAACTGAAATTTAACAGGCTCAACAGATTTAACGTATGTGCCGGATTGACGTACTAATTGTCGCAAAATGAGACGGTTAAAATGAAAAAACACACACTCGAATACTTACCGTTACTCCAACTGTCAAAACGTTCGGGTTGGCTCTCCACCGTGTAGTTTGTCTCCGCTGGGGCAGGAGCAAGACATTTGTGGGAAGAAGCGCGTGCAGTTGCGGGCGCGTGGGCGTTGCGTAGAATGACTGGAGTGCTTCTAACGGTCGACTCAGTTCACACTTTTTGGCGGTGGGTGAGAATTAAATGGGACTAAACAACAATTTGTCATGTATGAAAAGTGGGATTTTCGGCACTCATACCCCCAGAACCGAAAATTGCATCTCAATGAATGATTTTTTTTTTCTTGATAGTTATCTCTTCATGTTTTTTTTTTTTTTGGATTCCAGTTCATCTGGTGGTTGTTCAGTAATATGGACAATAACCATGCGGATTAGATGATGTTTAACTTGCTATGAACCCCGATTTCTATCTCTAATATGCAAGTTGGTTAGATTGAGTTTTAATTGTTATCTCGTCTTGTTTCTCTTGAATTTTTGGAATATTTTCGGGTGAGATAGAATTTGAATTCATTGGAACATTCGAAATTTTAGAAAGTTAGCTGAAGTTAATCTTTCCAAACATTTAAGATAGCTTTATCAAATTCTGAAGATTTAAGATAAGATTTCACCCGAATTTGAATTCATTGGAACATTCGAAATTTTGGTGTTCTATGATTCACCTCCGAATAATGAGTAGGTAGTTCGATCCTTTTGATTCTTCTCTTCCTCGTCAACTGATGGGGGGCTGCGGAGCAATGGGGATTATCCTCTTGAAAATTTCGGTCACCCCATGCAATTTTCGAAAATCTTAAGCTTGACCAACTCACTTTTTGTTAATTTAAAATGTTTGCAGTTTTTTAAACAAGCATCCCTATAATATATGCTCCCCACATGCCTAGATCCGTCGAAAAAATTAAATCACACGCCTTACTCATAGATCTGTTGAAAAAATTAAATCACACGCTTTAGCCATGATCTTATGGGGATCACATGCCTTACCCATGATCTTATGGGGTGAGACGCAGATTTAATATAAGACCTCGTGTTTTTTCCCTTTGGTAATTTTAGTATAAGACCTCGTGTTTTTTCCCTTTGGTAATTTTAGTATAAGACCTCGTGTTCTTTCCCTTTGGCAAAATACGTTGTGGGGTGAGATGGTGATTTAGTATAAGAACTCGTGTTCTTTACCTTTGGCAATTTTAGTATAAGACCTCGTGTTCTTTCCCTTTGGCAAAATATGTTGTCGTCTTATGCGCGTATTCACCTGGCTCGAGTGTTCTTTCCCTTTGGCAAAAGACGTTGTCGTCTTATGCATGTATTCGCCTGGCTCGAAATCTTCAGGAACGTAGCGATAAAAATTCTACTATAACCCGAATCTTTGGGAATGAGTGAATTATTAGAATTCTACTCTAACCCGAATATTTGGGAATGAGTGAATTATCCAAAATTCGGATATTAAGATATATTATGGGTATTCTTATTTAATTTTGTTCAATTTTTTTTCAAGAAATTTAAAAAATTTAAAAAA
The DNA here is from genome assembly GCA_028455895.1 of Rhodomyrtus tomentosa. Taxonomy (NCBI): domain Eukaryota; kingdom Viridiplantae; phylum Streptophyta; class Magnoliopsida; order Myrtales; family Myrtaceae; genus Rhodomyrtus; species Rhodomyrtus tomentosa. Next base: position 1,393,747 of record JAPCWY010000006.1, read on the forward strand.
TTAAAAATAAAAACCAAGAAGACCAAAAAATTCAAGTCACATAAACCAATCAAAAAGGCATTTTCATGCAATTGGTACCGAAAAGACATTAATTTTTTAATTAATGTAATCAAGTCCTCGAACTCAATTTCACTAGTTTGTAGAGATAAAATAGTTATCCCTCTATTTCATATAGATTTCTAACCTACATACTAAAAAAGATTAGTGACGGTTCCTAAATTAAAAATCATTTCAATGAAACCTAAGTTGCAAATTGAAAAGATGTGAGAAAATCGGTATTAGGTTAGTTAATTCATCTAATTAACTTAATGATCCGTTAATCAAATTTTAGTTCGCGACATGAGTGCAAGGTAAAGTGGTACGTGGTGGGATCGTGAGAGCCGCCTCATGAACTTTATAGGGGCCACTTCTAGAATCCTACTTGAACAGCCATATGTTTACATGAGATTATCTGAATGTATACGTCGTTTAATGGCATCTTTGTATATATAAAATTTGTTTATAAGCAACTAGGTTGACGTACTTGGGGCACCAATGACATCGTTAATCCAACAGCCTAAACTAACCTGATCGTGGGAAAGAGTAGTCCTAAACATATGGAGTTGGTACCAATTTATAGTCCTAAACCTTTCAAATGGAGCAATTTAATCCTAGGAAGCCACTAACATAATAGTCTAATAGCACTATCAGTTATTTCTAACCACACGATCTCTCAATCAATGAGTATATTATGCACAACACATGGTGATGGTATGTAGATCTATGGTTGATATTATACTATCCCATTTTCCTTGAGCCTAAACACTTTTGCATTAACACTAATTCAGTCAATCTAACCAATTTTGATTGAAAATTGCTGACGTGGACGCAAGCGATGCCATGTACGACAGCCGGCACTGACATGTATATTTTTTAATAATACTTTTTTTAAAATTGATAATGATATATATATATATATATATATATATTAAAAAACACATCCTTCACCTAGGGACTAGCGAGGGTTGTAGGCGGCCCTCGCCGGCCAAACCTAAGTTTTAAAAAAATTAATTTTTTTAAGTAGGAAATGTTATCAAATAATGCCCAAGTCAGCGCCAGCTGTCTCGCGTGGCATCATCGACGTCCATGCTATCAATATTTAGCCAAAATTGATAATTTGATACCAATGCGGTAGGCCTGGGATTTTTTCTGTTACATTTCCCGGCTGATTGTGTCGGGATGGACTCTCACTTTTTAACTCTATGTTCAATCTAATAAGTTGCGCGACACCCACACAGTCTTTTATTAGTCTAAAGCACTTAGAATTTTCACAATGTATAAATATCGACGCATACGTATGATCTTAAACGGGATTTTTTTAGGTAAAATTTGGGAAAAAAGTACATTTTTTCCCCCTCAAGATAACGCGCCCCTTCATTCAAAACGCTCACGATAGGTAGGAAGTCTAAACGATGAGTCGATGTCGCTCGTGGCCCGTGGGCGTCGCAAACCGCCAGTTGTGGACGAGGCAATTGGCATTACCCATTCATCCTCTCGACCCAGAACGGAAGGCTGAGGGGCGTTGGGATCTCTTCGATCCATCTGGCTGACAGCGACCGTAGCTACTGGCACTGGGGACTCCAGCCGCCCCTCAATCGACCCTTGATCGAAAACCGGAAGGATCAGATTTAGAGTCCTTCTATGCCGACGCCCGGGGGCCGGGCTCTCGTCCTTGAGTCCGCCTTCCATGATTGGTCATTCGGTTTGCCTTCTTCGTGCGCCTACTCGCGTACTCTTATGCATCTCGCGTCGCTTGCTTAGGGGATTTTGTGCTCTCTCTGTTTATATGGTGGTCTCCTCTTTCGATCACGTCATGCGCTAGGTTATCGTTTCTCGACCGTTCAATAACTTCGCTGTCATGCGGACTTGGCTATTGGCTGCCGTGACAGAAAATTCTACCTAACCTTGACTCTCCGCCGAAAATTGCAGAGGGTGGCCATTGTTGCCGATCGAAAACGAAAGTCGGGTGGACCACCTCTCAGAGGTGAACAAACAGGCATGTGCTTGGAATTCATTTCTCTTGTGTAGGTTGTTTAGACACTTATGCAAAGTTTAACAGCTACTTTGCCAATTCTGTCTAGTGGGACAAGATATATCGAAGGGTTCTTGTCGAGTGCGACTCCTCCCGACATGATGATCCGATGCAACTTTCAACCTCATTTTGCCCATGCAATTTTCTGGCCAATTGTCTCTTGGCTTGTCTAGGAAAGATTACCGAAAAAAATCTCAAATCTATTGTAATTGTATTAATTTAGTTGTAAACCTTTTGTATTTTCGACAATTCTATTCTTCCGGCCAACTTTGGTTGTTCAGTGCTGACTTGGATTCCATCCGGAGCTAATGTAGATGCCGGTACTGACGTGTATAATTTTCAAAATAATTTTTTTCCTTTTTTTATTCTCTTTCTTTTTCTTTTTATTTCTTCCTTCTCCTTCCTTTGGCAAGTCGCTGGATCGATGACCTGCCAGAGGCCAGAGCTAGTGAGGGTAATGTCGGTCTCGCCCAGGTCGAGCCACGCCACAGTCGTTGGGCGCAATGAGAGGGAGGATTTTGGAAGAAATCAAAATAGGACGAGCTCGGGACAAAGAGAGTGAATGTTTTGGAAGAAATCAAAATCCTCCATGGCAAGATCCCCTCGCCAAATATGGGTGAGGCCTACCTCACCATGGCCACAAGGAAGGTTTTGGAAGAAATCAAAATCCTCCATGGTGAGGTCCCCTCGCCATTGCAAGGTGATCTGGGTGACTACTTGAGCTCACTCGGCCATGGTGAGATTGGCTTCTCCCAGATCTGGTGAAGTCGAGCCTCGCCATCACCGTAGTCGATAAGCTCGTCCATTGACGGTGGAGAGGCTCGACCTAGGTGAGTTTAACATCACCCTTGTTGGTTCTGGCTCCTAGATGATCGCCGACCTGGCAACTTGCCAGAGGAAGGAGAAGAACGAATAAAAAGAAAAGTAAAATAAAAAATAAAAAAAACTATTAAATCGCAAAACATTATTAAAAATTATCCACGTCAGCACCAGCATCAACATCAACTTTGGTCAAAGTCCACGTCAGCACCATCCGGGTAAAGTTTTTTGAAGTGACTAAGTTAGCAAATGCAAAATGTTTAAGACTGAATTGACAAAAAAAAATAGGTCTAGGATTGAATTGACACAATTAAAATAGGTTCAGGATTCTTTTGATAACTTTTTCGGCCTGTCTAATATCAAAAATAAGGATGCCATCGATTTAGTTACTTATTGGCTCGAGTATCACATGCATATATACCTTTGATTCACCTCATCTTATGTGTCTTGATCAATATAGGGAGGATATGAAGAGGGATAGAAACTTTTATTTCAAACATTTTTTTGGAGGAAAACATGATTTTCTAGAGGTTACACATGTTGATAAAAATCTCTCATTAATTTTGAAGTTGACAAACCATCCATATTCTCTTATATCTGAGTTAATGCGATGAAATGCTTGTTTTGCATATTGCCCAATATGTATGGAAAAAATTACATAGGATTGAATATGGTAAACATGTCTCAATCGATATTTAGTGGAGCCTAGACGATGTCGCACAACTCAAGCTTTGAGTGATTAATTCATGTATAACAATAAGATTATCAAGAGATATCTTCGAGATAATATAAATGGTATCTTATATTGTCAAAACGGTTCAAATAAAGCTGGATTCATTTTTGGAGATTATCAATCATGAAAATCATTAAAGGATGTGGATTAAGGGAGATGAGGATGACTTACCTTATGAAGAACTCTACTTTTGAAAAGCCATATCATAATTATATAGGTGATTTGATCCAACCGGAGATTCTAGTTAACCTCAACAACAAACAGGAAGCATAGTGATCCTATGGAGACATTGCAATGGGTATTGAAGGTGAAATAGTATAAAAGGAGATCTCAAGGCTAAAGAGTACACGGGAGTTGAGAATCCAAAATTTCAATATCAAGATAGCTTCACATCCTTCATATATTCTTGACCCAAACACTATAATACTTAGAGGAATTCATTCAAGTATGTGAGTATTAGACAAGAAGTTTATTGACTCAAGATTTGTCATTAATTTGTAACCTTTGAGCTATTCACTAGTGGAATTTAGCCAATTGGCTGCCAGCTTGAAGAAATGAACGTATGCTTGAACAAAGCTGAATCACTATAAATTCTTTGTATAAATTCTCTATCCCTTTATCTCATTATCTTTCTAATTTGATAGTTGAATTGTGCATACTACTGCATCTGAGGACACCTCATATCTTATTAGCGATCGCAATATGAACTAAGCTCTAAGCTTATCGATTTAAATTTTGCTTTAGTTTCTAAAGTTTATTCAAATCACCTATTGTTAACACCTAAAATTATTGGAGGAGTCACGTGATAGGCACGTAAGGAATTCGTGATCAGCTACAGATGGATGTACTCGAATCAGAGTCTGGTTAACTCTAAAGATGCCATGTGTCATGAATGAGTTTTGACGGCAATTCTCACAAAGCAAAGGAAAAAAGGGAGCGTGAAGGAGGCCACAATCAGAGTAGTCACGAAAATGGGCGGTAATCCTCAAAGGCGGAGAAAGAGTGGCGCGTAAAAAGAAATCGTCGATGGTGTCGTCAGCTATTAAAAGTATAAACAATTGAAGGATAGTAGAATGTGCTGAAAGTGGAGTATAAGGTGGAAAGCTAGGGCAGTAATTGATAGACGGTTACTAAAGTGCTTCTATAAGCACCATGAGTCATCTAATGTAGCAGCCCCCAAACATATCAACACAACAAGTCTAAATCTTTCATTAGCTTAGCTTAGCTTAGTTTAGCTATAGTTCCAAATTCTTGTCGTAGATTAAATTCTAGCGTCTACCCTCTGTCCAGTGTTATTGATTAAATTTCAGCATTGTGTCCTTCATCCCGTTCAACACCGTCGATTAGATTCCGGTGTCGTGTCCTAGTTATCGGCACATCATAGGCCATCAATCGCATCGGTCATCTCTATTAGTTAAGAGTCTATATTGTGCTATCGATATCAATATATCTTTTACATTTGACACTCTCTGTCCAAAACTGATCTATAACTTCTTATTGAAAAACGAACTGCTTACATTTAATAAAAGATTTCACGTCAATACCTATTTATCCCCTCTAGTTGATAACGCTAGTACCAACAGCGTAAGGATTCGAACTGCTTTGTGAGTAGGAGTTATAGATGACGCATCATTTTGCACCGACAGGTAGGCTAAGATATGAGAAGGCGAAGAACAAGTGAGCAATGTGATGCGGTACTTCCTTTCCGAAAGAGCTGCATTTGCCATTTTCATCTATTGCACGCCATCTAACATGTGACATGCCATTAACTCATCGGCAAGGGGAAGAGAGAGAGGTGACAGAGGATGATGGTTGCAGTCAATGAGAGAGGTTGATGTGTGGGAGAGCATGAAAGGAATGTAACACGGAGGTGGGAATGTATGATGAGATTGTGTGAAGTTGGTGTGGTCCTTTCGGAAGTGTGTCAACCCTGTCCATCCCCTTATGCATCGGGTGGTTGTTTTCATGCAACGAGAGAAAGAGAGGGAGAAGTCATGCAAGAAGCTGCAAAGCCAACGAAGCATGAGTTAATAGAGCACGTGCCGTGATGGGGCACCCTCACCCTCTTATCGTTTCACTTGGATGTAGAACTGTCAAAATGGGTAAAAAGACCAATTTCTTAACGCATATTGACGAGTTAATTATATTTAAAAAATTGGTCAAAAATGAATTTTAATCCAACTATATGGGTCGTAAATGGGTTTAATATGAGTGTTAAAAGGGTTCGCAGCTCATTTAAAACAAACTCACCTCTATGACTCTCTCTCTCTCACTCTCACTCGATCTTGGGATTCGCTCATTCACTTTGTTTTTTCAACTTAATTTGATTATGAATTTGGGTTAAATATATAAGTGTTTTAGTGATATGGCTCAAATTGTGTTTGAGTTGTGTATGGGTTGAGACGGGTATGGTCACTAGATTTTTATTACACGTAAATAGGTCAAAACGAGTTAAATATCTCAATTTTGGGTTGGACCATTTTCGATCCGTCCCAAATCCAATTCCACCCATCCCGTTTAACAGATCTGCTCAAACATCACATTCGTGCATGTGGAATTTGAACGGCCGACCTATAGCTCCCTCGTCACGGATCTACCAATTCTTCCATTTATTATGTCGAATCTCATCTTTCTTTTAGGGGGTTTTGCAAGTGTAGTAGAGATTTGGGAGAGAAAATAGTTGTGGGGGGACCAAGCCAGGCTATCATCCATCACATGGAGGTGGGGGACACTTTGATTTATTGTGCAAGAACTGATGAAGCAACAAAACGAAAAGTTCATTGACGCCTCTGTAGGTTACATCCACAGTCAAATACCCTGAAAGTAGTCAAGCTCAAGTATAACCTTGCCTAGATCCTACTGCTTTGGAGCATGAGTTTGGTTGTTGAGTTTAAGGGGGATTGGTCTTGGATGGATGATGTTATTTTCTTGATCAGGTGATGCCCTCGCGAAGTAATTGAGCTGAAGGCATTAATGCAGAGAAAGGCCCTTTTGTCTGTGTCCTGGGAAGCAAAGAGTGCTGTTTTAGGAAGACATTCTCAGAAAAAACATCCTCTTTGGTTGGTCTGCGGGCGTTGGTTAAGCAACATGGCGGACTCACCCTGTTCACCAGCGGATTTAATTTTGCCTGATGTGGTTTGTATATCTGGAGTATCTTTTCTGACATGCTACGAAGAGGGTCAGCTCAAGCTTCTTTTGTTGTTGTTGGATGTGGATTTTTCATGTCTTGTAAGTTGTACCACACTCAATTGAGCAGATGAATAATGACACCAATGGTGCCTTAACTTTACCTTAATATGTCTGGTCTTTGGAATTTTAATTTGTTCAATGTGATAACTGAATGTTATTTCAATGTACAACGTATTCCCTGAACTTTTAATTTGTTCAATATATGTGATCCTTGATTTTTTTTTTTTTACTTAAGTTCAATTTAGTTTCAGAACTTGAAATTAATGAAAAGACAACATTAAATCATTTCATATAGTTTAGGGACCAAATTGAACATGTATCAAAAAAACGCTCTAGATGAAAAGACCAAATTACCCTTTCACCTCATCTATACTCTAATTACATTCTCGACCGAAGCCACCGCTCCCCAGATCAGAGATTTGGTCGACGCCCCCCACATTATTCTTGTGCCTCTTTGTTTTTCCCTCGATCTTGTTTCTCAATCTACCCTCCACGTTGACCATGGCATCGCCTTCGAGGTCTAGTCAGCTTCAAGCTCGACTCGATTTGGAGTTGGTCGAACTCAACGCCACGGCAAGGCTTGACCAGATTTCGCGGAGAATAATTCTCGATAGTCTAAGATTCCTATTTGATTTTCGATTTCATAAAATGTGAAAGAATGTCAATGCCACGCATGATTTCACAGGGAGATTTTGATTCAGAAATTTATCACCGGTCATTTTTATAGTAATATGTACTTTGTTCGAATCGTTTGAAAAACGAAATAAAATTTATTCTAGTACGTGATTTTCCCTGTCCTTTTTGATTTGGTCTTTTGAAGTTCACGTGTCTCAATTCCTCCGATCAAAGTTAAAATCAAAACGAGATGTCACGGGCTTCTATTTGTGGATGTGGTCCAAAGAGGGAAGTCCCACACACCTGAAGAAAGAAACCAGCACTCGACAAGACAACTCGAGAAATGATTAGGTAGATGTGCTGTTACATTTTTGTCATAATTTATTTCTTTATTTTGCCAGAAAATGCAAAATTGGTAGCTCACCATATATTTAACCGGAGTTAAGTTTCATCTCGTAATATTTTTTAAACCGGTATCTTTAAGGCTTTACCCTTCCTTAGCATTCCATCTAATATCCTCTTCAAATGCGTAAGTATTGTGTCCTCAAGATGGATCCGACGTGAAAAATCCACGTGCTTGACGCGTATGCTATTCGATGGAGGTAGATTTAGTTTAGGGGTACCGGTTTTTGGGATTTCTTACTAGAAGGGAATTAGTTTAAAATATATATGTGATAAAAACACTGGATTTAGGATTTTTTTTTTTTTGGTGAGACGACAACTAAGTCAAGGTAGATATGTTAAGGTTGTACAAATTAGGGGTTCTCGATGGTATTAACATATTGTTTTTGATTTTATACCATTCTTGTATTCGATTACATGACAAGTTATAATATATATATATATGATATTCTCGTTTTTGCACAATTTGCATATAATCACTATAAGTAAACAATGTACAATCCTAGTATTGTATGAATTTTTGACCCCGATCCAATCTTTTTACCAACGGGGCCCACACCTTGAACTTTTTTTTTGGTGGAAAAAAATCCTCTTGGTGGCCCATTTACCTAATGGCCTTTAGGTTCCCATTATATCAGGAAAGCAGACGAGATAGCACAATAATTAAGGCCCAAAAGTGCAAATTTTTAGCCATCCTAAAACCCTTTGGAATCTTGTATGTGCCGAAGCTCTTTATATTATTCATTCGGCTCGTTCTTGGTGAAATGAAATGATTTTCTCTCGGTCCAAAAAAGGAAAAGATCTTTAGAGACGGTTTTCGCAAATTCGACAATTGAGCGATATTAATAAACGAAAGAGAAGCTAATAAATCAAGATTAAATTCCCCAAATAGGAAAGTAAGCCTTAACGTTTCAAGCTATTCCTCATCATTTTGCCTAAAAATGTTCTTCGCGTGAAGGACGTCGAAAATCTGGAGTTGGCACTCGGCATAACTTGAAAGCAAAGGCTCTCTCTATCTTGAGGATGTTGTTTTGATCTTTCTTTAAGTCACAATGATTTGAAAAGCGATTTGTCTTTTTCAAATTTGATAGCGGTTGTATTGTCCACGTCAAGAGTAGTTCGGAATTGCAGAAATAATTTTTTTTTAGCTCGATAACAAACGGAGGTGGTGACCATTGCTGAAGTTGTCGTCCCACATCGCTCGCTAACGGGTCTTCTATATTCTTTATATTCACATTGTCTCCCTCAATCTGATTGCTTAAACTTTTGAGTTGGACTTTCTAATATGGTATCAGAACCCAATATTATCTCGTTCGCAAATGTGTGTGTGTCCATCTCCGTTAGTCAAATTCCATGTGCCGCTCGTATTTCGACTTGCACGCGAGAGTAGGTATTAAAGTTGTTGTCTTATATCGCTTGATAACGAGTCTTATATATTCTTTATATTCATGTGGTCTCCCTCCACTTAATTACTTAAGCTTTTGGGTTGGAACCATAAAAAATTGTTGGCTGAGGTTCATCCGGTCTTTCACGAGATCACGGTTCGATTCACACTGTCAATGAACGTCCAAGCAACTTGTGCACGTCTCGACTTGTGCTCATCTCGCATGGAGAGGCTTTTTGAGGGTTGTATTGACGGGCTCGCCAAATTCGAAACGGGTCATGTGGAGTAGGTATGGCTCATATCGAACATTTCATAACGGGTGCGAGCCCCTAAAAGACTTTTTGCTTTTGCCTAGGTCACTTGGACAACGCAAGAAGCATGAGATGGGTCATTTGACCTAATCTCTAGAAGCCATGTTCAAGCCGATTATGAACTCGGAAGGCATACGTAGATGTTGCTTGCAGAACCAAATAGTCGCCATTATTACATCCGAAATGAGCCGTGCAAGAATTTAGACAAAAGTTCATTTTCTGCTCTGCTCTGCTTTAAGCTTCGTGCATCATGACAAGCATGGCGCATCATAGCGATGACCTATTTCCTTTCTGTGACGAAACATTATCAGATTGAGGAAGCAAGGTTTTTTGGCATCATCAACCCATATGTGCAAGCAAGGAATTAGAAATAAAATAAAATAAACAAATATAGAGTAACGATTCATCTAAGTATAGTTTTATTGACTAGTTTTTTTTTTAAGGGTTAATATCACGAAAATTCTTAAATTGGTACGCCTATAACAAATTTACTAAAAATTAATTTTTTCATCCCGAAAAATTTCTAACTAGTACACCTATAATAAATTCACCCAAAATAATTTTTTGATAAAAAAAACCCTAAATTGGCACATTTGAGATAATTTTACCCCTCCGACCAAAAAAAAAAGATAACTTTACTCCAAATTAATTTTACAATCACGAAAAATTTCAAATTAGTACATTTGTGAAAATTTATTCCAAACTAATTTTTGACAGCCAAAAACCCCAAATTGATATAATTGTGATACATTTTACCCTTCATTAATGTCAATTAAATTGGGTTATTACCATGTATAATTCTAAACTAGTACGCTACTAAAAAACGAAGGATAAAAACCCCAAATTAATATATTCAATCCAACAATTCGATAGTAAAATTGAACGGAGAGTAATGGAGGGTAAATTTGTAATAAGTATATCAATATGGAGTAAATTTATCACAAATATGTCGGTTTGGAGTTTTTTGTAGTAAAAAAATTAATTTGAGGTAATTTTATCACCAATGTATCAATTTGTGATTTTTTGTAATATTAACTTCTTCTTTAAAAAAAAAAATAAGTATCGATTTAATACTTTGAAATGCATTTGACATGAGAAGTGAGGGCGCAGAGAATACTATATAGGATGGCATGAGATCCATTCCCAACCCCGAACAAACTTTAGTTAAACCTTCTTTTTCGACGAGATTCTTTCGGATGCGGTTGAAGTATTCCAGCGCTCGAGACCACGCCAGCAGAAACCCGCGTCAGACGGAGGATCGCGATGAAGAAAATCAGGAACGCCGTCGTGAGGAAGTTCGCGAGGAAGAAGACGGCGGACGGCATAGCCAAGAAGTGGAAGGTCCTGAGCGGCGCCAACCATTGGGAGCATCTGTTGGACCCTTTAGACGTCGATCTCCGTCGGTACGTCGTGCAATACGGAGAAATGGCGCAGGCCACTTACGACGCGTTCACTGCGGAGAAGGAGTCGAAGTACGCGGGGAGCTGCCGGTATGCGAGGCGGGACTTCTTCTCCAAGGTCGGCCTGGAGTTGGGGAATCCATTCAAGTACAATGTGACCAAGTTCTTGTACGCGACGTCTCAAATTCAAGTTCCAGACGCATTCCTGGTGAGATCGCTGTCGAGGGAGGCGTGGAGTAAGGAATCGAACTGGATCGGGTACGTGGCGGTGGCAACAGACGAGGGGAAGGCCGTGCTAGGGAGGAGGGACATCGTGATCGCCTGGCGAGGGACGGTCCAGACGCTGGAGTGGGTGGACGATTTCAAGTTTGATTTGGTGTCGGCCTCAAAGATCCTGGGGGAGGCGGGCGATCCTAGGGTGCATCAGGGTTGGTACTCGATATACACGTCCGACGACTCGCGCTCGCCGTTCAATAAGACTAGTGCCAGAGATCAGGTGGGTTTCGAATTGCAACGGCCAGGTAGTCAGATCGAATCGAGCAAGTACATGATAGAGCAGAATCAATAGTATATGATCAGGAAAGATTGTGATTTCATCGTTTCATTGTGGGTTTCTTGTCTGATTTGTTCCCCGATAGGTTCTGCAAGAAGTGAAAAGACTAGTGGAATTGTTCAAGAATGAGGAGATCAGCATCACTGTGACCGGCCACAGCTTGGGCGCGGCGATTGCGACGCTGAATGCGATCGATATTGTTGCCAATGGACTGAACCGGCCTAAAGATCAAAGAATCAGGCCTTGTCCTGTCACGGCTATAGTCTTTGCCAGCCCCAAAGTCGGTGACTCCAACTTCCAGAAGGTGTTCTCCGAGCACCGGCACCTCCGAGCCTTACGTGTCCGTAACGCCTCCGACATCGTCCCGAGCTATCCAATCATGGGCTATTCGGAAGTCGGGGTGGAGTTGGGCATCGACACTCGAGAATCTCAGTACTTGAAGAGCCCCGGGAGCATGTCGAGTTGGCACAACTTGGAGTGCTACTTGCATGGGGTTGCGGGGACGCAGGGGTCGAAAGGAGGGTTCAAGCTAGAGATCAGCCGCGACATCTCCCTCGTGAACAAGAGAATCGATGCATTGAAGGACGAATACCTCGTGCCGGTCTCATGGCGGTGCGAGAAGAACAAGGGCATGGTTCAGCAGGAAGACGGGTCCTGGAAGTTGATGGACCATGAAGAGGATGGCGAGGTTACGTCAACGTAACAAAGGTTAATAGACGCAGCACATACAATTTGTGCTCCTAAACTCCTAGTCTTCTCCAGGAAAAGCAAAGAAAAAAAAAGCAGGAAAAAATGGGAATTTCATGCGATCGTCCCAAAGGAGGTCGCCGCCGTTGTTAAGAAAGTTTGAACGATTGTCGAGCCGCCTGTGCCGGTTAGAGCTTTCTTTTGCCTTCACGGACGGCGTGTCTCGGTTTCGAGACCACGTCAGACACCTCGCTAATCTCATGAATCACATTTGTTTCTGCACCCTATGCTAGAGCATTGCGCCCGCCTGGTTTGATCATGTGCTTCTGTAGAAGGGGAGAAAACGCATAAGTCTCCTCTGTGGGACATACCAACACAAATTTCATTATGGGAATAGAATAAAGATAATAAGAGTTATATATACCAAATAGATTTATTAAATTACGTGCCAAAACAATAAATGATTATTTATCTTAATGGATCCATTTAAATGCTTAAAACGAAATCTTTCATATTATATAGTAAACCCATTTAAGAGATGAGTGTTAGCATATCTCTAACATTGTTCAAATCAACATCCATTTAATATACGTCTCGCATTCATTGGATAAAACTACGCAAGTCTCAGTGCGCCTCGTATTTTTCATTTTTAGGAAACAAAATTGGGGATAAGTGTCGCTGGATTAAAATCACGAAAGTACCATGGAGAGTCTTCAAACTTTCAAAAAGATCAATCAAATTCTGACACTTGTCACAAAAATACAATTAAGTTCTAAAACTTTTTAAAAGAACAATCAAGTCCTAAAATTGTCAAGAAGATGCAATCAAATCTTAAAATTTGTCAAAAAAATGCAATCAAATCGTAAAATTTTCAGAAAATGCAATTAGCTAAATAACTTGGTGATCAATTCGACAAGTTTTGTCACGCCCCGCGCTCCCAGCACAAACATGCAAATATCCCTGCAAGCAAAACAACAACAATCTCTCGGCGGTCTCAAGGATCCACCTATATAAAAAGGTCGAAAGATATAATAATCACATCATGCATACAGAAGCGGTTCCCAACAAATCCCAATACAATATATATAAAGACTAAGCAGGACCTGGATAGCATAAGGAACGTCGTACATCACAACCTACTGGTCAACAACTACTACAATCCGCTATATCTCAGGGCGACGGGGTAAGCATGTCAAAAAAGATATCCACAAAAATCCGTCAGGAATTGGGTCAGGTCGCCAGTCAAAAGATCGGATCGCCATCTGGAGTCGCCTAGGAAGAACTATTAGAATACTCGGTGTCCCCAGTCTCCTCCGCCGGTACGTACTCGGAAAAGGTCTTTGACGGAATCTCGACAGAGTCCTCTATGGTCGCCTCCTGCGACGGCTCGGCTAGGTCTCTGTCAGATAACTCCATAACTATGACCTCGTCCTTCGGAGATGGTATAGAATACTCTGCTGTCAGCGTCCGCTTCGGGCCATTCCTCGACCTAACCACCGATCCCTTGAGAAACTCATGGTTCGCTATCGTTTGGCACCAATCGGGTATCACACCCTCCGGTACCTCATGGGGCTTTAGTGGCCTGACCTGTCTATCCCCGTCCCTCTTGAACCATGCCTCGAACTTGTGAGGCTTCCAGTTCGGTTTGCCTTCATCGACAGATACCACTGTACATTTTCTTACATTAATGTTCCCCTACCTATCAAGGAAATCATCATAGAAGGCCATCATCTCCTCCGGATCACCAAATCGAATAGGCCACATAGCTATGATCTAGAATTTGTAAAGTAAGGTTTCTCCAAAAGGGGTGAGATACACATCTCAGTAAGAAAAACCTAACCCTAGGTCAGGTTGACAGTCCACTCAGGTAGTCGCATCCCTCAACAGACCCAAACTCATGAACGCATAGGTATAACAATCACAATTCAATAAACAACCACATACAAAAGACAGACATGCATTTATGATCTTGTGTCACACTCATATGCACATGTATATTCGGCCTGCCACTTCACCACATCCATCAGCCTCTGCCTGCCTCATTCTATAGCCTGTGAATCAGTTGTTTTAGGCTCGGCCCGCGTAAACGCATCAGACCGTCATCGATGACTCGCGTAAATGCATCAGGTCCCGATTCATCTCCAGACAAGGTTTATGAGCTCATACTTTGTCTCGCGAATAATTTGCATCAGGACTGTGGCTATCTCAACCCCGCGACTTCATCGCATCAAGGCGCCACCTAATCATGCTTCACCTCACGACCTCGTCGCATCAGGGTCTCAACCTCCCGCCCCGCGTCTCACACGCCTTAGGTTCTCGTCATGCCATGCTCATGCCACATCACATCGAATACCTTGATTTTCAATTCAAATTTCACAATTAATGGCAAATGCGCATTCTAATACGTTTCATAAATCCAGTGGCATGCAAATCAATTCAAATGGTGCACAGACAAGACAGACAACTCAAGTATAAGCTATGTCATACAATCATTTTATAACGTCTTAGGACTTATCAAGCTATCACATTTGGAGATTTTCTCATAAATCGTTCCAATCGGTCCTCGACTTACCCAATCGAGTCCAATCCCCCTAACCTCGGTTTAGAAATTTCCTTACCTTTGCTTGACAACACAGATCACTCCTTCTTGAACCTCCTAAGTTTCGGCCAACTCAAGTCCAAGGGCCAATTTGTCGCGCAACCTAGAATAATCAATCGATCCATCAATTTCCAAGTCCAATTCCTCGATTCATCAATCCAAATCATCCATAATATGTCTCTCATCATCTCTTCACATCATAAACACCAATTTGCAGCACAAATCCATCGTCAATAGCCCCCCAATAGAATCGGTTTGTCCCGGCATTGAACCGGTTCCATTTGGTTCTGTTCATGCCGGTCCAACCGGTTCTAATCTACTCCAAATCCATCAATTATACACTATCATACCTCTTATAACATCTACCTAAGGGTTTGGGAGACTCACCGATTGATTCGAGTTGCTTGGTCGCCGGAATTTCGTCGAAACTAGCCGGACGCCCAAGATCAGTCCATCGGACAAATTCTGTCCAAAATATACAAGGGCGGTTTGTGGTCAAAACTTAATCAAATAAATCCTCAATTTTTACCACAGAATCCTACATGTCTCAGATTGATCTCCACAAAATTTGAGCCTAAGATTCCATCATTTTGACCTTCAAATGGACTGAGAATCAGACCTACCTCAGGTTGATTCCAATTTTGTCGGCCTGTGGAAGATTGCTTGCCCTGTACTCCACAGTGCTCCAAATGGCCTGATTCTTGTTGAAGGACGTTGGCAAGACGTGGATCTACGTTTGGGTGGTCGGCCGGTAGCAGCTGATGGCCGGAGGTGCTGGTCGTGGACGGCGAAGGGCAGGTTCCGGTCTGGTCGGTGACAACAGAAACAGAAGAGGAAAAAGAAGGTGGTTCTCGTTTCTTTGGGGGGGGGGGGGAATTCTGCCGAATGGTGATGAGGAGAGAGAGAAGAGAGAGTGTGAGTTGCTATTTTCAGTTTTTGATCAAATGAGTTGAATGGTAGGTGGATGAAAAGGTTATATGACTATGCTTGGCTTGATCTTTGACACTTGGCATTGCTAGTTTTCATGAAGATCCAATGGCCATTTTTTTTTGTCCATCAATTTTCGGCAGTCAAGGGGTGTCAATTGCCCAAAATACCCTTCTTGATTTGTTTAAGTAAAGCTCCAAGATTGAGGGGCAAAACGGTCATTTTGCCCCCGACGTCCCGATCGTCGTTTTTCTCCTTTCTGACTTTTTCGATGGGGCGACGGCCAATCCAAATGACGTTGGAATTTTTGATTTTCCATGTCAAACTTTTTAGGACTCGTTTATGATAGTTTCCTCTATTAGACGTGATTCCAGCCTATCCCGAACTGACGTGCGACTTTTGCAGACTATACGCGTATTGACCCCGTGATTCTCAACGCGTTTAGGACTCGTTAATTCATGGCAGCTTTGGTTGTTATATAATTGTGAGGATTTATCACTAGTCCCTATGGTCTCAATCGTCGCAGCCCGATTTAGAATAATTTTGCAAATCATACATTGGTTAAGCGGCATTACTCGCGCTCCAATCGTACGACGTTCGCATGGTAATCCTTAATCGTTCTTAGATCGGCCTTTTGGTGGTTCTAAATATCCCCCCAACAATCCTTATGGTCAAAGCGTCATTTCCTATCCGAGTCGCCTAGGTCCACGTACTTCGTCTCGCGTTAGCCTTTCCCCTTTGGTCAGTCTACTCAAATTGATCAGATTTGAGCGGAATACGACTGAAATACATCGCTTGATATATATATACTTCTCATTACAAAGTCTGAGATTGATTGGAAATCAGAATGTCACAAGTCTTCCCCTCTACAAAAATTTCATCCTCGAAATTTACATTACACTCAACTATTCAAATAACTATGGGTGCTGTCGCCTCATCGTCTCTTCGTTCTTCCACGTGGCTCCTTTCGTTCCGTGGTGCTCCCATATTACTTTGACCAGCGGGATGTTTTTATTCCCGAGGATCTGTTCTTTCCGGTCCTCGATCCTTATTGGCTTCTCTACGTAAGACACTCTATCATCTACCTCTATGGCTTCGTAGTCCAGCACATGTGTCGGGTCAAACTCATATTTTCTTAGCATCAACACATGGAATACGTTATGTACCTAGGATAGATTTGGCAGTAAAGCAAGTCGGTAGACCAAAGTTCCAATTCTCTCCAATATCTCAAAAGGGCCAACATATCTTAGGCTCAGCTTCCATTTCCTTCCGAATCGCGAAAGTACTCTCATTGGCTACACTTTGAGGATGACATGATCGCCCACTTGAAACTCCAGAGGCTTGCGCCGCTTGTCTGTGTAGCTCTTCTAGCAACTCTGCATCGTCCTTAGTCTATCTCAGATGATCTTCACTACTTCCACCGATTGCTCTACCAACTCAGGGCCTGTGATACTTTTTTCTCCTATCTCGTCCTAGCATATCGGTATTCTGCAGGCTCCGCCATGGAGTGCCTCAAACGGTGCCATACGTACACTCTGCTGGCAGCTATTGTTGTACGTGAACTCTACCAGGTATAGCTGCTCTTCCCATCCGCCTTTGAAATCTATGATGCACGCTCTCAACATGTCTTCGAGTGTCTGGATCGTCCTCTCTGATTGCCCATTTGTCTGTGGGTGGTACGCCGTACTAAACTGTAGTCAGGTCCTCATAGCTTCTTGTAGGGTCTTCCAAAAAGTCGCCGTGAACTTCGGGTCCCTATTAGAGGTGATCGTCACTGGCATTCCGTGTAATCTTACTATGTGCCTTGTGTACAGTTCTGCGTACTTATCCATGGTGAAGCCCTTTAGTACAGGAATGAAATGGGCGAACTTGGTCAATCGATCCGTGACTACCCATATCGAGTCGTGACCTCTTTAGCTCCTCGGAAGTCCCATCACAAAATCCATAGTTATGTGTTCCCACTTCCATTCCGGAATCTCTAGCGGCTGCAGCAGTCCTCCAGGCTTACAGTGTTGCGCCTTCACTTACTGGCAAGTCAAACACTTAGCAACGTATCTTGCCACATTTACCTTCATCCCATTCCACCAATAATGCTGTCTCAAGTTCTGGTACATCTTTGTACTTCCAAGGTGGACGCTGTAGTTGCTCCTATGAGCCTCTGACAAGATTCTTTCTCGGAGTCCTTCATCTTTTGGTACACATAATAGTCTTCGAAATTTCAAAAGTCCGTCCTCAGACACCTGGAATTCGGGCTTCCTCTTCGTCGCATCCATCTCAATAATTTTCTGAATCTCTAGGTCCGTAGATTGTAATGACTTTATCTCATCTTGGACATCAGGTTCACCCTCAGAGTCGCTATCAAACTGGATAAATGATCGGCCTCTAACCTGAATTCAGAATCTCTCAAGTCCTCTATCGTTGCCCAACTTCTTACCAGCATGCATGCAATACTTGACTTTCGACTTAATGCATTTGCTACTCTGTTTGCTTTCCCGGGATGATATAGCATTTCACAATCATAATCTTTCAACAGCTCCATCCACCTGCGCTGCCTCAGGTTCAGTTCCTTCTAGGAAAACAAGTATTTCAAACTCTGGTAGTCTGTATATATCTGAAACTTCTCGCCGCAAAGGTAGTGCCTCCAAATCTTCAAGGCAAACACAATTACCGCTAACTCCAAGTCGTGGGTCGGGTAATTCATCTCGTGCGGCCTCAGTTGCTTGGATGCATAAGTTACTACCCTGCCATGCTGTATCAATACACAGCTCAATCCTTTCAGCGAAGCATCGCTGTAAATTTCATAACCTCCTGGTCCCGACGGGATGGTTGGCATTGGTGCGGTCGTCAATCTATGTTTAAGCTCTTGGAAACTTTGCTCACATCTATTAGTTCATTCGAACTTCGTTTCCTTCTTTGTCAACTGCGTTAGTGGGACGGCTATGGATGAGAATTTTTTCACGAATCGCCTATAATATCCTGCCAGTTCCAAGAAGCTTCTAACCTCCGTGACCGTAGTAGGCCTCGGTCAGTTGGTTATAGTCTCTATCTTTGCAGGATCCACTGCAATCCCTTCACCACACAACATGACCTAGAAATGCTATCCTATTCAGCTAAAATTCACATTTGCTTAGCTTCGCATACCGTGAATGTTCTCTTAAGGTCTTCAATACGATTCTTAAATGCTCTTCGTGTTTTGCGTCGCTCCTCGAGTAAATCAAGACATCGTCAATGAAAACTATGACAAATCTGTCTAGAAACTTCTTGAATACTCGGTGCATCAGATCCATAAAAGCAGTTGGAGCGTTCGTCAATCCAAACGGCATCACTATAAACTCGTAATGACCATACCTCCTTTTGAATGCAGTCTTGGGTATGTCTTCCTTCTTGATCCTCAGCTAGTGATACCTCGTCCTCAAATCAATCTTCGAGAACACTGCTACTCCTTGTAACTGATCGAATAGATCATCAATTCTCGGCAGTGGATACTTATTTTTCACCGTCACCTGATTCAGCTGCCGGTAGTCAATGCATAATCGCAAAGATCCATCTTTCTTTCTTACAAACAGCACTAGTGCTCCCCACGGCGAAGCACTTGGTCGGATGAATCCTTTGTCAAGCAGCTCTTGCATCTGCACCTTTAGCTCCTTTAATTTCGACAGGGACATCCTATAAGGTGCTTTCGATATCGGCTCTGTCCCAAGGGCTAATTCAATTACAAACCCTATCTCCCGTTCTGGGGGTAATCCTGGCAATTCCTAAGGAAACACATCCGGAAACTCACGCATTACCAGAATACTTTCTAACTTGGGTTCCTCGGCAGTCATATCCATTACTGCTATTAAATATGCTCGACATCCTTCAGACATCAACTTAGTTACTTCCAAAGATGAAACTAAGGGAATCGAGATTCCTCCTCGACTTCCCACCAACTCAAAACTAGGGCGCTTTCTCGGATAAAACCGAATTGTTTTATTGCCACAGTTTACTACTGCTCCTTGTCTACCCAGCCAATCTATTCCTATAATCACGTCAAAATGAAACATAGGCAGTACAGCTAAGTCGATACTTTCCTTACTTCCCCCAATCACCATCTCACACCCAGCACACCCTAATGAAACCAAGACATTATCTTTCAATGGGGTGGCAACATGTAATGTCATGCTTAATGGTTCCAATTTCACGCCTACTAATTCAGCAAACTGTGCAGATACAAAAGAATGCGTGACACCCGGGTCAAACAATGCATAAGCGGTCTGGTTGCAAAAGTAGATCGTACCTGTGACTACTCCTGGCGCATCTTCCGCCTCGCTACGAGCTACAGCGTATACTTTGCCCTGTGCCTGTGGTCTGCTCTATTCGATCTGAGGTGCGGCAGTTGACGGTCCCGCTTGTGGCCTCTATCCTTGCGGTCGACTGGCCGGTGCTTGGTTTGGACACGTCCTCATCTGGTGGCCTAGTTGACCACACTTGAAACAGGCTCCTATCCTCACTGGGCATGGCCCATTTCCATGCCTTCTACCACACAGTCTGCAGCTCCAGTTCGCTGGGTTTGGCGGTTTCACTATATTCCTCATTGCAGGTGGCACGAAACATCTGTTACCTGCCGTCGGCCTCTTGCCCATCTGGCGATGGTCTCTAAACGATGGGAACCGCGATCGAGTTACGGTATTTCTTTCCCTCAAATCTCGTTCAATCATCTAGCCTCGATCGTATATCTCCCGATAGGTCTTCAAGTTTAAAGCTATCATTTGGCTGCGGAGTTTGGGCCTCAGACCATCCCTGAATCTCCGTGCCTTCTCCAAAGGGTCCTCCACAGATCTAGGTGCATACCTTGAGAGCCTCACGAACTCAGCTTCGTACTAATATATCGTTGGCTGGTTTTGACGCAGTTGCAGGAACTCAATCTGTTTTCTTTCTCTGGTCGTTTCTGAAAAATACTTATCATTAAATGCCCTCTTAAAAGAGTTTCAGTTCATGGCCATCCCTTCAGGAAAGACTCCGTCCTTGGTGGCAGCCCACTAGTCATTTGTCGTAACTTCTAGCTGATACATGGCTAGCAGCACCTTCTCCTCATCCGTACATCTTAGCACCCCAAAATCCTTCTTTAGCTTTTCTATCCATCTAGGCGCTAACTCGGGATCTCAATCCCGTCAAACTGCATCGGCTTCAGCTTCATGAACTGCTCCACCAGTTGGCCCATCTGCCTGGCCACAACGATCTCCTCTTGAGGGTTTACCGTTTCGTTGCTCTGATTCGGTTCACCCTGACTTCCACTTCCACCAGCGTTGCTAGCATTAGTATTAACGGCTGCTAGGGCAGCCCCTACTGCCTGGGCTATGGCTGTGTCCCGGTCTCGGGCCTGCCTTTCTATAACATCTCTAAGCCCTTCCATTGCCCTTAGTAGACCGTCCACTCTATGGTCTTCAACTACGGGTGGCCTCAAGCTAGAGGCTCCGCGTCTCGGTCTTCCACCCCTCCTAGGTGGATTACTCATCCTCGCTTCTCTCTACTGAACCTGTTCCACCACAAGTTCAACAAGGAGTTAGTACTTACTCAATCATTCAAATCCAGAGTACTAACTAATCCTTAACAGAAACAGTTACACAACAACAGTACTCCATGCACCAACATCAATTCCAGAATGTTTCTTCCATTCACTTTAGTGATTCATTAAAACCAATTACTTTCATTCATCAGGCAAGCCAAGGTCCAAAAATGACCTCCAATCCTAAGCAGAGAACTTAATTCCTTATGCCTCGCCACAATCTTACCAAGGTCATACACCATCCATAGGTGTCGAGTCACATGCTAGGCATTCCATGTCTTACCCTGACCAGTCTCCTAAGGTCTAGCTATCTGTCCTTGTCCCACTTAATCCTCCTTATTACTCCAATCCTCAACCGACTTTGTATCGAGCTGACCTTACTCTGATACCAAACAAGCGGGGATGTCACGCCCCGCGCTCCCAGCACGAACAGGCAAACATCCCTGCAAGCAAAACAACAACAATCTCTCGGTGATCCCAAAGATCCACCTACATAAAAAGGTCGAGAGATATAATAATCACATCATGCATACGGAAGCGGTTCCCAACAAATCCCCGTACAATATATATATATATATATATATATATATATATATAGAAAGACTAAGTAGGACCTGGATAGCATAAGGAACGTCGTACATCACAACCTACTGGTCAACAACTACTACAATCCGCTATATATCAGGGATAAGCATGTCAAAAAAGATATCCACAAAAATCCGTCAAGAATTGGGTCAGGTCGCCAGTCAAAAGATCGGATCGCCATCTGGAGTCGCCTAGGAAGAACTGCTAAAATCCTCGGTGTCCCTAGTCTCCTCCGTCGGAACGTACTCGGAAAAGGTCTCTGACGGAACCTCGATAGAATCCTCTATGGTCGTTTCCTGCGACGACTCGGCTAGGTCTCCGCCAGATAACTCCACAACTATGACCTCGTCCTCCGGAGGTGGTACAGAATACTTCGCTGTCGGCGTCCGCTCCGGGCTATTCCTCGACCCAACCACCGATCCCTCGAGAAACTCCTAGTCCGCTATCGTTTGGCACCAGTCGGGTATCACACCCTCTGGTACCTCATGGGGCTTCAGTGGCTCGACCTGTCTATCCCCGTCCCTCCTGAACCATGCCTCGAACCTGTAAGGCTTCCAGTCCGGCTTGCCCTCATCGATCCATACCACTGTACATTTTATTACATAAATGTTCCCCTACCTATCAGGGAACTCATCATAAAAGGCCGTCATCTCCTGCGGATCACCAAATCGAATAGGCCACATAGCTATGACCTAGGATCTCAGTAGGAAAAACCTAACCCTAGGTCAGGTTGACAGTCCATTCAGGTAGTCGCATCCCTCAACAAACCCAAACTCATGAACGCATAGGCATAACAATCACAATTCAATAAACAACCACATACAAAAGATAGGCATGCATTTATGATCGCGTGTCACACTCATATGCGCATGTATATTCGGTCTGCCACTTCACCACATCCATCAATCTTTGCTTGCCTCATTCTATAGCCCGCGAACTAGTCGCCTTAGGCTCGGCCCGCGTAAACGCATCAGACCGTCATCGGTGACCCGCGTAAACGCATCAAGTCTCGATTCGTCTCTAGACAAGGTTTATGAGCTCATACTCCGTCCTGCGAATAATTCGCATCAGGACTGTGGCTATCTCAACCCCGCGACTTCGTCGCATCAAGGCGCCACTTAATC
This sequence comes from Rhodomyrtus tomentosa, assembly GCA_028455895.1. Taxonomy (NCBI): domain Eukaryota; kingdom Viridiplantae; phylum Streptophyta; class Magnoliopsida; order Myrtales; family Myrtaceae; genus Rhodomyrtus; species Rhodomyrtus tomentosa. The sequence goes on from JAPCWY010000006.1 coordinate 1,416,691, forward strand.
ATGCTTCACCTCGCGACCTCGTCGTATCGGGGTCTCAACCTCCCGCCTCGCATCTCACACGCCTCAGGACCTCGCCATGCCATGCTCATGCCACATCACATCGAATACCTTGATTTTCAATTCAAATTTCACAATCAATGGAAAATGCGTATTCTAATACGTTTCATAAATCCGGTGGCATGCAAATCAATTCAAATGGTGCATAGACAAGACAGACAACTCAAGTATAAGCTATGTCATACAATCATTTTATAACATCTTAGGACTTATCAAGCTATCACATTTGGAGATTTTCTCATAAATCGTTCCAATCGGCTCTCGCTTACCCAATCGAGTCCAATCCCTCTAACCTCGGTTTAAAAATTTCCTTACCTTTGCTTGGCAACATAGATCACTCCTTCTTGAACCTCCTAAGTTTCGGCCAACTCAAGTCAATGGCCAATTTGTCGCGCAACCTAGAATGACCAATCAATCTATCAATTTCCAAGTCCAATTCCTCGATTCATCAATCCAAATCATCCATAATATGTCTCTCATCATCTCTTCACATCATAAACACCAATTTGCAGCACAAATCCATATCAACAGCCCCCCAACAGAATCGATTTGTCCTGGCATTGAACCGGTTCCATTCGGTTTTGTTCATGCTGGTCCAACCGGTCCTAATCTACTCCAAATTCATCAATTATACACTATTCTACCTCTTATAACATCTACCTAAGAGTTTTGGAGGCTCACCGGTTGATTCGAGTCACTTGGTCGCCGAAATTTCGTCGAAACTCGCCGGACGCCCAAGATCAGTCCACCGGGCAGATTCTGTCCAAAATATACAAGGGCGGTTTGTGGTAAAAAAATTAATCAAATAAATCCTCAATTTTTACCACAGAATCCTACATGTCTCAACTTGATCTTCATAAAATTTGAGCCTAAGATTCCATCATTTCGACCTTCAAATGGACTAAGAATCAGACCTACCTCAGGTTAGTTCCAATTCTGTCGGCCTGTGGAAGATTGCTTGCCCTGAACTCCACAGTGCTCCAAATGGCCTGATTCTTGTTGGAGAACATCGGCAAGACGTGGATCTACGTCTGGGTGGTCGACCGGTAGCAGCTGATGGCCGGAGGTGCCGGTCGTGGACAGCGAACGACGGGTTCCGGTCTGGTCGGTGACAACAGAAACTGAAGAGGAAGAAGAAGGTGGTGCTCGTTTCTTTGGGGGGGGGGGAATTCTGCCGAATGGTGATGAGGAGAGAGAGAGAAGGGAGAGTGTGAGTTGCTATATTCAATTTTTGGTCAAATGATTTAAATGGTAGGTGGATGAAAAGGTGATATGACTATGCTTGACTTGATCTTTGACACTTGGCATTGCTAGTTTCCATGAAGATCCAACGGCCATTTTTTTGTCCATCAATTTTCGACAGCCAAGGGGTGTCAATTGCCCAAAATACCCTTCTTGATTTGTTTAAGTAAAGCTCCAAGATTGAGGGCAAAACGGTCATTTTGCCATCGACGTCCCGATCGTTGTTTTTCTCGTTTCTGACTTGTTCGATGGGGCGACGACCAATCCAAATGACGTTGAAATTCTTGATTTTCCATTTCAAACTTTTCAGGACTCGTTTCTGATAGTTTCCTCTATCAGACGTGATTCCAGCCTATCCCGAACTGACGGGCGGCTTTTGCAGACTATACGCGTATCGACCCCGTGATTCTCATCACGTATAGGGCTCGTTAATTCATGGTGGCTTTGGTCGTCATGTAATTGTGAGGGTTTATCACTAGTCCCTATGGTCTTGATCGTCGCAGTCCGATTTAGGATAATTTTGCAAATCATACATTGGTTAAGCGGCATCACCCGCGCTTCGATCGTACGACGTTCGCATGGTAATCTTTAATCGTTCTTAGATCGGCCTTTTGGTGGTTCTAAATATCCCCCCAACAATCCTTATAGTCAAAGCGTCATTTTCTATTCGAGTCGCCTAGGTCCACGTACTTCGTCTCGCGTTAGCCTTTCCCCTTTGGTCAGTCTACCCAAATTGATCAGATTTGAGCGGAATACGACCGAAATACATCGTTTGATATATATATATATATATATATATATATATATATATATATATTTCTTATTACAGAGTCTGAGGTTGATTGGAAATCAAAATGTCACAAGTTTTAAGACTTGTATTATACTTTTGTAATAAATTTTAGAATCTAATTGAATTTTTGGTAGATTTGAGATTGAATTACTTATGTTTCAATCTTCCTTGCCCATTTTATTATATCAAGTGTTAATAAAGAGCTGTGTATACGCTCTTCTAATAAAGCTTTAGGTACTTCTTTACCAACATAAACCAAACATGTGCTTAGCTACAAGAAAATATATTTACTGGACATACATTTGCAAATGAATTTTTTGTAAAAGAAATATGGAATTGTCATTCGAAAGCATAGTTTAAATTTTCAGATATTAAAATAACAAGCGCCTTAATGTACTTAATAATTTATTCAATTACCATCCTTACCTTATCCCTCATAGGCATATGCAACTTGTCATAACTCATTTGACCTCTTACTTGTTTGGCGATGTTTCTCTTCCCGAAACGGTTTCTAAGCAGAAATAATTTTGTTCCTATGAATAGTTTAATGCGTTTAGCAACTACAAAATTTCTATTCCCGAAATAGAAAAAGAATAGAAACGTGTTTGGTATGACCCTAAAAATTTCTATTCCCAGATTTTTTTTAGAACCGAGGTGTTCGGGTTAATTTGCGCGCATCTCGACTATTCATCGGAGAAGACTAGTACAACAACCCACCACTATATCCCATTAAATTACAGGTACTCAGCTGAGGAATTGAACTTGGGACCAGAGCGTCTAAACTCACAATTCTAAGTGCGTCCTAATCAGTTGAATTACCCATGGGTAGGTCCCAATTTTTTCCATTCAATTATTAAAATGTCAATAAAGATGATGGGGACTAGCAAGCTTTGGCTGCAGCGATTGGGGTGACCAACGATAGAGGTGGGGGCGAAGGTGATGGACTCGTGGTTGTAAAGACGAATATTAAGTTATATCGAACTTATTTTCCTAAAATTACACTGTTTCTCTTTTTGTTCCTTTTGTTCCAAGAAACTTAGAAGCTACTTTTTATGTTTCTTGTTTCTGTTTCAAATCTGTTTCGGGACAATTTTTATGCCTGAAAACAGAAATAGTAACTTATGTTACCATATATATTTCTGTTCTCTATTTGTTTTTTGTGTACAAAAAGAACAGGAATTGGAGAGAATCTGGAGTGTTACCAAACATGCCTTTAATTTTTCCAATCCCCGAAGCAAATTAAAATTAAGAATCCAAACAAAGTGACCTAAAACAACAACAAAAGCAGACTTATTATTGATCCTCAATTTATTGCACAAATCTGTTATTATCGATATCCTCAACCAAGCGATCACGAAGTATCTTAGATGACTAAAATTGCAAATATCACTGATTTTTTTGCGACAGACAGGTAGGCCAGCCAAACCGAAACAGCAGCAGATAATGCTAATGTAACCATTACCGAGAAGACAACATATGCAAGGGGGATCAAACGCCATCTTTCTGGAAGCTGTGAGGCTAAAATCATCTGTTCAAGTGGAGGCGGAGGTTATCATCAGCAGTGCCACCGGAATGTGTAGCTGTACGACCTGCAGTCGCAGTCCCATTCCCTGCCGTCACGCTCCCGGACACCGAAATACCCACCACAATAATCAAGTCGGTGAAGCGACGAACGAGAGGATGGGTGTACCCGAGGGGGATGTACAGCAAAATATAGAAACTCAAGATGATGAAGAGGGCGAGGGATCCCATGACCAAGACAACAATCGCAAGCCAAGCGAGTTTGGTTACGGTCACGTAGACGCCCGCCATGAACGCCAGGGGCATCGCGGCAAGTGTTACCAGCAACGGGAGCCTTGCTTTCAAAAGGGCATTCCGCACCGCGTGAGGATCGTTAATCTGTGTCCAGAGGAGGATCACGAGTGCGATTATCGAGCTGTACATGGCGATGGAGTTGGAAATCACAAAGACATTGTACATGGCTTTGTGGAGCAATATGGCGATTCCAGCTCCTGGGTCAGAACTATTGTATCCTCCGGGGACCGAAAAACCAGAAGCGAAAGTCATAGCGGCCACAAGCGCTGCCACGACCATGCGAGTATTCGCCTCCTCCTTGAGTCTGTCCAATTCCGGCGGTTCCAGTTCTTTCCCTTTGGTGTATCCGGTTTGCCTGCAGATAGCTAATTCTCCACTTCTCGGTGTCCCAGCAGATGCCAGGATTATCCGTGTTAACCTCTGCAGGAAGTGAGTCAAAACACTTGAAAAGAGACCAAAAACATTCTGATTTTGGGAGCCATGTTACAAATCTGGCTGAGACGATAGTGTAGAAAGTCGTACCTTCCTAAGTGGAGCATCCATTCCTTTCATATCCTGCTCGACTGCATCGAGAGCCGTCATGTTATCCTTATTTACCAGCTTAAGATCAACTCTTCTGTCTCGTGCAAGAAGAAGCAAGACCGAAGGTTGCCAGTGCAACGCAGCCAGATGCAGAGGCGTATTCAAGTCGGAATCTCTCGCATTTACGAGGTGACCGAACTTGGGATCTTTCAGTATGTATTTGACAGTTGAAATGCATCCGTGACTCGCGGACACGTGAAGGATGTTCTCTTGTTTCCACGTTATGAACTCTGCGGGGTCTGGCCATTGCCGAAGCAGCTCCTTGACGATCCCGACGTTTTCCATTAAGCAAGCGACATGGACAGGAAAATAGCCATTTAGAAGATCTGGCTTCAGGACACTCTCCGGGAACTTCTCGATCATGAACTTCACTCCGTCGAGATAATTTGTGTACGCGGCAAAATGGAGCGGAAGGCGGTAAGCCGCATCTCTCACTTCGAATAACCACGGCTTCTTTTCCCACATCTCTGTTAGCATATCTAAATCCCCCCAAGAGAATTTCATCATTTGGCTCACAGTCTTGCCCCATAGGACAGTGAACTAGACTTTGCTTGTGAAACTTGATTTATACACCACCAGTGGAAACCAAAATGAAGAAAACAAGAGAGTAACCAAGAAAGATTAAAGAACCAGCGAGAGCGTGAAAATAGTGTTTACCCTTTCTCTGGTACATAATGGCGAGATGAACGGGCGACATGCCGAAAATGGTGTGTAGCCCTTGAGCCTCCTCTACTCTCCTCTCGTCTTGACCTTCATTTGGCGCTTCCAACAAGCATTTGAGAACCTCCACGTCCCCTGTTTCCACTGCTAAGCTCAATGGAGACTTGCTTTCCTTGTTCCGCCAGTACAGCATGCTGGGTTCTTTACTCACCAGAAGACGGATCACCTCGTAACGCCGATTCCTGACGGCCTCGTGCAGAGCGGAGTTGTCGCCCCAGTCAAAATTCCCGTGGGGAAGGAGAAGCTCCACCGCATTGGTTTTCCCAGCTCTAGCCGCGATGATCAGAGGAGTCTCTTCTCTGGAGTTCACCGCCGAGATCAATTTCTTGGGGACAAAATCGATTATTGCTCTGACAATATCATCACTCGCTGTTTTCCATTGATGTCGGGTTAATTTGAGCGCAAAAGTTGGAGGATTTTAAAATGCCCGAAAATAAAGAATAAATGTGACGGTCACTCCCTTTTAAAATATACCTGCCGCAGCGTGAAGCAGTGTATTCTTGGAGGGGCTGGTTAGCCCGAGAAGGATGGGCAGCGACACTCCTTCCTTGGCGCGATGATCCTCCAGGGCTTTGATCAACTTGTCGACATCCCCTTCCTTCGCGGCAAAGTATAGCAGAGGATCCATGGACTCGTCGGATTGTGCAGGATCCTGCACTCGCTCGCTTGGGTCGGCCCCGATCAACGCTTCCAGTCTCTGCCTTCTCCGCTTCCACATCTCCCCATCTATAGACAGCTTCACATCCATCTCTGTGCGCTTGACTATGTCTGTGACAACTTGAGTGAATTGCCCTGGCGCCCTGGGAATCAAATTCAGCAGAGTTATAACAACCGAGTCTCTTGTCATTCTCCCCGTTCCGTCATGTACTTTACTGTTTCCTAGGAATTCACACGAGAGGACCAAGTGAAAGTTTCGAATATATCAATATCAACGCAAACAACAATTTTATTTCAAATTAGTTAGGGTTGGCGGTCGATGAACCTCAAAAAATCATAAAAATAAAAGCAGAATCAAGGGAGATAAAATAGATAAATGTGTAAAAATAAATAAATATATATATCTACCTATACACAACTCCTCCACAACACTAATAGACTTCCTCCACTCCGTTCTAAGACAAACCGTACGCCAATTTATTTCCTACTCTATTAAATCTTGTTTTACTATTTTACCTCAAGTAAGTTTCGGCCGACCTTTTGCTTTTTTCGTGTTATGCTCTCAATAGCAAACATCTGTTCGTACCAGTGCGTATAAGGTACTTCGGAGTATATGCCCAAGCCATCTCAATCTATGCTCTCTCATCTTTTTCGCCACCGGTTCTACTCCAACTTTTCGTCGAATATTTTCATTCCTTATCTTATCCATCATTGTATGACCATATATCCACCTTAACATCCGCATTTCCGCTACTCCCATTTTATGCTCATTTTTCTTTTGTGCTGGCCAACGTTCAGCTCCGTATAACATGGCAGATCTGACTGATGCTTTATAAAATTTTCCTTTTAACCTAAGAAAAATTTTGCGATCTTTAGTAATCGCATAAATCCTTCTTGAAAAATCCTTTCCAAAAAAAAAAAATTTTGCGATCACACAAAAATCTCGATGCACTGCGCCATTTCATCTAACCTTCTCTGATTCTATGGCTTATATCCTCATCAATCTCTCCCTTCTTTTGCAATATTGGTCCTAAATATCTAAATGTATTTTTCTTGGGTACCTCCTGTCCAAGCATATTTATGATTTCTTGATCCTCTCTTACTGTAGTGTCAAACTCACACTTCAAGTATTCCGTTTTACTTCGACTTAACATAAATCCTTTAGACTCTAACGTGCTTCTCCATACTTCTAACTTAGCGTCAACCACAGCCCTGATCCCATCAATAAGCACGATATCGTCTGCAAATATCATACACCACTGCACCCCATCTTAAATATCTTTTGTTAGCTCATCCATAGCTAGGGCAAAAAGGTAAGAGTTCAAAGCATAACCTTGGTGTAAGCCTACTGTAATTAGAAAATAAATTGATGTGTCATTACAAGCCTTCACACATGTAGTAGCACCGTCATACATGTCCTTGATTGCCTCGACATACTTTGAAGGTACTTTTTTCTTCTCAAGAATCCATCACAAAACCTTTCTTAGAACCCTATCATGCGCCTTCTCGAAATCAATAAACACCATATGGAGTTCCTTCTTTCTTTCTCGATATCTCTCCATCAATTGTTGTATTAAGAAAATAGACTCCATGGTAGATCTTCCTAGCATAAATCCAAATTGATTGACAGGAACCTTGGTCTCTATTATCAAACGATGCTCAATAACTTTCTCCCACAGCTTCATTGTATGGCTCATAAGCTTAATGACTCTATAGTTAGGACAATTCTGGATATCCCTCTTGTTCTTGTATATAGGCACAAATATACTCTTCCTCCATTCATCAGACATCTTATCAGTACGGAGGATCTTGTTAAAAAGACTAGTCAATTAACTTATTGCTACATCCCCTAAGCATCTCCACACTTCAATAGGATATCATCGGGTCCCAAGACTTTACTAATCTTTATCTTTTTTAATGCCTGTCTAACTTTCTGTGCTTTAACTCTACGCACAAACCTTCTATTTGAATCATCAAAAGTATCTTCCAGATCCACTTCACCTCTATTGCTCTCCCCATTAAAAAGTTTGTTAAAATAATTCATCCATCTGCCCTTGACGTCTTCATCTCTTATCAAGAGTATTTGATTTTCATCTTTGATACATCTAACCTGCATAAAGTCTTTACTTTTTTTGTCTCTTGACTCTGCAAGTCTATAGATGCATTTTTCTATTTCTTTGCTCCCAAGTTTGTAGTACATATCGATGAAAACCTTGCCTCTAGCCTCTTGTACAGCTTTCTTGGTACTTTTTTTCGCCAATCTAAACTTTTGTAAATTATCTTCATTAGGACATTTATGTAGGCATTTGAAACACTCATTTTTGTGCTTAATTGCCTCCTGCACCTTTTTATTCCACCACCAGATTTCCTTTATTTGATGTCCATTCCCTCTACTTTCACTTAACACCCCTTTTATCACTATCTGGATGTAGTTAGACATTTCCTTCTACATCATATTTACTTCGCCCTCCAGTCGTCACGGTCCTTTATGTAGCATTCTTTCCTTGAATTCTGTTGGTTTCTCCTCATATAACTTCCACCATCTTACTTTGGGGTGCTGCACACTTCTTTTCATCTTTTGTATTTTGTTATACCGAACTTCTAAGATCACCAACTTATGTTGTGTAACTACACATTCACTAGGGTACCTTACAATTTACATAAGAAACTCTATCCTCTCTTCTGGCAAGAAAGAAATCAATCGGATTACAATTTTGACAGCTGCGAAAAGTGATTAGATGTGATTCTCTTTTCCTAAAAAAGTTATTTACCAACATCAAATCATAAACTAATGTCACGCTCAAGATGTCTTCGGCAGCCTCATTTCTAGTCCCATATCCAAAAACTCCATGAACTCTGTCAAAATCTCTACTACTCTGATCGACATGTCCATTTAGATCTCCTCCTATGAATACCTTCTTCTCGTGTGGTATCTACCTTAAAATCTCTTCCAGCTCTTCCCAAAATCTGCTCTTCTCAGACGCTTGCAGTCTAATTTGAGGGGCATACACACTAAGGATATTCAGAATCAAATCCCCCACTACTAGCTTAACTAAAATAATCATATCTCCTATTCTTTTAACATCAACAACTCTATCCTTGAAATTTTTATCGATTATAATCTCAACTCCATTTATGCTCTTTATTGTGCCTGTATACCATAACTTGAATCCGGTACCATCCACTTCCTTAACTTCTCTCATTTCCATTTAGTCTCTTGTAGGCAAGCAATAGTCACTTTTCTTTTAGCAAAAGTATCTGTCAATTCCCCCAATTTACCCGTTAAGATTCCTACATTCCAACTTCCCAATCTAATCTCTACCCCCTAGGCTTTTTTTGCCCTCCACACTCGCCCACGAAAGTGTGAGGACCTTTGCTCATTTATCACCACATCCGGGCACCGATGTGACGCATCACTCTAGGAATGATGGCCCAAGACTAGCTTCCTTACCCCTTACACCCACCTATCTTGGTGCAAAGACCTTTGCTCATTTTTTGCTATACTCGGGCGCTGATGCAACGCGTCGCTAAGAAGGATACGCTCTAACGAAATATCAATAGGGTTCATCTCATAAATGTAGCTCTTTTTTTATAACCGGCTCGCTACGCTTGACGTAACCCTCATCCTTTACCTGACTTGGGACAGGCTATAATATATCGCATTGATAAATAATCACAATGTGTGGATTAAGCAAAAGCACAAAGTAATAGTTTTTCTAAACAAGTCCCCCACAATTCGCATCAAATCTTTGAGAATGGATCTCTAGAATACTACGCAGCACCGATACTACACGGGACACGATACGACGCGACACTTCGACACGGCGGTTCTCAAAAAATAAAAAATTTTGACGCGACGGGACACGGCATATCTACATATAATCATTTTTATAAACTCTAAATATCATTATGTTTAATTATCATAACTATTTCATATTTAACATTTCGATATGATTGCTTTGTGGTAATGGTGACCCCAAATAGTAGCTTAAAACTTATAAGATCACAACATATTTAAAAAAAAGTTATATCAGCTAGGCGTGTCGGAACGTGTTCCGGACGTGTCGGATGTGTCCCGGATGTGTCGAAATTCCGGACACGGCTGTCCGTTTTTATTGGCCATCCGAACATGCGATCTCCAGTGTCGGGCCGTGTCCGACACGTAAAAATCCTTCCAATCGACGTGTTCATGCTACATGGCTGGAATCTCAGGCTCAGGTGCCGAGAACCCGACTCGGGCACCCGAGATTAGGCCCCAGCCTCATGGGACTCATGCTTGACTACCAAGGTCCTTTGCACAGAAGCCAACGTTTATCAAACCCAACCGCTAGGAAACCTAGCACAGGAGTAGAGGACTTAAGGATTGGCCTTGGTGGATCCGAGCTCGAATACCAACAACTTTGCATGGGAGCCCGGTACCTAGACATGACCGCTAGAACTTGGACACGAACGCGATGTCCTTGGCCTAGCGTCTATAAACCCTAGCCTGACCTAACCGCCAACGACTAGGCACAGGCGTGAGGGTAACCCTATCCATGTCCGAGCACCGGGAACTAGCTATATTTTAGAAATGAATTCTGATTTTTAAAGATTAATAAACTTTTTGAAATTAAGCTTAAGTTTTTCGTTTCACTAACTAATTTTCCTCCGCGATTTGAACTTTAGAAATGTTACTCGGTAATAAGTTTCTCGCAAAACATACGGATATTCAGAAATAACATTATGCTCTGGTACCAGGTTGTATTTTGTGCGATTAGTGTCAATTTATGCTAAATTAATTTTCTGCCATATTGTACTTTGTGCTATCAGGGAAATAACGGGTTAGATGGAGTCGTGATTTGATATTTAGGTAATCTAAAAATGATGCCAAAAAGTATGGCATCGACAAAATGCCCGACAAAAATGAACACCTTCTTCGCTCCAACAAGACATGAACAGACAAAATCTACGGCTGAACTTCTTTACCATGACCAGGAAAAAAAAAAACCAAAAATCACATTAAAACGGCTGATCAAACCAAAACAAAAGCTACTTACTAGCTTCAGCTTCGGCTTCGGCCTCGGCCTCGCCCTCTTTCTCTCTATCTGCAACCTCTTTCTCTCTCTATGTTGAAGGCAAAGAGAAGAGAGGGAAGAGGAGGGAGAAAAGTATTAATAGAGGAGGGAAGGGCCATTTCGGTCTTCTCTTGTCGTTGACGTGCGAGAGAGAGAGAGGAGAAGAGACAAGTGATCGGTAGAAGAGATGGAAGTCAAATTCATGCGAAATGAAGGGAAAATTTCTAAAGCTAGGATAGCTTTAGAAGGATGAGTTCCTCGGGAAGAAGCAAGGAAGATAAAGTGGGATAATACAGTAATGTGGGAATAATAAGGAGCATTCAATATCACGGGAATAATAAGGAGCATTCTATTTCTAAATTCAGGATATCCTGTTCGGTTCAGTATTGGAGATGAGTATTAGAGCTCTAAAGTCTCTTGACCAAATGTAAATGATGTTTGGTTCATTTTTTGGCTCACTTTGGACAAATACAATTGCATTTCAAATGCTCTCTAATGGCATTTAGGTCAAAATACCTCTGAAGTTACTTTGAAAAGTTGCATCTCAAATGCAATTAATTTTTTTAAAAAAAATTCACATTTACTCGCTGGCCGCTGCCGGCCGTAGCTGGTTGCCTACTGTAGCCGGCTGCGGTCGTCGATCTCCTGTCTTCGGATGCCGGACGTCGTTCACCGGCCGCCAGCAGCAGGACACCGGTCGCCCGTAGCCGGATGCCGGTCGCTAGACGTCGGCCACCGTCGTAGGTCGCCGGTCGCCGGCCGTCGGTCGCCGACTGCCGGTCCTGATTGCCATTTTTTTATATAAAAAAATAAAAATACTTTATAAATTTTAATTTTCATCAAAGTTGCTTTCAAAAGTATTTTTAAAAAATACTTTGCCAAACACTACTTGCATTTTAGAAAAGATATTTAACCCAAATATATTTGCATTCACTCAAAGTACATTGATCAAATGCTGAGCTAAACAGTCCTCAATGCCGATTTCACCAATGAATCTCGCTTCACTAGCTGTTGAAGGTGCTTTTTATTACCGTGTACTCCACGGCATGCCCTTGTTGAAATACTGCAAAGGTAAAGTCCATACTAGATACCACAGCAGCAACACCAAGCGAGCCATGGGCTTCCTTCACTGCTTTTCGACTTCTTGTAAGTTCGCTTTTTTATTGTCTCAAAGTTATTGTACCCAAATGAAATTGAATTCATTAAGAACCAAAACTTATGCTAGTAATTTAACGTGGATTAAGTACATGCCAAGTATCATAGGTTGGGTACGACGCTCACTTTAGTGCCAAAACTTTCAAATTGATCACTTTAGTATTAAGTTTTTGTAACTTCGATCACTTAATTGCCAAAACTTTCAAATCGATCACTTTAGTGCCAAATTTTTATAACTTCGATCACTTAAATGCCAATTTCTTTTAAAAACATCATTTCCGTGCTAAGTCCGATGAGCCATGCCAGCTCAAATAATAATAATAAAAATACCCGTGTCGAATTTTTGGTCAGCCATACCAGCTTAAATAGGATTTGGCACTAAAGTGATCGTTTTTAAAATAAGTTGATACTTAAGTGATCGAAATTACAAAAAATTAGCACTAAAGTGATCGTTTTGAAAGTTTTGACACTAAAGTGAGCGCCGTACACAACTCATGATACTTGAGGTGTACTTAACCCAGTTTAACGTGTTATAGAGCAAAACGTCCGGCCAACGGTTGGCTTTACATCTATTCCAACGACAAATGTTAAGCTAATGATGTAGCAAACTAACGGATTCATATCTGTTCCAACAACCAAATGTCACTGACGATCATCTCCGCTTTCCTTTTGATGGCAGAGATGATATAGCAAAAAACAAAAGTTATTTTCGTTGAGGAACCGGTCCGACATAAAGCAATCAACCAGCCATGTATGATAGCTATAGCTCAAAGCTTACGTACCATAAGGCGTAAGCAACGAACCCGAAGCCAAGTTGGAGGCTGGCTGACTGCGAAATTCTCAATTCATCGAAGCACTCACGACATTGATCCACACTGTGGAAGATCCAAAGAGGAGACAAATAGGCACATTAAACTCACTCACCTTATTCTGAGACCATTTCTCACCGTTTTGGCATTCCAAATTGAGAGAAGCGAGATGTTAGAACCAAGTAGAATGTGAAATTTATAAGACAAATAATTTAGCTCATAAGTCTCCACCATTTGCTTCATTGACCGAATGATTGGGTTAAATGTTCCCTCACAGAAATACCCAAGTTGGGTATTGCTACGAATGTGCGTGCTTTTTACCCGGAGAAATACGTTGTTTCAAAAGCATGTTTTAGAAACACGATTGCCAACTTCGGAAACATGGAGAGTTGCCGCAATTATTCCACCTTAACAGGCCATAAGTGCAAGATGATATAAAATATAAAAAATTTTCCATGCAGTGGCCCCTCGTGCACTTTTGTCGGACTAGACGATGGAACTGGACGGACAGCAATGGCATGCCGAGTGGGCTAAATAGTCCCCACACAATTCCGCTGTGACGTCCTGAAAATTCAATCTTTGTAAGCGTCAAAAGTCGATTAAATGATATGAATTTATAGTCATAGTCGACGTCTATTTTGGACTATATGGACCGAAGAGATGAAAATTTAGATGAATTTCGAACTTTAGATTATTTCGAATTGAGTTTCGAAATTAATCTGCGGCGATTTTTGAATTGTCGTTTTCGTAATCGAGCTTAACCCTGACCGAGCTTGGCCAGTGAAATTACCAAAATTACCCTTCGTTCAGTATACCAAAAATTTCGTTTCAGTCCCGACGCCCCAAAATTACCATTTTGCCCCCCTTTTATTCATACACAAGAGACAAAAAAAAATTAATGTTGCCCTTAAAGTCAAGATGGGCCACTCTATCTCTCTGCCCAACACCCGTCGCATCCCATCTGCCGCTTCTTCCTTTTTCTTTCTTCTTCTTTCTTCGTTTCTTCTTCTTCTGCTGCTCTTCCTTGTGTTGACCGAGAACAACCAACCTTTGCCGATCGATCCTCCTCCGTTCGTCGCCGTTTTTCGCGACCAACGCCTCACCACCGATAGCCAATGTCCTCAGCTACTCCCCGCCGCCGCCCTGACCCCAGCTAAGCCGCCGTCGCCGTTGATCAGCCGAAGAAAAGCCGAGGCCGATGCTCCCCTATTTTCGGGTCAGAAGACCCGAGAACCCCACGGCCTCCTCCGGCCGCTATCGACGCCGACCACCGCCCCCAGCTGACCCTCGACTTCCCCTCGACCGATCCAACCCCTCGTCGTCGACCGTCAGCCGCCGGAGTGGCCGAAATCGGGCCTTGAAGCTCTAGTGCCCTGTTTTGGGCCCGGTTCATTCCGGTCTTTGATCCGGCCACCACAGCCGCCGCCGTGCCTCACCGCCACCGCCAGACGACTCCCCTGAGTCCCCTCTACCACCGCCTAGCTCACCTCCGCTGGTCGCCGCGCGTGACGACCGGAAACGGCCGCCGACCGAAACCCCTATTTCGGTGTCGAACAGGGCAGCCACTAATCGTGGTTGTCCGCCGCCGCCGTCCACCTATCCCGGCCGACCCCCACAGATCCCTGGGTGAGCCCTCGACCCTTGGCCGGCCTTGTCCCGGCTCGTGTCGTCGGAAAACGGCCAAAACAGTAGAGTTTGCTGGTTGAGTATACTGTTTTTCACTGTTTTAGGCCGCCGACCGCCGCTCGCCGGAGCTCCGCCGCCGGCCACTTGTTCCGGCCACCTCGCTGGACTTCCTCGGGGTGTCGCCGAAGTTTGAGCTCGGTACGTCGCGCGATAAACCTTAGTTTTATCGTCGCTGCCGCCGTTGCCGCCGCCGCCTCCGCCGATCGAGCTAACTCACGTTGTGAGTTGACCCTAAACCTTGGTTAGGGCTTTAATTGTGCTTAGGATTAGTTTTAATTAATTAATTAATTAATTATTTTTATTAAAAAAAATTCGATCGGGACCGGTTTAGATAGAAATAATTGTTAGGATATATGGTCGATCGATTATTTATTTGTGGCTATTTGTGGTAATTTATCAATTAATTGATTGATTGAGTTGTTCGCGAGTGAGTGACTGGTTAGAGACGAGCGAACGATTGATTGCTATAATTTGATTGAGAATTAAGATTTATAATATGAATTGAGCTTAAAATTACCGGGTTAAGTTGATTACTCGAGAGTGTGTGAATTGCTTGATTGGTTTGGTTGCCTAGCTGAAATGCTCAATTGGGAGTCTTGTGGGCCTTGGGCCGAGTGGTTGTATTTCTGTTTGGAGTTTGGCATTAATCAAAGATAAACAATGAGTTGATTGCCGAGTGCAATTTGTGTGGTCATCTAATGGATCAATGACGTTACCTGACAAGTTCGCATTGTACCAGTGGTACTCGTGCCGTACCTATTGTATGGAAATTCGCGACTTGTTAGAAGCACGATAATCTATGCCCCGTGCCAGTTGTACGGTTTTAAGAGATTATTGTATGCCGATCGCAGCTTGTGATGAACTGAAGCTCCTTTTTAAGGAATGTCTACTTGCAGTGCCGTGCCGGGTGCACTGGATACACCGCTTGTAGTAGCCGTCGCTGAGAGGGTAAAGTGGACGTAGCCTGGTTCTGCCAGAAGAGTGCGGGATCGCACTATTGATGTATCTATCACGCCAGTCGCGTGGGTCATTGTTTAATAATGAACTTGTGTATGCCTGAGTGATTGTGCTTCTGTTGGTTGTTAATTTGACAAATTTAATTTTATTGATATATATATCTCTTTTGAAATCTTGTGACTTATTGTGGTGCTTATGACGTTCTGGGCGAATCAGCGTCCTAACCGAGATTAGACTTGATTCACTGAGATTAAATTCTCATCCCGTCGTGGGACAACTTTTCAGGTCCAAAGTAATGAAGAGACCGGTGCGATTTGGCACCCCCACCCACTCATCACTTGATATCAGTCTCCACCCGATGCCAGGTACGGACCAGATGTGGGAACGTCACATCACGACGATATGGGTCGATGAGGGGATGCCACAGCTAGTGGCACACCTCTTCAAGGCCTGGTATCTTCGTGATGGGATGGATCTCTTTGGTCCGCTTAGAGGATTTGAGGGGCTACCTTTTCAAGGGGTCTCTAATATCCCCGCTTGGGACTCGATGGATATTGATACGCCCGATGGGGAAGTGGTGGATCCCGCGCTCGGTATGCAGCCTGAGCTCGAGCCTGAGCAGTCAGTAGCCCCCTCTATGCATTCTAGTCAGAGTTCCTGCGACGACTCGAACGACCCGGCTCCTCCGGTTGGTTATGATGACTCGGATGTCGAGTTTACCCAGTAGAGGGTTAGGTTCCTTTTGTGGTTAGGGAACTGGTGATGTTTTTATGGGGGTACTGTTTTGGAGTAGATGAGAGGTAACCTTACCTGACTCCTGTATCTTTTTGCGAGTCCAAGAGGGCTGCCCCGAAGCATGGGGTTGTAATTAGCAGCTGTTGGCTCTGTAAGGTTATTAATCATCTATTCTCATCAGCTTATTTAGTGTTGTGATATCTGACTTTTCTTTCTACCTATCTCATGTTGGTTTTATTGGATGGAAGATTGTACGTTTCGTATGCGCAGTATAATCTTAGGTCGATAGCAGTTGCCTGGGACGCTATCTGTTATGACCTGGTGACGATTTGACAAGGGATGTCGCGGATTCGAGAGTCGGGACGTGACATCCACAATACATGAGTTGATTCCGTGATGTGATGCGCAAGACGATGGATCAGGCTGTAGCTGCAATGTAAAGAGCTGCTTCCACCTACTCTTGATCAGCTCTACACAATTCCACGATACATGCCTGAAAAGAAAACCGAAAGAAAGAGAATCTGTGAAAATCGAATATACCACCTTCAAGCAGGATCACCAAACATCCGAAAAAGAGCATGCCGGCCTTGACTTCTCCACTCAATTGTATGCCTAAATCCAGGAGGATGAGGCAATCACGACAGGAAGTGCATGCGTAGAGCAGACCCATAAGGCTCAGTATCGATTGTTTGGATAGCTGTTAAGAACAGAATTATCTACCGTAAAAAATATTTGAAATCTTACAATGCTTACATATTATACCTTCTCAGTGGTTCGTCTAGTCGAGTGAATGTATCAGGAATCATGACGGATGTGGAAGAAGACATGTGCAGGTTTAAGAGGTCTTTACATGTGTGACCAGCGAACCAGGTGTTCGGTGTCGTAACAAGCGAGTGCTAGTCCTCTCATTTTCCTAATATACGGAAGGTAAGGGTGCCAGAGCAAAGGAACCCCATTTCTGATCGCGAGAAATGCAGGACGAGCTTGCAAGGCCGATACAAAAAGTCCGAGCAAAGAGAACAAGATTCGATTAACAACCCCATTTCGATGACCCATCAATTTAATAGTCATGTTATAGGCCGATGTGGCGGGTAGGCTCCAAATAACTCATTTCCTTTACTTGAGTGCCGTAAGCTCAACCGCACCTGATCACTCACTTTGCTCATTTGGTCCACTTGGATAGCACAGAGAGAGAGAGAGAGAGAGAGAGAGAGAGAAGTATTTAGATGATATTAAATTAAGGAGAGCAAGACTACCATAATACACGAGCTCCTCAAATTACAACCATAATAAAT
Organism: Rhodomyrtus tomentosa; assembly: GCA_028455895.1. Lineage (NCBI taxonomy): Eukaryota > Viridiplantae > Streptophyta > Magnoliopsida > Myrtales > Myrtaceae > Rhodomyrtus > Rhodomyrtus tomentosa. Next base: position 1,434,245 of record JAPCWY010000006.1, read on the forward strand.
CTTCAACAATGACAACTCAATTATTTCGTATGCTGGCCCAATGAGGCCCACCTTATGCTCTTTCCCGGCCCATAAAGCCCATGTCATACTTCATCCGGCGAAGCAAAATCCCTCTCGCGTCGACACCGATTTTCGTTTTTACGCTCATATTTCGGAAATAAATTCGGTACGATTTCCCTCCCCTCCCCTCCCCTCCCCCCTTCTTCTTCTTCCTCGTCCCAGTGTCTGGGGAATTCTGTTTTAAAGTCCCTCCCCGAGTTCATCCTGCATTTCAAGTAACCATGGTTTCTGACGCAAATCAGAAATTTAGACGAGTCACTCGTCGTAGGTTTCCACCGCTAACTTGGAATTCTGTAGTGATTAGTGATATAGCTTGGTCGCTGTTCCTAAAGTCTCCTCTCCGTGTGGATCCCTTGTTTGGTAAGAAGTTGTCTCTGTTGTGCTTGGGCGGTTGGAATTTAAAAATCATTTATTTGATTTGCGGTGGATGCATTTAGTTTGTATTGACTGTCGCATTTATTTGAATTACGTTGGGTTACGTTTGCTTCTCTGCCCACTTAGCTCCAACATTGTTGTCCGGACTGCGTGGTGAGTCCCGACTCTTTGTAGTTTTACTGAATATGACGATCACTTACATCTGTCAGTCATCGTGTGAGTGGAGTTTTGTGCTGAGAATCTGTCATATTTGGATAGTTCACTCAACTCCTTCAGTTTACACTTCTGCGCTGAGTGACCAGTGACTGCAGTGCTTCTGAAATTGCTATTCACTGTCACAAACACTACATCATTATGTTGCTCAAGCAGCTGTTCGGATTTTGCTTGCCAAGATACTGATTCGACTATCTATTCATTAAGGGCAAAGCCTTCTCTCTCTTGCGCTCTCACTCTCAGGCCGTCACGGCGGGTCGCCTTCGCTCGCTTTCGGGCTCTCAGATTTGGGAATCATACCATTACAAGCTCCGTCTAGACCCCAATCTGAAGTGTGCGTTTCCGTTCCATTATGACCTTGCGCAAACCGGTAAGAATTCGTTACTTTTCCTCCCTTTTTGTTATACTCTTTCATTTCAGCACATGTCCATGCTAAGAAGTCCTCTCCAAACGATGCCAAATAGATTGCCTTTGTGAATTTTTTGCATGTAGACTATTCAGTATCACTATCTAAACCACGGAACGAAGAGGGGTTCAAAACCTGAACATGAAGCTGAGACTAAGATGGTCTCCAAATGTTAATTATCGATACAAATGCATCCCGCTCACGCTGGCTTAGATGGGTTCCAAGAACCCTTCTATTATCATCCTTATTTTGATCGCTTTGTTGAATGCTGTGAGGAACGAAGAGGGATATGCGGGATTAGCAGATGATTGATTGATTTTTGTATTGCCGTCGGTCGGTGTTTGATTGTTGGAATTTTTTTTTTTGGCTCGACCTTGAACTTTGCCCTACTGTTATTTGATTACATTATTATATATCCATCTTAATTATCCCCGGTCGTTTTTTTCCCCTTTGCAAGAGCCATTTGATGTGTAAATTTTTCTATTTTTTACAAATTTTAATCTGAAAAAAGAAAAAAAGCAAAAATTAAAGTAATGTTTTGTCACTAAAGCTTTTTAGTTGTTTTTGTTTTTTAGGAAAAAGTCCTTTATGTTTCATCTTTATTCTTTGTCTCCTCATTAGAAAAATTAATTGTTTTTTCCCTTTTTTGATTCAGGATACTAACTTTAAGAGGGTGGGCATTCCACCAAAGCATGCCGAGGCCATTAAGCTTTCTGTGGTGAAAGCATTGGATTATAGATTGTCGTACATGACTGATCGTTTCACCTCGAAGGTGGAACAAGACAAGGTAAAATCTCTATCTAGTTTGCACAAGTTTGTTCTAATTGATATTGTTTTTTGGTGGATTCTAACCTCGTTTCTCTATTTGCAGCTCAAAGAAATTCGTTGCGTGAAATTGGAAGATTTTAAGTTTAGAATTCGAAGTAGCATGGTATGTAGTGTTTGTATTTATACTTTATGTTCTACCTTTTTTTTTCCCAGTTTCGATTGGATATCTTTTTCAAACTTTGGATGCAGGAAGATAAATAAAAAAGGGTGGATAGTACGCTTGATGAGATGCTTCATCAATTGAATGGTACTACCCGTCGATTTAAAAATACGTGCGACGCTATAGTGGATAATGAGCAGTCGGTGCTTTTATGCGCTTCAGAGAGTAGAAGATTGAAGATGTTTAGGTCATTCATTTTCAGTGTGTTTGCCGCTTCACTTGTGCTGTGCTGCTTGGTACTGCTCTGGCCACACGTGGAAACATTAGGTATATTCTGATTTTGCTGATCTTGTTGCTTGTATTGAGAAGATGAAAAGGGTAATGAGGGACTTCTACATCTGAATATGAAGCAACAAAAAGGAAATGTGGAAATTAGGCATTGGCACTTCCGTCTTCACAATTGTAGTGTGGGGGGCCATCTTTATGATAATTTGGAGCTTTTACTCTTCTGTGTTGCACTGTGCATTTTGTTATGAGCAAAAGTTTTGCCCTATCTTGTTGAAGTTGATCAGTGTTGTGGGCATAGGTGTAGGGTTGCTGAAAATTTGCTGTGGTGCCCCCATCACGATTATTACCACTGTTTGTAGTTCTGATACTTTGTACTTCTCATAGAAGAATTTTTTTTCCTCATTTTGGGGGCAAGCTACGGGCCATTTGGCAGGCTGAAGGTTTCTTAGTAGTCGTGTCAATAAGTAGCCACAACAGAGAGATCGAGCCTACTGTTTTTCTTATATCACCTAAAATGGGAAGATATGTGATTTCGTCCCATGTGCAAGCGCAAAAGACTGTTGGAAAGCCAGGTGCGATATGTCTAATGACCTCTTACTGGATAACCAAGCAAGCAGTAGTTATGTGCTGTACTTCAGTCATTGTACATCTAAGTATCTTACAATGCCATTAAAAACTATCATGGGCTGTCTTTTTATATAAATATACATGACGTACTCAATCAGTTCTGACTCCATTTCCTCGTTGTTGAGCTCTTGAGGGCGGTGAGATTAGTGGAGTACTGCTTGAATTTGAGGCTTACTTGCCTAAGTTGATCTTCCTTTTCATTCAGCAGTTCAAATTTTTTAACTCTATTTGACCTGAAAACATGACCCAGGAAATTCATTCTGTATCGAGCTTTTGATGTTGTCAATCTTATCAGGGGGAGTAACAATCTCTACAGAATCACACCCCGTAGATATTGATGCCTGACTTGCAGAAGTTTTTTTTTTTTTTTTTTTGATTTTTTTTAATCAATTTTTTTTTTTTTTTGGGAGATGCAGTGAAGTTTTGACTGCTGTTTATGTCAAAGAAAGATCGTTTACATGAACTTTATAGTTACCTCCATGCACTCTAAGGTTTACCCATAGACACTCGTGCAAAAAATAGATTTTTTCCTGTCAAGGGCTTATTCTAACTGGTGAGCCTATTTATCAACTTGCACGTCCAGAGCTTAGTAGCGTGAAAGCCTTCTTATTCCCCTTGAGAGGGAGTTTTTTCAGGTGTAACCATGATATGGGATCATGAGGATGTCCCTAAGAAGTCTGGCCTACTTTTGTCCTCCCTTGAAATATGCTAGATGGACCAAGTTCGTTGTTTTGTAACCTTTCCTTTAGCATTCTCCTTTCTGCAATCAAGCAAGACTGCCTTTTATTTGTTCCCATCTTTCATTCTTGTTTTGCTTAATGTTGCATTACTATTTCCCTTTAACGCAAATTTGCCTTATCCGTTGGGTGACTTAGATCTAAGAGAGCTTTTGCTGCTCTTGTTAGGTTTCCAGCTTACAACTACATGAAGTTCACATTTCTGGTCTGTTTGCAATGTCCATCGGGCAATATAAGTTTGACTTTCTCATTTATGCTATGGAAAACCTGTTGCTAAAGCACACATTTTGGTCGGTGGATTCAAGCAGTCCCTGATCTTACTTGGAATATGGATTTCTGTCCGCTGTTAGTGATGAGCTTAGACTTGGGCTGATGAGAATTACGTTGTGCCAAAGATCTATTTTCATTATCTGAGTATTACTCTATTTGCTATTCACATGCTTCTCATCTGAAAGCATACAAATTTATATAAGGCCTGTATCTTACTGCCGGTCTAATTTTTCTCTAATTTTTCTGGTGTCTAATATGGGTTAACTTTTTGTGGCCTTGGATCAGCAAACGGGATGCTTGGCAACAGTGCTCATGGGCAAGGTATTGCTGCTACCGAGGGTCCGCGTAACCAAAATCAAGAGTCAAGAGTCAAGACATGAAGATCAATGCTTCTTTGCCCATAACATACCAGTACTTTGCTTGCTCGATGTATATATGAAGTTCTGCGATGGTTGACTTTCCTCGGCCAAAATGAAATTGTTGAAGAGTTTAGTTGCGTCGCATGAGACTGGGAAATTAGTAGTCACCGTCCGTTGTAGTGTTCATCCTGTCGCATATCTGGACTTCTTCATGGACATTTTGTCATGTCAAAAGTCGAGTTAGTCTGTTGAGATCCGCTCACGGATTTGCCTACTTTAACTCTGGTACTGGGGAGGGTCTGAGAGTGATAAGGAGATGGATCTTAAAAGAAGTCTATGAAAACTTCGTGGCGGCTCCTACGCAGGTGTTTTTTGTTTTTGTGACTGGTCCTTTATTAATTCACCAAATTCTCTTGAATTTGTGAATGGAGGTTGGTATTTGGTTGGTGATCTTATGAGTTGTCTTTGCCTCTTATATGATTATTGATTTGTATCGAGCAAGTTGGTGTTTCGTTATCCTCACCATTAGAATTAGTGAAATTCGGGCGTTTTTAGCCTGATGGCAACTCACCAACTCCCTAATGCAACCTTCTACGCCACAATGGTCTTTCACAATGTGATCTGCTTGGAACATATTGAGACGGCTTAGGATCGGGAGAGGGTTGCAAGACGAGAGGAAGCTTCGACAAGACAAATGTCCGCCGTCATACTGCAGTATCCAAAACCAGCATATTCCCTCTGTCGAAGCCCAGTGATTTATGAGCTAGTAGATGATTGATGCCAGCTTCGGTATTTATTGAATGAAATTTTCAGACTCTACTCCTATACCACATAGGCATGGGAAAAATATTTGTTTGAGAATGAGATAGCCTGGTGATGATGAGATAAACGTCATCTCTTTCTTTTTTTTTCCCGCTATCCTCTCCACTTTCGGGAGTTTAGGATAACAACCTTAGGACTTTTCACTAGCGGCATTGAAAAATCATCAGAATCGACGAGCACTCTCTTTCACTTCCACATACATTTCTCTGGATATGGTAAAGAATGGATTATTGCAACATTAAAACACCATGCATTGCCGGGCACATGGCACTGTTTTTTTCCCCCCTTCCATGCTCCTTATGGTGACTTTTTAGTCAATACCATAGTCTCAGAGCTTGTGCTGGCAGACATAAAATTATTGACCCGTGCAGTTTCAATCCATCATCATGTAATCTCCTACACTGTACGATTCACTACAGGTGATAAATTTAAGACCAATCGATGCCTTTCAAATGCGGCCATCTCTCTGTCCATATGACCCATTGCGTGAATGCTGTTCTGAAAGACCTCCATTTGGCAGGTGTCCGGAAGATGGAATAGCGAGTGTTGAAATTTGCACAGCTGTCAGTGGGGGAAGACCGCCTCAGGGCCTATAAGAACAGTTGCAGATCATTTTCTTTGTTAGAATAAAAGGTTAAAATATGATGCTTAGGACTTGATCAAGTACCTGGGGCATTAAGCTTTTAATGATGAGGATCTATATGATGCATATACATTCAGGATCTGATTCTCTACATTTGTGAGAAATGCAGCAGTCTAGAGATGGAACGGTCATATGCTTTCAACCAGGAATCTCGTGCAAATTGCTGTGCCGTGTTTATATCGACAGGAACCACAAAAATTTGTCACTCACTGCGATTTAACTCTGCTTTATTAGGAGTTTGATATCTGCTCCCACTTCAGCAAGCTTGGCTTCTTTAGAAGTCCTCGCGGCTTTGGCAATGTGCTCAACATCAAAATCCAAAGCGATTCTTTTAACAAGACCGTCAAGCATCTGTTCAAGAAAATTAACAAAATCATGACCAATGATCCACAGCTACGAATACTGTCACTAAGATTCACCTGGCATAAAAGAGAAGTATACAGATCAAGACAAAGTGCAAATCAAGGTTGAAATGATAGGTCTGCTAGTACCAATGATCCAATAGCTACTAAAGCTCGAAATCTTGCATCAACGTCTAGAGATTCATTTTCTGCAGGCTGAAAAAAGGCAGAAGAAAATTATCAAAATGAGGTACTTCAGCCACTAAACGAAAAACAAAAATATATGCTTCAGCAATGTAAGCACTCCAGCCAGGAGTGAAAGATCAAATCCTACCTCAAGTGCTGCTGAAAGAACTTGTGATTGACCTTCTTCATCCTTCTTCTCAATCAATAGCACAGCATAACTGTGGAGGGTAGTATCGGACTCTGAGTCAAAAACGAAATAACATGTCCATCGAGCTACCATGATAAAAAAGTAACAAGTTGGAGCTACATATAGCTTAAACAAGATGAGTGCTTAGGTCACTGGTATACTTAAAATAACAAACTGATCCTCATTAGACTAAATAGGGGTCAATTATATGGATCCTTCTTTACCCCAAAAAAAAATATATGGATCCTTTTCCACCAATTTTCACTCGACTTGGCATCAAATCTTTTCTAAGACATACATGTAATTTTCCTATTATTGTCTCCCTTCATGTTTTTCCAAGTCTTCTCCCTCCTTTGCTAGCCCAAGTCTCCATCCCATAACCACATCTCCACACTAGTGTTCCCTTAGCTAAAAAAAAAAAGGAGAGAAATCATATCGCCAGGGTCTCGAGAGAAAATAAGATATCAAGGGCTAGTAGTGTATGTACACTTTGCATTAAGATCAATGATCCAACTACTGCAATGTCATTATCTCATGGCCATAAACACAGACATACTGATGATGAAGATGACACTAGCCTGCTTAAAATTATAAAATCCAACTTATAGAGGAAAAACATTGTTCTTTCTGAACATTCCATGCCAAGAATTCATGATATATGGCAAACTTCTTATCATCTCTGCCAGCTAAAAGAACAGCCAGGTAAAAGGGAGAGCGCTACTATGTGCTTACGAGTTCAAGGATAGTGCAGGTGCTTTATCTTCTTCAATGATAGTCTTACCTATTTTCAACAAGTAATCATGAGATCATAATCATATGAGTTCCAGTTTGGAATGGCATTATGACCTTAAGTAAGAGAATATTTGAGAACGATAAGCGCAGTAGTACCTCTTATATTATTGGCAACATAATTGACATCTACTACACCATTGCAAATGAACAACCTTCAAAGTGTCTATACATGAATCGAAAAAGAGAAATTAAACTAGTTATCCATCCTTCTCATTTACAAATCAAATTTACACAGAAGATGAAATAGGCTTCTCTAAACAAAAGGCAAAAGGAAAATGAATAAATAATTATCAAGACAGTAATAAGTAAACAGACTACAAGCAAAATGTTGAGAGAAATTATCAAGAACATGAATTAATAAAAGAAGAATGGAAAAGCGCATGCCCTTAACAGCAGTTAGAATATACTTACTTGAGTAATAGAATCAAGTAGGAAAACTGTAGATTCTTGCTCGAAAATGAAGAGCTTGAAAAAGCATCAAGAATCTAAGGGAAAACAATAAAAAGTCAAAAGAAAATTCAATCATATCCTACCGCCCGCATCTAAACCAATAATGTCCAATAAGCATGTAATATCCCATCATATACCAGGTTTCAAGCTCAATTAATTAACCAAGTAACTCATTTGTCAAGTTCACAAATATTTGAAGACAACAAAGTTTGAACACCTATATTTGAGTACCAACCAACAAGTTATTGCAACACAATCATCGAAGCATTGTACTGTATCATGTAAATAAATTGAGAGCAAAAGTTCGACAAGCTATGTCAGATTAGCTTAAAAAACTCTAGAATAATTCTTAGACTAAGAAAAGGGCGCATGAACAGCACACTTTTATCAGGTTCTCAAGGACCAAAATCCTTTTGTTAACTCCTTCCCTCTCGCCACATTCGTGATGCCTGTATGTAAGATATGCACAGTTACATCTAAAAGAAACAAGAGAAAGAGGCAATAACCTCACCGCGATGCTTCTGCAACCAATTGCAGTATGCTGAATTCTTGAATAGATTACTACAGCCAGGATGCTGGTTAAGAAATTTGCAGGAACTGAAGGATTCCCGGTTACTCTCTTGATTGATTCAACAAGAACATCTATCACAGTGCAAAATCAACATCCCATCAGAATGAAATATTTTTCAATTTCTAATAGCTAGTAAAGTTCATTGGAACAAAATATGCCTGAATTCCTAGGTAATCTGGTCTGAGAAATCATCCACTCCACTACTTGTCGAATATTTACGGCTAAGTTTAGAAGAAATTGACAATAACCTTCTTGTCCTCTAGTTGCCTCAGAAGTCCAACTGCCTCATCTGGATGCAGGATTACCATCCTGAAAATATCAATAACTGCAAAATAATGAGCACAATAATCAGCTAATCGCGATTCATTAAATCCACGCACATATAAGACGCTACAATGGAGCGAAATTCTAGTTGTTGAAGCACATCAACATAGCCGGTGAAGTGACCAGAGTTTTGTTGTTCACTTACTCATTGTGTCAAAACCATCCATGAAGCTGATTAGTTCGATATGAAAAATTTCTCACTGGTTTCCTAGAAAGATTTCTCCTGTTTGTCCAAATTCGTTTTGTTTTTTCCCTATTCTTGCCACATCTTTGCTTGGGTTGAACAATCACTGTGGAGCACTGATCAAGATTTGCTTCTATCTAATAACTCACTGGCCCCTCAAGCTAAAATCTTAGTCTTACATTCAAAAACCCAAGAAGCATCTTCCTGAAAGATTTGTTGTCGCACACTCCAGATGAAAGACCAACAGCTCTCTTGTCTGCCTTTCCTTCAAACGTTTCCATATTCTTAAAAAAACGAGCGGTGGAGTACAGTTCTTTAGTACTTTGATATGTGATGACTTAAGGTACTATCTGCCCCGCTATCGTTGCTGTCGGATTTAAAGTAAATATTCCTTCAAGATATACATCGAACTCACAGAAAAACGAGTTCACTAATTACATCAGTTTCCTCCTAAAACTTTACTTTGAATGTGTTGTCCAACTTGCGTGAGGAAATAGAAGAAGGAATTGTGAAGAAGAGAAAGTTGGGAAGAACGACAATGTGTGACTTGGTTCTATTGATAGATAACCAAACGGCACATCTTTTCGAAAATATGTACTTATTTAAACCATCATTAGTTTATGTTAATATCATGGAAAACTATAAATTGGTACTCCAGTGACAAATTTACCCAAAACTACTTTCTTTTACCACAAAATACTTTAAACTAATACACTTGTGACAAATTTATTCCAAACTAGTACACTAGAGATAAATTTACCTTCCGTCAATTTTCGTTAAATTTAACTATCAAATTGTTGAGTTAGATGGCGCGTGGCAGTTCATGGTATACCAGTTTAGGGTTTTTAACCTCTGTTTATCACAAATGTATTAATTTGAGATTTTTTTGTGATATTAATCCAATTTAAAGAGAAGGGTAAATTTGTCATTAATGTATCAATTTAGATTTTTCGTGGTCAAAAAAATTAATTTAGGATAAATATATTACAAATGTACCAGTTTAGGATTTTTTATGGTAAAAAAAATAGTTTGAGATAAATTTATTACATGTGTACCAGTTTGAGGTTTTTCGTGGTATTAACCCCATTAGTTTTCATGTTCAACCTATACTTCTCTTCATGCAGATACTAATTTATTTTCATGTTCAACCTATACTTCTCTTCATGCAGATACTAATTTATTTTCATGTCCAATTCAATATCTTTTTTTAATTATTTATAAATAACAAACCAATTCAACAGTCCCTCAATTAGTTTGTTATTTGCACTACTTAGAATAAATCCATAAATATAGAACATATTCATTAAGATTTAAACCTTCAGTGAGTGTAAGTAATCCCATTAACGAAATCGGTGGTAATTAAAAAAAATTGGACCCGTGATTCCATTTGTTAATCGAATTATCACACACGTAAGTCTACACATATTCGATTTGGAATTTCCTATGCATTAGTACTTTTATAGCCTTGTGTTGCTCCTAGTTTTGTGAACATTTACAAAAGTTCATCTTTTTAAGCGGCATCTGTTGAGAAATAATTAGATTTTGAAGTTGATGCTTTAATTTCTTGAAAAGACTTTGTGTTGTTCTTTGAGGACATGTAGTAAATATATTCTTGTATTTGATAATCTACTGCGTTTTATGTATTGAAAAAGGTAAGCCACGTGGACGAAAGCAGACTCTATCAATCATTTATAGCAGGATACATTTTATGCTTATGCTATCCTCAAAGTTGTTATAATCTTAATCTTCAATGATTTTATGTTATGATATCTCTCACTACCAGGTCACGATCTAGTTGGTATTCCTTTCCTAAGTTACATGGATTGTCCAACAATCTTAAAGATCATATTGGTAACTTTCCAACCGATGAATCTTGATTCAGTGCAAGTCAACCCTGAAGATATTTCTTAGAGAGTTGACTTGTACATTCAAGAACTTGATATGGGCGAGCAAATCATCTCAAATCTATGATCTTTCAACATCCATATTTCGTGAGAGCTCACATATTCTATATTATCTTCTTTGAGAAGAATTTTGTAATTCTTTGAGGGTGTTGTGCAGTGTTGAAAAGTGTGTAGAGTGAGAAAGCTTTGGGTAAAAGTAGTGCTCACTTCTGTGTTGAAATGCTTGGGTAAAAGCTATCACATTTTACTTACTCTCATTTGATTACTTAGTGAATTCCAGTCAGTAAATTTTTAGCATGGAAGAGTAGATGCTGGCTTAGCAAAAGCCGAACTATTATAAACTATTATGCATTGCTCTCTATTCTTTTACTCGCATTTATAAATAGTCTGATAGAAGCACTGTAGATATATATATATATATATATATATATATATATATATATATATATATATATATATTGGTAAAGGTAAGATATGTATTAACTTTCACCAAAATGCAACTACATAAAGAGCGAAATCGGACACCACAAAGAGGCCCTGTACTCGTGGTGACACAAGTGAATGTCACTAGGAGTGCAAGGGTGTCGCGGGTCCGAAAAAGGAACTAGGGTTCCTCAAGAAGTTCGCTCCTATCGATCGTGAAATTTTTATTTCTGATTTGTTTTTTTATCAAGTTTGATTACAATTACCTATTCACCTCCTCCTCCAGGTAATAGTATTAGCAAACAACAACACCCTTGTCATGTTCATATATGTGGAGTTTCTAACTTGTTAGCCTTCCCTTGCTAAAACCTGAACTTTATCAAGGTTGATTGTTTCTCTTATTCTCCGAATTTTCCGTGAGTACTAACTTTATGCGCTACACTTAGATCATTGTCACCCATCGAACTGAGACGATTTCATTAGAAACTGTAAAGTCGTAAAGTTGGGTTTCCATTGTATTTGACTATTATCAATTGCTCTAAGACCCATTTCTTTAGAAGTGCTGCTAACTAACTTCCTGAAAGTCCATTAGTTAATAGATCAATCAAATTTTTATTTATCCGACAATAGATTACTAAAATACTGTAATTAATAACTAACCGTCGAACATACACATCTCGTAAACTAATATTTATAGGTTTTTCATTGTACATTTCATTGTATGCCTTAGACGTTGTTGCTTAGGCAATGTAAATATATGGCTGCCATTGGCTGTGACTACAACTTTATATCCAATAGCAAATTTTCAACCATAATCCGTTGACAGTGCTGTAAATTCCTATCCCGTCATTGAATGAGCTATACATATTTGCTTTTTTTATGCCCAAGATACTTCATCATTTGCAAGCTTGAAAGCCCATCCACATATCGACGTGTTATCAATTGTGCGAGTATCCAACTAGCATTTGAATATTCTTCTAATACTACCAGTTGTCTTCCATAAAAGAGACAATAATGTTTTCTTTAAGTAACAAAAAATATTACTTATGTCATTATAAAAGCTATATCCAGTCTAGTGCATTGCGTAGTATGTATAGATTTCTACATGCGCTACCATGTTGTACTTGTGCTAAAAGTTATTTAGCATTTTTCATCAATTTCATTGATACACAATATGATATGTTTGACTCTTTAATTCCCAAATGCTGACATTTTCAATATTTTTCTTCACATAATGGCCTTAAGGCATAGTCTTCACTATGATTGATCATTTTGATACCTAAAATTGTATCCTCTTCTCCCAAACCTTTTTTTAAACTTAAAAATGTATATTTCTTGACTGTGTTTGATCGGCCGAATTTCTAATCACGTTAGGACTGGATGAGATATGATAAGAAATCCAAGAATTTTGTCAAATCCTATTTATTGTTTGGTGAATTATGGATTTAAAGTTGGACAAGCAGAGGCAAGATGTGACTGAGGTTGACTCTATTTTGCTGAAAGATCATGATGCTTTAGAAATTATTCAGTGATAAGTTCTGATAAGTGAGTAATTGTTTAGCATATGTTTGTGCCATCTGAATTTGAGCAAAGCATCGATGGAACAAAACCTGTAGAATTAATGTCTTGATTTGGAGAGTCATGACCTAAAAATCGATTTTTCAATTCCGATTTTAGGTTAATAGACTACTAGATTAGTTAATTAAATTAACTAACCTAGATTGAACTCTCTCAAATTCTACCAAATCGTGACTTATGGTTCAAGTGATTATCTTGCAAAAGATTTTTATACTTTTGGAGGCGTCACTAATTATTTCTTGGTAGGTTGATTAGAATCCTAAATAAAATAGTGGGATAAACTATTTTATTTCTATGAATTAGAGATTTTAAGTTTGGGATTTGATTACATTAATTTTTCAATTAATACATTTCGGTACCAATTTCATGAAAAAAGTTCAGTTTGGCAATTTGATAAATTCCGACTTGAAGTTCAAATGTGCAATTTTTAGGTTTTCTTTTTCTGATTTTTTTGGTATTTTTTTAATGTATTTTCGAAATTAAAAATTAATGAAAAATGAGGATGAATTGGTTCAAGATTAACTTATAATTTTCAGATTTAAATTGCATTAATTCCCAAAAATTTTAAGAAAATCTTATCGCCCTACGTCTACATATTTTAAAATCTATCTTAATGGATGCAAAAGATTTTGTTCATTGAATGTGATCCATGAGATATAAAATCCTATCTTTCTTAAAACAAAAAAAAAAGATAAGACGTGGTCTTGCTACATCTTTTTTATTTTTTGATATTTTCTGACATGAAAATTTAAAGAAACGAGACATGATTTTTTTTTTTTGCGATTTTCAGTTTTTATGAGTGTATTTAAATTAAAGTTGTAAATCTTTTAATGAAAATATAATTACCGCTATTTCTTTCGAATTAAGGTTCAATATGAAGCCTGACAGATCAATCCTAAAATTCGAAATACCCGCTACGGAAATAATTCCATCTAAAGCCTGATAGACTTATTTCCATATATGCGGTTGTGGATGAGGAAGTTCCTAATCAATCACATGATTAAATATTCATGGGTATCTTGGGTATATTTTAAAGATTTCGAAATTTTCAGATTTATTCAAAGTAATCAAGTAATATATCCCAAGATTTCCACATTAATCAAATCAGATAACAATTTTCCCAATTAGGCAATTAAATATTGCAATATTCTAAATCAAGCAATGAAGCTTTCATGATACACAATCTAATCCACAACCTATGTAAAATAGGCAACACAATATTGCAAAAAATTAAATTAGGAGATATACCTAATTGGCAAGATTGTTTTCCAATTTGAATCACACCGAACTTGTGGACGAAGCTTGGTGGATTGGACCGGTTTCGGGAGTGAGGCTCAGTGATCGTGGAGGTCGATGGTGGTGGTTCTCGGCTTGCGACACGACGTACCTCGATAATGCTTTTTCGAATTGGACCAAGGTTGCGGACATAGCTACAGGCACACTGGGTGGCGGTTGAGTTATTGCATGTGGAAGTACACTGTTAGCGAATTTGCATGGACAGTGACTCGAATGAGCCCAAAGAAAACTGCACAAGTGAAAACTTAAAGCAAAACAAATGTCCAAGTTAGTGGACTCCTCCTTGAATGTGGTCATGCAGCAGAAAAATCCACCGAGAATTTTTTTTGTTTCATTTCTCTACGTGAACAGTCCAGTGGACAACAAATGCTTGAACACAATAAGAGTCGCTGAACGTAGCTGGGTACGTTTGGTGTGGTGCTCACTCAAATCCGTGGGTGAGGGCGGATTCGATATATCTGACAAGGCTGCAATTCAATGAAGCTTGCCACAATTTCAAGGCTGGAATAGAAGCAGCAATTGGGTCAATAGCAAGTTTCTGAGACAATGGCCTATAATGGAGAATGTGAACTCGATTGAAACTTCCCGTTGGATTCATCCAGCTATCCTCTTCTGCCCATGCTACGTGTGCCTCCTTCAAGCTCAAATTGGTGGAAGAATCTTGACTGGATTTCCATGCTTCCAATTCAGTGGTGATCTGGGATTCATCATGTGAACGCCTCAACCGAAAGACAAATCCACAGCCTTTTCATCGAGTGCATGTTCGGAACGATCACGACGGTGTTCAGCGAGGGTCTGCCTGACGGTGGTTTGTCTTTGTTGTACCCACGGATGACCAGCCGTCTTGAGAACTATTCGCAGACGAGGGTTTACTGAAGAACCAGGTAAGACAAAACCACTGCTTCAAGATCTGCGGTTCTTCTCCCAGGATGCTTTTTCTTTTTCCTCTCAGTGAGCATGAACGGAGAATTATGGCTTTCGCTAGTCCAAGTGAGTGGAACTTCTTCATGTAGCCAATTGGAGTAGCTTCATTGGTTGAAGGTTCCATATGGGTGCTCCAATGGTGAGGACACTCTCTCTCTATTGCTCTCTATCGTGTGTCCAGAATTATGTAACTTCCCAAAGTGCCGTGTATGACAATTGTTGGAGATACGCCCTAAAGCAAATATGTAATATTCACATGTTAGGGATTTCAGTTGTATTTTTGATTTCTTATTTAATTAATGCCAAAGATGTATTTATTCATTTGTCCAATTACTTACTTATATGAATAAATTCCATAAGATCAGTTGTGACTGAACCTATTCTTGAGACGTTAAGAATATGTGTGACGAGTTCACAGTTAGACTGAATCTCTAAACATTTCCTGATCGATGGATCATTGAATGGATATCAATAATCCTGTTGAGATCGGTGTGTTCCTAACTTCACAATTAAGTATTGAATACTTAAGGAAATGACGAGTCACAAGTCATTGGGTATTGCGATGCCCGAGTTAGAACACAAGTGCTTGTATTAGATAAGTTCACTGAACGTGACACGCATTGAACGATTAGCGACATGGAAGCTTTTAGCGTGGCCAATGTCTAATCGTTCATGCTTTGGTCTTGTGTAAATAAACCTTAGACCTGAGGTACATTGTTGATTTGTGTGTTGTATGGCTATGGTTCACGAAAACGCATATTGACGGTTCGACGATCCGTCTCTATACTTGATGGTCATAGTTTATACACATACGAAGTCACACATATGCGCAAAATGGAACTTGTCTCCTTGCTATATGCAAGGTATGATATCCTATGCGATTCAATTATGACAATGCATCGAAATCCTCGGCTGGGGTTGTAAACGATAATGAAATGTTTATGTCTCGTATAAATGCACGTCGATTGAATTTATGCATATGATCGAATTGGTGACTTAATAAATATTCCATAGTCTTTGTTCGATCGGGATATAGTAGGATTGAGGGATTGAATTACATTGTAGTCAAAGCTGACAGATTCATTATGTTCTTAAAGAATTCATACTGTCTGGATAGCCATGACATATTGCTAGATGTCACTCATGGCTCGTGAGACCTAGAGGTTAATCGGGACAATTAATTCTCTTGGAAGTACTAATGTGTGAGTGCATTTCTTTCTGTCAGCTCAATGATGAACCTACAAATGTCACACACCTTAACCAATATATGACAACAATGAACGGAAAGACAATATTGCAAATATGTTCGCAATAACGACTATTGAATTATTCGGATCGAAATTAGATTCAATGGGATTTAATTTAATTTTTTATTTTTGGTCATAGATACAAGTGTATATGATGCACAAGTACGGATTAAATCGACACAAAATTGTTGTGTCGATTTGCACACATATTATTTATTATGGTGTGTCAATTTAGGCCTTCGTGAGCGAGTGAGAGATGTTGAAAATTTACGCTCATTAAGAGCCAAATTGATTAATGTTCATAATTACGAAAATTGTTTGGTGGGCTAAATTGCTAATTGTATGGCAGCATAATTCTTGGATCGGATCCTAGAATTATACGCGTATATGTGTGCAATGCATAATTAAAGGATTAGATCCTTGCATTAAGGGTGTGTATTTGTCAGTAGAAAATTTAGATCTATCTCTATCTCTCTCTCATTTTTGCTTACTCTCACGGTGACCAAAAATTAAAGAACGAGAGAAAACTTCACTATGATATTGCTAACACAATTGAGTGGTGATTCCCACAAGTTTGTTCTTCCGATTGTCGTTGTGATTGGTGGTGTGTGTGTGAACTAGAGGCTCGACATTTGTGGGGTTCGGATAGAAGAACATCTGAACCAATTTGTTTTCAAGCACGCTACGAGAAGTAATCTTTTAACTCTATTCGTTTATTATGATATTCGATTGAAACGCATGAACTATGCCTCCGGAGATACATGTATGGGCATTCATTTTTTTTTTTGCTGCATTTATATGTTATTTTTCCCGTACGTGTTATGTGAATCCCATCAAAAATTGTGCGGCCACCCCCTCATGTGTTTCTTGGCCGTGTACTATGATAGTGTGGCCTCTCTCTTAAAAGTGAACCCCACGTATGTATTTATAATGGTGTGCTAGGGTTCACGCTTTTCATTTAATTACGAAATAGTCCATGCTCTAAAATTTTTTCTAATTGAGGCCTTAAATGATTGAATTGGTTTTTCGAAAATAGGTCCAAGCCTTCTTAGAATTTTTGGCATACTCCTTGTTCATTAGCTGAATTTCTCCATGCTATGCCAATCTCAATCGTTCGTCAATTTAAACTCAAATCTTTGACGTCGCTACAATATGATGCAAATGTAATGCATGAAAAACTAAATTAAACATGCAATGCATGAAAACGAATTATTTTATTATTATATATTTTTATTTATTAATTTTTGTGAGAATTATGATTAACTCTCATTTTATGCTTAATGAATGAATTTCTGAAAAATCAAATTTTGGGTGTCAACAAGAGTTGAATCCTTTCAAAACGACCTGCTGGTCATGCTCATTGTCTTGTTGAGTCAGTAAACAAGTGCTAACAATCTAATTATTGAACTTTTTTCACAAGTTGAAAATACACTCATGTAGGTTGTCTAAGAGAATTATCTTGAAAGTCGACGATCAATCTCGAGTTCTGCATAACATGTTGAGACCCCTTTCGAATGTTGAAAAGATTCAAAAATGAGGGACTCGATCTCATATCACGACAACAATCAATTAAAGAACAATGTCATGTAGATATCCGGCTTTGTGATTGAAGACTCTAGCCTGACATCACTGGAGAGACAACCACACACTTGATGGTCGCCTCTGCTGGAGAGACGGCCCACATCCAAAGAGGTGGCCTAGCACATCGGAGATACAGCTTGGCGCGGTGGAGATGCTGCCCAACACAGAGGAGAGGTGGTGGTTTTGGGATAAATCTAGTTTTCTTTATGTTTATTCTCTTGAAAAATCCTATCTTGATCTATCTCAACTCCCGGATAATTTTATCCAAGCTATATCCCTTTTATCTTATCATGGACGGTTATCAAACACAAGATAGGATAAAAAAATATCCTATCCCAGCTTATATCCTATTGACCAAATTCAACCTTTAGTTTCATTGCTATTCGACTCGAACTTGTTCTAGAAAAGTCAGGCCGAGCTCGCCTGTGGGTGGTCGTAGTGACTGGTCGAAGAAGAAGGGAAAAGAAATATTAAGAAAATAAATAATAAAAATATACATTAAAAGAGAAAAGAGAAAAAATAATCAATAAAAAGTAATAATATATTATTAAAAGGAGTGCACGAAGAAAAATCAAGCCCGATTTTTCATACTAAAAGGGACAAAAATGTTTTTATTTCATTTTCAGGCTTCATCCAAATACCAAAAAAAACATTGTCATTTTCATAAAAAAATCCCTTTCTAGAAAACTTTTTAATAAAAACACATCTTATTTTTCACGAAACAAACAGAATCTTTAACATGAATGTCCTCCAACTATCTAGCCATATGAACTCTCCATACCGGAGCCCCTATAGTAGGCTCTACTTGAAGAACGGTCTTATGCATTGTGACATAAATGACTTGGTCACATGTCTAGTGAGAGAGTTGAAAGGATGATAAATGTTGATATCCTATCTACTCTTAAATATGACCTAGAGACTTGTATAAACTGTTGTAGAGATATGATGATTAAGATAAAGAAGAAAACTGTAGTATGAAGTTTTGACCTATTGGAGGTCATTCATACTGATATCAGTAGACCTTATACGAAAACCTTGTGTGTGTGTGTGTGTGTGTGTGTGTGTGTGTGTATATATATATATATATATATAGATTTATTTATTTCAAGACATTCATTGGTTAATTATTCTCGATATTGTTATATGTACTTGATTATGAAAAAGTCATAAAGGATGTTAAATCAAATCAAGGTGATCAGTGTTTCTACAAACTAGTGATGTTACTAAAACGGTCATTTGTTAAATATTTAGAGGATTCTGGGATAGCAGCTTAGTTTATTATGCTTAGGAACCTCGAGCAAAATTATGTGGTCGAAAGTCACAACCACATTCTTAAGGATATAATGAGGAGTATGATTAATAGAATGAATTTATAGGGGTTCTATGTGGGATGATACTTTCAAAGCTGACCTTTATCTTCTAAACCACATCTCCACCAAAGCTATCCAGTCACTCTTTTGAGTTATGGACTAAACATAAATCTAGTCGAGCCATCTAAAGTTTTGGGATTGTCCTGCCAAGTGAAGTTATATTACCCAATATTAAGTGAGTTGGATTCTAGAATCACTCGGTGTTACTTTATATTTTGCATAGATCATTTGAAGAGATATTGAGTTAATAATTTGATGAAGGTACAAGAATTGTGGAATCACATATAATAAATTTTTTGAAATTTATTGTGGCCGAAAATGATATCTGCTCATAGACTATTGAGGTTAGCAGTATGGTGTGGATTATTTTGTCGTTTTTTCTTGCCTATACAGACGATCATGGAGCATCCCATATCATAGACTAAACCAATTAGGTTTCAGGATAATGATGTTTAGGGAGATCCTGACGAAGCTCCTCAAGTGCCACAGATACATGATGAGGTTGAAGTAGCTTCACTTAGAAGATCTATCAGGAATAGACGACTAGCTATAATGCCGAATGACATAGTCCATCTGAGAGAGCATAACTGCAGTGTTGGTTGTGTGATTAATCCAATGACTTATACAGATGCTGTTTCATGTCCTCAATCAGATCCATGGTTGGATACAATAAAAGATAAGAAGCAGTCTATGAAACATAATGGGGCTTGAGAGCCTATTTAATTATTGAGTGTTACAATCTTATCGGCTGTAAATGGGTATATAAGAATAAAAAAGACTCCCAAGGAAAGATTAAAAAGTTTAAAGCCAGACTGGTAGCCAAATGTTTCACTTAGATAATAAAAGTAGACTATAAATCAACTTTTTCAAGTCTCTTCTAAAGATTCTTTAGAGTGACCATGATATTAGTAGCTCATTTTGATGTGGAGTTACGTCAAATGGATGTTAACACTGCTTTTCTATATGGAGATCTTGATGAGGAAGTATATATGGTACAACCCAAAGGCTTTGCAATTGATGAATCAAGTAAACTTGTATGTGGATTGTGAAAGTCTATTTGTGGCCTTAGGCAAAGCTTCTAGATAATAATACTGAAATTTCATAATGTTGTCATTTCATTTAGTTATGTCGAGAATAAAGTGAATCAGTTTATGTACTGTGAGGTCAGTGGGAGGAATTTTATCTTCATGTTACTTTGCATGGACAATATCTTGCTTGCAAGCATTAATCTTGGGTTATAGCATGAGGTGAAGCGAATGTTGTCACACTTTTTGTCATAAAGAATTAAGGTATCTTTTGTCCTAGGCATTGAGATCCATTAGGATCACTTTCGTCGATATTAAGTTTATCTCAGAGGGCATGCGTTGATCACATTATGGAAAGATTCAGTATACAGTACTGCAAGCCAGGAATTACACCTGTCATTACGGGTGATAAACTAAATCTGTCATAATATTCTCATAAAGATGTTGAGAAATCTCAAACATTGCTTTTGCAACTTTAGATAGATATCTCTCAAATTTAGAAAACAATCACTGGGCTGCTACCAATAAAGTTTTAAGGTACCTATAGAGGACAAAAAACTACTCGTTGGTTCACAAACATGTCAAGGACCTGCGTCTTCAGATTAAGACCTTACTGATTGTCAAGATGACTAGAAGTCGACAACATGATACATCTTTCTGTCTACAAACAATATAGTGTAAAAGTGAGAAATAGAAATCTATTTGATTGTATTTGGTATTATGGATAGACCCATACAATTGTATTATGACAATAGTTTTACAGTATTATTTATTAACAATAACAGAGGTTTCAAGGGATCTAAACATTTAGCGGTTAAGTTTTTGACTAGAAAGGAATCAGTTGAGAATGGTGACAATAAAGCAGAACATATTTTCACAGATGATATGGATGCAGATCCACTGACTAAAGGTCTTTACCCATGTGTATTTGAAAGACGTGTCAATAACATGGGCTTAGTGGCCTCACTCAATACTGTGATTTAGTGGAAGCTGTTTTTTGTTTTTGCTTTAATAAAGTTTACATATGTGTTTTTTACATTTTATAACATCGTGATATGTAACTTTATTGCATGCAATAAAGCATTCATGATTGAGGTGATGTTGAATACATATGTTAGTTGGAAATCTCAAGGTATGTGTAAACCTTGAGTAAATGCCGGGGTATTCAGTTACTAACCTTAAAAATATGTCTTATTACACATAAAGTAAAGTTAAATATAAATATAAGACATATATGAGTTTATTGGACCCATGAAGGACATTATCTTATGGCACATTAGGTTTCGTGACACATGAGGGAGAGAGAATAGTGACTAACAAAGATGATGACATATAAAGGTATCACTCTTTTATGAGGTATCATTCATTTGTCACATTACCATATTAAATCCATATCAGTAGAGTTAAGAGCGCTTGTGACCATGGATGGCTTTGTATCTGCTGATGCAGTTTCTGCCATGATTTGGTATTTGTGACTTCATGGGATCAAAATGACTGTTAAGAATAATTTCTAGATCAACATAGAGATGTGCACTTACGGTATAGATTCAATTGATATTTGCCTAAGTCGGAGAATGTTAGAGCTATCCTAATGTATCTTATATTAATTGAGATTGTAATTATGGTTCTACATGATTAATTTACTGTTCATCAAGTTCGTCTAATAAGGTAAAATATGAGGATATTTAACTAGTCTAATGTGAGCATGGCATTGTGCGGGCTGAGTTGAGCCCGGCCCGTGAAGAGAAAGGCTTGGCTGGAAACTCTATAAATAGAGCTTCAGTCACTCCTTTAACCCTAACGAACTCATAAAATCCTCACATATGGAGCGCATATGGATTAACATTTTCGAGGGGCTATCTCATTAAGTTAGGATCCAGAGGTTATAGAGGAGAAAATCTTGAGCTTCAGATCATCATGATTCCAACAAAAGTGATGATGAATTCCAACCGTATCAAGAACGATGGATCCCAAATTAGGTGCATAAATTCCTTTAAATTATTACTCTATTTCTAGTTTCTTGCTATATTGATTCTGGGTTATCCAGGTTTATAGCGGCTTACACGGTCTGTCCCGGTTCTCGATAGACATGCTCTTCCAAGCAGTGGGTCTCGAGACGACCAATAACCCGTTTATGTACGAGGTGCCTGCTACTTTTATGTGCCGATGAAGTTGCTCGACCAACTATAACAGGATTCAAATAGGTCTTGAGCCAGGTACATTGCGGTGAGCACCGATGAGGTGACGACGAACATAGGGAGGAGGGACATCTTGGTCACTTGGAGAGGAACGACGGAGCACTTAGAGGCTATGTTTGATCTTATCAATTATTTGGTCCCGACCACTGACTTTTTCCCAAATGACAAGGACAAAGATGTTCGGATTCATGCTGGCTGGCACATTTTGTACACAAATGATGGCTTATTTGACCCGTACATGGAGCATAGTGCCAGAGACGATGTTTGAAACTCATTCGTACGAAAGATTTCTCTTGCTAATTCTTCACCCTGAAATTTACTTAACTACAGATTGTACTACTTTGGTCAGGTTCTAACGGAGGTTCGGAAGCAAGTGAATCTCTACGCTGGTAAAGATGAGCCAATCAGCATAACAGTTGTCGGCTATAACATAGGTGTGGCTTTGGCAACGCTTAACGCGCTGGACATCATGACCAACATGTAAATCGTGCGCACCAACCACCCTGATGGAAAGCGGGACAAAGCGAAGATTTCCTGATCTCAAGAGAAAGTATCTCTTACCCAGCATGATCATTTTTCCTCTATTTTTCTTCCTTACAGGTGCCAAGTTAGGAAGTGTGCCTTTGATTGCTACCACATAAGCACATCAACAATTGGACCATCTCTCACTTCGTTCACTTTTTCATGCACATGCTTCCTGTGCAGGGTCAAGTGGAGAAACGAATTATTTGTTAAAGCGTAAGGACAAATTCTCAGCATTCATATCTAGGGGGCAATCCCGCATCCTTTCAAGGTTATGGCTATCCAAGGCAATCCGCCCTAAAAAATTTGGGGCAAACCTTCAGCAGACCCACAATTCAGAAAAAGGGGTCTATGCATTCTTTAACTCATTCAGTTTTCGGATGTACTCTATTCGTTCTTGTAGGGCAGGCGACCGACCATGAAGGCTATCACTACTGAACAAGGGCAACCATAGCTCAAGTCTTCACTTGACCCATTCATGTATGTTTCCATTGCTCTTGGCAAAGAGAGAAATGGGCTACTCCTGGGACAAGGACACCACAAGAGCCATAACTTTTGTAAGGCACTTATTTGAGTGACGTAACTTTTTTTCGATTACTTGAGTGTCATAATTTATGTACGGCGCTCATTTAAGTATCATAACTTTTTTTCCAATCACTTAAGCGCCACATGACTTTTCAATCGATTACTTGAGTTCCATAATTTTTTAAAGCATTCAATAAGTGTTATGTCGGATTTTGACACTTGGATGAATGTTTTCAAAACAAAATTAGCACTTAAGTAATTAATTGAAAGTTATGACACTCAAATAAATATTTTTTAGAAATTATGGCACTTAGGTATTCGAAAAAAAAAATTGTGGCACTGAAGTAAGTGTTGTACGAAAGTTATGGCACTTGTGTTGTGTTTATCCCATTATTCATCGACCCAAAGAGTTGACTCTCTGACTTGTTTGATCGACTCTCTTGTTCTGGGGCAACTCGGATTTTTCCATTCCTAAATTTTCTAGCAAGGTGCACGAGATCTTCATGAAATATGACTAATGCTAAAAATTGCCACATTAGCATGATTGAAAAAATGGCCTATACATTGCATGGTTTATACATGATTATGCCCCATGTCTAATTTATCAACTCTAAATGGGGAGCACAAATTGCATATGATACATCAAATGTATAGAATGGAGGCATAACATGATGCTGAAAGGCAAGCCATTTCCACAAACGTTCTGCATTTTAATCTCCATTGAGTTGAGCGGTAGATAGGTTTCGCATTCCCGAGGTGAAGGGATTTTCTCGCAAAAAGTATGATAGCTGAAGCAAAAGAGGGATTCATTTCCCCATCTCTAATACTACAGGTAACCACTGATTAACCCTTTTGAGTGGTAGTTCCATTTCTCACTCTTGTCAAGAACCACCCCACATCAGGGCCAAATGAGATCATTCCAACATCAATATGAGGTAAATGATTAGAAATTTTCTTACTTGAACTAACATCAATCTTCCAGTGTTTCTTTGCATTATACTCGAACTTTAATTCAAGTACCTTAGGATGATGAAGAGCATTTTTTTCTCTGTCCTATGCACTTTGTCTTTTGCATAGCCCACTTGAACCTACAAATTCATTTCTTTGGTGATTATTCGCTCATTACAAGGCGAGGATGACATTTTTCTAAGGAGCAAAATTGAAAGAAATCGGGTCAACAAAGAATTCCCGAACGAACTCATCTCTTGTATGCTAAATTTTTACGTAATATTTGCCATGATTTTTGTTTGTAAATGTTTATGTTGTAGTAATTCCTAATCAATGGATGGTAAAAAATGAGCAAATTCAGCCCGAAAGAAAAAGGGCCTGCTAAAAAAAAATCAATCAAGATGTGGAAAAAAAGAGATTGGGATGTCTCGAGAAAAAAAAGGGAGGAATCTCTTCTTGAAAAAAGAAAAAAAAAAGGAGTCAGGAGTAAGAAAAATAAAGGCTGGTCCCACAAAAATCCCGAGCATCAAAAAACCAAAGTGCCTATCAAAAGCAAGGCCATTGCTCATTCAAATTCTTGTTCATTGGTAAAGTATTTCTAAATTTTAGATGTACATTTTTATATGATAATTTTATGAGACGAATTTGTACACGTTGTTCTTGTGAACTCCCAATTGTGTGGTTGTAAAGACTCCCAAGAGAAGATAGTGTAATTCTCATTCGAAGTTCATACCATCCTCAAGTAATGATGATATCGCTTGAAGACAAATCCAGAAGGCCAAGATCGATAACGAAATTGTAATGTTCACCAACATCAAGCCATTTTCATATTCTTTCCTAGCCAAAACGAGTCTTTTTGTTACTTAGTCCCCAATCCTAACCTACGTTCAACTCTTAAAACACTCTTCTAAGTAGGACACTTGAGTTAACATAGGCTTAAATGATATTAAGCACGCACAAAGAAGTTCGTGCAAGATTATTTCTCTCGCATTTTTATAGGGTTCTCAACTTATAAACTCGGAGCAAATGATGAAAATTTCTTTTTCAAATAAACCTGTACTCGACTGGAGTCCCTTTTGA
This sequence comes from Rhodomyrtus tomentosa, assembly GCA_028455895.1. Classification (NCBI taxonomy): domain Eukaryota; kingdom Viridiplantae; phylum Streptophyta; class Magnoliopsida; order Myrtales; family Myrtaceae; genus Rhodomyrtus; species Rhodomyrtus tomentosa. The sequence goes on from JAPCWY010000006.1 coordinate 1,459,629, forward strand.
TAAAACTTTGACCTAACCTTCATTACGGTCTTAATCAAGATCTCCAGATCGGCTTGGTCGTACCAATTACGAGTTTACTCGGACCCTTATCAATGCGATGATGGTATGATTGAGTGATTCTCTTGAATCCTACAACCATGATAAACTACTTTTCTCGAGGGTGAGTGAAAGTCATTTCGGACTGAATTTCCCCATTTAGGTTTCACTCGAGGCATTCATAATGTGATAACCTCTCTGAATAGAATTGGTAATGCAAACTCGACAGAATAGTTATGCAAGAACCACATTATGGGTCATTACAGCATGTGAGAAAAATATATATTTTTGTTTCTAGTCATGCTTAACAGGAAATAGAATTGGCAATGCAACCACAGTAGAGTAGTTTAGCATGAACTCATTGATAAATTTCAGCAAATATGTTTGCACAGGCTACCTTTGACACTGTTTGATAGGTAACGCACTCTCGATGTCCGAGTCATCTTTCGAGGTCATGACATTCATTTGAGGATTTTTTAATGAACAAACCCTACTTGTGAGTGTCGACCAATCAATCTATCAAACCCTCAGGTAAGTGTGTCACATCCTTTACCGACTCATGGAGGTTAGTCCATCGATCGACTTATCGAAAGACATAGTGTTCACGCCGACTTACCGAAAGACATAGTGTTCGCGCCAATTAGCTCGGATGTCACATCTTTTACCGACTCACGGAGGTCAGTCCATTAGTCGGCTTACCGAAAGACAAAGTGCTCACGTCAATTAGCTTGGGTGTCACATCTTTACCATTAGTCCATTATTTGACTTGCCAAGAGACACACTATCTTCTTTTTATCGACTCACGGAGGTTAATCCATTAGTCAACTTGCCAAGAGACGCACTATCTTCTTTTTACCGGCTCATGATTTATAGTCCACATGATGAATTGTCGAGATACAAACATTGAATTTTATACCATGAAAGACCTACTTGCACCAGCAGCTGTGGCTTTCTCTTATCCGGAAAACTAAACTTTGCGTCAGAATGCATGCAGGTATTGCTTTCTCTACCCCCAAAACTTAATTGCGCCAGAATGCAGGGATTGCTTTCTCTACCTTCGAAACTTTACTTATGCCAGAATGCAGGTATCGGCACAATTGATTGGACGAGTGGCAGACAAGCTAAAATGAATTGGACTGAGCCCATGGTGGAAGAGAAATCAGACAAGTCCGTTGTCCTTTAGTGGCCGTAAATTTATTCATCCGTTTGAAAAGAAAATCAGTAAATATATCTTGGATATCACGATCTGAAAAAATAAAAGATAATATCTCATGAGGAAATCTTTTCATATGAAATGGAAATACGCGTGCGGTGGGAAAGAAAAAGAAGATTGTGATTTTTCACTTTGAAAAGTTCAAGTCGTTCCCTGCCTATAAAGAAGACTTGACAAACGGCCATCCAAAGAGAAAAACAAAAATAAAAAATAAAAAAGAGGGGGCATTTTTAGGCGGAAAAATTATCAAAAAAATCATAAATCTATTGCAATTGTTGTGCCAATTCAGTTCTAAAACTTCTTCTTTTTTTGTCGATTTAGTCCTAAACCTTTTGCATTTGTGCCAATTTAATCCATCGGGCGATTTTTGGCCGATCAGCGTTGACTGAACGCCGACTAGCCGACAACCTCATATTTCAATAATATGTTGTCGAAGACCTTGTATTCGAATGTTGGGACTGCTTGTGTTGATTTTAGAGCAATCGTGAAGAGGATGACAAAGAGAAAGAGCTGAGCATGCCTCATTTTTGTGGAGGATGATTTTGTTAAACTCTTTTTGTGCAATCTCTTGCGTTTATAGGTTGACTATATATAAGATTTGTCAGCGATTGAAATCATGAAATGTATTCCATTTGATATGGTCGGCGACCGCGCCTTCGAAACTTCACTAAATGTTACTATTGCAGATTACTTCCGACTCAAAGCTCAACTAAATTGCCTTAGTTCGTTGTCGACACAAATGCAATGGTTACACCTTTTTTTCTGTCTCTCTCTCTCTCTTTTTAGTTTAGGGTTTATCTCATGTACTAAACATGAGACACCTCCTCTCAACAAAAGACCAAAGCCAGGCATCACCTCCAATGAATTCCCATCATTCTTCTTGGAAGAACCGAGTTCTTCATATATCTAATCAATAATAATTGTAACTGGGTTCAATCCAAACTCCTTCACAATCGCAATTTCATGAGCTTGGGAAAAGAAGAAAGTTATACAGTAGAGATGCATGAAAAAAATTACCAAAAATAGTTTACAATTGTGTCAATTTAGTCTTAAGCAGTCTCTATATGCCAATTGAGTTCTAAATAAGTAAATCCAGCCAATTTTTGCTGGAAATCGTTAACGGTTGCCGGTAATAACATGGTGCGACACCGGTTGGAGGAGGAAGGAGGAAAAAAGAAGAAGAAGAAGAGCGAAATGGGAAAAAAAAAAAGGGAAAGAAAAGAAAAATAAAAAACTAAAAATACTGAAATGTCATAAAAATTTGCCACATTAACGCCGATCGCGCCACGTTAGCAATTTCCGGTCAAAATTGGCATAGATGCAAAAGAAAAAAAATTGGTAGTCAATTGGCATTTACCATTTACATAAAACGAATCATGTTTCAAACAGCTAATACCATTTCGTAGCTCAACTATATCACGTGATTGGGAGCATGTCACCTGGACACCTTTTTTGGTAGCAAACGCCACAAGATACTTGCCAATCCATTTTTGGAGGCTCCTCCTCGAATATTTCTAAGGACTTTTCCTTATTTTGGCCCGGTTTTGTGAGGACTCATTCATCTCTGATACTAATTACAATTGATAGCGCAACGGGAAACCCTTTCCTTAAAGCGACTTTTGTCGATGATCGTTGACGCTAGAAAATGACCAAGTCTTTATAATCGATATGATGCTGGTCATTGGTAAGTGACTCTATTGTAAAGATAATCCACGATCATTGACACAAATTTTTGAATTTTCACTACTTTTTTTTTTTTTTTTGTAACCAGATTTTCTCTACTTTATCAGTATTTCAATTTCCAAAAAATGGCATTTCTTTTCCTTAAGATTTAATTGTTCTTGACCCTGCTTACGCAATTTAAAATCTGCCCGAATCGCCACCGAACCACTTGAACAGAAAACAAAAACGAACACTTTGGTGAAAGGTGTTCCGCTTATTGTGACAGATTTCCGGTTTCTAATTGAACATCATTTGGCAAGTCTAGTGGGACTCTTCTAGTTTGATTTGAGGAAGTGCAATCGCGAAGACCGGGAATTAATTGGAGCTTGAGAATGCCGCTAGCAACAACCAGAAATTACGACACACCTTTTCGATTCGTCAGTCGCTGAAACAGCGAAAGATCATAATCAAGGCCTGAAACTTCTGGCCAAGTTCCGAACAACGCAAGTGTGGTTGGACCTATTCATGGAGATAATCAAGTTGATCCCGTTCAGACTAACAGATTAAATGCTAATAATAATCAGGCAAATCAAAAAGTTCAACAGAACATGTATAGTCCTAACTTAACAACGGACAAACAAGCAAGACCGACCCCGCCTAGGGGGCAAGATGGTCTAGGATATCGATAGATTATCGAGCAAACTGCCTACATAATAGTACTGCATTTAAGTGTTGAGGCCTGTTCATAGAAAACTACATCCGGACTAGGTCGATGTTGCTCCGTGTTGAAAATGATTCAAAATGTCTGAATTTGCCATTTCCATTGATGAAGAGGATTAATGACCCGTGAAACATATTGGTCGATCATTAGACATTGCCAACTTCGAAAGGTAGGTTTAAAATCCTTACTTAGACGTTGTGTCGCCTTTTTTAGATCGATCTCTCGTAACATTAGATTTTTCATTTAACATAAGAATTAGGGAAATGATTTTTGAGATCAGTATAATTTTCTAAAGTATGTCGTTGGAAAAGTATTGGTACGGAGGATTTTTGGGGATTGAGTTGAACGGGCAATGCTATTGAAAACGGCGATGCTTTCTACTCTAAAATTCGCTCGACACGGTTCCCTTTTCTTTTTTTTTTCTTTTTTTTGGGTTCGAACGATGCGATTCTTGCCGTGCTGCAGATAGAGCGACGCTATCTTTAAAATGGAATTAATTGATCGGACAAAAAAGGGTCCCCACATCTCGAGATCGAACGGCCGTCGTTAGACGACACCTCGACATCTCGATGATGGATGTGACGGCTAGCACGCCTCCAATGGCAGGCGACGCATTGAGAAGAGAGAGAGAGAGAGAAAGACTATTATAAAAGTAATCAACAATTTGTTGAGGACGGAACGTCGATTCCCTTCATTTTTCTCGTGTACGAGGAGAGGGACTGGCCAAACAAATAGGACAAGCAGATTGTCCAGACCTGACGTGGTACCACAACTAAGCGACAATATAAATTATAATAGCAATAATCACCCGATAGTGGACGAGAAAAGTCACGTGTTTCACACGAATTTTACGTAATAAGAAAACCCTAAGCACCGTTACCGAGGGCTCTAAAACTTTAGGTTGCGTTTAGTAATAATCCCTGAAAATTATTTCTATTTCAAAATTGTTTTCAAAATATTTTTATAACAGAAAGTCGAACACTTTTGAAATAGAAACGCGTATGGTAAAAAAATATTTCAAAATTGTTCTGAGAAACACTTTTGGACAAAAAAAAAAAACTTGCTTCTGAATTTTGAAACAATTTTCACACACCATCACAGCTTGTTTTGTATAAATCACTCATTAATTAAAAAAATTGTGGGGTCATAAATAATAAATAACCTGTTGCTCTCATCCATCCTGTTCGTGGTGCTATTGAATATAACCTGGCCCAAGGGAAAAACAAAAGCACGCGAAAGTTTCACCTCAAATATATAATCCGGAAGGTGTTTCTCGTGCTAGATGTCGCAAAGAAGCAACTCCATCACGTAACTAATCAAGATTGCATGGCACGGTGAAAAGGTTGTCTATAAATTGCATGGAAGCAAGATTGCGTCTCCACAAGCCTTTCCATCTAGAGAACAAAAATTACCAGTGAGAGAGAGAAAGATACCATGGGAGGCAACAGCTCAAGGCCATGGACTGACCTCAGCGGCGAGACCCACTGGAAGGGCATGTTGGATCCTCTGGACGAGGATCTCCGGATGTACCTTATACACTACGGCGAACGAGTCCAAGCCATTGGCGATGGGTTCAACGGCCAGCCAGAGTCGAAGGGCTACGGTCTGCCCCGGTTCCCGATGGACAAGCTCTTCCAGGAAGTGGGTCTCGAGACGGCCAATAACCAGTTCAGGTACAAGGTGACCCGGTACTTTTATGTGCCGACGAAGTTGCTCAATCTGCCACTAGTTCCAGATAGGTCTTGGGCCGGGTACGTCGCGGTGAGCACCGATGAGGTGAGCACGAAGTTTGGGAGGAGGGACATCTTGGTGGCTTGGAGAGGAACGCTAGAGCCCTTGGAGGCCATGTCTGATCTTATCGACTATCTGATCCCGGCGACCGACATTTTCCCACACAACAAGGATGTCCAGATTCACGGTGGCTGGCACATGTTGTACACGAAGAGTGGTTTATTTGATCCGTACATATGGCATAGCGCCAGAGACCAGGTTTGAAACTCACTCGTACTAAAGATTGCTCTTGCTAATTTACCCTGGAATTTATTTAACTAAAGATTGTACTACTTTGGTCAGGTTCTAAAGGAGGTCCGGAAGCAAGTTGATCTCTATGCCGGTAAAGATGAGACGATTAGCATAACAGTGGTTGGCCACAGCATGGGCGCGGCTTTGGCAACGCTCAACGCGCTGGACATCGTGACCAACAAGTACAACGTGCCCACCGGCCATCCCGAGAAAGCCTGCCTGGTGACTGCGTTCACCTTCGCCGGTCCCATGGTCGGGAACGAGAGCTTCCAGGAGTTGTTCTCATCTTCTGCGAAGCTCCGTGCCCTTCGCGTGGTCAATGCCATTGATATCGTTCCCTTCTTCCCTCCAATTGGATATGACCACGTCGGAGAACAGCTGATGGTCGACTCGCGCAGGTCCCCATACCTGAGGCCCCTCACCACTAGTATTTTCGGAGCCATTGGAATCGCACATCAGATGGAGACGTACCTGCATCTAGTCGCCGGGACAGAAGGGAACGGCAGTAGCCACTTTGATCTCAAGAACCGACGCGATATTTCGCTGTTGAACAAGAATTATGATGCCCTGGACGATAAGAAGTACAAAATTCCGGCGAATTGGTGGGTGGAGAAGAACAAGAACATGGTCCAGAATGGGAACGATGGAAGGTGGAGCATGGCCGCTCCGTACATCCCACCTCTATCAGAAGATGATCAGAACGAATAGTCCTAAGTCTGATAAGCTATTACCAATAAGTTGCTACTTTATGGCTTAGTAGCAGCAGCAGAATAAAGGTTCCTAATGCAAAATTGGAGTGGTATGATTGAGTTGTACTATGTGGTCCTAAGTTTTGTGTGTCGCACTGATGGTCCTAAGTTATGTGTCCGATCTTTTGTTTACCTTCATGTCCTAAAATAAATATGATCTTAAATGAATATTAAAAATTGTTTCAGTATTATTTGTTTTTTATTAGTAGTCTTATTCTGTAAATCTCGATTTCCTAATTTTTCTTTTGGTCGAAAAAAATTCCCATTTCATAGAGCGTAATAATTCTCAAGAAGTACATAGAATGATTCCAAGCCTAGCAAATTTCAAAAAGCATATGACAAATCACACCTAAAAACACACTTTTATCCCTTATAAGAATAAATTTGTCATTGCAAAAGTTCGATGGCCGATTCCCAGAATCAGTGATGAACACTCGCCGAGATCTCCCACGGCATTTTCAACGGCTTGCAGGACGTGCCTAGGTTCGACGTCCTCATCACTATTGCTGAACATAAATACCAATAATATCAATGTGTTGAAAAAACACAAATTAAATACCTACAAGGACCTCCCAGATTTCCTAATTCGCCCTCCCTTCTTTTTTTCTAGCCTTCTAAGTTGAAAAATCTCGTTTAAGTTCACAACCAAACAAACTCGAGATCAATTAAAGTTCGCGATCATTAAATCATTTCAATTTAGCCCGGATGTCTATTGCTCATGGATTCTTGATAATAACGAGATTTGCTATCACTCGCGCCATTCTAAACGCCTAAAATGCATATTCATCTCGGGAAATCTACTTAAGCCATCGATATGACGCCGGAAGTACAGTTTATGGTACATAATAGGAGCTGTGAACAGAGCCCAAAGTTCACCAGCAGACTAGTAGATTCACTTCGATCGGCCATGCAAATGATACAATAAACGAGCCGATCATTAGACATTACAAACTTCAAACAGAAACCCCTTCCTCATTTGCACTTACTCAACACGATTTATTGAACTGTTGATTTATTTTTGCATAAGAAACCCATCTCAAGTACAGTGTTCTTATGTGTTACCATGATTTAGTACCCGAAGGTTTGTGCTGGTACTGGTCCAGCGCTTCCTTGTTCTAACTTACGGTCCTCACGCAATTCATCCGCGGACTTCCCAAGTAGCTCCTAGAAGACCACATCGCCATATCAATCGATCAGCATGGCATTGAGGTCTGACACAGACCCTCATCGGAGCCCTTCGCAATACTCTAGGAAGTTTGCTGTGACCGCGGACGCCTCATTCCATCTTGACCCTGACCCTCTTTGAGGCCAACCCTTGTTTGCCTATCTGTTGGTTAGCCAAATGTGTCGTATCTAGTAATATCGCCTTGGGGGGGGGGGGGGGGGTTTGAGGTGAATAGGTGGTTCTGATCTTATTCTAAACTTAACGCGGAATTAAAACAGTTTCAATCACAGCCCAAACGAGAATAGTGAGATAACGTGCAAATGATCTAAACAAAATAGTAAGAGTTTAGAGAAGAGAAAATTGCATGCTTGATTTTATAGTGGTTTGGCTTGTTAGGTTTATGTTCACTCTTCGACGATGACAGCCGATTTGTTGGATTCTACTAGAATGATTTTAAGAAGATTACAAGAGATGATACTTTCAGTCACTCTTACAAAACCTCACAATGAAAGAACTTTGATTTCTTTGAAACAAGAACGTGAATTTGAACCGCTTAGTCTTTTGGAATTATATGTTCACTTCTTCCCACTTCACTGGTCATCATGGATCGTCTTTTATACTCCTTTGCTTGCAAGCTAGCCGTTGGACAATCCTTTAAAGGATCGCTCTTCGATAATTGATTAGGCGTCATCAATCGTGATTGAACAAGACTATATCTGGAGAAGATATGGTAGCCATTGGAATATGGTCTAAACTCTTCAGATTCAGCCATCCATACAACTAAATCTTCAGTTTTCAAAAGTATAATAGATCTAAACAATCAATAAGACTCATTTTTGGAAGATAATATCCAATCATAGATATTCTTCTAATCTAATTGAAGAAATATCTTGGCACTCAAATATTACAAACTTCTATAAAATATAACGCCTTTAATGGAAACTAGCCAAACGTGGTTCTTCAGAATCTGTCAGATAAATATCGTAGAATCTGAACAATATTTAGAAGCAGTCTTCAGAAATAGAGACTATCTGAATTAGAACAGACTTTTGAATTGTGACATTGAGCTTTAATAAAGTCATTCTAACACGTTATATACAACTCCAGACTAATAAGCCTTCAAAGGCAATAACATGCTCCATCTAAACAACTTCAGAAGCAAATACATGACTTCATCCACTTGAGTCAGAATGCTAGAGTTGGATCAATTTAAGCTTCGATTCACTCGTTCATTTTGCAATAAAACTTTATAAACATTGTGACGCCCTGGAAATTCGAACTTTTTCTAATGATAGAAATTAGATTATGAATTATCTGTGGATTGCATTTTATTGCCTTGGAATAAATTTTGATGAATTAGATAAAAGAAATTGAGAATTTCCTAAATCGACGATCGAATTAGTTTATGATTCGATCGATTGATCGTATCGTTTTAGGTTCGAGATTCTTAAACCTAAACTTCATTCTAACACCATTGGTTTGGAATTGGACGAGATTGTCCTCAAAAGATTGGGGATGGACCAAAATACCCCTAGGACGAAATTTGACGAAAATGCCCTAAATAGATTTTCAATTGACCAAATTGCCCTTGAGTGGATAATTTATCAAAATGCCCTTGACATTTGAAGAAATTACCAAAATGCCCCTAGGGTTATAGAACATGACATCATCATGATGTCACTATGACATCATCACAACATCACCATGACATCATCGATGACATCGCACGACACCATTGATGACATCATCATCCTCTTGTCCCACATAGAATATGAGGAAGGGCTACACTCCTCATCCCTCCCTATATATCTCTCTCCCTCTCATCCCACTCACACTCACTTCGGCCATGTGCTAGGTCGTGTGCCGGTAAGCGACGGGCCATGACCAGTCACTCTCGGGCATGGCCTAGAATTATGGCTCGTGTGACCGGGCCATGGCTGGCTAAGTTGGCCGAGAGACTTGGTCGAGATCTTAGGCTGTGTTCGAGCCCGTGTCTGAGAAATTGGCCAAAGAGTTCTAAGTTCGTGGGAAGGTTTTCCAAGATTGCCGTCGCACGCCTCTTGTCTAATTAAGGGCTAGTTAACCTCTAATCCTTGATTAGATCATTAATTACGTTTAGATTAGTTAGTTAAATTATTAGGATATCTAAATAGATTAATTGAGGCCGGTTTAGACTAGAAACCTGGTTTAGGCTAAATGACCCTAATTTGATAAGTTGGTTTGGATATTTAGGAATCCGTCGTTATTTATGATTGGATGGCTTGATTGGGCGATCGTCATTGCTTGACTGTGAGTTTGGGACAAGTGAATCAAACAATTGATCAATTGGTTAATTGAGTTGGCTATGTTCAAATTTAGCGTACGAATCATATTTAATTAAATATGCAACCAGGTTTTCACAAATGAAAACATGAGAACACAAGTTCCCATGTTCAGAAGGAACAAGATCTAAAAAGAAATATTATTTCTTCCCTAAACCAAACAGGTGAACAAGTTATTTGCCTTGAGCATTTTATTAATCTGTATGTTTGGTAATATATTTGTCAAAACAGGTTAACTTGAGCATGTTGAAATCGTCATAATCTGAGCATGTGTTAAAATTACAAGTTCTGAGCTATTGTGTAGCAATTCTATATCACAAGCAATATGCTCACTCTTATCATGTCGCTCAAGATTATTATGCATGTGATTAAGTTCTATAGAAAATCAAGCAGAATCACATGTTCATGCTCTGAAACTATACTTGTGCTTAAATTCAAAATTTTAAAAAGTAATCACAAGTTCTGAGATTATTCGTAATACTGAAATGCCTCTCTTTTAGAACTTCATAATTTACTCTTGCTAGAAGAACAAAGGACAAAATTGATAATATTATGTTTAGCAAGATTTTACTAAAGAGTAACTAAACTCTAGTTGCAATTCCTTTTTTTGTCAGAGTATTGTTACTTCTGTGGATAGTTTTGTCATTATCAAAAAGAGAGATATTGTTAAGAGAAACCCCTAAGTAATTTTGAAGTTAACAAAACAATCTGAGTACTCTTAAGTTTCGAGATAATGCCGTGGAATACTTGTTTTGCAGATTATCCTTTGGTGCGGGGATGTACAGGTTTGAATCTATCAAAAGGATTTTTACTTAGATGGGATTTCTGATGGACTTAGAGGCTGATTCGAGCTCAGACGTTGAGCGGGGATAGCTCAGACGTTGGAATGATGCTCAAGCTCTGAGTGGAGTATTCACGCGTAGTAATCAGAACTTGAAGAGAACTTTGAAATGCACTTACTCGATACACTACAACGGATACAATTGAACTGGATCATTCTTGAAGATTCTCGAGGATAAAGATCAATCAAGGATATGAAATCAAGGTGTCACGACTCGAACCTCTAATCCTCCTTCTTAGATACCGCCTGTAGCAGCCCGACTCTTATACTTCGGCTCCATTACCTTAACAAGTGCGTGTCATTTACCTAAAAAAAAATTGTCAATGGTAATAGAGTGAGATAAAATCTTAGCAAGTAGAATTCTAAACCACCGACTAATTCCGCTAATGATAAGTCCATGCATAGGTAATTCAAGGAGACATCGAATTGTAAGGCTATCCAATTATAAAGTTGACTTGAAAGAAACACTCTTTAGGTAGAAACCGATTACATGTGATATGCCATAATTCATGACTATGAACAACAAATATGAGATGCATATCAATCGACACTATTGTGCCTTGACAGTGGTAATCATGCAATTGCAATGCGTCTCGTACCGCCTCTGAGACCGGCCCAGATCACATAGCAAGGCTACCTAGTCTCACAGCAGGGTATTTCCATATCTCCATGGGGCATCAATGCAAGCACCAAGCTCAATTCCACTTTCACCGAAAATAAAATCTCGAAAAAAAAATACTGAAAACACGATTCGCGATCTAATACGCGTAGGCTCTGATACCACATGTGAGCTGTGAATTTTATTCGTATGCAGCGACCCGAGAATCGCACGTATATATACACGAATCACCAATCCATATAGTTAAAAAAATAAACGCACCTTGTTGCGGATCCATCGCTCTTAATGCGAAATTGCGACGATTCAATACACAAGATCTTCTCCTCTATGAACCCTCTTTATCGCCAGCTTCAATGAGACTGCCCTCACGTATCATTCTGACGACTCCTTATGTAAGGTTTTGCGGACATCAGGGTTTAGAGGAGAGACTTGAACTCTATTTATAGAAAATGAAATCTATCCACTCATTAAAGATTATGTTTATCACGGCCCGCACTATCCAGCCCCATATCTGATTAGAATTAGGAAACTGTATATATATTTCTTTATTAGATCAATTAATTTACAATAACAATTAATAAAGCCCACAACAAATATATTTTATAATATATTCTAACACACCTTTCAAGTTACAATTATCCTTTCCTTCACTCCTCAAATCATCTTAATTCCATAGCATCTTCTCACCAAAAGAAGATTGCTTCAAGGAGTATCCTTTGCTGCTATTTCCATTCTTAACTAACAATACATCTTTCTCCTCCATTGGTTTTTCCACCTCAAATTTTGGTATAGTAACTATGACTTTTTTTTTCAACTTTTGGGAGGTTGGGTGTTGCATGGTGCCTAGTGCAGAATGTAAGTGATATTATATCACTCAGAGAGAGTTTTGAATAATCCAGTCATCACTATGAGCTCTTATGCGACTTGCTCTTTGCTCTAGATCCCTTGTTTGTGTAGAGCCCCAAACGATAGCCAAGTCCTTTTGTTTTGCAGGAACTCTGCTTTTCCTCCCTTTCTCGTTGAAGAGATGCTTCCCTGTCTTGCATCTCTTCTCGCATTTTTTGCATCTCTAATAGCCTTCACTTCAGCCTCTAGTGTGGCATCAAGTCTCTTGGGCTTTGGAATATGTACAACCGCAAAGATTGGCCATATCGAATAACATCACCAACATGCAAGTCCACTTATACCTTTTTCTTGACCAGGTTCTGTTCGAGTGCTTCTCATGATTATAGACTTGATATTCTTTTGTTATTTCTCTTTGCTTGTTGCAATGTCCGCCAAATACTCCTATGATAGCTGTTTTGTTTGTTTCGCAATCTTGGAGGAATGCTTCATCAAACTGTAAACTTAAGACAACCACTTTCTCCTCCGTGAGAAAGTATTTAACAGGATAATCATTCACCCAACATGTTTATTACTTTACAGTTTGTAGAACAATCCATCCATCCCCATCTTTCCCCCCTTTTCACTAACTGTGTAAGGTTTTTGTATAAGAAATTTTGCAAATGCCTATCCTGATTTATGTGAAAAGATATTCAAGTTAAAATACAAATACTGTGCATAAGATGTAGTAGTCCGAACTCTTCTTCAAGGGAAGCTCTTGCTGCAAATTCACTGCTTAAATGTCCATCCACATTGGCAATGCTACAACCTGTTTCACCTAAAAGATTCCAGCCTTTGACCCACCCTCCTTGCCATATTGATGTCTCTTTGGACTCTGCCATGGCCCGCATCTCATAGGGACTAAAAAGAATCTCCAACTCAAAGGCTGGCACATTTCTCATGCCTATCTGCATGTCCTATGTTGTACCCAAAGTCTCTGCACTGCTTCTTCAATGAGTATTCCCTCCACCTGTCTCTCTTTTTTTTTTTTATAAGTATATATTCTCCTTGATAACCTTGACAAGCAATCTGCTAAAGGAAGTCTTCCCAACCATTTCTCCTTCTACCTCCAATTCTCTAATCATACAAGCCTTCTCTTATGATAAAATAAAATTTAGCAGCAATTCCTACAAGAGAATTCGGGTTAAAAATTCATGGCAACAAATATTGATCCTTACACGCACAAGCAAAATAGCTGATCAATTGAGTAAATCTCTCACCAACGATCACCACAGCAACCAGCTCCATTTTTTAAGAGATGGAGGCGATTAGCATCTCTCACTAAAATTTCTCTTTGTACGATATTATATACACACACACACACTTGGAGACAGTATGGCAATCACCATAAACCCTAAGGTTCTTCCTTATCTGTAAAGGACTTCCAGGTTCTATATTTAGCAAGCCAAATACTATCCCTAGCCTTTCGTTGTGCCAAAAAAAAAAACATGTCATTCTTCTCATCATTGTCAACAACACGCAAGAAACATTGCAAATCAGAAACATTGCCTCGTTTAGTCATCACACTGCCTAGTATATCTAGCACCTGATAAATCTCCTCAAACTGTTCGAAGGATCTATCTCCTGTACCAAATATATAAACCCTTTTCTTTATCTCCATCCAATTATAGCCGGCACCTTTTTTTTTGTTCACAACAAATCCAAAATCATCCAAACCAACAGATCCATCATCCGAAAAAAGTCTCTAAACCTCAAAGCATAACCACGAGTTCAAGCCTATAAGCAAGTAATTGTCCTTTCGACACACCGTCCAATTCACCTATCAATCGCCACACTGTACCCACAAAACACCAAGATCATCAATGCCTTACGTAGGGGTCAACAATAATATTCACTAGTAGTGACATGCATTTGTAAGTTTCAACGTGTTCATGCTTACCAACTATTTCAGTTACTAGCGCACTTTATCACTCCATTTAACCTAAGCTTTGATACCAATAAAATATGTCACGACTCGAACCTCCAATCCTCCTTCTTAGATACCGCCTGTAGCAGCCCGACTCTTATACTTCGGCTCTATTACCTTAACAAGTGCGTGTCATTTACCTAAAAAAAAAAATTGCAAACGATAATAGAGGGAGATAAAATCTCAGCAAGCAGAATTCTAAACCACCGACTAATTCCCCCAATGATAAGTCCATGCATCGGTAATTCAAGGAGACATCGAATTGTAAGGCTATCCAATTGCAAAGTTGACTTAAAAGAAACACACTCTTTAGGTAGAAACCGATTACATGTGATATGCCATAATTCATGACTATGAACAACAAATATGAGATGCATATCAACCGACACTACTGTGCCTTGACAATGGTAATCATTCAATTGCAATACGTCTCGTACCGCCTCTATGACAGGCCCAGATCACACAGCAAGGCCACCTAGTCACACAGCAGGGTCTTCCCATATATCCATGGGGCATCAATGCGAGCACCAAGCTCAATTCCACGAGCCAAAATCGGCTCAGATTCAAGTTATCAAGACCATGCTTATGCACATGATTCATGAATGATGCGCGTCTTCAATATTGCCTTTGTCGGGTTCTATAGTAACAAATTTATCATTCACATATCCACAATACATTGTATTAAACTACCCTAAAGCTCTCAGTCCATTCAACCCTACTATGTCATAATCTCTCACAATGATATTCCGGAAAGCATGTCCTGGGTCTAGAAATCAACCAACTACTGGACAGCAAACATGGTAGTACCATAGCATGACTTAAATTCTATTCCGCATTTCCTTTGCAACCTAAATTCCTATCACCTAACCGCAAAACGTAGCCCAACATACCCTTTTTATCTCATAATTCCACCAACTTCAGAACCAAACCCAAAATAACTCCAACAAGGTCAGTAGGGCAATATCATCACCCAAAGCCAATGTATCCTTCCTCTTGATTGAGTTGTCCCACCCATGGTCTTAAGGTTCCTTTTTTTTTTCCCCTCTTTCTACAATTTGTCACCCAAAATTCCCTTCCTCGACACTTTAAAAGTCTCAGCTAGCTGAATTCTGTAACATGCACTAAGTTCACAGTTGATTACGTTCCTCCTTTACCTCAGCTCCTCTGCATTCGATCCACCCAGCATCGCCTTTACGGCGATTCAACTACTAATTCAATTTACCAGTTGCCTCAACTAAATACGCGTACAAACCGTTTCAACTGAGAATCACCACAACTCTTCGTCATTACACTCTAGCTGCAATCAAATGCGGCTACTCTCAGTCGGCCCTCTCACCGATAGGCCATTTTGGAAGAGCTAGTAAATGGGTTAGAAGTCACTTGCCTTGTACATCATCGCAGCCGAGCTCGCGTTTACCAGTTGTTAAGAAGCCGTCGGAAGCTTGGATGGTCAAAGGAGCTAAATGGCGGAGGAGGAGAGCTTCGCGGCAATGATACCTCCAAGGGAGTCTATAAACCGCAATAAATGAGTCTTCCTTTTCACAACTTGAGGCTGCACGGGGCTTTAAAGTCAAGTGTGAAGTGGGCATGTGTGGAAAATCTAATGGGTAGACAAGATGGGCTGCATGATCCACATTGGTTGGTTGGAAATAGAAATAAAAGAAAGATAGTTGTCCAAGGAAGGTTGGGCCAGCTCTACAAGGCCCGAAAATGAAAAATCAGCTACGGGGGCGTTACATAAGGAGACACACATACGACTTTCCAAATGAATGAAATCATCTATGTAAATCCAGGATCGTAATTGTATGGGCGATTTGATCAGAACGGAGAAGACTTTCCTTTGGCAATCACCAACGGCTACGAGATCTTCTTTTAGTATATGTCTTGTCCAAATGGGAAGTTTTGAAGAGACCTCTTCTGAAAGCTTTGCAACGGTTAGATTGGAGGCGGAAGAGTATAAAAGACATATTAAGGTCGAAGGGACAAAACATCAACTTTAAAAGGGAAAAGTCTTTATAATTCTTAAATCGAGAGTACTTCATTTCATATACACTTCTTGATTAATCCATTGTAATTGTGAGGAGGTGTACACAAGAGTGTTGAATACTAGGTGGGGTATCTTACATGTCAAGGAGACTACTAAACTGGAACCTCTCGAGCAATTTACTAGTGAAATCTAGCCGATTGACTGCTAGCCGAAAAAGTGGACGTAGGTAGACATGGCCATTTGGGATCGTGGACCCGAAACCAGCCTGTTGACCGACCCCGAACCGGCCTGTTGATCGGACCCACGGTTTTGAACCAGAACCGGTACCGGCCTTCAAGGGCCGGGTCTAGTTTCATATTTTTCGGAACTGTTTTATAAAGAGAAAAAAAAAATTAAGTGGGGGAGCTGGGAGCGGGAGAGGAAGACCTAAAAATGGCTATTCCCCGGGTAAGGTCGCCGGGGGAAATAGCCAAACGGCTCTTTTCCCAATACACACACACACATACATATACAAAAACAAGTTCTGGAGCGACGAAACCGCCAGTTCCAAACCGGAACAGGATACAAGCCTATTAAGGGCCGGTTCCTGAATCGGAACAGGCAGTTCCATCGAACCGGCCATGTCTAGACGTAGGCTTAACTAGAGCCGAACCACTATAAACCCTTTGTACAGTTTTCTTTATCCCTACTTTGATCATATCATATATCTTGTAATAGTAAAACTACATATGAATAGTCTATAGTGATATACAATGTTGCCATCATCTAAGACGTTATACAAGCGTCTGTGCAATTTGTATTCCGCGAAAACATTTAAATTACATTATAATCACCTATTCACCCCCCCTCTAGGCAATAACGCTAGGCACAACAAGGGGTGGCTATTATCCCTTGCCATCAAGGTAGGGGATCCATTTACCTGCAGGATCCAAATGCACTACCTTAAAGGCGGGGGTAGCTGTGATCTCCTGTCTTTAAGGCATAGGATCTTGACAATTAGATCCATTGGATCTTCCTCTCTTTTATAGGGGGAAGATCCGATGGTAGGAGTGGCTGTGATCTCATGCCTATTCATTAGTAGGATCTTAACAATTTGATTCATTAGATCTTCCCTAGTGGGGGTGCCTATGATCGAATACATTCATCTGCAGGATCCTGGCAATTTGATCCAATAGATCTTCCCCCTTTTATAGGGGAAGATCCAATGGTGGGGTTGGCCATGATCTCTTGTCTTTAAGACATGAGATCCATTCACCTGCAGGATGTGGAATCCTTGCCTTAAAGACAGAATATGCTGACAATTTGATCCATTAGATCTTCCTCCATTTTATAGAAGCGACAATCCAATGGGGGGGCTATGATCCCCTGCCTTGAAAGGTAGAGGATCCATTCACCTATAGGATCCTAACAATTTGATCCATTGGATGTTCCCCCTAAAAAGGGGGAAAATCCAATTGTATGGATGGCTAGGCAAGGGATCCATTCACCTATAGTATCTAGATCACCTGCCTTTAAGGCAGGGGATCCTGATAATTTGATCCATTGGATCTTCCTCCTTTTATAAGGGAAAGATCGAATGGTAGGGGTGGCTATGATCCCCTGCCTTTAAGGCATGGAATCCATCACCTTTAGGATCTTAACAATTTGATCCAATAGTGCGGGTGGCTATGATCAGATCCATTTACCTGCAGTATTCGGATCCTCTACCTTAAAGGCAGGGGATCTTGACAATTTGATCCATTGGATCTTAAGGTGGCTATGATCCCCTATCTTTCAGGCTTGAGATCCATTCAACTACAGGATCCGGATCCCCTAACTTAAAGGCAAAGGATCTTGAAAAGTTGATCCATTGAATCTTCCCCCTTTTATAGGAGGGAAGATCCAATGGTGGACCATGATTGGATCCATTCACCTGCAGGATTTGGATCCCCTGCTTTAAAGGTAGGGGATCTTGACAATTTGATCAATCAGATCTTTCCCCTCCTTAAAGGCAGGAGATCCATTCACCCACAGGATCTTGATAATTTGATCCAATGGTGGGGTTGGCTATGATCCCCCTCCTTAAAGGCAGGGGATCCATTCACCTGCAAGATTCGGATCCCCTGCCATTTTGTTGATAAATTGAACCATTTGATCTTCCCCCTTTTATAGGGGGAAGATCCAATGGTGGGGATTCGGATCTCCTACTTTCATGATACGGGATCCTAACAATTTAATACATTGGATCTTCCCCCTTTTATAAGGGGAAAATCCAATGGTAGGGGTGGCTATGATCCCATTCTTATTCTCCTGCAGGATCCTGACAATTCAATTCATTGGATCTTCCCCATTTTATAGGGGGAAGATCCAATGGTGAGTAGAGGCTGGGATCCCTTGTTTGGATTCATCCACCAGCAAGATCTGAATCCCCTATTTTAAAGTAGGAGGAAGATCCAATGGTAAGGGTGGCCATGATCCCCTTCCTTGATTCATTCGCATGCAAAATCCTAGCAATTTGATCCATTGAATCTTTCCACTTTTATAGGGTGGAATATCCAATGGTGGGGGTGGCTATGATCCCCTGCTTTTAGGGCAGGGGATCCATTCAACTACAAGGTCTAGAACCCTGACCTCAAAAGGCAGGAGATTTTGATAATTTGATCCATTAAATCTTCCTATTTTATAGGGGGAAAGATCCAATGGTGGGGGTGGCTATGATCTCCTGCCTTTAAGGTCAGGAATTCTGACAATTTGATCCGCTAGATCTTTCCCTTTTTATAGGGGGAAGATCTAAGGGTGGGGGCGGCTATGATCGCATTATCTGGATTCCCTGCCTTAAAGGCAGTAGATCCATTCACCTGTAGGATCTTGACAATTTCATCCATTGTATCTTCTCCCATTTATTATGGGGAAAATCCAATGGTAGGGGTATCTATGATCACCTGACTTAAAGATAGGGGATTTGTTCACCTGCAGAATCCGAATCACATGCCTCCTGATAATTTGATCCATTGGATCTTCCCCCTAAAGAGGGAAAGAACCAATGGTGGGGGTTGCTATGATCCCCGGCCTTTAAGGCTGGGTATCCATTCACCTACAGGATCCGGATCACTTGCCTCAAATATAGGGGATCCTGACGATTTGATCCAATGGTGAGGGTGGCCATGATCCCCTGCCTTTAAGGCAAGGGATCCATTCACCTACAGGATCTAGATCCCCTACCTTAAAAGCAGAGGATCCTGGCAATTTGATCCATTGGATCTTCCTCTCTTTTATAGGAGTGAAGATTCAATGGTATGGGCGGTTGTGATCCCCCGCCTTTAAGGCAAGGGATCCATTCACTTGTAGGATCCTGATAATTTGGTCCATTGAATCTTCCCCTTTTTATAGGAGAAGATCCATTGGTGGGGGTTGCTATGATCCCTTGCCATTAAGGTAGGGGATCCATTCACCTGCAGGTTTCGGATGCACTGCCTTAAAGGCAGGGGATCCTGACAAGTTGCTCCATTGGATTTTGATCCAATGGCGGGGGTTGCTGTGGTCTCATGCCTTTAAGGCAAATAACCCAGACAATTTGATCCATTGGATCTTCATCCCTTTTATAGGGGAAGATCCGATGGTGGGGAAGGCTATGATCCCCTGCCTATTCACCAGCAGGATCTTGACAATTTGACACATTAGATCTTCCCTATTAGGGGTGGTTATGATCGAATCCATTCACCTGCAAGATCCTGACAATATGATCCTATGGTGGGGTAGCTGTGATCCTCCGTCTTTAAGACATGAGACCTATTCACCTGCAGTATCCGGAACCCTTGCCTTAAAGGTAGGGGATCCTGATAATTTGATCTATTAGATCTTTCCTCTTTTATAGGAGGGAAGATCCAATGGTGGGGTGGCTATAATCCACGGCCTTTGAGGCATGGGATGGATTTACCTGCAGGATCCGAATCCCCTACCTTAAAGGCAGCATATCCTAACAATTTGATCCATTGGATCTTCCTCCCTTTTTTATAGGAGCGAAGATCCAATGGTGGGGTTGGCTATGATCCCTTGCTTTTGAGGCAGATGATTCATTCACCTGCAAGATCCTGACAATTTGATCCATTGAATGTTCCCCTAAAAAGAGGGAAGATCCAATTGTGGTGGTGTCTATGATCCCCTGCCTTAAAAGCAGGGGATCCATTCACATACAGTATCCGAATCACCTGCCTTAAAGGCTGTGGATCCTTACAATTTGGTCCATTGGATCTCCCCCCTTTTAGTGGAGCGAAGATCCAATGATGGAAGTGGCCATAATCCCCTGCCTTAAGGCAGGGGATCCATTCACCTGCAGGATCCTGACAATTTGATCCATTGTATCTTCCCCTTTTATAAGAGGAAGATCCAATGATGAAGGTGGCTTTGATCCCCTGCCTTGAAGGCTGTGGATCCATTCACCTGCAAGATTAGGATCCCCTACCTTAAAGGAAGTGGATCCTGACAATTTGATCCATTAGACCCTCCTCTTTTTATAGGGGGAATATCCAATGGTGGGGGTGGCTATGATCCCCTTCCTTTCAGGCAAGGGATCTTGACAATTTGATCCATTAGATCTTCCTCCTTTTTATAGAGAGAAGATCCAATGGTGGGGGTGGCCATGATCCCTGCCTTTAAGGCAAGGGATCCATTCAACTACGAGATCTAGATCCCCTTCCTTAAAAGCAGAAGATCCTGGCAATTTGATCCATTGGATCTTCCCCTCTTTTATAGGAGCGAAGATTCAATGGTAGGGGCGGTTGTTATCCCCCGCCTTTAAGACAAGGGATCCATTCACCTGTAGGATCTTGATAATTTGGTCCATTGAATCTTCCCCCTTTTATAGGGGGAAGATCCATTGGTTGGGGTTGCTATGATCCCTTGCCATTAAAGTAGGGGATCCATTCACCTGCAGGTTCCGGATGCACTGCCTTAAAGGCAGGGGATCCTGACAAGTTGCTCCATTGGATCTTGATCCAATGGCAAGGGTTGCTGTGGTCTCATGCCTTTAAGGCAAATAACCCAGACAATTTGATCCATTAGATCTTCATCCCTTTTATAGGGGGAAGATCCGATGGTGGGGGAGGCTATGATCCCCTGCCTATTCACCAACAGGATCTTGACAATTTGACACATTAGATCTTCCCTGTTAGGGGTGGTTATGATCGGATCCATTCTCCTACAGGATCCTGACAATTTGATCCAATGGTGGAGTAGCTATGATCCTCCATCTTTAAAACATGAGACCCATTCACCTGCAAGATCCGGAACCCTTGCCTTAAAGGCAGGGGATCTTGATAATTTGATCTATCGGATTTTTCCCCTTTTATAGGAGGGAAGATACAATGGTGAGGGTGGCTATAATCCCTGGCCTTTAAGGCATGGGATGGATTTACCTGCAAGATCCGGATCCCCTACCTTAAAGGCAGCGTATCTTGACAATTTGATCCATTGGATCTTCCTCTCTTTTTATAGGAGCGAAGATCCAATGGTGGGGTTGGCAATGATCCCCTGCCTTTAAGGCATAGGATTCATTCACCTGCAAGATCCTGACAATTTGATCTATTGGATGTTCCTCTAAAAAGAGGGAAAATCCAATTGTGGTGGTGTCTATAATCCCCTGCCTTAAAGGTAGGGGATCCATTGACCTACAGTATCAGGATCACCTGCCTTAAAGGCTGTGGATCCCTACAATTTGGTCCATTGGATCTTCCCCCTTTTAGTGGAGCGAAGATCCAATGATGGGAGTGGCCATGATCCCCTGCCTTAAAGCAAGGGATCTATTCACTTGTAGGATCCTGACAATTTGATCCATTGTATCTTCCCCTTTTTTAGGGGGAAGATCCAATGGTGGAGATGGCTTTGATCCCCTGCCTTAAAGGTTGTGGATCCATTCACCTGCAAGATTAGGATCCCCTACCTTAAAGTAAGTGAATCTTGAAAATTTGATCCATTGAACCCTCCCCTTTTTATAGTGGGAAGATCCAATGGTGGGGGTGGCTATGATCCCCTTCCTTTAAGGCAGGGGATCCTGACATTTGTTCCATTAGATCTTCCTCCTTTTTTTAGAGGGAAGATCCAATGGTTAGGGTGTTTATGATCCCCTGCCTTTAAGTCAGGGGATCATTTCAACTGCAAGATCCGGATCCCCAGTCTTGAAGACATGGGATCCCTAAAATTTAATTTCCTACAACAAATTACCTTTGAAAATATAGTTTTCGTGATCAATTGCCTTGAATTGATCAAAAATCTCAAATGTCTTATTGGATCCGAAAGTAATTTTTGCCAATTTTAAAAATGTAATGAATTTGTAGAAATTAGACCTACCATTGGATTCAAAAGGCGAAAAACTATAAAGTAGAGGTCTCACAATTCCATGGGCATCCTCTAAAAAGATTTAATTTTGGATTTGGTACTCTAGGGACCAAAATGAAAAGATTTCTATGCTTTTAAGTCACTAAAGCCAAAATTGAGCAAATCAGCACGCAATTGAACAAAATTGAAATGCAGGGCAATCAAATTTAATGTCAAGACTCTAAAAATGCAAAGATTGCAAATTAAAAAACTCAAATGACATTTTTTTAACCAAATTCAACTTCATGTGTAACAAAGGAACACATAAAATTGAATATCGAATTTTGGCTTTTTATGAGGTCAAATCGAAGAGAGAATTGAAAGAAAAATGTTGATTATTTTTCTGTATTATTGTGACATCAAATGCTATTTTTCTTGCATTTTCATATTGTTGAAAAATGCTAAAAAAAAGGCAAAAAAATAAGAAAAATTATTTTTTGGTCAAAAATGGTTACTTAGGCTTGGTCAAGGCTACCAAAGTTGATTTTGTAATTTTTTAACATTTTATAAATTTTTTATGAAATTTTCAAAAATAAATTGAAAAAGACTGATCCAAAATCAGGTGTCAATAGAGAGCTCTTATGATGTAAGCTCGTAAATTTTCAGTAGTAATTTCGGTTTGAGCTCATGAATAGTTACTGATATATATATACTCTTATTTTCTTGTTATTGAGCATTGTAACAAGAGGTATGAGATGTTGATATAGTAGAATTATCTGCTAGACGTAGCCCTAATTTAAGGGTGAACCATGATAAATCACGAGTCTCGATTTCTCTTCCTTTTGTCTTCTACTTTGTTACGGTTGTGTGCCGATCCTAACACTAAGCAAGCAAATGTTGGAAGGACATAGGTTTGATAACTTCATCTTGGGAGATTGCCAAGAAGGATCCTAAATCTAAACTCATCAATATATACAGTTGGACCAACCTTCACTCAAAAACTTAAGTAATGAGTTATTGATCAATTATGATATATTAACTGCTCAACACCACATCAATTCTTCGATGTGAGACTTTTCTAACACAAATCACGCGTGCATCTCAACAATCTCCCCCTCATGAACTCACACGTGCATCTCAAAAGAAAACGTGAACTCTCAACACAGTAGAATTCCTACAATTTACTAATCAATGGAAATATAAATGAAAAAAATGATGCATTGTCGTGACCCCATTCGGAGCAAGTCCGAAGTGGCTATTGGATTGTCGAGACTCCGGATAAGACAGGGCTTGGCTTGAGTCCTCCCAGACTCATACCAAATCGTAACGGAATATCGAAATGATCGTTTACATGATTAGTGACATGTGCAAAAGTGTATATGCAAATGGAGTCACCACTAGTCTTTCTTGGAAGGTAGACTAGAAATCTCATTGGCAAGTCGGGAGAAGCCGTACGATTCTACACAACTAGAGATTATGAGCTTGGGAATTGGTTATGTCGGTCCTACCACTAATTTCCTTTTCGGTACCTAAATTGGGTGTTTTAACGATTTCAAAGTTTTCATGCAAATGGGAGACTACCCTATAAATCACAATCAGGTTATAAAGTTCACAATCAAGAAATCAATAGACGGATAAATCACATGAAATAAGTATAGTAAAACTCTAAGAGCTTAGTGATATATCTGATTAGTTCTCAATTTCAAATATGCACACGATTTGTCCAAAAATGGAAAAATCGTCCAATTTCGAGAAATCTACGTCCAAAACTAAGAAAATTAGGTCAAACTAGTCAAAACTAGCCATTTCCTGTTTTTACATAAGTTTTTACAATCTATGACATTCGGTTATGATCTAAACCTCAAAACCGACTAGCAAATGTTTTGAGTAGCTTTATTTTTTAAATTACTGAATTTCTCTTGTGGCTAGTGATTCGACTTATTTTCTTCCCAAAATGGACACTGTCAAGTTCTATTTCACGCTTTGATAGAGCCAACATGAATATACTATATATTTGATCAGATATTCACATAAAAGGTCGTAGATTTCATTGTCTCTCACGTGAATTCAACGAACTATCAAGATTCAATTTAGAGTGAGGCTTAATAGTTCATGACAGCATACATTTTTTCAGAATGAATTCCTCGGACCTTAAGGTTGTGTCCAAGAAGGTGCACTGGACCTGCCAATTGGCTTGCAGAGAAGAAGAAGAGGAGTCCTTTTTATTATTTATTGCTCATAGATGCAACTGAAATGTATGAAGACTTTGGCTAAATGGAATAAATTGCTGATATCGTCACCACAATCGATTTATTCGTACATAAGAAACCAACCTCCAGTATAGTTTAGTGTTGTTATGGATTAACATGATTTAGTACCCAAAAGTTTGTGCTGGTGCCGGTGCAGGGGTTTCATATTCTAGTGCCGGTGCTGGTTCCGGGGTTGCATATTCAAACTTATAGTACTCCCACAGTACATTCACAGGCTTGCCAAGAAGCTTCACGAAGTACGCATCGCTGTACGAGTCGATCATCATGGCATTGAGGTCTGACACGAACCCTCGTCGGAGGCCTTCACAATACTCTAAGAAGTTCGCGGTGATCGCGTACCCCTCATCCCATCTCAACCCCCACCCTCTCCGAGGCCAGCCCTCGTATCCCCATCCGGAAGTTAGCCTAAAGTAGTCAGCCATGCCGGTTAGGAGGCCCACTGGGGCGCTGCCATTCCCTGTCCATTGCCAGACTAGGCCACTCGTGAAGTATATGATCCCCGTGAACTCCTCCTTCAGGTCGCCTGGGAATGTCTGGAGGTAGTCCGCATTCACGAGGATGCGGCTACCATTGGTGGTTGCGATGGCGTAGGGTCTGTCTTTTGCGTAGAAGCTCTCGACCACCAGCAGAATCAAATCATAGCCTCTCCCCCCAGTATCGCTTTGACCGAATTTCTTGAGGACGAATTCGGCGGCAGTTATCAACATATCCGCACCGTACACCGTCCCGACCTCTCTCCCAAACCGGGAGTCTGGAGTCCCAGTGGTGTTGTCAAGGACCTCACATCCAAGTGGTCGGACTGCTTGTGTTGATTTCAGAGCGATCGCGAAGAGGATGACGAATAGAAAGAGCTCGGTAGGCCTCATTTTTGCAAAGGATAATTAGATCAGCTCTCGCTGTCCAATCTCTCGAGTCTGACCGCTGACTATATATAAGGTTTTGCCAGCGGTGAAAACCACGTAACATGTTCCATTTAATATAATTGCCGACTATCCCTTCAAAACTCTAGTACATGTCAGGATCGCAGATCACTCCTCGCTCAATTGAATTGCTTTAAGTTCCTTCTCGATACAGATGTACACATTCCATTTGTCTATTTTTCTCATTTTTAGTTAGGGTTTTGTCTCATGTATTAAAACTGAGGGATGCCTTCTCTCTGCAAAGGCCAAAGCAAGGCGTAATATCCGATGAGTTCCCTCCATTCTTCTTGAAAGAAACGACCTCATGTACCAACTGTCACCAAATGGTCAACGCGATCTAATTAACAAGACACATTTAAATACAAATTGCATAAATTTATTTTTCCAAATCAAGTCCCTCCCCTCCCCCCGCCCCCCCCCCCCCCCTGTGTATGTAAAAATATGCCGAATGCCTTTTCAATCTTTTTTTTTTTGGAGGGTCTGGTTCCTTTTTAGAAATTAATTGACTAGACAAGAAATCAAGAGAATTAATTGACTGTTAACTATTCTAAAAGATTTAACTCTCAGATAACATAATTTTTAATTATATTCTAACACTCTCCCTCACCCTTAATTTGGTCTTCTTTTTTGCAAAAATTTAAACTCAGATCTCCTACTTTGATATCATATAATACTTTGTGGGACCACTGTCAACCGTTTTAAAAGCTTAAATTATTAGACGAAGGCGATATTTAATTTTTAATTATATTCCAACAGTGGCTATGTATACAGATCCCAAAAACTAGTTCCAAAATAGAAGGCTAAACTTTCAAAATCTCGGATTCTTGGTTATATAGAAAATATATTCACAAGCTTGACCCAATTTTTTTTTTCATAAAAAGCCCTCTTGAAAAAAATATTATACCAAAGAGATGCGTTGTCCGACGTAACGCCTTAACCAAATGTGATAGATTGCAAAATCTTGTTTCAACTTACTAACACGAGCCCCCCGAGATATTTTTTTGGAAAAGTACCAAAGAAGTTATATATTGCATTGGTACCAATACAATCTTAAACAATTAAATTGGGCCAATTTAGTCACAAATATTTTCAAATTAGTACTAATTTAGTCCATTTGGATAATTGAGACTGAAAATTACTCATGTGAATGTCATACATTATATGTGGCATGACTGGTGTTGACATGGATTTTTTTTTAAAATTTTTTTCCTTTCCCTTTGTGTTTTACATGTGGCTAACCCCACAGGCCATGGCTAGCAAGAGCTACCCTCACCTGGGCGAGGGTCGGCCTCATCCAATGGGAGAGGACAAGCACCGGTAAGGCAACCCTCACCAAATCTAGCGAGGCCGACCCTCCCCTAGGCTGGGACAACCTCGCCTGTGCCTCGCTCAGCAAGATTCCTCACCTAGGCGAGGCCAATCCTCACCAGCCCAGGCCTATGGCCAATCGCCGGCGACCAGCCACTGGTAGAAAGAGAAGGAAAAGAAAAGCAAAGGAAAAAAAGAAACAAAATCATTAAAAAACAAATCCACGTTAGAGCTTTCGTACCACATAGAACACAAGCATCCGCTTTAGCAATTTCAAGCTTAAATTGGCCGATGGGTAACAACGTGAATAGGTTTGTGACTAAATTGGTCCAATTGAAATGTTAATGACTAAATTCTTACCAATGCAATGGTTTTCAACATTTTTCGTACTTTTCCCAAAAAAAAAATGGTGGGGCTTGCTTTCCCCCCCCCCCCCCTTTTTTGATCCAATCTGGCTTGCTTAAAAAATCCAAAAAATTATGAAGGTCCCGCTTGAGGGGGAAAAAAAAGGTGTACTGTACAGATGCATTGTCCGACGTAATGTCTCAACCGAAATATTGTGACAGATTGTAATTTTGTAATAGGTAAACAAATCCTGTTTCAACCAGCTAACAATAGCCTGTCATATTTCTTTTTTTTTTTTTTTTATATAGTTCAAGTCTATGAACAAGTATTTATTGAATATCTCTAACAGTTTTGAAATATTCAAGCCACTATTTTGTAACAGCTCTAATGAAAATTACAACCACCATCAATATTTGTAACTATCTTTTTAATGTCTTGTTTCTTTATTGACTCTCTCCTTTTGCCTACAAAGAGAATCTCCAAATCACAATTAAAACATACCACAAATAGAAAAAATCTCTAATATCTTTCAATTTATTTGCTAGGTTTTACATATAACTTTGTTGCTTATGCTCCCTCTATTATTCTGTGCGGAGTAAAGAGGAAGATCTGTTTTATCTTGAGAGAATAGCCCTTAGAGTATGTCACAACGATTTCGTATCCTGATGGACAGAATTAACATGTTTGTATGCCTCGGACATTTATTCTTATTTTTTCACATTTTCCAATAGATATTTTCAACAATACGGTTCGGTCATGTAATTGAGATCATGCCGTATGGACACCTTTTTGGTAGCGAGCAACACAAAATATTTGCCAACTCATGTTCAATAGTTCATCCTAATACGGGTTAACAAACAGTGTTCCGCAAAAGTAACTTGGGAAGAGAACAGTTTGTGGCAACATCAATTTTCTTTCAATAAGAGCAGATTAGCGTGCCTAACATGTTACAGCGATGACGTTCGATATGGCTCCAATTCCTAACCCTAGTAAGATGGGAGTTTCTGAAGTGGTGAAGGACTTCCATCGTGAAATGAAGAAGTTAAGTGGAAATGGAGATATAGTTTCAAACAATGACATACAATGGGCCTATTTGGTTCAGCATTTGGCCAAAAGATTTTGAGTGAATTGAAATACTTTTGGGCTAAATACTTTTTTTCAAAATGCAAATAGTGTTTAGCAAAATATTTGTTAAAAACACTTTTGAAAGCAACTTTGGCGTAAATGCCATTTGGTGAAAAATATACTTCGTAAAGTTTTTTTTTTATAATAATAATAATAAATGGCAGAGTGGATCAGTAGCGGCGGCCGACGATCGACGGCGAATGACAACCAGTTGGAGGCGACCGACGGCGACAACGGCGGAGGCCGCATTTGGCGGCGACGGCGGCCAGCAGAAGGCGGTCGCCAGCTGCAACCACCACCAGCAAATGGTCAGAAGCAACCAGCGGCGGTGGCAACCGGCAAGCGAATAGCGACGATCGGCGACGGTGGCGGCAGCGACCGACGGCGATGGCCGATGGCGGCGTTGACCGGCAGCCAGCGACGGCGGTGACCGGTCGCGGGGAAGAGGCGGCAAGTGAATATAACAAATTTTTTTAAAAAAATAATTACATTTGAGATGCAACTTCTCAAAGTACCTCTAGAGATACTTTGGTCTAAAGGTTTTTGAAGAGCATTTGAGATGCAATTGCATCTGTCTAAAGTGAGCCAAAAAATGAACTAAATAATATTTGCATTTGGCCAAGAGATTTTACAGCCTCAATGCTTATTTCAAATGCTGAATCAAACATGCCCAATCCACCTTTGCGTTCTTCAATCAAAGTTGAGCAGGAACTTGAGGTGCGATGCACTCTATACACAACAATGACAGTAATCATTCCAGCATTAAATGGCTATTTATGAAGTTTTGTATAGTCGAAGATGCATAACGCTTGTTTGGTGGAATTGTTGGCTGGGTCCCACTTTTTTGTGGGGCCCAGCCGATTTTGTTTGAAATAAAAATAGAAAAAGACAAAATCAAAAAAGGAGAAAAGTAAAAAAAACAAAAAAAACAAAAAAACAAAACAAAACAAAACAAAAGGGTGGGCTGCTTTATTATTTTGTTGCTTCCTGCGTATACCCTAGGCAGAAATAGAGAGGACCGAGAGCATCGAACGCAAAAGAGAAGAAAAAGGGCAACGGCTTCAGGTGAGATTTCAACAGCCAAACGTTACCAGAATCGGCTCAAATTTTAGTATGTTGTTTGTGACGCCGAGGACTATGAGGTGATCGGTATCGTCCGTTGAGAATTGTCTCCGAACTCTCCTATTGCGGTTAAGGTTTTTTTAATCCCATTTGTAATATTCCACATTTGTGATGATGAATTGCTCTTGGAATATTGATGTTAAGCCTCTAGAGAGAAATATTTTGTCTATCCTGCTATTTTTTGTGATTAGTGAAGATTTTTTTGGGTCGCCCGTGATTTTTCCCAATTTGAATTTTCCACATAAATATTGGTGTGTTTATCTTTATCATTCCGTTGTTATCTTTATATATTATTGGTTGATGCTGGATTGAATTGGAGTATTGTCGGGGAGGATAGTTTGATCCTGAATTGGCTTGCTTTGTGCTGAAGTGCCCCCCGTTTTTCCCCAATAAGAATGAGGTTGGTGAAAAAATATTAACTGGTTTAAAGTTTATTCAACTATAAAAGGAGAAACTCAAATTAGTAAGAAAGCGTCTCATGATAGTGGAAAGTAGCCAAAAAGGTTATGTCGACCTTGGGAGGGGGATAAAAGAAATTTGATGTAGGAGATCATGCATTTATGAAAATACCACAAACGATACCAAGGGTTTCTTGGTATTTCGCAGGCGTGGTGAAATTAGTCCAAAATATAAATGATCCTTTCATATCATGTAGAGAGTCATTGATGTTGCTTATCATCTCGCCTTTCCACAAACGTTATTCAATGTCCATAAAGAATTCTATGTTCTATTGAGATTTTCCCACATCGGTTGTGGAAGGAGCTGGTGGTTGATTTATAAGTGTGAGGAAAACATAAACTTTTAAGCTAGTTTTTGAGTTGAGAGAGTCCCAAAACTACCCAACACTAGTATCAGAGCCTAGGTTACCAACAAGTCTGTAACCAATAATCACACAGGAGATATATGGGTTGTCGTTTCCTTCGACCCATGTCCCGATATGTGTGGGGAGGTTGTTGAGATTGTCCCACATCGGTTGTTGAAGGGCTGGTGGTCGATTTATAAGTGTGAGGAAAAGTCTCAACCTTTAAGTTAGTTTTTAGGTTAAGAGAGGCCCAAAACCACCCAACATATTTCACGTTGCAAAATATGTCTCGAAATCATAAAAATGTTAAATTGTGCACCTTTAATGCTGAAGGCATTCTTTTAAAGAAAAATGCTCAAGGCATCAAACTATTTTTAATGTGAAGATTCAATGGAAAAATCATATCAAAAGGGAGACCACTAGGCAAATTGAAGAGGAAGCAAAACATAAATATCGGCATTTGTTTGAGAGTTGTGGTATGCATTAATCTCGAGCTCGAGGATGAAATTTCTTTTTTTTTTTTTTTTTTTGGTCGAAGGATGAAATTTCGTTTAAAAGGTGCAAGAATGTAACATATTAACCCGAACAATGCAACCTGAGGAACCATGTGGTTGGGCCACCCACTAGAGGCCCTAACAGTCCCTTCTCAGCTCATTTAGGTGGAATAATCTACAAGAGGTCGTCTTCTTCTTCTTAGAGTTTCTTTTTACTTTTCCTTTTTGGTAAAGTTCTTCTCCTTAGAGTTAGTCTTTGGGACATGAAAGAAAAAAGATGGAGACAGACGGAGAGGCTAAAGCACATTGCAAGTGCCAAACCTCATGCATGGCGCTCACTTTAATGCTAAAACTTTCAAAACGATTCCCTAAGTGTCAATTTTTTTGTAAAAAAAAAATAAAATTGCTCACTTCAATGTTAACTTCGATTTGAGCTGACGGGCTCGCCGGAGTTGGTACTTTAAGTCAGATTTTTTGAAAAAAAAAATTGGTATTTAAGATGTCGTTTTGAAAGTTTGGACACCGAAGTGATCATTCTTTAAAACATTTGGCATCTAAGTCATTATTTTGAAAGTTTAGGCACCAAAGTGAGCGTCGTACATAAATTTTGACATTTATAATGTACCTAAGTCCATATGAAGAGCATGAGAAATAGCATCGTTTATACAATGAACATTGATTGATGCCGGAAGCATTTGTAAATGATTGGTAAAATTTTCTTGTTGTTTTTCCCTCTATAAGTTAGTTATTATTTTAGGAGTCAAAATCCTAGCCCTAGATGTGTTGGCTTCATCGGTAACGCTCCAACCAAGTCCAAGCTATCCAATAGTAATAATTAGATCTCTTGCATTCCTAGGAACATATATGATTTTACATATTAAAAGTATCTTTATCCTCTTTGTCCAAACCGAACCCTGAAGCCTTCCATTGAGAGTGCATTGCTACGCTACAACACCCATCTGCCTAAAAATCGCGTTGATCATTAGATTCCTTCACCAAACATTGATATATATCCGATACATTCACCTAGAAAATAGTCAGGAAATAGTCTAACTCCGAGTCTGTCACCTACATTCAAAAATTTAAGTCAATGAGTTATGGACCAACTAGGATAATATTAAATGAACAATACCATATCAATTTTCAAATGTGGAATTTATCTAATACAACTGATGCGTGCATCTCAACATTATAAGCTTCAGAAAAAGCCTCACTTTTTAAGCTAATTTTTGAGATGAAAGAATTCCAAAACCACCCAATACTTCTCTCGGAGCCCAGGTTACCAACGAGTATAGATCCAGTCATCATTCAAAGAGGATTGTTGTTGCTATGATCTAAACCTGATGTGTGAAAGAGAGATTGTTAGGGTTATTCCACATCGGCTGTGAAAGGGACTGGGAATGAGATTGTCAAGGTTCTATCACATTGGCTGTAAAAAGAGCTAATGGTCAATTTATAAGAACGAGAAAAAAACTTGCCCTTAGGTAAAAAGAGACTTAATACCACCCAAAATGTTGCTCATTCCCCGATGCCTCTACGTGTTTTGAGGTCTCTACTGGTTGGCAACCTCAGGTTTAAGGTAGTGACCTCGGACAATATGCACGCAGGCAACGCAGACGCGTAGTGAGAAAGGGTCTATAGCCATACGTGGCGCCATCTGAGGGGGGACGGCTGCCGAGGCAATGGAGCCGTTGGGCCAGTGTCCGCGTGGTCGTAGATGATCACCCACTATAGACCAAACGTTAAAAGAAATTGTACGCTGTTTAGAGTACTTTGCGTTAAGCACTTTCTAACTATGTAAGATCAATTCTCAATTCACATAAAAAATTACTGACTTTGATGCACACATCCAAATAAACGATGTAAAAATAAAAGTATGTCAAAGTTATGTAATTCGTATGAGTCACCAAAGCACTTGCCTCTCCTCAAATGCCAGTGCCCTTTCTACCTCTAACGGTCCTCTCTAATAATTCTCTCCCTCCCCCCCTCCGGCGGCGCTTGCCGTCACCAAATCTGACCAGCTTCAAGCTCCAACATGTTCGCCAAGGCACGATGGCTGCGAGTCTTGATAACCCTGGAAGAAATGATGAGCTTGAGCTTTTAAGTAGATAGAGGAAGATTTTGAGGGGACTGATTTGGCATGGTGTGGATCAAATTAAAATGAACATTTGCCACATCCTTAAAAATGTTATATTTTTTGCATCATACGAAGTTTATGTCCCTTTGAAGGAAGGAGTTGGGGTATGTGTTAACTCAAGCTTTAACGGGATAAAAATCATGAAGTAGAATTGGTTAAAAAAGAACTACTATTATTGCTTGAACATTAATAAACTCTCTACATTTCATCTATCTCACTGTGGTCGGCGCTATCACTAAATTTCACCCTTGGAGCCACTGCAAACCCTAGTAAATTCGTTCTATTCATGAACAAGAAAATGCTTTAACGAGACAAGAACGTTTAATCAACATCGTGCATTCAGAATGATATAAAGTTAGTTTGTACCATTCTAAACGATTGAATTGCATAAGGTCCTTGCTAGGCTGACTGTCCACTGTCATTTGACATGGACGGTGCAATGCTAGCCATAAATTCTTTTGTGGATGGCACATAATAGTAAAAAAAAAAATTAAGAAAAAAAAGATCTGTGGGACTTTTTTGTGGCTAGCATAACACGACAGTGTGACCGTCATGCAAGTTTTTCCTATTGCAGAATCGTCTCGGTAATAATTTTTACTTAAGGCGTCGACATGACATCGAATTTTGTATTTTAAGATAGAAAATAAAAGTTTAGGGGCTAAAAAACAAAACCTAAAGTTCACCAGTACAAATAAATTCACCCAAAGAACATGGATGTGGCAAGGGATCATAAAAGGATTACCTTAATCAAGACGTATTGTGGAAAAGAAGGTCATGCCTGAATTCAACAGCCAAAAAAGATAACGAAAAGAGAAAGCATAGAGTCACCTTGACTGACATATTCAAATGCTAGAATGAACAAGCCAACCATTAGGCATTACAAACTTCAAGCACGATTTATTTGTACATAAGAAATAAATCTCAAGTATAGTTTTCTTATGCATTAACATGATTTAGTACGTGAAAGTTTGTGCTGGTGCTGGTCCAAGACTTCCATAAAAGAACTTATATTCCTCCCACAAATCATCTACAGACTTCCCAAGTAGCTCCCATTTAGTATAAGTCGCTATACGAATTGATCATCATGGCATTGAGGTCCGTTACAAACCCCGGTCGGAGCAATTCACAAAAGTCTAAGAAGTTTGCCGTGGTCGCATGCCCCTCATCCCATCTTAAACCCGAACCTCTTCGAGGCCAGCCCTCATATCCCCATCCGGCGGTTAGCCTAATGTAGTCTGCGATCCCGGTTATGAGTCCCGTTGGGGCATTGCCGTTGCCTGTCCATTCCCAGACTAGGCCACTCATAAAGTATACGATCCCCGTGAACTCGTCCGTCACGTTGCCAGGGAATCCTTGGAGGTAGTCCGCATTCACATGGATCTGTCTTCCACCATTGGTGGTTGCCTTGGCAAAGGGTCTGCCGTTGGCGACAAAGCTCTCGATGACCAGCAGAACAAGATCGTAGCCTCTCCCCCCAGTTCCGCTTTGACCGAATGTCTTGAGGACAAACTCGGTGGCAGCTAGCAAAACCTTCGCAGCGTAATCGACTCCTACCTCTCTCCCGAACCGAGTGTCCGGAGTCCCGGAGGTATTGTCAAAGACCACGCATTGGGATGGTCGGATTGCCTTTGTTGATTTCAGAGAAATCGCAAAGAGGACAACGAAGAGAAAGAGCTGAGCAGGCCTCATTGTTGCAAAGGATGATTTTGTTAGCTCTTGCTGTGCAATCTCTTGAGTTTATTCTCAACTATATGTAATGTTTGTCATCGACTAAAACAATGAAATCTGTTCATTTTAATATAGTTCTTTTTTTGCGCGCACCTCGACTATTCCTCGAGGAAGACTAGTACAACAAACTACCGTCATGAACTACACTTAAATCACAAGTGTTCATCTAGGGAATCGAACTTGGGACCAATGTGCCTAACCACATAATTCTAAGCGTGCTCTAACCAACTGAGCTACCCATGAGTGGGTTGATTTTAATATAGTTTTTTTTTATAACCAAGATGTCCGGACCTACTTGCGCGCACCTCGACTGTTCATCGGTAAAGGATAGCATAGCAACCCACCGCCATAGTCCCTCACTTAAATCATAGGTGCTCATTTGGGAATCGAACCTAGGATCAATGCGCCTAACCACACAATTCTAAGTGCACTCTAACCAACTGAGCTACCCATGAGTAGGTATAATATAGTTGACCACTATACTTTTTGAAAATTTTTTAAATGTCGGGATGGCACATTCTTTCTTGCCCGATCGAATTGCCTTAAGTGCGGTGTCAATACAATGTGATGATTACATTTGTCTCTTTTTTCCGTTTTTAACTAGGGTTCGTCTCATGTGTTAGGATTGTAGGGACGCCTTCTCTCAGATAAAGGCCATAGCAAGGCGTTACTTCTCATGAGTTGCTTCCATTCTATTTAGAACAAACAACTTATTGCATCAATTGTCACAAGACGTTAACGCAATCTAATTAACTGGACACATAAATACAAATTTCAGATATCCATTATACCGGATGAAGACAATCCTAGCTCCTGGCAAAGTCGACCTTGCCCAATGACGGCAAGGTCAAGCCTCGCTAGCCCGAGCCTAGAGAGGCAAGCATGGTTGCCCACAATAAAAAAATATATATATAAACAAAAAATAGAAAAAGGTTAATAAAATAAAAAAAAGATAGTAATAATCATTAAATTTTAAATAAAAATTATTCATGTTAGCATATATGGCGCTACATTAGTAATTTCTGACCAAAATTAGCTGGATGAACTAAATTGACAAATTGTCAAAAAAAATGATCAAATTAAAAAGTTTAAGAATGAATTGACACAATTACAATAAGTTTTTTTTTTTGTAAGGACACAATTACAATAAGTTCATGACTTTTTTTATGGAAATTTTTACTAATTAATGCCTTTGTGATGGCCATTTTACTCTTGCGTTGCTAGTTACTGGCAATGAACAAGCATCTTTCAATGGTGATGTTGAAAATCAATGTCTTGAGAGGACCAAAACTTTGTTTAGGTAGTGTAAATCTGCAGTTTGCGAAGTCCATTTATGCGGAATCGACGATGGCCAGAGAAAACCTAGCTGTGTTCGAATCACCATTGAAAGATGCTTGCAAGGAACGAGATTCATCGTGAAGTACAAGGTGCAGGGAGTATTGTATTAAACTATTTTATGAAAAAATTAGTCTGCATTTAGTTCTAGGAACATTCGTTAGTTTGCATTAGATCCGCCACGAACGGACCAAATCAACAGCGCGGACTTGACCCTCGCCACGTGAAAAACTCGGTCTGGCTTTATGGGGACTGGTGGCCGAAAATTGGGATTAATAGTGTCTTAATTGGTCTAGTTCTGACTTAATTTAGCCCACTTTAATTAGGGAAAGGTCTGAGGTTACCAAAGCATATTGGCAAAACGTCGCCTAAATGAAGCCCACAAGGAGCAAAATATGTTATGTAGAGAGCAATCTAAGTTGAGCAGGAATTTGAGGTGCAATGCATTCAATACACAATAGTCACAGTTATCGTTCCAGAAAAAAAATTGGCCCTTTTTGAAGTTTTGTATTGACGAAGATGCGTAATGCCTATTTATTGGAATGATGCGAGTGACAAGAGATTAACAGGTCCAAAGTTTATTCAACGGTCAAACGAGAAAGTGAAATCGTCAAGAAAGCGCCTCTCGATCGCCAAGAGTAGCCAAAAAAGTTATGCTGACACCAAGGAATGATTTGATGTGGGAGATCATGTGTTTATGAAAGTATCACATGAGAAGGGTTTCAAGTGATTTGGCAGACGTGGCAAAATTAGGTCGAGATAAGAAGGATCCTTTAGTTAAGATCACGTAGAGAATAATTGACGTTGCTTATCAGCTCACCATGCCACCAGCCTTATTCGATGTCCATTAAGAATTTCATGTTCCACGTTGCGTAAATATGTCCGGAACTCGGATAAGTGTTAAACTATGCACCTTTGGCGCTGAAGGCATCAAACTATTTCTAATGTGATTCGAAGGTAAAACCATATTGAAAGGGAGACTAAGGCAAATTGAAGAGGAAGCAAAACAAAAATATCAACACTTGTTTGAGAATTGAGGTATGCATTAATCTCGAACTCCAGGATGAAATTTCTTTTAGAAGGGGGGCAAGAACGTAACATATGGATCCAAATAATGAAACTTGAGGAACTAAGTGGTTGGGCCACAACTAGATGCCCTAACAATTTATTCTCATCACTTGTGGTATAAAACTCACAATCGACCCGCAAATGTTTGGAGTATCTTTATCTTCTAAACTCATGAATCTCTATTTTGACCTACAATTCGGCGTTCTTTCTTTCCGAGATGGACAGTCAAGCTCTATTTCACGCTTTGATACAACCAACATGAACATACGATATACATGTGATCAAATTTGGATCAAATAAAAAGTCTGTAGATTTTATCTGTATCTCACGTGAGATGAACGGAGTATCAAAATTCAATTTAAAGCAAGGATTAATGGCTCACGACAGCATAATTCGTTAGAATGAACTCCTCTGACCATAATTCTTGCAAATAAGGAGAATAGGACTCCTTTTTCTTTAATTATTTGTTGCTCGTAGATGCAACTGAGGTGCTGACGTCATCGCCGCAATTCAATTTATTGGTACATAAGAAACCCCTCTTCTGTATTAGGATCATTTATTACCCTGAAAGTTTGTGCCGGTGCTGGTCAAGGGCTTTCATATTCCAGTGCCGCTGCTGGTCCAGGGGTTACGTATTCACACTTATAGTCCTTCCACAGTTCATCCACAGATTTGCCAAGTAGCTCCACGAAGTACGCTTCGCTGTACGAGTCGATCAACTTGGCATTGAGGTCCGACACGAACCCTCGTCGGAGCCCTTCGCAATACGCTAAGAAGTTCGCCGTGATCGCGTACCCCTCATCCCATCTCAACCCCGACCCCATTGAAGGCCAACCCCGGTATCCCCATCCAGCAGTTAGCCTCATATAGTCGCCGATCCCGGTTATGAGGCCCGTTGGGGCGCCTCCATTCCCTGTCCATTCCCAGACTAGGCCGCTCGTGAAGTATACGATCCCCGTGAACTCGTCCGTGACATTGCCGACGAACGTCTGCAGGTAGTCCGCATTAACATCGATCCGGCTTCCGTTGGTCGTCGCGATGCCAAATGGTCTGCCATTTGCGCGAAAGCTCTCGACCACCAGCAGAACGAAGTCATAGCCTCTCCCACCGGTCTCGCTTTGGCCAAATGTCTTGAGGACGAACTCGGTGGCAGCTAGAAAAGCTTCCGAGGCGTAGTCCGTCCCGACCTCTATCGCAAACCTGGTGTCCAAAGTCCCGGAGGTGTTTTGGAAGACCTCCAATTCGAGTGGTCGGATTGCTCGTGTTGATTTCAGAGCAATCGCAGAGAGGATGACGAAGAGAAAGAGGCGGGTAGCCCTCATTTTTGCAGAGGATGATTTTATCAGCTCTTGCTTTGCGGTCTCT
Source organism: Rhodomyrtus tomentosa (assembly GCA_028455895.1). NCBI lineage: Eukaryota > Viridiplantae > Streptophyta > Magnoliopsida > Myrtales > Myrtaceae > Rhodomyrtus > Rhodomyrtus tomentosa. The sequence goes on from JAPCWY010000006.1 coordinate 1,498,084, forward strand.
GGAGTCTATTCGTTGATTATATATAAGGTTTGCCAGCGACGAAAACCATGAAATATGTTCCATTTAACATAGTTGGCGACCATGCCTTCAAAACTTTAGTAAATGCAGATATTTTTTTTTTCCGTTTTTTAGTTAGGGTTTGTCTCGTGTATTAAGATTTAGGGATGCCTTCTCTTAGCAAAAGACCAAAGCAAGGTGTAACCTCCAATGAGCTCCTTCCATTCTTCTTGGAAAAAACGTCCACGTGTATCAATTGTCACAAAACGTTGAGGCAGTCGAATTTACAAGACTTATGAAAGGGCTCTGCTGCAATGGATGGCAGAGGGTACGTAGTACCCAAAGCACTGGAATGATTCAGTAGCCACAGATACAAATTGCATAAATCCATTCTACTAAATCAGATGGATCTCCGTTTTGTTATTCAGACATTTTTTTCTCATCGTGTACGTAAAAATGTTCATCATTCCGAATACCTTTTAAAGAATCAATGAAAGTAACTCATATACTCATGAAATAGAGAGATCAAATTCTCAAAAAAAAAATCAGTTCTAAAATAGAATGCTCAACTTTCGAAGTAACATGTAACGTGAGACTTTCTTTCAATTCCGAAACTTGGTGTCGTAATATGTTTTTAGAGTTCATCTACTCTACATCCAAACATATTAAAATGATAACACTCAGATGAAAATTGTATCCACACTTGAAGATTTAGCAAGAAGTTGATGACTACCTAGTACCTACACAGGTGTTTGGGAGATATTACCTTTGAAGTTGTGTATGGTCGAAAATGCGTAACACCTAATTGTTGGGATGATGTGCATGAAAAGAGACTAACACGTCCAGAGTTTATCCAACAGTAAAAGACCAAAGTCAAATTAGTAAAAGTCTTTCACGCCAAAAAAAGTTAAGAGGAGCAAAGTAGAATTTGATGTGGGAGATTATGGGTTTGTAAAAGTTTTACCTAGAAAAAGTTTCATGAGATTTGGGATACGATGCAAGGTTAACTCGATACATAAAGGATACTTTCATATTAGGGATAATTATAAAAAAGAATTATAAATTTATTGCAATTGTGCTAATTCAATTCTATTTTTTTTTTTGCCAATTGACTTCTAAATCATTTACAATTATGTCAATTCAATGCATTTCACAAGCCGGTACTGACGTGGGCCATTTTTAATAATATTAGAATAATTTTTGAATTTTTTAAATTTTGTCTTGTTGTCTTTTCTTTTTCTTTTTAAGGACCAGCGATTTCCACCAACTGCTGTGTTAGGGCTTGGTTGTAGCTAGGCGAGAACCTTAACCCTCGCCTAGTGGCCGGTGGAAGACCCTAACCGAATAAAGACAAAAAAAACTACTATAAGATTTTTTGTTAAAATTATTATAATTAATTTGTAGTTATAATAATAATTTAAAATTTTGTAAACTATTATAATATTATTTAAAATAGCCCATATGAACCTCAACTGGAAAATGAATTGAATTGACATAATTGCAAAATGTTTAGAACTCAATTGGCAAAAACAGTTAAGATTGAATTGACATAATTATAAATGGGCCATAACTCTCTGCTCAAAGGCCCGTGGAGGTAGCCTGCTCTAACAAAAAAAAAGAATGAAAATATTAAAAATTGTACATATGAGCTCCAATCGGCCAAATGGATTTAATTGACATTGTTTCAAAAAGTTTAAAACTCAATTAGCAAAAAAAAAAAAAATGTTGATAACTGAATTGGCACAATTTCTCTTCATATCATGTAGAGAATAATTGACATTGCTTATCAGCCCACCTTGCCGCCAGCCTTATCCGATGTCCCTAAGGAATTCCATTGTTCCCCATTGGAAAATACGTCCCTAACTCAAAGCGCTAAAGGAGAACCTTACCTATGATAAAGTAAGCAGTTCACGTATCCGTAAAGGACCTAAAGGCATCAGACTGTTTCTTACGTGAAGATTCAATGAAAAATCCATCGAGAGGGAGACTACTAGGCAAAATGAAGGGGAAGCAAGGCGTAAATATTCACATTTGTTTATGGAATCTCGAAGGCGAAATTTCTTTCTAAGAAGGTAACCTATGGGCCCAAACAATAGATCTCGAGGAACCTAGTGGTTGGGCTAGTAACTAGAGGACCAAACAGTCCCTCGGCCCATTTAGGGTAAATGCCTTGTCGTGAATAACCATTTTTCAGGGCAAACGCTATCTTACCATAGATGTATCGATTTGGTCAAATGAGCATAGTTATTTTTTGAACTGTTGTTTGGTCCTTACACCGTGATGCTCCCGCAGCAGCTGATTCATCAGTTGCTTTCTGTTCCCAATAAGCGGGAGCTTTACCCTGGTGCCTTGAATATTGGATCACTCATTCCAGGAGGTATCTAAATCCTCTGCTTAGCTCGAGAAAGTCTTGGTGGCCGGCGTATTACCTCCTGGGAGAGAGCAAGTAGTCTGGATTTCGCGAACGGGAGTTCTTTGTTTATCGAATCTGACTGTTGATCGTCGAACGTAAAAGTTGCACTGTCGACGGTTGGATCGCTCAGCCGAAGTCTGGATACATTGTCAATTCACCATGAACATAAGATGTTCCAGACAAGGTGGGCTTCAAATTTTTGAAAGAAAGGTACTACATGAACGCGCTTCTCTTCAGTGCGATGTTAGTGTTAGTAAAAGCGATGTTCCAAACTATAAACGTCGGTCGAACAAGTGAAACAGAGCTTGAACACCAGCAAAAATCCAACGCATTAGGTATAAACTACCTGCGATACATCTAGCATGATCCATTCAAAATTGCTGCGTATACTTTTACAGTTACCTCAAAAGCGACGAAAATGTACCCAGTGTCGCGTCCTAAAATTAGAAAAATTTTGGGTCAATAGAGTATCATGTTAATTATTTAACAAACCTAATCTGGCCTCTTCCAAGTCCATACCAAATCGCAACTTAAGATTCAAATAATTAACATGCAATCTATTTTAAATTTGGAGGCGCCACTAATCATTTTTTGTAGGTCGATTGGAAACCTAAATAAAATTAGTGGAAGAGTGAAATTACTTCTACGAACTAGAGATTAAGAGTACGGGGACTTAATTACGCTAGATTACTCTACCGTCCTCTTGATACCATTTTATTTCATGAAAGACCATTTCAAAAAGCAACATTGATTGATTTTAACCTAAGTCACTAACAAAGGTTGTTATGCAAATGCATAGTTATTAAATGAACATCCAAAAATAAGATAATTGCAGGACGCATGCGCCACAGAATTATTCTCAAATTTATGATTTTCGGTTTTATAGGAAAATATTCAATGCAATGAATTAAATTTAATGCAAGACTATCCTAAACATGCATATGAAATAGATTTAGTTGACTACATGCCGATCCTAATGACATGGCAAGGATGACATGACAAAGGTGAATGGCAAGGATGACTTTTTATTTTCGGATGATTTTTTTTTTCCTAAAATAGAACCATGCAAAAACAATGTTTGTCGTACATATTTTAGAGTTTAAATGACCTAAATCCTAATATATTAAATATAAATTATTTTAAACATAAAATTCCATATATGCATTCAATTTATATCCTAAAATGCAATATGACCTAAATATTTTACAATTTGAATTTGAACAAATCTTGTGCGCCAATGTTCGTAACTTTTGGACTGGTGGCAAGGGACTCCTTTGTCATGTGATCACTGAACAAATCCGTGATGGACAAGCGAACTTACTGGACCCCCAGCAGGATGACTAGAGGGACACCGAGAGACTTGACAAGACGATTCGTCGGGGTCATCGATTGCTTGCCAGCTGCAACGAGGCTAATTGAAGCTGCGGTGTTGAGAAGAATCGTGCACCCCTTGTACTAATGAAGCTTGAGTGATTTTCCTTTAGAAGTTGTATATTTTTCACACGTTAAGGTCTTATTTGCATTAGACATATTGTTCAAAAATTAACATGCCATCACGTGTAATCTTGTCCACTTTTCAACCTCGAACTTGGTTAAAATTTAAATTTTATGTAACTATCCCAATTTATTCGAATAATCTCAGAATTCCCATCGCTTAAAACGGTCCACGGCCGGTTCGATTAATTGTAAATGCAAATATATGCAAAAAAAAGAAATGCAAACTATAAGAAAATAAATTAAATATTTTTGGCAGAGACTAAAACTAATCTCAAATTTTTCCTAGATTAAAAAAAATTAGGTGTCAACACCCAATCACTTGATTACTCAAAAAATAGGGATGGATATGGCTCTAAGAGTCGGCAAACCGGACCGATGGAGACCGATTCGGTTCCGTAGCATGCATGGTAGATTTCAAGCCGTAAAAACATGATCAACAAGTAGGTTTCAAATAGGCGAACTCTGTGAGACAAGTATGTGCATAGCGTCGGATTGTAGAAATCACTAGTCTTGAACTTTCATTTCCGAGACTTTTACTTTACCACAATCCCATCTTCTTATCTTAGATATTTTTTTTTTAATATTTCATATTATTTGTCCAAATATGAATTCTAATAAGTGAATTATAGCAACAAGTAATGAGTATTAAATATGATTAACCACAACCATCCAAAGCGAACGCATGGATTTCATATTCCAAGGTATTAAGTTCCAAATTCGAAAAAATTAGAAACCTGTTACGATAAGGAAATTCCATATGAAACCTGTATGGAACCTAAAATTACTCACTCCTGTTAAAAACTCCTACCAAAAACTCAATGTTCTGCTCAAGTTTTCACTTTGAAAACAAGCTCCATTTCTTGTAACCCTTTTTCCTCTTAACATTAAAGAAACCTAGAACATGTACAAAGGAGTCACTGTCTTTCAGCACTAACTTTAGTACCTTGGTATTGTCCAGTCTACAAACAGACTGTACAGGATAAACTCATCAAAACTGTCCCGACAAAATGCAGCTCCAACACATGATTGGGTTGTCCAAGTGCCTGTGCCTGCGCCTTCGCCTTCGCTTTTGGTGATTAAAAGAACTATCGGAAGATATCAGGAGGTGTTCGACCTTCGTTTTCTCTTGTTACTCCTCTTATTCAATAACCCCTTCTGAGCCATCGTCTTACGTTTCTGCTTCTTCCGTTCTTTCACCTTTTCCTCAAAGCCATCGTCCGTCATTTTCATGGTCGCCACTCGTCTGGCCTTGTAAACCTAGTATCAAAGAATTCTTAAAAGAGATGAATGAAGAAAAACCACATTCCTTCGCACAGGTCAAAGTCCATTATTTGCGACCGAAAGAGATTATATCTTGGTGCAAGCAAGCTATTCCATTATTGGTTAAAGGCCATAAAGAAACAATAGTTGGGGAGTAACATCTTTCAAAATACAGCTCAAGTAAATTTAATGAAGAAATCATGAATGAAAGGACATTTTGACCCCTAATACAGCAACCACCAAAAACATATCGAGCCCTGATACTTCAGCAAATTACAATGGACTGCCCAACAAGAATATTTCTCAAGGCGACATCTGTTGAAGCCTTTTCGTTGCAATGATTATCTCGGCAAAATCTCGCAACAACTAATTCACTCTTGATTCTCCACTTCAATAATGTAAAAACACTAAAGCGCTAGAATATCAGCATTAAAATAAATGGAGAAATGGGGAAAAAAATTAGAGCACGCTGGGACATTTGGCCGACACAATTCAAGAAATGGCTTGTCACTCCTTTACACTTATGCCTAGGAAACCAGCAGTAATGACTGCAAGGTTAGAAAAATGAAATCCCTATGGAGATAAAATTATGAATCATCTGGCAGTCTATTTTTGCACATCTAAGTTGCCATCAACCCTAAATGGTAAAAAGCAACATACCTTTGTAATGTCCAAAAGCACCTCGTTCTCTTTACAGTCAAACTTCTCAAGTTGTCTGCCGAGATCTGCCTCAATCTCTTGAATCAATGTAATGTCATCCTACAGAACCAATGTTCCAAGGTGAACAGGTCAGGCATACTATATTCTAAATGTTGTACTACAGAAAGTTCAAATACCGGGAATGCCGAAGGCACTCCAGATGCTCTGTGCTCAAACAGAAGCACAAACATATAATTGGAGATGCATAGTAAGCCAAACATAGAGCCTCTGTTGGGCTAGGTGTGCATGAGAGGCAACTGCACAATTGCACCATACATATCTGCATATGCCTACACGTGCGCGCGCATGTGAGAGAGAGAGAGATGTTAAGAGCACCATGCCGCATACGCTATGTACCTGGGTAACAAAACTAATAGCTAACCCTCCTCTGCCAGCTCTTGCAGTACGGCCAACACGATGGACATAATCTCGAGGAAACCTATCAGCAGCCAATGACTTTGTTACTGCAGAAATATCTAGCAGAAAAGCTTATAATGAAAAAGAATGCTGCAAAATGACGTACTGGGGGATGTCATAGTTAATGACAAGATCAACAGTAGGTATATCCAGACCACGACTTGCAACATCAGTTGCAAGTAGTATAGGAACTTGGCCAGATTTGAAACGGTGTAGAGCAGCAAGCCGTAAATTCTGGGATTTTAAAGAATGCAATGCTGCAGCTTCTTGATCCAGTTCTTCCAGCAATAAACTTAGAAGGTGACAACTTCTGCTCAACATAACCAATAAAGACGCTTAATTAGAGTCTAAATGTAAATCTTATAGCAAGTGTAAGAACACCATATTATCCACAAAAGGCAAGTCATTACATCATTATTTCTAGTTCCCTACTCACACAACACCAATGACAAGCATCCGCCAGTTCACTTATGACTTGTCTGGAGCGACTAGTAACTGACACCCAATAACACCGGTCAGGTGAGGTTTGGTTATATGTGCAAACAAAGTCAACGCAATTCAAACAAGCAAAAATTATCACATCACAGTTTATAAAGAGCAGATGGGTGGACTTTAACATCATCATCATCAAAATAATAAATACAACAAAACATTCTCTGTGCTAAAAAGATTGCAAATACAAACTGCAGAAATAGACTTATATTCAATTCTCATGCTAAAAGAAGTTGTGCCAATATAATTATATTGCTAAGGTAATTTAAGCTATCAAATGTGAAAAGAGTAAGGGGATTAGTGTGGTCCATCTACCAAAAAGCAATAAGGATTATTTGGATGTCAAACACAGAAATCATCAGACATTACCGTTAAATAAATGTATCAAAATGAGCAAACACTTACCACATATATCTATATTTCATAAAGATATAGCAAAGTAGACAAAGATAAACCAAGTGTTCAGAAAATCAGGCAGGCAAGAATATAAAGATTCAAACAGTTATGGACGGCGTGTAAGCATGATAAACGCATGCTAAAATCGCACGCATTGAAGGTTGAGAACGCCTATAAATACCTGCAGGTGGAGACAAATATCATGACCGAGCGAATACCCATGTCTTCCATTTTGGACAAAACATGAAATAAATAGACATCCTTGACATTTTTTGGGATGAATATGTACTGCTGCTTGAGACTGTCAACTGTCTTGAAACCTTCATATGCCTCATAAAAGAAAGCCTTATTTGAAGAAAGCTTGAGCAACGTATGGAGATCACTGGTAATTGTAGCAGAAAATAACAGGGTCTGCCGTTTCTTTGGCAAACATTGAAAGATTACTCTAAGTTCCTCTTCAAAACCAACATCCAAAACTCTATCCGCTTCATCCAAAACTAGGAACTGAAGAATACAAATAGGAAAATATCAAGACAATTTCTTCAGATCCAGGGAGAAGTCTTTTCTCAGTGCCAAAACAAGATGCATGACCTGGTTTCATAAATCTTACTATGAGAGATACGAGATGTGCACATCTAAAATGAACTCTGGATTCTAATTAAGGAGGCAAAAAGAGAAATCCCAAATATTAAACATCACAAGGCAGCATTTGAGTGGTTATTTGGATTGTCATGAGGGGAAAAAAATGGCAGAAACATAAATAGCCTAGATAATAGATTCCAAGTTCTGCATTGTAGGAGCATGTAAGAATAAAATAAGAATTACTAATTAACTAATACTACTCTGGCATCATAAGTAGGCCTTAGGGAAGGAAAGGGGGGGGGGGGGGGGAGAGATGAATTTCGATGCTAATCAAATATGCATTTGAATTCAAAATCCAAAAATAGCTTCACAAGAACATTTTATGTGCGTCTAGTAGCAACTATTTAAACTCGTCTTTCCGCAAGAGGTACAGCCATGAAGAAAGAAAAATCAACTTGGACATTAAGATATTTCAATCATACAGCTAGGCTGTGAATATTATCTTATTAATGCATAATCATGAGGGACATTTACCTTGGTGTTGGAGAAAAGAGCAGGGATGTCAGGATCCTCATCAAGCAAGACCTTGATCCTGCCTGGGGTGGAGATGACGACGTGAGGCCTTTTCATCAGACTCTGGGCCTGGCTCAACATGTCCATCCCTCCCACTATCACAGTGCACCTCAGGTGCAGGCACGACCCCAATGCCTTGAACTGCTCTGCCAGCTGATAAGCCAATTCCCTAATACTCAGAGCTTTAAAAAACAGATACATAAAACTTTACAGGTACAACCAAAAAATGAAGACGAGACCATCAAACCTGGTGGGAGTGATAACAAGGGAAAATATGCCATAGGGGTCAAGGGATAAGCGGTGGAGAATGGGCAGTGCGAAGGCAGCGGTCTTTCCCGAGCCGGTCTGGGCCAAGCCTAGAACATCCCGACCAGCCAGGATTTGTGGGATGCAGTGAGCCTGGACGGGAGTTGGCTTGCGCATCCCCAGCTCCTTGCATGTCTGCACTGCCCACTCAGCCAACCCTAAATCTCCAAACGTTGCGAAATCCTTTGGGCCTGTGCCAACAAGGCACGTGTCCTCCGTCACTTTCTCCACTTGCTCTATCGACGTCTCGGCTGGGAAACTGGAGGAGGAGGAAGGAGCTGTCGTTAATGATGGTATTGCTTTCGAGTGTTTGGAGCGTTTGCGGAAGAGGGGGAAGTCCTCATCCACCTGGGACTCCTGGTCCATTACTATGCCCAGCAACAACTAAGTGGGAGTAGTCTTGTTCCTAAGAAGAGGGCCAGCAGAGTAGAAATCAAGTTGATCAAAAGCCCCTCTATGCTGCAAACGACCTAGAGAGAATCTAGAGTGTGAGCAAAAACGAACACAAATCACGACCCTTTCCAATCCTAACATATCTGATACCAAAGCTTTAACCACGACATCGAATAGACTTGTAATTTATCGTAGAATAATAGCATAATTAGAGCAAAAGAACAAGAAAGCAACTGAAGTTTCTCTTTTAAGCTTCCGGGGCACAAGCCAACACTCTGCTCGATACAACATGCGCACATCTAACTACAAATGACCTCCAACACTAGTAAAGTTTAATGTCAAAAACAAACCTACCCATGATGCATCATCAACCTAGAGAACGCTTGTTCATCAACATAGAACCGAAATTCAACATAGAACGGAAATAAGCAACAAGAATCTGTGACGACAGAGAGTGAAAGAGAGAGAGAGAGAGAGATGGACGTGTACCTGGCTCTGATCAAGACGGAGTCTGGGAGGGAGTTTGCTGGCGGGTCGCGGGTCGTCGGAGAGAGGTTACTCGCGGGAAGGCGCTCTGTGAGACGGTCAAAAATTCGTATGTGAGGTGCGGCAGGTCAGAGGGTCCGGAGAGGACTAACGAGAGTGAAGGCTAGGGTTTCCACGTGGGAAGTCCTACTTTTATTAATTTAAGTGCTCATTTATATTATTTTAGGTTTTTTTTTAATGAGTACTTCGTCTGGTGTTATATAAATTTAAGATTTAGGAATTATTATTTTTTTCTCACAAATCCTTTTTTCACATTAAAAAGTTTAAAGTTAATTCTGAAATCTTCAAAGTGTTTTCGTATTTTACTATTTCTTGAATATCCGTTTTTTAACGAAAAGATATTAATCTCATGAGAAAAATAAATTAAGTACAATGACTGGTATTATAATTAATCGGAGACTTTTGATATTTAACGCATCTCATAAAACTAACATCTTATAAAGGAAATTTTCTGAAATCTTAATTTAAATAAAAAGCTAAATACTTCATAGTGACGCACAATATAAACTGCCTCTTGTTATTTTTGGATGAGTTTAGTTTAATTATGCAGATTACGGATCCGGATCGTCTAACTTTTCCTCAGAGTTTAGGCACCCAACCTTATAATCTGGTCCCTCTATTTTTGGACAGACGGTCCAGATCTCCGAATTTTAGGGAGCAATTTTTTGAATTTTTTTATATTTTTGTTAGTTATAATTTGGGACATTCATTCATAACACGAACGGCCCGGATTGCAAGGTTAGGGCATAAACTTCTAAGAAAAGATTAGACGATTTCTTTTCCGCAGATTACAAAAATAAATTTTTCTTTCTTTCAATTAACAAACATTTTAACGATTCTTCAATTATGATAATCCATTTAAAGCATGGGTAAGAGTAGGGCCTGCCAAATGGATGTGTTGGAGTTTGAGTCACGTCATAAATGGTCGAATCCAAATTGACCTATTCATATGCAATTCAAATTTAGCACAAATGGTCAAACCCAAATTGACCTATTCATATGCAATTCAAATCTAGCGGCTCATGCTCGATTCAAACTCAAGATTCATTATAAGCATCTAGTGAGTGAGTAACCTCGGAGTTCTTGGTTAAGCCTCTTTATTTTGTACAATACATTTACTTCGATTTCTTCATTTTGCAAACATTCACACTGGTTCGCGAAATTTGATATGGGTTTATTAAATGGAATTTTGGATCCATTTTCACGGGTCCGTCTACTACCATCCTTAATAATTTAGACAAAAAACGGACATACATATTCATCATTTTCCGATGTTGCATTTTGTTTCCGTTTGTGTCCTTATCATCAGAAAATGGGTTTGGATGGTCACAAAGCAATAGCCACAAGCGGATGAGGGGGGCAAGAATGAACAGAAGGCAACTGACCAATCTCTTTTCCGGATGCCAAGAGAAAAAGAAGAAAAAAGAACTACTTTCTGCAAGAACTATCAGTCTCTTCTAGATGTGATCATCCTTTACATGCTAATAATTTCCTAAGCAATTTGCCAAAAGGACCATACAGAAGGTCATTCCATATGCAGAACAGACCAGACAGTCAGACACCACGAAACAAATTTCATTCCATGTTATCTATTTCCAAGTAAGGTGGCCAGTCACTCAGAGTCGGTCAACTCAGGCTCATTCAAGGCTAGTGAAGGACAAGAAATGTCCAATTTAGGTACACAAAATGGACCGTCCGCTATGCTCTTGAAAATCCATCTGTATGCTGCTTCCGTGAAATGGATGCCGTCCCAGCTTGCATACGAGGAGGGGTCGTTGCATACCGTTGAGTTGGAATCGCACGATGCCGACGAGTTATAATTGTAGGTTCCTCCTCCTCCACAGCATGCTCTGAGTACTCTGCCTTCAAATCCTGTTCAAAAGGATTGTTTCATTAACCGCCAATACAACCGATGTGTTGGTCGGTATGCTATTAACCGGCCAGCCACGGTCCACAGATACAATGAGTTGACAGAAGAAATTTGCGTGCGTTAGTTATTGGCTGTTGACAATTTGAAAGACCAGATAAAGATGTTAGTAGCAAGACTGAAATTTTGATATAATTCATGCAATAAATTATCGAGCTTAGTCATCTCCGTTGTGGAAAGGTAGAGGATTGACCGACTTTCTCTGGACGAAAATAAGTGAGGATTGCTACATCAGGAATTGGAAAGTAAGAGCATCACTATGCACCAAGAAGTGAGGGCTAATGGTAGTGTCCGTTATGCAGATGCAACTTACCGAACTTATCCGGCGACTGGTAAAAGCGGAGTGCAGCATGGTAGTAATCCACATACATAATGTTTGCTCGGGGATGAAGCTCTCGCAGATGATCGAGCTTCCTCTGGAGCTGTTCGTTGTGATACTGAGAGAATTCGTTCAACCAATTAAGGCAGCCGGTTGACGGATCGTAATCTTTCTCGTCTGAACTTTGGAACTGTGTTAGATAGACAGGCAAGCATCCAATCGGAAAGTTCCCCGGCACCAATATTGTCGCTACACCTAAATCAATCAACTCCTGCAACCATATGGGAGGAAGAGGGGAAAATCAACGCATCTCAAGGTGATGAAAATAAATATGACAAGTTCAAGGATCATTCAACCCGCAACCATATGGCAGGACAAGCTCCACGCTTTCCTATCATTCTGTGCATTGGCCCTTTCATTGCATCACTGCATAAAAGTTATTTTAGTTTGGAAGTTAAGAAGAGGATCATACACCGATAGCCGAAACAATCTCCTCAATTACAAGGGGCACAATGTCCTGAATCTCTTCCACATCTCTTCCCATGAAGAAGGGATAATTATAGTCATTGCCACCAATCTCTCCCATGAGAACCAAAGATTTCCCAAGAAACTCTTTGCAATCTGCCAAGTAATTCAGATGCTGAGGAATTTAACCAACATGTCTGTATACAAAAAACTCAATGCTGCAATGAGAAGAAGCCTTGAGATTTAAGTATCAGACCATTTTGGATCTAAGAGGACCCTATTTAACTTAACAAACTACACCCAGTGTCGTTGCGTCATCAGCAGATCGGATCCTTGATGCAAGAAAAGAATGCAGAAAAGGCGAAATCGGGTTTATCTGTCTAACCATCTGAATTTATTAAGGGATCGATCCCTGAACTTCTATCCTCTCTGCAGTTAAGTTCTTGGAACTAAATTTCACTCTTTTAACTTTCATTTTCCTGTGATCTTGGACCTTCAAACTTTCAAGTTTGCAGTAACTCTAGTCTCTGACTGCATTGATCTTGGGTCATCAATCACCAATACCAGTCACTTGCTATCCTTCCAGGGGCTAAATGCAAATTTTGAAATTCCTAGGGGCTTAGTATTCTTAGCATTAACAGAATAGGGCTTACCCGAAGAAGTTCTGCATAGAGAAGGCAGAAGCTCTTTGAAGAGGCCCAGCTGAACCCTCAGAGACTCATTCGGGAAACTGTTGCCCATCCCCCTCCCTTCGAAGAAGCTCGCATCGAGCGCCGTCGCTCCCGCCACCGCGAAATTCACGCCCTTCCCGAAACCGGCCGCACTCCGTCCTCCGTCATCCCCGTAGTAGGGAGCCACAAATGGGAGCCCCAGCCACTCAGCTGCAAGTCGCGACACCACCGCACCATCAGAACCCATGAAAAGTCTCTCAAAAGCAACTCACGAAGTATCGCGCAGATCCGGTTCGAGTCGAACCCCATTTTCTAGCGACGACTTTCCGACTCACCCATGAAATCGATGACCAGACGACCGTCGGAGAAGCGGCCGGTGGGGCGGCGGAAGTAGGTCTCGCCGTACGGGAGGAAACCGGCGTGCGTGGGGCGACCGTCGGAGCGGGAGAGGTGGAGAAAGTTGCCGGTGTCGGCGAGCGAGTCGCCGAAGCTGATGATGGAGTCGAAGCATCCGAGGGAGGGGGAGGATGAGATGATGGGAAGCGCGGCGACGAGGACCAGCTGTGTCAGGAAGAGCGAAGACGCTGCGCACGACGCCATCGGAGTGGGAGAGAAGACGGGATGGAATCAATCACATGACAATTAGCAGAAGCGGGGTTGGTGAAAGCATTTCAGTAACCCTTGCTCGCCGAGAGCGCACGACTGGTCGAGACAGAGCTGACTCGGGCACCACCTAACTGTTAAGTCCAGACAAAAAAACGAGATAGCTTTGTTTCTCTCACCACCATCCTCATTCCAACACCCACTTAGTTTTCTTGCTGCTCTTCGTCGTTTGTTATCTGTAGTGCGTTCTAACTATATGTTTCACGTGCTATGAGGACCGTGAATTTCAGACCCAGCAGCCAAAAATGCCTTTCAGGTAGTCAGAAATATGGGTGTCGGAACCGATCCACAAATTAAACCAAAAAATCGAATCGAATTGAATTGAATTAAAATTTAAAATATTTTCAGTTCAGTTCGGTCACTAAAAAAGAAGCATAATTTTATTTATGGTTTAGTTTTTTTTAATTCAGTTCGGTGAACCGAACTAAACCGCTCCTTGGGCTCGGCTTCTCAAACCCAAATACTCTAAACCCTGGAATAGCAAACCTCGTTCCTTCATCCGTCCGCTCCTCCTCTGTCAACACACGACATACTACAGTCTGACTCTCGGAACGATCTCTCGCGCGCGCCTTGGGATTGAAGCTCGCCATTGCAGGTGGTGTCGGTTGCCGGAGTGCACGGCCCCGAGAGCCTCGCCTTCGACTCGAGCGGCGGGGGCTCGTACACCGGCGTTGCCGACGGGCGGATCCCGAAGTGGGAGGGCGACGAGCGCGGGTGGGTCGACTTTGCTTTCACTTTGTCGCGGAGGTAGGAGGTCAAACCACTGTTCTCCAGCTTCGTCCGATCTTCGTGGGAATTCGATGGTACTGTAGTCGACCCTTTTTAGTTCTCGGCAATTTCCAGGGTTTCGAGACCATTCAGTCGCACGATCAGTGGCCTACTCCAGTGGGTGGTGGAGATTTCAGGGTTGGGCCAGGTCATACGCCGGATCATATGTCCGGAGCTAGTCTATCGCATCTGTCTTTGGTTTTCCATGAGATCTCCGAGAAACTCTTCGGAGACAATGCGGTTGTTGGCGACGATGCGGCTGATGTAGAAGGAGAAGACGTCCTGACGGTGAACGACACGAGAATCTATCTTGAACTGGAGGGTCTGATCGAGAAGCCATTTGGTTGTAGCAAGTACACAAGTAAATTGGTGGGGCAACAACCAGCGGTACTGATGCCCTGAATCTCCATGGTATTCCTGGTCTGTTTTCTCTATTATCTTCTTGCCCATTTGGGTTTTTTCCTTTGTGTATTGAAGCTGACACCAGAGCCATCGTTGCTGCATTTTTTTGTGGACCAGATCACATGATTGCAGCTTCTGCATAATTGGAGAGGGCTTCTGAAGCGAAATCTCTTTGCTTCACCGAATGAAGACATGCTGGAAAGCAGAGGAAGGAAGAGGGAATTGGAACATTAAGTTAGGTTCTTGATATGTCGACGCCAAATGCACAAAGGTGTACATATGTTGCAGTTTCTTCCATTTTCACCATTGTATCAACGTTCCCTCGGTGTTCTTTTTTCCAGTTTGCACTAATTTTTGGGTAAGGATCTGGTGACAGTATAGAATATTTGTCTCGGCTTAACTTGTGTTATCCAAAGACATTAAACTGGATTTTCATAAATGCTACTCATATGAGATGAAAAAAAAAATGTTGAGACTCTGTAATCAATTATTAACTATGAGTTATTCACTTGGATTTCAATAGCAAGCGAGCCAAAAAAAAAAAAAAAAAAACTAAAAGCCAAACCGAACTTAACTGAACCGAACTGAGTTTTTTAGTTTGGTTCAGTTCGCTTCAGGACAATTTCGGTTCAGTTCAAGTGCATTTCCTAATAGTTTAGTGCAATGTGATTTTTTAAAAAAACGAGCTGAACTAAACCATTGACACCCCTAGTCAGAAGCATAGTGAAGTTACTTAGAGTCCAATCAATCAGGTCTTCTCCTGTCAATTCTCTCAAGAATGGAAACTGGGTCAAGCTTATTTGCCGTGCTAGTTTCGAGGTGATTAAGATTTCGAACCTCAAAGTTCTTATTTTTTTGTGCTTTCTTGTTAAGCTTCCTCAGCATCTCGGTGTTGTCTATTTCTACATTGAATCTTTATGTTTAAGAGATTTAGTGAATGCCTTTTATCTGGGCAGGGAATGCAAATCGCTGCTGCCAGGTTACAAATCTTTACTTTCTAAGATATCTGGGATCACATGCTTTAGTGTGGATCATAAGCAGGTTGGTATATTGTCAGTGGATCTGGCTTTTGCATTTATTTCATTTTATCCTCTAGTTGACTCTTTTTCTGTCATTTGGTTGCAAATGATAGAATTAAGGTGCGCCATCAGTTGCATTCTGCAGGAAAAAGCACTTAGGAATGAAGATCTCTTCCTAGCGATAGCAAACCTGCTTACTTCTGCTGCACGTTTTCAGGTATGTTTTTGTCGTGGGGATTTCCTACCAGCATGGTAGGGGGTGGGAAATGGAGGGTGGGGATTCCAATGATTCCCTACCATGCTGGTAGGGAATCCAGTTCCATGTTTTTGGGTCGAAATTTTGTTGGATAATTGTGGTGTTCTGACATGTTGCTGAATTGAGAACTGTCTAGGTCTGAGAAAGGAACCTTCCAAATTTCCAATTATTTTGTCGATAGCTACTATTGCTTTTGACAGAGTTATTTCTTTTGTTTTCTTTTGCAGCCATCATTTCTTCTTTCTTTGTTTTCCGCCAAAGAGCACATCCCTGAAGCGTCGAGCAGTCAACGAATGATATTTCATCTCGGACAACGTTTAGAAAATCAAGCCTAGTTCATTTACTCCTTCAGCACGTTGAAAAGTCTAGTGAGCTCATCCGAAGGTATAATCTTCATCCTGGTTTGATTCTGGTTGCTTCATTTTCAATTTGCACTAGGCTTCACGTTTTGTTTCCTATGCGTGACGGAGTTAAATTCCTGCAACCATTGATGTTGTTTGTTTTTTCTCTCTCAGCAATATAGAAATAGCATTGTTCTAAACTTCCTGAAAGCTTTGTGTGAAGGGGCTGGCCACTACAAAGATTTATTGGATTGGCTCAAAAGATCTCCGACTTTTGGAGACATCTGTCTGGCTTCATATCTGTTTTTTGGTTTCATGTTGTCATTTCAAGTTCATGAACATAAAATTGGCCATTGGTGAAAGTGATATTTCTATACTTATTACATGTATACAAACAGAGGACATAGAGAGGCTCTCATAAACTTTTGGTGCACTTAGAGCCGCATGAGTTGGTTGGGTTAAATGTCAAACAAGCTAGAATGGGAGAAAATTAATTTTCTTTGTACTTCTTTCTTTACTTGTTCCTACTGAATAATTAGATGGACATCGACAATACATTTAGCAAAGTGTGCTTCAGTTTTTTGATGTACGTGTTATGGCAATTGTCTTGTCTTGGAGTTTGTCATGATCCATGTCTTTGTTTTTATCTCCATAAAATCACAATTGACCATGCTTATTTTATTTCTGCAGGTTAAGAAGCCACACGGTGCCGATAGCTTATGTGGTGGGATGACTACATATATGTCTGTTTCTTTAGTTGTCCATGGGTTTGGCCGAGATGGTTCTGTTCTTGGACACTCAAAATGAATGTTCTTTCCTTGGTTTATGTGTTGGGATGTAATATCATGGTGAATATATGCGATGATGGCTTTGCCCGAGATAATTCTAGTTTGCGATAATGTCTTGACGAACGCCCAAGTTACAACATGGCGAAGTATGTTTCTTGGCAAGAGCATTAATAAAAGTGATCTAGTTGGAAAATAAAATAAAATTGTAGAATATGAGCCGTACGTTAATAAAAGAAGATGAACCAGACATTTATAAAAGCTCGAAATTCCATGGATGTTGCATAGTTTCATTGTGATATTATGATTTTTATTTGTAATTTAATGAACTGGGAAGCACGACATAATGGCCTAAATTTAAAAATAAAACATGAAAATGCAATGGAAGCCCGAAGCTCGACTTGAAAAGTCCTGGCCAGACCCGATCAGAATTTTTGGGTCGTGTTTGGCTCAAGCTTTTTTCGGGCTGGATTGAGCCTCATGTTATTGTATTTTGGGTCGGGTCGTGTATCGTGGAGGCCCAACTTGACCCGCCCTGTTGACACCCTAAAAGGAGCTGTCATTGCCGTGCCAAGTCAAAACGGTTCTTGTCCTCAATAATGGCGTAGACTTGTAGAAAAGCACTTAAAATAATGAATCCACCATTTTTGGACTAATTTTTACGGACATTTCCAGAATTCAAATCTACGGATGAGGATTAAGATCCATGTCCGATCCTTGCGATCCCCACCATCCGGGGGAATTATATTGAATGGTGGGGATTGCCGGGGATCCTGCTCCTATGGATGATTCGCACCGAAGCACCGTGCGAAACACAGGCTAGGCCAGCTAAGCATGGAGCCGAGAGCCAAGAGCCTCTAGCACTTCTTCGTTAACCCGATTAGCTGTTTGGATCTTGGATGCATTCTTTCTTTAGATACGCCAGTGCCCCTCTATCTTGTCCCCCATTTGCCAGGTAAATCTTTTTTCTTCCTCACCTGGCCGGGAATACTCTCGAATTTTTACTGTCCCATGATTCAGATTAGGGCACGTATGATAACCATTTCATTTCTCTATTTTTGTTTCAAACCTGCTTCTAGAACAGGTTTGGAGCAGAAATTCATTTAGTTATGTACCAACAAAAAAAAAACCTCAAACTTTAGCATTTGTATCAATTATATTCAAAATTATTTTCTGTCTCATAAAAAAACTTCAACCTTTACTTTTGTCCCAATACTACCGGCCTAATATCTGAAAAAACTATCAACTTTAGCATTTGTTCCAATTATATCCAAAAAAAATTATTTATCTTCTAAAAAATCACAAACTTTTACTTTTATCATAATTCTAACACCATCAATTCTATTTATAATCATCGTTAGTTAATCTTATGTGACTCGAATTTTCTTGTCATAAATTTTTCAAATTTAGAAGCAGTGGGTTTCAAAGATGACAAGAATTTAAATAGTTCGTCAGAATATCTCTATGACTAGTAGTTATTTGGATTGTTGAGCGCCGAAAAGAATACGAAATGCGTCGTCTTGAGTGACTATGCTATTATGCCCTCCCAAAGCAGGGAAACCAACCCTTGTTCGCTTCACATCTGTTTCGGGCATCTTTCAAAAGATTTAGGATAAAATTGATGTAAAATTAGTATTATATTGACAAGTCATCAAAAAATTTTGCACTAAATTGACGGGACTAAAAAATTTAAAGCTAAATTAGAGTGTCATACAATAGGTTTATAAATAATATATAAGGAAAACAAACAACAGAAGAGAATTTTGAAATTTTTTCATGTCGGCTTTACTGAGATGTAATTTATTAATGACGTGAAAATGCCACATAAGATTAACTAATGATGATTATAGACGAAATACTAACAGTAGTAAAATTAGGACAAAAATAAAAAGTCAAAAATTTTTATGAGACAAAAAAGTTTTTAATATAATTTGGGATATATACTAAAGTTCAAGATTTTTTTGTACTAGATCGGTAAAATTGGGACAAAAGTAAAAGTTTGGGATAGAATTGAGAGAAAAGTAAAAATTCGAGTTTCTTGTGAGATAAAAAAAGTTTTGGATATAATTATCACAAATGCTAAAGTCGAAGGTTTTTTTTTTTTTTTGGTATTGAGCTTTCTATTTTTTCATTTCTTTAAACAAATTTATATTCCATAAATAGATTTGAAAGAGAAATGATAAGCTATAAATTATAGCTTCCAGAAACAAAAATTAGAAATAATCTACCAAAACCTTTCGTTTTGTCTCAAGTGCTCGTCACACACTCTCTACTGCCCTTCCCTTGTTGATCACCGCCCACCGCCGCCAACCACCACTCCCCACTGATCTTTGTCAATTGCCATTGCCCACTGTCCACCATCGCCAACCTCTACTGCCAACCACTGATTGCCTGCAGTAATCATTGCGGGCCGCCACTGTCACCACCATCATTGGCCGTCGTCGCCCACCACTGTCACCACTGCTGATCGCCGTCAAGCACTGTCTGCCGCTGCTCACTGTTGCTCCTCGGCTACAACCGTCACCCATTGCCACAGCCAACCGCCCCCACGCAACCACTGCCAACCACCGCCCGCTACCACCGTCCCGCCCCCCCCCTCCCCCTTAGTGACCACCACCCATTGCTTGCCGCTATCTTCCATAGCCAGCCACTGTCAATTGCTGATGACCGCCCATCTACAATCTCTACTAACTATCGCCGCCAAAGTAAAAAATAAATAATCAAATTTTATTTTTAAATATATTAAAAATTATTTTTAAAAATTGAAAACAATTTAAAAATGAAGTATAAAATTTTCATATAATTTTTTGTGTTAATAATAATCCACAGGATTAGAAATTTTCAATCATTCTCATACAAATTTTTGTTTCATGAATAAAAATTTTATGTTATTATCAAAATCGCTTTTTTGTTAAAAACTCATCCAGAAATTACAAATATAAAATTTTATTTCTGACCAATTATTTTATAAATACAATGGTTATCATCAAGACCTACCTCAATGATAGTGTAGACTTATAGAAAAGCACAAACAGAATGAATTCGTCATATTTGGACAAATCTTTGCGGACAGGATCTCTGAATGTCTCCAGAGTTCAAGTCTCTAGATGATTTATACCGTCCTGAATTCTTGATCATGCTTACAATTAAGCTCTCGATTCCCATTCCATTGGCCCTTTCGTTGGCGTCGCCCTTGTGTACGAAATTCATTTCCACAAACCGAACAAGGAAGAATGCATCATTCCGATGATCTACAGTTGTTTTTGCGGCCCTCTCGCGGTCGTAGTCGCCTCTATTAGCTCCTCCCCCGTCGTCCTGAATCTGCCGTTCGCAGAACTCGCACCATTCCATCATGAAACATCCGCAATTCCGGCGTAAGGTCTCCGGAGCCAATCTAGGTCGTGGACAAAGTTTCACCCCCACGACAACATGTCCAGGATCAAGCGACTTAATCAAGGAGAGGACGGCATCGTGATATTTTATAATTGAATTGAGATTTTAATCAGCTAGTAACCTTGGCTGTCTAGCGTTTGCCTTCGCCTAAATTGGAGACCTATTAGTTTAATTCTCTTTCCCCCCTTTCATTGGAAACAAAAGTTGCGCTACTCTTTGAAAAAATATTGTACTCAATAAGCACGATCAATATGCACTACTCTTTGAAAAAATATGGGCGGTTAATGACCGTTAAATTCCAAATATCGGATTCTCATTTCCTTCGCTCTTTTATTCTGAATTCGACAAAAAATTAAAGGCGATGTAAGGTGAGAATTCCAGTCGACATCAATCTGTCATCCCATTACCAAATTGAAAGAGCAACACACATATTTGCTATTTAATCGAAGAGAGAGAACAAAAAAACAAATCTCGTCCTTTTTTGGGCAACCGGATCGGGTGAAGCCAGATCCGATTCGGGCCATGATCATCAGAGTTGGGCCCGCCCACTACACAAATCTCTGGCCGATTCTCACAGAAGGTCCCAGCGATGGCGTTCACCACCCTGAGATTGCCACGTGCTGTGGAGGCCCAACCGACACGTGGGTGGTAATTTTTGTTTTTGTTTGGGTCTCAAACACGTGGGTGGGATTATTATTATTGTTTTGGACCAAGTTGGTTTTCCACTGTCTTAAGAGATTGACAACTGTCTGCCAAAATTTTCGTACAAAATAAAGTTAGTCACTGACGTTGTTGAGGTCTTATCTCTTCCACGAACTTATTCAACCGCGCAATTACTGACTTTGTCGTGGTCGCTGCTCTTGACTTCTCCGAAATAAGTTTGTCAAAATAGATCTCAAATTAATTTCTCAATCCATATATGATGTATAAATTATTATATGTATTAATTATATTCAATAAATACATCATATGCGAATTCAAACATATATGTAAAAGCCATTACTAGCAATGTTGTGGAGATGATAGATAAGCTGAAGCGACTCTTATAAAACTTTTTCGAAAGAAAGAAATTTTTTACTATAAGATTAGTTATAAAGTGGAAAGAATTTGGGTTGGAGCCACTTTAACTTTACGAGACATGGAACGGCCTCGCTCTTGCGAACACCGATCATAAGCAACAAAAAGACACGTGAATCCTCGTCTTTGATGGTGCAGGCGATTGACCGAGGCATCATTAGACTGAGGCCTCCATCTATCCCCCGAATTTCCTTGATTCACGGGATCGAGTATTTGATGGACCGATTGGTTGAATAGAATTTCCTCCTAACACACGATTGAGAAAATACGAACCCGCTGAAGGGCTACGGCAACCCATGAGACCATCACACCGAAAATGGTCTACAAACGGAGGAAAAAGAACGATCTAGCAATCAAAAGATGTGTGGCAAAGCGATGTATATACCGAAAAATTGCACGAATAAATCAATCAACTCTGAGTCTTCTCAAGCAGAGAACTCGAATGTATGACGACAAACAAGGACGTTAAAAGATCAGATACATCAACAAGGGATCTTGGAGGTGAACCACTTCATGACCAGAATAGGAGCCTTGATCAACGCCAGAGCGAACTCAACCACCACCGTGATGCAGAAGCAACACGGGCATATGCAGGACAAGGGCAGTCTGCAAAATTCACCAAATTGATGATACTCAGATGAGATTAAGATTGGACTATGAGCCCAATTACTGCAATTAGCGACTCTACTTATGAGATTAATCCACTGACCAACGCTAATCGCTCTCTCACTCTCTCACAGACGCACAGGAGAGCCCTTTGTCAAAGAGGATTTTTCATCAAACAGTTGCAATGCATATGGGCAATTGAACAGAAAGAGTTACCCGATGATCCAGATCACGACGCCGATGATGGACAGGAGGAGCGCGAGGAACGCGAAGGGAAGGCCCAGGAGGAACCCGAGAGGCCGGCATTCGCAGCCCTCGTCGTCGCAGCAGCAGCACATGATCGGCCGGCCCTTCCTTTGACTTCGCTCGTCAAATTTGTCGTCTCGGGGTCGAAGCTTTCTCTGGGTTTCTCAAGAAAATTCGTCGGGGGCTTTGCTTGTTCGTCGTTGCTTATGAGGGATCGGGGGATGGGCTTTGACGGAGCAAACGAAGGGAGAAAAGCGAGTGAGGACAGAGAAAGAAAGCGTTGAAAAAATCAGCCGTTCAGTGAAAGCCAAGTTATCGAATCTTGATTGGTTGGGGGAGATAAGATGAACAGAGTAAACAGACCCAGCTAGCCTGCAAAGTCTTGGCGTCATCCTCCGAATCATGCATTGACCCAATTGGGAACAAACGAACTTTCCTCGTCGGTTCTCCATCTTTATTACATAACGTGTCCCATGTGAAACGTTATTGTTTTCACATGCCAAGAACTCCAACGCGCTATGTAGGCATAAAATTATAGGTACCGCGTTACGTCAAGTCGTCCGAATTTGGGTAAGACAAAATAAGATCGGATTACAAATTCTCTAAATATCTTTCGAATTACGGAAAATCCCACCACATATTTGATGCAATCCACAATAGGATAAAAATCTTTAAAATTCTCACTTGTCCAGCCCAAATTAGAGCAAAGTCCGAAGACAAATTATGAAACACGCACAATTAATAGGAGAAGAAAGAACCCGATTTCATTACAGTGTAATCCACAAGAAGAGGCGCAGCGACGAGGATCAAACATCTTTCAGATTGTAGAAAATCCCACCACATGTTCCATGCAATCGAAAATAAGATAAAAATCGTTTTTTGAAAAAATCTCACTTGTCCAATCCAAATCCTCATAAATTTAGACACCTAACCTTGCAATTCTCGTTTATTTTTGGAGGGACGGCCCAGAAATCCGATATTTAGGGGGTAATTTTTTAAATTTTTTATATATTTTTTTGTTAGTTATAATCTGAGCTATCCATTCATAACAAAATTGCAAGATTAGGAGCTAACCTAAAGAAAGTTTATACAATCTATTTTCCAAATCAAAGCACATTCTGAAGCATGAAATCATCTGTACAAGTAATAGGAGAAGAAATAGCCTGGTTTTGTTGTAATGGAATCCACAAGAAGATGCAGAGCTAATAGGACTGATGCCCGGCGGCGAGGAGAAATCTACAGATAGCCTTTTTTTTTTTTTTTTTGGCTCTATGTTTTTTACGTTTCCCCAAACATGAGTGAGCTTTCCTCTGCTCGAGGACGAAGACGATGCGCTAAAGCCATTCTGAGTCGATTACATCCTTGTAGGCCACAGAGGTTCCACTCATCAATTGTGAGTACTGCGGTCGATTCGACCTGCTTCCGCATGAATTGTTCCATCTCCACGTACCGCTCGGCCTACTCGGCAAACTTCACTGAGTATGCGTATTGGTCCATGCTTAAGTTCTTCAGTGCTTCCATCACAAATCGGACTCAATGAGTTGCTCCGATTAGTCGTTTGATCAGAGGTGGCTTCAAGGAGAGGGTGCGCGTGCGCGCGGGTATATATATGCGCTCTATGTGCTGAAAGCCAATAAGAGGATGAACTCCTCCGTCGGAGATTCTTCAAAAAAATCCATATGACGACGGCAGTGGCTAATCGTTAGCGAGAAGAGAGATCGATTCAGAGGTGCAAACCTGGCGTGGAAGACTTTGAGCGGTGAACAAGAGTGATTCCAAGGGATTTTTATCCTTTTTTTTTTTTTTTCTCCCAAACACCCTATTCGGATTTATATTCGGTCCACTAAACATAGCCAATTATATAATCCTAAATATTGAAATTGCAATCGAGTTATGAACCTTTCAACGAACGCGATCAAGTTTCAAAACTCGTCGAATTTGTGCAATTGAGCCCTTTCGTCAAATCCGTCTGATTTTGGCATGCGGAGAAACGGGCTGGGATAAGGTGCCCTTCTGCCAATTCGCTTTCTTTCCATGGGCATATGGTTGGGCTCACATTTTCGCCTCTCGCTGGTTGGACTATTTCTGGGCTTATTAAGCCTCCATCCCAAATCGTTGGAGCAGCTTCTTAATAAACTCAAAACTCTTCATATTAGATCGAGGACATATTAGCCACAGCAGATATGAAAAAATCATGCCGTTTTCGATGTTCCGAGGTTTCCAACATGGAGTGCACATGTATGAACGCTTCAACATGACATTTATTGGATACATATGAAGCATACTCCGATACCAATGTCAGATTTTGCATAACCATGCCACAAGTCCCACGAATCGAGATTGTTCCGCGGAATACCTACGCCCCACCGCACCGGTCGAAAATGTAATCATGCACTCGGATTAGCACTCATGCTTCCAATTCTAAGAATAGTTGTGTTTGACTTTATTCCTAAGCACTCTCTCACACATGCTCATTGAGGGAGCGCATGGCAACACTTAATTAACTCCTGGCCAGGAGTTGATTTTTTTTACTTCTATTTTGAGTAGAAGATAATTTTTCTACTTTTGGAGAAAAGTAATTTTTTTTTAATTTCTTGAAGCATCTCCAAAACTACTTCAGAAGTAATTTTTTGCTCTTGAATTAGAAAGAGGAAATTGTGTAACCAAACGTATTTCTACTTCATAAGTTACGTTGCTAATGGATTTATACTCTAGAATCACTTCTGGCTTCTGGAGCAAAAATTTTACTCTAGAAGTGTTGACATGCTCAACCTTCTCTCTCTCTCTCTTTTTTTTTTTTTGGTGTCGAAATGCGCAATCTTCTCCTTAGAAAATAACTTGTCCTTCTTCAAAACTTGTGGGTTGGGCTTGGGCTTGGGCCAAGCATATAATGGGCCGCCCAAGCTCAAAAACCTAAAAGCATTCTAGCATTAATAAGGGTAACTCTGGCAAAAGAAATCCGTTCATGATGTTTGAATAATTGAATAATAGAACAAAACTATTCGAATAAAAAACAGAAGACACAAAATAAAATGCGGAATTACAAATAAAGTAGAAGTTAAGTGGACTCACAATTAGGCTAAAGTAGTCATTTTCTGCGACTGACCACTTCTTTATAGGTAATATGTATTTTTATACATATCGATTGCTCAAAAATTCGATTCGCCACCTATTTGTCTGATTTTTTAAATAACATTAAAAATTCAAACCCAAAAATTAAACTGAAATGAATGGTTTACACACAGATATATGTGTGCGTACGGCATACATGAAGAGCATATAAAATCATAATCAAACGACATGAGATATTTGAGTGTTTCATTTCATGCGTAAGCCAGTTAAGGAATGACACGTAAAAATTGACGAACGGAGTGGTTGGACACTTGAGAAAAATTAGGGAAAGTCTAATTCCCACGATAATTGATTTTTGTATGATCAATCAGCGTGAGGTTTATGTATAGTGATCATAATAAAGTTATTGCTTTTAATGGAGTCGAGCACATGATCTAATCTTGCTCCTCTCTTTTTCCTTACCCCCCCCCCCCCAAAAAAAAAAAACATGACTTAATTACCTAATTAACGACTCGTATGTTGTTGCCATTTTGAAACGATTAAAAATCATCAAAGTACCTAATTACATAGCCTATGGAAGAACAATAGACCTAATTTTGTGTCGTCTTATGGATATCTTCATGATCTTTTTTGTTTCCCTCCTCCTGTTCAAGCTTTGGTTCCCTATGATTTGTTTTTGTCAGTAGACCTAATTAATGACTCAACCCGAATACAGAGTCGGGTGGAGCTCCTCACTGTCTAGCCAATGTAGACTCCGCGACCCCTTCGTGGTTAACAAGAATTATAGAAGTTTCTCTGCATATATTTCATTTTTAGGGTTAATGCCATGAAAAATCTCAAATCGGTATACTTGTGATAAATTTATCCTCAAATTATTTTTTTGACTACGAGAAAATCCCAATCTAGTACAGTTATGACACGTTTCTCTCAAATTATTTTTTTAACCATACAAAATCCTACTGGTACACCTATGATATATTTACATTGCCACGTGTTATAAACTTAACACTTTAACGGTTATATTTAACGAAAATTAATGGATAATAAATTTGTCATAAATGTACCAGTTTGGAGTAAATTTGTCATAAGTATACCGGTTTATGATTTTTTGTAATTGAAAAAATAGTTGAAAGTAAATTTATTACAAGTATACTAATTTGAGATTTTCTGTGGTATTAACTCTTATTTTTAATTGACCGAGCGTAATTCGAACAACACTAGATGTATTAAAAGATTCCGATCTCGCCTAGCTTGATGCTACACACTGTTGTTCACAACCTATAGACCGGACAAATTTCACATGAGTGAAGTCTACAAAACACGTGAGAGGTTTATGAGCATACAACGGATGTATGTAATGATTTTTTCACATCATCTGGGCCGATGGTGACTCCCGGTGAGGCCAGAACCCTTATTGGGGCTTGCCCTTGGTCGACCAAGCCTCATCTGTGGCGGGTAAGGGAAACCCTCGCTCTGGTAGTGGTTGACTACTGGCAAAAGGAAGAAGAAAGGAAAAGAAATGGAAAGAACAAAGGAGAAAATAAAAATAAAAATAATAGTAAGAAAATCGCAAAAAAAATATCATTAAAAATTATTCCAGTTAATACCGGTCATGCCACATTAGTGACCAACATCCCATCAACCTTATCAATCTAAATTGGCCGGATCGAGTCAATTGACAAAATGAGAAAATGTTTAGGATTCAAATAATAAAATCGAAAGGTTCAAGATTAAATTAATAAAAGTGTGTTATCTTTAGGATTTTTTTTTTCACAAATTTACCCGCAACTTGTATTGATAACCACATTCCTATATATCCACGGACGTATAATGATATTCGTTATGTCGATCATAAAGCATCTAGATAATACAATACCATGTGAACATGAGACGAAATGATAATCGATCACTATCGTAGAAAGTGTGAATGGGAGTGGGACAATGCCGTGGTAGTTCCGTCCGTTTATAATGACATTGATTATGCTGTGATCATTTACAACACGTGCATGTGGAGCAACGAGAATGAGGCCTTCTGCGGCTACTCGACTTTTGCAATTCTCATCTCGACTTAAATCAGATTGTTTAGGTCTAAAATAAGAATATCATTTGCTAAATTAATGTCTTGAGTTTGAGGTGTTTACTGAATATATCGGCTTTGTTAATCAATTGGAAAGAAATCCAATAATTCGAATCGAATTAGAATTCCTTTCTTGAAGTTATATATATATGATGGGATTTATGATATCATTTTATTTCTTAGTTTTCTTCCTTTTTTTCTTTTTCCTCCAACCTCTGCCACCTTGAGTGGCTGGCGATGGTGTTGGGGCTCTCTCAATCCAAGAGCTAACTCAAAAGTTGAGACTTTACCTCGCACTTATAAGCCGAACACCAGCCCCTTTTTACAATCGATGTGGAACCCCTCAACAATCTTCCCCTCACATTTTTTTTCTTTTTCTTTTTTACTAATTTAATTCTATTACTTTTGATATTATCAATAATATTTTATTACCTAATTAAATTTATTGTTATATCATATATATATATATATATATAAATTTGAAATAGAATCGATCACACATCGAGCCATGAGTCGGAGTAAGCGATAATCCGTATATCTCTCGTGTGACTATTGGGTCCAGACTTGTTGATAATCTAAGCTCTGATACCAGTGTTGAGTGGTCTTGGATCTCTCTCAACCCAAAAACTACCTCAAAAGTTGAGGCTCTCCCTCACACTTATAAATCGATGTGGGACGACCTCAACATGTGGCCACCAATGGGCTCGAGTTTGCCCGCCTAGGCCAAGGGCAGGCGAGCTCGAGGCTCGACCAATCCAAATGAACATGAGCTTGCCCAAGGCCAGGGAACTTGAGCTCACCAGTAGCTATCATGGGCCAGCGGTGGTCAAAGAAGGAGGAAAAATAATAGGGGAGAAAAGAAAAAAAAAAGGAAAAAAAGTGAAAAAAATAAAAAAATTTGAAAAAATTAATTTTTTTTAAAATTTTAAATATTCACAAAATCTATTTATAACTCGTTTAACTTGTTTTTAACAATTAAGCCAATCAATTTACGGCACGCCACCATTAAATGTGGGTAAAATAAGGATTCCAGACTCATTTTGCCATCTTTAGATACAACGCTGTAAGAGCAATGGCGAAGGAGGAGGGGGATAGCAGGCGGTCTTAGTTTTCTGGATTGAGTTCAACAAACAAATGAGGACCACTTGAGCAGTTCAAATGGTAGAAGTCATCTAGTTTAAATAATCCTCATCCCAAAAATAAAGCCTCCTTTAAGCCTTTTGGAGCATGTACATTTACAATTTATATTTTCTTGCTTGACGCAATCGGTCGGATTATATAAATATCCCTTCAACACAACATAGGTCATCGAAAATGGGTGTGCCCTTATTAATTCAGGCAAATAGGAGGCTTTCAATTCCATGGCCAAGTTCCTTGACTTGAGAAGTAATTTTTCAGAGGATAGTGGCGCTATATTCTATTCTGGATATGGCTAGCTAGGATGGCGTTGCTGATAGGAGAAATGACACTTCTCATTGACATATGGTGAGCAATTTCACAACTTCCCCGAACGACAATTTAGTTTTTTTTCTGGTATGATGTCTTGAGTCTTGACACGCGTGACGCCTTCATTCCTTTGGCTCAGCATAACGACACTCGGTGCGATAAGTACGTGGTGCTGTCTGGTCTGGTGTGCTCTGGTCTGGTCGGCCAAAGGATCTCCTCCCCTTTTTTCAGCTGATCTGTCGAAGCCCAATGCCTCTGGAAAGAGCTTCCCATTTTGCTCATAACCTGTTCGATCAAAAGCGAATTTGATTGCTAGCCGACAAGTTCCAACTCCTTCGCCCTGTCGCTTTGTGCTTTTTCCTACGTCGAAACCAGAAGCCAGCCGCCTCCAACCGCTCCTTGAGTTTTGTCATCACGCAAGAGATTTAGTGCCAAATAAAAGGTTTTGACATTTTGTGGTTTGATGCAGAAGGTCAAAGGGCAGTAACGACACAGTTCACTTTCGTTTTTTCTTCTACGGCCAAGCCTAATAACAAGACACTTTTCCAACGTAATCGATATTGTCCTCGTAGC
Source organism: Rhodomyrtus tomentosa (assembly GCA_028455895.1). Taxonomy (NCBI): domain Eukaryota; kingdom Viridiplantae; phylum Streptophyta; class Magnoliopsida; order Myrtales; family Myrtaceae; genus Rhodomyrtus; species Rhodomyrtus tomentosa. Next base: position 1,527,761 of record JAPCWY010000006.1, read on the forward strand.
CGTTCTCCAAAACACCCTACTCAGTGTTATGTCCCGCCCACCAAATATATCCCGAGTGTATACCCCTAAAATTTATAGTGAAAATTGCAATCGAGTTGTGAAACTTCAACGAAATCCCAAAACTTGTCGAATTCATGCCATCGAATTCTTTCATTAGCGCAGTCTAATTTTGGCTGCCAAGAAACGTGCTGCGATAAGGTGTCCTTTTGCAAATTCAATTTCTTTTCTTGGACGTATGGTAGGGCTCACATTTTTGCCTCCTGCCCTTTGGATTGTTTCTGGGCTTATAAGTCTCAATTCGAAATCGTTTGAACAGTTTCTTAATAACTCAAACTTTTCATATTAGATCGAGGACATATTGGCCACAGCAGATATGAAAATCAGACAAAAGCTAAAGTAAATTTGCGGAGCATGGAGTGCACATATAGGAACGCTTCAACATGGCATTTATTGGATGCAGACGAAGCATAGAAAACACTCAATGTGCTCCGATACCAACGCCGGATTTTGCGTAATCATGCCACAAGTCCCAAGAACCGAGATTGCTCCTCATAATATATGTGTCTCCGCACTAGTCGAAAATGTAATCATGTACTCGGATTAGCACTCCTTTGCAGGGAAAAGAAAATTCTGAAAGGAATTAAATGTGATTTCTATATTCCTCCTAATGGTTAGAAGGGTATAAGTACATTTATATATAGAGAAGAGAACTGGTCCTTATTGACTTACAAATCAGAAGATATATATAAAAACATGAGATATACATAGAAACATGGGATATACATAGAAATAGTATAAAATAAGAAGAACTCTTCCTATTTTGAATCTAATAGACAGCTCAATCTAACATCCTTGATCTCACATTTTGCTTGCAATTCTAAGAATAGTTGCGTTCGATTTTATACCCAATCACTCTCTCACATGCTTGTTACTGCGCATTATGGCAATACTTATGCTTTAGAAATCAACTTTTAGCTAGAAGCAGATTTTTCTACTTCTGAGAGAAGTAGATTTTCTTCAACCAGCTCTACGACTACTTATGGAGCAATTTTTTGCTCAAAAAGTAAAAAAATAAAGTTACATAACTAAATATATTTCTACTCTAGAAGTTGCGTTATCAAACTGATTTTTGCTCTAGAATTACTTTTAGAGCAGGAATTTTACTCCAGAATTATTGTCATGCGCACCCTAATCTTCTTTAAAAAAAAAAAAAAACTTTTTCTTCTTGAGAGCTTGTAGGTCGGGCTTGGGCTTGGGCCAGGGCCAAGCCTAAAATGGGCCGCCCAAGCTCGAAAATTAAAAAGCAATCTAGTATTAATAAGGTTAACACTGGTACGAGAAATCCTAGTATGATGTTTGAATAATTGGATAATAGAAAAAACTGCTCCAATGCGGAATTAAGAAGAAAGTAGAAGTTAAGAGGAGTCAAAATGAGGCTAAAGTAGTCATTTTCCGCGAGTGACAACTTCTTTATAGTTAATATACTTTTCTACATATTGATTGCTCAAAAATTTGACTTTTACCTATTTGTTTGATTCTAATAATAACATTAGAAAATCCGGCACAAAAAAATTAAAATGATAGATACAGGAAGAAAGAGCATATAAACTTATAATCAAATGACATGAGGTATTTTGATACTTCATTTCATGTGCAAGCCGATTAAGGAATGACACATGAAAATTGGTGAACTGGGTGGTGGGACACTCAAGATAAATTGAGGAAAGCCCAATTCTCACACCATGTTAGAACATTTAACATAAAAAATTTAATTGATAAGCGCATCTTATACATATCTCCTCATAAAATTAACAGAACTTTGTACACATGCTAAGACTTTTCGTCTTTCATGTTAATTGGTTTCTGTATGATCAATCATGCACGGCACGAGGTTTACATATAATGATCCTAATAAAGTTATTGCTTGTAATGGGAGTCGAACACATGACCTAATTACCTAATTAATGACACCTTTTTTTTGGACGAATTAATGACTCACCTAATTACGTAGCCTATGGAAGAACAATAGACCTAATTTCGTGTCAAGTCTTATGGATATGTTCAACATCATTTTTTCTTTTTCTGTTCAAGCTTCACTTTGTCCTCCTTTTCATTTCTTTTTGTCAATTAGACCTAATTAATGACCCAACCAGATTACATAGCCTATGGAAAGTTCAAAAGTCAGTCGGGCGGGGCTCCTCACTCTCTAGCCATCGTACACGCACGAACCCCTTCATCATTAAAAAGCATTATACAAGTTTTTCTACATAGCTTTTATTTTTAATCGAAAACGAGCGTAATTTGAACAATACTCGATATGTTAAAAGATTCTGATCCCGCCAAGCTCGACGCCACCACACTATCTTTCGCAACTTGTAGACCGGACAAATTTCACAAGAGTGAAGCCTACAAAACATGTGAGAGGACAATGAGCTTACAACTGATGTATGATACGATTTTTTCACATCATTTGGGTCCGTCGATCATCAGCCAAAAGTGGATTTATTTCCGTATTCTTCAATAAATTTTTATTGTCTTGCATTTCGCTGATCTGGTAGAAAGCAGAGCGATGTACATTGCGGCTTGTATTGATAACCACATTCTTGTCAACGTACGGATGTATTCTAATATTTGATTATGTCAAAGAAATGTCAAAGATAAAACATCCTAGATGATACAATACCATGTGGACATGCATCTATTATGAAAACGATGATTAGTATAGTAGACGTGTCAATGGGAGCGGGACAATACCGTGGTTGCTCCGTCCATTTATGATCAATTTCATGTGACTGTCCAAATGGAATGCCCTTAGGAAATTTAGATTTGGCTAACACAAAACGAAATGTACATTGGGAGTTGAACTTGTCGGCTAGCAAAACAAAATTGCTAGTGAGAATACAACGGCCCGATCTAATGAGTGCGGGGAGTGATCGTGGGGCCAGATGATTTGGACAATGAACGACTTTTGGTAGGCTTCTAGGATGACAAAAAGAGGGGGAAAGAACCGAAGTACGCATCGAACTGATAGAGAGCGTTCCCATGATATACGTGTTTGTGTGTGTAAAATAGAATTCACTCATGGAGGCATATATTGATATGACAATCATTTTAGTATTGGAACTTAGTATCGAGTAGTCTTTTGACGTAGCAACATGTTTAGCATTGAAACTCCAATGTTAGCATTGGATCTCCAATATTAAACATGCTCAGGTCGGATCACTTCTAGAATGGTTGGCCTCTTGAGAAAGTGGCTACTTTTTCATCAAAGGACAGAATGTTGAGTCTTGATACGAGTAAAGGCAAAACAAACAATACTTCGAGTTAGTTGTCAAAAAATGGTCCAATTCAAATTGAGCCATTTAACTCGTTTAGGAAAATTTTTGTTTTTTATAAATTATTGAAAAAAATGTCCCTAAAATATTGTGCATAATTTTTATAATCTCTAAAAAGATTAATTTTTTTTTCTTTTTTCTTTTTTCTTTTCCTTCTTCCTCCTTTCTCCCCTAGATACCACTGATTCCATTGAGCTCGAGGCTCGCTAGATTTTAAGTGAGCCATACATAGTTTTTTTTTTTAGCATTTCAAAATTTTTTGATTTTTTAATAATTATGATTTTATTTTATTTTATTTATTATTTTTCTTTTATTTTTATTCCTGTTTTCCCCGCCAATCTCCACCACTGCGACTTGCTGGTGATGGCCATTGGTGAGCTCGAGATCGCCGACCTAGGCCAATCATAGGCGAGCTCGAGGCTTGGCCGATCTAGGTGAGCATGAGGTCGCACGAGGCTGGGGAGTTCGAACTCACCGATAGCCATCGTCATCCAATGGTAGCCAGGGAAGGAGGAAAAATAATAAGGAAGAAAAGAAGGAAAAAAAGATACGAAAAGTTTAATATAGAATAAAAAAAATTAAAAAATCAGTTTTATTTTAAATATTCACAAAAAATCTATTAATGACTTACTTAACTTGTGTTTAGTACTTAAGCCAATCAATTTATGATCCATCACCATTAAATATGGGTAAAATATAAATTCTAGACCTATTTTGCCATCTCTAGATACAATGCTGCAGGAGCAATGGTGAGGTGGAGGGCTGGTGAGGGAGGGAAGGGGATGGCGGGTGGTCTTATTGTTTTGGGTTGAGTTCAACAAACAAATGAGGACAACTTGATCAGTTCAAATAGTAAAAGTCATCGAGTTTAGAGAATAAAAAATAAAGCCTCCTTTAAGTCTTTTGGAGCTTGTGCATTTACAATTTATATTTGCTTGCTTTACACAATCAATTGGATTATATATATATATCCATTTGGCATAACATAGGACATCGAAAAGGGATGCGGTAATTCATGACTTGGCATGTACAAAATAGCAAATTGGAGGCTTTCAAGTCCATGGCCAAGTTCCTCGACTGGAGAAGTAATTTTTCGGAGGATAGTGGCGCTATATTCTATCTTGGATATGGCTAGCCATAATGGCGTTGCCGATAGGAGAAATGGCACTCTCTATGGTGAGCAATTCACAATTTTCTCAAACGACAACTTAGTTTATCTGGTGTGTTGTCTTGACGCGCGTAACGCCTACATGCCTTTGGCTCAAGATACGCACTCGGTGCGAGAACTACGTGGTGCTGTCTGGTCTGGTTGTCCAAAGGGAGCTCCTCCCCTTTTGGGCTGATCTGTCGAAGCCCAATGCCTTTGGAAAGAGCTTCCCATTTGGCTTATAACCTGTTCGATCAAAAGCAATTTTGTTTGCTAGCCGACAAGTTCAACTCCTTCGCCCTGTCGCTTTGTGCCTTTTCCTACTTCGACACCAGAAACGAGCCGCCTCCCCCAGCTCCTTGAGTTTTGTCATCACGCAAGAGATTTATTATTGTCAAATAAAAGGTTTTGTGGTTGACGTAGAATTTCAAAGGGTAGTAACGACCCAGTTCACTTTTGTTTTTCTTCTATAGCCAAGCGTGATAACAAGACGCTTTTCCAACGTAATCGATATTGTCCTTGTCGGGGTAGCCCGTAGCCGTTCTCTTTAGAGAAGTTCAAAAGTTGTCAAAGGACTTAGGTTAAGAAGAAGCACATCCCTATGTATATCTGGTATATCTTCGTAATGCTCTATCCCACGTATAATTTAGTATTGTAAGTATGAATGATCTTACATTGTTTGACTCTCGAGATTCGATTGAGCTTTATTATTACTGTGGTTTCTCTCTATCTTATAGCTTATGTTTTCGAGTTGGACGTTTAAAAATGTATTGGAGTTGGGTCACGAAGTATTTCATTTATTTCGCACTCAGTGGCTATACATTGATTTTTTTTTTCTTTTTTGTACTTTTTGAACCCACATAGTGTTGATTTGCCACCATGTGAATACCACGTGAGGAGGAAAAAAAAAACACAAAGATAGAAACATAAAGGCAAAGAAAAGAAAAGCCGAAAATGAAGAAAGAAGAAGGAAAAACACTCGTTGGGTAATTAGAATGAGGCAGTGCAGTTGCTCCTCGTGCGATATCCTGGATTAACTCACTCAAGGTATTATCAACTTTATCCCGTCTCATATCAAATCTCGTGATTTGGTCTTTTGACGTACAGATATGTAATTTCCTAGAAGGTCACAAAAAGTGACAGTACTCCTACTTGAGCAAACTTAATATTGAAGTTCTAATGCCAAATGTCGTCATTACGTCAAAAGGCATATTTTTTGAGTTAATTAAAATTTTATATAAAAGTCTGTTGGGAGCTACCCCTTATCCGATCTCTCTTAAGTAATTGCCAACCTATCTGCTATCAAATGGCCTTAGCAAGCAGAGTGCTTAGGCCGTGACAAGTGGGATGAATTGAAGAGCTAAGAACTTCTACAAGAAGAGGAAAGTAAAAGCAAGCAGAGCCAATGGCCAAGCCTCGATGAGTTAATGGTATAAATCCTCAGCTCTAGACCAAGAACTTCTACAAAGGCGAATGGCATGAGTGAGAATTTTGAGGGAGAGACTCAATTTTATACCGGCATCTCTTTCGGTTATGATGAGATTTATGGTTCATCGAATTAGGGTGATCAAACAGAAAAAAAAAATAAAATTGAACGACGCACAGTTTGCCCAGATTCATCTCAGAATAGGGTTACGTCCTGCAAAGAGATGTCACTATAATGTTGAGGTTTACAGTCACAACTCGTTACAATGATCAGCAAAAAGCGAGCAAAATATATATGTCATAAACGGGCCCAAAACCTAAATCTATCTGAAACTTTTTTTAATCCCACAGCATACGGGCCAACTTTAAATAAAGTTCAAACTCGTTGTTGTTTCGGGAGCGCTGCCCCTGAACCCTCGCCCGCTCACCGGCGAGTGAGGCAGCGAAAGCTCCGCTCACTTACCAGGTAACGAGACACCCGTATCGAGAGTGCTGCCCCGGAACCTTTGCATTCCGCGCGCAGGAGTCACATATCATCGGATAACAGTTAAGTTTCCCCAAGCTCACGTGGGTGTGCCTGGTGTGAGAAACAAAGGTCCTCGAAGTATTCGCCATTTCCAACAAGTTCATCAGCCATCTAGAGGTGTATATTCCCATTCTGCCTGAATTCGGTATCGTAAATCATATTGTTTCAACTTTTTTTTTTTAGAAAATCAGTATTAACGATCACTCCCTTCCCTTTTCGGACCGAATTGTTACACCTTGTTTAGGCGTCGACAAGGGTTGACAACCCGCAGATGTCACGGGCGACCAGCGAGGGGCCACGATCCCCGTGGGGGACATAAGATAATGCCATGACCTTAAAGGTGATGGCTTTTGGTGAATATTTGCCAATGAGTGGCCATCCAACTGCAGCTGTTATTTAATTTCTATCCCACTTTGAAAGTGTCCTGGAGTATCGGTGGGACAATAAAGGACGTACGGACTAACATAATTTTCTTACGGCATATCGAGGCTTACTGCTTAGTGGATGCTTGATCTACAAGTAATGATAAGCTATAATGATTAATGACCCTCTTTTTTTTGTCCAAACATATGGAGAAAACTAACACATCTGAAGTATAATTGCAGAAGCTAATATGATGACAGTTATGTGCAGGAGGACCTCCAAAGTGTTTTGTCATATGTTTTGTAATTTGTCCTCTTTGGCCCTAATCTAAGTTAGTGGACCAAATGCGCATTTTGGTGAGGACTTGTCCCATTGTGAAAAAGCTTGGTGATGTTGCCATCCCATGGACTTCAAGTTTATCATTTTGCACATGTATTTTGAATTCGAGGCATACAGCCTAAAAGTTTAAGCTATAAATAAGGAAAACAACATAAATATACAATATTTATGACATCCGTAGATAAGGGATTTGAGATGCTTTAACACTCTCTCTCAAATGCAAACTGGAACGAGAACGACCAATGGAGTTGATACTTTAATATGGGCAATCTTTTCCAAGTTGTGAACGTTGGAAAGCTCAAAGATGACAAAAATCCCAACACAGTTATTCAATAACATCGATATTAATGTTTCACAAACATAAGTTCACTTGCGATAACACATTACATGTAGGACTCTTCCTTGCCACGCCCACATAGTCCGTGAACAACTCAAACATTTGAGCTAGGACAAAAAAGCAAACGAGTTGGTGACATTACATGACAGGCTCGTAACATATGAAGGCGGTGACGGTCTTGTTCAATCGGTCCGATTACCTCAGTGATGCTGCGGATCAGGACCTCCGGGACTAGCCCTCATAACCGTGTAACGGCTTCCTTGACCAGCATTTCCCTTTCCAAATTCTTCACGTAATGCTCGAATTGCCTTACTAAGTGTCTTCCCGCGGATCATGATGTGGGGAGCTCGTGCATGGGAGCTCGGAAGCGAAAGCAATATGAGCATTAGGCAAAGACAAATCTTGAACATGCTCATCGCCATGTTTATTTCTTTAAGAATAGAGAAACGCTATTGGGTCGATGGAGAATTAGGGTTACGACCTCCTATATATAGCCTCGAGGATGGTTATCTTTTCATTATTCTAATGATCAAAGCAGATAGGCGAAAAGTGAAATCTTAGTCACTTCCCGTCCGTTTTGTTCTTGGAGCTAAACACATTTGATTGGACATTGCTTTGTTTTAATTTTCCCACCAGGTGGATGGGATTTGTCTTTTATCGTCCAACGTTAAACAAAACATCATGGGATTTGTCACCTATACAGAGAGGACAAACCTTTTTTTCCCCTCAAACTCTCTCTTCTGTTGGGATAAGTGTCAAAAAAGTCCTAAACCTAATGTCAAATTAGTCATATACTTTTTAAAGGTGCCAATTTAGTCTAAAGCTTTCGGTATAGAGTCAATTCGGTCCTTTCATCTAATTTTGGCCGGAAGTTGATAATGTGAAAACGACCTAGGTGGCATAGCCGGCATTGATGTGAACATTTTAAATAATATTTTGATAAAACTTCAATTTATTTTTATTTTTTCATTCTTTATTTTTTCTTTTTTTCCTTTCTTTTATTCCAGGTTTCTCTGGTGGCCGGCTAGGGCGGGGCTTGCCTAAGTCGGGTGGCCCTTGCTGGGGTGAGGGCGAATGCCGACGAGAACAGTCATTGCCTAGGCAAAGTTGGCACTCTAACCTAGGTAGGGCCCGGTGAGGCCGAACCTTGCCGGCCATAGGAGGAAACTTGAAAAAAAAAAAGAAGACAAAAAAGAAGGGAAACAAAGAAAGAAAAACCTTAGAAAAATAAATAAATAAATAAATATTAAGTATTATTAAAAAAAATTTCTACGCGAGCACCGATCATATCTTGTAGATTGTCCGATATCCATGTCATTAATATCCAGTCAAAATTAGTCAGAATGACTAAATCGGTTTTAGATCAAAAGGTTCATAACTAAATTAGCGCCAATAAAATATTTATGAGTAAATTGGAACCAATGCAATGAATTTAAGACTTTTCTAACACTATTAACCTCCTCTATTGGTCAAAGAACTATTGGTGATTAATGACCACTCTAATTATTTTAGTGTTCTGACCAAAAAATTATTTTAGTGCTGACCTTTCGAAGAAGTTTCAAAGTTTGGTTGGTTATCTCTCTTTGCATTTCATCGTGGGGAAGCCTAATGCCTTCTTACCTCACTCGTGTCCTCATTATTGTCTTATGCAGCGAACCAATGAATTTGTAAATCTGTATAATTTGCACGTCTTGTTGCATGGCCCATAATCATGTTCTTCCTTCCACAAGGATCGTCGAAGGACGTTCATCTTCATTATACTTGCGATGAATGATTTAAAATGTTCAAAGTCAAGACTCGAAGCCCTTTTCGCCCAAGGCTTGTTTCGCGCATGCGTGGCTCTATGTTCTTCCATTCACTTACCTTATTTTACGAGAGAAAAATTATCAAAAAAGTCATAAACTTATTGCACTTGTGCCGATTTAGTTCTAAACCTTTTCAATTATATCAACCTTAGTCATAAACTTTTGATGATTTATCAATTTAGTTCTTCGAGCCAAAATGATTAACGTAGATGCCGATGATCTAATGTGGCATAACCGACGTGAAGTGGACATTATTTCTAATATTTTTTTTTTCATTTTTTTGAAAAAAAATTCTTTCTTTCTATTTTCTTATTTTCTTTTTTTTAGTGGTAGCTGAACAAGGATCACCGGGCCCTCGCTAGCCACAAGTAAGGATCGCTATGGTTGCCAAGGGTGAGGCCAGCCTCCCCCATATTTGGGCGAGGCTATCGTGTCTAGACTATCGTAGTGCTCGAATCTCCTTACTAAGCGTCTTCAGTGATGTTGCGGATCAGGACCTCCGGGACTAGTTCTCATAACCTCGTAACGGCTTCCTCGACCATCATTTCCCTTTTCCAAATGCTTCATGTAGTGCTCGAATCTCCTTACTAAGCGTCTTCCCATGGATCACGATGTGGGGAGCTCGTGAACGGGAGCTCGGAAGCGAAAGCAATACCAGCATTAGGCATAGACAAATCTCGAACATGCTCATCGCCATGTTTATTTCTTTCAGGATGGAGAAGCGCTCTTGGGTTGATGGAGAATACGACCTCCTATATATAGCCTCAAGGATGTTAACCTTTTCATTATTCTAATGATCAAAGCAGGTAGGCGAAAACTGAAATCTTAGTCACTTCGTCCGTTTTGTTCTTGGAGCTAAATACATTCGATTGGGCATTGCTTTGTTTTAATTTTCCCACCAGGTGGATGTGATTTGTCTTTTATCGTCCAATGTTAAACAAAACATCATGGGATTTGTCACCTATACATAGAGGACAAGCCTTTTTTCCCCTCCTCAAACTCTCTCCTCTATTGGGATAAGTGTCATAAAAGTCCTAAAACTAATGCTAGATTAGCCATAAACTTTTTAAAGGTGCCAATTTAGTCTAAAGCTTTTGGCTTAGGGTCAATTCAGTCATTTCAACTAATTTTGGTTGGATGTTGCTGATGTGAACGTCGAACGATCTATATGGCATAGCCATCGTTGATGTGAACATTTTAAATAATATTTTAATAAAAATTCGATTTGTTTTTATTTTTATTTTATTTTCCTTTTTTCTTTCTTTTATTCCCGGTCTCTTCGGTGACCAATTAGGGCGGGCCTCACATAAGTAGGGTGGCCCTCACTGGGATGAGGGCGAATGCCGACGAGAATAGCCGTTGCCTAGGCAAGGTTGGCGCTCTAGCCCGGTGAGGCCGACTTTCGCCGGCCACCGGAGGAAACTTGAAAAATAAAAAAAGACAAATAAGGAGAGGCTAAACAAAGAAAGAAAAACATTAGAAAAATAAATAAATAAAAATTATTAAGTATTATTAAAAAAATGTCTAAGCGAGTATCCGCCGTATCATGTAGACTGTTCGACATCCATGTCGTTAATATCCAGCTAAAATTAGTTGAAATGACTAAATTGACTTAAAAAAAAAGTTTAGAACTAAATTAGCATCATTAAAATATTTAAGAGAAAATTGATATCAATGCAATAAATTTAAGAATTTTCTGGCACTTTTCAACTCCTCTATTGGTTAAAGAACTATTGGTGATTAATGGCCACTCTAATTATTTTAGTGATCTGACCAATTATTATTATTATTATTATTTTAGTGATGACCTTTTGAATAAGTTTCAAAGTTTGGTTGGTTATCTCTCTTTGCATTTCATCGTGGGGAAGCCTAATGCCTTCTTACCTCACTCGTGTCCTCATTATTGTCTTATGCAGCGAACCAATGAATTTGTAAATCTGCATAATTTGCACGTCTTGTTGCATGGCCCATAATCATGTTCTTCCTTCCACAAGGATCGTCGAAGGACGTTCATCTTCATTATACTTGCGATGAATGATTTAAAATGTTCAAAGTCAAGACTCGAAGCCCTTTTCGCCCAAGGCTTGTTTCGCGCATGCGTGGCTCTATGTTCTTCCATTCACTTACCTTCTTTTACGGGGGGGAAAATTATCAAAAAATTAAAAAATTTATCGCGCTTGTGCCGATTCAGTTCTAAGCATTTTCAATTGTATCAATCTAGTTATAAACTTTTGATGATTTATCAATTTAGTTCATTAAGCCAAAATGATTAACGTAGATGCCGATCATTCAATGTGGCATAACCTACGAGAAGTGGACATTATTTCTAATATTTTTTCATTTTTTTGAAAAAAAAATTTCTTTCCTTCTCTTTTCCTTATTTTTTTTAGTAGCAGCCAAACGAGGATCACTGGGCCCTTGCTAGCCACAAGTAAAGATCGTAGTCTACACTCACCCTCGCGCAAATCTAGGCAAGGCTATGGTTGCCAAGGGTGAGGCTAGCCTCCCCCAGATTTGGACGAGGCTACCGTGTCCAGACTATCGCAATCGCGAGTGAGGCTGCCTTGTACAAGTTTGGACGAGATCAAGGTGAGGGATCAATGTCCCTCGTTCGTGGCCGGCGAGGGTCCAACGACCTTTGCCCAGTTGCTGGCGAGGCCCTAGTGATCGTCGTCAGCCATAGTAAAGAAAAATTAATGAAGGAATTGAGAAGAAAAATATATTAAAAAATATTTGAAACATTAATATATTATTAATGATTATTTACATTAGCACTGCCTATGTCACGTAGGATGGTCGAAATCCAAGTTTGTAATTTCTAGAGAAAATTGACTGGATAGACTCATTTATTAAAAGTTGAAAACGTTTAAACTGAATTGGTACAATTAAGAGGTATAAGAATGAATTGGAAAAAGTAGAATAGATTTAGGAATTTTTTGGACAATTTCTCTAGAAACAAACTACTTCTCTTTGATCCACTACTTGGATGATCAATCAGATAACGAGAATGGAGGAGAGAAGATAGATGAATATGACAAGGGCAATGCAAGACAGAGACGGCATGACTTGCTCAGGCTTCGAATCTGAGATTTGCAATGAGAGCTCAGAGCGGCCATTACCGAACTCTCGATTCGACAGAGATTTTGATGGGATTAAATGATAGCTCCGTCGAACTGAGGCTCAAAGTGCCTGAATCAGAACGCTAAATAGCCAATTTGGAAGATTGCGTAGATAACGCTGGCCACGCGCTGCTTCATAATTTGGCGGAGAGCGACCGTGGAAGAAGAGGAGCACCACCGGCTGCGAAATCAATAGTTTTGGGATCAGATCGAAATACGAAACCGAGGCAATTCAGACCCTAGCAGAGAAGATTGCATCTCGTCTTTCTTCTTTCTTTCTAACAACAGAGTGAAACAGGACATCAGTGTAACCAATTAATGGAGTGAAATGAAGTTCCGACGGATGACCAAATCGACTATGTAAGCTTCAGCGATCGTCAATGACTGAACTAAGTGCTCTCGGATGACCTTCAAACGAGATTCGACTTCTTTGGTCCTTGCCACCATAGAGCAGAGCAGAATAGAAACCTCGCGGTAATGGCGTGACGTCAGACGTTGACGAAGATAACTAAGAAGACTAAGATGGTGCATGATAGCACTTTTTTTCTTTTTATTTTCCTATTAGAAATCGACATTTTTCTTTTTTTATTCTTATCAAACACATTTCTCAATCAGAAATTAAATTTTGAAATATAAACTGAAAATTCAAATTCTACTTCAAAGCAAAAGCTGAAAAATCCATTTCCCTGTTATAAGTATTTCTCGCCCAAACAGTATTATCATGCATGCCCTAAGAGAGCAATATAATTATCGAAATAATATGTTTTCTTTAGCGATTTTCTTTTTTCAGCCTTTTAAAATCGGTCACATAATATCCAAAAATAATAATAAAAATCTCTTGTATGTGGAATTTCAATAATTATAAAGTGAGAAACAAACGTTGTGTATCGAGCTCGCTCATCTAAATCGTGTTGGATCTTGCTTTGCTCACCCTTTTTCTTTGTCTCATGCGTGCCTCCAGCGTTGTGGAGAAGAAGAAGAAGGCAAATGTAGATGAGAGCTAGAGTTTCGCTATTTTTTATTCCGCCGAAAAAGAAAAGGAGGAAGAATATAGAACCCAAATAAAGAAAAAAAAAAGGAATAAATAGCAAAAAGAAAAGAAAAAGAAAAAGAAAAGAAAAGAAGGGAAAACAATATCTTTGAGAGTGTCGAAGCCAAAACTAAAATAGAAATACTCGGCTCTTTCCAAAATATTAGTATCAAAGTAAGGGTCTCGCAATTATTATGCCACCAATGCCGTCCTTATCTCCACTTATCCATAAATTAAGCTATGTTGATGTCACATTTCGGGGAATGTCCATTCAACTCCAAAACTTTTTTTATTAAACGTTTTTTTTCTGATTTGAAAGTGTCTTAAAGTGTCCGGGCGACAATAAAGGACGTTGGGACCAACATCCACCGCCAATGATACTTTGTATTATGACCTTCTTCTTCTTTTTTTGGTGGAAAGATATGGTGATGTTGACATCCCATGGACTTCAAATTTATCATGACGTGGAATTGGTTTTACAAAAGCGTCTTTTTAAATTCGAACGACGACAAATCCTAGGACAACAAAAAAACAAAAAGAGGTCGCAGGTTCATATTGATAAACAGCAATAGCATAGCTCTTTTGGCTCCACTACCATCCATCTTCTCCAAGTTGTCAAAGATTCACAAGCTCAGATATTAAAAAGACAAAATGCCAACATGATTAGGTCAGTAGCATTTACATTAGTGTCTTAATACCATAAGCCCGCTTGTGGTGAGCACATTACATCGAAAAATGACCTAGTACGATTTGGAACACGTAGTAAAACAAAAGGAGACGATAAAGGAAAAAGAAAAAGAAAAAAAGGAAGTGGGTTTTTTCGTGCTTCCTGGGACATTATTTAGCGAATAAAAGAAGGCGGCGGCCGTCTTATTCAGTGATGTTGCGGGTCGGGACCTCCAGGACTGTCCCTCATAATCTCGTAACGACCTTCTTTCCCGTTAACTCCCTTTCCGGAGTCTTCACGCAACGCGCGGACCGCCTCGCTCAGCGTCTTCTCCCGGATCGCGATGCGGGGAGCTCGTGCACAGGGGCATGGAAGCGAAAGCAATATCAGCGTTAGGCATAGACAAACTCTGAACATGCTCATCGCCATCGTTTATTTCTATTCGGAATTAGCCAAACTCTCTTGTGTTCGATGGAGAATTAGTGCTACGACCTCCTATATATGTAGTCCTAAGGATGGTCACCTTTTGATTATTATAGTGATTAAATTAGATACGCGAAAAGTGAATCTTACTCGCATGTTGTCCGTTTCTTTCTTGGAGCTTAACATCATTGGACAGGACATTATTTGAATCTTCGTCTGTTCAATATTATATTTTCCCACCATTCGTGAAGATGCATTGTCGTTTATCGTCCAAAATCAAACAGAAGACCATAGCCTTTTGGTTCAAGCACTTTTCTTTCGGCTATAGATCCTGCTAGCGATAAATGCCTGCTTTAAAACTATTGCATTGATGTCGATTCACTCTTAAATATTTTAATTAGATAAATTTAGTCTTAAATATTTTTGCATTGGTAACGATTGAGTCCACCAAGCCAATATTGGCCTCAAATTCCTAGCGTGGACACAGGCCATCCAGTGTGGCACATCAACGTAAACATTTATAGTAATATTTTAATCATTGAATTTTCATAGTTTTTTTCTTTTTTTCTTTTCTTTTCTGTTCTTTATTATTATTTTTTATTTGGCTGAGGGCCGCTGGCCAACCCTTGTTGCCCTCGACAAGGGTGACGACACCCTAGGCTTGGCAGCCTTTGTCGGCCCACAACAAAATAAAGAATAAAAATAAAGCACTCAAAAGAAAATACAAATGAAAAAAATTTACGAAATAATTTAAACTATTATTAAAAAAAAACCGTCCACTTTAGCGTCGACCGTGTTCTTATAGGACAGTCGACGTTTTCGTCAGAGATTTTTGGCCAAAATTAACCGGACAGACTGAACTAGTACAAATACAAAATGTTTAATATTAAACCGATCCGATAGAAAGTCCAAGGATGCAATTGGTACCGACCGAGGCGATAGGTTTGTGATTTTTTTAAGTACCTTTTCGTGTTTTGTTTTTGACCTTTTGAAGAAGCTTCGAGGTTGGGGGGGTCGTCTCTTTGTGTGGAATCGTCGTGGGAAAGCGTAGTGCCTTTTCACCTTTTTGGCACGATCGCTTGCTCCTCGTTATTGTCTTCATGTAACGAGCCAATCAATTTGCACATAAAAAGGCGATTTGCACGTCGTGGTGCATGGCTCATATAATCATATCTTGTCCACGAGGGGCGTCGAAGGTGGTTCTCCGAGTCACTCTCCAGCAAATCCTCGAATAATAATAGCACGACGATGTAGTACGGCCGATAAAAGGAGTAAGATTTCATCCACACTTGTGTTTTTGGAGTCGCCAGGCTCAATTGTGTCGCCGACTGAAACTTTGAATTTGGTTTTAGTATATATACACACACACACATCAGATTCCACAATAATTGACAAGCAGATGATCATGGGAAAAGTATCAAAATAATTCTAAATCTATTGCATTGGTAATAATTTAATCTTAAACCGTTCAATCAGATCAATTAGCTCCATCCAGCAAATCTTAATGGGAAATTTCGAAAGTAGACATTGATCGATCCTACGTGACACAATCCGTGCTAACATGGATATATTTTATTATCTATTTACAGAACTTCAATTTTTAATTTTTTTTTCTTTCTTTCTTTAAATTATTTCATTTTGGCCGGTGAACCTTGCCCTAGGCTTTGATTTTTTTTTTTTTTAAATTTGCATTCGAAACATTTTACTGCACTAGTATCAACATGATGCTTCAGCACAACAGCAATTGCGTGCGAAAAGATTGCCGCTCAGACCCCCGAGCTAGATTTTAGCGGGGAATAGAAAACAGAAACGCAAAGATCCTTTGCCTGGATTGGTGCTCTCATCATCTGTCCAGGCCGTCCCAATCGTCCGGTCCACACCTAAAATCCGGCACTGGATCGATTATCACCAGTTCTGAATTTTAGGAACCGGTAATTGTCCAAAACCGGCCAGTTCAGTCCAGTTCGAATGCTCACCCCCTCCAATTGCCGCCCCTTGTGAGAGCCCTCACTTGGTTCGTTATCGTGGCATTCTTACAAAGAATTGTTCTTGTCATGAAATTGGCACTTCACGCATGAAATAAAGCTTGATCGCATCCACGAACCAAATTTGACGCATGGCTTTGCAGGAAGATAAACATGGAGAATCAGAATCTCAACTCCGTTTCAAATTCACCGAATCGCAGTCAAATGTCGAACCGAATATGAGTCGAACAATAACTAGCCACACACAAATACGTCAATCATGCATTTACCATATCATGGGATCAAATATAACGGTTTGTCGCTTCTTCGAGGTTTGATTTGATTGGCAAGGAGACTTTTGCAAATTGCTTATACATTGCAAAGTCGAGATGATGAGAAATCCAGTCGACATAAGAAATCATTCTCGAGTTCGTAGGATTATGAATGCGTCCAGCATATCTTCAGTACTTTTAACAAACTCAATCAGGCTTTCTATTCTTGCGACAAAAGCAATCAAGCCCTTTACTATCAAATCCAGAAGTAATATCAACATCAACAACACCTTTATCCCAATCTAGTTGGGGAATCGAGAAGTAATAACATCGGGTTAAAATTCTATCCATCGAGCATTTTGCTCGAAGGATATCAAAAACAACACCTTTACTATCAAATCGAGAAGTAATAACCAGGAATGCCCACACTACTTTCTTGGCTTTATGAGGAATAACAGCTCAACATCAAAGTTCACAACCTATGGAGTGAAAAGCGCAGAGGACCTTACTTGAACGACGAATGCCAACCAATAGGTGAAACTGAATCTCTCTCAATTTTGCCCCTCTACGATGAGAAACTACCTAGCGTATCAAAAACAGCAAATGAACTCCATAATCAGAAAGGAGGTTAAAAACAAATGAGAGAAACTAAGCAAGGCGAACGGGGTTTCACGAATCGATGATGCAACAATGATCCGCTAAAGAGCATATACTTCTGCAAGTGGAGGTACGCTTCAATCTCTGTTACATGATTAATCCACGGCTGACAGAAAGCGGGTTCTTACCTGAAAAGCTCGAGCAGCATAGAAAAGGTCTACAAACATTATAGATTATTTCCCCGACCTGGCCAAAAGGGAATACAAAATTAGTCCCAATCAACAAAAGCAGTATGGACAGAAGATCAGAAGAATTAGAGAGTCATAAGTTTAGTCCTCAGACAATGACTGACCTGAAAATTTATGAGTCAACTCCAAGATATTTGTCTGGTACTAATCATACACGGTGCGTCTTTACTTGAAATTTATCTTCTTCTTTGCAAAATCTGATCAACATCTTCACTAAAAGCATGAAGCAGATGCACTAAGTTACTGGTTTGCAATGCTTTAATATTGCAGAGTACATCTAAGCACTTGTCTTCAGCATATTCAATCCAGCAGTAATAGATTCTTGCTTTAATTGAGCATGTATTGTCAACAGTTCAGCAAGATTTAAGGCATTAGGGTATCTTCATTTACCATTCTAGGCACTCTAAACTTTGGATTCTGCGCCAAAAAAGCTGGTGGCCGCTGGTATACCACTGATGCGGCCCTTATTAAAATCACTGCTGTTAACCCCCATATCAGGTACTTCTTGTTCCCCGCTTCAAGGTCGAAAAAAGGAAGGGGATATTTACTACCCAACCACTCTCTCTCTTCGTATCTTCGATTTTTCATCCTGAAACAAATATACATTGCTCTTGTCATAAGGACTTTCATGCTCCACAGAGATAACCACAATCACATGGTATGTTGAAGAAAGAAGTACCTTGATGAACATCTCCAATGGAGCATCAAATACCGCTTCCGCTTCCGCTTCCGCAGGATTTGGGGTGGGCTTAAATGATTTTTTGTCAGTAAGTATGCCTATCACCGGCATTACTCTCAAAAGATGCTGCACAGGATCAAATGGTCATTGAGCCCATGCATATTCAAGCAAAATAAGACCAAATGCTAATATTTCGTGAATTAACATAGTGGCAAGACATAAGTAAATTGATGAAAACTATATCTGAAAGAACTCGTGAACAAGTATAGCGCAAGAGGTATGACATGACTAGTTCGTTTTGTTGACAATGGAATCCTATTAAAGCACTTCGCCAGGAGAATATACTCAGAGAACCCAGAGGAAGAACCACAAAATGAGAAAATGGATTAGACATATGCGCCCTTGAGTTATGATAATTCATCGGAGTACCAACATGATATTTCACAGAAATATAGTAATCTCCTGATGCACATTAGAAGAGCAAGATGGTAAAATAGTTCAGTTTATTCTGGTAGGTTTCATAGTGTGACTCAGTCCAATTTCATTTCCTAAACATCTGAAGTAGGTAACTCCTTCACAGTTGATGAATTGGGGAGAACTGGATAGAAATGAAATAAGTTCCAGGCTAACTAAGATTGATTCGATAAACATTAAATGAGTAGAGGAAACTGGTTTTTAAATTGAATAGGAGATCGTTACTCGAAAGAAAAATGTAAACGATTATTGGCTCATTGCAAATCCTGAATTGAACCACATATGTTTGGCAATTTCAATCTTGTATCCTCCTCTTTTCCATCAGACAAATCCCTTCACGAGCCGATCAATGTGTGAAATCTACAATAACAGATGGCAAACAGTGATCATTGACAATGCGTGTATAAAGCATGGTTGAAGATGAAGATATTCTATCATTCTGCTCTAAGAAGACCGTAAAGGATGAACACCACTAAAGCCCACATATTGAACACCACTGAAGCCCACACATTGAAGAATCATATATGCAAATGGTTGATGAACATCTGAGCTACTAAAATCATTCCTTTCCTAAGCCCCTTGCGAAAGGAAGAACTTCCCACTAAGTATTGCCACCACTATATTAAATGGACCAGTGAAATCAGTTCTTTCTGAAAAGAACACGCCAGTGTACACTCACCATACAATGCACCAAAAAGATCTGAATAAACAGGAGAAACTGCATTAATAACATTGAGAGGCTGTCCCAATTTCAAAGAAGAAACTGATATAAACCATTCTTGTAAAGTAGTTTCACTAGCATTCAAGTCGGACATTCTTTCATTGTTCCGACACTGCAATTCATTCTCTCACAGTTCCTATCAATGCCGACAGGCAAAGTACAAGCCATATATGTAGAGTTCTGCAGATACCTTGTCAAGAATGTACAGCCTAACAATGGAAATGGCTGGAGAAATGACTGTTGAAAACAAAGGAAAGCTCCATTATGTACCATGAAACACACACTCTCCTTGATGATTTTGCTCTCGAGTATCTACATTCTATTCGACCACTACAGACTATTCCTCAAGAATAGTGGTGATTGCTGGTATAACAGTACTTCATCTTAAGTGACAAAAGACTGATGAAATAGTGGAATAATATTACTACTAAAAGTGGTTCAATGGAGTCAGCCATAGAGCTTGTAGTTCAGGTTCATACTTCTAAAATATTATCCATTAACATCACATCCACAGGAAAGGACACCACAACTTTTCTATTAATCGCCATGGGAGTGGAAAGACTTTAAGTGACTCACACACTAGGGAATTCTCAGGCTGTATAATACTAGCAAATTGAAGTTCTCCATGGAAAAAGAGAGTAAAGTATGTTAATACCTTGGACAAAAACGGCTCCAGTATAGTTACCACATTGACAGGGGAAGGATCCAACCACCCAATTTCCTCCTTGGCTTCCCTTGTCGCCGTATCTCCATCATCCTTATCACCCTCCTCTGTTTTCCCACCTGGCAACGATACTTCCCCTGCAACCCAAAACAACATTGAAAATAGACACCGGACAGCACCTTCATGCTCTTCTAACAACCTAACATGCTTATACCTACCAGCAGAGATCCTAATCACCAGAAACAGCACACAACCAAACTTTCTGCATTCAATATAGCTGAAGCTTCAGTCCCAACCATTTCTGCTAGTATCGCATTTTTATGCTAGTACTACGAGATCAAAACTTATCATTCAAGGACTAGAATTAAGAAGCTCCCACTCGATTAAATTGAACCCACAATTTTCCAAATCATCAAGAAGCCTACAAATGCAAATTTCAAATGTGAGAGCGAGTTAAAATTTAAACAAGAAAGAACCTAATTTATTGAAATTGACGTATCAGACGACGACCATCCAAAGAGACGAACCGGAGTGAGTGGACAATCTGGAGGACCTCTTGGTGAGGATGACCGCAACTCCCCATCATCGCCTTCAAAGACGCAGATCAAGACCGCGGCTCTTTTGGGTGTGGACCTTCCGGGGCCGCGAGCGATCGGGGTCGCCGACTCCGGAAAGCCCACTTGCCACACAACTTTGCCGGCGGTTTCTTCTATCCGCTGTTCCTCGGTGTCCCCGAAACTGGGCGGTGGCTTGTAGAGCCGGAGTTGCTGAGCCAAGGCCACGAGCCTCTGCGAAGGAGGAGGAGCCGACGAGCTGTTCATGAGCTTCAAGAATAGAGATGCTGATGCTGATGCCGATGCTGAAATTCTTCTTCTGAGAACTGAGATCATTTGCGCTGGATCTTATAAAGGAAAAAGTTTTGTACTTTACTGTTCTTGTTTAACGTTGTTCCTGATATAACAACTTTTTTTTTTTTTTTGAGAAAATGCCGAAAAAGTGCCTCAACTGCCTTGCTTTCTCAATTAAAGGCTCAAATTAAAATTTATTCCAAAGAAAGGCCCAACTTCATTTTTTGTATCAATGCCCCAACTTGTTTTAATTTTATTTTCCTTTTTTTATTTTTCTATTTGCATTATTTAAATATTATTTTATAATTTTTTCTTTTTCTTTTTTTTTTTCTTTCCCTCTCCTCTCCTCTCCTCTCCCCTCCTCTCCTCTACCCGTCCCTCCCCTGCCCTTCCCTTTCCTGCAACTCCAACCACTCCCCTGCAACTCAGCCGGCCGTGGGTGGTCCAAAGAAGGGTCAGGTGGCATCGGGAGTCTCCGAACAGAGGCTGGTGGGTTGGACAGCAGCGAGTTGGCGTCGGATCTTCAACCAAAGGTGTCGGGTCGGCGAACCAGGGGCCAACCAGCGACGTCGAGGACTGAACGGGAGCTTCTGCTTCACAAACAGCAACCACCTGAACTCGTCTGGACTGCAGGTGCGGCAACAGGCCGCAACGCGGCTGGAAAGGGGAGTTTCGGGGCTGAGTTTCGGATCTGGGGTTTCCAGGTCTGTGGAACACGGCTGGGTGGTCCTGGGTTCGTGTCTGAAAGGCGTCGAACGGTGTTGCGGGTGGAGCGGAGGCGTCGGATTGGACACGGCAGCGCCAGCCACGTTGGCCCTCGAGTCCCGTCGGGCGTGAGAGCTGGCCATGGACGGCTGGTTCGGAACAGCCCGCGCGACGAACAGTGGCTGAGTTTCGAGCTGTGGCGTCACGATGGACGAAAGTGGTGATGGTGGATGGCGTCGGTACGAGCTGACGGTGAGGAGGGGGCGGAGATGTGGTGGTCTGAAGCGTGGGTTGGGTGTTGTCTGATGGGGCTGTCTCAAGCGTGAAGATCAGGCGAATAAGTTGCAGAAATTTAAAGGAAGAAGATGAAGCTTGCAGTGGAAGCCGAAGGTGAAAGGTGCACCGAATGGGAGAGGCTTTTGTCACTTCATCAGAGAGAGAGATAGCTTGCTGATTTGGCAAGTCCTGAGCTCGCCGGCCATGGCATGGCCGAGCTCGAGCTTGCCTGGACATGGCGAGCTCGTGGCTTGCCGGCCTCGACGCAAGCCCGAGATCGCCGGGACCAGCCGCCTCGAGCTCGTTGGACTGAGTCATGGCCATCACCGGGCGGCTGGAGGAGGAAGAAGGATGGAGCAGAGGACGGAGCGGCACCAGAGAAGAAGGAGCGGCAGCCTGTAGGTGAGTCGCTGGAGTTGCAGGGGAGGGGAGGGACGGGAAGAGGCAGAGAGGAGGGGGTAAGAAAAAAAAAAGAAAAAATAAAAATCATAAAATAATATTAAAATAATGCAACTAGAAAAAGAAAAAAAAATAAAACAAGTTGGGGACTTTTTTGACACAAAAAAATTGAACTTGAGGACTTTTTTGGCACAAATTTCAGTTTAGGCCCTTAACCGAGAACGTAAGTTTTTGACATGTCCGCTTTTTTTTTTTTTTTCCGTTGTTGCTCAAGTATGATACGTGAATTTTTGCTAAGCAATAACTTTAACATCTCTCTCTGGCCGTCTGCCCCACCTGCCCTCGTCCTCAATCCGCCGCCGCTGCCGCCGCGGCCGCCGCCTCCTGTTATTCCCTCCAATGGCCACCGAGGAGCTGTCCATCTTTGACGCCTTGTTCTCTGAAGCCAGCCTCCCTCTTGCTTGAAAAGCCCATCTCGCAAGACAGTCTATCTAATGTTTTCTCGCATAATGTCACGTTGTATTACTACAAGACCAACCATATTTTAGAGGGGCAAATAAGCATGCGATTATGCCGTAAATGGATTGAGAGGATGGGGACGATAAAAATATACGCGCCAAGTTCGTCTCCCGCTTTATTTTATGCAGAGAGGTAGAGCAAAAAAAAATTCAAAGAATTGAGAATTAGACAGTAAAAAAAACATGTTGCAGAAGGAAAATTTATCCAAAATATCATAAATTTATTGCACTTTCGTGCCTAATAATTTTGCCACTTTAACCTTCAAACATTTCACGTATTTTGAAATTAAGTCTATCTAGCTAATTTTGAATAAAAATCGCTAACGTAAACGTTGACTGTACTACGTGACATGGTCTATGCTAATATAAATATTTTTCATAATACTCTAATATTTTTTATTTTTTATTTTCTTTCTTTTTTTCCCCTGTAGTGAGGAGTAAGAAAAAGAAAGGAAAAATAAAAAAAATAAAAAGAACAAAAAAATTATAATATTACAAATTATCCACATCAGTACCGATCGTGCCATCTAGGACGGTCAGCGCCCATGTTAGCGATTTCCGGCCAAATTAGTCTAACGTACTTAATTGACAAAACGTGAAAATATTTAAAATTTAATTGGCAAAATTAAAAAAGGTTAGGATTACATTCACAGAAGTATTAAGAGAGTTGGAACTTTTTAGACAGTTTTTCCAATTATAGAGAACACAAACAACGAAGCCTTTAAACGCAAATGGAAGATCAACTGCAGAAATATAAAATACCAGAGTTTCCACAAATGGAATCAAAGACGCCATCTATATACATCATAAATACAATATAAATCACATCATTTATAGAAGAGAAAAAAAACATATAAATGACCAGACAAGCTTATGTCTCCCGCCGTCTTTTTATCTCAAACCAACAGAATCTTCAAGCAAAAGCTATACCCATGATTTCAGGAACAATGAATGACAAACCAAAAGCATTTTCCCTCAGCCGTCTCTGCAACTCAAAAGGATGGAAAAGGAAAAGATCAACACCACCCCCATCATCTTCTTTGTTAAGCAGCCGTCTGTTCTTTCTTATTGTTTGCTTCCTCAGATTTACTTTCTGATAGCAGGCTGACAGGCTTTTCGGCTGCTGAGTAAGACAGTCTCCTCGCCTTCGTGGTTGGCTTCCCATTGGAGGACGGAGAAGGTTTCGGCGAAGTCACGGCCTTCGGTGTTTGCTGGTTCAAGCTTTTGGTGACATTGCTTCCCTGCTTGTTGAGTGGCTTCTTCGGGCTAATGGTCTGGACAGGTACTCGGCTTTCCCATGGGCGAGCGGCGATCCATCGCTCCATCCAGCTCCAACCCCAGCTTGCTTTCCCGAGTTCACTATTCTTCACACCATTGGTGTAAGAGCTGGCTCTCCACTGTGGATTATGAACTAATACAATGTAAGGAAAATGGGAATCGTATTCGGAAACTATAATCACTCATTGTAGTGTGAGCTAGCAAGATAAACTCCTTAACAGTATATGAGAACCGAATCCTTCAACGACCGTCGTTTTTACCTTCCGATTTATTTCATTTTCTAAGCCCAGCCATTAGACCGGGAAAAACTAAACCAATACCAATTTACAAGAAACCAAGCCTTATCGCACTGAATGGCGAATCTTATCAAGGGATTTTGCTTGATCCTCTATAGAGCCTTAGTATTAAATCTGGACATATTTATGTGATCTGCCTCACCTGATGGTTAAAGGCATATGCCATGGCTCGTTCGCGTTTAACTGCTGCTTCTTCTCTCAGATGTATCCTTGCAAGAATTTCTTCCATGGTTTCAGAGCCACCACACCAGTCGACCTGTCAGGCATGTTACGATGGAGTTGTAAGAGAATGCTAGGTGGTGCCATTTCAAACACATTACACATTGTTGCAGAACATGGATTTGTAACTATAAAGCCATAATGGGCACCGGCAAACATGCGACTTACTTCAATGACCAAAAATTAAAGTAGAAGGCTTCAATGACTACAATCCATAACCAACCATGACAACACATAGTTATCCATATTCTGCAGTTGCCTTTCACACTACAGAGACAGAAAGTATGACTCGACAAGGGTCCTTAATCAGGAGCTTCTATGCATAGAATGGGACTATTGACCTGGCAGGGTTTGATATGCTACAGGGGGTCATTGATCCCTTCCTATGCAATTAAATTTCCTTAATCAGGTTTTCGATGTCCAACAAATTTTAATATGGATGATTAACTTTACCTCAAGATCATGGAGTTTAGCCTCAAGTTTCATCTGGTTCTCCAACTTCTTCTGTTTTATCCGCCCTTCTGTCACCATACAAAGACGGCGATCTCTAACTTGGGACTGTATTTTGCTCCAGGAATGAAGATACCCCAATGTTGTTGTTGCTTGCTTTTTGACCGAAAAGTTTTGTGTCAGGATCTGCAATCTTACTATCCCTTTCAAACGTCGTAACACTTTCCGTGCCTAGAGCAGGATGAAAACAATTCTGTCAAATAAATGTTTTAAACGCATCTACCAAAGAATTAAGACCGAGGGCCAGATATAACAAGGAAATTTACTTCTTAGGTACCATATAAGTTATGTCCATGAGGATTCATTACTAGCAGAATTGAACAGCAAAGTTGCCAGCTGAAAGTGAAAGTAGACATCCATTTTGTGAAAAGACATCCATAGGACACGCTGACACAGATGTAAGAGATATTCAAAAGATGCTGTACCTAGCTAGGAGCTATCTAGCCATGGAAAGGTTTAAAACATGACCTATCAACAGGATGAGCCGAAAGGCTGAACCATAATTGAATGAAGCATTTTGTGGATGTAGTACCATATATGCCCGGAATGCTGTTTGAATTCGCAGTGCCGCTCTATCCTCAAGGGGCATGCCAAGAGAACTTTTTCCAGCAGTAGCACCATTTTCCAAATTTGTAGACTCTTTATTTGAGTGACTCTTCCACTTGAAGGAATTTGACTTCCCAGGAGATGAAGACGCCTGTTTTCCCAGTTGAAAGCATCACATCAAGCAGCAATGCAACATCAAAATTATGAAAGACACAACCGCCTTTAACCAATACTATTCTGTGAACACATCTTTGCTCTATAAGTAACGGAAGTAGAGATTTCTTTAAAATCGTAACCACCTTCCAACTTTTATTCCAATTCTAACTTTCCAGTGGCTTATATAGACAATTGAAAAGAAATATTCACTCAAGACTTCATGATCTTGGTAAGTGCTAAAGTAGAAATTTACTTTAACGTTTTACACTATGTCCATTGTATAGTTCATATTAGCAGCCGTTTTTTCAGATGAAACCTGAGAAGCAAGGAACACAGCAAACTCATTAAGACTGCAAAACATGTAACAAGCAACTAGCCATTACTTGCTTCTGGAACCTGGCACCAATCATGGCAAGTTTCTTATCACAGCGAATGTAATGAGAAAGTGGAGACTACACAAAAGATTTTTCACAAGGAAGAACGATAAGCCTTCAAAGGATAGAAGTTTAATAACAAGCGGGAGAAAAGGCAGAACATTTTCCGAAAGCAGAATAATTCATCAAAAGACTAATGTGTACAAGTGGTCACCGTAAAAAGTACAATCAGGAGACGAAAAGCTGTCCATGAGATAGAGCCCAATCATGAATAGTTTCATATGCATAAAAATCCTTGTACGTCATTAATTTTCACAGTTTCAGGAAAAACAATTCCAACAGAGACGCTTCATTATTAGCTAATAACAGAGAACATGCAATCTCATGCAGGTAGAATTTAGAGCTGGAAGATTTTTACACAAACTTGAAACAATTTCACCGTACCCAACGCAATCATGCTGGAAGTGAAAATAATTGATTCCATCACTTATTACAAATGCGACGAACTACAAAAAGAAAAGAAAATATATCTGGAATGTTTGATACCTTCGATTGCTTTGAACCATTGTTCTTCACTTTCTTCAGGTTGATTATAGACTTGAACCAGTCCCCAGAACCCATATCTTTAGGTTAAGTTCCTTTACCTGGATGAAGAGAAACAACCTGTTTCACGAAAGATCAATGGCATGACTGCTGGCTCCAAACACCACTTGAAAGATCGCACAATTAAGAACCACCGCACTATATACTCGAATCTCTGATTTTTTTCATCAATTCAAAAATGAACTGTCATTAATATCATGATATCATCAAAATTGATCTCCACAGCATCATATAACAATCCAAGATCATCCTATTTCTACACTTTTAGTAATACTTAACTAGAGATTTTCCATTAAGAAAGCCAGAACTTAATGTGAATGTACATCGATTAGGAATGTTTAACCACCTCTCAGTCAACCACTCTACTAGACCGCTGATCTCAAACCACGTTGATCCAATGGCAACATCATTTCATTTCATCAAATGCAGGACCACATAGAAAACATCAAAACGAAGAAAACGCTCCATCATTTGAGCAAAACTGCAGAAAGCAGTCAAGCAGAGCGGTTGACTGAGAGAACAGCACTTCACAATGCTGGCAACATCATTTCATTTCATCAAATGCAGGACCACGTAGAAAACATCATAACGAAGAAGAACGCTCCATCATTCGAGCAAAACTGCAGAAACCGGTCTAGCAGAGCGGTTGACTGAGAGAACAGCACTTCACAATGCTGGCAACATCATTTCATTCATCAAATGCACGGCCATATAGCAGACATCAAAACGAAGAAGAAACGCTCCATTATTCGAGCAAAACTACAGAAACTACAATCAAAACTACCAGATCAAGAAACTGGGTATTTGCTTCGCAAATCATTCACCGCCCCGAGCCCAGATCCCAACCACCCCCAAACAAACAAACGCCTACCCCACATCAGATAATCAGCCGAAAAATATAATGAAACAGAACAAAAAGCAAAAGGGCATGGCTTCATGAACAATGATGACATACCCACAGAAGCAGCAACAATAAGCTCCAGTCCACTCACCACCTTTTTTTCTTCTTTTCACGCAAATGGGTACTCAAAATTTTAGCCTGAAGGAGTGCGGTGGGGGTAATATTAGTAGTAAAGCACAAGAAAGCTCGAAGAAAAGGATAGTCATAGCGAAGAAGAAGAGAATAAAAGGTGGGTGTGGACTGTGGATTTGCAAAGGTCCACCTCCAGTTCTGCCGAGAATCTCTTTCTTTTCTTAAGAAGAAACGATTCATTCATCAAATGGGGTCGATGAAAACGTTTGTATTTATCTATCTCTTCCTTGATTGGAGCCCTCTTCCTCTCTCTCTCCTTGGTCCACCATATTCGGCTCAATCAAAGTCTCAACCGACGAAATACAACTCACGCGAAAGGGAACTGCAGTTTGGTAGGAAGAGAGTGTCGTTGCGGTGACGAAGTCAAACAGGATATTAAAAAAAAAAAAAACAAAACAAAACAATGGGGGGTCGAGCGAGTACAGCGACAGCAGAACAAACCAATGGGGCTTTTGACGGTGACGGCCCGCCTTTCTGATTTGGTGCGGGAGATTCCAGGTTTCTTTTTGTGGAATTATTGTGGATTTAACTCAAGTTGCTCAAACTGTTCTACAATCAATCAGGAGCTGAAAATCATCAGCATGTTGATGACGATTGCCTTGGTGCGCTTTAACCCAAAATGGTAAAAAAAAGAAAAAAAAAATCACCCCACTGCGTAATCAGATATCATGGAAACCTTTAATAACCTGATCAAGAAGAATACTACTGTCAAAATAGATCTGATTGTATCTAATTTCGAATTTAATTTCGAAATTAAATTCAAAAAAAACATTATATCTTAATTTAAGCTTTCATATTAAGACCAACAAAAGAATTTTCGAGAAAGGGGCAAGCAAATATGATTGCTTGTAAGAACCAAAAAAAAAAAAAACTCCAAAATGGAGGGAGACATTCAATCACAAGCACGATTAGAATTTGAAAAGAGGGGAAAATGAAAATGGGGTGGTCTCGGCGGGGCTCGAACCCGCGACCTTCGGCTCATAAGACCAACGCTCTAACCAACTGAGCTACGAGACCAGACTGCTTAACAATTTTACCGGTTCAACTTATTTATACCGTAACGCATGGTTAATGATTCATAATTTCATACCTGGCTTTTGACCTCCGGTACGATGATTGGAATGATTACGGTTGGGGTCGGTTCAACTACCAACTGCCCACTGTCAAAAGAAAATTAAATAATGGCAGTAATTATTGAAATGTATTTATCCCCTCCACCAAACAAAAAATATATTAGTAATCGGTACTGTTGTTATCATTATGCATCAACAGCCTCCAGATATGGCCATTGGCCAGCACAAATTTTTAGCCAAATTCAGGTAGCGACACTGCAAAGACCTGGCCACTAGGGCATGATTCCAATCCTGCTTTCATAGTTTAGGTCCATTCGAAGCAAATATCTCTATTATCATTATGTTTAGCTTCTGATGTAACCCTAAAGTTT
The DNA here is from genome assembly GCA_028455895.1 of Rhodomyrtus tomentosa. NCBI lineage: Eukaryota > Viridiplantae > Streptophyta > Magnoliopsida > Myrtales > Myrtaceae > Rhodomyrtus > Rhodomyrtus tomentosa. The sequence continues at coordinate 1,557,101 of JAPCWY010000006.1, forward strand.
TCGTCATTATTTTCCAACACGTACGTCAGGTAGTTCACTGTCGGCACGCCGATGTTGCCACGTCGGATTTTTTCACGGTCGTGATAGACAAAAGTTTCTTAGAAGGTAATTTTGGATCGCCAGTGTAAGTTTGGAATTGAGAGAAACTTTGGAATTTTTGGTGAAATTACCCCCTTTAATATATCGCGTCATTCTCATCAATCTTCTTTTTTTTTTCCAAGTGGCGGAAGATTTTTCTACGTTAGGCAAGATGAAAGTTTTTATTTTTCCCCAAAATTAAATCTCGTGAGATTTTTCTCGAACTAAATTCACGAGGAAATTTTTTTTTTTAATATAGACTCATAAGTCACGACACCATATATCAAAACAGGCATAAGCAAGAATATTTTCACTAAGGTTATTCTACCCATCAAAGCATAATCTTATCTACAAGGAGCCTTTCGTTGAAATCCAAATTATAAAAATGTTGGTTCGAGATGCGAGGCTGCTTCGTTTTTCTTCTCGATCGGGATTCTAAGATTTTTTTTTTTTTTTGAAATGATATAATCAAGTAAATCGGGTTCTAATTCTCTGTGTTGATGCAATTGAGTGCTCGAAGCTCCATTAAAAGAGGTGCAGCCCAATCGTAATACTTTTACTAGCAATCTTAAGTTCGACACGAAGACAGTTTTTGGTCGCCGCATACTCAATTTTTGCATTATCACTCCATTGCATTCCTCGGTTCGTCACGACATAGTCATAAGTTTGTCAACCTTTGGCCGTACCCAAAGGCGATGAAACACTAATATTTCTTCGCCTTAGGTCAAACCTAAAGGAAAGGAAACACTGATTTTAACTCCACATCTACTTTCTCGAACCGGTTACTGTTCGCCCACTTCAAAGCATGAAGCAAACCTAGGGTTTCCGCATTGAGAGGCGGCCGCGCTTTGACCATAGCTGCTGCTCCGCCGATGAGCTTCCCGACGGAGTCCCGACACACCTAGGCGAAGGCGCCAGTTGATTCCTCCTCCTGGCGACCGCCCACCGACATTTATTTTGAGGGTTCCAGAGGCCGGCAGTACCCCCACGCATCCGGTAAGGCTTCGTTTCCTTTCCATTTCCCGATTGTTCTCGAGCTCCAGCGACTCACGTTTTCCATCATTGCACTTGCATCTTCAATTAAGCGCTTCGGATCTGGTCCTGGTGCCTCTAAAGATGAAGTTATTCCATGATTTCCTGATTGGCCAAAGCGAAGCCGTGATGAATCTTTGTCCACATGTACTTATATCAAAATCTGTCTATGGACTCGCTTAGGGTGTGTTTGTTTCGCTGAAAATCAACGATTTGGATAATCTTTTTTCAAAAATAATAGCTTTCATCACTTGAAATAATTAGCCAGACGAAGGTTTTATCCATATTTGAACATCCCACAACGTGAATGTCTCTAAAATCACGTTGAATCTGTGGCCTGTCACGACACTACCAACATCAATGCCTTTGGATTTTCCCTCAAGGATGCTAGATTGGATCTAAAGCTTACTTTGAGAGAGAGAGATGATTGGGTGTTCGCCAATGATTTTTTCTTTAAAAAAATAATCAAGTGACAATCTTTAATCTATTGTAAGAATAAAATATATTTTCAATCACTAAAAATAATTAAATAATTATAAATTATCGTGGGGTCCACTCCTTCAATAATCATAAAATTTGTATTTTGCATAGAATTCCTTTGATTAGAACATCATCTTGTTGTCCAGTTCATGGGATGAAAAAGTTACATATCCAAATCAAAATCACAAAGACAATGCCATCTTCCAATCAATCTGCTCTTCACCAATGTTCCATCTCTCTTCTGTTTATAGATATATCTGACTAGATTTGCATCGCAGAAGTCGTTCTTGCCATATATCGCTTCGCGGCACGGTGGACTCTGGACCTAAAACCAGCCTAAAACACTCGTGAGAATGTAAAGAAGCAGAAGAGATAACGGGCGGAGAGCATACGCAAGAATACAGGTCCAGAACTGAAACTTGGTGCAGCAGCTTGTGATGACCCTCATCAACGAGGACGACCAGGGCTTCGGCTGAGACGTCCCACGCTATGTCCTTGATGCATACGAGGGCCAAGGACGTGGCTAATCCCATTACGTTGTTCATGAGCACCCCGTTGTAAACCTGCAACGCAAAGAAGCTGAATTCTCCGACCTGATTCTCGTGAAAATGAAGATATGTTAAACAAAAACATACTGTTATTAGAACTATAGGTTATCGTGAACATAAATGCCGAAGCTAACGGACGTTTGACCCTTCGCGAATCATAAGGTGATTAGTATCATAATAATCAATGAATTGTTCAAAATTGAGAGAAATTTGCTTCAACCATTAGAACTGCACAAACTCTATCTCTGCGAATGATTTTCTTGAGTGAACTGATAATTAGCCTCGTGGGTGTTATAAAGCAAGTTGTTGGCAGTTCGGGCGATAATATTGTAGTTATTCATCCTATGAACGTACCACAACAGGATTCTTAGGATAGACAATTAGTCTCGGGGAGCCCTCGACATCTCATGCCGTGATGTACGCGAAAGAAGAGAAAATGAAGGAAGAAGAAGTACGTGTACTTGTATTTTCACCTCAGTTAACGCCCCGGAAATGTCCTTTGTGGTCTTCTTCTTCGCTGAACCAACCGTAGCTCATGGCCAATGGAATCAACACATAGGAGATGAAGAATGGGCGACTCCCCGCAGCGCGCCTGAATTCTTCGAAGCTGTTCCCAAGAGGCTCTGCGAGCAGCACCATTATGCCGGATCCTAGGATTATCAAGAAACCAGCTTTTGCGTAGTTCCACCGCACAGCAGATCGACCCGTGGACTTGCTTGTCTTGTACTGGGATAATAACAAGCTCTCTTGCTCTGGTGTTGTTCCCTGCAGATTCATGGCACCATGAAAACGCCAAAAGGCGAAAAACCTCGGCAGGTGATCAGATCACGATTGATAATATAAGTCTAACACATTAGCTAGACTTAATCAATTATACAGGACCTCTCTTTTGAGAGCTTTAATGTTGGTCTCACATGAATTTTCCAAAACCAGGAAAGCGACAAGATGATTCTTTTCACGAAGGAAACCCCGGAAATTAATAATTGTGCCAATATGCATCTTCATTTGCGCCCTGTGATGCATCGCGGAATTTGTTGCTGATACATATCCGAAATCCAGCATATAACTAGTGATGTGATTCAGTGGTAAACCTAATTGTCTTGTATAAGAAGACTACAAATGCGTTTCACACGTACCAAACATAAATGTTTTGAGAATGTAACTAGGGTTTTCGTGGACGGTTGTGCGGTACCTCCAATTCGTTGCAATCTGAGGATCGAGCTTGAGCAAGACAGTTTATCGGGAGCGTGTCCTCTTCCAGTCATTTGCAAATTCCTTGCAAGAATTCGGATTCACTTATGGACTCCTCAATTGAGAAGTCGAACAACTTCATGACGGGGTTGATGTAATCGTCGGTGCCCAAACTGGCTTCTTCAATCTGAATTCTCAGCATACAGTTCGGTTTTCAGTACCTGTGAATCCTTGTCCTGGTCCATCTTTTGAAAGAGGCTGATAGTAGCAAAAAAAAAAAAAAGGCAGTAGGAAACTGGAAATCTTATGAATTTGAACGGGAGAATGAAGATGAAGATTAATTACTCCTTTATACGAGGTATGTTCGGCTTGCCGTGGACGGTAAGAAGACTCTGCAGTAGGCTCTCTCCTTCATAAAATCACACTATGTATTCGAGTCTCTTCTTCTGAATCCATGGCATAAATACCTGCACCAAGAAACCATCAACAAACTCAAATAGTTCCAGTGATTCCTAGATTCTTGTATTATTAGAAAAGAAGATTAATTTAGCGAGGGATCTTGGTAGATCATCACTTTCCTTTTTTTTTTTTTTTACTTTACCTGATAAGTGCAATACGTGACGAGGAAGACGACCGTAATTGCGAGACTGGCCAGAACACTATTCGTCTCCCTGCTGTAGAATTACTGACCTTCGCCGCTTGAAGAACGAGAAATGGAACCATGGATTGAACATGATCCTGGCAAAATGTTTAGTCGCCAGGTCAGTTTCGACACCTGAACCTGCAAATCCAGAGGCGTAAAACATCCAAACTATCACGAATACGAACCCTGATACGGTATATCCTGGAAGGAAAGAATGCGTAGTTCAAGGTATATGTTGGAAGGAGAGAAAAGATTGAAGAAGAGAACCCGTTAGACGGAATGGCTTGCAACTGCCAAAAGCAACAATGGAACCCCAAACTAACGAGAGACTGAAGATAGTCGATCCTGCGAGCATGGCCGTGGCCATTGCCGCCATTGGCTCAATCGTGTCCGAGCTTAATGTTATTGCGCTGGCTACGGAAGGACCAAGATAATTCAAGGTCAAGAAGGCATTAAAGAAGGTTAAAAATTGCAAAGCTAGGTTAGGAATTTGATACTACAGGAAGATATATAGTACGCTAAAAATTAAGGAGAAACATGTTCATGTTGGCCATTTGATCCAATTCTTGACGAACATTAAATTCTCGTCGGAATGTCCCGGTGAATGAACACGAGCAAAAACATCTCAAATTTTCTGATTATTTTCGTCAATCGGGTGTATAAATCAGAAATATTTTAGTCAACTAGAAATATTTTTTCACATGCCCCGACTTCAAGATCCCACATGACATCGTAAATCATATTGGAACAACTAATAGTATTTTGATGTTTAAGCTATTGTCTGAGGTTATTCTATTTTTGACACCCCGATGATCTGAAGTGTGAAAGGGATTTTTATCCTGTACTCGGGTTGCGTATAATGTCCATCAACAGAGGCTCGTTGGATCAAGTGTCACGTTAAGTGTACGATTTGTATAGAACATAATTAAATGGAGCTATTCCAATATTTGCAACTCCAAAAAGGTAATAAATATGGGTAGAAATGAAAATATCATTCGAAAATCTGGATAATAATGTAATTATGAAAACTCATGAATAGTCTCGAAGGCTTACTTGAATTGTTGTGATAGATTGATGAGCTACTGAACAAATTGAAAGCTTATGAACTAGATTAAATATGTAAAAATAGTTAAAGGATCATAGTAAATGAACTAAAAGTCTAAAATACAACATATCACATATCACATTGAACTTTTTTGTCTCATTTTCCCTATATCCAGATATAAGTATGTTGTTAGCATAATGGTGTCATCATTCTCATATAGTGAACCATGAGGGGATCGTGCAATCGAGATATTTTACGACATGGAATCAAACAAATCGATCATTTCGTGCTTGTGATAACCCAATTCCTTTTTTTCCCCCCTTCTACTTATTTTGGCTAATTTTCTCTTACGAAAGTAGGGCAAATAAATTACCCAGTTTCCTTGAGAGATTTTTCTCTTTTTTTTAAGAGCAAACTTTCCTTGAGAGATTATACAGTGGAGATAGCAACACAATCTCCCAGTGGTGACGAGTAGTAATACTTTAGATAATAATCAATCAAAGGCTCCATCTGTTTCGTAAAAAATAAGTGATTTGAAAAACGTTTTTCTAAAAATGATCGCTCAATATAATTAGTCAATGAAGAATATTTTCATTATCGACAACAAATTGCATCCAAATATTTGATTAAACTATAAAAATATTTTTCAATAATTCATTTATTTAAGTGATGTAAACGACAAATTTTTGAATCTTTTTTTCAAATCACTAATTTTTCGCGATACAAATGGAGCCTAAACCACACAATTAACTTTTTCAAGAAAAAAAAGGAGTTTATCACTTATTGGAGGATAAGAATGGTAAGAATAAAGTAGGAAAATGGCCAAACTTGAAGTAGCAATTTCATTATCAAACGATAAACCATGTCTCTTTGGCTCCATAAAAAGGCAAAATGCAGATCGATGCATAGCACGTCATTAATACTTGCGCGTTGGTTGGCGTAAGATCAAAGTAACAAGCACGTTCATGAATCAAATTATTGAATTTAGAATGAAAAAAAGAACAAGATGATGATGAAAATGAATTGATGAAATCAGAGTAAATATCGGCATAATAATTGGTACCACGTGTGTAGTTATCCTCGGCACCAAAGCAAAAAATGGAGTGCCAATTCTCAGAAGAATCATAACGAGAACGAGACTAGTGTTACCAAGCATTATGATGACTTGAGGGAAGGTTCCGAGCATTTGGAACAGAAAGGCACCGAAGATTCCAGTCCCAAACATGCGGAAGAAGAGCTCCGACCCTGAAGACACACGCCAGCGAGGGCGAGCAAGCACTCGTACACTGCGATGAGGAACAGTTCGCCCCATAGCTCGGTCGTGCACGGCAGGAACCCGTAAGTCAGCTCGCACGTCACGGTCACCGTTGCGAGATCCTGTGCCGAAGACGGCACCCTGTTGCTTCTGCCCGAGCTGTCTGATATCGGGTTGAAGATTCCCTGGATGGGTCAGCAGTCCGCCGTTCGGGTCAGCATCGCCAGAATCACAAAGATTGTGAGCCTCATTGTTGTGTGTTTGAGAGAGAGAGAGAGAGAGAGAGAGAGAGAGAGAGAGAGAGAGAGAGAGAGGAGAAGGGACGAGGTCAAGAAGGTTTCCAAATTAGGGGTCTACATATCTACGGGAGAATATGATCCGGCTGAGTATGTGATGCACTAAGGTTGTAAGAAAAAGAATGTCGAGATAGAATTTAATCTCGTATATTCTATGAAAGAGGAAGTCAAAGGTTATTAACTTCGGTCCTTGAAAGATGCACTCGAAAGCATTGCATGATCTTATGAACTTGTTGGGGACAACGGATGTGTGTGTGATATAGATTTACAAGTGGTAATCTCGTGCCAAAAGGCACGATTAAGAACACTAATAGTCCAATACATATAATCGTTTGAGTTATATTCTCTGTAACATGAAGTTATAGCATGAATAATCTTTTGATAAGCATGTAAAAAGCCATATATTATGTAGGTTTTGTGGGAACATCTACAGCTAATATGCTGATCATCTTCATCGATGGCCCGGGGATAGTCTTTTAAGAAATTCGCAAAACATTGGGCGGAAACTGAATTAAGTGTGAATGTATATGTTTTCCACATGCACACTTAACTTGTATCCACTATGCTAATTTTGTGTTGATATCAAGTCACGGCACGAGATCTGTCGCGACCGTGCTACACAGGATGGAACTCGCTCGTGTAGTTAGAAGAGGGAACTCACCGGAGGGAGCTCGAAGAGACCACGATGGAAGGGGACTCTAGGGAGAGAGAAAAAGGGGATGCACGAAGAAGGACGAAGCCCCGAAGCCCAGAGAAGAACATAAGGACTCCGAGGGAGGAGAGAGAGAAAGGATACACATCCCAAAAAGAAACGAGAACCCAAAATTCGAACCAAATCAAACCGTGTTTTAAGTTCGGTTTCGGGTCGTAGCGAATATACATAGTTCTTTCGAATATCCTAGAAACCCGAACCAAACCGAGTCATGAGAACATTAGTTTTCAGAATTTTGCTGCCCAGGCCAGAGATCTCGACGCTTGCACGCCGGACCCAACAGCTGTAACTAGATCCTCAGGTCTCTAGTCGGTTTTTTTTCTTAAAAACATGTTTCCACAGTTTTTCTGTGATAAATATGGTCAGGTAAATTCTATCTTTGCCAAGGACGACAAAACATAAGAAAAATAAGGACAAGCTTTCCTTGAAAATCATTTCTTTTGACAATGTTCTCTACTGTAGTACTGTTTTCCGTGCAGCAAACAAATGCATTTTCACGGAGCTGATACTTGATAGACCTTACCATCTCCACGCTTATATATAAATCGGACTACATCAAGAGCACGAAGACTAGGATCCTTGGAATAAATTCGTCTGCAGTTCACCGATGCTCCATCTCTTTCTCCTTACTCAATATATGTCAGATTACATTTGTGTATCAGAGAAATTATTCTTGCTTTATATATCGTCTTGCGACGCGGCGAAAGTAGACCTAAGACCAGCCTAGAACACTCGTCAGAATATAAAGAAGCAGAAGAGAAATTGGGTAGAGAGCGTATGCGAGAATACACGTCCAGAACTGAAACTTGGTGCTGAAGCTCGTGATGGTCCCCATCAAAGTGCAGATCAGGAGCACGACCAGGACTTCGGCCGAGACGTCCCAGGTTATGTCTTTAATGTACACGAGAGCCAAGAATGTGGCTAGTCCCATTACGTTGTTCATGAACACCCCTTGGTAAACCTGCATTCCGAAGTAGTCTTTTGATGAGGAGACGAGGAAAAGTCACACTGGACAATCTCTTTCGTGTAAAGATTGATGGAGAAAGATGTCGAGAAAAGATTGTTATGTCTGATTAAAGCGCTTCCATGCATGGGATGATGGTTGAAATCTCTCTCAGTCTTAGACCGTGATTATACGGTAAACGATAGGCAAGTTACTTAGATTACACAAAATTCATCAGCTCATTGGTTTCCTCCAGGAAAAGGACATGAAGAAATGTGTAAACAAGTACATATGGATTGGGAAAAAATAGGCAAAAATACACTAAGAGTGCCAATATTTGTGTACGGCGACTTTAATGCCAATATTTTTTTTTTTCCGGATCACTTAAATGCCATTTTTTAAAAATGATTATTTCAATGCCAACTCCGGTGAAGTCGCCGGAATTGGCACTAAAGTGATCGTTTTTTTTTATTTAGCACTAAAGTGATTATTTTTTGGATCAGTTAAATGCCCATTTTTTTTTTATAAAAGATTGTTTAAGTGCCAATTCTGGCGAGGTCGCTAGAATTTCTTGTCGTTGGCACTAAATTGATCATTTTTCTCTGATTTAGCCATTAAGTTATCAAAAAAAATATTGGCACAAAATTGAGCGCCGTATAGGAGTGTCCTTGTGCCACAAAAATAGTTTTTTTTTTCATGCTAAAAAATCAGTTGACTAAATTAGAATTTTCTCAACATGATTGGCACGAAATCATGATATAAATAGGTTCAGAGATCCAATTGCGCATAATGTGACCTACTCGGAAGATAGAAAATCAAGGAAGAAGCGGAAGTATCTATATACCTCTGTGAATGCCCCGGAAATGTCTTTCTTGGTCTTCTTTTTCGCGGAACTAATGGCTCCGAGGATTTGCCGGTAGCTATTAGCCAAGGGGATCAGCACATAGGAGACGAAGAACGAGGGAATGCCCGCGGCACTCGCGAATTCTTCCAAGCTTTCCATGATGGGCTGTCCAATCAGCATCATCACGCCGGTGCCTAGGATTATCAAGAAACCGGCTTTCGTGTAGTTCCACCAGACAGTAAGCTCTTTTGTGGGTTTGCTTGTCTTGTTTTGAGACAGTAAGCTCGCTTGCTCATCTGATGTCCCCTGCAAAATTCATGTGCATCATGGAAATGTACAGGTACAAATAGAATGAGATCAAGCTATCAAACGGGTGAGTCGGGTCATGTTTGAGTCGGATTTAATATGGTTTAACCCATAATGACCAATTCCATGTAGTACAAATCCAACGGCCCGGAGTTGACTCGATCCATGTTAATAAAATACTTTCATATTTAATCTGATTTAGTAAAACTTGTGAATTATTTAAAAAATTTATATTACTAAAACATTGTGGACAATTTTAGAATAAAAAAAGTAAAATAAAAAAATATTTTCAAGATAGTTAACTAACCCATTTATGACCTATTTAAAATTTATTTAATACCCATTTAGTTGTTCCCATTTATGACCCTTTAAGTTTTTTAAGCAATTCATTTGTGACCCATGCTCTTAAATATGAGTTAAAATATGGGTACTTGACCCATTTTGCTACCTCCAAAATGACTATAATGTCATCTAGGGCATAAAACTAGTTCTCTTTACCGTCGCTTTATGATCACACCTCAGGAGCAACTAGAACTGGCAATATGGATCACAAATTCATATTTAACCCATTTTTGTATAAAATTGGTCAAATATGGGTCATTAACTTATAAAAGGTTCACTTAAAATGGGTCAATAATGGGTCACACTTAAATCCATATTGATCAATTTTCGACCCATATTAGACCCATTTTCGACATATAAGAAAAACATCCTTTCACCAGTTACAAGTGGGGCCAGGGCCGGCAATCGAGCCCGGGATCGGGACCGAGGTCCGGGCTGGGGGTGGGCGACTAGGGCCAGGAACGGGACTAGTGCCTGGTTCGGGGCCCGAGTTGGGTCCGAGGACGGGAGCCGGGAACGGGCGACCGGGGTTGAGACTGGTGCTGGCGGTCGGGGATCGACGACCGAAGTTGGGACATGTGCCGGGGGCCGGGTTCGGGGGCTGAGGACCAGGGCCGGGATCGGGGCCAAGACCTAGGCCAGGACTTGGGCCGGGTCTCGGGACCGGGATAGGAGCCAGAGGCGAGGTCAGGTCGCGGGACTGAGACAACAACAGAGGCCAGGACAGTGACCGGGGTTGCGGATGGGGCCGGGACCCGAGTCAGGCACCGAGACTCGGACTGGGTACTGGGGCCAGGTGCCAAGGCCAGGGACTGGTGCTGGGACAGGAGACTAAGGCCGGGGCGAGGGATCGGGACCGGGGCCTAGGATTGGGATTGGGGCCAAGGCGGAGGACCGGGATTGGGGCTGGAACCCGGGTCGGGCACCGGGACAAGGACTCGGGGCGGGTGCCGGGGCCGAGACCCGAGGCTGAGGCCGGGTGCAGAGGCCGGGACCCGAGTTCGGGGCGGGTGCCTGGTCCCAAGACCTGGGCCGGGTCTCGAGATCGGTTCTCGTGATCGGGGTCAGAGCCGGGACAGGGGATTGGTCCCGGGGCCGGGGATAGGTCTTGGGGCCGGGGCTGGTGCCAGGTCCCGAGACCAGGTTTCCCGTGGTCGGGGCCGGGTCCCGAGACCAAGGCCAGGGTCGGGTCGGGTGCCAGCCCCAAGGCTGGGTGCCCAGGCCGGGACCCGGGGCCAGGGCTGGTACCAGGTCCCGAGACCGGGTCTGGGTCTCCCGGGGCTGGGATCGGGTCCCAAGACCGGAATCGGGGCAGGGTACTGAAGCCGTGGCGAGGACAAGGATCGATACTGGGGTCGAGGCGGGGTCTCAGGTGCGGGACCCGGGCCGAGGCCAAGACCGAGATTACGACAGGGATAAGGGCAGGGATTGGGGCCAGGGCCGGTGCCCGAGGTCGGGGCTGGGGCCGTGGCAGTGACTATGACTGTGGCCGGGACCGTGACTGGCGCCGGGACCCGAGGCCAGGGCGGGTGAGGGATGAGGTCCCGGGGTAGGAGCCAAGGCCGAGACCGAAACTTGGGCCGGGGCCGGGATAGGGATTGGGGCCGGGGGTGAGTCCCGAGGAGGAGGCCAAAGCCTAGTCCAGAGACCGGGGCCAGGGCCGTGGTCGGGACCGTGACCGACGCGGGGGACGGGGACGGGACCCGAGGCCAGGGTGTGTGCGGGACAGGGTCCCGGGGCCGAAGCTGGGGCCGGGACCGAGACCTGGGACTAGGAACCAAGGACGGGGCCGATGCCGAGGACCAAGATCAGGATCAGTGCAAGGATCGGGGCCGAGACTGAGAAGTATTTTAGTAATATTATTTTCTTAAAATATTATTGTGTTTTGATAATATTGGTCAAAACGAGTCGAATTAGAAACAGGTCAGTCACGAATCGAGTTGGATATGTGTCATTAAATAGGGGTCAGATGGGTCACTATGGGTTAGACCATATTCGACCCGACCCAACTCACCCTTTTTCCACCTCTAGGAGCAACTAGGGTTTCCAAAAATGTAACTTGTCCCATACCTGCGATTTGTTACTTGTCGTTTTCGAAGATGCCGTTGATGACGACAGGCCTTGAACGACACCATCAATTGCAGACTCCGTGCCCTCGTCCAACCATTTGGAAAGCCCTTGGACGAACTCAGATTCACTTATCCCCGCATCGTGGGAAACGTCGAACTTCTCCATCACGGCGTCGCTGAAATCGTCGGTGCTCAAACCGGCTTCTTCGATCTGTATTCCCAGCATGAATGCATACAGTTCGGTTTTCGTTACCATCGAGTCTTTGTTCTGGTCGATCTTTTGAAAGAGGCTGCAAAGTACATATTCGAGCGATTTTTTTGAAAGAAGTTGATGAAATGGCAAGTGAAGTTCCAGCAATTTCAATGTTTGCCCCATAGAAGAGAAGAAAACGAAAATTAATTACTCTTTGATACGAAGTTCACTTGGCTTGCCGTCGATGGTAAGAAGACTCTCTATTATGCTCTCTCCTCCGGATAACCGCATTATATATGCAAGCCTCTTCCTTTGAATCCATGGTTGAAATACCTGCATCAAGATTTCTTTTTTCAGCATTTTAAACCATTTTCTAGAGATATACACCAAGATTAGCCATGAAATGACTAGCTAGGGATCGAAATAGAGCATAGAAGTTTCGACGTACCTGGTAAGTGCAGTAAATGATGAGGTAGATTACCGTAATTATAAGACCGATCAAAACAACTATTCGTGTCCCGGTAGTCGAATTGATGATTTTTGCCAATTGAAGAATGAGAAATGGAATCATGGAAACAAACATGATTCTGGCTATGTACTTAGTCTCCGTGTCGGTTTCAACCCCGGAACCTACAAAATCAGTATGGATGAGAACTGGTAAAAACATCAAATTATCACTAATATGGAGTGTTCATCGCAAGAAAGAAACTCTGATCCTCAAATGTATTGCAAGGACAGACGATATCGAAGAAACCTGTTAGACTGATCGACGTTTTGGTGGATTGATTGGCCGATGTTGAAGATGATGAAGAGCTGGAAAAATCACGACTACCGAAAGCGATGATGGAGCCCCAAACCAGTGAGAGACTTAGGATTGCTGACCCAGCAAGCATGGCCATCCCCATTGTCGCCATCGACTCGATCGTGTCTGAGCTGGATGTTATCGCACTTGCTATACATGTGGATAGAAGATAATTCACAATCATAAGATATTGGATTAGTCATAGACATATACTTAAGAGCAAGCAAGCAGTTGTCAAATCTAGCCATGGTCGATAAATTGTTTTCGAGTTTGCGAATAAAGCGTGTTTTGCTGATTATTTTTTCGCTATTAAATGGATGTACAAGTGATTGAATATTTGCAGAAAAGGTGAAATTACTGGCCAAAAATTTATATGATTGCATCCTAATTAAAATACCTTCTTACAGTAACAGGAGAGCATCGGCCTGAGTGATTCATATGGTTATTATAGTGCTACCGGGTGATGTTACGGGCATATACACGACTTTTTTTCGTTCCATCGAGGCATGAACTTGCGAAATTTGTGAACGATGAGCTTCGAAGGTCGAGAATCCTTTTCGAGGCCACTAAGTAAGCTAACGAACACTCGTGTTAGATGGTCATGAGTGCGAACAAAGTCCAGCATCAAATGGATCTGTATCCCGATTAGTCCCTAGCAAACACCAGCAAATTAAGCAGTACACAGCAAACGTTCCCGTGCGACAGCTACGTGATCCATGCGACTCCCCAGGATTTACCATACTGGAAAAATTAATAAGATTCGGATTTAGAAATCACTACAACACGCAAAAGTTTCCTGTGGCCTTTGTTTCGTGGTCATCTTTTCTCTTTCTTTCTTTCTTTCTTTTCCAATTTTGTTTCTGTTTATGTTGTTTTAAGGTTCATCTTGAAGCTTACAAGTGTTATAACAGAATATATTAATGAGTATGGATTATATTTTTCGAAAACCCTAGTTGGAGGAAATTTACTTCCATCTATACGTGACTCTAATTGATGGGTTACAAATTATGAACATCGCCCATTCTGAAACTGAATATAATTTTGGGTGATGTCTGTGTTTGTAATCTGCCAATCCAAAGCATGAAGCAACCACGGCTCTTGCGATAAGGACAAAAATAAACCACATTCCTCCGGTGTAAAGGAAATTTATATGAGCCACCTTATTCGCCCTTTACTTAAAGGGAAGTGATTCCTTAACAATACTGTCGTTTTGTTAGGCACTGTACATTCTCAACTTTAGACCCAGACACCATCATCACGTGTTTTAAACAAAAAACTTATTGATTGGGAGATCTTATGATAAAAAATATATGATAGTATTCTCGTACTGTCACATTAGCAGCTTCCTTACTTAAATATGATTTTGACCCACTATCTCCAATTAATGATCCACAAATCCATTTGTGTAACTTCTTTTAATACCGTTAGAGTAAGCTATGAATCCTTATGATGATGCCCAAAAAAGAAAACTTGAATATACACCGGCAGTATAAAGAAAGCTCTATACAAGCGATCTAATGCATATTTTATTTGAGGGGCTTTAACTGTTTATCCTATAGCTAGCCATCAGTCAATGAGGGATAAGATTGCCTATGAAAAAAATTTTGTTTACCGCCCTATAGTATGCTATAATTAATCACAAAAAAAAAGAATTGCTTTTTGTGACAAGGGCATATATTTTGTTCTCTACTATGCCAATAATTGCTTAATTGGTAGGTTACAATTTATGGACATCAACCAGTTGCGAACTTAATTAAATACAATTGAGGGTCACACCCATGTTTGCAAATGGATAAAGAATACACATATATAGTCTAAGAATAAACAAATATTTGGGCTGCGCGAGATTGATAGTTACATTTCCAGGGAACATACTATTGTTAAAGCTTAAAATAGCTATTCAGTTTTGTCTCTCTTTTTTTTTTTTTTTTGGGGGGGCGGGGGGGGTGGTCAGAAAAATATTTGCTTCATTAACAACTAATTAGCCAGGATTAAAGGGTCGACCCAAAAAGGGAGCATCCAAACAAAGCAGAGCCCAAAGGGCTTGGGGAGTGGAACATAGCCAATTTTGTGAAAGACTAGTAAGCCTATGGGATTTCGCGATCCAGTCCGCAGCTGCGTTAGAGGCCCTAAGACAATGGGCTAGACTAATTTCCGGATGGGCTGATAGGACCTTGATGCAATCCATCATAGGTAGCCTATCTTCTCAGTTGAACTGATTTGTCCTTCCACTTATCAGCCCTTTTTTTTTTTTGGGTCGAATACTTATCAGCTTTAAGGGGTGAACTTTGTAACTTATCGACTCTTGTGAGCTATTGACTACTCATTCTCTGAGGAGAATTTGTGCAATCATGCTTTCGTGCAAATCCACCATAAGTTATCTACATCATCGAGATCGACTAATCCAACGTGATTTAACTTAGACCTATCAATTGAACTTAACAATCGATATGGATATGAGTATAAGAATCAATTTATCTTATAAACTCCGGTAGATGTAGAGGGTGAGGAAGCTAAGAATGGTAAAAATAAGGCACGGGGATAGCCGACAGAAAACTAATAACTTCTCTTGATGCTAAAAGGAGTGCAAGACGAAAGCAAAATCCCAATTATGGATCATAAGTGCTTGATTGGGGTTTGGGTAGGAGGGTAGGACTAAAGTGAAAAGCACGTTCGCAGACCGACGGATGAGGATTCGAAAAATAAAACACTAAACAATACCCTCAACGTGTCCACCACCAATCGGAAATGGAAACAATGATTAACGATTTGACGAAATTAATGTTGGATAAAGTAAAACTTGAAGAATTTGAATGGTCAGAAGATGAGAAATTGACCCCCGAACCTTCCTGTATGTCAAAAAGAGAAAATATGTCTTGGAACTTGGAAGTACCCGCAAAGTCGGTGATCTCTTTTAAAAGTCCATTGTAGCCCATCGTGTGCCTTAGTTGCTTCGAAAATGTCCATTCCATAGAGAGATTTGAGGATGTGACTTGAGACTTGGATATGCAGATGTGTATCTAATGTATGGTATGGTAATTTAAGTACTTAATAATCAAAGAGGAAAGAAACATACCACATGGTAATTGGAAAAGTATCCAAAAAATCTCAAACCTTGTGCCAAATTCAGTGATAAACTTTTTAATTGTGCTAACTTAGTCTTAATTTATTGCATTTGTGCTAATTGACACCATCATGCTCTTGGCAAGGGTAGCGAGGCCCTCCCCGACTCTGGGTTGGGGTTAAATTGATAAATGTAAAATATTTAGGATTAAATCAGTACAATTGAAGGTTTAATATTGAATTAACACCGTTGCAAAGGCACATCTGCTAGGGATTACTTCTTTGGAAGTTTGATTCTCATTTTGATGGGTTGGAAAAATAAGAAAATAACGCAAGCTGGCCCGGACATCTTGGATATAAAATAATAATAATAATAATAACCATTGCAAGGACGTTTTTCTTTCTTGACCATGTCTTCGGAACACGGTTTTGTAATTTCGCTCTAACCACAAACCGAAGATAAAATTGTAAAATTCTCCTATTACCCTATGAATACAACCCACCGAGTGGATGATTTGAAATATTAGATCAAAGCAAGAGAAATAAGGTCAAAATTACGAACGAGCAAAAGAGATCAAGAATTAGGGTTTCTGACCAAGCATTATGATGACTTGAGGGAAGGTTCCAAGCACTTGGAACAAGGAGGCCCCGAAGAGTCCAGTCCCGAACATGCGAAAGAAGAGCTCCGACCCGGAAGATACCCAACTGCTCGCCAGAGCTAGCAAGTACTCGTACACCACTATGAGGAACAGCTCGCCCCACAGCTCCGTCGTGCATGGCAAGAACCCGTAAGTCGGCTCACACGTCACGGTCGTCGTGGAGAGGCCGAGGGCCGAGGACGTCCCGTTGGTCCAGCCTGTGCTGTCGGAGGAGGCATCGAAGCTTCCTCGGATGGACCGGCTATTCGCCGACCGGGTTATTACGACCACAAGCATGAAGAATGCGAGCCTCATGGTTGTGGTGGGACAGAGAGAACGCTCATTTGACGCTTATTGTTCAGATGGGAGGGAAAGGGTAGAGCTTGGAGAAGATCCAGACTTATTCGGGTGGCATTAACGAGAGAAAATTCAACTATCAGTACATGATGTACTAAAATCATAAAATATTTCACGGGATTGGACATAACCATATTTAAGAGGATCCGGATCATGTGCCTTAAAAGCACCTACGTCGGGATCCCAAGGTAGGTGCCTATAAGGCACCTGGTCCATGTCCTATTTAAGAAGTCAAGGGAATTAGGCGCACATTAACCCACGTTTTTTTTTTTATCATTTATTTAGTCCACGAATAATTACTTAGCATGACTCTGAGAAGTTGTCTAAACTATAAGTTTAATGCATTTTGTTGCTATTAATTAAGACAACTCAACAGTCACTTCTAACCACAATTTTTTTAAATAAAAATTTCGATGAAAACGCTTGCATATATATATATATATATATATGATAATTAAGATGCTTAGCAAGTCATTAACGAATATTCTTTTCTATGTATTAGAATACATGTCAACTTGTCAAGTATTCTGAAGATCTTTTCTATTTCTGTTCTCAAAATTGAAATTGTATTAAAAGATAAATAATTGATTTTACATACTATTTTACTCTTTATTAACTTAATTCTTAACATTTTTTTATTGTATATACATTAATATAGGTGCATACTTAGAGAGAGAGAGAGAGAGAGAGAGTAACATAATAATTTGTACCATGTGACGATTGACATGCCAAGTTGACATACAAAATCAATGAAGAATTACTAGTGTGTTAGGATGAAGTGTACAAACAAACTGAAATGGAGAGTGTATGATACAAAAAGATATTGAGACACAATATTTATCCGTATTCACCTTTAAATTATGACTACATTCAATTGGGGATTTTATTATAATTAGCAACTTACACTTCCCTGCTACAACTCTCAATTACAATAGAAATAGATTTTATATATAAATATATAACAATCGCAATTCATAGACATAAACTCAAACTACTAATAAAATACGGGCTTAAATTATGAAAACCATTCGACATCCCCGAGGCGCTTCCCTCTACAAATGCCATGGGCTCAAGATCAAATTACTATTAAAATACGGGTTCAAACAATAAGAGCCTTTTGGCGTCCCAAGGGCAGTGCTCTCTACAAATCTTGCCGGTCATCGAGGAGTGGGACTTCTGTATTTTTCTATTGATAGGGAGTATGAATTATACCCGAATATAGTATCCATTTTATTACCATCTCTTGGTGAATACTATAGAAATTGTGTATGCTTGACCGATGGCTTAGAGCACGTCAGCACATTTCGGACATGGCACCACAGTGGTACAATCCACAGAATCAATCTAAACTTATGTCATTTTCTATAATGGTTGTCGAATGAAAGCGCGAGTTGATGTTTTTATATGGTGAATCGATGGTCGTCATACGAGATGGGGAGTAAGTAGGGTAAGGCACGAGGGACGTCTAACAAAGTCCAAAGAGAAACTGTATAGCGATGGAGGATCTCGAGAAGATTTTGCTAGCTGCCTCCCTCCTTATTAATTATTAATTAAACCTCAATCTTCAACCATTCTGATTATTAAATGAAGTAAAAAACGATACTCCGCGAGCCAAAATTTAGTTGGACCGTTTGAGCTAACATTCCACAAGTTTGCCAACATCCATGTGATGACTCTCAACAATTTGCAAAGGAAGTTTTTTTTTTTTCCTTCCCGGTTCAGAAATTGCCGCTGAAGTTTGAAGGTCACGTAATAATTACTAAAAAAAATCCTATATCTTTTGACATTTTTAATTTGGGCATTTTAATTTTAAATCTTTTGACAATTTGTCAATATAATCATTTCGGCCAATTTTAATAAGAATTCGCTAAATTTGCGTCTGTCTTTTTATATGGCACGATTAACTGATGTGGAGAATTTTTATAATTTTTATTTAGCTTCCTTTTTTTTATAATTTTTATTATTTATTTTCTCTCTTATTTTTGCCAAATTGAGCTAGCGACGACTCTCTTTGGCTAAGAGTTAATAAGAAA
This sequence comes from Rhodomyrtus tomentosa, assembly GCA_028455895.1. Classification (NCBI taxonomy): domain Eukaryota; kingdom Viridiplantae; phylum Streptophyta; class Magnoliopsida; order Myrtales; family Myrtaceae; genus Rhodomyrtus; species Rhodomyrtus tomentosa. Next base: position 1,575,971 of record JAPCWY010000006.1, read on the forward strand.
AATAATATATAAACATTATTAACGTCAGTATCAGTCATCTCACAGTTAAGGTCAACGTCATCAATTTTTTTTAAATTAAAATTGAATGTTATACAGCATATTCAAGATACTTTTTACAAACGTACGAGTCGATGATCGCCATCTCGTTTCTCGATAGTGATGGATTGGCGGTGCGCCGTATAAAGTCTGACCTTTACAAATTTGTCAACCTCGGACAATGTGAAGTGAAGATCAAGCGTATCGGAAATAATCGCCCCAAATTATTTACCTAGAGGAATTTCCAAGCTTGCATCATTTACAAAAGCAAGGCTTCTAAGAAAAGAGATAGCACTTACGATTTTTCTGTTGTTGTTATTATTTCGTACTTTCATAAATAAATATCATGGGCAAAACAGAATAAAAATTCTACATTCTTTTCCTTAAAGGTATACTGGATGGATTTAGAGCAGAGATAAGTTATTTCAAATTTCGTACATATTCTATGTGAAATTTGAAATCTATATATATCCACTAAAATAGCTTCTTTATTTTCTGGAACTGAAACTTAGCATTTATATCCTGAAACCTAGAACCAATCTTGTCACAGGTCTACTTAAGTTCCACTTGTATTGTTGATTACAACGAATCATCACTTTTTTTCTTTTTTTTGGGATAATGAAAGGGGCAAAACTCAAAAGTTACACCATAACTTGCCTAAGAAAACTTGATCCAACCTGATTTCCTAAAAATAAAGGAATCAAACCTCTCAATGGCCTATTTAAAACTAAGGTGACATTCACATCACAAAAGTGAATTACTCAATTTGCTAACCAATCAGCATGAATTTATTTTTTAGCTTCCTTTTGTTTAACGAAAAATATGACCTTTGCGAAAATATTTTTCGGAAAGTTTGATTGAGACTTGAAAATGAAATGAAAAATATTATCCATCATTTGGTATAAAAAAAATCTCATTTGATTTTTAACATCTTAATTTAATAAAAAAATTATTGGCATGAACCCAATCCCCATACATGACATTGTCCGAAGCTAACGTGATTTTTTAAATATATTTTTTAATCTTCTTTTCCCCTCTATCGATTGTTGGCAATCGACCATAGGCAAGAGACGAGATTGCTGGCCACAGTGACGACTATTGATCGGCCACTGGCTAGAGACGAGCTTGCCCAAAGGGCAACCTCGAGTGTTGATCGGCCACTGGCTAGAGACGAGCTTGCCCAAAGGGCAACCTCGAGTGAGATTGAGCCTCTCTCTCTCTCCCTCTCACCGGGCTTGAGCAAGGCTCATGCTCGCCAATCACAGGCGAGCTCGTCCGTCTTTAGTGGCCGATCACGGGTCATCGCTATGGTTGGTGACAGGTAGAGGAAGAAAGAAAAGAAAAGAAAAATAATTTTTTTAGCACAATAAAAATCGAAACATAAAAAGAAAAATAAGAAAAGAATTTTTTTTTTAAAGGAAGGTCAAGGAGTGTAGTGAGGAAAGGTGAGGGAAAATGATTCCTCTTTTTAAAAAGAAATCACTTTCTCGCTTTTGAATGTACTTTTTTTTATTGGCGGAAATATTTTCTTGGCTAGTTATTTTCTGTAAGTCAGACGCCGAAAATCCAATTTATTTTTCTGAAAGTTATTTTCGGCGAAGACAAACGGAGTATTTACCGTAGACATATTTTCAATACTTTTAACATGCCAAATTTAATGTCATATTTAAGAGTTCAGCTCTAATGTGCTGAATTACTCGTGGGCGCACGTGTTGGTGTTGCTGATGGGTAGGGATCGGACGCTCGAAGGCTGTCCCGACAACACACCCGAACCTCGTCCCGCCCCACCCTGCCCCGTCCTAGTTTTTTGACATCATGCAAAATGACTAGGTAACCTCCATTTTTGTTAGCTTAGGGGCTTCCCATAAACAAAAGAGAGGATGACGAAAGGCTCATAACAACTCCCCTGAAAAAAACCCTTTGCTAATGGTACACGCCAAGGATTAGCTAGGGAAAGTTCCTCTCATTTTCTCCTTGTCGTGTAGCCAATCCTAGAGGCAAAAAACAAAAGAGGATAGATCATGCAACTTCATCATCAATATCAATGACCCATGTATAAAATCAACAATGACGTTTGTGATTTCAAGTTGATTCCTCTTCTTCCTCCGGACAAACGGAAAAGGAAGAGATAAAAGGTGGGGAGGGGGGAGGGGGGAAGGAACTTCAATCTTTTTTATCAGGAAAAAAAAGGAAAGAGATTCAATGCATCACATGCTGAATAAAGTCGTTTGACTAGAGCTAATTGGTCTTACAAAGGGGCAAGTGAACCATATCCAAGAGACCTTACGTCGCTTGGTTATTTTTAGGTATAGTTGATGAAGATTAAAAATTGATGCCTTTTAGTATATTGACTGATGCCGAAAATCAATGTAAATTGGCTAAACAGAAGAATTGGAATTGATAATGAGGAACAATTTGTTCTCATAGATACAAATATCATATTCGAATGATGTTAAAGTCTATCAAATTTGCTTCATGAGAAAACCTAAACAACCTTATATATTGTTGAACCTAATTACAATAGCAAACACAATATTATGAAAATATCACTAAAATCACGTAAATTGCCTAAAAATTTAAAATGTCTAAAAACCCATCTAAAAGACTCCAAAAGACGAAAAATGATGTCAATCACAACGTAGTAGTGAGTATTGATCAGCGACCCGTTTCCATGCAGCCGATCGAATTTGAGCTCAATCGGAGTTTGCCAACCTCAAATGCATCATTGACTTAACATCTCATGATCCTAAGTTCGACTTTGGATTTTGTTTACTTGGACCGGTAGGTTTAGCTATTTAACAAAGAGACCGACCTTTCCTGGTCAGAAGCCTCGAGTCAAAGTCGCCGGTGGCTACTTGCTGCCTCTTCAAGCATAGTATAGTTGTCGGGGTAAAAGAAAAAAAGTTAGATGCACTGGTCAATTATTTCTATTTTGTTGGATAGTATGCACATGGTTCGTTGATTAATCTAAATTCCATGCTCTTTGGAAAATACGTGTCTCGCAACTAACAATTAATTAGGGAGAGAGAGGATTAGATATTACCATAGGAAAAGCTCGAATGACGTCAATTATCATAAGAAATTACGATTTTAAAAAAATCAATAGTATATATTAGCACGAAAGGGCTCACATAATGTCAATGCCAAAATTGGGGGAAAACAACAGAAGAAAAGAAAGTGTGATTTGGATTACTTTAGGAAACAAATTCAAACTATCGTAGGACGGGAAAGATTTGACGCAAATTTGAACTCCATGAGATGTTTTGTGGGAAAATATGTTGTGTTGATCCTTTGATATGACCAATTTATCTATTGTTTAGGGCTACGTTGTTGTTATGCGTTGATATCAACCATGTACATCACTGGAATATTTTGGGCCAAATTTTGAGGTTGAGCTCGAAATTGGGAACTGGGAAACAACCAATTGTAAAGTCGGTTTGGTCTCGTTCTAAGTTCTACTCTAAAACCATACCTTAACTCTAATTGATTCAAATAATGCTAAATATATTGATATTGGTCGATAAAAAATTTGTCGGGTAATGTGACAGGTTGTATTTGGACATTTGAATGACTTGCTCATCCAATAACTAGTCTACAAGTCAGTTTTGATCAAATTTAGCATTTACTGATTATATAGTATGTTTGTCCACTACATCGAGTCAAATACAACACAAAAGCCACCTAAACAAGAACATGGCAAATTAGAGTTGGTAACTATAATATGTTGACTGATGAAATTGAAAATTAATATTGAATTTTAAGTACTTGAAATTGAAAATTGCTTGATGATATCTGACAAAGTTATATTGCTTGATATAGTTTTTTTTTTTTAAACAGAATATGAAAATACTAACGTTCTTGGTAGGGTTTTTAAATATAATAAATAGGCCAAAAAGGTCCTAAACTCATTATGCATCCTGCAAATTCAGTACTAAACTATCTGGCCAATGATGTTATAAACCTTTAACAAATTGCCATTGTAGAGACGGTTAATTTAGGCCGAAAATTAGTGATGTAGAAATTTAGTCAGCGTCGACCAGTTTGGCATTTAACATGGATGATTTAAATAGGCCAAGGACTTAGCTACCCTCACTGGCCACAGTGAAAAAAAGGAATAAATATTCAAACAAATTTTAAAAATTTACAGACACTCCATATCAACGCTGGGCATTCCAAGTAGGTAGGCTATCGTTCACATCACAGATCCTATGCAAAAATTTGGCTAGGACTGCATTGCCAAATCGTCAAAATTGAAAGTTTTATCGACGACAATTTAAGTCAAAATGTTTATGTGAATGAAGAAAATACCTTTTATTCGTTAGTTTTTATAGACGATACAATCCATCATTTTTATGAAAATGCCTTCAAAATTATTTATTTTTCGCTAAGTAAATGCACCATTGGTACGAGGTTTCCAGACAATTCGATCCTTCCTCACCACCATTCGTAAATTTGAAGCAGTAAGGTTGAAACTCAATGGACCGTCTATCTAGAAAGATCGATGTAAATCGCAAAGAAGAATCTGTGCGTGGCACGGGCTCTATAGTCTAGCGTTCACGTGTGAAAGCACTTATGGAAATGTGAAGAGTAGTTAGAAATCATTGGGTTTTGTCATGTTCCAGACATCCGAAGGACATTGACATACTGATCGTTAGTTTTGCCCTCTTTTTCTTCCCTTTGAACGTGGACCGATTTGAAGTTTATTTAGTTTCATGTAACTAGCCAATAAATGAAATAAGGAGCATCGGTCAAGAATTTAACACGCCTGATATGGGGAATTGCCAATAAGTCAGAAGCCTCTTAAATGAAAATTTACTAAATAAGTCCTAAATCTATTGTAATTGTGTCAATTCAGTCATAATTTTTTTTTTATGGTCGATTCAATCCTAAACATATTGCTATCGCATCAATTTAGTTCATCCGACCAAATTTTGGCCGACTAATACTGGCGTGGTTGTCGGCCGGCACTGGCCATCCGACGACATAATACTTTATTACTTTTTTGAATGCGACTTTTAAAAAAGCTGTGTTTCTCCTTATATTTATGTAAATGTCATTTCGTGCTTAATAAATTTAACATCGAATTGATAAATAAAGAAAATAGACTAAAAATGATCTTATTTTTTTGAATAAACAAAACGAGAGAAATAAGGAGATGTCTAGATGTGTGACTATATCATTCAGTAAACTGAGTCCGTCATCAACGCTCCACCACGGTACTAGTAGTGAGAATTGGGCCGGGTACACCCTAAATTAATAAATCCCAGATCCTGCATCTTTCACTTATAGGATAGAGGTTATGCTAGAAATACGACTTGTTAAAGCGACGGATCCACGCTGACTGTATATTTTAGGAAGTGATATTTTGGCAGTTTTCTTTTAACAAATATATCACGCAGACGTGTGGTGCGCATGGATCCGTCTTAACGGATCATCTTCTTTGCTTTTCTCTATAAAACACTAATCAACTTCAATAGGAAATGGCATGTCAAGGACCCAGCATAGACAACCGAGGACTAGTAAGTGCCATATCCAAGTAGGGAAAGCATCAAGAAAGACATATGACAATGCTCATTTGACCCCAATGGTTGCCTGATTGTTAGACCTAAAATCTTCACGTGACAAGGAAGTACGGTTTCTAGAGCAAAATGCCTTCAATAATGCGTCACTGCAATTACTGAAATTAAAAACATTGTTCTCCTTCATCGTTGAGATCTCGAAAATAGCCGGAAAAAGGAAAGCCCTAAGACCAGCCCAGCACACTAGTGAGGCCGTAGAGAAGCAGGATCGACAGTGGGTAGAGAGAGTATGCGAGAACGGCGTTCCAGAGTGGGAACTCGGTGCGGAAGCTCGCGAGGATGCCATGAAACTGCATCTCCAGAGCACCACCAGAACTTCGGCTGAGACGTTCCAGGTCATGTCCTTGATGAGAACAAGCGACAAGAAGGTGACTAGCCCCATCATGTGTTCATGAACACCCCGCGATAGACCTGCATTGCAACAAAAATTTAAGTATGAACTTTATTAGAATATATAACTATTAAATCACGTATTCTTTTAAAACCTTAAGCTTTTAAAGTAGTTGCTAAGTGTTCCTATCAAATTTTTCATGATATCAGAGCAGAGATTCTAAGTTCAAATCTTTCCAGGCCCCTATTTGACTCTATAATAAAATTATCTACGCTTAGTACTAGGCAAAGACTAAGCATGAGGGGTCCCACCAAATCTTTCAAACTTCCCATTATTATGTGAAAAATTAAACGGGAGAGATTACTCATGCATAGGGTCTTTCCTGAACCGAGATTTAAATAGGAATAATTAGGTTCCAATACTCGTTTCCCCCGCTAAGAAGTTCTCAGTTCAGCACATAAAAGAGAAGGAATAATTTCACGTCTATATGCCTCACTCGTCGGCCCTGAAATGTCCTTCACCGTCTTCTTCTTTCTGGCAGATGTAATGGCTCCTAACACTTGCTTGTAGCTCATGGCCAAGGGAAGTAGCACATAGTAGACCAAGAACGAGGGCACGTTCAAGTCGCTCGCGACATCTTGAAAGCTTTGCATGAGTGGAGAGCCAAGAATGATCATCATGATCGTTCCCAGAATGATAAAGAAACTGGCTTTTGCGTAGTTCCACGAGATGGCGACTGCGCTGCTGGGTTTGCTCGGCGTATCTTGTTGCGATAGTAAACTTTCTTTCTCTTCTGTTGTTCCCTGCGTACTCATGGCAATGTAATAAGAACATGAAAGGTCGAGGTACATTGCACAGCAGGATCAGGGTGACCTCTCGAATGCTGGACTAAATAGTCTATTGGCATTGACAAGATGTGTTTAGGTTTAAGGTGCTTACCTTCGAATTGTTCATTCTAGATTTTAATTTAGACCGACCTTGAGCAAGACATTTCGAAGGTAAAGTTCCCTGATTCAGCCATTCAGCCATTCCTCGAACAAATTCCGATTCACTAAGGGATGAATCATAGTCTCTGTTGTGGGGCTAGGTTCAGCAGCATATAGTTGGCCATTTTGAAAATTTGCTTTCGGGGGACTCTCATACTAGCCGGCCAGGGGTCCAAGTGATCTAGGAATTTATTGCTCGTGCTCTTGATGAGGACCAAATTCACTTTCTCTATCGGCAAGTGATAGATACAGAGATTTGCAACACCATGTTTTCTCTTGCTAAAGATAAAACTTCAGACCCTGCTGGTTTTAATGTTAATTTCTTTAAAGTTTCTTGAGATATTGTTGGATCGTCGGTTTCCTTAGCTATAAAGGATTTCTTTGAAACTGGACTATTACTCAAAGCGACCAACACCACCATTCTCACTTTAGTGCCAAAGATCCCCAATGCCTCGGCCATGAATGATTTTCTCCCTATAGCATGTTGCGGCACAGTTTATAAATGCATTACCAAGATCTTAGCTAACCGGATTGCAAGTGTTTTGCCCTCTACCATTGGCCCTCCTCAGAATGCATTTGTTAAGGACTGGAGGATTAGTGATAATATCATGATTTCTCAAGAACTGTTTGTTGGATTCTATCATCAGCCTTATCTTCCGAAATGTGCCATTAAAATGGATTTTCAAAAGACATATGACATGATCGATTGGGATTTCCTTGAATTGGTCTTGCAAGCATTTGGGTTTCTGACTATGTTCGTCAAGTTGGTTATGGTATGTGTTTCATTACCAAAGTTTTCGGTTGTCATTAATGGTGAGCTTCATGGTTTCTTTGCTAGTAGTTGAGGTATTTGGCAAAGAGATCTTTTCTCTCCCTACCTCTTCACTATTATTATGGAAGTGTTCACCGGTATTCTCAATGCCAAGGCAAACTCACCGGGTTTCAAGTTCTTTTGACTGTGTAATCCTATCCAATTGTCTCATCTATTCATTGCCAATGACATCCACTTATTTGCCGAGACGAACATGGCCTCCATCACCTTACTGAAGGAGAGCCTTGATCTCTTCTCTAGATGGTCTAGCTTGAAGCCGAATGCCAACAAAAGCGAGGTATTCTTCTCGGGTGGTCTGACCGACTTGCATGATTAGATTCGGAACTCTTTGGGCTTTCAGGAAGGTACTCTCCCTTTCGCTACCTTGGTGTACCTATTATTGCATCTAGGATGAGCAAGACAGATTGCATCGCCTTGGTTAGCTCCATCACTGGTAGAGCTCGCTCCTAGTCCCATCGCTTTTTATCATTTGCTGGCCGGTTGCAACTTATTAAGTCTGTATTGCATGTTATTCTTATGTACTGGGCTAGTGTTTTCACTCTTCCTATGTTGATTTTGTCCCAAATTAAGCTTATTCTCAAACAGTTTCTCTAAAAAGGACCGGATTTGGGTGTTGGTGGTGCTAAGGTTCCTTGGGTTGTTGTTTGTCTTCCCAAGAAGGAGGGTGGTCTGAGGATTCGCAGGCTTATTGATTGCGATAGAACAGCCATATTCAAACATATCTAGATTCTCTTTACTAATAAAGAATCCTTGTGGTGCAAATAGATACACTTGACTTTCCTGAAGAGCCAGAACTTCTGGATAGCTCCTAAGCCCACGTTTTGCTCTTGGGCTTGGAAGAAAAATCTAGATCTCCATTCGAATTTCTACATGCACGTCACTTGGAAGGTTGGGAATGGTCTTTCTACGTCATTTTGTTTTATTGTTGGCACACCAAATGTCCTCTTTACAAGCTATTCACGAATAGGCAGATTTACTCTTCTGGTATTCCGCGGGATGCTTCCGTTCAAGGCTTTTTCTCTTCGGCTTGGGAACTGTCTACTATGCTGGATACTATCACAGCTTGGTCGGATGCTACCCCTCCTTTCCTGGAGGAGATAGAGGATCGGTTGGTTTGGCAAGGACATCCGTCTAATGACTTCTCAATTGCATCGGCTTGGGACCTCATCAGATGTAGGGGACAAGATGTCCTTGGCATTCGTTTGTGTGGGACCGAAACATTTCCCCGAGGGACAGGTTCCTCTTCTGGGTTATCTCTCTTAAAAATCCATAGAGTACTTAGTACCGATGCAACAAAAAGTGGAGAGCTCGCAAAAGGTGTCCATGGCGATCAAAATCACCTTCCCTGCAGTGATAGTTTTAAATAGAGAAATGCTTAAGTGATAGTCTTTAATCTATCGAGAGAATAATAGTTTGTTCTAGGTCACAGAAAAACAAATTACGAATAATTATAAATTATTATGGGGTACACTCTTTCAAGAGTTTATAATTTGCAAGATACTGCTATTCTCACAATGGTGTAAAGACTGTTATGTTAATAAAATCTTTTTATACATGATGAACTTATTATTTTTACTTTATTTCTAATATGGGGCCATTGTGGTCATACCAAACATTCTATTGCTCAGGATATACCTATTTTTTGGTCATTCATCACCAAAGGCGCTTGATATTCCTCTATAAAGGTGAAAAGTTATCTATAAATGACCATAATTTGGACCTAAGTATTAGGATTCAACGAACAATCGCAATGATGTAAGCGTAAAAGCGAGAAAGAAAAATCATGACACGAGATTTTATCTTAGTTCATTATTAAACTAGGGCTACGTCTAACAGAAAATTTCACTATAATTAGCACATAGTACCTCTCGTTACATCACTCAATTACAAGAAAAATAGAATATATATATATATATTGGCCCAAACCCAAACTGCCCATGAAAAAAATATTTGCTTAAATTGTAAAAACCTTTTGGTGTCCAGGAGGTGTTGTCCCCTCGAAATCCCGTCGGGCGACTGCTTCGGAGCCCCGCACTCTCAGAGTGGAGCATCACATAATATTTTGTCGCCGGAGAATATGAATCACATCCCACCGGTAAGCCCACGATTTTAGTTACAAAGTGCTTTGAAGTGAAGCTTGGACAAGGCTACTTTGGATTATAGATCCAGTTCATCCTTACGCTCCTAGCCTCTATCTCTATATTAAAACTAGTAGTTTATTGTTTTTCTTTCCGCGACAATTGTTGTAATATTGGAAGAAAACGATAAAATTCTTATGTGGAAATACTTCTCGGGAAAAAGCTATAAAAAGGTCTAGACTATCAATAATTGTTAATCGCAATTAAGGCAAGCATAAGTCTCATTTAAAAGCAAAATGAGTGGAGAGTGCAAGAGAATACTCTCACAAGAAGTATCATCAATCTCTTTTACCTTAGAGGCAATTTCAAAGGAAGAACTTGTTATGATATATCTACATATATGGTGAGCACTCTCGTCATTCTTCATGCCAGTGATCTCAGAACTACATCAGTGTGATTTGATGTCTTCTCACTAATCTGAGCAACAACGGCCAAGGAGGGAAGGAGAGAGAGAGAGATTTTAATTACAAAGAAAATGGAGGACGAATTTGCAAAGGCATTCAAAGTCACAAGGACCAAAGATTGGACTAAAAATCCTCGTCGTGTTATTGTCGGGAGTTATATCCTATACCTCGCACATGTTCATGGACATTCCAAAGTGCAGGCCTAGATTCCCTTTCACGTTGCTCCTCCTTGAAAACAGCAAGAAGAGAAGAGTTGAGAAAGCCCACTATGCTCTTTTGTTCTCCTTTTCGACAGGTCTGACCTTCCCTAGTTCAACAATGGCCTTGAGTTGCTGGAAAAGCGTCCAGTCAAATGCAACTTGAATTGCAGTTGCTCTGCTTTAAGCTGCGGTCCAATCCTCGAATCAAATAATATTTGTCATTGAGAAATGTTCAAATAAGCAAAAACATCCGTACGGGCACAACTCTTTTTTGAAAAACGGTTTAAAAAACAATGCGATCCTTTTTTTCCAATAGGTACTAATACCAATTTCCATTGGACGTTGTAAATAAACGGAGGGATTGAAGTTAGTAACGAGAAACACTATTTTCTAACTAGTTGTCATTCTGCAGATCATAGTCTTTCTCCCACATGAAGGTAAAAATTTGAAAATAGAGTTCGAATTCGATGAATAATTCAAAATTAGGTTGCGAATGTAATATGTTTCCAAATCTGTAATGATAGTATAATGCATACCTATTTGTTATAGCTAGTAGTATCATCTAGAGGAGGGTGAGTGGGTGATTTAAAGAACTTGAAAAGATAATGCGGAAACAATCAAATTCAGAACCAAGTTAGAGTCTGAATATAAATAGTGATAACATTCAGTTTTGTGCAATATACTATCAAAAGTAATGAATGAGAGTCGATGGATAGAGAAAATTGCACACAAAAGTTATAATGGTTCGGTTTTGAGCAAGCCTACCTCCAATTTCCATGCTAACAGTCTATTGACTAGGTTTCGCTAATTAATCTATCAAAGGTCATGATGAGTGATGGTACTATAATTGATAGACTATACTAGCTCACACTCAATCACACTAGCAAAGCCTATCAAAGATTGTAATTTGTACCTGAACATGGAGAAATGTGTGCGATTGAAGCACTCTTCGAACTTTGAAATTTCAGGCTCTTGGTTCTCGTCTCTTTATCATCTTAATTTCCTTTAATACTCATCCACTTTCAATCTACCCGTTGGACAACATTCAGAGGATCCATCTCCAATCATCCCGTTCGAAAGAATTGTCAAAAGAAGATTAAGTAGCCATTGAGAAATGAGATTAGAATCTATTATTGATTTAGTCCCCATACAGCCATTGAGAAATGAGATTAGAATCTATTATTGATTTAGTCCCCATACAACTATATCTAGGTTTCCGTAATTATTTTTTTCGTTTGGAAATAGATCGTGTCTTTGTCAATCAATCAAGATGTCCCGTAGTAATTTTTGCGTCATGAAACAATAGTCAAAATTGACATTTTTCAAGATTGAAATCCAAGCCAGATCACTAACCGTTGTAACAGAAATAGTTTTCATCTCAATCTGAGTATGAGTTACTTGGTAATCTGCATCCAAATCTGAATATGAGTTTAAATTTACGTCCGAGTTTGGTACTCAAAATAGAATTTAAGGATACCAAATTCCTTGAGAATGGTCATGTTTCAATCCCTTAACTTATGCAGGAGTTGACCATTGAAAATATCCATGGGACAAACATCCACAAGGTTAGTACGTTTTTAAGACTACAGTTGCATAATTCAACTCAGAGTTTGAAAACATAAGCTGCATTTATATTTTCTTTTTTCTTATGTATCAGTTGCATACAAATGCTATGATGCAATAAATCACAGTCAGAAATTTTAAGGATTGTTTTGCCAAAAGAGAAGTTTTCTCAACGGTTTTGACCGACGATCTCACAATTTGAGTCATGGGAGAAACTTCTTATTTGATATTCCTATGGAAGGCTTGTGATTTCTAGTGTAACTTCAGTAATCTAATGCCAAGTCTATTCCAAATAATTAGTCTCCAGCTTTCCCTCACTGGCCTTGCCTCTAGCCGATCGCCACCAATCGGGTGACCAACTAGAGGAAGAGGAAAAAAATAAAAAATATATATACATAAAAAATTTAGAAAATACTAAAAGATCATTAAAAATTACCATGTCAGCACTAACACGGCCGGCCCGTGTATACATCAGCATCGACCGATCAAAGTGAGCCAGATAGACTGAATTGGCACAAATGTCAGAGGTCTAGAGTAATTAAAAAAAAATAAAACCGAATTAGCACATTATAACAGGTTTAGGGCATTTTTAATAATTTTCCTCTCAAATTGCAAAATTCTCCAACTCAGCGGTAGGAAACGAGGATGTAGCCCAAATACGGTTACTTTGACTTTCCTACTCGAAATCAACGCGAGTAAAAAATATATTTTTAAAATGCACTTTCCTTTTCTTTCTTTTCTTTTTCATTTTTTTTACCTTTTTTTTTTCCATTAGCTGGCAGTTGAACCAGAACGTTCCAAAAAAAAAAAAAAAAAACAGCACGCTCCTAGAAAAGTCCTGATCGTCGAATCACCGGTTGTGATTCAGTACAAGAAGAAAACCCCAAAAAGGAGCCACTTATTATAAGAAGTTCAAAAGGAAAAGAAAAATGAACGGATCCCATTGAGCTTTGCACCAGGTCATAAATTTATCTCGCTAGTGGGTAAATTTTAAAAACCCACTATCCTTATAAATTACATTACAATGCTCCAAGACTTGCTGGTTTTTCACTTTGTGGTGAACCAGCAGTTCAAAAGTTGGCCCTGAAGTACAGTTTTACTTAGAATTGTTGCTCTCGAGAAATTACAAAATGTTGAATTGGTCCAAGCGAAGAGCATCTGTAGATTCAACACAGATCTCTCCATAAGTATGTCTCGTGAGTATGTAGAAGACCGTAGATTGCCCCCGAACACTTCTAACCAAGTCAAAAGAATCAGAGCAACATTGGATCAGGTCCATCCTGCCTGTAGAAATGTGGCGCGACTTCTCTCAACCATGACGGTTCAATGGTCGTAACATTGCGCATGTATTGCCGGTCGGTCGAGACAATCGAGTGGTAGACAATCCACTTCGGATTTACTCTGCAGAGTGACGAAGTTTGAACAAGAAGGAATCAGATACAAAATCAGGTGATGTATATTTTCAATACAGATTATCAACTCTCAGCGGACACAAAATGAAAATAAATAGCATTGGCTACTCACCGAAATAAAACCGAGGAAGGGTGAATGTAAACTTCCTGGGACGTTCTCACGGTCTTGTACATCCCATTATGAGTAAACGGCTTTTTAACACGTTAAAGGCCACGAGAAAAATAAAAGATCAGCTGATCGTGACTTTGATGTATTACTAAAGTGTAACTAGAACACCAAGGATGATTAAGATCGTGAACGTAAATAGCAGTGGCTAGCCCAATAGGTGAGGGAGAAAAACTCACCTCAAGACGACAAGCATTCGCGAAGAACCCTGCAGCGACTGCCTTTCTAACAACCTGCAAGAGATTGTGAGAATAAGAGCTTTCCTCAAGCACTTCCACTGTGAAAATAATGGTGTCTTGTCAAAGGAGCAACATGAAATTTTTTGTAAACCGAGCAGGGGAAGGAGAGCTCGCTTTTTCTGTTAATTTTTATTTTGGTGCGCAGTTTTCATGAGCCTGCGTGACTTAATGATCCAATCGCCGAAGATTCACCATGCCATGTATGCCCTTATGATCAGGCCATTTGACTCTAATATTACTATATTGTAACCAAACAGCCTCTTGAAAAAAATCAATATTCGCCCACAAAATTTGAACAATGAAAGTGATCTCCAAAAGGGATGCATACATCATCGATTCTCCTTGGTTTTCATGCTGAGGGAAAATACAATAAAAGGAGATAATTACTAGAGCGAGCAGAGAAGTCTCATCTTGGCACTGAACTCAAATGCAACAGTAGCAGACTAAACTGTAATAGAAAAAAATCGTGCATTAAACCAGTGGTGAGACAGGAAAAACGAAACACAGTAAATCTCCACGGTAAGTCATATTTAGGAAGTGCTATCCAAAGCATTTTGTAAAACAGGAGGAATTTTTGCTGGGTTTTAAGAGCGGAAGCGGAGTGTTAGTTGACTAAGTCTTTTCCACAAATATATTTCGGTTTCATCATAGCTCTATTGAAACATTGTAACATCAAACAGCTTTTGATGTCACCACATTTATTTTTCCTTGATATCATAAAGAAGTGAATCTAGTATCATTTGCTTTAACAAATTATCACTTAAAGCTTAAGTGTAAATTCCAGCGAGAGCAATCAGACCGGCAACACTTCACAGATTAGGATTTTATGCAGTCAACTTTAGCATCGTATAATAAATCAGTTTAGCAGATACGGAGATGTGCCGCTGGATGTGGAGACAGTTCAGAAGAGATTACTAGAAACAAGTGCATCAGAGGAAAGGTTGGTGTCAGGTGAGGATAAGATGAGAGATACTTAGTTAAGATGGTATATTGTTGAAGTATGTACCACATTGCTTGACAACAGTTTCCAAATGCTCTTTATATTCATGTGGTTTCTCCCTACCTATTAGCTTAAGCTTTTGGGTTGCTCTTTGAATCTAATGTTTGCGCTAAACCTCACCTCTATGAGATAAATTAAAGCATTCAGTTTAGTTTTTTCTCCTAACATGATATCAGAGCCAATGCTATTCCTTTCGTAAATGCACATGGTAAAAAAATTTCCTCAAAAACTCGAACTATATCCCACATTGCTTGACAACGGATTCTAAATGCCCTTTATATTCGTGTGGTCTCCCTTCATCTGTTAGCTTATGCTTTTGGGTTAGACTTTCTAACATCTACAAATGTGAAGAAAATGAAATCTCAAGGCTCCAACAGCAAAGATGTGAAGTGTTGATTTCGAAAAAGAAGTGTTGATTTTCAAAGAAGAACAATAGTTTCTTCTATTTCTTCAAATCATAAAAGTTACAGAGAACATTACACATAAATAGCTATGACAACAATGTTAAAGAAAGGAAATAAAAATAGAAAAGAGAAAAAAATTTCTACTTCCTAAACTCGAGGATCTAGAATAAAGAAAATAAAATAAATGGAAATAAACAGAATCATATCCCAGGGTGTTCTCTTGATTTTTTGAGATCTTCTCCTGATTATTCGACACCCACACTCAAGTTGGTGCGTAAATGTCTATCATGCCCAACTTGCCGATGAGATGCTCGAAGTTAGGTCTGAACAAGCCCTTCGTAAGAATGTCAGCTATTTGTTGCGTTGTTGGCACAAATGGCATACAAATAGCTCCTGCATCAATCTTCTCCTTGATAAAGTGTTTATCGATCTCAACATGCTTAGTTCTGTCATGTTGTACTAGATTATGTGCAATATTGATTGCAACCTTATTGTCACAGTACAGCTTCATAGGCAGTTTCACTAGTGCTTGAAGTTCTTCTAGTACTCGTGTTAGCCACAACATCTCACAGACTCCATTGGCCATTGCTCGGTACTCTGCTTCTGCACTACTTCTTGCTACCACATTCTGCTTTTTACTTCACCAAGTAACTAAGTTCCCCCAGACATATGTACAATATCCTGAAGTCGACCTTCTGTCAATAATTGACCCTGCCCAGTCTGCATTTATGTATGCTTCAATTTCTTGTTGAGTAAACTTTTTGAATAGCAGACCTTTTCCAGGAGTGCTCTTTAAGTATCTCAAGATCCTATACACAGCCTCAGGATGTCTTTCACAGAGAGAATGCATAAATTGGCTTACCATACTCACAGCAAAGGCAATATCTGGCCTAGTGTGCGAAAAATAGATTAGTTTCCCTACAAGCTTCTCGTATCTCGATGTATCAACTGGAACCTCACCTTTGTTATCTCCAAATTTCTGATTTTGATCTATTGGAGTATCTGCTAGTCTACAACTACTCATTCTAGTCTCCTTTAGAAGATCCAAGACATATTTCCTTCTGAAACTACAATTCCCTTCTTTGATCGAGCCACCTCCATCCCAAGGAAATACTTTAGAGTTCCCAAGTCCTTGATCTCAAATTCAGAAGCAAGACATTCTTTCAACCTGTTCATCTCGGCAATATCATTCCCAGTGAGAATAATGTCATCAACATATACTATCAGAATTGCAACCTTCCCATCACGAGCATGTTTCACAAACATGGTATGATCAGCTTGTCCTTGATCATACCCTTGTTTCTTCACAAACTGAGTGAACTTCTCAAACCAAGCCCTTGGTGACTGTTTCAGTCTATATAGTGACTTCTTCAATTTACAAACCTTCGATCCAAACTTTTTGTCAAAGCCTGGGGGGAAGTCCATATATACTTCTTCCTCCAAATCTCCGTTCAAAAATGCATTCTTCACATCTAGTTGTTGCAGAGGCCAATCAAGATTGGCTGCAAGTGATAGGAGCACTCTTGATAGTGTTTAGCTTAGCAACTAGAGCGAAAGTCTCAAAGTAATTGATGCCATAAGTCTACGCGAATCCTTTGGCAACCAATCGAGCTTTATACCTTTCAGGAGACCCATCAGCCTTATGCTTGGTTGTGAACACCCATTTGCATCCAACCGTGGACTTTCCTTTGGGTAGATCCACCATATCCCATGTTCCATTTTTTTCAAGAGCTTTCATCTCTTCAAGAATAGCTTCCTTCCACTCAGAAACTTGTAGAGCATCCTGCACAGTTTTGGGAATCTCCACACAAGACAAGGTTGAGATAAAGGCACGAAAATTGGGTGAGAGATTTTCGTAAGACACATAATGAGACATAGGATGTTTGGTACAAGACCTAACTCCTTTCCGAATAGCAATAGGTATGTCAAGTTCATCGGTAGTCTCATCATTTTGTTGAATATCAGGTTGGACAGATTGAGTTGGAGCATTACCTGACAATTGTATGGAGTTCTGGTCATGTCCTAGTTCGGACTCATGGCACCCTAAAGGAGCAGAAGACTCATTTCTTTGAGTTTTGTTTCTTCTCGTGTAGACTTGAGCATAAGATGGAAGTTCAACATTCTTGGTACTAGTTTCACACCTGTTACGCTCACTAGTAGGATGAGATGCCAAAATAGGTAGACCCGAACTTTCATTATTTGGTTCAAAATCTTTATTTGGTTCAAAATCAGGTATAAGAGTTGGAAGGGGATTTTCAAATTCTGCAAGACGAAAAGACTCGATAATGGAGTTGTGCGAATCTACACTTTCTTCCCCCCCCCCCCCCCTGAAGATGAGCTCCAATAAAAGGTGTTAATTCGAAAAAGGTGACATCCATGGTGACAAACATTTTTTTGGAAATTGGATCAAAGCATTTATACCCTTTTTGGTTTGGTGCATAACCAACAAACACACATATTTTTGCTCTAGGATTAAGTTTGCCCCGATTTCTATCATGGATGTGTACAAAAGAGGTACAACCAAATAGTTTTAAAGGCAAGGCTGTAGTAAGTCTAGAGGCTGGATAGGTCCTTTGAAGGACTTTCAGGGGTGTTTGACACTTTAGCACTCTAGAAGGCATTCTATTGATAAGGTATGTGGATGTAAGAAGAGCTTCAACCCATAGATATGTGGGAACTTTAGTGGTGAAGAGTAGAGCTCTAGTTACTTCTAAAAGATGTTTATTCTTCTTCTCTGCCACCCCATTTTGCTGAGGGGTGTCAGGACAAGAACTTTGATGCACAATTTCTTTTTCCAAGAAAAAATGTCCCAGAATTTTATTGAAGTATTCTCTCCCATTGTCACTCCTGAAAATATGGATTTGCACTTGAAATTGTGTTTGTATCATGGTGTAAAAGTTTTTGAAAACAGACTCTACGTCAGATTTCTCTTTTAATAAGTACACCCAACTTGCTCTCGTATGATCATCAATAAATGTAACAAACCATTTCTTTCCCGAGAGTGTAGGAATCCGAGATGGTCCCCAAACATCACTATGAATAAAAGAGAATGGTTTAGACGACTGGTAGGTTTGAGAGGGAAAGTTTGTTCGATGATGTTTGGCTAATTCACAGAATTCACACTAAAATGTAGATGGACTTTTATTCAAAAACAACTTTGGGAACAAGAACTTCAAATATTGAAAATTCGGATGACCAAGCCTATAATGCCATAGCATAATATCATCATCCTTACAAACAATAACAGATTCGAAACAACTACCCTGAACTTGTCTAGTCGAGCTTGTTCCATCTTCAAAGAAATAGAGTCCTCCACTCTCTCTAGCACTGCCAATCGTCCTCCCCGAGGTCAAGTCCTGAAACTCACAATGAGATGAGAAAAAATTAGCCCAACACTTTTGATCGAAGGTTATTTTACTAATGGATAGCAAGTTACAAGATAGCTTTGGAACATGAAGGACATTATGAAGTGTGAGGGCAGAAGACAGCTTGATGGATCCTAATCCAGCTATAGCCGAAAGGGAACCATCTGCAATAGTGATTTTTTTATTCCCTGCACACAGATTATAGGTGGAAAAGAGCTTTGAACAACCTATCATATGATCGGTTGCTCCTGAATCAAGAATCCATGGAGTTTTTTGGTGTGGATTTTCTATGAGGAAAGCAGTAAAAAAATGATTACCTTGATGGGCTAAAGAACAAGAGGAATTTAAAGAAGGTTGTGGAGGTTGAAGAACTTTGTACAGATGCTCTAATTGTTCCTTTGTGAATGGAACCAAATCTAATTTTATTTGCTCTTCCTCGTTTGTCGCCTGGAACGCACGACCATCATTACTGCTCCTTCTCTTCCAGCCTTCTTTTTTCCAATTCTGCGGTTTCCCATGAATTTTCCAGCAAGTTTCTTTGGTATGCCATGGTTTCTTGCAATGTTCACACCATGGTTTCTTCCTCCTCTCTTCTTCAGAATCAAATCCCCAAGCTACAAGTGCAGACTTCTGGGAAAGAGGGTTCTCATTTGTTTCTGAATCATGTAGCATGATTCGCCTCCGAGATTCCTCCCTTCTAACTTCAGAGAAAACCTCGCGGATGGATGGCAGATGTTTCTAACCGAGAATTCTACCTCTCACTTCATCCAAGTTTCGATTAAGGCCCGCTAGAAACATATACACTATCATTCTCTTCTCTCTTCATTTGTCTCTTGCAATCAGCTAGACTCTCCCATGTATCATCATAGCATTGGTCTAATTCCTTCCATAAAATTACCATTTCATTGAAGTAAACAGTTACCTCACGGTCTCTTTGCCTTGATTGCCGTAGCTTTGTCTTCAATTCAAAGATCTGATAAGAGTTCTCAAAATCATAATATGTTTCTCTCACAACATGCCACACATCTTTAGCAGTCGGAAGAAAAAGATGCAGTTTTCCAATTGCTGGCTCCATAGAGTTGATCAGCCAGGCAATCACTAAAGAGTTCTCCGATCTCCAAGCCTTCCATCTCGGATCGTTTTTTGTTGGTTCTTTTTCCTCGCCTGTCAAGTGGCCAAGCTTGCCTCTTCCATCGATTGCTAGCTTCACCGATTGGGCCCACTCCAAATAATTTCGGCCATTCAATCAGTGAAGCGTTAATAGCAGGCTGGAATTGTGGGAGAATTGCTCTCCACGGTTGCTCGATTGGCCAGAGAGATCAGTTGAAATTTTCTCTGGCTCGACACCTAAATCAGTGTCCTTACGAGCGCCGGTCATCGCCGTTTTCACCATAGTAGGAGCTGGATTCAAAAAATCAGCTCTGATACCATGTTGATTTCGATAAAGAAGTGTTGATTACGAAGAAGAACAATAGTTTCTTCTACTTCTTCAAATCATAAAAGTTACAAAGAACATTACACATAAATAGCTAGGACAACAATGCTATAGAAAGGAAATAAAAACAGAAAAGGGAAACAAATTTCTACTTCCTGAACTCGAGGATCCAGAATAGAGGAAATAAATTAAATGGAAAAAAACGGAATCCTATCCCAGGATGTTCTCCTGATTTTTTGAGATCTTTTCCTGATTATTCCACATGAAGTTATGATGGAGATGGAAGGAAAAAGAGGAAAGGAAAGGCAGAATGAAGTCAACAGATACTTTGAAGAAAGATCTTGTGTATACTACGCTATAAAGAAAATTACAGGTTACGGCGCCGCTTTGTACTTTTTCCGTATGAAAAATTTTCCCAAGAATATGTCAAGATTCACTTGAGCAGCTATGTCAGTGAAGCTATACCTCAACAGCCAACAAATCTGGACCTGAATAAAGCATTGGCATTTAGTGCAAGTAAAATTGATTTTATGGCCCAAAAACATGGAAGGATAGATTGTGGCTCCAGAAGCACTCAGCAGATTGCGAAAAGCTCTCTCAGTAGGCAGCTAGTGAAGTTTCAGACTGACCAAAATCACGAGAAAATAATAGAAACCAGAGCTTGAGAGTAAAAGCATTACCTGCGTATCTTTGTCACAAGATTTTAGAGTAACTCCCAATCTCTGAGCTGTTCTTCTTAATTGTTCTCTGATATCAACCACCTTTTTCTGCGGGAAAAATAAAATTGCAGTAAAATGGATCAAATGTAAGGCAGGCAGGCGCACAAAAACAAATAACATCAGTTTTCTATACTGTAAAGGTGCATACCATTGCATGATAATTAATGTAGTTCTTATGACACCACTGCGATGATTTGCCAGACTGAAGAAATCCTTTGTACACATTTAAGAATGTTACAAGATCACCCTGCATCAAATTAAGAAGGCAAACCCAATTGTAAGATTTTATAAAGCCAACGGCTCTAAAAGCTTAAGCTATTAGAAGAAGGCACAGTTTAATATTTATATATTTCAACACTCTCTCTCACGCTTAGTCGGGTCTTTTGCCTAGTACTAAACGTGGACATATTCATTGGGGAGTCAAATAAAGTCCTATAAAAATTTGAACTCAGGGCCTCCTGCCCTGATACCATGTAAAATTTTATGGGACCACAGTCAACTGCTCTAAAAGCTTGAGTTGTTAGAAGAATGCGTGGTTTAATATTCATATATGTCAACATAAAATAATTGATGATGGAAAGATTTGCATTAATAACTTCAAAAAATTATAAATATCTAAGTTTAAACCCGAAAGACAAATGACATGCTTCAACAAAATTAACAATGTTTAGGAGAATGCCGTAGCGAAATAATAATAAAGAAGTCTAGCCCAAGCATCTATAGATGACTAGTTGATCAAAAACTCAGATGCTAACCTCAGCAGCAGCAAATCTCAACTTTGCTTCATCCAATTCCTTTTGTATTCCCCTACTGGAAATCCAAATAGACTGAAAAAGAAATTTCCAATGGTAATTTAAGCTCAAGAAATTCTTTTACCATCAAATAAGTCTAACTATCGATGGCACTAGCAGAAACTATTACTTGGATAGAAAGAACCGCAGCAATCGTGAGGACCTCCTCAGAACAACCCAGCTGGTTTGAAGACAAGATCATCTTTGAGATCATTGGGTCCTACACAAAGCTCAGCTTATATAATAAAAAAGCTCAATGGACATAACAAAATGCAGAGATCTTCATGAACTAAGTTAATCATGAAAACTTCACACAGATTTTTTCAAAAAGTACATCAAGATGACTAGGAGAACTAAAAAATAAACAAAAAACCTTGTGTGCTTAACGAGTCAGAATTCATAGCCCAAAATGCTAGTGCATAAGCAACTTCAACACTGAATGAATACGCAGTACTACCAAGAAGGAAAAGGTTTGCTCCGGGAAATAGACATCTACAAACCACATGGAAAATAAAAGTTGGCGGAGTGGAGTAGGGAATAGACAAGTATCAGTATGATAAAAATAAGTCAAGAATGCTTATTCCCTTAATTCTTCTCTCCAATTTTGCCTCTTGGTTATCTAAAGTAAGTGTGATAAAATAACACCCAGATTAACAATTACGGATGAATGTACCAAAGGAAAGGAATATAGGATTGGGAGTGACGGAAGGAATAACAGCTAAATAAGGCATGCCAGTTTACAAAAAAGTTTTTCAGAAAAATTCAGGCACCAGAAGCAAAAGTTATTTAAAAAAAAAAATTTAATAGTGCAAGAGAGTCCAGTGCTACATACAAGCGGAATCTCAGCTACTTGAAAACCAAGAGGTGCCGTAAGTTTGGCGTCGTCATCGAGTACTCCAAGAGAGTATAGCACTTCAAGAGCACGAATCATTGACTCAGGTGATGGAGATGCCGGCCAGTCGAAGCCCAAGATATTATCTATCCCTAGGGCTTTCAACTGAAAGATCAGCAAAATATAATTAACTTTATAATTTTGAAAAAGAGTCAACATCTTCTATAATAAATACACAATATGCTTAAAGTCAGCGAAAATTAGTCCCAAAGAAATGTTAATTGCATCAAGGACACACTATTTTTCATGTGATGCCTACATGAAGTAATCTGTTGAGCAGGATGGACTTTCCTTTGAGCATGTTGCTTAAAGGTCCCTGCCTTTCTTTTGTTGGAATGTGATTCATACTCCCCATCTGCCAAAGGATTTCTATAGTTTGGGTCAATATTTTATCGGTAATTTGGGCTTGCGCCCATGCATAATAGCTGCTGAGTGGCCCAGGGCTTTCTCAGCCAAGGGATTTCTTGTGACGTCTGTATATAAACTCTTTCCAGCAAAAAAGAGTTGTAATAGAGAGGTGAGAGATGCTAATCATAATGGAATCCTCTGTTAGATGTAGCCCTAATTTAAGGGTAAATCAAGATAAAAGCTTGTGCCTTGATTTCTATCTCTTGGATTTAGACTCTATTTCGTTGTGCTTGTGCGCCTAATCCTAACATTTTTTGTCCTCTAAAACTTATAAAAAAATAACATGCTTGTCCATCTATGAAATAGTAAGTAAAACAAAGAAACATGAGAAGTTGCCTCAACATCATCAACATCAACAACACCTTTATCCCAAACTAGTTGGGGCCGGCGGTCGATGAACATCAAAGAATCATAAAAATAAAAGCAGAATCAAGAGAAGGAAAAGAGATAAATGTGTAAAAATAAATAAGTAAATATATATATCTATCTATCTATCTATACACTACCCCTCAACAATACTAATAGCCTTTCTCCATTCCTTCTTAAGACAAACCATACGCCAATCTAATTCTCATTCCATTAAATCTTGTTTTACTCCTTTCCCCAAGCAAGTTTCGGCCGATCTCTTGCTTTTTTCGTGTTATGCTCTCTATAGCAAACTTCTGTTCGTACCGGTGCATCTAAGGGCCTTCGGAGGATATGTCCAAACCATCTCAATCTATGCTCTCTCATCTTTTCCGCCACCAGTTCTACTCCAACTTTTCGTCGAATCTCTTCATTTGTTATCTTATCCATCCTTGTATGACCATACATCTACCTTAACATCCTCATTTCCGCTACTCCCATTTTATGCTCGTGTTTCCTTTGTGCTAACCAACATTCAGCTCCATATAACATGGCAGGTCTGACTGCTGTTCTATAAAATTTTCCTTTTAACCTAAGAGGAATTTTGCGACCACACAAAAATCCCAATGCACTGTGCCATTTCATCCAACCTGCTCTGATTCTATGGCTTACATCCTCATCAATCTCTCTTTCATTTTACAATATTGATCCCAGATATCTAAATGTATCTTTCTTGAGTACCTCATGTCCGATCATATTTACGGCTTCTTGATCCCCTCCTCCTGCCTTGTCAAACTCACACTTCAAGTATTCCGTCTTACTTCGACTTAGCGTAAATCCTTTAGACTCCAACATGCTTCTTCATACTTCTAACTTAGCGTTAACCCCAGCCCTGATCTCATCAATAAGCACAATATCGTCGGCAAATAGCATACACCACGGCACATCATCTTGAATATCTTTTGTTAGATCATCCATAAACAGGGCAAAAAGGTAAGGACTCAAAGCAGAACCTTAGTGTAAGCCTACTGTGATTGGAAAATTACTTGATGTGCCATTACAAGCCTTCACACATGTAGTAACACCATCATACATGTTCTTGATTGCCTCGACATACTTTGAAGGTACTTTTTTATTCTCAAGAATCCACCACAAATACTTTATTGGAACCCTATCATACGCCTTCTCGAGATCAATAAACATCATATGGAGGTCCTTCTTTCTTTCTCGATATCTCTCCATCAATTATCGTATTAAGAAAATAGACTCCATGGTAGATCTTCCTGGCATAAATCCAAATTGATTGACAGAAACCTTGGTCTCTATTCTCAAACGATGCTCAATAACTCTCTCTCACAGCTTCATTGTATGACTCATAAGCTTGATGCCTCTATAGTTAAAACAATTCTGAATATCCCTCTTGTTCTTGTATATAGGCACAAGTATACTCTTCCTCCATTCATCAGGCATCTGATTAGCATGGAAGATCTTGTTAAAAATACTAATCAACCAACTTATTGCTACATCCCCTAAGCATCTTCACACTTTAATAGAAATACCATCGGGTCCCAAGGCTTTACTAGTCTTCATCTTTTTTAATGACTTCCTAACTTCCCGTGCTTTAACTTTACGCACAAACCTTCTATTTGAATCATCAGAAGCATCTTCCAAATCCACCTCACTTCTATCGCTCTCCCCCATTAAAAAGTTTATTAAAATAACTCATCCACCTACCCTTGACGTCTTCATCTCTTATTAAGAGTGTTTAATTTTCATCCTTGATACATCTAAGAAAGTAAAATTTAAATGAAGCACACCTGAAGAAAACTCTTCTCTATCTTACAAAATCCCCCATAAAAAATTGGAAACAGAACTTTCAACATAATAAGGTTTACATAGAAGAGAAAAGTGTAATATGTTTTTTATTCAGCTACAATTATGCCAGTGACAATACATACTAAAACCACATCGGGTCAAAACTCATCCTTGTCAATCTTCTGTACTAATCCTCCTAAATTCAGAGGCAGTTTGTAGTAAAAGTAATAATATCATAAGTTATGTATTCAAGAAATCTTCACGTGCGCAAGAAACTCCACACCTGAATCACACAAGAAACGAGATTTGATCTTTGTATCTCTGGGATCCCCTCGGCAGCCATTTCATTGACAAAATACTCTTCTGTGTATAACCTGGTTGCACATGTAAAGAGAGCAGAAAAGGGCGAGTTCACTAGACGTAAGTATAGCTAGATGATAAGGCATGGCAACATGCAAAAAGGAATGCAATGAATCATGGGGCCCAAGAAAGAAGGTGTCTTCATACACTTTTTTCTTAGTTTTGGTCGTAGAGTCTTCAGACAATTAAGTACACAAAATCAATTCACTGTTCTAGAGAGAGGCTTTTGGTTATTATGCAAAGCTGCAAAACAAGCACGATGTTTCCAACTCTTTCAATGATATTTTTTCAAACAAGTTTAAGCTTGCTCGCCAGGTGACCTCATCTACTGATTATAATAGGAAAGTTAACCTACACATGAAGTTACCATCCCACACTAGTAATAGTTGTAACAGAATTCTATCTTTTCTTTTCTTCTTTGAGGAGGGGAAAAGGGAGGAGGGGTGGTTTGCTATATTATTAGGCTTCTGTAGCTCATTCTATCATGAATTGTGGAAGTCATATTTAGTGCTGTCCTGATGTTAATGCAAAATTTATGCGACCAGTGCCATATTACCTAAAGAAATTGCATTAGTAGATAAAGGTGTAGTTCAATATTTCAAATGTTGCAAATTTTAACCTCAAGCATAGGCTGGAATATGCCTAGCCAAAAAATTTTGAACATAGGGACTCCTATTCTAAAACCACGTAAAATTGTGTAAGACAACTAGCATTAGTCTTTCAGGAAACACCGCAACACTCAAAAGGGATTTCTCCCAGCTTATAAAGTTTAGTCTCCGTTCTTATTCAAGCATCTTGAGGTTGTTGTGACTTGTGTCATGTGTTCAGACCACTTTAAACATGCTTGTTTCATCTTCTCCTCAACAAAATGCACGAGGACTTTCTCTCAGGTAATTCATGTATTGAAAGTTCAGTCAGCTTCTAATTAACTCTTCCGGGAGCATAAAGCAGACAAAGAACCAAAAGACAATGTAGCAACTAATAAGTGGTTAGCATAGCTCTCACATAATACATGTCAAATGAATCAACCATTTTCAGGGGGAATCCTCCAGAGGTTAATGAGGCTATCAGAAGAGCTGGCTGGCTATCGAATAGCAACACATAGAAGCATCAAGCAATCACTTCCTAGGACATTGTGCCGGTATTCTGGGTTTAAGACCCGTTGCATGTTTAACTTATCAGCTAGAAAAGAAGAGAGACATTCAGACATGAAAAGCAAACTGAGAGTTTTTTAGCTGAAAAGCAATACATAGAAAATATATTTATCTGATAACACAATATGCTATCATAACTGAAGAAATCAATCATCCAATGGATAATAATTGCAGTCAGGAATTGGAATAAATATGATATCTAAGGACATAACCTCCAGAAAAAAAGATGGGTACTTTACACATACGTTGTCAATACTCACCTATAACACTTCCCGGGTCTAACTCTTCCAGCCCTGCCAGCCCGTTGCCTGGCAGATGCTTTAGATATTGGCGCCACTACAAGGTTTTCAATGTCTGAGACCTGCATCAGGCCGACAGAATAAGTCAACATAATTTAGTACTACCGTGTATGCATATCCTAGAATGATAATCCCTTTAACGCATCCAGGAAAATGATGCATGACAAAGGAAAAGCAAAAATAATTTGACGATATGAGGACAATATTCAAATCAGAAAGAAAGTAAATAATCATCTTTGACAGGTGCATACCATTATAGATGCTATGATAATCTACTTATTTCAAGTTAGAGGTACTAATAAGCTTCTACGAGTCGACACTATACTAAGTACTCAAACACAGTTAAACTTTCTGGGCTCTCAAAACTAAGAGCATTATAGAAAGATTCAATGCGAGAGAAACAAAATGGTTGTCGAAGAGCTATTAAGCAACACTAACATATCAAAATCCTAAAGAAGATGGGACCTAATCTGTTTATAAGATCTAAAAGCTAAGCTTTTGCTTTTTGCCTCAATCTTAATTTTGCAACTAGTGCAGTTTGACTTTTTCTTGACTTGAACACCTGAAACTTTAACAAATGTTGTCACAAAAGTTCAAATACTATTTTTCAGTTTTTAAAACTTGGACAATATTTTAACTTTTGGCGGGAAAGCAAAAAAGTTGCTCTTTGCTTTTGAAAATACATAAACAAACAGCCCCTAAGGGAATATGAGTGAAATACCGGATTATAAAACCTTTGTTTAGAGAACCCACTGTCGATGACATAAACAACACCCTGCACCAATCAGAAATACAAAGCAAGTTATAGATGAAATCATGCCAAGAATATTGAAATTAAAGCATATGAGTAATACATAGAAGTAATGATGTATTAGAAAGTATAACCTCAAAATAATAAGTAATACTGCTTCAAAATTACAAAGTATAACCTCCAAAGTCAATGATGTCTCCGCTATATTTGTTGATATCACTACTTTTCTCTTCCCCCGAGGAGTGGGAGAAAATATTAACTCCTGGAAATAAAGAGCAATTAAAATCTTTCTCTATGAATATGTACAAAAAGAATAATAATTCCTGCACCCCATTACTACACCTGTTCTGCACGTGAAAGTCCCGAGTACAAAGGCAAAACAATCAATCCTAAAAGAAGCAAAAGGAATAGATTAGTTAGAAACGGATATCTGAATTAGGTCGACAAGAGAGACTATACTCCAAAATATGCTGCCGGTCACAAGAAGAGCAGCAGTAAATGGCCGTTTATGCAATGATCATTCAAATTCAGGCAGTGATCAACATATGTCCCCATGACAGAGTTATGCTATATTGTCCCAGTGTCAAAGATAAAAAAAATAATTGAAATCATTACACTATGTATATGCACCTACTTTCAAATATTGAAAAAACCTCATGAATTAACTTAGGTTACAGGTATGCCACATTCATATAATCATAGTTATCAAAGCGTCGCCTAGGCGACAAGGCGACCTCGGATGCCCAAGGCGTCCTGTCACCTTGCTGGTTCTCCTCAAGGCGGGCGCCTTGGTTGTCTAGGCGTCGCCTTGCCTAGGCAACCAAGGCCTGGTCTTTTTCTTATTTCGAGCCAACGTGGGCCACGATCAAAAGGGCCAATCCGCTTTTATTTTGGCTGAATTTGGACTTAATCTGGCATTGATGACCGGCTGCAACCCCATTAGACTTTTATGTCAATCCGTGGCCCACGAGAATAAGGAAAGAAGGCCAAACCCAAACCCATTAGTTTTCCTTTTGAGTATGCTGTCAAATTTTCAGTCCACAAGAGCTCTCTTTATATTTGAAACTTATTTAGTAGAGCATGTTGGACTATTTTGAAATTATTGAACTTATAGTTACTTAATCTCAATTATCTACTCCATTTTATGATTATTATACGTCTTAAATATATTTAATAGCCTTACCAAAAATATATATATTTAATAGTTGTTTATTTTTAATAATCTTTCATGCATATATTTGCTTTGTTGAATCATGAATGTAAGTTTTGAAGTACAAATGTAAAATATACAATTTTATATATATGTATATATATAAATTTAGCTACATCATCGCCTTATCGCCTTACCGATGACTAGGGGGGGCGCCTAATCGCCTAGGCGTTTTAGAGGCCTCTACTCGCCTTGTCTCCTTACCAACTATGCATATAATGTTACGTATCCAAATTGTCTTGATGAAAAGAGAACCCCATCTATACGCTGAGATACGCCATCTACACGCTGAGATCAGATGAACATACCGGAAGAACTTTTTCTGTTGTCTTGAGCTTCTTCTGTAAGCAACTTAACAGCAGCTTCAATATCTTCTTGACCAGTTAGAAACACCAAAATGTCACCAAATGGCTCCTAACAACAATAAAAGCTGTTATTAGGGTTTAACCCATTCTTCCCCCATGAAGTGCTGCCATGCAAGGTTGTCAAAAGGATGATGCAAACGAACCGCGAAAAGAAAAAGTATCGCTGGGACCAGTAAGCTTCTTTTTCTAGTCATTCAAGAGATCCATTTTTGTTTCTTCATAAGAACGTGAATGGCAGGTCTACTTTTCTCAGTATTCTCTCAGGGTTTGAGCTATATATCTAGTTGGCATGGACTTTGTACTAGCAATAGCTTCCAAGTAAAGGATAGAAGATTATAACAAGCACAGCACAAACCCATCCCCTAAACAAGGGATCACATCGCAAGGAAGCATATTCTTGTTACCTAGTACTTTTGCCCTCAAGATATTCTGCCATTCAAAGGCATTTAATAAGCGGCCAACTGCCCAAGAAAATGTACGAACTCATACTGTAGGGACAAAAATAATCTCACAAAATGAACTTTTGCTCAAGAGAATAATGTATCCACAAACTTGTACCATCAGGACAAAATAACCTCACTTTTAACAAGCAATAAAAAAAAAAAAACACAAACTCTAACTCAATGGACAAAAATTTCCACCGTTACCTCAAAAATGCTTATGTGGCATCAGGCGCAGCTAATGCCACATAAGCAACGGACATATCAGCTGAACCTAACCGAAATCAATTGAGCATGATTTTTTTTTTTTTTTTGGGGGGGGGGGGGTCAAAATTGAACAGGATTTTGGCTGCTTTTTTTTTTTCAGAGGAGAGAGAGAGTGTGTGTTTAGCCCTAAACCGAGTTTGCAAATTGGATGGCTAGGATTGTGCTCTAATTGAGTTTGCAAATTAGCCACATCATATGCAAAATTAAGTTCTTTAGACGGAAAAGTGCATGGATATTTTTGTCCTTGAATAAAAGTTCATTTACATTTTTAGGTCATTTGAAAAGTGAGGCTATTTTTCTCTTGAGATTAAGTTCATCGACATTTTTCTCTCTCGAGCAAAAATTCGTGTGTTTTTTCAATCATTCAAAAAGTGATCGCTTGTGTCTTGAGGGTATAAGTCCTGTGCCTTCTTTATGGCAGTTAGCTATTAACATCAGACTGGAACAGAAAAGTAACAAGTACAACCTAAAAGCACGGATTTCGTGATAAGGTTATCATACATCAGAAAGATATTAAAGCAGTTACCTTGTCATGAATCAACAACACTGTTGAAACAGTAGCCTGGATATAGTCCGACACGGGATCCTCAACATAATGGATTTGCACATTAAAACCTCTACCCTGAAGATCAAATTAATTCATTAGATGTTCATGCATCGCAACTGCAATCGTATGAGATGTGTGTCCACTTGCACACCATATTTTCCAGTGGAGATAGAAAGAGAGACAGGTTTCAGCACCTCAACCGAGAGAATTGCAGGTTCCATAGCCAATGCAGATTCCGCACCTTGTAGTCCTCGGCGCCTTCTGCTAGTTTATGACATACAAAAGACAATGACCATGTTCAACTTTAGAAACTTCAATGGAAAACTGAGTCCGAGCGAATACTTTACTAAACATGGACAATCACATTCCCTATCTGAATCATGTAGACTTTATGAGAGACGGTAGGTTGAGTTCAGAATGCACATAATAAATTATTAGAGAACAGTGAGTCGGACGAGCCAACCAAAATGGATCTAAGCCAAGGCTAAAAATAAGAGAGTAAAGGCAGAAAATCAATAAAATCAGGAACTCCACACACGCAATTTTATCTTTTAAAATAGTGATTACACAGAAAGGACAGAAGATAATGCTTGGAGTAACAGATGACCATAATATAATCTAATCCAAATCGTAGAAAAAATCTCATTACAGTTTTTCATTACCCTCAATTTTGTTCCCTTTAGCAGAAAATATAGCCAGAAAGGCTATTTCGATAGCGCCGTCCAAAATGCCCATACGAATTCAATTTATTAATTCAGAATAGGAATGTAGAAGCAAAGGAAAGAAGCCTTGGGGATAAAAAGACAATTGCAGGTTTCTTTTCAACAAACAATGTCTTTTTTTTTTACCTTCGCCCTTTGCATTATCATCGAAATAATAAGAAAGAAGCGTGAAATGCGCAAGCGGTCCCTAAAGCCCAACCAATTTTTTTATTATTATTGTCCTCCATTTCCAATAAAGACAAAACCAAAGCCACATTTCTTTTTATGTGACCGTGTCATCCCCATCCATTCTTTCATACATAAGATAAAGCCAATAATACAAAGAAATACCAACTATAATCATGCAGTCATCAAAATCAAACTCAGGATCCAGTTCAAGAAAGGTCAAAGGAAAATTCCTTGGCCAAAAGAAAAATTGACATGTGTTGGATTTATTACTTTGGAGTATTAGCAAGTTGGGGGTATATGTGTAATTATCTAGGCTTAACTCTAAGACTATAAGTACTCTTTTTTATTTTAGAAATAAAGCAATTACTTGTTTATCAGTAACATGGTATCAGAGCTTTAAAATTAAAACCTAATCCCTAAAATTGACGTTTCCCATTACCAAACCCTAGCCACCAAAGCCGACCACCTACTATAGACCTCACCGGCGACCTCCATCCAGCGTCGCCCAAGGCTGGCGACCTCAGATCCGGCCTGACCTAGGCCCGGCAACCTCAACCCAGCGTCGCCAAGGCAGGAAATCGTCGATCCAGCTTCAACCCGGCGTCGCCCAGGGCCAACGACACCAGATCCGGCCTGACCTAGGCCCGGCGACTCTCGGCAACACCAAATCTGGCCTGACCGAGCCCCGGCGACCTCCATTCAGCGTCGCCAGGCTCCGGCAACCTCCCTCCAAGGGTCGTCCACCACCGGTCAACCTCCGACGACCTTCATCTAGTGTCACCAGGGCTGGGCGACCTCCATCCAGGGGTCGTCCACCTTTGGTCGACCTTCGGCGACCTCAATCTAGGTCTACGAGTCCAAGCATAACGCCGGTGAAACTCATCAAGCGTTATCAGGGGTGTTTCTGATGCTGAAAGTGGCGTAGAAGTGATATTTAGGTGTCTATTGTAGTGATATTTGGGTGTTTCATGAATTTGTGCAGCGATTTGTGGTATTAATTGTTGCTGCAAATGGGTGTTGTTGATTATGGTTGTTGGATTGTGGCGCTGAATAGTGGTTGTTTGTTCTGATTGGCCATCAGTAAGTGGTGTATTACTAATTTGTAGTTGATGTGTGACTAAACGGAGATGGTGTTTCAAATTTGGAGCGATTGAATTGTTAGATTTATTACTTTAGAGTATTAGCAAGTTGGGGGTATATGTGATTATCTAGGTTTGACTCTAAGCCTATAAGTGCTCTTTCTTACTTCAGAAATAAATAGATTGCTCTTTTATCAATAATATGGTATCAGAGCCAAAATTGAAACCTAAACCCTAAAATCAACGATTCCTATTGACAAAACCTAGCCACCACCGCCGACCACCTACTGTAGATCTCGCCGGCGACCTCCATCCGGCATCGCCCAGGGCCAACGAACCCAGATCTGGCGTGACCTAGGCTCGTCGACCCAACCCAGCGTCACCTAGCTCTGGCAACTTCAACCCAAGGTCGCCCAAGCTTCGCGACCCCAGATCCGGCCTGCCCCAAGCCAGGCGACCTCAGCCCAGCGTCTCCTAGGCTCCGGCGACCTCCATCCAGCGTCGCCCATCTCCGACGACCTCCATCCAGCATCGCCCAGGCCTTGGTGACCTCCCTCTAGTGTCACCTACCTCCGGCGTCCTCAATCTAGGGTCGCCCAGATCCGGCGAACCCGAGAATAAAGCTGCCTCAGATCTCTCGTGCATTTTGATGTGTTAAAATGAAGAAATCAGTGTCATTAGGGGAGTTTCTAAGGTTGAATGCGGCGCGAAAGTTATATTTGGCTACTAAGAAGGGATATTTGGATGTTTCGTGAGGTTGTGCAGCGATTTGTGGTATTAATTGTTGCTGCGAATAGGTGTTGCTGATTATGATTATTGGATTGTGGAGCTGAAAAGTTGTTTTTTGTTCTGATTGGCCGTTAGTAGGTGGTGTATTACTGATTTGTTGTTGATGTGGGGCTAAACGGAGGTGATGTTTCAAATTTGGAGCGATTGAATTAATGTTGCTGCTGATTTTGGGTGTGGATGAATAGTTTAGAGTGACATGTGTGGTTATTGAAAGGTCGAAAGTGGTTTGTGAGTTGAATTTGCCTTCCTTTTTTCATTGTGGTTTGTGAAGATGTCCACTGATTCCTCAAGATCTCCGTCTATTAGTTCAGGATTAGTTCCCCCTAGTGCTCCTGCCAGTTCAAGCTCTTTTAGTACCTATAACGGTATGACAGGTTTGCATAATAACTTAGTCAAGTTGGATGGTACGAATTACCCTTCTTGGTCCATGGCTCTTTCGACCTTTATTTACGCTAATCGTCAGTCTAGATGGCTTGACGAAGAACCACCTGAAGATGCTTCTAGTCTAGAAGAAAGGAAGTTTGTTGATGCGGCTCTGTGTACATTGTTATGGAGAAGCATGACTAAATCTGTTCATCATCTTTTCACGGATTGTGCAACAGCTCGTCAAGTGTGGACGAAGTGCATGCACTTTACTATATTCTGGACAGAATAATATGAGTAGATTGTGTGATATGTGGAAGGCTTTGTTTGAAGCTAAAATTGGTGATGCCAGTTTGGCGGAACATTATGCTCGTTTTGCATCTTTGTATTAGCGCCTCAAATCTTATTTTCCACCTGCTACCATAGTTACTCAGATACAGCAATGAGAAGCAGACATGCTAACCGTGTTGTTTCTTCGCAGCTTTGGTCCAGATCATAGTGCTCTTCGTCAATAGATTACCTCTCAGAGCACCCTCCCTTCCATTGAAGAAGTATATTCTAGGGCTGCCCGTTACACTTCCATTCCCAAAACTTCAACAATATCAGACAGTAGTGCTATGGTGGCTCGTGGAGGTTAAGAAACTTGTTGTCGTATTAATGGTCGTGGACAATGGAATTCTGACAATTCCTACCGTGGTCGTGGTCGTGGTCGTGGTTTTCAAAGCCGAGGTGGTGCTCGTGGTGGTAGTAATAATGTTTCTAGAGGAGCTCGAGGTGGTGGTCGAGGTAGCCACTTCTGTACGCATTGTCAACTTTCTAGGCATACTATTGATTATTGTTATAATCTCCATCCTGAGCTGCAGGGTCTACATGCCTCCATTGATACTGAGCCTTGGACTCCTCTTGGATCCTCTTTTGAACAAGCTACAGTAAACTTGACTCGTGCAGAGTATGATGAGCTGATCAAAGCACGACAGAATACGAGTGGTGTTGTTTTTGGTCCTACTGCCACTTTAGCACAGTATAATGATCCTATTTGTCTACTGACCAGTACAGCTACTCCTCATTCTTGGATTATTGATTTAGGTGTCACTCATCATGACTGGTGACTCTCATCTTCTCAGATCCACCTCATCTGTTCCTTCTACGTCAGTTACCGTAGCAGATAGTTCTCAATCCAAAGTAGCTGGTACAGGTTGTATATCTTTGAATTCCTCTATCTCCTTACCATTTGTTTATTATATTCCACACTTTCCTCGCAGTCTATTATCAGTCAGTTCTATTACTCGTGATCTTGACTGAGATATTATCTTTTCTTCGTCTTCGTGTATTCTTTAGGATCGGAAGACTGGACGCTGAATAAGTGGTTGGCGTGAGGTTGGTGGATTGTATATCCTGGATCCTGAGGTTATTGCAGCTGTTGCCATAGTTCAAAATAAAGCAGTGGATGATTCATATAGGTTACATTGTCGTCTTGGTCACCCATCAGCAGATGTACTCTGACGATTTTCTTTTATGTGTAGTTCGAGTCTTCAATTTAATTGTGAAACCCGTCAGTTGGGTAAACACCATCGTGTGTCCTTTGCCCCTCAAGTTTCGAGTCGTGCTTCACAACCATTCAAGTTATTTCACTCTGATGTGTGGGGTCCTAGTCGAGAGTCTTCATTTGGTCTTCGTTATTTTGTCACTTTCATAGATGATTGTACTCATACAACTTGGTTACATTTAATAAAAAATTGTACTTAAGTTTTTCATTCTTTTCGCTAGTTCTATAATGAAGTTTGTGCACAATATAATTTTTACGTTAAGTGTTTGCGTACAGATGAACTCCGCCTATGTAGTCTACATAGCCTGTCCCAAGCTAGGTAAAGGAGGAGGGTTACATCAGGCATAGCGAGCCGGTTATAAAAAAAAGAGCTACCTTTATGAGATGAACCCTATTGATATTTCGTTGGAGCGTACCCTTCTTAGCGACGCGTTGCATCGGCGCCCGGGTGTAGCGAAAAATGAGCAAGGATCTTTGCACCAAGATAGATGGGTGCAAGGGGTAATGAGGCAAGCCATGTGCCATCATTCCCAAAGTGATGCGCCATATCGGTGGCCGGATGTGGTAATAAATGAGCAAGGGTCCTCACACTTCCGTGAGCGAGTGTGGGGGCAAGAAAAGCCCAGGGGGTAGGGATTATATTGGGGAGTTGGAATGTAGAAACCTTAACGGGTAAATTGAGGGAATTGACATATATTTTTGTTAGAAGAAAAGTGAATATTGCTTGCCTGCAACAGACTAAATGGAAAAGAGAGAAGGCTAAGGAAGTGGATGGCACCAGATTCAAGCTATAGTATACAGTCACAACAAAGAGTATAAATGAAGTTGGGATTCTGATCGATAAAAATTTCAAGAATAGAGTGGTTGATGTTAAAAGAATAGGAGATAGGATTATTTTAGTTAAGCTAGTAGTGGGGGTTTTGATTTTGAATATCCTTAGTGTGTATGCCCCTCAAGTTGGACTGCAAGCGTCTGAGAAGAGCAGATTTTGGGAAGATCTGGAAAAGATTTTAAGGTGGATACCATATGCGGAGAAGGTATTCATAGAAGGAGATCTAAATGGACATGTCGGTCAGAGTAGTGGAGGTTTTGACAAAGTTCATGGAGGTTTTGGATATGGGACTAGAAATGAGGCTAGCGAAGACATCTTGAGTATGGCATTAGCTTATGATTTGACGTTGGCAAATACTTTTTTTAGGAAAAGAGAATCACATCTGATCACTTTTTGCAGCGGTCAAAATTGTAGCCAGATTGATTTATTTCTTGCCAAGCGAGAGGATAGAGCTTCGTATGTAGATTGTAAGGTATACCCTGGTGAATGTGTAGTTACACAACATAAGTTGATGGTCTTAGAAGTTCGGTATAACAAAATACAAAAGATGAAGAGAAGTGCGCAGCACCCCAGAGTAAAATGGTGGAAGTTACATGAGGAGAAACAAACAAAATTCAAAGAAAGAATACTACAGGAAGGACTGTGGCGACTGGAGGGCGATGTAAATAGGATGTGGAAAGAGATGTCTAACTGTATCCAGACAGTGGCAAAAGGGGTGTTAGGGGAAAGTAGTGGGAATGGACATCAAACAAAAGAAACTTGGTGGTGGAATGAAGAAGTTCAGAAGGCAATTAAACAGAAAGAGTGTTTCAGATGCCTACATAAATGTCCTAATGAAGAGAATTTGCGAAAGTTTAGATTGGCGAGAAAAAGTGCCAAGAAAGCTATACGAGAGGCCAGAGGCAAGGTTTTCACCAATATGTACAACAAACTTAGGAGCAAAGAAGGAGAAAAAGGCATCTATAGACTTGCAAAATCAAGAGACAAGAAAAGTAAAGACTTGACACAGGTTAGATGTATTAAGGATGAAAATCAAACACTCTTGATAAGAGATGAAGACGTCAAGGGTAGATGGATGAGTTATTTTAACAAACTTTTTAATGGGGAGAGCGACAGAAGTGAGGTGGATTTGGAAGATGCTTCTGATGATTCAAATAAAGGGTTTGTGCGTAGAGTTAAAGCACGGGAAGTTAGGGAGACATTAAAAAAGATGAAGACTAGTAAAGCCTTGGGACCCGATGGTATTCCTATTGAAGTGTGAATATGCGTAGGGGATGTAGCAATAAGTTGGTTGACTAGTCTTTTTAACAAGATACTCCATACTGATAAGATGCCTGATGAATGGAGGAAAAGTATACTTGTGCCTATATACAAGAACAAGGGGGAAATCTAGAATTGTTCTAATTATAGAGGCATCAAGCTTATGAGCCATACAATGAAACTGTGGGAGAGTTATTGAGCATCGTTTGAGAATAGCGACCAATGTTTCTGTCAATCAATTTGGATTTATATCAGGAAGATCTACCATGGAGGCTATTTTATTAATACGACAATTGATGGAGAGATATCGAGAAAGAAAGAAGGACCTCCATATGGTGTTTATTGATCTTGAGAAGGCGTATGATAGGGTTCCAAGAAAGGTTTTATAGCGGATTCTTGAGAATAAAAAAGTACCTTCAAAGTATATCGAGGCAATCAAGGACATGTATAACGGTGCTACTACATGTGTGAAGGCTTGTAATGGCACATCAAGTTATTTTCCAATCACAGTAGGCTTACACCAAGGTTCTGCTTTGAGCCCTTACCTTTTTGCCCTGGTTATGGATGAGCTAACAAAAGATATTCAAAATGAGGTGCCGTGGTGTATGCTATTTGCAGACGATATCGTGCTTATTGATGAAACTAGGACTGGGGTTAACGCTAAGTTAGAAGTATGGAAAAGCACGTTGGATTCTAAAGGATTTACGCTAAGTCGAAGTAAGACGGAATACTTGAAGTGTGAGTTTTGACAAGGCAGGAAGAGGGGATCAAGAAGCCGTAAATATGATCGGACATGAGGTACTCAAGAAATATACATTTAGATATCTGGGATCAATATTGCAAAAGGAGGGAGAGATTGATGAGGATGTAAGCCATAGAATCAGAGCAGGTTGGATGAAATGGCACAGTGCCTCGAGATTTGTGTGATCGCAAAATTCCTCTTAGGTTAAAAGAAAAATTTTATAGAACAGCAGTCAAACCTGCCATGTTATATGAAACTGAATATTGGCCAGCACAAAGGAAACATGAGCATAAAATGAGAGTAGCGGAAAT
Source organism: Rhodomyrtus tomentosa (assembly GCA_028455895.1). Taxonomy (NCBI): domain Eukaryota; kingdom Viridiplantae; phylum Streptophyta; class Magnoliopsida; order Myrtales; family Myrtaceae; genus Rhodomyrtus; species Rhodomyrtus tomentosa. The sequence goes on from JAPCWY010000006.1 coordinate 1,614,236, forward strand.
GAGGATGTTAAGGTGGATATGTGGTCATACAACGATGTATAAGATAAGGAATGAAGAGATTCGACGAAAAGTTGGAGTAGAACCGGTGACGAAAAAGATGAGAGAGCATAGATTGAGATGGTTTGGGCATATCCTCCGAAGACCTTAGATGCACCGGTACGAACAGAAGTTTGCTATCGAGAGCAAAACACGAAGAAAGCGAGGTCGGCCGAAACTTACTTGGGAGAAAGCAATAAAACAAGATTTAATTGAGTGGGAAATAGATTGGTGTACGGTTTGTCTTAGGACGGAGTGGAGTAAAGCTATTAGTGTTGTGGAGGGATAGTGTATAGATAGATAGATATATATACTTATTTATTTTTACACATTTATCTCTTTTTCCTCCCTTGATTCTGCTTTTATTTTTATGATTCTTTGGGGTTCATCGACCGCCGACCCCAACTAGTTTGGGATAAAGGTGTTGATGTTGATGTTGATGTTGATGTTTGCGTACAGACAATGCTCGTCAGTATTTTTCTTCTTTTACCTTCATTCCATTTCTCGAGTCTCATGGTATTTTACATCAGAGCTTTTGTGCTCACACTCCGCAACAAAATGGAGTTGCTAAACATAAAAACCGTCATTTGTTGGATGTTGCCCATTGCCTACTTCTTCATACTCATATGTCTAAGTCCTTCTGGAGCTATTCTCTTCTTACAGCATACCATATCATTAATCGTCTTCCCTCCTCTGTGTTGAACGGAGCTATTCCTTATACTCTTCTTCATCCTGATCGTCCATTATGGTCTATCCGTCCTCGTATCTTTGGATGTGTTTGCTTTGTTCATTCTTTTTCACCTGGGCTGGACAAGTTATCACCCCATTCTGAAAAATGTATATTTGAGGGTTAATCCCGTACTCAAAAGGGGTATGTCTGTCATAATCCTACTCGTCGTCGGGAGTATATTTCTGCTGATGTAAATTTCTTTGAGGATCAAGCATTTTTTGGTGATGTTCGTACTCAAGCACCATTTACCATGGATCTTCTGCCACCATTTGCACCTATATCTCAGTCGGAGCCACTACTTGTTCCTTCTAATGATGCTTCGCCAGATCCAGGCTCTCCAGAATCGATTCAGCTTCAAGTTTACACACGTGGTCCTCGACCTATTTGAGGCCGTACCTCTCCACCCGTGAATGTCCCACCACCACCACCTCCGATCCAAGCTTCCGATCCTCTTCCACCGTCTCCTGTCAGTTCCCCTGTTGCTCACCGTACTCGGTCTCAGTATCCCCTTTCTCATTTTGTTTCGTATCATAATTTAAGCCCACAAATGTCTCTCTTTGTGTCATCCCTTGCACCTGTATCTGTGCCAAATAGTGTGCAAGAGGCTTTAGCCCATCTAGGTTGGGCTCGTGCTATGGAGGAGGAGATGGCTGCCTTACTTCATATTCAAACTTGGGAGCTGGTTTCATTACCGGCTGCTAAACAATTGGTTGATTGTTGCTGAGTCTTTGTTGTCAAACACCATCCAGATGATTCAGTTGAGTGCTTAAAAGCGCGTCTTGTGGCAAAGGGCTATACACAAACCTACGGTATTGATTATGATGAGACTTTCTCTCCAGTGGCCAAAATTCCTTCTGTTCGCATCATTATTTACTTGGCTGCTCGATCTCAATGGACTGTTCATCATCTTGATGTTAAAAATGCATTCCTCCATGGTGATCTTCATGAGGAAGTCTATTTGGATACACCACCTGAGTTTGTTGCTTAGGGGGAAAAGGTATGTTGATTGCGAAAAACGCTTTATGGACTTAAGCAATCTCCCCGTGCTTGGTTTGGTAGTTTTCATAATGCAGTTATTACTTTTGGTATGCATCGGTGTAGTGTGGATCACTCAATATTTAGTATGTCATCTTCAAAAGGGTGTGTTATTCTTGTTGTCTATGTTGATATTATTGTCACGGGAAGCGATGTTAAAGGTATACAACGACACAAGCAGTTTCTACAGAAGGAGTTTAACACTAAAGACTTAGGCCACTTTCGATATTTTCTTGGCATTGAGGTTGCCTATGCCAATGGTAGTATTGCTCTCTCCCAAAGAAAGTATGCTCTTGACATTCTTAAGGAGGTTGGTTTGCATGATGTTAAGCCGGGTGACACCTATGGACCCTGGAGTAAAACTTGATAATGAACATGGAGAACTTCTTCATGACCTAGAGAAATATCGTCGGTTAGTAGTCAAGTTGAATTATCTTAACATTACTCGCTCGGATATTTCATTTGCTGTCAGTGTGGTGAGTCAATTTATGAGCTCTCATCGTACTATTCATTGGCAAGCCACTCTACAAATTGTTTGGTATTTGAACGAAGCTCCGGGTCAAGGGCTTGTGTTCCATAATCAGGGTCATCTTCATATAACCGGTTATTCTATCCCTGAGTCTTTGGAGGTGATAGGATATTCTGATGCAGATTGGACTGGTTGTCCTATGGATCATCAATCTACTACGGGATACTTTGTCTTCCTTGGTGGTAATCTTGTGTCGTGAAAAAGTAAGAAGCAGTCTGTGATTTCTCGATCTAGTGCAGAGGCCGAGTATCGTGCTATGGCTAATGTTACAGGTGAACTTCAATGGGTTCGTATGTTGTTAGCTAAGATTAGACTACCTATGACTGCATCCTTTACTCTATGTTGTGATAATCAGTCTGCTATTCATATTGCTAGCAATCCAGTGTTTCACGAGCGAACGAAGCATATAGAGGTGGATTGTCATTTTATTCGGGAAAAGGTGAATTGTGGAGACATACAGTTGGTGCACATGCGTTTTGAAGAGCAACTAGCAAACATTTTCACAGAGCCTCTTCGACGTGGACGAGTTTCATAATTTGTAATAAGTTAGGACTCTGATATATACGCTCCAACTACAACTGGAGTGTTGGATTTATTACTTTAGAGTATTAGCAAGTTAGGGGTATATGTGTAATTAACTAGACTTGACTCTAAGCCTATAAGCACTCTTACTTCAGAAATAAATAGATTGCTCTTTTATCAATAACATGAATTAATGTCACTGCTGATTTTTGGTTGGATGAATTAGTGTGGAGTGACGTGGGTGGTTATTGAAAGTTTGAAAGTGGTTTGAGAGTTGAATTTGTAGTTTTTTCACTGTGGTTAGTGAAAGATGTCCACTGATTCATCAAAATCTCCGTCTATTACTTCAAGGTTAGTTCCCCGTAGTACTCCTTCTAGTTCAGGCTCATTTGGTCCGTATAGCAGTATGACAAGTTTGCATAATACCTTAGTTAAGCTGAATGGTATGAATTACCCTTCTTGGTCCATGGCTCTTTCGACCTTTATTTATGCCAATCGTCAGTCTAGATGGCTTGATGAAAAGCCACCTGAAGATGCTTCGAGTCTAGAAGAATGGAAGTTTGTTGATGCTACTTTGCATACATTGTTATGAGGAAGCATGGTTGAATCTGGTCATCATCTTTTCATGGATTGTGCGACAGCCCGTCAAGTGTGGATAAAGTGCGCTTTACTATATTCTGGACAAAATAATATGAGTAGAGTGTGTGATATGTGGGAGGCTTTGTTTGAAGCTAAAATTGGTGATGCCAATTTGGCAGAACATTATGCTCGTGTTGTATCTTTGTATCAGCGCCTCAAGTCTTATTTTCCACCTGCTACTACAGTTACTCAGATGCAACAATGAGAAGCGGACATGATAACCGTGTTATTTCTCCGTAGCCTTGGTCCAGATCATAGTGCTCTTCGTCAACAGATTACCTCTCAGAGCACCCTCCCTCCCATTGAAGAAGTTTATTATCGAGTTGCTCATTACACTTCCATTCCCAAAACTTCAGCAACGTCAAACAATAGTGCTATGGTGGCTCGTGGAGGTCAAGGAACTCGTGGTCATATTAACGGTCGTAGACAATGGAATTCTGACAATTTCAACCGTGGTCGTGGTCGTTTTCAAAACCGAGGTGGTGCTCGTGGTGGTAGTAATAATGTTTCTAGAGGAGCTCGAGGCGGTGGTCGAGGTAGCCTCCTCTGTAAGCATTGTCAACTTTTTGGGTATACTGTTGATTATTGTTGTGATCTCCATCTTGAGCTGCGGGGTCTACATGCTTCCATTAATACCGAGCCTTGGACAACTTCTCCTGGATCCTCCTCTAAACAAGCTACAGTAAACTTGACTCGTGCAGAATATGATAAGCTGGTCAAAACACGACAAAATACGAGCGGTGTTGTCTCTGGTCCTACTGCCACTTTAGCACAGTATAATGATCTCATTTGTCTACTGTCCAGTACAGCTACTCCTCATTCTTGGATTATTGATTCAGGTGCCACTCATCATATGATTGGTGACTCTCGTCTTCTTAGATCCACCTCATATGTTCCTTCTACGTCAGTTACCTTGGCAGATGGTTCTCAATCCAAAGTAGCTGGTACAGGTTGTGTATCTTTGAGTTCCTCTGTCTCCTTACCATTTGTTTATCATATTCCACACTTTTCTCACAGTCTATTATCAGTCAGTTATATTACTCATGATCTTGACTGCGATAGTATCTTTCCTTCGCCTTCGTGTATCCTTCAGGATCGGAAGACTAGACGCCGAATAGGTAGTGGGCGTGAAGTTGGTGGATTGTACATCCTGGATACTAAGGTTATTGCTGCTGCTGCCACAGTTCAGAAAAAAGCCGTGGATGATTCATATAGGTTACATTGTCGCCTTGGTCACCCATTAGCAGACATACTCCGACGATTTCCTTTTATGTCTAGTTCGAGTTTTCAGTTTAATTGTGAAACCTGTCAGTTGGGTAAACACCATCGTGTGTCCTTTGCCCCTCAAGTTACGAGTGGTGCTTCACAACCGTTCGAGTTAGTTCACTCCGATGTGTGGGGTCCTAGTCGAGAGTCTTCATTTGGTCTTCGTTATTTTGTCATTTTCATCAATGATTGTACTCGTACAACTTAGTTATATTTAATAAAAGATCGTACTAAAGTTTTTCATTCTTTCCGCAAATTCTATAATGAAGTTCATAAACATCAACACCTTTATCCCAAACTAGTTGGGGTCGGCTCTATAATGAAGTTCATACACAGTATAATTATTATTTTAAGTGTTTGCGTACAGACAATGCTCGTGAGTATTTTTCTTCTTCTACTTTCATTTCATTTCTCGAGTCTCACGGTATTTTACATCAGAGCTCTTGTGCTCACACTCCGCAACAAAATGAAGTTGTTGAACGTTAAAACTGTCATTTGTTGGATGTTGCACATTGCCTACTTCTTCATACTCATATGCATAAGTCCCACTGGAGCTATACTTTTCTTACAGCATGTCATCTCATTAATCACCTTCCCTCCTTCGTGTTCAAAAGAGCTATTCCTTATACTCTTCTTCATCCTGATCGTCCATTATGGTCTATTCGTCCTTGTATCTTTGGATGCGTTTGCTTTGTTCATTCTTTGTCACCTGGGTTGGACAAGTTATTACCTCGTTATGAAAAATGTTTATTTGTGGGTTACTCCCGTACTCAAAAGGGATATGTCTGTTATAGTCCTACTTATCTTCAGGAGTATATTTCTACTAATGTGACTTTCTTTGAGGATCAAGCATTTTTTGGTGATATTCAGTCTTAGGAACTATTTACCATGGATCTTCTGCCACCATCTGCACCTATGTCTCAGTCAGAGCCACTACCCATTCCTTCTAATGATACTTCACCAGATCCGAGATCTCCAACACCAATTCCTCTTCAGGTCTACACAAGTGGTCCTTGACCTGTTTGGGGTCATACCTCTCCACCAGCAAACGTCCCACCATCACCACCTTCAGTCCAGGCTTCTGATCCTCTTGCACCGTCTCCTGTCAATTCCCCTATTGCTCACCGTACTCGGTCTCAGTATCCACTTTCTCATTTTGCTTCTTATAATAGTTTAAGCCCTCAAATGTCTCTTTTGTGTCATCCCTTGCATTTGTGTCTGTGCCGAATAGTGTGCAAGAGGCTTTAGCCCATCCAGGTTGGGCTCGTGCTATGAAGGAGGAGATTGATGCATTACATCATAATAAAACTTGGGAGCTGGTTCTATCACCGGCTACTAAACAATTGGTGGGTTGTTGCTGGGTCTTTGTTGTCAAACACAATCTAGATGGTTCAGTTGAGCGCTTAAAAGCGCGTCTTATGGCAAAGGACCATACACAAACCTACGGTATTGACTATGATGAGACTTTCTCTCCAGTGGCCAAAATTCCTTCTGTTCGCATCATTATTTCCTTGGCTGCTCAATCTCAGTGGACTCTTCATCAGCTTGATGTTAAGAATGCCTTTCTCCATGGTGATCTTCATGAAGAAGTCTACATGGAGCAACGACCTAGGTTTGTTGCACAGGGGGAGAAGGTATGTCGATTGCAAAAAGCGCTTTATGGACTTAAGCAATCTCCTCGTGCTTGGTTTGGTCGTTTCAGTAATGCAGTTATTACTTTGAGGATGCATCGGTGTAGTGTGGATCACTTAGTTTTTAGTATGTCAACTTCAAAAGGGTGTGTTATTCTTGTTGTCTATGTTGATGATATTATTGTCACGGGAAGCGATGTTGAAAGTATACAACAACTCAAGCAGTTTCTACCATAATCACCCCTTACCGAACTCTAACTCTACACCGTCTCCTTCAACTAGCCCAACCAGAATAGGAAAGTCATGACCAGGCACCACAAGCAAGGTCAATGTCAATTTAGATGAAAAGGTGATTCATATCGGCTCTGGAAGTGGGTACAACTCATAACCAATATGAGCTCGAAGTTTCCTTCGTAACTCTCGGAACTTCTTCGAACTAGCAATAAAATTCGAATTGATTCTGAATCTAAAAAATAAAAATAAACAGATCCAATAAGAATAATAAAATTTTCAGATAAAAAAAGGCAATTTGGCATAAATTTAACACTAAAGACTTGGGCCACCTTCGATATTTTCTTGGCATCAAGGTTGCCTACGCCAATGGTAGTATTGCTCTCTCCCAGAGAAAGTATACTATTGACATTCTTAAGGAGGTTGGTTTGCATGATGCTAAGCCGGGTGACACACCTATAGACCCTGGAGTAAAACTTGATAATGAACATGGAGAACTTCCTCATGACCTAGAGAAATATCGTCGGTTAGCAGGCAAGTTGGATTATCTTACCATTACTTGTCCAGACATTTCATTTGCTATTAGTGTGGTGAGTCAATTTATGAGCTCTCCTCGTACTACTCATGGCAAGCCGCTCTACAAATTGTTCGATATTTGAAGGGAGCTTCGGGTCACGGACTTGTGTTCCATAATCAGGGTCACCTTTGTATAGCTGGTTATTCTACTCCTGAGTCTTTGGAGGTGATAGTATATTCTGATGCAGATTGGGCCGGTTGTCCTATAGATCGCTGATCTACTTCAGGATACTGTCTTCCTTGGTGATAATCTTGTGTCGTGAAAAAGTAAAAAGCAGTCTGTGATTTCTCGATCTAATGCAGAGGCCGAGTATCGTGCTATGGCTAATGTTACAGGTGAACTTCAATGGGTTCGTATGCTATTATCTGAGATTGGACTACCTATGGCTGGATCATCTACGTTTTGTTGTGATAATCAACCTGTTATTCATATTGCTAGCAATCCAGTGTTTCACAAGCAAACAAAGCATATAGAGGTGGATTGTCATTTTATTCGAGAAAAGGTGAATTGTGGAGACATACAGTTGGCGCACACGCGTTTTGAAGAGCAACTAGCAGACATTTCCACAAAGCCTCTTCGACATGAATGAGTTTCATATATTTGTAATAAGTTAGGACATTTTGATATGTACGCTCTAACTTGAGGGGGAAGTATTGGATTTATTACTTTATAGTATTAGCAAGTTGGGGGTATATGTGTAATTATCTAGACTTAACTCTAAGCTTATAAGTACTCTTTCTTATTTCAAAAATAAAGCAATTACTCTTTTATCAGTAACAACATGCAACTGTGAATGAAAACCGATTTTTAGTCACGGTCACAACCAAGAATCGATGTTCACTGCATTCCAAATAATCAAATTTGCTTTTCACTCTGGTTTCATATCATTAACATCAACATCAACATCTTTATCTCAAACTAATTGGGGTCAGCAGTCTATGAACCCCCAAAAAAATAAAAGCAAGACCGATCAAGAGAAAAGAGATAAATACATAAAAATAAATAAACAAAAATAATATATATATATGAAAGGACTAAAAAAGACAGTCAGAACCATGGGAATTCTATCCCTCTACAATACTAATAGTCTTCCTCCACTCCGTCCTAAGACAAACCGTACGCCAATCTATTTCTCACTCCATTAAATCTTGTTTTACTACTTTCCTCCCAAGTAAGTTTCGGCCGACCTTTTCCTTTCTTCGTGTTATGCTCTCGGTAGCAAACTTTTGTTCTTACTAGAGCATCTGGGGATCTTCAAAATATATGCCCAAACCATCTCAATCTATGTTCCCTCATCTTTTTTACCATCAATTCTACTCTAACTTTTCGTCAAATATCTTCATTCCTTATCTTATCCATACTTGTATGACCACACATCCACTTTTTTGTTTTATTTTTTTGGTCAGAGCCACACATTCACCTTAACATACTCATTTCCGCTACATCTATTTTTTGTTCTTGTTGCCTCTGTGCTAGCCAGCATTCAGCTCCATATAGCATGACAGGTCTCACTAATGTTCTATAAAAATTTCCTTTCAACCTAAGAGGAATTTAGCGTCCACACAAAAATCTCAATGCATGTCTTACTGCGGGTTTCATATCACCTTGTTTTAAAATTGCCTTTATATGTATTTCGAAAGTTTGTTATCGACAGCTTGACATGAAGAAAGGAAGAAGTTGGCCAAAACTTGCTTGGGGCAAAGTAATAAAACAACATTTATTGGAGTTGGACAATATATTAGGGTACAATTGGTCTAAGGACGGAGCAGAGAAAAGTTATTAGCATTGTGGAGGTGCAAAATTCTTATGGTCCTGACTGTCCTTTTTATTCTTTTTTCTCTCCATATATTTACATATTTATTTACATATTTTTATTTTTTTATAATTTTTGTTCTTCTCCCTCAAGAGGTCTTGCTGCTATTTCATTTATTTTTCGGTTCATTGTCCGTCAACCCCAACTAATTTGGGATAAAGGTGATGTTGATGTTGATTTATAATGATGTTCAACATAATCTCACTTAAGTTCAGTCAGACATAGTTGACATAACTTTTTATCACAAGTTCACCATACCAGAAACCTTAGATGCATGTAGCACCTGGCCGATTTCATCTCACCAAACATTAGTGTTGTATTGTCTTTTCGTCTTGATTGAGTAAGCAGCACAACCGAGGCTGGTGTTTCAAGCTACAGCCTTTTGCATGCATAACCCCGCCCACCTGCTTTGGAGGTGAAGGACTACAACTTAAGTAAGGTGTTAGTTTGTCTTAATCTCAATGACCATAACCGCAATTTTGTTTTCTTCTTTGTAATAAGAATGGTTGTGGGTGGACGTTTCTTCTCCATATTCTACTTAGAAGCAGTGCGTCTATGTGTTTGCAAAGTAGTGACAACATACCACGGTTTTATGAGATTGGAAAGTAGAGGTTTTTTCCTTGAAGAACATATGCTGGTTGATTGTGAAGTATTTGCAAATATTACAGCCTCTAGTGACATTCTAGGGGGAAAAGTACAAATTAAAATTCAATGAGTGACCCTGGCTATAATCTATCCCAACTAGCATAAATACTAGTGAATAATCAAAAACCACTTTCAAATCGCAGGATAATCATCAAACCACTACAGGGTGACACAACTCTTTTAGTAAATTCCAAAACTCGCACGAGAGAGAGAGAGAGAGAGAGAGAGAGAGAGGAGCAACTAGCAACCATTCGGATTGAACGAATAAGAACCTAGAAATATTCAAAAACACAGACAAAATTGCAAATCGTTAAATACTTCTTGATTGCAAATTTAAATGACTAGACATATTCATGCAAGCTTGCATCTCAAAGAAGCTCAAAACAGAAACACGCACAAACCAACCAAAATCAGACAAAACTCAATCCGAGGGCAGGTAAATGTGTCGAAGAAAACCTGGTTTGGAAGAAAGCAGACATAGATTTAGCTTCAATAGTAGCTGAGGATATGATCAACCGCAACTCAGGCCTACGTCGTTGAATCTAAATTTTCAGAACTAGCAGTTAGACTAAACCGGAAATACTGAAGTTTTGAAATTGCTTCCTGAAAGCAAGTAAAATACAGGTCTAAGATAGTTGTATCACAACCAACAGAAAATTTCCTGGTTGTACAAAAAAAATACCTTCTTTAGAAGACCAAGTAGAATATCAGTTGAAATAGACCTTTCATGGGCCTCATCTACCATTATGACACTGTTATCACAACAGATGATGATAGAAAGATATTAACAATTGCATGATAAGCACAATCAACAACAGAAATTAATCTAATATAATTGATACAAGCACAATCGACAACAGAAATTAATCCTACAAACAGGTAAAAGATCAGACAAAACAAAGTATTTGAGACTCAAAATCCCAAGTATTTTATGATATAGAAATACAGAGAGTAAGTAAAGTCATGCCATATTTGTTAAACATTTTCCACCTCTGAAAAGTCTTAGTATCCATACTCTTTTATTTCAACGCATTGAAACCCTCCTACTTGATCATCTATTGGGGTATCTCTCTATATTTACATCAAGAAGAGCTGCTACTTTTCGAAATAATTACTGCTAGGCTGAGTGAACATCTGTTCAATGATAACAGTCACCCTATTATAGCAGTATTGCACCCATTTCACTTCTAAATGTATTAACAATCCAGATCCACCAAACTAGAAATTATTTTGCAATGCAGAATTTTGCTTCAAACTATTCAAGCAACCATTCTTAATAGGAAAACATCTACTCCATTAGCACGGTGTGCATAGGAACATGCAAAAACCAAAAGCCACACAGCAGGTAGAATCGTGGGTTGTTTGCAGATACTCAAGGCGACACATCTCGCCATAAAGCAATCTTCCCTTTTGTTGATAGGTCATACAGGACTATACTAGAAATATGATCCTAGTACACCAGAATGGATAAAACTTAAAAAGAGGAAAGGAAAAACAAAATAAGACGACACTGATGTTAGACACAACTGGAGCAGGATGAACAAGGGACAAATAAAAGATACGAAATTGAAGAACCAGAAGCTTCAAATCCCTCAAACAATCTTTTGTTACAAAGATGTCATGTAATACAAACCAGTACCTTGCTTCAAGATTTCTTTGGAGATTGAATCACCCGCAAAAGGCTTTCCATTAGTTAATTAACTGTCTAGCATTTCTATGCACTACCCAAGAGAAATTTGAAGATAATATTACACAGTTTCGCAGTGAAGTCACAATGAAGAAAAAGACGATCAACAGATTTGCCCACGTTTTACACATACAACACCAATGCCTGATAATATAATTATGCTTTCTGACAGCTTCGATAGTAAGAATCTTAATTCAAGCAAAGGTCCAACAGACAAAAGATATTCCAAAAAGAATCTGAGGAAGCTCGCTTTAGAGAGGAAGGGCGGCGAGGGGAGAAATTTCCCAACATGTAGAAGATTTAAAGCTAAAGCTCTAGCTATTGGGTGGGCGGCATGCAATCTCATCTTATCCTGACCCATGAACTTTAGCAGAATGCAGAAGAGACAAAAAGCAATCAATTAAAGGAAACTCCTAATGATTTAAACTCCATACAAAGCAAATTACCCATGAATATTTAACCTGCTGGAGACATATAGTTTGACACGATCACATTTAGCCGCTAAAGCAGAGGACTTGGTCTTTTGAAACTCTCATCCATCTCAACTATATCGATAGACATTAAGCATGGCATGACTAATCATTTAAAGAAAAAAGCAATACTTAAGCTGGCATCACATAAAAAGAGAAAAGGAGCAGTAGATGGAAGCACGGAGTTCAAAGTGATCTTTGTGTGCATATGGATTTCTGCATAGACAGATGCTTCTTCTTTAGTTGCATGCATGAATATGAGAGAGAGAGAGAGAGAGAGGATAAGAGAAATCATGAGATGGAAATTCAAATATAGTACCTATACTTAGTCAAAAGTGGATCATCCATCATTTCCCTGAGTAGCACCCCATCTGTGAGAAACTTGATCAGGGTTCCCTGAGCCAAAAGAAGGAATGTTACCGAAAAAGAGTATATCCAAGCAGAAATCAACAATTCTAAGCCAAACCAGGCTCAAGAAACATTTCTTGTAAATTCTACATAACCATATAGCAGGCAAAGCACAAACACTAAAAGGCAACTCAGCCACAGGGAAAGTAGAAAACTGAGCCACAGGGAAAGTAGAAAACTGACTGTACTAGTAGCATCTTCAAATCGTATTGTGTACCCAACTTCCTCTCCAAGCTTGACTCCCATTTCTTCAGCAACTCTTGACGCAACAGCCTGTAGCCAAATATTTGAAGCTTAATAAAAGAAAAGGACTAATGCTACCAGAGATCCGGCTACACGTAAGCAAGCATAAAATGAAGTCTAAAATTGCGGGTTACTCAATCTCTTACAGTAGACGTGCAAGTCCAAAGATGCTGAATTTACTACAGAACATGACGGTAAAACATTGATCCTGCAATTTAGAATTTGCAATGCAGGGAAGTTTAATGGAATAAACTTAGTACATGCAGTGAACAAGTGAAAAGCTCAATGCCAATGCGAAGTAGGCTTTTTTTTTTTATCTTTTTACCAATAGCCAGTCTTGGAAGTGGCAAATGAACAAGAAAAATAGTACGCAGATACGTAATTATAGTGTAAGTTAATTTATGACCTGGACAGCCAGTCGTCTTGGCTGTGTGCAAGCTATTACACGCCCACCATCAGCCCACCCTGCTTCTTTGAGGTACTGCATATACCAAAGTAAATCACAACCATCAAACTTGCATTTCGTACTTGAAGGATGACAAGGTTCCAAATAAGATAAATAGGAATTAAAGAGGCAATGGAACAATGAGATAGAGGCTATTGTTGTTGAGAAGCCACACACATTTTCTTTTAATTGTTAAATATAATTCATCAACATCATGGTAGCCAACAACATTAAAGGAAACTATAAGTCTCGAGCTTTGTTCTTTTTCAAGAATACGAATTACAAGCATAGGCATGACAAACAAATTGCATAAATTGTTGCTTCTAAAAACCACAAAACCAGCTTCGCTCTAAATGGACGTGAAGGCAATCACCAATGCTTCAAGGACTAAACGGTTGAACATACAAAAGCCACAAAGAATTTCGATACAGACAGAACATAAAACCCAGACAACTTTCATTGAAGGATTCTTTTACAAAATTCCACGAAAGCGCCACCCTGACATTGCAGTCAGAGTAAATCCATTATTTGCTCCAATAGAGGTTGTGTCAATCTTGTTACTAACCCCATGAACAAACTTGTACCTTACACTGTTCCAATTCTTGCAAAGAATGCTATGAATCTCTATGTTTTCCCTCCTCTCCATATATGTACACCCTATATCATTTTTTCCCAGCATTAAGATTCCCTATATTTACAGCAAAACATACATTCATACATAAGACGTCGTTTCTCACTCTCTAAGCATGGCGAGCAAAAGCATTCCAGACAATAATTGCAAAGTAACCAGAAATTTGACAATGCAACTCCCAATGAACAACCATATGGAGGCTACACAGGTAATATTTCCCCTACAGTTTTTACATTCAGAAATGCGAGTGCTTACCACCGAAATCAAGGACATAGGGCAACATTCTGCATTGCCTTTTAAGACCAATCTCACAGTTTCACAGACAGCAAACAAAGGCCGAAAAGATGATAGAGCAGATGCAGAAAAGGGTCAAATAAAGAACAAAAGGAACCAAAAGTTGGGAAAAAAAAAAAGGGAGAATCTAAATTGAAATTGAAATTGCATTTCCTAGTGTTTCCCAGAGTGAATTCAGCTCTGAGGAGTATAAAACTAATTCGGTAGCATCTCCGAGGAATGTCTCTGTAATTTGCATCAAATAAAACAACACCCGCATCTCATCGCAACAGAGTCCGCTTCATCCAATTTGGATGTCTGACCTCCAGAGAAGCATAAAGAACACATAGCAAATCCACCCAAATCAAGAAAACACAAACCTGTGGAATCTGAGTGGTTTTGCCGCTACCCGTTTCACCAACTACGATGGTGGTCGCGTGAGTTTCCACCAAATAAAGAATGGCGGTCCTGTACTTGTACACAGGAAGCCTTTGCCTCTGCTTCTCGGTACTAGCAAACCCATATCTAGGCACAAGCAAGCATAACAAAACACAAAATCATTTTGCGCATATCAACGAACACCCAATATGCGGGTGATTCGCGAAACGAGACTTGTGAGAAAGAACGTACCCGGAAGAGGACGAAGAAGCAGAAGCCGTGAGGAAGAGGACGCCGCCTTCTTCGTCGTCAATTAGTCGGGGCTTCTCAGTCCCCGGCTTCCAGAATTGCGACATTTCACTCCTGTTTTTCAGTGTTGATCGTCTTCAGTGGGGTTTTGTAGGGAAGATTGCGTTTTCCCGCTTCTCGGTCCCCTTCGATTGGTGTCGGTCGGACATAAGCATGTCAGCAGGACCCAAAACTGACTATACTCCTAGGTGAGTAGGTGGCTCCGTCGTAGGTTTAAATCCACACTCGCTCTTTCGATGTCAGGCGTCGGTGGTTCGCCTGCAACGTGGATTGATTCGACTTGCTCGTCCGATTTGTTATGTGAACTCCTATCCTAAGACCAGGGGTTGCCAGCATAGGTCGCCCTAACATTGTCCTTGTCCTCGCAAACATATGAAAGGAAATTGCCACCTCCAGCATTTTTCACTTGAATAAAAGGAGACCGTCCTAGCAATGGGTGTCAATGGTTAAAGTTAATTTCCATTTTTTGAAAAATCGAACGGAACTAAACTATTAAGAAATGCACTTAAACTAAACCAAAATTGTCTTAAATCGAACTGAACCAAACTAAAAAAAACTCAGTTCGGTTCGGTTAGGTTTAATTTTCTTTTTCTTAAAAATTCTCACATACATATCACTCTAAGAATATTTTTGTTTCGCGAAAAAACGAATGATTTCTTATAAAAGTGAATGATATGATTTCTTATAAAAGTGAATGGTATTGAAATATTCTCATCATAAAAGAAAATATTTGAACATAATTTTTTGTGGATAATGAAAAAATATTTCATTAACTAATTAATCCTAATGATATAAGTGATCATTTTTAAGAAAAAATCATTTCAAATTTTTCATGCAAAAAAGGCATCAAAATATTGTAATGCAATCTTTTGTTTAATTTTTAGAGTCGTATGGAAAAATCTATGAATTTGAAGAACGTCGATGAGGCCCCAACTGATGAAAAAATAGGACACAATATTATCAGAGTCATTTTAGCACTTTTATCGATTCAATTTTATAGGGACGTATTACGATTACCTTATAAGTGTGGGATAAAGACATTAGAAGTATCAAAATTTATACATGGCACTCTCTTCAAGGCCAAAAGTTTTCGCTGCCTTACTTAAGTGTCAAATTGAAAAAAAAAATAATGATCACTTAAATGACTTCGGCGAAAAATTTTGGTCAAAATGATTATGTGATATTTACTGTGAAAAAACTAAGCTGAATTGGCATTTTATTTATAGAGGGAAAAAAAAAACAATGCATTTCACGTGGACGTGGAAAACAGCATAGCTCAGTCCGACGTGGCTGGCGGCAAAAACGATGCCGCGTCATCTTCGTGCACAAAAATGATGCCATGGCACACCATGAGGTAAATAGGGCTCTGATCGTGCTCTGCTCAACTCAACGGTCGCTCACCGTCACACCACTCCCCCACTCACCGTCGCTCGCCGTGGCTCAGTCAGGGTCGTCATCTTTCTTTGGGTCGCTCAATTGGAGCAAAAAATTGGGGCTCCAACACAAAATTCGGGCTCCGAGGCAAAAATTAGGATTGGGATAGAAAACCAAGGTTCATGGTGGAGTAGTGGGGAGAGAAAAATTAGGCTTCTTAGTTCATCATCTTCATGCCCAAGATGTTATTCTTGGACTTGGTAGCCCATAATAATAGTAAAACTCAGCTTCTTCTTCACTTCATCGAAACAAATTTGACCCTCTCGTGAAACTCCTCCTCTCCATTTGAAAGATTGCGTGGTTAATTTCGGGGGCAAATCAAACTTTGATGTTGATTTTCGATTGCATGGCAGCTAGGGTTTCAAATTGGGGAATGTGACTCAATTTGGACATTTAGGGTTTCATTTGGGCCAAACCCAGTGTACAACGTATTTGGGGGTTAGATAGGCAGCCTAGCGAGCCAGGTATATCTAACAAATTAATAAACTACGCCACGTCGGATTTTTGGCGATCATGACTGAAGTTGGCAACTAAAAGATCATTTTTTTTTCAAAAAATTGTTACTCACGTGATTAAAAAAAAAGGTTGGCGCAAAAGTAACCATTATTAGTTATTATTATTATTTTTTTATGATTGAGGTGTCCGGCCAGCTTACGTGCACCTCAACTATTCTGAGTTAGATAGGCAACCTAGCGAGCCAGGTTAGCCTAACAAATTAATAAACTACGCCATGTCAAAAAAGGTAGGTGCAAAAGTAAACATTATTAGTTATTATTATTATTTTTATGACCGAGATGTCTGAGCCAGTTTGCACGCATCTCGACTATTCGAGGAGATTGATACGACAACCACCAGCCGCAATCTCTACTTAATTCACAGAGCGCGAGTTGGGAAATTTGAATCAAGAACCTAATAAGGGATAGTCCATCTCTTAACCAACCGGGCCATGCGTGGATGGATAGTTATGATTATTATTCAACATCATTAAACTCATACGAAAACATTATCTGGTATGTATATCTTGTTAAGGTGTTATATTGAAAAATGACTAGTTCTGAATAACGGTCATCAAGATTTATCTTGCACAACATTTGACGAAGGCTATTAGAGGAAAGAAATTAACCAAACAAATAAAGTTCAAGGATGAATTAGTGACTTTGAAGGCTACGTTCAGCTAATTTCGTTAGATCTTTAACGAAATGATCACATCGAATACAAATTAAGAGGTTAAGGGACGACGTTGGAAAAAAAAGAAAAGGTTCAAGGATAATATCAAGGAATGAGGAAAAAGCTCAGGAACTACTATTTTCATTATCCCTTATTTGTATCCCATATTCGACAAATCATGCCTTTTTTTATTTTTATTTTAAAGATGTTTACATTTAAAATGAGAAGGGTCTTGTTAATCGTATTAAGTAAATAGATTTCTCATTTTCAATTCACCGCAGACGTAATACGAGACAGCGCATTCAAAATGACAAATCTTTTTAATCGAAGTTTTTAAAAAGTGGCCCAATTACCAAAGTTCAAATGAAAATAATAATAATAATAATAATGATGCAGAAAGCTCGAAAAAGAAAGGAAAACAAAAGTCCACTTTTGAAAACACAGTTCAAAGAAGGAAAACTCTTTTTTTTTTTTTTTTTTTTGGGTAAGTGGAGTCAATGGTGAGTCAATCTTACCTACATTCAGACACGAGAGATTTGAATTGACACGACTGACTAAACATAGTGCGACGCTACTACCACCTTTGAAAAGTTGCAACCGAATCTCGATGGGAAGACCATGCGTGCTTTGAAAATTCGATGGCATTGGAATCTTAGGGCCATCGAAACAAACGACCACTTTGGCCTATCCTCAAAGTCCACGAGACTTTTAGAAGCTTCATGTGATGGCAAATAATCGGTGATAGGAATATGAGCGTAGTCGGGATTTCATCTGCATCGAATAAAATGTTTCGAAGCATTTGATGATTTAAAAATGCGAGTTAAAACGCGCGAACGCTCGCGTTTTCCCATCAACCGTGGAAACGTATTTATTAAGTCGAATCTTAGGAGGAGCCCCGTCCCTGTTACGATATCGGCCAATTGTTTGAAATACTTAGAGTGGAAAATTAGAATCCGTTCCTTTGTACATTTACCCTACTAATGACGATACCTCGCACTTAATATGCACTTGAGATTCATTTCACCAAGTATAATTTGACATTAGCGGGTTTTTTTTTTTTTCATTGGCTTCTTGGGCTTCTCCTCATTAAATGACAATTGTTCCGCCGGGCATGTTGTCTTAGGAAAGACAATGAAGTGCAAAGCCTGCGATTCCACAAAAATTTTGTTTTTCAAGCGTGCACAAAATGTGGTTATGAAAGTCATTACGACCACGAATCCCAAAATGGGTCATAAGCCCGTTTTTAACCCATATTTGATGATTTGAGCTGTCATATTTATCGATTGTATTCAGTAAATGAGTTACAAATGAGTTTAATTACACTTAACCCATCTTTTACGACTCCCTCATTCGATTTTGTCCTAACTTATTCCGTGCTTTCACATCGATCTGGGCATGAATTTTCTTAGAGTAAGTTAAATGTAGAAGTGTTTTGACAGTATGGGTCAAATCGGGTATGTGTGGATGTGACCCTAGTATGAGTTATTTTTTCGTGTTATATAGAAATTGACCAAAGTGAGATAAATAGGTCAATTTGAGCCGGATCATTTTCGAACCAATCCAATACAGCCGTTTAACGGGTCCGCACGTAACAAGGACACGCACAAAATCCTGACATCGTCAAGCATGAAATAGCCCTCCTCGTCGCTCTCCTCTGCCCTCGGAGTTCTGTCATTTAGTGTTCTCATTAGTCCAAGAAAGACCAAATCGATTCAATCTTTTCTTACACGGACATTGCATGCAGGCTGCAGTCATGTTCGCATCCTTTTTTCTTGGAAAATCACTTCGTAGCACCTACTTATTATACCCTCTCTCTCTCTCTCTCGATCGACTATAATTAAGTAGGAACTGCGAATTGGCTACTTCATGTGACAGACACGAAGCGCCATGGGATCCCTTCGAACCTCATTTAGCAGAAGCATTACACGACCCATTTTGGCCATCTCGGTGCTCTCTCTCTTGCTCCTGGCGCTCCTGAGCCTCTCCCAGGGAGCGGCCGAAGGCGCGGATCGCAGGAAAACGTTCAAAGTCGGCGTGATTCTCGATCTAGACTCGAGCCTCGGCGACCAAATGCGCATGGCGATCGAAATAGCATGCCAAGACGTCAACAACAGCCCGTCAGGAAATTATTACATGAAGCCACATTACGTGAACTCTCGCGCAAACCCGCTTCGAGCGATTTCGGCAGGTTAGTATTTCTCACGAAGTTTCTGTTTCCACATTACTAATTACTTTCCCGTCCATATGCAAGTTATTATTGAAACTTAAAAAACAACCCCGAAAAAATTATAGGTAAGGCTAGGTGTCAATATAAGTGCGTGTTTGTTTCAAGGAAATTGATTTTTGAAAATTCGTTTTCTAGAAAATGATTTTCTCGAAAAACGATTTGTTTTCTTTTATTTGATAATATGTTACAGAAAATATTTTTCGGTGTTTGGTCTCATTTGAAAAACGATTTCAATCTCATCAATGTGATTGTCCTTGATACTGAGGAGAGGCAGAGGGTCGAGAGAGCTAATGTGAACTGACCTTAGTCATCTGTCCCGGCCCTAGTCTCGATCTTCGGCCTCGGTCGCCGGCCCCGGCCCCTGATTCCGATCGTCGGTTCCCGGCCCTCGTCGATCTCGATCCCCGATCCTGGTCTCGATCCCTGACCTCGGTCGTCGGCCCCTGTTCGCCGGCCTCGGTCTTCGGCCCCGGCCCCGTCCCCAGTCCTCGGGCCCGACGTCTGCCCCGGTTTCGGCCCCGATCCAAGTCACGATCCCCGACCTTGACCCCAGCACTGGCTTTGGTCCTAGTCACTAGCACAATCCCGGCCCCCGATCCCTCGGGGCTGAGGCTGGGGACCCTCGACCACGGCCTTAGTCCCCGGCCCTGACATCGATCTCCAGCCCCGACAACGGCACCGATCCCGATTCCCGACCCGATCCCGACCCCCGATCGGCTCGTGGTTCTGGGCCCCGGCCTCTGTCCCGCGCCCCGGTCCCGGTCTCAATCCCCGACATTGGCCCCTATCCCCAATCCCTATCGTCGGCCCCAGTCCCTAGCCCCAACTCCGGTCTCCGACCCCAGCTCCTGTCGCTGGCCCCGGCCCCGGCTCCGGTTGCCGGCCCCGGTCATCGGCCCAGACACCGGCCCCGGTCCCTATCCCGGCCTAGTCCTGGCCCCGGTCCCGATCCCGGTCTCCGACCAAATGTCATGCCCTGAACTCGGCGAGCGTGCGAACATCTCACCAGACCGTTTACATTACGAAAGTCTCTTAGGATATTTCGACCCGCAACTCATAAAATCCATACACATATAGAAGCGACAAACATCTCTACTCATCAATTTGCAAATGAAATGACTTAGGACAAAAATGGTACACTTCACATATCTATATGATGTACTTCAACTGTTACAGCGGCCAAATACCAATAGTGCAATCATAATCCACAAAACCAAATACAATCCCTAATGCCACAAAAAAAAAGTTTTATATTCATTCTACCAACTACTTTCTCGAATACCAAACCTTGGCAAACTTGGTGTTCCATCGTTTGGGACCTGAAAAAGTTAATCCCCATCAGGGTGAAATCTCAGTAAGCTCACCCTAAACCTAGACTAGGCCATCAGTCCTTCCAGAACATACAATGAAGGAAAATGCAGAAGCTCATCAAGGCATTAGCACATGACATTCAAATATCAAATAACTCGATGTAATTGGCATGAGTAAGAATTGTAGTCAAGCACATCATACACCTTGAGACCACAACTTCACGCGTTAGCACAAAATAAATTCACAACTTCAAACTCATCACAGTGATATAACTCATCGCCAAAGGCATATAAGCCGCAATATATTTTCAGGGGCACTCAGGCTATATTATTTGCATTAGAGCACTATAGTTATGCAATCCCTGGGGCATCATAGCCAATTCGATCTCTGGGCATCATAGCTAATTAAATCACATAGGCACTATAGCCAATTAAATCATATAGGCACTATAGCTAATTAAATCACATAATAGGCACTCTGGCCATCTCATTTCACAATAGGCAATCATATTGTAGACATCACATAACCAAACCAATCCTCATCTTAATCGAAATCACACTATGCCATTCAAGTCATAGAATTTACCACTCAATTAAACAATTCATCAATTAGAGAAGTCCAGTAGTGTCTTAAAGTCCTAGTAGAGGTTTAAGGATCACTTACCTCTTTGATTGAGCTAGCTTTTCTACTCAAAATCCACCATCAAGCTCATTCCTCAACCGCCAGAATAGGGCAAGTGCACGGCCACAAGAAATTTCACAAATCGCTCATTAAAATTCTCCCAACTTCATTACACACACAACATCTTATTCTCAAGTAGTCATAGTGCTAATTCAATGCTACTACGCATGCCAAGTGTCATTCTATCAAGACAAGTCATCATCAATTTCATTCCACCATATTTGCCCTTTCTTAGGCTCCCCGACCAGGTTCATTCGCAGGTAAACTGACATTGCTCCATCAAATTTTTATGAAATAAAATTTTATAGTCTTATACTTCAATGTCTTATGGACGCGTGGGCGAAAACGGAGCTCAATTTGAATACCGGACGACTTAGAGCGAGTTGATTTAAAATCGGTGCGCATTAAGGATAGATTGGTCGGCACCTCATGCATCCAATGTGTTCTTCTCCGAACAGCCCTTAAAACTCTTTAAATCTCTATTCCACCAAGTGTACACTCTATCAACATATCAGTTGGCATTCTAAGATGCCTTATCGATAAATTTATGGCATGGCCCCATGAACCTTCAAAGTACTCGGTTCACTCACAAGGTGCACGGGCAGAACCGGTCCTAGGAGATTTTCACATAACAACCCATAAATCACTTCTAAACTCCAATTATTTGCAAAATCCTCATGCCCACACATCACACAACATCTATAGAAGTCTTACCAATCATTCCACAGCAAGGTGACGCTCCAAAGTTCTTCAAACAGCTCGGTTTCCTTCGGCACTCAAATAGTTAGAAACTGCCCTATAGAAACCTCCTTAAATCAGCCATGGGAACTCCTCAAATCTCAAATAAACTTACAATCCTTGCTCAGCCAATTCTAGTACTATGAGTGTAGAAGATCTCACCGATATTTGGAGCCATTTGAAGTCTTAAAGCCCACAAAACAGATCCTTCTCCTAAACCGATCAGATTCGGCCTCCATCCTGGCCTTTGCCCACTCAATTAGACCTACGGGACAAACGGCTTAACCAAATTGAGCTTATAATATGTCTCTAGAACCATAAGACAATAAGCTTTCAAATGGCGATAGTTTTAACTCAATCCAATGTCGAACGACGGAGTTATAGCCAAAACAGTGGGTCTGTCGGGCAGGGTGACGGGCTGGTCGGGCGAGAAAGAGAAGAGGAAGAAAAAGAAAATGGAGAGAGTGAAGAGTGAGAGGGATGGGCTACACCTTTGTGCCACTCCAATGGATACCATAGCTCTCGTTTAAATTTCTAATGTGGCTATATCTTTAGATTCCTCTTCAATACTAGATTCATACTCTCGTCCATGGGACCTCGAGGGTTTTATTCTCAACTTCAAAGTTTCTTTCGCAAGCATTCGGAAGTCTAGATTTTCTCCCTACTCTAATTATTTCTTAATCCCTTAGATATAAGGGTCTGCTCATCGTAACGTCTCAATTTACTTTATAACCTTCAGGCTTGATGCTTCAAGTAGCTATCAAACTAGTCAATTGGCAAATTTCCAATTTAGAAGTTGAATCTCTTATTTCTCAAGGGAATATCTGTCCCTCCATCACCAATTACATAATGCCCAATTCTCAATTGTAAGCATCCACCAATTAATCCACCCTTCCTTAGCGATATGGGGTATGACAGTAACAATACTTGGGTAATTTTTTCGTTCCACGTAACTTGTCTTCAATTCCCTTTAGGTAGTCAATGCTCTCAACCTCTTATAGTTCACATAACTTTGAGATCTTTCTTTACACAAGCTACGC
The DNA here is from genome assembly GCA_028455895.1 of Rhodomyrtus tomentosa. Lineage (NCBI taxonomy): Eukaryota > Viridiplantae > Streptophyta > Magnoliopsida > Myrtales > Myrtaceae > Rhodomyrtus > Rhodomyrtus tomentosa. Next base: position 1,637,332 of record JAPCWY010000006.1, read on the forward strand.
TCTCATATCCATAAGCAATTTCATATATCAGCGTTGCCTCTTGTTCAATTCCTCTTGAGAAACTACTAACTTATATTCTTGTGGTAGATATAAAATTGAAATTTTCTTCCACCAAACAATGTTTCTCAAACTTTGCCGCGAGGACATTCGCAAGTCAACTCCTATCATACACTAGGCATTCCCACTCATGTGATCTTATTGTCATGGTGCATTCACAGAGTCTGCTTCAGTTGGCTTTGCTACGCCTCAAATTTCTTTCCCGCATCTCGTCATTATGGTTCTCTCGACCCTTTTAATTCCAAACAGGAACGCCAGTATCAACGTAGTCATCAACTTAACTCGTGTCCTTGAAAACTCTTTTCACGTTCATTCATCATTTCGCGTTACATCACGTCGTTAGTCTATTTCATCAATGGAACAACTCTTGTGGGGAATCTTCCCACGATCCGTTTATAGCAATTCATCAATCCCAGGAAACTTCAAGTTTCAACAACTCACATCAACCATAGTCGATTCGTCACTTATTCCAATCGTCAAAGGCTCTACAGGGATTTCATTCCCCTAAAAATTTCACGATTAAAGAATCTTGCCTTATCAAGCCCACAGCTCGCGCTTTTCACATTTAACATACAATGAACGTTTTTCTTAGGGTCCACAGAATTCTCTCAAAGGTTGGTCATGTTTCTTACGACTTCTTAAAAGAGTCCAATCATTGTCTCTCAAGACGGTAATAATCAACCCAACTATTCCTTGGATACTCAATCCAACTATTATCAACTTCTTGCTACCTGGTGTCGAATCTTTCAAACCGTTCTTCATACTTTTCACTTGAGAGCTCAAACCTTGGCCCTCTGTTCTCATGGGTCTCTACTAAGACCAGACAACATTTTATTCATTTTTGTCACTCTTTCCTCAAGAAGCATTAATGCCTTAGCCCCTAAGTTCCACAACCAGTTAATGCGACCATACCTCAATTCATTCATTCAACTGGACATTGACATTATCCTGAAATTCAACGTTGTCTACAGAACAGTTTCTCGGACTTCACTTCCAAGAATCATTCAAGTTTTACATTTTCCTTCTGATCTTATAGGACATCAGTCTTGGAGTCTCGCCAATAGCGATTCCATTGTTTCTAGATTCTAATGCCACCACACTTTAAAATTATCATTCCAATAGTTCAGTCACCTCAAGTGACAAAGTTCGCTCTTTCTCGATCTCCACAAATTCATATTTTAGATATTCAATTCAACTACCTCAAGTCGTCTTGCGATTACAATTTAAGCACCATTTTTGCTTATTCATCCATTCATTAAAATCGCAAGTAACTAGGACCATCAAGTCCATTCACCATTCTTTTCATCAATGATCATTTCATGATCCAATCGTCCTTAAGGACAACGCCCTATTCTTTAGGGGACAACAACTCATGATTCCATTTCTAATGGTTCCAGTTCAATCAATCAATTCCATGGAGTCATTAAATCCAGGCAAACTAGCATGTCGATTTTCCTTGACTTATTACATAACAGAAAAGACGGACTACCCATTTTCCACCATGGGTCTTACACCCAGGTAATCAACCTTTCTTCAAAGGCACAGTCCGTGGTCCACGAATAGTAATTTCCTCACTTATTCCTCTTTTGCTGATCCACTTCTCTCATTCAGGTTCATCACAGAAATATAAGAATTCGAGCAACCTTTGCTCTCGAGTAGCTTTAGAGTGGTACTTCCCATCAAGCGACCCGACGAAGGCGATCTAATTAGCTATTATGCTTTCAAGGAAATTCTTACTTTGGTGATATTTCACCAATCATCAACAGCCTCTTATGGCTAATAACTGCCAGGGTCACTTTCTTTCTTCAATGTACCCAAAACCTCTAAAGTTTTTTCACAAAAACCCTCAATTTATAAGAAGGCAATTTCCAGTTCATTTTCTCCATCGAACCTTAGTTGACCTCAACCTCGTGGTCCATTTCACAAGCTATTCAAAACTCTCGCGGTTCTTTTCCATGTTTCCACTTTGGGAATGAGTAGTCTCTGAGTTACATTTCTCGTGACTTCCATCACTTACTACATCAGTATTAGTCGTCACAGAAACTTGGGTACAATGGCAGCTCTTTCTCGAGTCTGTCTACCCATCCACTTTTTTCATTTCTGTTTAAAGTTCTCAAGACCCCTTATTACACTTGGGTCTCGCACGATTAACAAATTGAGCCATATTCTCTTCCAGTACTCATACTTCAGTCGCTCATCTTTACCCAATTCTTATGATCCATCTCGGTTATTGGATCTTCCTATATCTTGCATATTCAAGCCAAGCACTCCTCTAGCGATCGTACTTTGGCCGTTCAACCTTTTTAGGTTCTCATGTCACTTGATCCACTATGATTCCCTCCATGAATCAAAAACTTAAGTTATCTACTCAAGTCCAACAGTCTTAGGCTGCTTATCTCTTTATCTTTCACCATCCAATGGTGCTTAGGCAACTCTCAACTAATTTTCCATTATTCAGGGATTCCAAATCCTTCTTAAGCAGCAACCACTTATCAAGCCAGCCTCAACGAGACAACTTCTCAATCATCAGCTAATTACTAGGCAAGTCTCAACTAGGCTAAAACTCAACTACGTCAACACCAAGCAAGTACTTAAGATATCACTTCAGGAAGTCAATTACTCATGCTTTAAATCTAGAGGCATCGTCACTCTAGCATAATCACAACAGGCTATCTCAATCTCAACAGGCATCAGTTCAACGGGGTATAAACTCCCCACACGCCGTCCAATATCTCAGTTAGACCTTGGCCATAATAATCACATAATGCCAATCATAAAGCACGCCTAACAGGCCAATCACAAACATCAATTTTCTTTTCAAACGGTATCTACTGTCAAGTACGAAACTCTTAACCATGCCAATCATAGTCGTTATTACAAATGCCATGCCAATTTTGAACATTCATTTTGAGAATCACTCCCGTGCCATACATCTCTTAACCACAATCGGATTCTCGATACCCAGACTTTCCCTTTCAAGTTATGACTTGGGTCATTCTTGCCTCCTTGCCATCTTAGAAGCCTGTTAGGAGCCGCTTCTTGTCCGTACCTCTCTGTATCGGTGATCACTCCTTGCCCTCGTCAGACCTGGTCGTTGCAGGTTGTCCTAAGTCATACATTTACGAAGAAAGCCCCGTTCCACACGTCCCACAACATGCTTCATTACGATTTATAGGTATTCCATCAACTTGTCCCATACCAAGCGATAGTTTATTAAGTCCGATAGTGATAAGCTCACGCATGCACCCTCATCGACTTTCATTTCAAAACCACAAACACATGCACATCATGTTTTTCCTCACTACCTGTCATACCACAATCGTCTTCAGATCCATTTTTATTCATCGAAGATTTCTAATTCCATTAATGACCATCACATCTCATAGATTAATTGCATATGTTCAACCATATACCTCGTGTTTAGTCGCTACTCAAATCAAATCCATATGCATTCGATCACAATTGGTCTTTAATCTAAATATTCCTTGTCCGCTTCCTTGTATACACCTCATCTTAAAACATCCAAGGTTGTCAATAGCAATCGATAACTAAAACAATCAAGATATAACACAATTCAAACCTGAATCCACTAATACCAGTCGTTTCTTTATAACTCGTTTTCCTCAAGTTGGGTCATTGACAAACCACAATCACAATCATATACTCCAATTGACCATTCATTCATAAGCAATTCTCTAGCAACCCCAAGCACATTTATAACCTCAAAATCAATGTTTATGACTCTTCAATTTCTTGTTTGCTTCCTTGTGAGCCTCAATCATAGCATCACCTAAGATCATCAATCAAAATCAACACTAAAACCATTAGTATACAATACAAGTTCTAGCCTATAATCCTCAAGATTCAGTGATCAATGCTTAATCCTAAAAATCTCACTATCTAATTGTCTCCAAGTCATAACTCATTATCTCTCAAAACCTCAATCACATTGGATCGAGCTAATCTTGCTCTGATACCAAACAAACGAGGATGTCACGCCTCGAACTCGACGAGCGTGCGAACATCCCACCAGGCCATTTACATTACGAAAGTCTCCCAAGATCTTTCGGCCCACAACTCATAAAATCCATACACATAAGGAAGCGACAAACATCTCCACTCATCACTTTGCAAATGAAATGACTTAGGACAAAAATGGTACACTTCACATATCTATATGATGCACTTCAACTGTTACAGCGACCAAATACCAATAGTTCAATCCTAATCCACAGAACCAAATACAATCCCTAATGCCATAAAAAAAATTTTATATTTATTCGACCAACTACTTTCTCGAATACCAAACCTTAACAAACTTGGTGTTCCGTCGCTTGAGACCTGAAATGTTAATCCCCAACGGGGTGAGATTTAAATCTCAGTAAGCTTATCATAAACCTAGACTAGGCCATCAGTCCTCCTAGAGCATACAATGAAGGAAAATGCAGAAGCTCATCAAGGCATTAGCACATGGCATTCAAATATCAAATAACTCGATGTAATTGGCATGAGTAAGAATCGTAGTCAAGCAAATCATACACCTTAAGACCACAGCTTCACGCATTAGCACAAAATAAACTCACAACTTCAAACTCATCATAGTGATATCATAATAACTCATCGCTAAGGGCATATAAGCCACAATATATTTTCAGGGGCACTCTGGCCATATTATTTGCATTAGGGTACTATAGTCAAGCAATTCGTGGGGCTTCATAGCCAATTCGATCTCTAGAACATCATAGCCAATTCGATCGCTGGGGCATCATAGCCAATTAAATCACATAGGCACTATAGCCATATAAATCACATAGACACTACAGCCAATTAAATCACATAATAGGCACTCTGCCCATCTCATTTCACAATAGGCAATCATATTGTAGACATCACATAACCAAGCCAGTCCTCATCTTAATCGAAATCATACTATGCCATTCAAGTCATGAAATTTACCACTCAATCAAGAAATTCATCAATCAGAGATATCCAGTAGTGTTCTAAAGTCATAGTAGAGATTTAAGGATCACTTACCTCTTTAATTGAGCTAGCTCTTCTACTCAAAATCTACCACCAAGCTCATTCTTCAACCGGCTAGAATAAGGCAAGTGCACAGCCCTAAGAAATTCCACAAATCGCTCATTAAAATTCTCCCAACTTCATTACACACACAACATCTTATTCTCAAGTTGTCACAGTGCTAATTCAATGCTCCTAAGCAGGCCAAGTGTCGTTCTATCAAGACAAGTCGTCATCAATTTCATTCCACCACATTTGCCATTTCCTAGGCTCTCCGACCAGGTTCATTCGCAGGTAAAATGACATTGCTCCATCGAAGTTTTATGAAATAAAATTTTAGAGTCTTATACTTCAATGTCTTACGGACGCGTGAACGAAAACGGAGTTCAATTTGGATATTGGACGACTTAGAACGGCTCGATTTAAAATCGGTGCGCGTTAAGGACAGATTAGTCGGCACTTCATGCATCCAACGTGTTCTTCTCCAAACAGCCCTTAAAAATCTTTAAATCCCTATTCCACCAATTGTACACTCTACCAACATATCAATTGACATTCTAAGGTGCCTTATCGATAAATTTATGGCACGGCGACAACCCCACGAACCTTCAAAGTACTCGGTTCACTCACAAGGTGCAGGGACAGAACAGGTCCTAGGAGATTTTCACATAACAGCCCATAAATCACTTCTAAACTCCAATTCTTTGCAAAATCCTTATGCCCACACATCATACAACATTAATAGAAGTCTTACCAAACATTCCACATCAAGGTGACGCTTCAAAGTTCTTCGAACAGCTCGGTTTCCTTCGGCGCTCCAAAAACATCCCTATAGAAACCTCCTAAGATCAACCATGGAAACTCCTCAAATCTCAAATAAACTTGCAACCCTAGTGCAGTCAACTCTAGTAATATGAGTGTAGAAGATTTCACTGAAAATTTGGAGCCATTTGAAGTTTTGAAGCTCACGAAACAGATCCTTCTCCCAAACCGGTTAGATCCTGCCTCCATCCTGACCTTTGCCCACTCAAACAGACTTATGGGACAAACGGCTGGGCCAAATTGAGCTTATAATGTATCTTTAAAACCACAAGACAATAAACTTTCAAATGGCGGTAGTTTTACCTCAATCTGATATCGAACGACGGAGTTATGGCTGGACCAGTGAATCTGTCAGGCAGGGTGGCGGGCTGGTTGAGCAAAAAAGAGAAGAGGAAGAAGAAGATAATGGAGAGAATGAATAGAGAGAGGGATGGGCACCAGCCACACCAATAATTTGAGAGAACAAGTGACAATATTGGTTGGTAGGGCAATTAATGCCTAATTTCTCAAAGTATGACACTTGTCACTTAGTAATTAATTACCCAAGCTTGTCATTGACTCCCTTTGACCAATAATTCTCCTCATTTTAGGCAATATATTAAAGTCCAAATGACCAAAATACCTTTATATAATTCTTAAGGCAAGGATAAGAGTCGAGGGGCAAAATGATAATTTTTTACTTACCGTCCGAATTTTCACTTTTCCAATTTAAATTACTTTCAATGAAATGACGTTTAATTCATTTCCAATGTTGAAATTTCTCATCGTCCAATTTCCAATTTCGAGACCCCAATCCATGTCATTAGCCCCGTAGGGGTTGGAATTTGGAATGTCACATCAGATCTCAACCCTTGGTCCTTGAGACGGCCCTCAGCCCGATCGCGATCCCTGGCCTGGCCTCTATCATGGTCCCTAGCCTCGGTCCGGGTCCTCGACCTCGACACCAATCCCCGGCCCTAGTCACCCATCTCCGGCCCCAACCCCGGTCCCCGATCCCAACGCCGGTCCTCGGCCATGGTCCCGGTCACGGTCCCGGTTGCCTACTTTGGCCCCGGCCTAGGTCTCGATCCCAGCCTCGGTCCCAATCCTCAGCCCTGGTCCCCGACCCGACACCGGTCTAGATTCTCGGCCTTGGCCTCGGTTGCCGGTCCCCACCCTGATAGCTGGTCTCGACCCCGGCACTGATCGCCGGTCCTGGCCCCAACACCTGCCCCGGTCCTGATCCCCGTCCTTGGTCCCGATTGCCGGTCTCGGCCCTGATTGTCGGTCTCGACCTTGGTCCAGATCCTCGGCCCTAGTTCGGGTCCTAACCCTGATCCTCAGTCCCTGATCGCCGTCTTCGGTTCCCGGTCCTCGGCTCCGGTCCTTGGTCTTGATCCCAGGTCCCCGGCCCCGGTCTCTGTCCCCGACCCCTACCTCGGTCTCTGTCCCCGGTCTCTATCCCGGTCCCGGTCCAGCTCTCGGTCCCGGTCCAGATGGTCGGCCCCATTCACCAGGATTTGTCCCAGGCTCGTTTTCAAAGAAAGTGAGAGAATCAAATTTGGGAAATTGTTTTCACCTTTTTTATTTTGGGGAATTCACTTTTCTATTTTAATGAATAAAATCTTTGTTGACTGGAAAGTAATTTTTGTTGACCAAATCATTTTTTGCTAATCAAACGGACGAAAGTCCAGAAAATACTTTTCCTGAAAATACTTTCCCCAAAACAAACATACCCTAAGTTTGCTTCTAATATTTGCAAAGTATATTGCTTAAAAAATGAGAAAATTACCACAAAAGTCCTAAACCTAGTGCAATTGTACCAAGTTAATCATAATTTTTTTTTTGGGTTTGTGTCAATTCAATATTTACCTATAATAATTGTGTCAATTCAGTCCATCAGGCTAATTTTGGCTGACCATTCTGACGATGCACTTCCCACACTGACGCTGACCTTTTTTAGTAATATTTTAATAATTTTTTTGAGCTTTTCTATTCTTTATTAATTTTCTCAACTCTTAGGGCCGATGAGAGGCGGGATGCCCTCGCCGATCCTGGGAGGGCCTTGCTCAGGACAGGCGAGAGTCGTGGCGTGGTTCGCGGCACCCTCACCTAGCTAGATTGGCGAGGGAGTCGAGGCTCTCGTCTGTGGCCGGCAAGAGAGTCGCGGCCCTAAGAGTTGAAAGAAAATAATAAAGAAAAAAAGAAGGAAAAACTATTAAGACATTATTTTATGAAGTCCACTTCAGAATTGGCAGTGCCATGTCAGCGCCGGCCAGCCAAAATTGATCAGGACTGAGTTAGCACAAATGCAAAAATTTTAGGATTAAATTAGCAGAAAAAAAGGTTTAAAGCTGTAGAAAAAAAAAATTGTGGGTACTGAAAGATTAGAAAAAAGTCAAAAGTAAAAGCCACGGACCATGGCTACGCAAAATGAGCCTTTCGCTTTGTTTATTTGTTTTGACCGGATAGCCAAAAGCATTTTGACTATCCGGTCAAAACTTAACATTATTCAAACGTCAAAACGTTATGAACATGCTGTAATGTGTATTTACGTCTCAAGGTTTTACATATTGCGAAACTTCAAGTGCTGAAGCTTGAAAGAAAGTCAGAGCGCATGCACCACAAGATTAGGAAAAAAAAAAAAAGTTGTCAAACGTCTTCATCGATTGCTTACGAGCTTTATAGACAACTCAGATATGTGTAATTTCCCTCCACTAATAACTGAATTTTTTTTTTTTGGATTGGACTTTCTACAAAGCGAGATTTCAACGAAGATCGCTATGCGAGCGAGGTTCTCCATTTGTCGATTCAATGTGCCGTTATTGCAGTTCGGTTTGCACGTACGTGAGAGGGAGTGTTGAGAAATCTCCCACCTCTTCTTCGTGGTTTATATGAACCTTATACATTGGTAGTCTCCCTCAACATAACAGTTCAATTATTTTTCTGATGAATCTTCTAATTAAAGTATAGAAAGATCACAAGTTAAAAGTCACTCCACACCTTTGAGAGATTAGAATAACGGAATAATCTGATAACAAAACTTGAAAACTGATCCATCAAAAAGTTCAAGTCTTTAACGGTATGACGTGATAATCTCTTAATGATCATGTTGCTGCGCTAATATCTTCCAAGAATCAAACGACTAGCAATAGGGGTTAATGAGAAATATAGGTTGAAGAAAATTGGTGATGAGCAATGCCTTGAATCCTGAAATTTACTAGTTTCATTTCTCTTCTTACTCTTTCTAACAGCTGAAAAGCTGATAAAGAAGAAGGTGCGAGTTATTATCGGCTTAGAGACATGGCCGGAAGCGACTTTAGTTGCCGAGATTGCTAATCAATCTCAGGTACCAGTGATATCCTTCGCGGCAAACCACGCACCTCCAGCATTAACATCGCAATCTATATGACCCTCACTGTTTCGCATGAGTACCGACGTATCCGACCAAGTCAGATGCATTGCAGATATAGTTCGTTCCTATAAGAGACGAAGTGTCGCGATAATATATGAGGCGGTGGCATATGATAGTCTATACTCTGAGCAGTCGAGTTCTTTATCGGAAGAGCTCGACAAGATCGGCTCCAAGATAGAGGACCGGGTGATTCTCCAAGCATTTTCATCTTCGGCAAGTGGAGGAAAGTCTTTCGAAGAGAAATTAGTGAAACTGAAGGGCAAGGCATCCCCAATATTCGTTGTCCTAGGGTTATCATCTCGTGCGAGTGGCCATTTTCTCAAAGAAGCGCGGAAGATAGGACTCTTCAATGGAGATTCAATATGGATATTTGCTGAAAAACCATTCAACAATCTCTTAGCTTCAGTAGAACATTCAATAATCTCAACCACCATGGAAGGCGCAATAGGATTAGTCACCTACCGTCCCGAAAACCGTGCGTCTGGACATTTCAAGGCCAAATTCTTGCAAGAGTTCCGTCAAAAGCATGGAAAGACCATCAATTTTGAGCAAAGCATAGATGTTAGTCGAGCATACGATTGCCTCATGACAGTAAAAAAGGTCATAGATGCGTCGCCAGCCGATGATATTACTCCCGAGCTTTTGCTTGACAGAATATCGTGTGTTCGACTCTTCGGTTTGAGCGGGGTAATACGATTTGAGAAAGGTCAGTTGACAGCTCAAGCCAAATTCCGAATTGTAATTGTCAATGGAAATCAAACTAGAGAGCTTCAGCTTTGGTCTCCCAACTTTGGCTTTTCGAGGAGCTTTCTAAAGAAACAAAGTCAAAGAACAAGTGCTTTTGCAAATTCAGACACATCGAAGACCGACCGAAGATACAGCCCGCAAATGGTGATCGGAATTCCTCGTATGACTCCCTTTGGTAAATTCGTGAAGGAGGAAATAGACGACGCAACCGGGAATGCAACATACGTCGGCTTTTGCATAGACATTTTCGAGAAGGCGCTTTCTCATGGTTTGAATTACACATTTTTACCTCCTGAAGGAGCATATCAGGACTTGGTTAACAAAGTTCATGACAAGGTACCACATCACCATCTCTGTTCTTCAATGGAGTATCTGTTACTAGTTTCTCAGATACTCCTAATTTCTAAAATGCATCATTTTGATTTTGTTTCATGGCGTGACATTGATGGAAGACCTACGACGCTGCGGTTGGTGACATAACTATTCTAGCTAACCGCTCGCAGTACGTCAAGTTCGCACAACCATTTATAGAATCAGAGCTTTCGATGATAGTCCGGCAAAACCAGACTCAGACAGGGCATTGATCTTCATGAAGCCTTTCACTCCAACCATGTGGGTTGCTTCTGGAGGCATCCTTATATACACAATGTTAGTGGTTTGGTTCCTGGAACATCCGACGAATCCAGAGTTCAGAGGCTCTAGGACTAATCAGCTCTCGACCGCTCTTTGGTTCACTTTCTCGTCTCTCTTCTTTGCTCACAGTAAGTAATCACACACGATTATAGTCCGTGTAAACTCTCTTAAGCCCAGTACTTTCAAACGAAAAGAGAAAACCTTACTACCTTTGCAGGGGAGAGAATCAACCACAACTTCACGCGGACCGTATTGGTGATTTGGTTCTTCGTCGCACTGATCTCGATGCAGAGTTACACAGCCAGACTCACTTCAATGCTCACTCTTCAAGAACTTCAACCGACTGTGACCACCCTGGAAAGCCTCAGAATTTCCAAAGCAAGAGTGGGTTGTGACGCCGTCTCTTTCGTCTGCGACTATCTGAGTAAGAAACTAAATTTCTCGGAGGACGTTATCGTCGGTCTAAGGAACAGCTCAGGCTATGGAGATCAACTCGCAAGCGGTAACATTGCTGCTCTCTTTCTGGAATACCCATATGAGAGAGCTTTCCTCGCTAAGTATTGCTGCGGATATGCTGTCTTTCACGAGAACTACAGATTCGGTGGATTTGGCTTTGTAAGTCAGCCATTGTTCTCCGACCAAAAAAAAAAAAAAAAAAGTCAGCCATTGTTCTACATAAACTTGATTTTTTGTAGTATTCTATGGCATCCAATGTTTGGTTCATTCTTCTCGAAAAGGAAAGCGTCTGTGCCGCCGTTTAGTTACAAATGGCCATGTTCTCCGTGCACGCAGGTGTTCCCGAAGGGCTCTCGGCTGGCCGCAAAGTTCTCCGAGGCAATTCTGGAGCTTTCCGAGAGCGGCGAGATCAAAAGACTAGAGGACAAGTGGTTTCCTTGCGAGTGCACCATAAGGAACAGCACCGGCAAGACGCTGAGGCTGGGGCTTGACACCTTCTGGGCGCTCTACGGTTTCACCGTCGCCACTTCCACTGCTTGTTTGCTGGTGGCGTGTCTCTGCACGCGGTGGAGTCGCCAGGTTCAAGAAGAAGGAAGCAATAGCGACGGCACGAGTCAGGATATGAGTATTTCATAACGAAAAAAAGTAGAGCAATGTAATATGGACTAGGGCATGATGATGACGGTACGTGTAAATTAGCAAAGAACATGTAGGGAAAACATAACGGCGAGAGGATAAGGATTCTTCATAGGTTTGAAGTTGAACGTTTCTTTAAGGATTTGTTAGCTTCATGGAAAGCGGATAATTTGGCAAATATTACCGGAAAATAATCGTTTATATCGCCTAAAACAATTAATCAACGATATGTCGACAACAATTTATGTCTTTCAAACATTTGCATGAATGACGAAAATATTTTTCCTTTGTTCATTTTTGTAAGCAATACAAGCATTGCTTACAAAAATGAATGAAAGTAAAATATTTTCTATCACCCATGAAATATTTAGACAGATTTTTGTCGATAATAAGAAGATTTCATTAAAATATTATTTTATGAAGTCCACATCAGCATCGCAGTGCCATGTCAACGCGAACCGATCAAAATTGATCACATGGGATGAGTTAACATAAATTCAAAATTTTTAGGATTAAATAGACGGAAAAAAAGTTTAAAACTATGAAAAAAATTGTGGGTACTGGAAGATTATAAAAAAAGTAAAAAATCTCAAGTTTAAATTCACTAAAAATTAGAAGTTTAACTTTTTTTTTTTTGGTTGAATCTTCTTCTGATAAAAGTAAAGAAAGATTACAAGTTAAAAGTCACTCCACACATTTGAGAGATTAGCATATCGAAATAACTCCCTTTGGTAAATTCGTGAAGGAGGGAATAGACGATGCAGCCGGGAATGCAGCGTACATCGGCTTTTGCATTAGACATTTTCGAGAAGGCGCGTCCTCGCGAGCGCACGATGAGGAACAGCACCGGCAAGACGATGCCGAGGCTGGGCCTCGACAGCTTCTGGGCGCTCTCCGGTTTCACCATCGCCACTTCCACTGCTTGTTTGCCGTTGGCGTGTCTCCGTTGGAACCGGATCAGGTGACATGATTGATCCGGGCCGTCCAAATAAAAAATGGACAGCCCGGATCAATCCACATCACTTTTTTTTTTATTTAAATTTTTGACATTTCCTGTTAAAACTTTCGCTCCCTTAAAAAAAATGATATGGATTGATCTGGACCATACATTTTAATTTGGACGATCTGGATCAATCAATGTCACCCATACCTTTATAGTAGGGGATTCGGATCAGTCTCTATGCGCGGAAGAGTCGTCAGGTTCATGAAGAAGGAAGCGATAGTGACGGCACGAGTCACGATACGAGCATTTCATGAGGACAAAAAAATTAGTGCAACTTTACTGGAAAATAATGGTGAAATGATAAGGATCCTTCATTGGTTTGACTTTGAACCGATCTCCTCTGAGGCTCCGTTTGTTTCGAGGAAAGTGGACAATTCGGCAAATATTACTGGAAAATGATGGTTTATATACCGTGAAACAAATAGTCAATGAAGAATGTGTTTATTGTCGACAACAATTTATGTCTTTTTATGTCTTTTGAACATTTGCATAGATGATGAAAATGTTTTTACTTTATTCATTTTTATAAGCTATATAAGTGATTCCTTTTAAGAAAATATTTCTCTATAAAAAATAGTTTACATTACTTATAAAAATGAACGAAAGTAAAATATTTTGTATCGCTCACAAAATGTTTCAACATAGATTTTTCTCGATAATGAAATAAAATTTCATTCAATATTTATCTTAAATTATACGAGCGCAATAGATATTTTTGTCGACAACAATAGATTTTTTTGTGTGATCAGGACTGATGAATCTTCTAGTCATCGTAGGAATATAGCTTATCGCTGAGAAGTTGGAACCATTCCCAGCATTCAAGAAAATGAACAAAAGCACGTCATCTCTCTCTCTGTCCTACGCGCAAAGAAGATTCACCCCACAACCCCCTCCGCGTCCGCGTCAGGAATTTTGCTGATTCGAATCGACAGAAGCGATGAATCTTGAATCCAGTATCAAGAGCCGTCACGACACAGCAGCGACGACTTGGTCTATCCTCAAAGTTCACGAGAATACAAGGGTATGCCTCCATTGCTCATTCCCTTCAGTCCAGGAAAGACTTTTCGCAAGAAGCAGAAGAATAAGAAGAACCTTACTGCAGAGAAGACCAATCAACAGTGACTTTTTTGCAGGCACAAAAATTTTCGGGCAACCATCTTCCTTTGCACGTACGTAAACCCCTCTCCCTCTCTCCCCAGGATAAATAGGCAAGAACTGTGGAATGGGTTTTGTGACAAACACAAACCAAAATATTTGCAAAGCAATACAGTTTTAACACTTGTTTATTATTTTAGGGTGTGCATGGCAACAATTTTGCTTCAGAAATACCACCATAAACTCCATCAAAAGTTGATTTCTGATCAAAGAAAGGTATTTGATAAAATTTCTACTTTTGAAATTTCTATTTTTGAAACATTATTAATAAAATCTCTGGCGGTGGTGGTCGGTAGAGACCGGCGTCAATGGCATCGGTGAACAATAATCGGAGGCCGGTGATTGGCGATCGGCGGCGACTGACAGCGGCCAGCGACTAGCAACTGGTGACCAGTCACCGAAGGCCGATGATCAGCGATCGGCGACGGCTGGTGATTGGCGGCGGCAACGACCGGCGGCGGTGGCAGCCGGCGACGGGCTGCTGCGGCGAGTGACCGACGGAGGCTGCAGCCGGCGATCGACAACTGGAGGCGGCCTGTGGTCGGGGGTCGTCGGCGGGCGAGCATTGGTCGGCGAAGACCAGTATAGTTGAGCAAGCGATTTCTGAAAATGAGAGTTACAATTTTTAACTTATCAAAGTTGGCTAAAAATCCAACCAGAATTAAAAATCTCATTCAAAATTGAAAAATCTCAATATTTTTACCAAACGGATTTCAGCTTCAGAATCAATTTTAAAGTGTATTTATCAAATGGATTTCAGCTTCAGAATAAATTCTGCTTCTGAAATGTTGCACGCCTTTAGCTTCTGAGGAGGAGTTGTTCAGGTTTTCGAGATGGGTTTTCCTCCAAGATCATTGAGCAGAAGTGCGAGGGTCGTTCTGTCCGTTTTGAAGCTGTTTCTCTTGCTCTCGTTGCTTCTCGTCCCGAGCTACTCCGATGCAGTAGCTGGAGCCGTGGACAAGAGGGACGCGCTTGGAGTGGGCGTGATTCTTGATTTGGACTCGCACCTCGGCGACTAGATGCGCATGGCGATCGAGATAGCATGCCGAGACGCGAACGGCATGTCATCATGGAGGGGGGGGGGGGGGGGTGGTGTGGGTGGGTTGGGGCTCACTACATAAAGCCACATTACATGAACTCCCACGGGAAGCCCCGTCGGGCAATTTCGGTCGGTCAGTCATTCGCTGCCCTCCCTCAGTTTGGTAGCTGCTACATACAGTAAT
The DNA here is from genome assembly GCA_028455895.1 of Rhodomyrtus tomentosa. Classification (NCBI taxonomy): domain Eukaryota; kingdom Viridiplantae; phylum Streptophyta; class Magnoliopsida; order Myrtales; family Myrtaceae; genus Rhodomyrtus; species Rhodomyrtus tomentosa. The sequence goes on from JAPCWY010000006.1 coordinate 1,652,477, forward strand.
TTCTGCTTTGTAAATCATTCGCTGAAAATATTATGGATGAATTGCTTGACTCATCGCCTTCTTTTCCTTTCAACAGCTGAAATGCTGATCAAAAGGAACAATGTGAAAGTTATTATCGGCTTGGAGACATGGGAGGAAGCAATTTTAGTAGCCGAAATCGCTAATCAATCTTGGGTACCGGTCTTGTCCTTTGCCAGAGACCGCATAATGCCGTCACTTGTCACGCCCCGACTCTCGAGCCCGCGACATTTCTTGCCCAATCGCCACGAGGTCATAGAGATAGCGTCCCAGGCACGCTATCGACCTAACACTTACTTAAGCACGCGGAAACGTGCCAACTCCTGACAATAAAAACAAACAGTAATAGAATAGTAGTAGTCAGACACCACAAATAAATCTTAATCCTATCAACCCTACTTTCGAACAAAAACAACCCCATACTTGGGGTGACATGACTAGACCTTTGCAGGTATACTAAGTCAGGTGAGACTAACTTCTCATATTATTTCAGATGACTAATCCAAAAGCCAATTCTTGGCATCCACGAGACTTCGCCACTTGGGACCTGAAAATATTATTCCACGACGGGGTGAGAATAAATCTCAGTGAATCAAGCCTAAGCTCGGTTAGGAAACTGATTCGTCCGGGCATCCTAACGGAAGTATCACAAAAGCAATTCACATGTGTACTTGTCAGCCTCAACCACACATAAGCAATGCTTGACTCAACTCACAACCAAACAGTCAATCACTCAACAAGCATTTCATCTACAAGTACACACTGGACATCACACAAGTCCATTTATTAAAGATGATCGTACCCACGGCACATGAGAGGATCTACGCAAAAGAAGGCGTGATTCGACTCCCACAAATAACGCAATCCAGCACCTCAATGCAATCAAGCGTTCTATCGACAAGATCGGGCTACGTTCCTTTTCTCTCGGCAATGGCTACTACAAGAGGTGTCTCCGGTGCGTCTGGCACAGCACCACCAAGTAGGCATCCCAAAAAGGAGTGTTAGTCCATCACAAGTTGCGACCGGCATCCGACAATCCCTTAAAATTTTACAAACTGTCACGTCCCGACTCTCAAACCCGCGACATCCCATGCCAAATCGCCACCAGGTCATAAAAGATAGCGTCCCAAGCAACTGCTATTGACCTAAGATTATACTGCGCATGCGGAACGTACAATCTTCTATCCAATAAAACCAATATGGGATAGGTAGAAAGAAAAGCCAGATATCACAACACTAAATAAACTGATGAGAATAGATGATTAATAACCTTACAGAGCCAACAGCTGCTAATTATAACCCCATGCTTCGAGGCGGCCCTCTAGGACTCGCAAAAAGATACAGGAGTCAGGTAAGGTTAACTCTTATCTACTCCAAAACAGTACCCCCACAAAAACACCACCAGTTCCTTGACCACAAAAGAAAACTAACCCTCTATTGGGTAAACTCGACATCCGGGTCGTCATAACCAACCGGGAGAGCCGGATCGTTCGGGTCGTCACAGGAACTCTGGCTAGAATGCACAGAGGGGGCTACTGACTGCTCAGGCTCGAGCTCAGGCCGCATACCGGGCGCTGGATCTACCACCTCCCCATCAGGCGTATCGATGTCCATCGGGTCCCAAGCGGGGATATTAGGGACCCCCTGAAGAGGTGGCCCCTCAAATCCTCTAAGCGGACCAAAGAGATCCTCTCCATCGCGAAGATACCAGGCCTTGAAGAGGTGTGCCACCAGCTGTGGCATCCCCTCATCGATCCATATCGTCGTGATGTGGCGTTCCCACATATGGTCCGTACCTGGCACCGGGTGGAGACTGATATCGTGTGATGAGTGGGTGGGAGTACCGAAACGCACCGGTCTCTCCATTACTTTGGACCTAAAAAGTTATCCCACGACGGAGTGATAATTTAATCTCAATGAATCAAGCCTAATCTCGGTTAGGACACTGATTCACCCAGGATATCCTAAGCACCACAATAAGCCACAAGATATGAACAGATATATATCCATAAAATAAATCTGTCAAATTAACAACCAACAGAAGCACAACCACTCAGGTGTACACAAGACATCACACAAGTTCATTATTAAACAATGACTCACGCGATTGGCGTGATAGAAACATCAATAGTGCGATCCCGCACTCTTCTGGCAGGACCAGGCTACGTCCACTTTACCCTCTCAGCGACGGCTACTACAAGCGGTGTATCCAGTGCACTCGGCACGGCACTGCATGTAGACATTCCTTAAAAAAGAGTTTCGGTCCATCACAAGCTGCGACCGGCATCCAATAATCTCTTAAAACCGTAAGACTGGCACAGGGCATTGATTATCGTGCTTCTGACAAGTCGCGAATTTCCATACGATAGATACGGCACGAGTACCAACGGTACAATGCAAACCTGTCAGGTAACGTCATTGATCCTTTAAAGGACCACACAAATTGTATTCGGCAATCAACTCATTGTTTTTTTTTTGGTAAGGGCAATCAACTCATTGTTTATCTTTGATTAATGCCAAACTCCAAACGGAAATACAATCCACTCGGCCCCAAGGCTCACAAGACTCCCAATTGAGCATTTCAGCCAGGTAACCAAACCAAACGAGCAATTTATACACTCTCGAGTAATCAACTTAACCCGGCAATTTCAAGCTCAAATCATATTATAAATCTTAATTCTCAGTCAAATTATAGCAATCAATCGCTCGCTCGTCTCTAACCTGTCACTTACTCGCAAACAACTCAATCAAACAATTAATTGATAAATTACCACAAATAGCCACAGACAAATAATCGATCGATCATATATCCTAACCATTGTTTCTATCTAAATCGGTCCCGATCGAATTTTTTTAATAAAAATAATAATTACTTAATTAATTAAAACAAATCCTAAGCGCAATTAGCACCGTAACTAAGGTTTAGGGTCAACTCATAACGAGAGTTAGCTCGAGCGGCGGCGGCGGTGGCGGCGGTGGCGGCGGCGGCGACGGTGACGGCGGCGGCGGCGGCGAAGATAAAATTAGAGTTTATCGTGCGGCGGATCAAGCTCAAACTTCGGCGACACCTCGAGGAAGTCCGGCAAGGTCGCCGGAACAGGTGGCTGGCGGCGGAACTCTGGCGAGCGGCGGAACTCTGGCGAGCGGCGGCCTGAAACAGTGAGAAACAGTAAACTTAACTGGCGAACTATATTGTTTCAGCCGTTTTCTGGCGACACGGGCCAGGACAAGGCCGGCCAAGAGTCAGGGGCTCACCCAGGGATCGGTGGGGGCCGGCCCGAACTTGTGGACGGCGACAGGAGGTGGCCGACGATGGCGGACAGCCACGATCAGTGGCATCCCTTTTCGACATCGAAATAGGGATTTCGGTCGGCGGTCGATTCCGGTTGTCACGCGCGGTGGCCGGCGGAGGTGAGCTAGGTGGCGGTAGAGGGGACTCAAGGGAGTCATCTGGCGGTGGCGGTGAGGCACGACGGCAACCGTGGTGCCCGAATCGAAGACCAAACCAAATCGGGCTCAAAACAGGGCACCGAAACTTCAAGGCACGATTCCGGCGACTCCGGCGGCGGACGGTCGATGGCGAGGGGTCGGATCGGTCGAGAGGGAGTCGGGGGTCAGTTGAGGGGTGGTGGCGGCGTCCGTGGCAGCCATGATGGCCGGAGGAGGCCGTGGAGTTCTCGGGTCCTCTGACCCGAAAACGGGGGAGACTTTGGCCGCGACTTTTCTTCGGCTGATCGACGGCGACGGCGGCTCGGCTCGGGTCAGGGCGGCGGCGGGGAGTAGCTAAGGATGGTGGCTGTCGGTGGTGGGGCGATGGTCGCGAAAAATGACGGCGACGGAGGAGGATTGGATCGGTTCATGGGGGAAGTCGGTCGTCGGCCAAAAACAACGAAAAAGAAGAAGAACAAAGAAGAAGAAAATAAGACAGAAGGAAGAAGCGACGCACATTGGGCAGAGAGAAGGTGGCCCACCTTGACTTTAAGGGCAAAAATTAATTTTTTTGTCCTATATGTATGAATCATTGAGGGGCGGTAAAATGATAATTTAGGCGCGCCGCGACTGAAACGAAATTTTTGGTACACTGTACGAAGGGTAATTTTGGTAATTTCGCTGGCCAAGCTCGGTCAAGGTTAAGATCGATTCCGAAAATGGCAATTCAAAATCGCCGCGGATTAATTTCGAAACTCAATTCGAAATAATCTAAAGTTCGGAATTCGTCCAAATTTTCGTCTCTTCGGTCCATATAGTCCAAAATAGACGTTGACTAAAATTATAAATTCATATCATTTAATCGACTTCCGGCGCTTACAACGATTGAATTTCCAAAACGTCACAACTCTCTCCCACTTAGGAAATTTAGTCCTCGAAATTACATCACAGTTCTAATTACTCAAAAAGATAAGGATAACTAAGCTTCATAACTTCTTCGTTCTCCCATGTGGCTCCTTTAGTACCATGGTGTTGCCAAACCACCTTGACTAACGAAATAGTCTTGGATTGTAGTACTTGCTCTTTCCTATCCACGATCCTGATTGGTTGCTCCACATATGACGCCCGTTCATCCAAATCAATTTCCTCGTAACTTAGCACATGAACAGGGTCTAGCTCGTACTTCCTTAACATCGATACGTTGAAAACGTTATGCACTTGAGCAAGTCTAGGCGGCAACGCGAGTTGATAAGCCAAAATTTCGATTCGTTCTAGGATTTCAAACGGTCCAACATACCTCGAGCTCAACTTTCCTTTCTTGCCAAAATGGGATGTTCCTCTCATAGGCGACACTTTCAGAAAGACATGATCGCCTACTTGAAATTCCAGCGGTCTGCGTCTTTTATCAGCATAACTTTTCTAGCGACTCTGAGTTGTCTTTAATCTATCTCTAATCACCTTAATTGCTTCCATTGACTGTTCTACTAACTCAGGGCCAGTTATCTTCCTTTCTCCCACCTCATCCCAACAGACTGGCGTCCTGCAAGCTCTGCCATACAAAGCCTCGAAAGGTGCCATCTTAATACTTTGTTGGTAGCTGTTATTATAGGCAAACTCAACCAAATGCAATTGTTCCTCCTAGCTACCTCTGAAATCCAGAACACATGCTCTCAACATGTCCTCCAAGGTCTGAATCGTTCTTTCAGACTGGCCATCTGTCTGCGGGTGATAAGCTGTACTAAATTGCAGCTTCATACCTAAAGCAGTTTGTAGACTCTTCCAAAATATAGCGATGAATTTGGGATCTCGGTCAGAAGTGATTGTCACTGGCACACCATGCAACCTTACAATATGCCTCACATACAATTCTGCGTATCTGTCTAAGGCGAAGTCCTTTCTTAATGGAATAAAGCGCGCTGACTTCGTTAGCCTATCTACCACGACCCATATTGAATCATTACCTCGCTGACTCCTTGGCAAACCCATCACGAAATCCATCGTGATATGCTCCCATTTCCACTCTGGAATTTCCAAAGGCTGCAGCAGTCCTCCAGGTTTGCAGTGCTGCGCCTTGACCTACTGACAGGTCAAACACTTAGCCACATGTTTGGCTATACCTATTTTCATACCGTTCCACTAATAATGCTGTTTCAAATTCTGATACATCTTTGTACTCCCAGGATGGATACTATAACTACTACGATGTGCTTTCGATAATATCTCTTCCTTTAAATTTTCATCCGTAGGCACAACCGAACGTCCTCTAAACTTAAGTATCCCATCCTCAATTATTTGAAAATCGATCCTTCGTTTGGCTGAGTCTCCTTGAAGGATCTTCTGAATAAATGAGTCTGTGGACTGCAGGGCCTTAATTTTAACTTGCACTTCCGGCTCGATTCTCAAGGTAGCCACGAGACTCGACAGGTGGCTTATCTCCAGTTTAAAGTCTAAGTCTCTTAATTGCTCAAATAAACGCTACTCATGCACTTGTAATTGAGCCATCACTGATTTTCTACTCAGGGCATCAGCAACCTTATTCGCCTTACCAGGATGATACAAGATCTCGCTGTCATAATCTTTGAATAACTTCATCCATCGGCGCTGTCTCATGTTCAGCTCCCTTTGAGAGAACAGATACTTCAGACTCTGATGGTCGGTATACACTTGAAAACTTTCTCCAATCAAATAATGTTTCCAGATTTTCAAGGCAAACACGACCGTAGATAACTCCAGGTCGTGTGTGGGATAATTCAACTCGTGCGGTCTCAACTGACAAGACGTATACGCTACCACCCTGCCATGCTGCATTAAAACACAACCCAATCTCCTAAGCGAAGCATTGCTATAAATTTCATAACCACTAGGACCAGATGGTATTGTCAGAACAAGAGCCGTAGTTAGCCTATGCTTAAGCTCTTGGAAACTACGTTCTCACTTGTCCGTCCATTGAAACTCCATATCTTTCTTCAGCAATTTAGTCAAAGGCGAGGCTATAGCTGAGAATCCTTCCACAAATCGTTTGTAATAACTTGCCAAACCCAAGAAACTTCTAATTTCTGTAGCATTTGTCGGTCTTGACCAATTAATAACTGCCTCAATTTTAACCGGATCTACTGCAATACCTTCACCCGAAATTACGTTGCCTAAGAATGCCACGCTAGCTAACCAAAACTCATACTTACTGAACTTAGCATATAATTGATGCATCCTCAGAGTTTCCAGAACTATTCTCAGATGTTGCTCATGATCTTCAGAACTCTTCGAGTACACTAGGATGTCATCTATAAAAACGATTATAAAACGATCTAGAAACTCCTTGAACACTCTGTTCATCAAATCCATAAAAGCAGCAGGAGCATTCGTTAAACCAAACGGCATCACTGTGAACTCGTAATGTCCATAACGTGTCATAAATGCCGATTTCGGTATATCCTCTTTTCTGATCCTCAACTGATGGTATCCTGTTCGTAGATCAATTTTTGAAAATATAGATGCTCCCTGCAGCTGATCGAACAAGTCGTCAATTCTTAGCAGTGGGTACTTATTCTTGATCGTCACCTGATTCAACTGTCTGTCGTCAATACACAATCTCAAAGATCTATCCTTTTTCTTGACGAACAAGACAGGCGCTCCCCAAGGCGATGAACTAGGGCGAATGAATCCTTTGTCTAACAACTCCTGCATTTGAACCTTGAGTTCCTTCAATTCTGACGATGCCATTCTATATGGCGCCTTAGAAATCGGCTCCGTCCTAGGAGCTAACTCTATCACGAACTCAATTTCTCTTTCTGGTGGTAAACCAGGTAATTCTTGGGGGAAAACATCGGGAAACTCACATACAATCGCAATATCCTCCAATTTCAGTTCTTTCGCAGAAGTATCTACCATAGAAGCCAAATAACCTTAGCACCCATTTTCCAACAACTGAGTCGCCTCTAACGACGATATCGTCACAGTTGAGGTTTCTCCTCGATTTCCCAAAAATTCAAAGCTATTACCATCCATCGGATTAAACCGTATTACCTTATTAAAGCAATCCATTGTGGCTCTTTGCTTTACCAACCAATCCATTCCCACAATTAAGTCAAAATCGTACATTTCCAGCACAATTAAGTCTGTCTTACTCTCATGGCCATCCACCACAAGTCTGCAATCAAGACAGCTCACTGTAGCCACTACTTTATCTTTCAACAGCGTAGACACATTAAGCACAATTTCTAAAGGTACCAAGTTCAATTCAGATAATTTAACGAACTGATCCGCAACAAACGAATGAGTGGCACCTGGATCAAACAAGGCATATGCTACTTGGTTATGCAAAAGGACCGTACCTGTAACAGTCGGCGAATCATTCACCGCTTCCCGAGTGACTGCAAAAACCTTTCCTTGTGCCGGCGGGCGATTCTGGAAGTTTGGCGACACAGTTCCTCTAGGTTGTCCTCCCTGCTGTGGCGGCGCTTGTCCGCCTTGCCTCTGTGGGCAGTCCCTCACCTGATGGCCCAACTAGCCACAACCAAAACAGGCACCACCTCGATACGGGCACAAACTAGGCCCATGCCTCTATCGACACAAGCTGCACATCTCATTCTGACGAAATGTCAGCTTACTAATCGCCCCTCGGCGATTGGGTGGGATGTGACTCCGGTTGTTAAACATGGGTTTCTTCCCTTGTCTCCTGTCGAATCTATTTGGGGACGTAAATCGTGATCCAGATGCGGTAGTCCTTTCAGATAAGTCCCGCTCCACTATCAGCGCCCTCGCGTAGATATCATCATAGTCCTGGAGGTCGAGCGGTGCCAGAGCACTCTTAATCTCGGGCTTCAACCCGTCTTTGAACCTTCTAGCCCTATCCTCCGGATCCTCAATCATTCTCGGAGCATACTTTGACAGTTCAGAAAAATTTGCCTCATACTGGTCAATTGTCATCTGATACAGACGGAGGCGAAAGAATTCAGCCATCTTTTGCTCTCTAGCTATCCTCGAAAAGTATTTATTATTAAAAACTTCCACAAAAGCATTACACGCTGGAATTGTACCTTCCGAAAAAGTTCTACTCTTCATAGCTCTCCACCATGTGCTAGCGTTCCCTTCGAGTTGATAAACTGCCTGAGTAACTTTATCCCTGTCCGAACACCTCAGCAATTCGAACGCTTTCTCCATCCCTTCGACCCATTGAGTAGCAGTTTCAGGGTCTCCATTTCTAGTGAATTGAGGTGGCTTCAATTTGAGAAACTGTTCCACCAGCATTTGGGCTCTACGCTCTTTACTGTCATGTACCGGTGGTGGACTCGCTGACGAAACTGCAAACGGAATCGCAGATAAAGTTCCAGCAGCAGCGGCATTAGCTGCAGCTTGATTCCTTACTTGCTGCCCCGTCAAGTCTCCAATAGCGCCTAAGGCTTGCATGACTTCAGCCATAGTCGATTCCCTTCTAGTAGGTCATGTAGGTTCAGTAGTAGAGGTTGCGGTAGGGAGTGCAATTGGGGACACTGCAGGCGGTGCTCTTTCAACATCACCCAATTCTTCCATTGGCCTTAAAGGTCTCTTTCGAGGTGCTCGGGATGCTCTTTTACCGCGTCTGCTCATTTTACAGTAAGATATGGAGTCCTGCTTACCCCATAGCAAAACGCGGTCAGAAGGCAACTTTTAAATTCTATCACGAAATTAACAATCACAGGCATAATAACCAAAAATCTTACTAACTATCCCATTTCTCAACGCTCCTTATCACTCCATGCCAATGACCAGACGGATCAGGCTGACCTTGCTTCGATACCACCTTGGGCGGGGATGTCACGTCCCGACTATCGAACCCAAGACATCCCTTGCCAAATCGCCACCAGGTTACAAAAGATAGCGCCCTAGGCAACTGCTATCGACCTAAGATTATATTGCACATACGGAATGTACAATCTTCCATCCAATAAAACCAACATGGGATATGTAGAAAGAAAACCCATATATCACAACACTAAATAAACTGATGAGAATAGATTATCAATAACCTTACAGAGCAACAGCTGCTAATTATAACCCTATGCTTCGGGGCGACCCTCTAGGACTTGCAAAAAGATACAGAAGTCAGGTAAGGTTAACTCTCATTTACTCCAAAATAATACCCCCACAACAACACCATCAGTTTCCTGACCACAAAAGAAAACTAACCCTTTACTGGGTAAACTCGACATCCGGGTCGTCATAACCAACCGGGGGAGCCGAGTCGTTCGGGTCGTCATATGAACTCTGGCTAGAATACACAGAGGGGGCTACTGACTGCTCAGGCTTGAGCTCAAGGGGCATACCGAGCGCTGGATCTACCACCTCCCCATCAGGCCTATCGATGTCCATCAGGTCTCAAGTAGGGATATTAGGGACCCCTTGAAGAGGTGGCCCCTCAAATCCTCTAAGCGGACTAAAGAGATCCGCCCCATCGCGAAGATACCAGGCCTTGAAGAAGTGTGCCACCAGCTGTGGCATCCCCTCATCAACCCATATCGTCGTGATGTGGCGTTCCCACATCTGGTCCGTACATGGCACCGGATGGAGACTGACATCGTGTGATGAGTGGGTGTGAGTACCGAAACGCACCGGTCTCTCCATTACTTTGGACATAAAAAGTTATCCCACGACGGGGTGAGAATTTAATCTCAGTGAATCAAGCCTAATCTCGGTTAGGACACTGATTCGCTCAGGATATCCTAAGCACCACAATAAGCCACAAGATATGAACAGATATATATCCATAAAATAAATCTGTCAAATCAACAACCAATAGAAGTACAATCACTCAGGCGTACACAAGACATCACACAAGTTCATTATTAAACAATGACTCACGCAACTGACGTGATAGAAACATCAATAGTACGATCCTGCACTCTTCTGGCAAGACCAGGCTACGTCCATTTTACCCTCTCAGCGACGGCTACTACAAGAGGTGTATCTAGTGCACCCGGCACGGCACTGCAAGTAGGCATTCCTTAAAAAGGAGCTTCGGTCCATCACAAGCTGCGATCGGCTTCCAATAATCCCTTAAAACCGTACGACTGACACGCGGCATGGATTATCGTGCCTCTGACAAGTCGTGAATTTCCATACGATAGATACGGCACGAGTACCAACGGTACAATGCGAACTTGCCAGGTAACGTCATTGATCCTTTAAATGACCACACAAATTGCATTCGGCAATCAACTCAATGTTTATCTTTGATTAATGCCAAACTCTAAACGAAAATATAATCCACTCGGCCTCAAGGCCCACAAGAATCCCAATTGAGCATTTCAACCAGGCAACCAAACCAAACGAGCAATTTACACACTCTCGAGTAATCAACTTAACCCGGCAATTTCAAGCTCAAATCATATTATAAATCTTAATTCTCAGTTAAATTATAGCAATCAATCGCTCGCTCGTCTTTAACCTGTCACTCACTCGCAAACAACTCAATCAATCAATTAATTGATAAATTACCACAAATAGCCATAGACAAATAATCGATCGACCATATATCCTAACCATTATTTCTATCTAAACCGGTCCCGATCGAATTTTTTTTAATAAAAATAAATAAATAAATAAATAAAACTAATCCTAACTGCAATTAGCGCCCTAACCAAGGTTTAGGGTCAACTCACAACGGGAGTTAGCTCGAGCGGCGGTGGCGGCGGCGGCGGCGGCGGCGGCGACGGTGATAAAATTAGAGTTTATCGCGCGGCGGCTCGAGCTCAAACTTCGGCGACACCCCAAGGAAGTTCGGGGAGGTCGTCGGAACAGGTGGCCGGCAGTGGAGCTCCAACGAGCGGCGGCTGGCGGCCTGAAACAGTGAGAAATATTAAACTCAACCGGCGAACTATACTGTTTCGGCCGTTTTCCGGCGACACGGGTCGGGACAAGGCCAGCCAAGGGTCGAGGGCTCACCCAGGGATCGGTGGGGGTGGGCCGGGACAGGTGGACTACGGCGGGAGGCTGCCGGCGATGGCGGATAGCCACGATCAATGGCTACCCTGTTCGACACTGAAATAGGGGTTTCGGTCGGCGACCGATTCCGATCGTCACGCCTGGCGGCCGGCAGAGGTGAGGTAGGTGGCGGTAGAGGGGACTCAGGGGAGTCGTCTGGCAGTGGCGGTGAGGCACAGCGGCGGTCGTGGTGGTTGGATCGAAGACTGGACCGAACCGGGCCCAAAATAGGGCATCGGAACTTCAAGGCCCGATTCCGACGACTCCGGCGGTGGACGGTCAGTGGCAAGGGGACAGATCAGTCGAGGGGGAGTCGGGGGTTAATTGAGGGTCGGTGGTCGGCGTTGATGGCTGCCGTGACTGTCGGAGGAGGCCGTGGATTTCTCGGGTCCTCTGACCCGAAAGCAGGGGAGACTTTGGCCGCGACTTTTCTTCGGCTGATGGACGGCGACGGCAGCTCGGCTCGGGTTAGGGCAGTGGCGGGGAGTAGCTAAGGACGGTGGCTGTCGGTGGTGGGGCGGTGGTTGCGAAAAACGGTGGCGACGGAGGAGGATTGGATCGGTTCATGGGGGAAGTCGGTCGTCGACCAAAAACAACGAAAAAGAAGAAGAACAAAGAAGAAGAAAAGAAGACAAAAGGAAGAAGAAAAGAAGACAAAAGGAAGAAGCAACGCACGTTGGGCAGAGAGAAGGTGGCCCACCTTGACTTTAAGGGCAAAAATTAAATTTTTTTGTCCTATATGTATGAATAATTGAGAGGGGGTAAAATGATAATTTTGGCGCACCGCGACTGAAACAAAATTTTTGGTACACTGTACGAAGGGTAATTTTGATAATTTCACTGGCCAAGCTCGGTTAGGGTTAAGCTCGATTGCGAAAACGGCAATTCAAAATCGCCGCGAATTAATTTCGAAACTCAATTCGAAATAATCTAAAGTTCGGAATTCTTTCAAATTTTCGTCTCTTCAGTTCATATAGTCTAAAATAGACGTCGACTAAGATTATAAATTCATATCATTTAATCGACTTCCGGCGCTTACAAATATTGAATTTTCAAGACGTCACACGTACCATACGGGGTATGAATTATCATGCTTCTGGCAAGTCGTGTGGTTCTATACAACTAGTACAGTACGAACTTGCTAGGAAAAGCATCATCGTTCAATCATATGATCACACAGAACACATCCAACAATCAATTCATTTCATTACCTTCGGTTAAAGCCGGATGCTCACTCACGCATGTAAAAGATCAGCCAAAGGCCATTTTCATGCTAAAACATGTCTTTTGATTTATCACACGGCCATATGCATATGCAGTCTAACTTTAAACACTGCAATCAAAGGCGTGCTATCAAACCCTACACAGATAGTCAATTGCCCAGTGGCAAAAAGACAGTTAAACAGGCAACTCAGCGAAGCGATCAAATCAACAAAGCCACCAAGCAATCACAAGCAGTCAAAACTAATTAGGCCATAAAAAGCTTGATTCGTACAATAATATTTTAGTATCCAAATTAATCGATTTAAGGCGTCGATTGCTCGCTCGTCTCTAACCTGTCGCTCGCTTGCGATCAAACACAATCAATCAGTCAATTTCATCTAATCACAATTAGCCATAGACAAAGTAGTCAACTGACTAACCCAATAGATCGGCCATTTAACTTAATCATAATTTCTATCTAAACTGGGCTTGATCGCGTTCCTAAATTCTTAATCGTCTAAACGACTAATCCTAGGCGCAATTAGCGCCCTAATCAAGGATTAGGATCAACTCACAAATTAAGTTGACTCGGGCAGTCCAAACGGCGACGGCGATGGCCGTGGTGACGAACGGCGACAGCGAATTGCGAACCAAAATCCTCGAATAATGGCCCAAAATTCTCGGCCACGGCCTAAACTTCTCGGCCACGGTCCAAACTTCTCTCGGCCAAATGGCCCACGGAGCCGGCCAGTGGCCCGGCCACTGACCCGGCCCGACCTAGGTCACAACGAGCCACGGCCCGCACGGACCGGCCCAAATAGGGCAAGGGCGGCGCCGGGGAATGACGGCCGGAACGGCGATCGGCGGATGGCTCGAAGGTGAACGGTGGAAGGACCAGGGAGTCGGCGAGACTCGATCGGGAGTGATGGTTGCGGCGGAGGGCGGCCGGAGGCAGTGGATCGGCGGCCGACAAAATCGGTTGAGAGGTGTGTTTGGGGCGCCGGGAGCAGGGGCTAGGTTTAGGCCGATTTTCGGCTGCCACGTGCGGCGGCTTGCAGCCACAAGCTCAAGGAAGATGGAGGAGGGTCTTGGGGACTCATTGACAATGGCGATGAGGGACGGCGTCGCCGGAAAGGACCGGATCGAAGAAAAATTCGATCGGTCCCCAAAACAGGGCACTAGTGGTTTCGCGGTCAATTGCGACGGTTCCGGCGGGCAATAGGTGGCGGGGCTGGGTCAAGGACGTCGAGGGAAGGTAGGGGAACGTCGGAGGCAAGTGGGTGGTGGCGGTGACGGCCGGAGGAGGCCGCGAAGCCCACGGCCAGCATAGACCGAAACGGAGACTGGGATTTCGCGGCGGTTCTCGATCGTCTGATGGCTGTCGACGGCGATGGAGGGGTCGGGAGTGACGGAAAGGAAGGGTAGTCGGTGGTGGTTGCCGGTGAGGAGTGGTGGCGGCGCCAAATTTCGCCGAAGGGAGGAGAAGAACGGAGGAGGGGGTTCAGTCGGGGGGAGGGGGTATACACGCCGAGCGAGAGAGAGAGAGAGGGGGGGCCCACCGGGGGGAATGTTTTTTTTAAAGGGGGGTAATTCGGTAATTTCACAAGCTAAGTTCGGTCAGGATTAGGCTCGAGCGCGAGGATTGAAATAATAATTCGCGACAATTAAGAATTTCGAAACCTAATCTAAACCGACTGAAACTCCATAATTCGTCCAATTATCGTCTCTACAGTCCTTGCGATCCAAAGTCTTTCCATCGACTGAAATTCGACGTCAATTTCTTAAATTGCTTTCAGTCATCTTGCCTGAGGTGAATTTCCAGGACATCACACCACTGATGGTGGAAACTCCATGGCCTTTGATGTTTCAAATGAGTACCGATGAATCCAACAAAATTAAATGCATTGTGGATGTAGTTGGTTCTTATAACAGGCAAAGAGTATCGATAATATATGAGGCGGAGGCATACGACACCATGTATTCAAAGCAGTTAAATTCTTTGTCGGACGAGCTTGGAAAAATTGGCTCGACAGTAGAAGACCAGCTGATTCTTCAAGCATTCTCATCTTCGACCGGAGCACAAGTGTCTTTGGAAGAGAAATTAATGAAGCTGAAGGGAAAGGCATCTCCAATCTTTATGGTTCTAGGATTGTCGTCGCAGGGAAGCGCTGACTTTCTGAAAGAAGCAAAGGCGGTGGGACTCTTCTATGGAGATTCTATTTGGATATTCGCTGAAAAACCATTCGCCAATCTCTTAACTTCAGTCGAACATTCAGAGATCTCCTCAACTGTCGAAGGCGCGATAGGGGTAATCACGTACTGTCCCAAAGACCAGGCATATACAGAATTCATATCCCAATTCTTGAACATTTTCCATCGCAAGTATGGAGATAACTTCAATTTCGAGCCAGAAATCGATGTTGTTTGAGCATACGATTGCATTACAACCATTAAAAACGCCGTAGATGCAGTGCCGAGCCATGATATTGTGCCCGAGTCTTTGCTTGATAGAATATCGCGCGCTAGACTCGTGGGTTTGAGCGGGGCCATACTATTTGAGAAAGGTGAGTTGGCACATCGACCCAAATTCCAACTTGTAAGTGTTGATGGAAATGAATATAGAGAGCTTAAGCTTTGGTCTCCCAATTCCGATGTCTCAAGGAGCTTTGTAACGAAACAAAGTTCGAGGAGAAACGCAATTTCAGACAGGTTGATGATCCAAGAAAGACAGACTTCTAGTGAGGATAAGCCGTTGATGATCGGGGTTCCTGCTGAAACTCCGTTTGATATGTTCGTGAAGGACAGCTCAACCGGGAAAACAAGGCCCGTCGGCTTCTGCATAGATGTTTTTGACGAGGCTGTTCCTGATGGTTTGAAGTATGATTTTTTGTTTTACGAAGGAACATATGACGACTTGGTTAAAAAAGTTCGTGATAAGGTACAGTACCGCATCATCTCTGTTCTGGCACCATTGCATGATAGAATATCGTCTAATACTTTCTCTGGTACATAAACCATCAGAGTCTGAATAAATTAGACCAAGCAACATGTTCATTTCACGCAGATATCAATTTTCGCTTGCAAGATTGTATCGCTTTGCATTAAGCTCACAATGTTCTTCTTTGACGGTGCCCTTTCGGTATCAATTTCTAAAGTGTGTTGCTTTGATGTTGGTACATGGTATGACATTGATGGAAGGTCTACGATGCTGCAGTCGGTGACATAACTATCCTGGCAAATCGCTTAGAGGATGTCGAGTTTACACAACCGTTCATGGGATCGTAGCTTTCAGTGATAGTCCCAGCAAAGCGGGACACGGACAGGGTCTCGATCTTCATAATGCCTTTCACTCCAACAATGTGGGTTGCCTCTGGAGGCATCTTTATGTACACAATGTTGGTAATTTGGTCCTTGGAGCACCAGGCCAATCCGGAATTCGCAGTAGACCACTCTCTGACTAACCAGCTCTCGACCGCTCTTTGGTTCACTTTCTGCTCTCTTCTTTGCTCATAGTAAGTTGCCTCCCTTCGTTTATTATAGTCCGTGCACACTCTTTTGGGCTCAAACATTCATAAAAAAATCACATGTTGTTGCTGAATTTTGCAGAGGAGAAAGTATTTGGTTCTTCGTGGCGCTGATCTTGACGCAGAGTTACACGGCTGTCCTCACGTCGATGCTCACTCTCCAACAGCTCAAACCGACCGTGACCACCATCGAACAGCTGAGAATTTCTAAAGCAAGAGTGGGTTGTAACCCCGATTCTTTTCATGTGCGACTATTTGAAGAACACACTGAGCTTCTCCAAGGATGTCATCGTCCACATAACGAGCACTTCAAGCTATGGAGATGAATTCGGAAGTCGCAACATCTCTGCCCTTTTTCTGGAGTACCCGTATGCAAGAGCTTTCTTCACTCAGTATTGCGACGGATATTTGGCCATTAGCGGTGGCTACAGGTTTGGAGGTTTCGGCTTTGCAAGTAAATCCAGTTATTCGGTGTCAAATAGTGGCTAACAAATGCTTTTCCATGTTACTTATCTCTCCTTCACTGCTCCATATGCAGGTGTTCCCAAAAGACTCTTCACTGGCTGCAAATTTCTCTCAGGCCATTCTGAATCTTTCGCAGAGCAGTGAGATGACAAAATTAGAGAATGCGTGGTTCTTTTCAGAGTGCACGTTGAGGAACGTCACCGGCGAGGAACCGAGGTTGGGACTCAGCAGCTTCTGGGCGCTCTACGCTTTCACCATCGCCACTTCCATTGGTTGTTTGCTCTTAGCGTGTCTCCGAGCGAGGAGGAATCATGGAGGAGGAAGCAATGGCGACAACGAGAGCGTGGCGGAGATGAATATACTCTAGTGTAAATCAATGTACAGTGGCATAGTTCTTAGGCTCGATGATAAAATGGGAGCACATTATTCTTGAATCTTGATCAAATTCAAAAGCTGAATCTTCTTATTGTACATTTTGGAAGACGGACAGGGTTGTAGTCATTTTCATATTGCTATATACGTATGATAATTTTTTTTCCGAAACAACGGGATGATGGTTGAGATCCCCATATGATTCATGGTTCGGAACCATTGACGAGCTCGGCTTTAAACTCTATTCATATTCTTTCCAAATTTATACTGTGTGGGGGAAATGTGGAGTCAATTACTGCTGCGGGGACAATCCATGCATACAAGCACTATTTGTCCTTGCTTTAAGGCTTTGCTTTTTGAAGGTAGAACAAATTTCATGTTCAAATTAGGGTTTTGAGGCTTTAGGCTATTTCATAAACCATTGAAGACAGCGAGAAAATATACACTAGGACGTCAACAACAAATTCTAAGCATGTAAGCTAATATCGGCTCGACATAAGAGACTCATAGTACTTGGTACAATTAGCACATGTATTTTTTTTTTTCGTTGCTGGCCAACTTTTATATGCATTATTTATTGGCATAAAGAAATGCGAAATTACCAACTTTTTACTATGCCATGCAAATTGGCAGCTTTCTTACAAGCTACTAAATTTTGTTGGCTTAACCTACAAAAGCTTCGTATTTACTGACTTTTGCTGACACCTGAATTTTCTACGACAAATCGAACACGCAAAACAAAATACATTTACATAAGTACACACGCGAAAGAGTACATACAATAAATAACAATTAAGAAATTAACAAAGCACCTCGTCCAAATTCGGATTGACACGGAACGTCCCAACTGATCAACTCGACAGACATAAGATCCATAAATGCGGCCCACTAGCTCATTGCTGGAGATCTAGAATGGACTCCTGAATAAATTAAGGAAGTTGCTAATTTGCCATGGCATCTCTGTAAGGGAGTGGAAATGGGGGGTAGATGTGCTTTGAAATGCTTCTGCTATGCTCCTCCTGGCTCTTTGGATTCAACGTGACAGAGCGGTTTCTGATCCTGAAGATAAACCTTTTTCTAACTTTTGGTGTGCCAAAGGTGCAGAATTCTGCAGCTAGTTTGCCCATGGAATGAACATAATAGAAGGCCGCCGTTCCTAATGAAGCAGAGAAATCACACAAACGATACTTTGAACTTTGGCCAATCTGCAATATGTTCTCTAAACTTTTAATTATTGCAATGAGGTTCTGGAACTTTGGCCCAATGTGCAATGATGTCCCTGAATTTTAATTTTATTCAATATCCCTGAACTTTTGGTGCGTGATCAATTTTGTCCCTAGATTATGTGAAAATATTTCATGTTGTCCATCCATTAATTCAAGTTCAAAGACAACATAGAACATTCTCACATAATCTAAGGACTAAATTGAACAAGTATGAAAAATTTGTAGACCACATTTAATCCATAATACACATCGGAATAAAGTTTATGGATGACATTTGCATATTACGCCAAATTTCATGCATCATTTGGGTTATTATCCCTCTCAACATCTCTTGGCAAAAATCTGAAGATGGATAGCACAACTCACATAGCATTCTCATTTATGGCCTTGAAGAATGACCTCATTTCGTTCATCTTTCTCCCTTTCAGCTCTTGAAGTTTGTTTTGTTTTTTTCCAGACTCTTCAAGTTAGAAACAGACCGATTTTAGCGGTTTTCGGTCCAATTGGTTCTTTTTACTCACTTCCTACCTGAAATTATTCGCTGCTATGTTTAACTGCATGTGATGAAATTTGAGATCAATTAGACTTGATCTTTTTAACAACCTGATATAGGTTTGCCCTGGCCGAGGCTAGAAGTGTGCCTACATAATGGTAAGTGATCATTGAAATCTCCACCTTTCACATGGAGGAGCCCACCCAAATGAAGAGGGGATTTCCATGGTACGCGTTTTGTTATAGTGAATGTTCTCCATGTTAGACTTTTTGACTGCCTTTAGTAGTTCCGATTTGGAAGCTCGATAGGATAAAAGATTATAATATTTGGTGTTTGGCGACGTTATCGAGACTGGATAA
Source organism: Rhodomyrtus tomentosa (assembly GCA_028455895.1). Classification (NCBI taxonomy): domain Eukaryota; kingdom Viridiplantae; phylum Streptophyta; class Magnoliopsida; order Myrtales; family Myrtaceae; genus Rhodomyrtus; species Rhodomyrtus tomentosa. The sequence continues at coordinate 1,671,525 of JAPCWY010000006.1, forward strand.
ATTCATATATGACCGAATAAAATGACAGATAAGAAATCTTGAATAACGGTGGGTCGTATTCAGATCGGATAAAAATGTTATAAACTAGTTTTGGCCCGTCCCATATCAAGCCTTACAGTTTTACCCTTTGGCATTCAAGTGACCACCTTCCTAGGAGATTACCCATCTTGAGAGTGCTTCCAGTACGCTTAGCTTTGGAGTTCCAAAACTAACCGTTGCTATTATGTCAAAAGGCGTCTCTGTGAGTTAGTTCCAACTTTTACATATATATTTCAAAATCGCTCTCCTCCTATTTGATGTAAAATTCGGTTTATTCCAACCCCCTTCGCCATCTTAGAAGCCTTTAGGAGTCGCTTTTTGTCAGAGCCCTCTCGCTCCGGCAATTGCTCCCCGCCCTTATTGGACCGGTTTGTTTTATATATATATATATATATATATATATATATATAGTGCCCTATCCTATGGATGGAGGGGTGGTGGAGCAATGATCGGCGATGGTGGTATGAGCGTGGCAATGTGGCTGGAGCTCCCTGTGCATATTGAGGTCAGGTTTTGGCAGAGAAGGGAGTAGAGAATGAGAGTTTCTTTGAAGGGTTAATACTGTGAAAAACTCCAAACCAGCATGCATGTGATAAATTTATCACAAACTATTTTGTTGACTGTAAAAAACCTCAAAGATACAACTATGATAAATTTATTCCAATCTATTTTTTTTATTGTAATAAACCTCAAACTAGTACATATGTGATAGATTTACGCCATATTGATTTTTTTACCACTATAAATCCCAAACTGATGCACATGCGATAAATTTACTCTTCGTTAATTTTCGTTAAATTGGGTTAATATTATGAAAAACTCCCGAATTGATATATCTGTAACAAATAGAGGATAAAAATTCTCAAATTAACACACCCGTCAACTATCACAGGTCATCAAACTCAACAATTTGATGAAAAAATTTAAAACAAAAAAATCTAACAGAGTATAAATTTATCACAAATATACTAATTTGGGATAAATTTATCATATGTGAACGAGTTTGGGATTTTTGGCGATAAAAAAAATAATTGAGATAAATTTATCATATGTATATCAATTTGAGATTTTTATGGCAAAAAAATAGTTTAAAATAAATCTGTCCATATTAATTTGAGATTTTTTTTTTTTTTTTGTAGTATTAACCTATTGACGCCCTTACATGCCCGCTTCAAGGTTCTACCAATTTGAATTGACAGGACTGGTGGAATCTAGGGGAAGGTGAGTGGCAAGAGCAGTCATCTTCTCGTATGGAACCACATCGCTGAAAAGTTGGACCCGTTCGCAGCATTCTGAACGCGAACGAGGGCTCAAGGACGGGAAGACTTCACTATTCTCTGAATATTTTGGGTCCACTCGAATCCTAATGCCATCAAATACAGACAATGACTTGGTCTATTCTTAAAGTCCTCGAGGGAAAAAAACGAATCTTGGAAGAATCGGGAAACGTGTTCCCCCGCATGAATACTGACCCAGACCATGGACTCTTCCCTTCAGTCCAAGAAAGACTTTTCCGGGAAAAATTAAAATACAACCAGAAAGACCAAATCAACACTGGCTTTTTGGAACATGTACCACATGCTGCCAAAAGTTTGGATGCAATCATTTTCCTATCTCTATTTTCCTGGAAAGTCTCTTCCTTTGCACTTACGTATACTCCTCTCCAATAAGTACGCAGGAATTGCAAGATGAGTCCCTTTTATTACAGACGCAAAGACAATGATTTGCAAAGCAATATAGTTCGACACTCGCTTTTAGTTTTAGTTTATGAGGAGGAGTCATTCTGGTTTTCATATGGGTTTTCTTCAGAGCTCATGTAACAGAAGTGCAAGACACGTTCTGTCCGTTTCGAACATGCTTGTCTTGCTCTTGTCGCTCCTCCTCGTCTCGAGCTACTCCGGTGAAGCCACTGAAGCTGTAGACGAGAGGAAAATGTTCAAAGTGGGCGTGATCCTTGATTTGGACTCGCGTTTCGGCGGCCAAATGCGTATGGCGATGGAAATAGCTTGCCGAGATGCGAACAGCATCTCATCACCAGGAGGACATTACATAAAGCCACATTACATGAACTCCCACTCAAAGCCCCTTCGAGCAGTTTCAGCCGGTGAGTCATTCATTGAACTTCCTCAGTTTGATACCTGCAGCCTGCAATAACTTCAGCTTTGTGCTGGATGTTTACCGACAGTTGTGCATTCAGTAATCCAGCTACAGCATGAATTTTTGTATTAAGACACCCAACGATTATGTTAAATCACGCACTAAAAAAGTTATGGATGAACTTCTTGATTCCTCTACCATTTGTTGACCTAATAGAGTACTTGGTATACACTGTGGATCCACAACCGGGCGCATGAGCTTTTGCATGAAAAATGGTTGTAACAACAGTGAATTTATGTTCCTCCATGTAAACATGTATCTCACATAATCAATATGTACCTGCAATAATCTCTTCCAAGAACCAAATTGGTAGGGTCAAATAAGTGATATTGATAGAAGAAACTAGTAAAGAAGATTGCCATGATTTTCCTTTCTCTCTCTTTAACAGCTGAAAAGCTGATCAAAAGGAAGAATGTGCAAGTGATTATTGGCTTGGAGACATGGGAGGAAGCAACTCTAGTAGCTGAAATCGCCAAAAAATCTAAGTTACCAGTCATATCCTTTGCCAGAGACCAGGTAACACCGACGTTGATGGCACAAAATCTATGGCCTTCACTGTTTCGAATGAGCACAGACGAATCCAACCAGATTAAATGTATTGTAGATGTAGTTAGAGCTTATAACCGGCAAAGAGTATCAATAATATATGAGGCTGGTCCATATGATACTATGTTCTCCAAGCTGTTAAATTCTTTGTCGGAGGAGCTTGGAAAAATTGGCTCAACAATAGAGGACCAGCTGATTCTTCAAGAATTCTCATCTCAGACCAGAGCAGAAGTGTCTTTGGCAGAGAAATTGATGAAGCTGAAGAGAAAGGCTTCTCCCATCTTTATTGTTCTAGGATTGTCGCCGCCGGGGAGCGCTCAGTTTCTCAAAGAGGCAAAGAAGGCGGGAATCTTCTTTGGAGATTCAATTTGGATATTTGCTGAAAAACCATTTTCCAATCTCTTAATTTCGGCAGAGCAGTCAGCAATCTCCTCCACTGTCAAAGGCGCCATAGGAGTAATCACATACCGTCCCGAAAGCCAGGCATATAGAGAATTCAGATCCAAATTCTTGAATATGTTCCATCGCACGTATGGAGAGAACTTCAACTTCGAGCCAGATATCGATGCTGTTCGAGCATACGATTGCATTATGACCATTAAAAATGCGATAGATGCAGTGCCAAGCCCTGATATTAGATCTGATTTTTTGCTTAATGGAATATCGCGCACTAGACTGATGGGTTTAAGTGGGGCCATACGATTCGAGAAAGGTCAGTTGGCATATCGACCCAAATTTCAACTTGTAAGTGTTGATGGAGATGAATATAGGGAGCTCAACCTTTGGTCTCCCAATTTCGGTTTCTCGAGGAGCTTTGTAGCAAAACAAGGTTCAAGAAGAAACGGGTACGAAATTGCCGACATGTTGAAGACCCAAGAAGGACAGGCTTCTGGCAAGAACGAGCCATTGGTGATTGGAGTTCCTAGTAAAAGTCCCTTTGATAAGTTTGTGAAGGAGGAAATGGACGACACAACTGGGAAAGTAAAGTACATTGGCTTTTGCATAGATGTTTTTGAGAAGGCTGTTTCTCATTTTCCTGGCGGTTTGAACTTCGAGTATTCGCGTCACGATGGAACGTATGAGGACTTGGTTGACAAAGTTCGTGATAAGGTATGGTACCGCATCATCTCCATTCTTGCACGGTTATTGCATGATCGCACTATAGAATGTCAACTGTTACTTCCACTGATAATAAACCAAGCAACAATTTCATTTCACACACATCGATTTTCATCGCAAGATGGAATCACTTTGCGTTAATAGACTGTCAAAGCAGCGCAATGTTCTGATTTAACGGTGTACTTTCGGTATTGATTTCTGAAGTGGATTGCTTGATGTTGTTCCATGGTTTGACAATAATGGAAGACTTACGACGCCGCAGTTGGAGACATAACTATTCTGGCCAATCGCTCACAGTACGTCGAGTTCACACAACCTTTTATAGCATCAGACCTTTCGATGATAGTCCTAGCGAAACCGGACACGGACAGGGCATTGATCTTTATGGAGCCTTTCACGCCAACAATGTGGATTGCCTCTGGAGGGATCCTTATATACACGATGTTAGCAGTTCTGTTCTTGGAGCGTCCGATCAATCCGGAATTCAGAGGCCCTTGGACAAATCAGCTCTCGATTGCTCTTTGGTTCACTTTCTCCTCTCTCTTCTTTGCTCATAGTAAGCAACTTCCCTTTGTTGACTATAGTCCATGTACACTCTTTTGTGCTCAAAACTTTCGCCATAAAACACATGCATTGCTGACTTTTGCAGGGGAGAGAGTCTACCGCAACTTCACTCGGATCGTGCTGGTGATTTGGTTCTTTGTAGCACTGATCTTGACGCAGAGTTACACGGCCAGCCTCACCTCATTGCTCACTCTCCAGGAGCTCAAACCGACCGTGACCACCATGGAGTGGCTGAGAATTTCTAAAGCAAGAGTGGGTTGTGACCCCGAAGCTTTCATCTGCGACTATCTGACTAACACGCTAAACTTCTCGAAGGAAGTCATTGTCGGCATAAGCAACACTTCCAGCTATGGAGACGAATTCAGAAGAGGCAACATTGCCGCTCTCTTTCTGGAGTACCCATATGAGAGAGCTTTCTTCACTGAGTATTGCTATGGATATGTTGCCACTCAGGAAAACTACAGATTCGGCGGTTTCGGCTTTGTAAGTATGATCCAGTTATTCTACTGTGCAAAAGGCTTTTCCTTGTAAATTAATCTCTTCTTCACTGCCCTATGCAGGTGTTCCCCAAAGGCTCTCAACTAGCTGCAAATTTCTCCGAGGCCATTCTGGAGCTTTCAGAAACCGGAGAGATGAAAAGATTAGAGAATAAGTGGTTCCCGCCCGAGTGTACGATGAGGAATTTCACAGACGAGACGCCGAGGTTGGGCCTCAACAGCTTCTGGGCGCTCTACGCGCTCACCATCGGCACTTCCACTGCTTGTTTGCTCCTCGCCTGTGTCTGCACGAGGAGGGGGAGTCGTGAGGATCACGAACAAGGAAGCACCCGCGACGACATGAGCGTGACGGAGATGAGTATAATGTAGTGTAAATTCATGTACAGGGGCCTAGTTTTAGTGGTAAACGGGGGAACGCCATCGTCGAAGAAGAAAATAGCATAATTTCTAATGTTTTGTGCCCACATTGGTGGATTTTTTTTCTCGTGCTGTTCGATTTTATTAGGTTCAAAAGGCTGTTGACAAAAGAATGATCAGAGAGTATTTTGTAGGAAATCTGTTGGTAACCTACCAACAATTTTGTAGAGTTGCCAACTTCTTTTTTAGTTTAAAATGAAAATTAGCTATTTTTGTACAAACTACAAATTTTTATTTGTTTTTTTTTTTTTAATTTTCAATAGTTTGAATTCACTAATTCGTAGGTGAAATTGCCGATCTAAATTAGATTGATTTACTAACTGTTGTCAGATTATTTTTCCATTTTGTTAATAATCAACTCTCGTTTGAATTACTTTCCAATCTTTAATTATTTAAATAAATCAATCTTCTGTTAAGTTGCTAATTCTTTTTTACCTTGCTTAGCAATCCCAACCGGAATTAGTGGAAAAAACTGTGGCAAGTGTACTATATCTATTGCAATTTTACGAATTCAGTCATATATTTTTTAAAATTTTGTCATCGAATCATAAGTCTCTTAAGTTTATTCTAATTGAGTCTATTGACCGGAAATCGCTAACACGGACGACCGCCGGCATGAATAATTGTTATAATATTTTATTGCTATTTTTCTTTTTGCTTTTTTCTTCCCTTCACTGTGGCGGGCGAGGGTGGTCGGGGGCCTGTTGCACGACTGACGGTTTCATTTCTCTCTTCCCGCCACTGGAATTGGCTTTCGGGGTTCTCTTCCTCCCCTAGTAGATCCAAATTGGCCGGGCGGTCGCGCGTGTTCGTATTTCTTCTGGTCTGGCTATGGATTCCCACCAGCTTTTCAATCCACACTTGTTGGGGGAACAAAGGGAAACGGCACCGCCAAATGATCGCGACGTAGATTGGTCACGTATATCCGTACCTCTCTTGGCTCGAGCCATAGACTCTCGCAAGCTTTTCACTCCCCTCTACTTTGGGATTAAAGAAGACGTTCTCCGGCTTTTCGCACATTCCTGCGAAATGGCGCCAACTAATAACGATCGGATTCGGGTCGAGCCGGCGACTCGGTCTTCCTCAAGCGAATTCCTCGGTGGACCAGCCCATGGCTCCACACATTCTGCACACCACGGACAAGAAAGTCCCTCGGGGATGGATTTTTTTCGGATCTTCCGACACTCAAGTCAGTACGAGGTTTAGAGAATGTAAGGGCGTGCATGGTAGTACTTCTGCAGCAGAATTTGTGCTCCATAAGTATTTTTGGAGCATAAATCTATTTGGTTAAGCAATTTTATTTTTCTACTTTTGAGTTGCTTTTTAGCAAATTTCATAAGCAAAAAATAAAAATACGCTACTTCTCTCCAATAATTAAAATCAGAAAATCCACTGCCACTGATGATCGTCGTCCACCGTCACCGGTGTCCTGTCGTCCACTACCACTGGTCTCCTTCGATCATAAAATAAAGATACATTTTCAAGAAATAAAAAAACTATAATGAATTTTCACTTAATTTATATTGCATGAAAATATTTCGCAATATTGTGTTTTTGACAAATTATATGAAATAAATGTTCCACGATTTGGTTAAATGTCATTAGATAAAGACAAAATCATGGCAAACTGGATTAAGCAATTGACCCAAGTTGGTTAAATGGCATCCCACAAATATTTTAAAGTGGACTAAGCAATCCCACAAAGAAGCTATTATACCATTATTGTTGTCGCCTTTGAACTTATCAAGTCATTTGTCTTATTTATCAAATTCTTGAAAGCAAGGAAATTTGATGTTGAGAAAGCAAAATGCATGTATGTTTCTATTTCTCGATATTCTTTACACACTTCAAAGCACTATGCAGGATTTATGAATATCACTTTCAGATGTATTCACTTGGAATTTCTCCTCAAGCTCTTAACAATTATCAGACCAAATTGTTGGAAAGAATTGTTGTTCGTTATAAACCAACTCATCCAATGGCATGGTTTATTGAATTTATTATGATGCACCTCTGAATTAGAAATTAGAGACAGTTTAGGTACAAAGAAGGTTTTTGTACTATGCCCATTGCAACATAAACCACGTTAGAGGCACATGCAGGGAAGCATCGGAACTACCTGTGTTTTTAGCGTTGATATATCAACACAGCCATCGTATTCATTAATATAATTAAACCCCCACAAAATCGGTCCCTATCTACATAAGATAATTAAATGACAAATTATACGTAAATCCATCAGTATTTACATTTCACTTTTCTCAAATAACATGCCATTTTAGGTCATGGTCGATAATTTTTCATAAAAGATTTTATGCTACTAATGTTCTAGAAGTAGAAATTTACAATCTTTGCCAAACGAATTTCTGTTTTAGAATAAGAGATTTTGTCATTCTATCAAACGTATTTTTTTTATTAGAATTTAACTTTTGAAGTATAAGTAGAAAAATTAATCTTTGACTAGAATTTGATTTTTGAAGCAGAAGTGTTGCCATGTGCGCCTTGATTGGCATAGTTAATTGACTAATGTAGTCTCCTAAGTAGTTAATTCTGAACATATTTACACTTGCTTTGATAGCCCGAGACTTTCCGGTCCCAAGAGATGCGACGTGTCGGGGGTGATATTTCCGAGCTTGGATGTATCTGTTGGCTCACCCCCCGCGTTTCGCCCCCCGGACTCTCCTCCTCTTTTTCTCTTTAGGACAAAATTGGACCATTGATTTAGGAATCAGCCTTCTTTCTTTGGAGTCACATGAATGGTCTCATTTTAGAATATTGTTGGATTTTGTGCAAAATTGGTGCCATGAAAAACAAATCAAAAGGCTTTCTGTAGATTGTCTCATGTACCTAGGTATTTTGTCTTTATTATTATTACACGTGATAATTGGATATCTTTCTGTTGTAGTTTGGGAAGAATTATTTAAAAAAAATAATAAATTTATTGTGATTGTGTCAATTTTTTTTTGTTAATTAAATCCTAAACATTTTGTAATCGTGTCAATTCAATCCATTTTATGATCGACGGACGTTGAAGGACAATTCACAATAATATATTAATAATTTGTGTACTTTTTAATTTTCTTTTTTTTCCTTCTTGCCGTGGCCGGCGAACTCCGATGACCCTCGTTGGTCACAGCAAGAAAAAAAAATTAAAAATTAAAATATTATGCTAAAATATCCACTTCAATATCGCCTAGCAAAGTGCACTAATTATAAGAAATTTAAAGACTTAATTGCTAAAATAAATTAGAATTGAATTTGCATAACTCTAATATATGTAAGACCTTTTTTGTGATTCTTCCTATAGTTGGTTCCTCTTTGGGCGCAAAGACCAAAAAATTATCATTTTCGAATCGACAGCTCATCACTTTTGACTTTCTTGTCCGTGTCTTCGGGAGACGTATGAATCCATTTATGTTTCAGGCATGTGAAATGACCCCAAAATTAAATTTGTCAGTCAAATGTTATAAACATCTAGATATGACGATATCCGTAAAAGAAACGTAATATAGATTGTTAACACATTAAGATTCAGGTTGTTTCGCAAAATATATATATATATATATATATATATATATATATATATATTTAGAAAATAATCATTTGAATTGCTTACAAAAGTAGTTAAAGAATTTTTTTTTCTTTCAAAAAAATTAGTTAAACATCGATAATAAAAATATTTTAAATTGAGTAATTATTTTTAAAGATACAGGCACTCAATTTTTAGAAAAATATTTTTGAAATCTTTCATTTTCCGTGAATTCGTTGCTTCGCGAAAAATAAATGATTTAATGATAATTTTCCTAAAAATGATTGTTTGTATCGATTACAAAATTTAATAAACGAAAATTATTTCCATCATTCACTAAAAATTTTAGACAAAAATAATTGTTAGATAATGAAAATATTTTTTTCATTGACAGATTATTTCAAGTAATATAAACAATTATTTTAGAAAACTGTTTTTCAAATTTTCATTTTTTACGAAATAAACGAACTCAAGGCAGATCTCTTATCATCAAGTAGGACTATAAAAACAATCGGTAGTCGAAAGAAATCTGCAAGCGGGGACTATCGCTTAATTTCAATTTCGCAAATCGACTCGTCCTTGACATGAACACCTTCGTCGGTAAGCTTCCCCCATCAAATTCCCTTTCCATTTTGAATGGAGTTTTAATCTTATCTTGGATGCACCGGAGAAAGGACGATTGGAAAGACTTCTAATCCCACATTATCATATCATATCCCAATTCGTGTTCGGACATCCAAACGGATCATGAATTTACAATTTTCCTTCCAATTTGTTGGTTGCTAATATTACTATATATGTAAGTGGACTGCCACTTCATGGACTACCTAGCTTTTGAAAGGGATTCAGTTTTCTTATGCAAAAAGAAAGAAAAATGTTGTCACGAGATAAGAAGTGCGGTGGTCCTCCTCCACAGCTTTTGAACTGCCCTCCACACAGCAGAAAGGCTCACTTTACACTGAAGACAGGCCAGAGAAGCACAGAGTGGGGAAGGGAAATGGAGTCAAAATTGTCCTGAACCATTTCAAGAACACTGGAGAGAATCTTGTGATGTGGGTGATGTCCTTCCTTTGCACATGTCACTGCATTTAAGAAGCTTCACGCTTGGTGTGGCCCTTTTGTTTGTGATTCCATTGCAGCCTTCCATTTTAGAAACGCCACCAAACTTTTTCAAGATAGCCAAGCCAAAATTTTACGGACGACCATATATTACACGACGTTGTACCGTGCGCCTTTAACTGTCGATCGTCGGATGATACCATTTGGCGAGAAAAAAAAATCGACGGATCCGCAAATCTCGGCTGTCGTCTTCTTTGCAGAGGCCTAAGTTCCAATTGTTGTGCATTATTTTGGGGTGGTCCTCTTAGGTTTTGTGAGTCTGGAGATAGTGTTCAGGATACGGAGATGTTAGGAGCATACAATGGAAGTCCGATACCTTCGTTTGGGGAGGGAGATCACTAAGAAAGAGTCCAATTTCCGAGCATGTCAACATATCAATTGAATACACGTCTACAACTTAAGCTAAGGAATTATAAGTCAATCAGAATGTACTAACTGCTCTACATTGTACCAATCTGGATATGAGATTTATCTAACGCACCTTACTCGTGCATCACAAGACTTATACCAACGGGATTCGATAAGTCTAATTGCTTGAAGAGTTTCAAACGCCATGTAGTTCGGAAAAAGAATATTCTCCTTTCCTTGCCAGTTGCGCAAAATAGTAAATGCAGCAAAGAACGTTGTGTGAGGACTTGCTCCTTTCCCGTGACTAGATTCTTGCTTTTGATGACGATCGCTTCTTGGACAGTAAATAGTTTCTCTGATGATGGTCTCTTGTCGCCGGGATCGAATTTAACGAAATCACGTCTATCAAATCCAGAAATTATAATTAGAGAGGGTGGCACCTCCGTGTATGACTTCTCCCCACGCATGAAAGTTTTGATGGAAGAAGATATATTATGTTAACGTTCACACTATGATATTACCAACTGTTATTCTTCTTCTTTTTGTAAGATATAAGCGTTCTTCTTTTTGGTAAGAGAGAATTCATAAATAATCACTCAATGATTGCTTTCCAATATGCTTAGTGAAATTAGATATTAAAGTGTTGGCGGATTAGTTAGACACGCTTCGTGCCAATGCGATAGTATTTTAGGCGGAATCAAGAAAATTATCCGAAAATTCCTAAACCTATTGCAGTTCTGTCAATCTCTTCATAAACATTTTAATTTTGCCAGTTTATTCCTAAACATTTTTCATGCTTTGTCAATTAAGTCCATCTGGTAATTATGGTCGGAAATTGATGACGTGAGCATTTCGAATACCATATATACGATCCAAAAAAAAAAAAAACAAGTGATGACATGCCAGCATTACATCATAAACTTTTCCCTCTTTTTTGACTATGGTGTGGAGGAGCCCTTGGCCTTTTGGGTTGTGCTTCACGGGTCTTGATTCTCTCTCTCCCATGGGCATTCTGTCCAACAAGACAACAACCTTTGTCACTGACTTCAATGTCCCTCCAACCCTTTTCCCACTGATTTTTGTCCTCAAGCTGCGCTTGGCAGCAAACATGCCTCGTCTCCCTTCTCATCCTTCTCCTCTAACTTGCTCATCGACCCTTTTCATCGCCCTCGTCTTCATATGCAGCCAGCCAAATCGATCCGCTGAAGCCGCAGCAGCCGCCAATGCCACAGGCCGCCACCGCCAGATGTCGTTGGACTATTACACCAAGTCGTGCCCCCAGGTTGAGCAACTCGTCGCGTCGGTCACCAGCCAACAGTTCAAGGAAGCGCCGGTCTCTGGGCCGGCCACCATTCGGCTCTTCTTCCATGACTGCTTCGTTGAAGTAATCTCTCTCTCTCTCTCTCTCTCTCTCTCTGAACTTACTTTCACGTGCTTGCAATAGCAGGAGAGGAAGTTGATATCCAGGCACTAGCAGTTGAACAACTCCTATATCATGAATTTTTTTTTATTATATATGGTGACCGAAACCTTGTTGCATGTTCTTGTTTCTACAATAATGAGTCTGTCTACAACGTCGACAATAACAAAATTACAGTTTTCATCCGCTAATCTTGAGAAAATAATTCAATTTAACCCTTCCGCCACAGTTTGGGTTTTGCCATTGTTGCATTCCCCGAATCCACCACAATTGTCGATCATAGTCAGCCGGGTATGAGTTACAAGTCGATAATTCTCTTCGTTTTTGTAGCGAACAAGAGAAATCACCACGAAAAATTGCTTACAGCGAGAATTCTAGTGTAGAAACTACTGACTTTGCGTGAGTTATGACCGATATGGAAGGGATGCGACGCGTCGATACTGATATCGAGCAAGCCAGGAAGCAAGGAGTTGGCCGAGAAGGACGCGATTGAGAACAAAGATTTGAGGGCGGAGGGATTCGAGACGATCGCAAAAGCCAAGTCCTTGGTGGAAAATAAATGCCCTGGGGTCGTTTCCTGTGCTGACATTCTCGCAATCGCTGCCAGAGACTTCGTCCACCTGGTACTTCCATCAACCTCTCTTCCTTAGCCTGTGTTTATTTCCTTTGTTAAATATGTATTTTTAGTAATTTAACTTTTTTTTTAGGTTTACCCTTATAAGAATTTTGAAATGATTAGTGTCCAAAAATATTCATGGTATGGGAACCATATTAAGTCCCCACCTGCCCGTCCCAATCGGACCATCCATTTGGAATTACAGATCCACTCCCAAAGGAAGCATAGATGCCTCAAGTATTATCCAATATGAGACCCCCTATGTTTCGCGAAAAATAAATTATTTGAAAAATATTTTCATAAAAATGATCTATTGTATTACTCGAAATAATTAGCTAATAAATACTATTTTCATTACCAATAACAATTTATTTCTAAACATTTTCATTGATGATAAAAATATTTTCCATTCAGTCATTTGTTTAAGCAATAGGAGGAGCCATTTTTATAAAAATATTTTTTTAATCATTCTTTTTTCGAGAAAGAAAAGGAATCTAAAAATTAATTTCTCCGGAATATTTTCATCATTACGGATTATAAATTTTTATGTATAAATTCGACATGCTAAGACATTTTAAAACAACAACTTACGGGCAATTAATTGCCCTTTTGGGGATCGTTGGCAATATTTATTGATAATCAAAGTACAAGGTTATAAAAGAATAAAGTTGGAATAAGATGTTTTAATTAATATGAACCTGACTTTCTCTTTATTAATATATATATATATGTAATTTGATTTAACAGCCGAGACTGTCATAATAGGTTGTCGTCTTGTTGACTTGGCTCTTCTGTCCAAGTCGGAGGGATCCAAAAGCTTAGAAGCAAGGCATCATCGTAAAGACAAATTTTTTTGTCCCATTTTACTTAACGAAAGAAAAAATTAAGGCATCATAAGGACAAGACCAATTAATTTTTGTAGGTTTTCCTTTCACTGTTTTTTAAGGCGGTCATTTAAATGTAAAAATATGGCATCATAAAGACAAGGTCAATCAATTTTATTTTTTTAGCTATTAGCAAATCTTCCCCCAAAAAAAAATCTTATATAAAGAAAATATTTCATATCATTTTCTAACAATTTAAACTTATAGACAATATGAATGTACATTCTAACGTTAATATGAGATTAGCCATTAGAGCCGATAAACTTTTAGAGAAGGTTGTTTGCGCACAGCACATGTCAACTCGTTGTAATATGGGTGAATTCATGATCGAATGAATAGTTTAGGAGGAATCGAATTACAACATTTTATTTACTTGCTCAGTTTTAAACTAATGTATCTAAGAAGATGATTTGATGTCGAGTGATATTGCACGGAACGCAGTCCGGCGGTCCATATTACCAAGTGAAGAAAGGTAGGTGGGACGGGAGGATCTCAATGGCCACGAGAGTGCCGCCTAATGTCCCGCGAGCAAACTCAACCGTCGATCAGCTCCTCAAGCTCTTCGACTCCAAGGGCCTAACCGTAGAGGACACGGTGGTCCTCTCCGGAGCACACACGATTGGATTCGCGCACTGCGAGCAGTTCCTGAGCCGCCTCTACGACTACAATGGCACGAATCAACCCGACCCGATGCTCGACCCAAGGCTCCTGAAGGCCCTAAGGATGTCGTGCCCGCAATTCGGGGGGAACAAGGACATTGTCACGCCGTTCGACGTGACCACGCCGTTCTTGTTTGACCACACGTATTATGCGAATCTCGAGGCCAAGCTGGGCCTGCTGGCCTCGGACCAGGCCTTGTTCGCAGACCTGAGGACGAGGCCCGTGGTGCAGGACTTGGCCAAGGATAAGCAGAAGTTCTTTCAAGCTTTTGGAGCTGCGATGGAGAAGATGGGGATGATTGGGGTCAAGAGGGGTAGGAAGCATGGGGAGAGGAGGAGGGATTGTAGCTCCCATGTGTGAATGTCAATTCTTTTCTTTCTCTCTTCCTTTCTATCAAATTTCAGATTGTTCCTTATTGAATCTAATCGGGTTTTGGGGATTTTTTTTTTTTTTTTTTTTTTTAAGTTTGATGGTTTGGAGTGGCTGTAGAGTTGTAGGTGAGGCCTTGTGAATGGATGAGAATTATAAGAATTTAGGAGAGTTTTTGCATACTTTGTGCACATTCACTTGTTCATTGTTGACTTCGACTTTGTTCTTACATCTAATTGGGATTAACTGCATTTGATCATGAGGACAAGATCATTCACTTGTTAAATTCCTCACACCATTTGATTTTGGACTTTAGACTCCACTAAATTAACATCAATATTCGGTTCTCGTTTAGGTGAATGTTAGCTTTAGTTATGTACGGTTGTACTCATCGGACAATTGAGTGAATATAACGAGAATGATGATATAATTTATATACGTCTCCATATTTGATAAAAGGGCGTTGAAAAAATAAAATAGGATCCGAAACACCTAAATTTTGAAGCTGAATGGACAAAAAATCAATCACTAATGTGTCGAATTACTTAAGTTTTTTTTTTTGGTCGAAGAATTACTTAAGTTTTGAAAGTCTATATTATGAAATTTGTTTGTACATACTACATAGTATATTAGTGCCATCCAGCCAGCCATTGATAATAAGTGACGGAAAGATTTAATTGCAAAGGACAATCTTTGCCAGAAAAATGGGAGGATATTATGTTGAAATAAATAGAGAATTTAGAATTGCAATCAACCAATAAGATATAGAAAATTAAAAAAAAATTAAAAAGAGACAAAAAGAAATTGTTTAGAAAATATGTACTCTCTCCCCACGCTCACCCTCCGCTCTTCCGGCACTCTCCCCGGTTGCGTCCGCTTCACTCAGCCGCCGCGTTCCGCGACAACGAAACGGCGGCGCCATCAAATCAGAGCCATGAGAGCCGTCGTTCAGAGGGTCGCCTCCGCCAGCGTCGAGGTCTGTCTCTCTTCTCTCTCTCCCCTTTCCATCTTAACGCTTCATCGGCTCATCGGTTCATGTGAGCTGCTTCATTGCAGGTCGAAGGTCGCACGGTGTCGGAGATTGGCCCTGGCCTCCTCGTCCTCGTCGGACTCCACGAATTCGATACTGACTCGGATGCCGATTATATGTACGGAATGCTCGTCTTCTTATCCAAAATCCGTTCTTTTTACTTCGCTGATCGTCATTTCTCTTGCTCTGTTGGTGGTTGAATTGTTAACTTTTAGAGATGCTAGTTCAAGAGATAACAATTTGATGGTCTCTTCTGTTTTTCGAAATTGGTTGCAGATGTCGGAAGGTCTTGAACATGAGATTGTTCACGAACGAAAGTACAGGGAGAGGGTGGGACCAAAATGTAATTTGTTTGCTCATCTTGCTTCTGCGTGCGCCTTAGAGGAATGAATATGGCTATGCTCCCTTCTAATTTGTGCTTCATCTGCTGTTGCATTGCAGGTAATGCAGAAGAATTATGGGGTTCTTTTAGGTAAGCAATTGGCGGATTTCGTTGTTCTCTGTTCAACCGATATCATATCTCATTGCAGATAAAATCTGAGCTTTTAGGGGTTTCTGCAACTGAGGTAGAGTTAGCAAGTAATCTCATGTTGGGTAACTTGTGGATGCTACAGTCAGTCAATTTACACTGTATGGGTTCTTGAAGGGTAACAAGCCAGACTTTCATGTTGCGATGCCACCTCAGAAGGCGAAGCCCTTCTACGAGTCTCTGGTCGAGAGATTTCGAAAGGCTTACAGCCCTGATGCCGTTAAAGGTAAACCCTTTTCGATTCTTTAGTTTTCTTGCTTAACTTGGATGTACCATTTCATAATTCAGATAAATGGAAAGCATGAAAGTACATTCGAGCAACCGGTAAATGTACATCTCGGTGTCATCAAGAAAACAGTTAGTGCTAGCAGTTGTCAAAGTTAATGACCTCTGCATCAGAATAGCAAATGTATATGTCTCTGAGTCTACAGATTTACACCGTGGAAGTGACTCACGGTTGTTGCTCTGGGTTTTCTTTGGCTTTCTTTGGACTATTATGGTGCCATCAGATCTCTGAAGGATAATGTGAGGCTCTTGTGACATTTATTTTGCTCGACTAGAGCAGCCGCATTCAGCTTTTGTATCTGCTTAAGGACTTTCACGGTGTTCTCGTACAGACTGCTATCGTAGATGTAAATCGCAACATTTGCTGGCTAATTTTTGGCTTGGCAAATATGTTCATGTTTAAGATAGAAAAGAGTTCCTTTGCTGACTGTCATAATCGGGCATATCATCGAGTGCTATCATGTAACTGTTCTTGTCCATCGTATGCAATGTATATTCACTTGCTACTGGATATCATATCCATTCTACCGTCTCTTTTTCCACTTCGCTTGCTGATTTATTTTCCCTATCTACCATTGATTTGAACAGACGGCATATTTGGGGCAATGATGAAGGTATCTTTGCGTGCACTCCTCTTCCTTTTTTTTTTTTTCGTTCCATGTTCCAATAGTTATTTACTGTCTGAGGATGCTTTCTTCTTAAGCATTGTTTCTTGTCGTGATTTGTAGGTCAACCTAGTTAACGATGGACCAGTCACCATGCAGCTCGATTCATTGCAATCCACCAGGTGAATGCGACATAATTATTGGTGATTTAAATGGCATTAGTAGACCAATTTAAAAGCATCTGCTGTTAAAGCTGACAAGACATTGTCATCGTCCATCATTTTCAGGAATGCTCAGTCTGCAGCCGAATAGTCGGGAAAGTAGTTATGTTGAATGATATCCAAATCTCAAATTGTAGAATTTTTTGGACGTAATGGCAGTAACGATGTGATCAGTGAAAACATACCCTCACCGAACGTACTGGGTTTTGTCTGGCATTATGTGAACTCTCTCTGTATGATCGAGTAGAATAGGTGAAGTGCATGATGCACCCGATAATACAATAAGCTTCATTCGTGGCAATGGGCTGTACCGGGTTACTTCCGTACTCTGTAGCTTTCTTGACTCGAAAGTTTAAGATGCTTGCCGAGGCACTAAAGTGATGCACTTTGGTTTTTCGGAAAAAAGGACTAAAGATGCATATGCTGTAATAGAGCATGCACCCCTATAACATTGTATGTTACTTGCCGTTCAGTTTACCAGGATTCGGTTCCTCTGTGCCCGGGGTCCTGGCCCCCGGACTCAGGTGCCCCGGACTTCTCGAAATGCAATTTATATATTGTGTAGGATACTTGTTTGTCGACTCGAAAGGTTTGAGAAGGGACAAACCGAAGCATCAAAGTGACGCTTTTCATTTCTGGAAACAAGACTCACAAGTAGTATAGTTTGTAAGGCGTGCACACTCGTAAATCATAACAAGGTACAATATCTGCCTGTCCTGCCCCTGGGTTCCCCATGGCCGGACCTGGGTCTTGGGTGCTGGACCGAAATTGCCCGGAGGCTGGACCTGGGTCACTGCTTGCCAGACCGGAGACTTGCCTATGTACCTGCGCACCTGATGTTGATCCCACTATAAAAGCATGTCATGAAATTTCTCAGCTATATATGCCGATGAGCGGGACTCATGTTGGGACTCATTTTCTGTATATATAAAAAAAAAATTGTTCGATGAGAATGTTTTTCATTGGAAAGCAATTTTATGGGAACAAGGCAATATCACCGAGATTCCGTTTCAATTTTGTACGTCTATTTTGGGACTTTTAGATTTTGAGAATATGTGATGGAAGGACCAAATTAGGGGGAAAAGAAAGAAAATAAGCTTGAGTGAGGGAAAAACAATCTAGTTTGAGGACCATATTCCAAATTGTTGCTAGACAAGAGACCAATTTGTCACTTCATCCTTAAACCTGTCAACTGAAAAGCAATTCTTCTCTAAACTGCAGCAACAAGGAAATTTGAAAGGAAAGAAGATATGGATCGGTCTCTTATTAACATGGGATGCGATGAATATGCAGTACATGGCAATCATAATCCCCACGACGACCCAAAAAGAAAAAGGACAGAGACTGTTCAGGCATAATTTGAAGGCAAAACGCTAACATGAAAGGTTATTCGTATGAATTTGTCCAAGTGGAGAATATAGTAAAAATTGCGACAACTCTTCAGAAAGTCTGGGGGGTGATACAGGGCAATTCTGTTCATTGCTACGATTGATTGACAGGATGGGCAGTGGCTTCAAACAAGGCTGCTTTCCCTGTTGGTAAGATCTCCATCTGCCTGTCCATGAAAGTTGCGCATTCGATGATGAGGATGACTGTAGCATCGACAGAGCGATAACTGTGGTGCTATTGTCATTTGACTTTGACTCTGTCCATTTATAATGAGATGCATGCAGATGAAAATTGAAATGGAAACTATTTTAGCTAAGCCTAGGGAGATGCTCACTCATCCAGTTTTTTTTTAAGCCATCAAAAGCAGAGATCATATTCTTGCATATTTCCATCAAGAAGCAGTCTACGACGTCTCCGTTGTGTTAGAATATATTTTTAATATATATTTAATAGTAAATTTTATTAATTGTTATTGTTAATTGGTAAAATAAAAAAATATATACATTTTCCTAATTTTAGTCAGATATGGGGCTGGATAGTGTGAGCCGAGATAAATGTAATCTTTAATGAGGGAATATGTTTCATTTCCTATAAATAGAACTCAAGTACCTCTTCTAAATCCTAATATCCACATAACCCCACATATATAATTGTCTATCTGTCTCATTGAATCCAGTGATAAAGATGTTTCATAGAGTAGCAGCTCTTGAGTATCGGATTCTTGTAATTTCGCATTAATAATGATGAATCCGAAACAAGGTGCGTCAATTCTTTAACTCTATGGATTAAGTATTCGTGTATCTGTACGTGTGTATCTTGACTCGCTATATACGGATGAAATATGCAGCTTACATGTGGTATCAAAGCTTGCGGGTATTAGATCTCGAATCACGTTTTGGCTAATTTTCATGTGAGTCGACCCAATGAAAGATTTTGATTTGCTCAAGATTTTCGTTTACAAGTTAGAATTCGCTCAAATCTAGGTGTTTATCTTTTAAAGATTTGACTTCATGGATTATCTATTATACGCAACAAGAGAAAGAATTTATCCATCACTAAAGACAAAAAATAAAGGGACGCGTGATATAATGTGCTAATTTGTAAAGAAAAAAAATTCCGTTGTGCGTTGGATTGTGGTTTTAGTTTCGTTGACCAAATCCAATTAGTACATGGGGCTTCTTGTATGTGCGCATGAAAGACTCCAATTAAAAAAAAAATTATCGATATATCTTACGCTATGAACTTTCGATTGGAAAATGTTTACCGCGGCCACATCGCCAGTCATCACCATGCATGCTAAACTTGGGCCCGCGCGTGCTCGGCATGTGCAGGTTGACGTCACGTGACATCACTCAAGCTCGGGTAACTCGACTCAATTTGGTGACCCGATCCGACTTGTGAACCCGACTTGACCAGTTGACTATTGACTTAGGCCATTCGATCGAAACGGTCGATGACCGTTCTGGCCAAATCGCATGACCTAGTTTGTTGTTTGGTTAAGGGGGTAACGATTAGATCGGATAAACCAGTCGAACAACCGATTTTCAGTATCGGCTGAAACCGAACACATGCGATGCACGTGTCACTGCGTGGGGAATATGTGCAGAAAAGACACACATGATGCGTTCGAGATATTTTAGGTATCGACATGCTCGTATCTCATGCTCTACAAGGTAATATTTTTATTTTACATGTTTGTTATTTTCATGGATGGAAAATACGTACGGAACGCCAAATACGTGTGTATTTTGAGGGTATTTTTGAAGTTTTTTCTGGTATTTCTATAAGGGTTTGTGAAATACAGGTACAAACTTACATGAAAGTACCACATGCAATTATGTGGAGCATGATTTATCAATTACATGTTTATGATTTGACATGTATTGTTGTGCGTATCGATAAAATTAGCAAAGCGTGTAATTTTGAGGATGATTGCCCATAATTTCTAAAATTACATGCATATAATAAATGTAAAATATAAAGTTATATCCCAATTTAAGGTAAATTCAGTTAAGTTGTAACCGTCAAAGCGGCACGCTTGATTGAATTTAATAAATAACATATTAAATAATATTGGGATGTCTCCTGTTTTAATGCGTAGTTATACTCCCAAAGTAGATAATTGCGTATTCTTGCAGGAGAGTTACATATACAACATATGGTTGATGATTGATTGGTCTAAGTGCTATCATACACCCAAAGTTGGTGATTAACGAAAATTGAAATAAATTCTCATGGCCGTTGTAATATAGAGAATATACAACTGCATATTATGTTTTCTGCCCAAAGGTGATTATATGATGATATATTTATCTCTCAAGTGAAATTTCACATTATGCTAATTAAAAATATTGATATTTTTTCAATCACTATTTTTGTGAACGACAACTCTGTTATCATTAAGAATTGAGATTCATACGAGTTCAATTTTTTAGAATTGAATAAGGATTTTCTGTTTATAAAAGATTAGTAAATATTTTTATTGCTCTTGTCAAGAAAGACCCGTAGTTCTCAGTTTCATTAGTGAGAACTTTCAAAAGCATTATATGATTATTGGGTAAAGAGCGATTGGATTCAATTGTTTGATATAAAGCGATCTATTAAATAACACTGTTAAATAAACTACACTGTTAAATAAATGAATGAAACCTTTGAAGCTTTGAAATTTTATCTCATATATTACTAAAGAGTAGTACATATATGTAATGACCCCTCAACATCAGGTGTGATGGTTCTATTAATATTAAAGATTATGTCTTAAAGATGGTGGAATTGCATATTGAGCGATTATGAAATAATACTCATAAAGAAATAATAAATCATCGGTCATTTTGACCGCTTAAGTCTATTGAAATCATTCTTTGAGAAAGATGGTTACCGCTAATTCTTTTATAAGAAGAACGGTTACATAAAGAAAGACTATAGTTGATACAAAAACTTTGTTATCAAAATATGAGCATAAAGTGATGACTCTTTGGTGTTGATTTGTGAATTTATTTTATCTAAAGTGACATCCAGTTTGTGATGACTAGATAGCGATACAACATATTATGTTGCGTTTACCATATAGGAATTCATAAACTGAAAGATACCAAATTAGGACGAATCAAACTCATTATAGAAACAATTATAAATTTGATGTTGAATTGATGGGAATATCATTCCGGATTTTGGTTTTAATGTGATATCAAGAAATATAGTTTATGTATTCTCCTTAAAGGCAGAATTTATTTTCCGTATCAAGTTTGGACATGTGTAATTAATCTTTTGAGATTTCAAATAAAACAATTATTATTTCTTTTAATTAAAATAAAGTTGGGTACTACTATATGTCCAATGGATCGTATATATTATGTTTATCTCCTAATGAAAAATACGTCGCTTATACAGCTGAAACGTTGTTTACAAAAAATCTCTGTTTAAGGAACAATCATGCGCATTATGAAATAAATTTCTTAGTCACATCAGTAAAAAAAAAAAAAAGCAGAAAAATTGATAAAATCAAGCATCTGCTTAAGTGATCCAAACACATGTGTAGATTGAAGCAGAGGTAAGATAACTAAGATAATGATGAAACTATAATCAATAATTATGACCTATTAAAGGTCATTTATATTGGTATAATTGGATCCCATATGTCGATATTGTGTATAGTTTTTTTAATCACATTTAAATGATGAATTTTCTCTATATGTGTTTGTACTTGATTAAAGAAAGGTTTAATTTTCGTGATAAGTTTAACTTTTTTATGACTATAGTCAATAAACTTAAAACAAAAAAAAAATTGTCGGATTTGATCAAGGTTACATGGCAATGCTTAATAGCTTAAAGAGACATTTTACCGAATACTTAAAAAGATATTGGGATAGTGACTTAGTTTGCTATTCTTGATGTTTTTGAACAGAAAGGTGTGGTCGAAAGTCAAAATAACACCATATAGATATGATGAAGAGTATGATTTGTAAACCAATTTATATGACTTTCGTGGGGTAAAACTTTAAAAAATAACCTATTATGTTTCTATCAAAAGTATTTCATTGATTTCTTTTGAGACATAGATTGGACGTTAATCTAGTTTAAACTATATTAAGCTTTGAGGTGTTCATGCAGAAATAAAGTTAAATAATCCGACATTGGATAAATTGGATTCCAGAACCACTCAGTTTTATTTCGTACCTTACTTAGTTCATCTAAAGGGGTATTGATTTATCATCCCAAAAGAAAAACAAGAATTGTGGAATTACAGATAGCTAAATTGCCAAAGTTTGATATAGCCGAATAAGGGTAGTTGCTCACAACTATTAAAGGTACTGGTGTGGTAGGAACCATTGTGTCATTTTATCTGTCTATATAGATTATCATAAAGCATTTTAAGTTACGGTTTGATTCTGTTGGGGTTCAGACTCTTGTTATTAAGATAATTACTGATAAAGTTTATCAGATCCTACAAGCACAGAATAAAGTTTAAAGCAGCTCCCCCTAATAGATCTATTGGGCAGAGATGATCAGTTGTACTATCACACTAAATAGTCTATCCATAAGGGCATGACTGCAAAATCGACTATATAATTAATCTAGTAATTTATACAGTTGCTATTTCTTATTCATAATTAGAATTATGGTTGGGTGCATTGTAAATGAGATACAGACTATGAAACATACAGTGTTTGAAAGTTTATTAGCATGCTTCAAGATCACAAGTCCATCTACTGTAATTGGGTGTACAATACTTAAAAGGGCTCAAAATGAAAGTTTTTAAGTTATTGTATCTGATTACTTTTTAATTAGTGCTTTGTTTAAGAAGTTTAAAGATAGATTGATAGTGAAATTTTTCGCTTATAAAGAATGAGTAGACTTAAAATAATTTTTATTTAGTCTCTCATAAAATTTTTTTGAGTGATTAAGATATTAATAGCTCATTATAATAAGGAGTTTTATCATACAGATATTGAAACTTATTCTTAATTGGATACTTTGAAGAAGTCTATATTATGTAACTTGAAGGTTTTGCAGCAGATGATCCAGACAAACTCGTGCGTAAAGAAAGAATAATCTCATATAAATGTCATGGAATACAATTTGATCATGTTAATGGGTAATTTGGACTAAAAGGTCTGTTTATGAGTTTAAGTAAGCTTTTAGATAATTGTTGCTCAAAGTTTCATGGTATTGCTGTTATATTCTGTTCAGTCAAGAGCAAAGTAAATTAGTATATATACTACAAGATCAGTGAGAGGGATTTATTTTCCTTGTATTCAATGCAGACGATATCTTGTTTAAAAGTAATTTTCTTGGATTATTACATAAGGTGAAGCAGATATGGTCGAAACATTTTTTTACGTGAAGCAGATATTGTCGAAGCATTATTATGATGGGGAGTTCGTTGGTGGTGACGGTGAGAGGCGGCGTCGCTGGAAACGGCTGGATCGAAGAAAAATCGGATCGATCTCCAAAACAATGCACCGAGGATCTCGGGGCCGATTACGGCGGTCAATCAACAACAGGGTTAGGTTGAGGGTGTCGAGAGGAGACTGAGGAACGACGCTGAGGTGGTGGGTGCTGGCGGTGGCGCTGGAGACGGTTGGAGGAAGCCCCGACGTTCTCTGGTCAGTGGAGGCTCAAACAGGGGCTGGGTTCCGTGGATGTTTCTCAACCGTCTGGTGGCCGACAGCGGAGACGGAGGGGTTGCGAGCGACGGCGACGAAGGGCTAAGGGTTGTGGCAGTGGTGATCGGTAGTGGTGGTGGCGAAAATCGCCGGGGGAAGGAGGAGGACGGATGAGTCGATCAGGGGGCTCACGATCAAACCAAACAGAGAGAGAGAGAGAGAGACATGAGAAATGAGGAAGGGGGTCCATTAAGAAGACTTTTGGGGCATTTTTGCCTTTTTTGTGCATTATTGAGGGGCATTTCGATAATTTCGCAAATCGAGACTGAATTGAATTTTTGGTACACTAGACGAAGGGTATTTTGGTAATTTCATAGGTTAGGCTCGGTCGAGATTAAGCTTGGACGCAAAGATTAAAATCATAATTTGCAACGGCTAATAAATTCGAAGCCTAATCTAAACTGATTGAAATTTCAGAATTCGTCCAATTATCGTATCTTCAGTTCTTGCGATCCAAAATATTTTATCAACTGAAATTCCATTCAATTCCTTTTAATTGAATTCAGGTACTTTACTAGAGGTGAATTTTCGGAGCGTTACAATTTAAGTTCCAACAAATAATTCTCGAGTGTAAATTAGTTTCTACTCTTGAGTGTGAGGTTTGTGAACTTGGGAAACACCATCGTATTTCTTTTCCTACTCGCAGTGATTCTCGTGCGTCTGCTTTTCTTGAACTTGTTTATTCATATATTTGGGGACCCACTCATATTGCTAGTAGAAATGGTTTTAACTACTTTATTATTTTTGTGGATGGTTATTCTCGTCTAACATAGTTCTATTTGCTTCATGATCGTTCTCAATTTTTATCTATTTTTCAATCATTTCATCGTGAAGTCACTAATCAGTTTAATACATCCCTTAAAATTTTTCGAACTGATAATGCTCTCGAATACTCACAGAAATCACTTTCGTCATTTTGTTGTAATCTTAGCATTATACATCAAACAAGTTGTACTTATACACCTCAACAGAATGGTGTGGTCGAGAGAAAAAACCGTCATCTTCTAGAAGTTGGTCGTTCACTCTTGTTGAATATGCAGGTCCCAAAATCTTTTTGGAGTGATACTATCCTTACCACGTGTTAACTAATAAATCGTATGCCTTCCACTGTTCTCAATAATTAGTCACCGATCAGTATTGTATTCGCCGACAAATCATTATTCTTTCTTACCCCTCGCGTCTTTGGGTGTGTCTGTTTTGTTCATAACTTATGTCCAGATGTTGAGAAATTATCCTCTCGTGCCACCAAATGTGTTTTCTTGGTTATTCACATACTTAAAAGGGATATCATTGTTATGATCCTATGACTTGCACACAATATGTCAGTGTTGATGTTACTTTTTTCGAGGGCACATCATATTATTCTACTGAGGGTAAAGAGTTTTCAACTGACATTGTAGTTGATCCTTCTATCTCGCAATTATCCCTTTAGACTCCGTTATTCCTCTTGCATCTCCTCTCTCGCAAGTATATCAGCGACGAAAGAAATCTACAACACTACTAGTTTCCAGCTCTTCCATGCCCTCAGCCCAATCTATATCATTGTCTCCTGGTCCAGACGATATTCCGATTACCCTTTGCAAAGATACTCGTTCTTGTACACAAAAATCCTCTTTTGTTTACCCTATTAAGCGTTATGTGTGTCTCTCACATCTTCTTTCCCCATTATATGACTGTGCTCTATCATTACATACTCACACCATTGCTACCTCTACCACCGAGGCCTTGTCTCACCTTGAGTGGAAGAGCGCTATGGATGTGAAAATGGAAGCTCTAGTGTCCCGCCAAACGTGGGCTTTAGTTAATCTTCCTCTTGGAAAAGATGTGGTGAAATGTAGGTAGGTGTACACTGTCAAGTATAACCCGGATGGTTCAGTGGAGCGTCTTAAGACCCGACTTGTTGCTAAAGGTTTTACTCAAACTTATAGGGTGGACTATTTTGAGACTTTTTCTCCAGTAGCACGTCTCAATGCTGTGTGTGTTATCATATCTCTTGTTGTGAATTTTGATTGGCCATTATATCAACTAGATATGAAGAATGTTTTTTTTTTTATGGTGATTTGTCAGAGTAAGTATACATGGAGCAACCTCCTGGGTATGTTGCTTAGGAGGAGAATCATAGTAAAGTATGCCGACCGCATAAGGCCATTTATGGATTGAAATAATCTCCAAGAGCATGATTTGAGAAATTTTAGTTTAGTGATTTCCAAATGTGGTTTCCACCCGTGTTATTCTGATCATTCCGTTTTTATTCGCAAGAAAGAATCGGGTGTGGTCATTCTTGTTGTGTATGTAGATGACATAATTATTTTTGACAGTGATGCGATTGGCATTTCTGAGGCCAAATCTTTTCTTCAGTAGCAGTTTTAGACTAAAGACTTGGAAGTTCTTAGTTATTTTCTAGGTATCGAAGTTTTACGAAGTAAGAAATGTATAAATTTATCTCAGCGAAAGTATATTATTGATCTTCTGTCTGAAACTGGTACACTAGCATCCAAGCCAGTAGATACTCCTATGGATCCAAATCAGAATTTTGGAGTTGATGATGGGGATGACATTGAAGATAAGCATCAATATTGGCGTTTAGTTGGGAAACTAATTTATCTTATCGTTACACGTCCAGACATTTCCTTTTCTGTTGGTGTTGTGAGTTACTTTATGGAATCACCCAAGAAATCTCATTGGAATGCTATTTGTCGCATTCTTTAGCACCTTAAAGGCTCTCCTGGTAAGGGACTTATCTATAAACCAAATGGCTCTTCTACTCTAATTGGTTATTTTGATGCTGATTGGGCTGGGTTAGCATGTGATCGGCGGTCTACGACTGGATATTGCACTTTTCTTAGTGGTAATTTGATTACCTGGAGAAGCAAGAAGCAAACTATCATTGCCAGATCTAGTGCGAAGGCTGAATATTGTGCCATGGCATATACGTTGCTGAATTATTGTTATTGAAATCCCTTCTCAAAGAGCTTGGATTTTCTACTAATCAATCTATTGATATGATGTGCGATAATCACGCAACTATATATATTGTTGGGAATCCTGTATTTCATGAGCGAACTAAACATATGGAAGTTGACTGTCACTTTGTTTGTGATGCGGTGAAGCAAAAGTTGGTTGCTACTCCTTAGGTTGCTTCTAGAGATTAGTTTGATGATATGTTCACTAAAGCATTGTTTCGTCCTACCTTTGTTAGTGGTTGTACCAAGCTCAGCATGGGTAACCATATACTTCAGCTTGAGGGGGAGTATTACGTTAGTTTAGTATTTTATAGGTTTTATTCTTTTTACCTACATAGGGGCATTATGGTCATTATACAAGTTACATTATATATTGCAATAGGTAGAGGGGAAAAACAATGCAGAATTTCAGAGCAGTTTTGGCTTTAAAATTGTCTCCTTCTTCTCTTCTTCTCTCCTTTTTTTTATTCTCTCTTTCTCCTTCCCTCTTTCCTTCTTACCGCAGGTTCTCAAATTAGCATCATGACAGTACCCTTTCTGACAAAATCCTTCTTCAGAAAGCTTGAGAGCTCTAGCAGCCCAACTCTGCCGCACACCCCACCCCCTCCGCCAAACCAAAGAAAGAAAAGAACGAACAACGCCCACAATACCACCCCAAATATGTGCATCCCTACGTAAGAGGTAGTGACAGTCCCATATTGGTACCTGAAGATATGGAGACAGGATCTCATTATTGTAAGTCAGTTCGTCTAGTATTATCTCCAGCAATGGAGATCTGCACCGAATCCAATGGTTAATGCATTCTTAACGGGTAAACGGAATAACCAAACCAAGTTGGTTTATAAGGTGATTAAAACTGGGAAACATGTACCTAAAACCATCAGCTCCTGTAGTACAGCCTTTCTTATCTGCTTGGCTTTTCAAGCTCCATAATCTAAAAGAACACAAGTCAGCACGTCAAGTAGAAAGCACTGCTCGAAGTCCACAAACAGTAAAAAACAATTACCATTGTCATAAGTTTCTGCATAGCTGTGCAAGTATTGTCCAAAGCCTCGAGTGAAGCAATTACCAACGAAGCGTCACAAACTTCAGATTAAACTCTGGAAGGATAAGATTATTACCAAGTCCAGCGCAAAGTTGCTGCAACTCACACAAAACCTTGTAAAACCCTTCCCCTACCGCTACTGCGTCGTGGAACAGAGGATTCTTTTTTTCTGTCTAAAAGACAAATTAGAACAAGCGCAAATGAAGACATTGCTATTGTTGGCTTAAGAAGGAGTAATTTAGCAGATATAGAAAATACCAAAAGCATGCTCAGCAAAGACTCCCTTATGACCGTCCAATCCGTGGTTTCTCTTAAGCCTTCACTATGGGGCACAAATGCACAAATTAATCGGATTAGGATGAGACAGGAAGTCTTACCTTTATAAACATTTCTGCGAGATGAAAAATCTCCTTGAAGAAAATTGATGAGATACTGGAGCAATAACATATTTCTCAGAGACTGCAGTCAAATAAGACAAGGAAAACCAATATTTCAAGATCTCATTCAAGCAATAGAGAACCTGTTATCGCGTTAAACACAAAAATCACACTCGGAGTAGAGCCATAGAGAACAAAAATAAATTGGTGTCTGGCATAAACAGCAAAGAGGATTGAAGAGTCAGGATATTGGAACAGATATAAGTATTTAAGATCAAATAACAGTGTAGTGTGACTGTTACCAAATTAATTCTAGAACAGGAGACATTAACCAAAAAGAGTATACCGTGTCACTAAAGAATTACCTCCATTTTCCCTTTTTAACCAGAGTTTCTGAATAGTGACTGGCACAATTTTCCGGCGATAGAAGAGAAAAGAGGCTCATGATCATTTGTAAATTTATCTTCAGCTCAACTTACCGCTTCAGTTTTTGATTTTGCACACAAAAGTTTCACCAGAAACAGGGTTTCAAGAAGCAAAGTGCCTAAGGAGCTAACAAGTAAGATACGTGATGTAAAATAGATCAAGCTTTTCCTTTTTGTTCGTTTTGTTTTTGAGCTTTATTGAACTAAGTCAATTTATTATAAGCAGCAGATGGATATACTTCATAGTTCAAACTCTCCCCAAAATGAAATGGTCGGTAGTAAACGCAACTTTGTAAGCATGATTTACCCACATGGCATACCATCTACTCACCAAAGCAAGAGAGTTCGGTTTAGTTAACATAGCACTGAAAATAAAATAGATAAGCAGACCTCCATATCAATTACTCGATAATTTGTCCCATCCACCAGTGTAAATAGGGCTTGTATCAGAAGATCAAAACCCTGCAGTGATGGATTGAAGAGCTTTGACTAACTTTGGCAAGGTTTATGGACCACTTAAGAAGAAACTTTGAACAAATGCCAGAAGGTTAACCAAAAACAAGCTCAATCACCACCAAAGCCGTGATAAAAGAACTCACATTTGCAATCATGAAAGTGCAACGGCACTTACAATCATCTACATGAAGTATGAAAAAAAAATGCTTTATTCTTCTTAGTTTGTCCTAGGATTTAGAAAGAGTAGAAGAAAAACAGAAGGAGAGATTGCCATTATGTCTATCCAACCAGAACCTGGTTTTATGAGGAAGTGGAACGTAAATATACATCTGTAGCTGGCTAGCATTTTTAATCTATCACATTCATATGCATGTTTACACAATTCAAGGTCTAGATACATCTACCATTAAATGCATTTCAGTTCACAAGCGGGTTGCATAACTAATAACTATTGGAGCCTCAAACCTACAGAAAGTGTTGAGAGCAACAAAACAAAAGGAATGTCACTACTGCAAGAGAAGATATCGCATAACTTTCAAATCAATCAATCCAGAGAAATGAAAAGGGAACAGATCAGCCAACATACATAAATTCAATCATTTTAAAGTACCATAAAAATGAATGTCGCGAAGCATCTATTAAATTCAACTCACGGACGGGTCAAGTGGTCCACAAGCGTTTTCGTTAACTGCTGCTCTCCCGCTCGTAGCCCTGTCTGAAGCAAGAGACAAGCGAGAACAAGCCTGTTACAGAGGTGTTGGTTTAGCAATTGAGGGGGGAGAGAGAGAGAGGGAGGGAGAGGGAGAGTACTAGTACCTCCTTCAGCACTTCAAGCGCACGTTGAGCAGCTGAAGATGATTCGAAAGTCCCCCCAGCAGATGCGCACAAGCGGGAATAGCGCTTCAAATAGAGCAAATTCAGAACTGTGGTCATCCAAAATGAGTACATCAATACACAGAGTGGCCATTGACCTTTTCCAACTCGTTAAGAAGTTCGAAACTTGCCATGAGAATCCGAAAGATAGCCTCCAACATTTTGCTGTCGCCACCAAATTTAAAGGAACTCACAATCAACTTAATGGGCGGCCAAAAGCAAAGTACTAAATCGTCAGGAAACCTCTGGTACTCATGAAAGGTAACGAGCGACGCAAATGTAGTGCAAAGAAAGAAACCAAGCTGAACGACACACCAGACAGAATCAAAAGGTGACTCCGAAGGACTAAAGACTTGTTAGTCGATCTTAGCTTAACATTAACACGAGCAAGATCCCAATTTCAAGATCCAGTACAACGACAATCACAGAGAGGGAGGGAGGGAGATCAATGGGGGATCACTTGGTCGGAGGAGTTCCATTTTCTGCAACGACTGAGGCACCGCGAATTGCTTCGAGGAAAGCAATGCCTAAAACTTTTCAATTTCCCAGAAAAGAACAATCATAATCATCAACACTGAAGCTCGTACGCGAAGTCCAAACAAAAAAACGCCGCCGATTTTCAAAACATGAAGGTGGAATCGTCAATCCAACAAAAGAAAGGCGTGAGCTTCTCGGAAAGAGAACACGTACGATCGTCGTGAGAGTGGCGAGGGTCGCTGGACTCGAAAGCATCGAGGATCCCCAAGGTGTACTCTTCGACGCCCGCTCTTAGTCTGGTGCTCCTTTTGACACTACCATCACTGTCCTCGTCTCTTGCCATTGCCGTTCCCCGAAGCTTCTGGTCTTCTTGCAGAGAGGGACAAAAAAGGGACATTCCGTTGCCGGGACTTGAACCCGGGTCTCTCGGGTGAGAGCCGAGTATCCTAACCAACTAGACTACAACGGATTTTGCAAACTTTTACATACATAAGATATTAAACAAAGATAGCGGAAGCTTATTTCTCAGACATGGACGATTGGGAAGACACGGTCGGAGAGACCCATGATTCGGTTGTTACGAAGATTCAGTACCAACAGGCACGACGAGTTCTTGTGAGATGGTGGGATGTCTCCTTGCCAAAGAAAAGAAATAAATTTCTGCTCAATTTCCATGATCACTTTCTTGAAAAGCAGAACTTTACACAAGCGATTGGAATTGCGTAGCAAGTAGCGACACTGAAGAAATTAAATGGGACTGTCCTGCGATGACACATATTGCATATTTTCATGATAAATTATCGCATATATTTATGATAAGCTATCGCTAATTTTATGATAAGTTATCGCCTATCTTACGACTAGACTGACTAGTAGTAGTACTGATCTATTAATATCTGCTATTTTTGCCGAATAATGCAGTGGTAGGCGGTCTTTGACGCAAATAAGTCTCTGCGTTTTATCCATGATAGAGAAAGTAGCGATTTTAGATTAAAAGTCAATATACTTTATATTTAATGTAGGTCTGGAAATATAAGATTTTCTAGATTTGATTGCTGATATTGATAAGTTCTTCGATTATATGGATACCTCGAATGTCTCAGGTGAGCTTCAAATCCTATAGGCCCTTGCACGCAAGAAACGATATCATTTGTGACGGATTCATGCCAACGCGCGGAAAAGTTTGAAATCTGATGTACAAGGTTTGTTACGTGGATAGCGTAACAGGACCCACAAAGTTAATAATGGAGATGGGCTTATCTATTTTGTTTCTAGATCATGCAATAATTTCTCGTTATCCTGCCTTTGTTCTTCTTCTTCTTCTTCTTATTTTCTATTTGCAACATCCATGCCAATCCCTTCGGCTATTGAGTCCAAGAGAGAAGCCCCACTAGGCCATTGGGCCAAAAGACTAATCTTATGATCATTTGGTGCTAATTGAAGTTGAATAAAATATCTGCTATGAGTTGGGACTAGCTGTTACTTCCAACAAATGTCAATTGTTGAAGACAAAGTATAATTTCTCAGAAAGAGACGTTTCTTATGTGATTGTTGAGTAAGAACCAGATCCTCTCCGCGTTTGACAAAGTGAAAAATCATTTCTTTCGCGCTGAGTCGTAATCTAGTCAAAGGCTTCTCCGACTTGCGAGTATCTGATCTCATCTAATTGGTGCCTAAGGAGAAGTCGAACACCAGAGAGCCCACAGAACCTTTCGCGACCGTGACGGCGGCATGCTTCGACACAGATGATGGTGTCTGGATCAATGGCCACGCGTTTCCATCCATCCCAATCCGTTACACATTGAATATACGTGCCAGCCGCATACATGGATCGCGATGACTTCTTCTTGAGCAACAAGCAAGTAGACTCCAATCCCATTTCTCTCGGCTATTCGATTGTTTAAGGTATCATCAAGCGTGAGCCCTTATTCTATGTACTAGGAAGATACATCAGCTTAGCAGCAATTAACTTGGCTGGTTGTTGAAATTATACAAGACAAAAAAAGACAAGTTAGACCCACCAATGGGTAATTCAGTTGGTAAGGGCGCACATGAGATTGTGTGGTTGGGCGCACTAATCTCAAGTTCGATTCGATTCCCTAAATGAGCAACTGTGATCTAAGTGGGGGTCATGGTGGTGGGTTGTTGTGCTAGTATTCCTTAAGGGGAATAGTCGAGGTGCGCGCAAGCTGTTCCGGACACCTTAGTTAAAAAAAAAAAAAAGACAAGCTAAAATATATGTTCAATGAAATGTTAAAGGGAGATACATCATGAGATGTAGGAACCTTAAGAAGGAAAGCATCATTTAAGAAACCGCAAAACCCAGCTTTTGCAATTCAGATTAACTTCTCTCTTAAACATTCTGCATTTCACACAATAGATGACATCTACACATACATTGAGCCTCGGAAATGACAAGATAGACCACAAAAGTCAAAAGTGTGTTCATGAAGAAATTGTAAACCTGCATTGCTGTGTCCCAATACTCATAATCTCCATGAATTTAGCAGGTCAATGAACTGATGCGCAAGCTTTCCCAGCTGGATCCTCCATTAGTCAACCCCGAAACATGGACATATTTAAGCTGTCCACATCGTATTTGCACATGAAATAGCTCTACATTTCTCAATCCTAGATATAAATGCCCGCCATTCGATACCCGGCTTGAAAAATGGACGAAAACCGAAACCGCGCAGCGGCTGGGGAAATCCTGGAGAACGTCTGGGCGAGCTTCATCGGCCAAAGTCCATTGGAACCGCCCGGAACGTGGGAACGATTGCCCGGTCTCGACGCAAGAACTGGGCCGGCGGGGATGTTGCAAAGGCTGCCTAGTTTAGGCAGGTGGGTGTCGATGGGGTCCGAAGCCTGGGAAGAAATCCTAAGTGAGATCACTCCTGGAATGGCTCAATCAGATGTTAAAGACAGGACAAGCGGCTCATGCTCCGAAGCTGAAATGAATTCCTTGGAGGGCAACGCGGTGACTGCGCTACACGACCGGGGAGTGAGGAGGCGGCCGTGGGGGAAGTACGCAGCTGAGATACGGGACTCATCGAGAAAGGGGGGCCCGCGTTTGGCTCGGGACGTTCGACACGTCGAGGAAGCCGCTCTGGCTTACGACAAGGCGTCACTGAGAATTAGAGGGCCTAGGGCCTATGTGAACTTCCCAATTAAGCAAGTTGCTCAGGACACGGGCTGCCAGCACAGTGTGTCGGGTAATTCGGCCACGATCTCTCGAGGAACGGGCGGTGATCGCACGTTGCCGAGCCGTGGAGAGAAAGTCGTCAACACGGGAAAGAGGGCGAGGGAGCGGGAGAGATTCGATGGGGTGATGTCGAACGAGGGACCTCCATTGAAGAGGACGGAGAGAATGGGAGAGAGTCGCTGGATTGATGAATTTGACGTTGTGGAATTCGAAGATTTGGGGAATGACTTGCTGGATAGCTTGCTCTCTTGTTTATGAGAACAGAAGGTGAATTTAGTCATCATTGACGAGACGGACTCTTTTGAAGCATGGTCGAGGATAATTGTAACATTTTGTTCGTCTCTGTTGCAAGATTTATTGTCAATTGTTCTTCTGATTCACCTACGTTACGTTGCCAATGTGGTCGATCCAAACTAATCACTCTTCGGGAGATTGTAAAGTTCGCTGGGTTGCTGTTTTTTTTTTTTTGGTCGAAATGAAATTTTCATTCATGAAAGCATCAAAGATAACATAAATCCATGGCGGTGGGTCCGAACACTTTGATTATAAAAAAAAAAAAGATAACATAAGTTATAAGTTTCTAAGCATAAAAGATCCCGTAAAGGTAACAGGGGTACTACTCGATTACTAAATTACTATGGCTCAATTCGGTTAATTTCGAGTTCGCGCAATTCGAGCACTCGATTATCTCGATCTCGACTTTGATAGACTCTTTACTAAAGCAGATTGAAACCCGAATTAAAGTACAATGTATACAACGTTAAACCTGGCTTCTGAGTTCAAGCTTAAATACAATAGAATCTCTTGCTAGCGCTCAACCTTGAAGTTACACGGTAATTTTCTTTCGAGCTTAAAGTTTGAAATTTTTACTTGGACAGATTTTTTTAGGTCAGGCTCCCCTGAAACAATCTGATTGTGCCCCCGAAGCTTTGTGTGGTTGGACTGATGTTGTTGTAACGAATAATTTAAGTGCAGTAAATTTTCATTTATCAAAAAAGAAAGGTACACAATATTAATGTCAGTCCCTTATCACGAAAATTACAAAAAAAGTCCTAAATGTATTGTAATTATATCAATTCAATCTTATTTTTTTTCCTAGCCGCTTTAATTCTAAATCGTTTGTAATTGTGTCAATTCAGTCCATTCGGTGAATTTTGACCTGCCGACGCTGACGTAGACGCCAATAGGCCTGCAACTTAATATTTTAATAATTTTTTGGATTTCTTCGATTTTTTTCCTTTTTCTTTCCAATCCCCTTCCCTGTTCTCGGCTTCCACTTCTTCTTTGCTTGTTCCTGGTTTCATTCTCCGTCATTTCCTGGGTTTCAACTTCATCGAAGAAGAATCCGAACAATCTAGATCCCACGTTCAACAAGACGAACTCGAACACAAATCCCATCGTCTTCGCCTTCGCTCCGCCACCACACCTCCTCACCACAACTGTCGCTGCACTCCCGCCGTGGGTATACGTGTCGAGGGCCCCTGCCCGGATCCACATCATGTACGGTTGCGTGTTCGTCAGACCTTGGCAAGGCACTCCCCGACTTCACCGTAGCTGGGTATGGCAAGGCTTGACCTCTCCAAATCTGGGCTGGCGACGCCAGTCTTTATCCGACCATGGCGAGGTCCGGCCTCGGAATCTCACGCAGTCCATCCATGGCAAGGTTGGCAAAAGGCTTGCCGGTCATTCTTTGGCGGGTCCCAACTGCTAGAGGCGGAACGGGAAAGGGGGAGGGAGAGGTAGAACGAGGAAGGGGAAAATGGAGGAGAAGGGGAAGAAAAATAAAATAAAATAATCATTTGAAATAAAAATTCATCGGATGGACTGAATTGACATACGTACAAAGTGTTTAGGACTGAATTGGTAAAAAAAGTTTTAGTAATAAATTGACACAATTGCAATAGGTTTAGTACTTTTTTGGTAATTTTCCCCTCCCTTACCACGAATTATAATTTATTGCATTGATTTAAATATGAATCACAGTGGAGAGAATTACCAAAAAATGTTATAAACTTATTGTAATTATGTCAATTCAGTCTTAAACATTTTTCTTTTTGCCAATTGAGTTATTAGCAATTTGTATTTGTGCCAATTGAGTCAATTTGGTATATTTTGACAGGATATCGTTCATATGGACACCATCCGTCCTACAAGTTATGATCGGTGCTGATGTGGATAATTTTTAATAATATTTTAATTTTTTATAAATTATTTATTATCTTTTTAATTTTTTTTACCTCTTTTCTTCCCATAGTTGATCACCAAACTGGCTAGAGGCGAGGACCGGCAAGGTTGAAGCAATAGTGAATCAGTTTTGATAGATAAACTTTTTGGTTTGATACATTCAATGAGAATCGTTAGGAGAAGTACATCAAAGTGACAAAAGTTGTGCATAGCATTCTCTTCAATGCTAAAATGTTTCTGCCAGATCACTTAAGTGTCAATTTTTTAAAAAAATAATTGCTCATGTGCCAACTCCACTTTGCTTGGTCGGAAATCCGACATGATATATATATTTTTTTTATTAATGTCTGAAGGCAATGTGGTTCACTAGAGGTCTAGTCATCAATAAAAAAAAAATTCAAATTTATTTAGACTAAAAATTAAAAAGAAAATTAAAATAAGCTTAAAAAAGGAGGGAAATTTTCAAAAAGAAGCTTTAAGTGCCTTCATTTTCTCAAATAAGAGCATGAAGTTGACTTTGTTTCAAAGAAGGCCTAAAGTGTCTTTATTATTTCAAATAAGGGTCTAAAATGAATATTGTTTCAAATAAGAACCTGACATATAATCTAAAAAACGGCTTGACTGACCTATTGATAGAGGCATTTTCGTAATTTAATTATTTTTCTTTTTTTTTCAATAAATTTTTTAAAAACTAAAAGTAAAAAAAAAATTTACAAATACAGGCGAGAGGGGCTGCTACGGCGGGATCACTGGGGCCTCGTTACGGGCCAACGACCCTGCCAACCAGTCTCAAGGGCCGATTGGCCCTTGCCAAAGGAGGGAGAGGGCCACAACCCTCTCTCAAATCTAGGCAAGGGTCGCCGGCCCCC
The DNA here is from genome assembly GCA_028455895.1 of Rhodomyrtus tomentosa. Classification (NCBI taxonomy): domain Eukaryota; kingdom Viridiplantae; phylum Streptophyta; class Magnoliopsida; order Myrtales; family Myrtaceae; genus Rhodomyrtus; species Rhodomyrtus tomentosa. Next base: position 1,708,405 of record JAPCWY010000006.1, read on the forward strand.
ACCTAGGTATGGCCGGGGAGGGGGGGAAGGAGTTGCGGCCCTCTGCAGGACTAGGGTGACGTAACAGGCCATCACGGCTGGTTGTCGGGCCTCGTCGAGGCCCCGACGACTTCGACAGCCATTGCCACCGCCTCATCGACGTTGGGGTGACGGCCACAAGCGGGAGGCAGCCCCTGCCACTTGTATAAGCTTGTTTCATGCCTTTTAAAAAAAAAATTCAGGTTTTTTATTTTTAATTTAATTTAACTAAAATTATATTTTGACGAAAAATCCCTTAATCGGCCGGAGTAATGGTCGGCCGATCGATCGATGAGATTAGGCCTTTATCTGAAACAGTCATGACCAATATAGGCCCTTATTTGAAACAATAAGAGGACTTCAGTCCCTTTTTTAAAATAAGATCAACTTCAGATCCTTATTTGAGAAATTATGAATAGTTGGGACCTCTATTTGAAATTTTCTAAATAAAAAAAAGAAGATGATTGCATTCCGTCGCCGCCTGTGCAACCCCTCTCTCTCTCTCTCTCTCTCTTTAATTTTTTTAGCTCTCGCCGTGTAAAGTCGACCAATTTTTATGGAAAATTAAGTTGCTGTGTGGCTCGTAGGCGGTTCATGAGCAAAGAGAGACGAAAAGAAACGGGCAGCCCAGCCGGTCAACGTCGACGTACCTTTTCTGCTAATTAATCCCACTTAATTAAGCCATGTCACCCAAATTAAGCAGTGCCGTGAGAGGTTTGTCCTTCACCACTCGCATCGCCATCGTTGAAAATTCATGTGGCTGAAATTAGATTTTGACCACAGTGGGTGAGACCCACAAAGAAGATTAAGATCATATTAATATATGATTGGGTTGTGTATTATATTGTAATTGCACGAACGGTTAATATAGGTTGAGCGGAACCTCCCTCGTAGTTTCCCCTCCGCGAAGCAATTCTCGCGCGTGGTGAAGAAAATCTCTATGCAATGCAATTCACAAAAGTAATTTCCGCCGCCTTTTGTGGTAATATCGCCGGTAAAACAAATTCACACTGGGTAATAAAATGAGGTAAAATATAAAATGACATCTCTAAAGAAATGATGATTTTTCTTTAATTTTTATTTATGGTGTGACGTGTCTACCTTCTCCATTGTCATCCCCAAATTGAGAGAAAATATATTTTTTTTCTCTCTTCATCCCAGGAAATACCCTCGATTTTTACGTCCCAAAATTAAGGCGAAATAGTTTAAGGAATTGTTCAGATCCAGATTAACGGAGTTAATATTAAGGGGCAAAAGATATACCCAAAAATAAATTCTTTTGAAATTCATGAAGAAATAATTCTCTATTAAGATTGTTACAAGTTTGGCCCACAAAAGTAGAAGTGTGAACATCATATAGAACAAGACTTTTTCTCTTTGAATATCATAAAAAGAACTCTGAATAACAGGGTTTTGCAGTCAAAATATAGAAAAACATTTCCCCTTTTCTCAATCCAAGCCCCTTATTACATGACAATCAAATGTGGCAATGTTTTCATTTAAAGTCGAGGTATATTTCGACACAAAAAAAAAAGTACATTCAAAGCTTTCGAAAAAGAGAGAGTATATTCAAGCTAAATTAATAATTAAAAAAAGCAGAGCAAAATGATAGATAATTCAATTAAAAGCTTAGAACTGGACTTGTTCGCATTAATTGTACAAAATTATGTAGTCAACGTACAATAACCTGAAAAGACAACTTATGAATCGGCAAACCGAAAACTCTAGCAAGGACAAAATGCACTTTATCTTTGCAATGTCTATACCTTATTGTATTTGCAAAGTATGTTCAATACGGTCCTTTCGATTTTTGTCTTAGTACAGATCGATAGACATATAATCATCCGGAGTTCGACCGATCCCGTGATTTTGCTCGTCATTTAGAAAAAATGGAGCACACATTGGGCCACATTGAAAATCAAGATGACTCAAAAAAACAAATGTTCGTGAAAAACTTATGCTTATCCTAACTCCCGAGAAAATAAAAACTTTTGTCCCATGCTCCATGGCACATGTTACCCGCAAAGAGTTGTGAGTCAGTGACCAGAGAAGACGCTCAACCTCAGAACACATCCATTATCTTCTCAAGGTGGTCCGTGGCCACATCCCGAGACGCTCCTCCGGCGGCTACGCTAGCCTCCAAGTCCGACGTATGCGTCTCGCCTCTCGCGTTGGAATTGGCCGAGCAGGAGCTCCGGCGCCTCTCCATCGGCAGCGACGCGGACACCATTTCCGCCGGAAAGTTAAGCAGGGCCTTGGCCCCGCGCATCCGGAACGCCGCCTGGTCGTAAGCCAACGCCGCCTCCTCAGCTGTCTCGAACGTCCCTAGCCAGACCCGGGCCCCGTGTCGTGCCGAGTCCCGGATCTCAGCCGCGTACTTCCCCCACGGGCGGCGCCGGACCCCTCGGTAGTGCTTCTTCACGATGCCACGGGACGGCTCGAGGGCGCCGCCGCCCCCTGGCGCCGACCTGGACCGGTTCGGATGCGGGAGGGACGAGCTGCTTTGGGACGAGGCCTCGTTCAGGACGTGGTAGATGACCATGTCTTGAGAATCATTCTCGTTGAGAGGGAGTTCTTCGAATTGGAATGGGGGAACCATGGAAGACAGCAAAAGATGTTTAAGAGTGAGTTCGTGTGTGTGTCGAATATATTGCTGGGGATTGAAAGAAGGGTGGAGAGAGTTTGAGTCCAAGTTGGTCTTAAGGAATATAAATTCAAGGGGAAGGCAAAGGGGTTTTGTCTTGTTGGGACAAGATTGGAAGAGGAAGGTGAGAGGAACCAGAGAGGGAGAGCGAGAGAGAAGAAGGTGAAATGCACATTTCAAGACAATAGTGTATTTAGGCAGCTCAAATCATTGGAGTATTTATAGCGTAGTGTAAAAAAAGTCTTGATGATTTGAGAAAATGGGTATTTACAACTAGGGGTGTCCAATGGAAAAGGTTTTTCCGGAAACCGAACCGGACCACCTGAAAATTAGGCCCGAGAGTAGGTTCTAATTTTTGAGATCTAGTTCCTAATTACCAATGAAGACCCACCTGGGAACCGGATCGATTTTGAAATTGATTTTTAGCTACTTTTAAAAACAAAACCCTAGTCTCGCTCGCCCTACCTCATATATTTTTGGTGGATTGTAATTTATATTGCTCATGTTAGGGATTGTTACTTTTGGTAGATAACGACTTTTATTATTCATTTTTTTTTTAGTTTGAATCGTTTCATTGCTACTCATATTATTTTGCTGAAAAACGAAATTAGAAAAAAAAAAAGAAACAAAATAAAAACAGGTTTTCGAGTAGATCTAGGAACCGGACCCTATCCAAAATAGGTTCCAGGACAAAAATGATATATTCCAGATTTCAAAAACTATGAATCGATTATAACAGTGTAGATTTCAGATTCTAGATCTGAAATATATTCACTCGGATCACGCTCACTCCTAGTTACAACACTAAAATTAATGGCAAATAAATGCATTCTTAATTATAAATTTTTCTTTACAATGATGATTCATGATCTATTTTTTGAAATTGTCACGTAACAGTAATAGGTACGCTTACTTCTTATGCGCAGGTAATCCCATTTAGGGGAACATGCGGAAACTAATGAAACATGTTTTCCACGTCCTAGCTGAATAGGCAGGAATAAACATATTCTACATGAAATTGTACGAATCGCATTGGACACCGGATAATTAGGGGTGGGGGCGCGACGAGCCCCTCCTCCTCGGTCCATTCCCGATTCGATTCGGAACTCTCAATGTTGCACTTTACATCATAAGTAATTTGCACATTGTTGATACTCATCAATTTAGCATTATTGAGAGAAACTTTATATAAATGAAAGATGACTCTTGACAACGCGGGCTCTTCCTTTTGCTGAATATAAGAACACAATCTTTTATGCATATGAACTAACTTGGAGGAAAAGACAAGAGAATTAATTGTCCATCGGGCGACCTTCCAATTTATGTTTTTCGCCCCCATCTTCGTGGTGGCTTCGTGTGTTTGAATAGTGACGTCATAGGGTTGACCAATTGGGCTTGTCTCGATGCGGGGAACCTATCAAGGCACACGAAAATCAGGGGTAGACTAATTGTGCTTGGGGAGAAAGTAACGTCGTGAAACGTCCACTTCACGTGGTAATCGATTTTTCTCCTCTCCAAAATCCGGCATTTGTGATAAGATCTTGGTAAGTGATAGAAAACGAGATTTTTCACTACACCAATTTTGATCGCGATGTGATAATTACTAGAAAAAGATGGGTATTATTGTCCCGTGCGCAATAAATTAAGATGGTTTGATTTCAAGAAAAATCCAACGAAAAAAATTCTAAACTTTTTCCAATACGTCACATGGCCCAAGATTACCTTCCGTCACAAATCCGTGCATATGCCCGTTAAAAACTCCAATGGCGGGATAATTGTCTAAAAACATACTCAAACATATTATACAACAGTCAATTAAATCCTAAACATTTGAACTGTGATAATTTAGTCTTAAACATTTTGAATTGCATTTATTTAGAATCGCGACAAAAGGTAATTTTAGGCCACCGGTACAAGTTATTTGACTTTAATGTGAGGTGAACAAATTTGGATATTGAGGTCACAAGAGCCGAAATTTAGACTTCTTAGTGGGGTTAACCTTTAATTTTATGTAACGAGGACTCTAGTTTTTTAACCCATAATTTGATAAGTACGACTACTTCGTCCCTTGTTTTTCTTGTCCTCGTGATGTGATCACATTCGTAATGTGGGTTGAGCTGTCGTTTTATATAGAAAAGATTATTTCTATCAACATTGTCTTTTTTTACATTTGACTTTTTCAGTGGCTTTGCGTCCGCAGGTTAATAAATCCAGAAGACGATTCTTCCGTAGATTCAAACTCACGTGGTTTGACTTTGACAATTGAACAGATAAGAGAGGATGCAGGTGGAATGAGATCCGGTGCGCTTTGAGGAAGCAATGTGACGCGTTCCCATGTCTGAAAACGAAGCTGAGGTTTTCCTAGCCATGAAAAGATGGTTGAATTTAATTCATCCCACTTACAAAGGAAGAAAAATGGGCATTTTTCCAAATTAATTTTTTTTTTAAAAAAAATTACCAAAATATGTACCGCTCGACAGCCCAACTACCAAATGGGCTCAGGAGCCCAATCATTTATTTTTTCAAATTTTCAAATTTTTAATTATTGATGGTTATAATATTTATTTTATTTGTGATTATTTATCTTTTGAAACTTATTTTTATAACATAATTATCAATCATTACTTAAAAAATGACAATAAAGGTATGTTGAAAACTGGAGTAATATGTTGGAAACCACAGTAATAGATTGATGAAAACCACAGCGAAATAGCATAAAACCACATGGATAGATGTAAAACCGCAGCTAAAAAGTGTAAACGAGTAGAGAAAGGGAAAAATTATGAAAGGGCATATCTCATCGCTCGGGCATTCGTTTTGGACGATTTTCTTTTTCATTTCACGTAACTTTTCAAGATGAATCCATTGGTAAACAGCTATAAGAGGTTTGGCCGAGTTTTTTCCCCAAAAATTTCATTTTCCTTGTTAATTTTGCATTTTCTTCCTCCGATGTCAATTCTCGATTTCGAACGAACTCTCATTTTCCTCTTTCCTCTTTTAATATTTTCTTGTCAGACTCATTATATCGCGTCTTTTGAAGTGGAAACGGGGTGTAGGTAGTTTTTCCATGCCAGACTTATTAATATCACGTCTTTTAATGTGTGTATAGACCAATAAAACTGCGAACACTATTGTTAGTTCTACTGCTTACCTGGTTAGTTGTCGTTTGGGCGAAATGCTTTGGTAGTCATGAGTTCCATTCCTAATTTGTTTCATCTCTTTCCTTCTTTTTTTTTCCCCTAAAATCAGTATACTCCAGTTGAGATTAGCAAGATATATGAAAAACATGATTAATATATAAAATTAATTACTCTAATTTTTTAAGTAATGATTGATGATTATGTTATAAAAATAAGCTTAAAATGATAAATAATTATAAATAAAAATAAATATTATAACCATCAATAATTAAAAAATGAAAAAATATAATTTTTTTAAAATAAAATAATTGGACTCATGGGCCCGCTCTGCAGCCTAACGGTCCAGGCCACTCGGCAGTTGGACAGTCGAGTGGGCCGCACTCGGCAGACCAACTGCCAAGTAACGCCCAATTAGGTAAAAAAAATTTCTTTAATCCTATTTGGGTAATTTTTTTTAAAATTCTAATTTGGCCAAAAAAAAACCCTGTAAAGATGATATTTTAATCCTCGTGCCCCTAAATTTATCTCAATTTACCCTGAAGGTTGGCTAATTCTTTCAAGAAAGTATTCAATTTGTGAAATTATTTTCCACTCACAAGTGCTTCCTTAGAGAGGGTAATTTTGGAATAACAAAGTGTTTAAGGAAGGAAAAAGAAACTTAGGCTCCGAAATATTTAATGAAAAATAAATATTTCGAAAATTATTTTGTTAAAAATGATCACATATAAAAAATAAATAAACAAAAGATATTTTTTCGAAGATTTTTAGACATAATGCTGTCATCAATAATGAAAATATTTTTGATTAACTAATTATTTTGAACGAGAAGATCAATAATTTTAAAAAATTATTTTCAAAACAAGTTCAATTGGTAAACAAGTTCAGTTGGAATTTTTTGCGTATATGTTTTTAGGATTTGGCTTTTCTCGGGTTTGTTGGTAAACAAGTTCAGTTTTGAAGGAGATTAGATGAGCTTCATGAGGGTTTCCCTTCTATAGGTATTAGATCTGTGCTCGTTCAACTTTTTTACTCTACTCGATAATGGTGTTGGGGCTGTCAAACATAGACTCTTATCGCCGAAAGACAAAGCCGTAGCATCATATGAAATTATCGATGCGTGCTCATTATTGAAGACGATTTTGGTAATCAGTCGTCGATTTTGATGTGAAGTCATAAGTGTGCTCCTTTGAACGTGTGACTTCCAATCCTATTTTGATAATTTCTTTTGTTATTTGTAACTTATTTTAAAATTATCTGGGATTTGTTCTAGTTTGAAGTTGTGCTCTTTGAACTTGAGATATTTCTCTCTTGTATATCGATCGAGGAAGCGAATGAAATTTTATTTTGACAAAAAAAAAAAGTACTAAGAGTAGAGCCAAAGTTCTCCTACGCCTGGCACAAATCGAACTAATGCTGCCAATGCTGCCGATGAACCAAGATTTACTAGGACCGAGGATCAACCTAGGAACTTGACCACTGATCATGAAGACTTGTAACCGCATGAGAATAAGCCATGTACCACTAGACGGACCACCAACGCCGACGGCGGTCCACGTCCTCCGTCGGTGGTCCTCGTCCTTCGATCTTCTTTGTTGTGCTTTCAATTTAAGAATCCGTTCCTTCCTGGAGGGATTACTCATGGAGTTCGATCAAAATTCCTTGTATCCATACTTTCCTTGATTAAAATGTCTATATAAGGCGATGGACACATTCCAAAAAGAGAACAAACTTCCAATATTTCTTTCAATCGAATCCATGATCCTCCTTGAATCGAATTTGACTCTCAATCCAGTAGGGTTTGCTCGCTTGCACATGCCTGAAGCTTCCTTGGCCCATGCGTGCCTCAAAATGGGTGAAAAGCTCCGTCAATCTTCATTTTTTTTTTGTCCCTAGCTCCTATCAATGGATCCGATGCTTATTTGGAATGTCGATCCTTTATTTGATTTGTAGCACGTTTTTAAGTCTTATAACAAGTTTATCTGGTTGGAATTTGCTTTCCTGAATTTATAACTTAGGAAGAGATAGTAATGATAAAGTCTAGAAAGAGGAACAAATCCCCATTCGTAGATTTAGAAAGTGATATTTACATAAATGGTTCCTGAACTTTGACAGAATATGCAACCTGGACCCTGAACTTTTAATTTGTTCAATTTAATCTCTGAACTTTGGCAGAATGTGCAATTTGGTCCATAAACTTTTGATTTGCTTAATTTAGTCCTTGAACTTTTAATGCAAGTTCAATCTAGTCCCTAAATTATAGGAAAATGTTCAATATAATCCTTTTGTTAATTTAAGATTAAGGATAATGTTGAATATTTTCATATAGTCTAGAGACTAAATTGAATATTTACTAAAAGTTCAAGGACTGAATTGAACAAATCAAAAGTTTATGGATCAAATTGCACATTCTGCCAAAGTTCAGGGACTAAATTGAATAAATTAAAAGTTTATGAACCAGATAGCACATTCTGTATTTTGCCATTTAGAAACAACGCCAAAACGGTACTACAATGGGAAAATTACCAACAAAAAAAAATATCAAACCGATATAATTGTGCCAGTTCAATCGTACATCTTTTTTTTTCCTCTAATTAAATCCTAAAACTTTGCATTTGTGCCAATTCAATCCATTTAATCAATTTTGATTTGAAATTGATGATGGGGCGAGGCTGGCGCTAACGCGAACCATTTTGAATAGTACTTTAGATGAAGTCAGCCACCTAGGGGAGCGAGGGTGAGTTTCGCCAAAAAATGATGGGGGTGAACTTTGCCCAAGGTCGACAACCGATTGGAGAAAGAAGGAAAAAAAGTAATTCAAAAAATGTTGATACATTATTAAAAATTATCCATGTCAGAATCGGCCGAGCCACATCAGCGATAGAAGGGATGAATTACATTTGTTTAGGACTGAATTGACACAATTTATTAGGTTTGGGATTTTTTTTTTTTTTTATAATTCTCTCCACTACAATACCTATGGCAACTTCCGGGCACCTAATTTAAAATAATATGTTTATGTCTTCATTCAGCTGCATAAATAACCCTTCAACTTTACTATAATGAGGGTGGAAATTTTCTACACCCTACGATTCATTTCTCGGAGACCGGTGACCGTTGGATCGCCAAAAAAATATATCTGGACTGAGAATAACTTATTTCAAGATAATTGTTTAAACTGGAATGGATCGTAGATAAGTTAGATAAATCAAGAACCCGATTGAATTCTACTGCCTGCCTGAACCGGCCGCACTCACGAAAATAGGATTATATCCTGCATAAGTCGGACCAGTCAAGAGCCCAATTCAATTCAACTTTGCCATCCCTAACAACCCATTAAAAAAGAATTACATGTTCAGAACTTTCCTTCATGACCACTTCAAACTAAATTGAAATTTCACCAAATGTCACTCAAATTCGAGTGAACTCTCATTGACATCACACCTGAGGGGAAATCTTTCCAAAAAGTACTCAACACACAGTATTTTTGTCAATTTAATCTTAATTTTTTTAATTTTGTCAATTAAGTACTAAATATTTTCATATTTTGTCAATGAATCATATCTGGCCAATTTTAGTAGGAAATCGCTGACGTTAATGCCAGCTATCTTATATCGCACGATAGGTGCTGACATAAATAATTTTTAACTTCATTCTCTTTTTTTTTTCGAATCTCTTTCATTTTTTCCTTTACCTTTTCCTCTTTCCTCCTTTTCTTTTTTCCTTTTCACTCCGCCAGCTTGCCACCCTCGCTGGCCTTGAGCGAGGGACATGTGGGCTAGCCGGGGCCGTCATCGCCAGATGAGCTCAATTGGCAAAACGCGAAAAGATTTATGACTTAATTAATAAAACTGTAAGATTTATAACTGAATTGGCAAAAATGGAAATCGGTTTGATTTTTTTTTTTATAATAATTTTCCTTGCTGGAGGTGATTCGTGGGTCAAAAAGAGGACAAACATTGACCTAATTAATATCTACGTCAAGTGCTAAATCCAAGTGAAACCTATCTCAAACACAGGGATGCCAAACGCTTAATCTAGTAATTTGCTCGTTGTTCGTCGGGGTCAAGCGTTCGGACATGCACGAGAGAAGACGAGAAGACTTGTTCTCGGTCGTTTCCATTGACTTAGTTAATCACGAGCCACGAAGATCACCTTCATTCTCGTTGGTCGTTTTTAGGCCACCTTCCAAGAATAGCTTCCATCAAAATAGATCCTCTGGACAATTTCCAACTTTAGTATTTATTTCCCTCCATGATTCTAGGTTTGTCTTTCTTTGGCTCTCTCTCGTTCTTCCTCCATCTCCATTCACCATGCATTCTCAATCTCAACCAAGAAAGCGTTGACAATCCTCGGCCGAGTTGTTGAAGAGCTCAAAAGAGAGATTCTTTGATCTTTTTTCAGTTTTTGGGATTTGTGGTTTTCGATGGGGACGTATCGGTCGGACGATGACTACGACTATCTGTTCAAGGTTGTGTTGATCGGTGACTCCGGCGTCGGCAAGTCGAACCTTCTATCGAGGTTTTCGAGGAACGAGTTCAGCATGGAATCCAAGTCCACGATCGGGGTCGAGTTCGGGACTCGCTGCATTCGGGTCGACGATAAGGTCGTCAAGGCGCAGATTTGGGACACTGCAGGCCAAGAAAGGTTAGAGCCAATCTCATAATATCTACATCTCCTCCTCCTCTTTTTTCTATGGATTGCCACTTATGACGAAATATAGATTCGACTACTTTTAATTAAGACTAAAATCAGAATCTGCTAATCAGATCTTAGGCAAACCTCATGCAATCCTCGTTATAAACTCTATTTAATGATTTTCTTAAACCTGGTTTATGTCGGATTTGTGTGGAAGTCTGGTAGGTAAGATTGACGAAGCTCGGACGCAACGACAGAGAAGAGAATTTGGATATGACAGATCTTGAGAGGCAAACTAATACATGTCATCGATGAGTTCTTTGTTAAGTCCATTACGGGTGAAGAAAAAATTTACACTGGCATTTTTATTGCACGGCAAGAAGTTCGGTCACGATGGCCAACTCGCATTCTACATACATTGTGTGGTGGATTGCAGTTATACAGAATTTGGTTCTTCCTGAATTTGTCCTTCAAATAGATGGATTGCATGTCTGAGCGGGCATGAATTTACACGAACTAAGAAACATGCTAATAAAAATTGATGTCGGTGATCGTTAGAGAAGAAGGCAGTATAATCGCCAGCCTTAAGATTAAGTTAGACATTATCCGTTTTAATTTGTTTGTTTGGGAGAGATCATTACTGGCTAATGTAACATTACAGGGAGTAGAGGCCTGCTTGTGAATAGGAAGTTGTTCGTGTTCTGCTCTTAATTATGTCTGATCTTCTGTTGAGGCGATCTGATAATCAGTTGTGATTAACATAGATATCGTGCGATCACAAGTGCGTATTATCGAGGCGCGGTGGGCGCTTTACTAGTCTATGATATCACTCGGCACGTCACGTTTGAGAATGTGGAGAGGTGGCTAAAGGAACTCCGAGACCACACCGAGGCCAACATCGTGATCATGCTTGTCGGGAACAAGGCCGACCTGCGCCATCTCCGTGCGGTCTCCCTCGACGATGCCAAAGCATTCGCTGAGCAAGAGCACACCTTCTTCATGGAGACATCCGCCTTGGAGGCGCTCAATGTCGAGAACGCCTTCACGGAAGTATTGACTCAGATCTACCGCGTGGTCAGCAGGAAGGCTCTTGACATCGGCGACGACCCCGCAACCCTGCCAAAGGGACAGACAATCAATGTCGGGAACAGGGACGATGTCTCGGCCGTCAAAAAGGCCGGCTGTTGCTCCTCATGAGAAATCATGGGTCGTGTGCCAAAGTGCTTTGCTCTTCATAGCATTGTGTTTCCAATAGAGGGAGTGACGCTGAAGATGGATTTCATCAATCATCCTGTATACAAAAAACCTTAGATGCTCTGATAGCATATGAATGTTAGCTGAATTTTGTTGCATTTAAAAACAAATGAAATTGGCAGATGCTCTTTCCTTATCGTTTGCTCCTTATTCTTTGTGGTTTCTCTACACATGTTTCCGAAAAGCGTTAACTATTATTCATGATCCACCTATGGTTCATCATCTTCAATTACTAGAAGTATCATCATGATCAGTGATTATTCTAAGCCAATCTATAGGACACTTCTTTATGTGTTGTAGCCTGAATTAACACTAGTTCCGTTAACTGATATAGCAAATCCAGAATATTGTCAGGAGACAGTTTGTGAATCCTGGAATTTCGGCTATTGCAGCGGTTATGTGTTGTAGCCTGAATTAACTCTAGTTCCGTTAACTGACATAGCGAATCCAGAGGATTGTTGGGAAATGGTTTGTGAATCCCGGAATTCCGGCTATTGCAGCGGGAATTTTTTTTTTTCTGGAATAACAGAACTTGTCTGAGACACATTAGCTAGTTGAATTATAAAACTTGTCTAGCGCAAGGCGTCCAGTGGAGGCCCTGAGTCCTGAGTTACATTAAACAAAAAATAGCAGTGGAGCTATGCATGATAGGGACAGGGAAACTTAACTTAAATCTCGGATGGAGAACCGTGGCGCCAAGAGGAAATGCATCAGGGCACAAGGGGGTGGAATTGATTCATTGTGTTGGGGAAAAGCTCTTCCACGCAACTACTACCGTTCGAAGAAAGACAGCGAAACAGGATCTCCATTCTCGGGGCTCCTCAGGCCACTATGACGGTGTAGAGAACCTCAACAGATAGAACAGACGACACTGCGGTATTTCAGGGAGTCCTACAATTCTGTAGGATGTCGCGATTTCCTTCCAGTAATTGATCAGTGTCCTATTACTCAAGCTGTCAACTTGGAAGAAGTGAAATAGGCTGCTTTTGAACTGAGATCCCTTACAGCACCTGGGCCTGATGGAATGATGGGTTTGGCTTATAGAGAGAATAGGGATGTGGTACAGAAGGATGTATTCAAGGAAGTACATTAGTTCTTTGAATCAGGGACCTCAACCTTCCGTTAAACAGAAGGCCAGTCCCTACCCCTGAAAGCCTTCATCCATCATATTGTCACATAGGATTATGCAATTTTGTACACGAAGTTATCGCAAAAGGCGTTGGCTAAGCGCAGGTTCAGTAACAATTCCGTTTCTGGTAACAGTTTCTGATTAGAAGCGACTCTTCTGATTCTATTCTCAGGAACAAATTTGTTCTTGGCATTTGGAAAATTATCAAAATAGATTTCTGTTCTTCTTTTTTTTTTGTTCGCAGGAACAACAGAACAAGAATAAAATAATCTTGAGTGCTACCAAACATGCCCTAATAGAATGTTGTATTAAGCCCAAGCAAAGTGACTTTGTGCAAGGGAGACATTGCAAAGAAAATGAGTTTATGGAGATTTGGGCGAAATGGATAAGCTAACTTGTCAAGATTGTACTTTCAATGTCAACCACCGATTTTTAATGTATTAAGATGTCGACCATTGCATGACGGGTATAGAATGAAAACAAAAACATAATCTATATCAATACATAGTAACAAGCTTTATATAAACGTATAATAACGTCTTTTCTTTTTCACATTACCCGATAACAAATATTTGGGGGTCAAAACACCCAACTATGGTGTTTTTTTAACTATGGTGTTGACGTCTATTGTTGTCTTAATTAAAATCCTAACAATAAAAATATGTGATTAGCAATTACATAGAAAAAGTGTCCTAAAACTCTTGCATTGGTGCTAGTTCAGTCCTAAATTTTTTTTAGTGCTAATCTAGTTCTAAATTTGTAACAATTTAGCCATAAACCTTATATTGGTGCCAATTTAACCCTAGACCTTTTGCATTGGTATCAATTCAGTCATAAGCTTTTTGCATTTATACTAATTCAAATTGAGTTACTTGACAAACTATAATTTTTTTTTTTTGTAAAATATGAGTTCCTTATTGGGATGCTCACTTATAATCTCCTACATTATTTACGTACCAATTCTGTATTTGACAGTGTTCCTTGTTGGCTCAGCTAGTAAAGGCAAGGTGTGAAATTCAGGTGTGCAATGAATCAAAAAAATGTTTGGTAATTTTTGTTGTAACTTATCATCAAAATATAGTTAGGGTGTGTTTGCTTCAGGGAAATCATTTTCCGAAAATTGATTTTTCAAGCTTTCACACATTTGGTTTGCCGAAAATGATGAGTCAACGGAAAATATTTTTTGGAATTCTCTTCTTATTTTTTTTCGGAATTCTCCTCTAATTTTTTAAATAAATTATTTCTTTACTTTATTATTTTATTATATATTTTTTTCTTCTTTTAATATTTTCTTTTCATTTCAATATTCAATATTTCTTTCTTTTTTCCTTGGTCGGTCGCCAGCCTAACTGATAACAGGCTAGTGGCACAACTCGATGAGCTCGTCTTGGAGCTTGCCAAATCTAGCCTCGAGCCCGACGGATCTAAAGCACGAGCTTGAAGGTCCCATCTGTGGCCTATCGTCTACTGTCATCGAGGTGAGGATGGGCTGAAGAAGAAGAGGAAAAAAGGAAAATACATGAAAATAATTTTAGAATATATTTATTTTTTTCCATTTATAAAGTCATGAAGTTGATATTATTTTTTAAATAAGACTCGAGCACCAAAGAACGTTTTTGGCCACATTTCACCAAATAAATGAAAACTAATCATTTTTCTGAAAAGTGACTTTCCAGAAAGCGTTTTCCTTAATCATAAAGTTTTGCTCGAAACAAATGCACTCTTAGGGGGTGCATGATTGTCTTTCTATTTCCTTGTTTTTTAGTCTTTTTGTTCCAATAAATAACTTTGACACAGAAATTCGTTTGACATACAATGTAGTTTTTTTTTTTAAATTTCCGGACTAATTTTTTGGTTGAGAAATAGATTTGGCTAAGATTTGAGAAATAGAAAAAAGTGACTTTTTTGTTTTTAAAGCAGATTTGAGAAATAGAAAAAATTAGTGGCCGGCCGCCGTCGCCGCCGCCGGCTGCCTGCCCCGCCGGCCGCTGCCAATCGCCGGTTGCCTCCTGCCGCCGCAATTTTATGCTATTATCAAACGAATTTCTGTTTCGAAAATACAAAAATTATATCGTTGTCAAATGCACTTTTTTGTTGAGAAACTCTTCTAGAAAATAAAAATCAAAAAATTTATTTCTTGCCAGAAATAGAGTCCTCGAAGAGAATGACAATCATGTGCCCCTTAATATTGTGTCAATGAGATGGGCTTATACATACTGAGCAAGATATTTTTCTTTAATCTTTTGGACGGAACTTTTTATTATATGAGACATCGACCAAAAAAAAAGTTTGCGATTCTACTTGTTTAAATTAGGTAATCTACAAATTGAATGTACAAACCTACCGTAAACGAAAAAAAAAAATTCAATATCTTCTTGCGATATTAGTTTGTAAATATGTGTATATATACAGTTTTTATTCCATCACAAATATGGAACACGCTTTGTTATATATACACGCACACTAACTGGCAAAAGTGCTAATCCGACTCATAATCGCCCGCCACTCTGCCTCTGCCCACTCGCTCTCGACGCTATGCTCTGCCTCTGTCCCTCTCGCCTCTCGGAATCGACATTGCGAGGAGGAAGAGGAAGAAGAAGAGCCGATGCGAAGATCGGGGAGGAGAGAGCGTGAGATTACAGACGGTGGTCGAACAAGGGGGGCGAAGAGCAGAGGGATTCACCATTCTTCGCATCATTCCTTTTCATCATAACTTCTCGCGTCGCTTTCCCTCAACAGCTTCAAAGGTTGAAAAAAGCACCAACTTTTGAGGACGTTGTCCTGTTCTTGGTATTTTGTTGTGGGGATTTGGTTTTCTTCTGATAACTGTTGCTGATCGTCGAATTTCACCGTCCTATGGCTTCTTCGTCGGAACCCAAAAGGGTTTACCACGTCTTTTTGAGTTTCAGAGGCTCGGATGTGCGCCACAAATTGCTCTCCCATCTCTACAGAGCTTTAGACCAGAAGGGAATATACGCTTTTGTTGATAGCGTGGAACTGAGGAAGGGAGAGCAAAATTCGTCGGCGTTTGCGAAGGTGATCGAGGATTCGCTCATCGCGATCATCGTTTTCTCCGAGAATTTCGCTTCCTCGCCTTGGTGCTTGGAAGAGGTGGCAAAAATCATGGAATGCGAGGAGCAAAGAGACCTCAGAGTCTTTCCGGTGTTTTACAAAGTGGAGCCCAGGGAAGTGAGATCACCAAGACAGAGATACAGGGAAGCTATGCTTAGGCATGAATCCAAGTTCGGGAAAGATTCGGAGAAAGTGAAGAGATGGACGAAAGCTCTTTTTGACGCGGGAAGCTTGTCTGGGTGGCATTTTGATGATGGGTAAGTTTGAGTGGAGTTGGTATTTTGTGTAAGATATTGATCTTTGCGAGTGAGTATAAAGACTGTTTGTGAAAAAAGAAAAGGGAAAAACGAATGGACGCACGCACGATTGCAAGCATAAATGGTTAAAAATTGATCTACCAATGGACAAAATCTTATTGCTCTTATCCCATTTCTCTGGAAGGACTAACAAAGTTCGCAATGCTTGATATACGATAATTAGTGTGTATAGGCCGTATTAAGGCAATGACATCGTGCTTCGGTGTACTTAATAGTTTTGAAATTTTGACCCTCGTTCAATGTCCTAAATAGCTCTTTTAAAAGAACATGAATAACTTGGATGACTAAAAGTTGAACCTTCGAGCTTGTTTTGATTTATGTGGAGCTGCTGAAGTTCTTATTCGACTGATTGGGAATACACTTTTTGTTTTTGCTGTGATTATGCTAAGATTTGACGCTCTGCTTTGTCATTTGGCTGGTGATTGCTCGTGATTTGCTAATTCAAATTGCTAAAACAATGCCACAACTTCCTTTTCCCTTTTTGTCAGAGATGAATCAGAGCTTATACAAAGAATTGTGAAGGAAATCTCCAGTTACCTAAACCGAACACCTTTGCATGTTGCTAAGAATCCAGTTGCGATGGATTCACGAGTGGTCGAGCTGAAATCGATGTTAAACCTTGAGTCTGATGATGATGTTGTGATGGTGGGATTATGGTGACAGCGAGGCATAGGAAAGACGGCTTTAGCAAGAGCTCTTTACAATGCTATTTTTAGACAGTTTGAGGGTTCGTGTTTTCTGGAAAATATTGGAAAAACTTCAAAAGATACCGAACATTTAGTTCTGTTGCAAGAAAAACTACTATCTGAGATTTTATCACTGCAACATAGGTCAGAAGTGTCAAGTGTCCAAATAGGTACTTATCTAATACAAGAAAGACTCTGTCACAAAAAGTTCTACTTGTCCTTGATGATGTGAACTCCGCCTATTTAGTCTACATAGCTTGTCCCAAGCTAGGTAAAGGAGGAGGTTTACGTCAAGCGTAGCGAGCCGGTTATAAAAAAAGAGCTACCTCTATGAGATGAATCCTATTGATATTTCGTTGGAGCGTACCCTTCTTAGTGACGCGTTGTATCGGCGCCCGGGTGTAGCGAAAAATGAGCAAGGGTCTTTGCACCAAGATAGGTGGGTGCAAGGGGTAACGAAGCTAGATTTGGGCCATTATTCCCAAAGTGATGCGCCACATCGGTGCCCGGATGTGGTGATAAATGAGCAAGGGTCCTCACACTTCCGTGGGTGAGTGTGGGGGGCAAGAAAAGCCCAGGGGGTAGGGATTAGATTGGGGAGTTGGAATGTAGGAACCTTAATGGGTAAATTGAGGGAATTGACAGATACTTTTGCTAGAAGAAAAGTGAATATTACTTGCTTGCAAGAGACTAAATGAAAAGGAGAGAAGCCTAAGAAATTGGATGGCACCGGATTCAAGCTATGGTATACAAGCACAACAAAGAGTATAAATGGAGTTGGGATTCTGATCGATAAAAATTTCAAGGATAGAGTGGTTGATGTTAAAAGAATAGGATATAGGATTATTTTAGTTAAGCTAGTAGTGGGGGATTTGATTTTGAATATCCTTAGTGTGTATTCCCCTCAAGTTGGACTGCAAGCGTCTGAGAAGAGCAGATTTTGGGAAGATCTGGAAGAGATTTTAAGGCGGATACCACACGAGGAGAAGGTATTCATAGGAGGAGATCTAAATAGATATGTCGGTCAGAGTAGTGGAGGTTTTGACAGAGTTCATGGAGTTTTTGGATATGGGACTAGAAATGAGGCTGACGAAGACATCTTGAGTGTGGTATTAGCTTATGATTTGATGTTGGCAAACACTTTTTTTAGGAAAAAAGAATCACATCTGATCACTTTTCGCAGCGGTCAAAATTGTAGCCAGATTGATTTATTTCTTGCCAAGAGAGAGGATAGAGCTTCATATGTAGATTGTAAGGTATACCCTAGTGAATGTGTAGTTACACAACATAAGTTGGTGGTCTTAGAAGTTCGGTATAATAAAGTACAGAAGATGAAGAGAAATGCGCAGCACTCCAGAGTAAGATAGTGGAAGTTACATGAGGAGAAACAAATAGAATTCAAGTAAAGAATGCTACAGGAAGGATCGTGGCGACTGGAAGGCGAAGTAAATATGATGTGGAAAGAGATGTCTAACTGCATCCAGACAGTGGCAAAATGGGTGTTTGGGGAAAGTAGATGGAATGGACATTAAACAAAAGAAACCTGGTGGTGGAATGAAGAGGTGCAGGAGACAATTAAGCAGAAGAAGGAGTGTTTCAGATGCCTACATAAATGTCCTAATGAAGAGAATTTGCAAAAATTTAGATTGGCGAGAAAAAGTGTTAAGAAAGCTGTACGAGAGGCCAGAGGCAAGGTTTTCACCGATATGTACAACAAACTTGGGAGCAAAGAAGGAGAAAAAGACATCTATATACTTGCAAAATCAAGAGACAAGAAAAGTAAAGACTTGACACAGGTTAGATGTATCAAGGATGAAAATCAAACACTCTTGATAAGAGATGAAGAGGTCAAGAGCAGGTGGATGAGTTATTTTAATAAACTTTTTAATGGGGAGAGCGATAGAAGTGAGGTGAATTTGGAAGATGCTTCTGATGATTCAAATAGAAGGTTTGTGCGTAGAGTTAAAGCGCGGGAAGTTAGGGAGGCATTAAAAAAGATGAACACTAGTAAAACCTTGAGACCTGATGGTATTCCTATTGAAGTGTGGAGATGCTTAGGGGATGTAGAAATAAGTTGGTTGACTGGTATTTTTAACAAGATCCTCCATACTAATAAGATGCCTGATGAATGGAGGAAGAGTATACTTGTGCCTATATACAAAAACAAGGGGGATATCCAGAATTGTTCTAATTATAGAGGCATCAAGCTTATGAGCCATACAATGAAACTGTGGGAAAGAGTTATTGAGCATCGTTTGAGAATAGAGACCAAGGTTTCTGTCAATCAATTTGGATTTATGCTAGGAAGATCTACCATGGAGGCTATTTTCTTAATATGACAATTGATGAAAAGATATTGAGAAAGAAAGAAGGACCTTCATATGGTGTTTATTGATCTCGAGAAGCATATGATAGGTTCCAAAAAAGGTTTTGTGGTGGATTCTTGAGAAGAAAAAAGTACTTTCAAAGTATGTCGAGGCAATCAAGGACATGTATAACGGTGCCACTACATGTGTGAAAACTTGTAATGGCACATCAAGTTATTTTCCAATTACAGTAGGCTTACACCAAGGTTTTGCTTTGAGCCCTTACCTTTTTGCCTTGGTTATAGATGAGCTAACAAAAGATATTCAAGATGAGGTGCCGTGGTGTATGCTATTTGCAGACGATATCGTGCTTATTGATGAGACCAAGACTGGGGTTAACGCTAAGTTAGAAGTATGGAGAAGCACGTTGGAGTCTAAAGGATTTACGCTAGGTCGAAGTAAAACGGAATACTTGAAGTGTGAGTTTGACATGGCAGAAAAAGGGGATCAAGAAGCCGTAAATATGCTCGGACAGGAGGTACCAAAAAAAGATACATTTAGATATCTGGGATCAATATTGCAAAAAAAGGGAGAGATTGATGAGGATGTAACCATAGAATCAGAGCAGGTTGGATGAAATGGCGCAATGCATAGGGATTTTTGTGTGATCGCAAAATTCCTCTTAGGTTAAAAGAAAAATTTTATAGAACAGCAGTCAGACCTGCCATGTTATATGAAGCTGAATGTTGGCCAGCACAAAGGAAACATGAGCATAAAATGGGAGTAGCGGAAATAAGGATGTTAAGGTGTGTGTGGTTATACAAGGATGGATAAGATAAGGAATGAAGAAGTTCGACGAAAAGTTGGAGTAGAACCGGTGGCGGAAAAGATGAGAGAGCATAGATTGAGATGGTTTAGGCATATTCTCCGAAGATCCTTAGATGCATCGGTACAAACAGAAGTTTGCTATCGAGAGCATAACACGAAGAAAGCAAAAGATCGGCCGAAACTTACTTGGGGGAAAGCAGTAAAACAAGATTTAATGGAGTGAGAAATAGATTGGCGTGCGGATTGTCTTAGGACGGAGTGGAGGGAGGCTATTAGTATTATGGAGGGGTAGTGTATAGATATATATATATATATATATATATATATATATATATATATACTTATTTATTTTTACACATTTATCTCTTTTCCCTCCCTTGATTTTGCTTTTATTTTTATGATTCTTTGGGGTTCATCGACCGCCGACCCCAACTAGTTTGGGATAAAGGTGTTGTTGATGTTGATGTTGTTGTCCTTGATGATGTGGATGACTTGCGACATTTATATGCTTTAGCAGGAGAAGGCAAGTGGTTTGGTAGTGGAAGTAGGATAATTTTTACTGCAAGAAGTAGACATTTGCTAACTAGTCATAGGATTGATCGTGTGTATGAAGTTAAAACACTGGATGAGTATGAAGGTCGTGAGCTGCTTATCAAACATGCTTTTGCGAAATGCCAACATATAGAAATCAGGACACATTTGGTGGATTGTGTTCTGAATCATGCTGGAGGCCTTCCTTTAGCGTTAGTGGTGGTGGGTTCCTTCTTATGTGGTAGAAGAGAAGAGGAATGGGAATGCACACTAGATGTACTTTCTTCGATTCCCGACAAAATCACTAATGAGATGCTCAAAATAAGCTATGATGGACTAGAAGCAAACAAGAAAGAGATTTTTCTTGACATTGCCTGCTTCTTTAACGGGAGAAACAATGAATACGTAAAGAAATTTCCAACGGTTGCGGTTTTGAGGCGGCAATAAGATTAGAAATTCTCATTGAGAGGTCCTTGATAAGCATTGATGAGTATGGACTCATACAAGTGCCTGAATTGATTCAGTTGATGGGTATGGATATTGTGAGACAGGAATGTCCCCATGATCCCGGGAGACGTAGCAAACTATGGGTGTATGATGATGTTGTCCACGTTCTGTCAGGAAACAAGGTAAGACTTGCAAAAATGATTAAATTCTGCTTCTCGTAGTTTTTACTCTTATTACTGAACATGCAGAGTCTAAATAGTCTTGTACATGCAGGGAGATTGTGCTGTAAAAGCCATAATGTTTGAGCTACCTAAGCTGACAGAGATATTTATCGGTCCCGATACTTTTACAAAAATGAGTAGGTTGAGGGTGCTCATCATGCGAAACGTTCATAGTTCTTTCCAAGATCCTATATGTCTTCCTGATGAGTTAAGATGGTTCAAATGGCCTGGATGGGCTCCCTCGGTTCCAAAATTATCCTCTGGTCCAAAGAAATCAGGGGGACTTGATACGAGCAATAGCGATATCAGGGTAAAGCCAAAACAATTTGAGGTGAGCATTTGTCTATATAAACCTTTTTATTATCTACTTCATTTGTATTATGTATATACGTATTGTAGGTACTAGGAAAACCTACTTGTGTAGGACATATTTTTACATGCGACAAAATTGGCATTTGAAAAATTAAGTGCAAACAACTTACTAAAAATAAGTACACAATCCCAATATATTGGGAGAGAAGATATTTCAAGATTTAATATTTTTAGTATTAAAATATGTGAGAGAAAAAATAGAATAACCAGTTTTTTGTATTTGTCCATGGGTATAATGTTTATTAAATAAGTAACTGAGCATAATTGATGGAAGGAGCAAAAAGACTGAGTGGTCAAGCACTTGTGGATGTGGTAAATTAGATATCCTCATCACAACATTTCTTACTCAAAGTAACCTTAGAGGCTAGGAAGTCATTAAGTGATGGAGCCTTACCAAATACACATACATGAACGAAGGGTTTCTCCTGCATCAATAGAATTAGCTCGATCAAAGGTTTGAATGCACCGTGCTGTAAAACAAGGCACTATTAATTGCTTAAATTCAGTTCTTAAGGAACAACGTTTATAAGGGGACGGAATAAGATATTAATTAGAAACTTAATGCGTCGACAAATAATCCGATATAAAAGATCCAATAGTGGCATAGCTGTAATTTCCTAATTCAAAAGTCAGAGCCATATTTTGAATTGAATATATGGATTTGTTTTTCTTCATAACGTTTTCCCAAGTTGGTTTGATTGTCTTTGCGTGACTTCAAAAAGAAATTATAAGTTTATTAGCTTTTGGGAAAATTAAGCAATTATATGTAGTCTAAATAGGAATTGAGAGAATGTTCACTCCAATGCTTGTCATGTGCTCACTTTGCCTCTATACTATGCATGGGTGACACGTGGTTAGTCTGTCACGTGCCACGTGGCATGCAGTCGCACTTTTACATCTCAAGGAGTTGAAACTTGCCTGGTTTCCTTTGGAGTCATTGCAGACCTCAGTTGCCACTACTGAACGTGTGATTGGCATTGATGATCGAGTGAAGGAAGTAATCAAGTTATTGGATATAGAAGAAGATACGGTTGGAGTGCACATCATTGGAATCCATGGAACAGATGGAATCGGCAAGACAACTATCGCAAAGGCCGTATATGACTGACTCTCCTCATATTTCGATGGTTGTAGCTTTCTCGCAGAGATTGTAGAAACTGCAAAAAGTGGTGGTGGTATTTAGTTCGTGCAAACTAAGTTGATATCTGATATTCTCAAGGGAGATGTTGACGTGGCTTCTTTCGAAGAAGGAATCGATTTTTTCCTGGAAGTATTTGGCAGTATAAAAGCTCTTATGTCCTCGATGATGTGGAAGACCGGTCTCATCTTCATAGTCTGGTGGGAGACCAGCCAGACCGGTTTGGTCCTGGAAGTCGGATAATTGTTACATCTGAAAATGGTGAAATTCTTCAAGGATATGTTTCTGCAGGCCTGGCTAATAGTTATGAAGTGAATGGGATGGATGAAGTTCGATCTCTTGAACTTTTCAAGCATGCTTCAGTAATTGACAGTTTGATACGTGACTATATCGAGTGGAAGAAGCGCATTATCAAACCCACAGCGTGGGATACATGTCTTATTGCACTCATTGATAAGCATCTTGAAAACGGCGAAGCACATTATCAAAGCTACAAGGCAGGCTCCATTTGTTATTGAAGTCATTGGTACATTTTTAAGTGGAAAACCAATAGCAGATTGGTGGAATATAAAGGACTCTCAATTAAACCACAGAAGGAGAACTCTCAAGGGAGGTTGAAGGATTGTAGGGAGATTTTGAATAGAAATATTTTGGGATATAGCCTGGTTTGCCAATGGCGTGGACAGCAGGATTGCATCATATATGTGGCCCGATCTAGATCTCGTCTTCTCACCATGTTTTGATGCCCCTAGTGAAAATTGGAGGAGACAACATGCTGCGGATGCATAAAATGTTGAAGCGCCTCAGCAGAACTATGCATCAAGAAGGAACTAACTATCCTGGAAGTCGCAGTAGATGATACATGAATGTTGTAGACCTGGAAGAATTCAACGAGAAAGAGGTAAAGGGTTTTGGTTCAATGGTTTTCTTCTTCTTCTGTAAAACGAAAGCCTTGACATAGAAGGTCTAATTTTTTATGCAGGTTTTCACTTATCTTACCATTTATAGGACTTCTTTGCATGCAAGTAAAAGAAGGCACCTTAGTCCTTGCAACTTGTCAAAATTTTCTCGTTGTGTTTTATAGCTGTGTATTGATTTGTTACTCTTGGCAAATGTAGGGAAAGAAAGAGGTGGAAGTCCTTTGCTTTGACTTAAAAACTCCTCATCCCCCTACGTTTGAGGAAACCGTTTTCAAGAGCATGCTGGACATAGGTTTCTTGAAATTGGATCATGCAAGTATGACTGGAAATTTCACAAATGTATTTCCAAAGTTGAGGTGGCTTCGTTGGCCAGGGTGCCCGAGGGATTTTGAAGCAGCAGATTTTAGTCTGACAGAACTGGTCATTCTTGATCTTTTATCGAGCAAGGTCACCGATGACTGGGGAGGTTGGAGGTTGATGAAGGTGATTTTCTATTTACAGCTCTAATGCATTTGTCCTGTTAATTGGCTGGCAATTGACCCTGTGATTTTCTCTCTCCTGTTTTACACATGGAGCAATTGAAAGTCTTGAATCTCACCGGCTGCACTGACTTAGTCATAAGTCCGAAATTTTCTAGCTTCCCAAATTTGGAGATATTGATTCTAGAGCGATGCTCTCGGTTGGTCTATTTAGATCCTACAGTCGGTGATCTCAAAAAATTGCTTTGCCTGAATTTGAAGTCCTGCACTGAACTCAACCGGTTGCCTGCCAAATTGGGTCGCTTGGAAGCTTTGAAGGAGCTCTTCATTGATGGGACCTCTGTGGAAGAAATTCTCTTGAATGGTTATTCAAAGGAACTTGAAGCTCTTTCTGCCTCCAAATTGCTTGTCATTAGTCTCTCCGATGGAGTTGTAGAGCTGGCAGAACTCCAGCGCTTGTCTTTGAGGAATTGTCGTTGGATACGAAAACTTCCAGAGTCCATTGGCCAACTGGGAAGCCCTTTAGGGGAGCTCGATATTTCGGGAACAGGCATTTTGAAATTGCCATATTCCTTTGGTAATTTGCGGAGGTTGGGAGTGTTAGAGATGGACTATTGCTTTATATGAGAATTTCCTAGCTCTATTTGCCTTCCGCTGAGCCTTGAAGAAATACATGCCGCCTCGTTTAGGAATTTAAAAGGGGAGATTCCTGGAGACATTGGGAAGCTAGAAAATCTGAGAATCCTGAGGTTGAGAAATTCTGCTATTTCCAGCCTACCTCCTGAAATCAAGCGTCTTCCCAAGCTGGAGAATCTGGATGTACTTCACTGCGACAAGCTTTCCGAGTTGCCTGAACTTCCCTCTGGTTTGGCTATCGTGCATCTGAGTCCAAAATTGAAGGAGAAGGTGTCCATTCCTTACAACTTTTTTAGTGGAGCTTCGTCCCATCACTGTGAAACTTGGTTGACAAGGTCACTGAAACTGGTCCTGTTATTGTCTCTGCTGATATTTCATTTCAAATTGTATGAGCTTCTTCTGATATTGTAGTAGTAAATTAATAATAAAAGACTAAGTAGAGCAATAGCTGGGAACTCTAATAAGTTAATGGCGAGGAGGAATCGAGCAAATGGGGACTTTATTTGATAGTAGGCGCGGGCATTTTCGTTGTGCATATTTCTTAATCATTAATAATCCATTAACATAAGGTGTTATGTAATAGAGAAAGATGAGATTTGCATAACATGTTCTATAAATTTTGTGAAGAATATCCTACTTTATGAAGTTCTAAGGTTAGTGCGGTATAAGTAAACATCATAATGTGGAATTTCCTGAGAACATAAAATATTAATAAAATGGGATAGAAGTCCTAAAGTTATTATGAAAGTGAAAATGAGTTCTAAAATTTTCAGAAAGTATAATAAATTTTAAAGCTTGTGAAGTTGGTCCGATCAAGTCATTTCACTACTAATTTGATAAATTTTAGGACTAAATTGCACTTTTTTAACGGGTTTTATGACTTGATTTGGCTTTTTGAAAATCTTAAGACTAAATTGCACTTTTGTGATAAGTTTTATGATTTGATTGGATTTTTTGAAAATATTAAGATTAAATTGCACTTTTGTGACAACTTTCATCACTTTGAGTGCTCTCATCCCCAATAAAAAAAAAATGATCTTTGATGTATAATAAGTAAAAAAAATAAAACTAAGACAAATATAAAATGATCTCTTTTTTTTCTAACTGAATTGCAATGTAAACTTTTTTTCTTTAAACTTTTAATGCATGTTTGAGACAAATATCTATTTTTTGTAATTTTAAAGTAACGGGTGTAATTTATTCCGTTTAATAATCTGCATAAGTAAAAGAAAAAATTTAATGGATCGTCTCCGATGTTGAGAAAAGTTACTTCTTTTCTCGAACGTGTTTTAGCTGCCAACTAAGTCTTTCAATTTCACACTACATTACATTACCATGACTATAAAGCAACATATAGGGCCGGAAATTACCGAAGTGAATGCCCGCAGGACGCCATAGACATTTTTAGTAGTTTCTAAATATATTTTTTAATTTTTTTTAATTTTTTCTTTTTTCATTTCTTTACGTGTTCTTTATTTATTTTATTTTGGCTGAGGGCCGATAAGGGTCGTTGATCAACCCTTGTTGACCTTGCATGATGGATAGGAGAAAGCATGGTCCGGGTTGGTCTGATTTCCTCAAGAACCGGAGGTTGGACCGATGGCCCTTGTTCTCGATTTCCGGAATCGAGGACTAGCTTGGAGTTCACTAGATTTGGACCGGACCCCACCAGTGATTTGGTCCGATTCTCAGGCAGTCCAAAGGTCCGCGACGTACATCAATTTTCGTAGAATAAAATTTTTGTAAAATGATTTTGTCGCTCAGATGAATCCACATTCGAACAGGAAAGAAAATGAACAGCGGTCGTACATGCATAAATTAAGTTGGCATAATCCTCTTTGTTCTCAGTAATATGAAGGGAAAATTTTTAAAAAAGTCTCGCAGTGCCTTCATTTTCTCAAATAAGGTATGAAGTTGATCTTGCTTCAAAAAATAGCATGGGAGATCTTGACTCGGTGATTGGATATCCGGATTCCAATGGCTCTTTATAACTATCAAGTGTTCCTCAACTTTAGAGGATCGGATACACGCCACAACTTAGTCAAGTACCTTTACGATCGACTAGGCTTGCGGATTGTGGCATTCGTAAACAAGGACGAGATCGACTACGTTTACAGCATCAATGTCGAGATCACGAAAACCATCGAGCGTTCAGACATATGCATTCCAGTCTTCTCCCTGGACTTCGCTACCGGCACACCTTACCCGAAGGAAGTGGCCAAAATGGTGAAGTCGAAAGAATGATTCTTCCCATTTTCCTATTTGTCGAGCCCAATGTCGTTCAATACCAGTTGGAGACAAATGAAAAGTCCTCGCCAAGCACAAGCGAAATGGCTGGTATCTCGAGTCAACCATCTAAGAGTGGAAGAAGGCTCTGGAAGAGATTGGTAATATGAAGGGACTGGAATTCAAGAAGACTGCTATGGAAGATGCCCCCGAGGCTGCTCTAGAAAAGATTTGGGCTATAGAGGGACTAGAATTCAAGCATGCTTATGATATGTGCGCAAAAAATTAATAAGAGAGCCTATTTTTAATGCTTTAACCTAAGCCTAGCCCTAGCCTTCTGCTTCTTTTCTATTGTTCAGCAGAAAATCACATCGACTGGGAGCAACAAGAGAAAGAAAGGGGTTCAATAGAGAGAGAACCCGATTCGAATGCCACAGCGGGTCAAATAAACATTGTCTCGCTACGCCGAGTAAGAATTGAATCTATATTCATCTAAGTAGAGAAATTTTCGTGTTTAGGGAAAAAAGACTTTAATTTTTTGGTAGCTTATGAGTTTGCTGGGTTAATTTAGGAGTCCATTGACTACGTTTTAGATTTGATGCTATGGTTTATCCGAAACGAGAATTTCAAATCTGGTGTGCATGTTGGACTATGCGAACAATGCACTTCGAGAGTTGATTTCTTTTGTTTTCGTTTGTTGGCCGAGGGTGGCCATGGTAGAATTTTTATAGTATATCGAATAAGCTTCATGTGGATTGTACGATCGCTTAAAAAGGAGCTCGGTGGTGGGAGTCATGGCCTTAATAAATTCGGCACGCAAGTTGTCCATAGCGGACAACAATGGGTATCAACTACGGGGGCTTTTGTTGACGCGTAGTGGTTGTTATATTGTTAAATATGTGTAAATTAGTTTAGTCTTGCGTTAAAGTGGCGTGCTAGTTATTTTTTACCTGTTTTTTGTATATTTGTTAGGAATTCGAACGCATCAGCCCGAGTAACCGTCTTAATTTGCTTTTGGCATTACTAGGTGAATAATACTATTTCTTCGTTGTGTTTTTAAACTCAAATTTTGAAATTGATGGCATTAGATATGTTACGACTTGAGAAAATGACTTTTTTACAGAATTAAATATTATCATTTTCTTGGTTTTTATTTTTCTTGGTTAGTTCTTGATTTAAATAAAATGATTTGAGAATTTACCTAAATACTATAGCTTGTAGGCAGTGTGATAATTCCCTCGGGGAGATCCTAACCTAGTGATTGGATGTTGTATTCCAATAACTCTCTATAATTATCGAGTGTTCCTCAACTTTAGATGGTCGGATACACACCATAACTTGGTCAAGTACCTCCACGATCGGCTTCAAAGCTTGTGGATTATGGCATTCCTAGACAAATAAGAGATTGATTACAACTACAACATCAATGCCGAAAGCTGTTCATGATCTAAATAGCGGGATTTTCAAGTTTAGGAAAAAAAATTTAGATTTTGGCAGATTTTGAGTTCTTTGGATTTATTGAGGATTCAATTAGCTATATATATATATATATATATTTGACCCATCTATGGGTAGCTCAGTTAGTTAGGGCGCACTTGAGATTGTGTAGTTAGGCGCACTGGTCCCAAGTTCAATTCTCCAAATGAGCACTTGTGATTTAAGTGGGGGTCCATGGCGGTGGGTTGTGATTTAAGTGAGAGGTCGGTAGGTTGCTGTGCTAGTCTCCCCGAGGAATAGTTGAGGTGCGCGCAAGCTAGTCCGGACACCTTAATTATCAAAAAAAAAATTAGCTATATTTTTTGTATGAGTATAATGTTGTGAAGTCAAATGATTCGACGAATCTTGATTAGCTATATTATAATGTTGTGAAGTCAAATGATTCGACGAATCTTGATTAGCTATATTATAATGTTGTGAAGTTAAATGATTCGACGAATCTTGATTTGATGCTATGGTGTGTCCACAGTGAAGTCAAATGATTCGACGAATCTCGATTTGATGCTATGGTGTGTCCACAATGAGTATTTCAATTCTGGTGCTCAAGCTGGTCTATGCGAAAATTGCACTTCGAGGGATGATTCCTTTGGTTTTCGTTTGTCGGTCGGAGTTGGCCACGCTACAACTTTTGTAATATGTCGAATAAGTTTCGCGTGGACTATAAGATCGCTTAAAAAGGAGTTTAGTAGAGTGAACTATGGCTTTAATAAGTTTGACGCAAGGTGTTCATGACAAACAACAATGAGTATTCTCTATGGGCGAGCTTTTGTTGGCGCATAGTAGTTGTTTTATCGTTAAATGGATGTAAATTAGTTAAGTCGTGCGTTAGAGTGACATGTTACTCATTTTGACCCATTTTTCGTACATTAGGAATTTGAATGCATCGGCCCAAGTAACCGTCGTATTTTGCTTTTGGCACTATCTTATGAGTGATATTATTTCTTCTTTGTGTTTTGAAACTCATATTCTGAAAATGATAATATTAAATATGTTTTGACTTGAGAAAATAACATTTTTTGTAGAATTAAATATTAGCATTTTATTATTATTATTTTATTTAGTTCTTTATTTAAATAAAATGATGGGAGACTTTTCCTGAACATTGTAGCCTGTAGGGAGTGTGATATTTCCCTTGGAGATCCTGACTCGGTGATAGGATGTTCATATTCCAATAATTCTTTATAACTATCGAGTGTTTCTCAACTTCAGAGGATCGGATACACACCACAACTTGTTCAAGTACATCTACAATTGCCTCCAAGGCTTGTGGACTGTGGCATTCCCAGACAATGAAGAGATCAACTATGGTCACAACATCAATGCCGAGATCGTGAAAGCCATCGAGGGTTCTGACATCTACGCTTCCCCATCTTCTTCCTAGACTTCACTACCAGCACAACTTACCTAAAGGAAGTAGCCCATGGTGAAGTCGAAAAAAAAAAAAAAAATCTTCCCATTTTCTTCTTCGTCGAGCCTAACATTGTTAAATTCCAGTTGGGAACACATGAAAAGTACTTCGCTGAACGCGAGCCCAAAAGCAGTTATCTCGAGTCAACTATCCAAGAGTGGAGGAAGGCTCTAGAAGATATTGGCAATTTGAATGACTGAAATTCAACAAAGCTACTATGAAAGATGCTCCAGAAGCTGCTTTAGAAAAGATTTGTGATACAAAGTGACCGAAATTCGAGCATGCTCACGATATGTGAACCAAGGGTTAATAGGAAAGTCCATTTTTAATTCTTTAACTTAACTCTAGTCCCAAACTTCTGCTTCTTTATTCCTTGTTCACCAGAAAATCTTGATTGACAAAGGGAAACAAGAGAAAAAACCTTAGCGCCCGTATGCTTTGAATGCCGCAATGAGTCAAATAAACATCATCTGACTACGTTAGTCAAGAATTGAAGCCCTTGCTCGTCAAAATAGATGAATTTTCAAGTTTAGTAAAAAATATTTAAATTTTGGTAGATTTTGAGTCTGTTGGATTGATTGAGAATTCAATTAGCTATATTTTTATACGGGTAGAATGTTGTGAAGTAACCAGATTCGACGTATTTTGATTTAATACTATGGTTTGTCCAGTGTGAGTATTTCAAATCTGGTGCGCACGTTGAACTATGCGAAGGTTGCACTTGGAGTGATATTTTCTTTGGCTTTCGTTTGTCGGTCGGAGTTGACCATGCTTGGACTTTTGTAGTATGTCGAACAAGCTTCGTGTGAACTATAAGGTCGCTTAAAAAGTAGCTCGAACTATGGCTTTAACAAGTTCGGCGCAAGTTGTTCATGACGGACAACATGGGTATCCGCTATGGGAGAGATTTTGTTGGAGCATAATGATTGTTCTATTGTTAAATGAATGTAAATTAATTAAGTCATGCGTTAGAGTGACATGTTACACATTTTTGACCCAATTTTCATACATTTGTTAGGGATTCGAACGCGATGGCCCGAGTAACCATCGTAATTTGCTTTTGACATTACCATGTGTGTGATACTATTTCTTCTTTGTGCTTTTAAACACTTATTTTGAAAATGATAATATTATATATGTTTTGAATTGAGAAAATAATATTTTTTAGAATTAAATATTAGCATTTTTCTTGATTTTTTTAAATTTTTTTGGTAGCTCTTTATTTAAATAAAATAATGTGAGAATTTTCCTAAAAGTTGTAGACCGTAGGCAGTGTGATATTTCCCTTGGAGATCCTAACTCAGTGATTGGATGTTCGTATTCCAATGATTCTTTATACACGCCACAACTTGGTCAAGTACCTCTACAATAGGCTCCTCAGGCATGTTGATTGCGGCATTCCTAAGACAATGAAGAGATCAACAGCGGTCACAACATCAATGCCGAGATCGTGAAAGCCCTCGAGTGTTACGACATCTACATCTCCGTCTGAATTTCGCTACAAGCAAACCTTACCTTAAGTAAGTAGCCCATGGTGAAGTCGAAAAAAAGATTCTTCCCATTTTCTTCTTCGTCGAGCCTAACGTTGTTAAATACCAGCTAGGACATATGGAAAGTCCTTAGCGCAAGCCCAAAGGCAGGTATCCCAAGTCGACTATCCTGGAGTGGAAGAATGCTCTATAACATATTGGTAATATGAATAATTTAAATTCAAAAAAGCTATTATGGAAGATGCTCCGGAAGCTCCTTTAGAAAAGATTTGTGATACTAAAGGACGAAAATTCAAGCATGTTTACGATATGTGGACCAAGAATTAATAGGAGAGCCCATTTTTAATTCTTTAACTTAATCCCAGTCCCAACCTTTTGCTTCTTTTTTCCTTGTTCACCAGAAAATCTCGACCGACAAGAGGCAACAAGAGAAAAAAAAGGGGCTTAACCGAGAGGGAGGGAGAGAGAGAACCTTCGCATTTGCATGATTCGAATGCCACAACGAGTCAAATCAATGTCGTCCCGCTACGACGAGTAAGAATCGAAGCCTTTATTCATCTAAATAGAGGAATTTTCGGGTTTAGGGAAAATAAATTGTAGGTTTTGGTAGATTCTGAGTTTGCTAGATTGATTGAGCAATCAATTGGTTACTTTTTTGCATGAGTAGGATGTTATGAAGCCACATAATTCGACGGATCTTGATTTGATGCTATAATTTATCCGGGGTGACTATTTCAAATCTGGTTCGTATGCTGGACTATGCAAATACTGCACTTGGGGGCTGACTTCTTTGGTTTTCGTTTGTCAACTAGGGGTGGCCATGTTAGAAACTTTGCAGTAATTCGAATAAATTCCGTGTGGACTGTAAGATTACTTAGAAAGGAGCTCGGTGGAGGTAGTTATTACCTTAACAAGTTAGGCATGCAAGCTGTCCATGTCGGACAGCAATGTGTATCCGCTGTCATCGAGCTTTTTATTGGCGTGTAGTGATTGTTCTATCATTAAATATGTGTAAATTAGTTGAGTCGTGGGTTAAAATGACATGTTACTCGTTTTTGACCCGTTTTTCGTACATTTGTTAGCAATTCAAACGCGTCAGCTCGACTGGCTATCATAGTTTGCTTTTGGCATTACCATGTGAGTGATACTATTTATTCTTTGTGTTTTTAAATTCATATTTTGAAAATGATAGTATTAAATATGTTATGACTTGATAATAATATTTTGTAGAATTAAATATTAGCATTTTCTTGGCTTTTTATTTTTTTGGTTAGTTCTTGATTTAAATAAAATGATGTGAGAATTTTCCTAAATGCTCTAGCCTGTGGGCAGTGTGATATTTCTCTTGGGGAGATCCTGACCCAGTGATTGGATGTCTGTATTCCAATGGCTCTCTAACTATCGAGTGTTCCTCAACTTCAGAGGATTGGATACACCCACAATTTGGTCAAGTGCCTCAACGATTGGCTCCGAGGCTGGCGGATTGTGGCATCGCTACACCACGAAGAGATCGACTACGGTGACACCATTAGTGCTGAGATCGTGAAAGCCATCGAGCGTTCCAACATCTACATCTTAGTATTCTCCCTGAACTTTGCTACCAGCATATGTTGCTTGAAGGAAGTGGCCAAAATATGTAGAAAATAACATTCTTATAGGATCGACCATGTACTGGTATTTTGTCTATCTGAGACGGTTTATGATCGATTTGCGCTACTAGTTTCGAGTGGGTTGTGATATACATTCTGGTTTATGAGGGGGATGTTGTTGTTTATTATGTAGCGCTCAAGATCGCTGTGAATCCAGTTGAATGATTTGTAGGTATGTGCATACTATTTAGGATGTCTTTGTGGACTGAGCCACTGGCATTGTAGGTGAATACATTATCAAGGGGGGAATGTTGGTCATCTTTTGTCACGGGCATTATACGTGACCACAGTTAGAATCTTGAGCAAGAGATTGGTCAACAGATAGACTATTAACATGTGTTTCGATGAGATTGGTCAATTGATAGACCATTGATATGTGATTTTGATGAGATCGATCAATGGACTAAACCATTGATATGTGCTTTGATATTATGATATGATATTGATACTTTTGCAATGAATATGTTATGTTAAGGTAATATATAACTTGTGTTGGCCAAGGTTTGATATGTTTGGAGCTTAATGAAAATGGGTTATATTTTAATATTAAATGTGCATAATATTTGTTCGATCCTCTTAGAAGAATGTATTACACCATATTAGCTCGCCTCTTCCATTTCCCTTATTTTTCAAGTTAAGTTCAGTGAGTCGCAACTAGGGCATGAGTGTAGCGTCATCCAAAGGATTTTTGTTATGAAGCGTAAATAATTGTATTGAGCTTTTGAGATAACTCTTTTGTTAGACATGTGTATAGATCTTTTTTATGTTTAAAGAGAGCTCTGTAGCGTAACCAAGAGACGTCTTTATCAAGTATATGGATATACAAATTTGATCTCGGGTTGAGTTTCGGTTATGTGGAGGCTGTATCCTTTGAGATAGCACAGCCGTGTCATGTCCCTTCTGGTGGTTTTGGGACACAACAATGCTGCTCTAGAGGTTGCCTTGAAAAAGATTGGTCATATAGAGGAACTGGAATTCGTGATGGCTCCGGAGGCTGCTCTGAGAAAGATCGCTGATATAAAGAGATCAGAATTCAAGAAGGCTGCTCCGAAAAAGATTTATGATATAAAGGACCTGTAATTCAAGAAGGCCACTGTGGAGGCTGCTTTGGAAAAAATGTGTAGTAAGAAGGGACCAGAATTCAAGAAGGCTACTCTAAAGGCTGCCTTGGAAAAGATTGGTTGTATAAAGGGACGACCGGCATTCGTGGAGGCTCTAGATGATGCTCTTAAAGAGATTTCTGATAAAAGGGTATCCGAATTGAAGAACGCTATTCTGGAAAAGATTGATGGTACAAAGGAACTGACATTCACGAAGCCCAATCTGGATGCTAATCCAGAGGCTGCTCTGGATGAGGTGTGGTATAAAGGGACCATAATTCATGAAGGCTACTCTGGAGACTGCCCTAGAAAAGACCGGTTTTGTAGAGGGACGGAAATTCAGGAAGGCTCTGGATGCTGCTCTCATAAAGATTACTGATAATAAAAAAAAAAGGGACTGGAAATCAGAAAGGATGTTCTGGAAAAGATTGACGGTGTAAAGGAACCGGAACTCAAAGTCATGAAGACTACTCTGGAGGCGGCTCTAGAAAAGATTGGTGTTACAAAGAGACCAGAATTCACGAAGACTGTGGAGGCTGCTTTGGAAAAGTTTGGTGGTATAACAGAGGTTGCTGTGGAGGCAACCTCTGTTATACACGGATCTTTTTGACGGGTAAGTATGATCGCTCGATTGATCTTCCTTTACTTGTTTAGCTTGCAGAAAGAATTGGCTTTGTATATTAAGATGTTCACCATGCTCTATTTGGCATCCAATTAACTTAATTTCAATTTTCTATCCTTTTGAATCGTAGCGCATGTGCGTATATCGGATTACCTTCTCTCTGCAGTCTTCCCCTGTATTTTTTTTTTCTTTTTTTCCTTGATTGATTGTTGTCACTAGTGGGACCTTATTGTCACATCAACAGGAATCACTATCGTTGCTCACCTCTCGCGCCCCTTATCTCTACTTGTTTGTCATTTTGTAGGTTTCATAAACTAAGATGATTTCATTTCCGATCTTTGGAAACTCTTCAAGATGGATGAACAAGGCGTGACTCGAAATTTAGTTGGAATTGACAGAGACGTGCCACGGATGATGCGAAAGCTTGGTTTCTATTATCGCTGGCAATGACTGGGATGAGGGTGCTCGCCGTGTGGGGTATGCCCCGGGTAGGCAAGACGACTCTCGCGAACGGAGACCTTGAATGGTTTAAGGAGGCGTCCAGAACAAAACGTGGGACCAATATTGAAGAAACACCATGATAGTTTGCGTGACCACGCACAGAATACACATAATATATTCCTAGATATAGCATGTTTCTTTACTGGGGTAGAAAAGACGATCCCCAGTTACATGTTGGGAGCCACTTGGGAGTGTAGTCGCCTTGAAAATATGTCTTTTCTAAGAATTGGATAAGTAATTGAGTTTTCGATGCACAACCAACTAAAATAGTTGGAAAGACAAATTGTCAAGAATGAAAGTCCTGATAATCCCGAGGAGCGCAGCAGGTTACAGGATTACCAGGATGTCCGTACAATATTGCGGCACATGCAGGTAAGAACACTGAAATTTCTCCAGTATTCTCGTCAAGTTTTCCCCCAGATACGATGATTATATAATCGTTTCATTGCTTATATCTTGGTTTGAATTTCAGACTTCGATTGTTTTTAAAGAATTGGCTCGTGTTGCCTCCGATTTTAATCCAGTTGATGATGCAGCAATTGCTCGTCTACGGAATCTGAGGTTTCTTGAGTTGGACAACGTTGATATTAGTGGAAACCGTGAGAATATTTTCCCGAACCTAAAATGGCTTGATTGGCATGGATGCAAAAATAAACGCAAGTTTTCTGCATTCGGCATGGAACACCTTAGTCATTCTCAACTTATGTTCTAGCCCAATCCATTTGACTTTGCCAGAGTGGAATCAATTGACGCAGGTAAGCATTGTGACATCTCTCGGAGGGGGTGTCCATGACTCTTTGTCCCACATTGCTTTGGGTTAGGGTCCTCTCAACTCGCAAGACATGTTTAGGATTCGCCAGAAGCAGTGTTGCGTGGAATTGAAATCAATTCTGAGGATGGTTTTCTGCTGGTCCTTGAAAGTTGAGACTCTCAGTGCTTCTTAGTTTTTTTCAAATCCATACTTCAAATCGTTCCAAAGATGCTTCGAGTTCAAGCTCTTTCGAAACATAGCTTACTTCCGAAGTACCAAGTCATTCAACAAAGAAAGATTCCTCGTGTTTGTGATCTTCATGTGTTGAATTTTATCCCAGACTATGTGAGCATTTTCGTGTTAGCTTGTTCCATCATCTATGCAACTGGTTCTCTTTTCTCTTCCTTGTGGTCATATGATTGGCAGTGGGTCATTTTAGTAGTTTTTGCACGTAGTTTCTGTCCTAGAAGCTTATATTTCCTTGTCGTTCACTTTGATTTTCCTGTAAATGGTTTTTGCAAATTCTTGAATTCACTCATATTTACTTCAGTTGGTTTTTCAACAATCTAAGGTTTTTCTCACTGGGATCCCTGCTGGAGTCTCAAATTCACAAGCTAGCTAGTTAGGCTATGGGGATTGTTGGTCGTCCATCAGAATCCAAACGCTTTTGGTTCCAGTGACTTCAAAGAGTGGAGTGGTTGTAAGCTTACATGCTAGTCATTTGCGAATCCATGTCGAACTGGAACCTGTTTCAATATAACATGTCCATGGCGGGCAACCATTTGCTTAGGCACACTCTTCCAGGGTCCCCTATTTCTCCAGCTTCTTTATACTGCGAGGTTCATGCTCCATCCTCTTCCTCTTATTGCTCTCCAGTTTGCTGCTTCTAGGTACCTTTACCATATCAACCATCAACAAGAATTCATTAGATGCAACTGGAAAAAGGACAACGAGCTCAAGCTCCAAGAAACAAAGCATCAGAACCTCTGGTATGAGCTCAAGAAGTTGCAAAAAGCTCAAGAAATGTTACCCAGAGAAAAAAATCCTAAGAAGCCAAGATCAATGGAAGAGTGCATAGAAAAACTCCTACGAGAAAAAAGACTGAGATGTCTAAACCGATGTGCTTCAGATGGAGTTGAATCAATTAAAATAATAAAATGAAAGTCGTGAATGAAAGGCTTGACCACATGAGATGTAATTTCAAAACTTTTGCAAAAGATTTGAGTCTGGAGACTGCGAAGAAGGAAAATGAGACTAATGCATAAGTTGAATTGGCATTGATTAAATCTGAGCTTTGTAAAGCCCAGTCGAAAGTCGTAGTTGTAGAAGCAACTGAAGAAGACGAATACCAGATGTTACAGGGTGAAGAGTATTAGGTGTTGGAATACAACAATTGATATGAGATCAAGAAAAATTCTCAATTGGAATTTAAGTCTTAACCGACTCAAGTAAAGAAAAAATTCTTTTTGACTAGGGCAAGAAGAAAACTCCTTGACTTGGATAAGAAGCAAAATCCTTATCTTGGGCAAGTTGATATGCTCTTGCTTTGTTCACCGTCTCATAATATCCTTTAACAAGGGGAATAGTGATCGACCGATTATGAGTGCATATTGTCAAGGCACACTGGGTGCATTAGTAGCCTATGACTTCACTTGGCATGTCATGTTTGAGAATATGGAAATTGTTGCGCGGAACAAACGATCGAATGATAAAATAGACAGAATGAGAAAAGTATATCTAACATCAGATGTACGTTGTTCGGTCGTAGAGACCTACGTCCACACAGAGAGCAACAATGAATTTCACTATAGAACGAGCAATACACAGAGATTTCAAATTACATTTGAGTTACTCAAATACTCATAGTATTTCTCAAATCTCGATTACATTCAAGAACGCACACAATGTTTAGCCTCTAACTCTTAGCAAAATAATATCTTAATCTCGCAAAGGAATTACAATTTAAATCTAACCTCAAGATTTAATCGATTTGAATACTTAAATTTTAATGTAATTTTGTGAACAAAACGAAATCTCAATGTCAAGCACTCGCTTGTAAATATTTCCCTTCGTTTTCTATGGACACAGACCGTACGAGGACTCCTCCATCAGTCACTCGAGTTTCGGCGCTTCAACCTTCGTCTCAATGACGGCTTCCCCGATTCATTCGCAGTATAGATTGTCAATCCTTAGACGGGAGCATGAAGAGGAAACCCGCGCACGAGATGTCTTTAAGATTCGGCCAACAAAAGCCCAAAACACTTTTGCTTTTTTGCTTTTTGACCAAAGTCAAACTAAACAATACATGCCCATCAAATCTTTCCACCCAAGACCAACGCCAAATCTGCATGGGTAACAGGACATGCACTTTCCTTTCTTTTCTCTTTCTTGTTTATTTTCTTCCCTTGGTTGACATGAAAACAAAATATGGGTTGTTCAATCCGTATTATTCAAACCTCAACAAATAGCAATTACTCTTGCGTCGTGTCTTGTTTAACGGGCACAAACTCGAGACATAGTTTCAACAAAAATGATGGCTAAAAGAAACTTCCAAGAGCAACGAGGCCAACATCGTGACCATGCTTGTCGAAAGCAAGGCGATGAACCTGCAGCTTCGCCGAAGAGACAGACGATCAAGATCGGGAACAGGTACGATGTCTCAGCCGTTAAGAAAGCACATTGTTGGTCTTCATGGGAAATCAAGCATGGTTGCGGTGCGTGATAGGAATCATGCCGCAATTCCAAAAAAAATAATCCAAACAAACAATACGCACTAGTAGAATTTAATAATAAAATAACAAAATCAAAATAAACACACCAGAAAATTTGTTATCGAATGCTCTTTGCCTGGGTTCTGCAAATATCAACTCACAACTCTCACTGCTTGTGCAATGTCTGGTCTCGTGCTTACCATAGCATACATCAAACTTCCAACTGTCGATGTGTAGGCACTGTTGTCATCTCATCTTTCAAAGCTTGAGTACTTGGACACATATTCTTGGAAAATTTGAAGTGACCTGCTAGAGGAGTCGCAACCGGTTTTGCCTCGTCCATGTTGAAACCTTTCAACACCTTGTTCACATAATCTTCCTGCGACAATCATAGTTTCTTATTTTTCCTGTCCTTGATGATTTTCATGCCTAAAATCTTCTTGGCCTCTCCCAAGTCTTTCATCGCAAACTGCGCTGCTAACATTTTCTTTATTTTTGTGATTCTCTTCATATTAAAACTAGCCACTAGCATGTCATCAACATATAAAGAGAGATATACAATATCATCATCGCTATATTTTCGAAAATAAACACAATGATAGCCTCACAGTATGTAAATCCTTTCTCTTTCATAAAATCATCAAATTTTAAGTCCCATTGTTGTGAAGTTTGCTTCAAGCCATACAAGCTTTTATTCAAGTGACATAGTATGTATTCTTTACCTTTGACTTCAAAGCTTCTAGGTTGCCCCATGTATAGCTCTTCATCTAAATCACCATGTAAAAACGTTATTTTTACATCTAACTGCTCAAGATGAAGATCCTCTATTGCAACTATGCTAAGCAAAACTCTGATTAACGTCATCTTCACTACTGGTGAAAATATATCGGAGTAATCGATCCCTTCTTTTTTAGAAAAGCCATTTACTACAAGCCTCGCCTTGTATCTGATACTACCATCAGCTTCATTTTTTTTTTATCTTATACACCCATTTATTTAACAAAACTTTTTTATCTGTGGGCAACTTGATCAACTCCCAAGTTTTGTTCTGAAATAACGAGCTCATCTCGTCTTTCATAGCATGCTTCCACTGCATGTGAGATGTGTCTTTATTTGTCTCATCATAAGTCTCCGGCTCTCCTGAATCTGTATATAAGACATGGCTTAGAGCAATATTAGCTGAAGGATAAAAAATTATCTTTGGCTTTCTCACACGTGTAGATCTTCTCAAAACAGATACTTCAGGGTTATTAGCCTGTTTCAGATTACCGCGTTCCTCTTGAACTGCTTGCTCATTAGTAATATGTTCATCTTGAACCTCCTCTTCAGGTGCACCTTGATCTGCTGGAATTATCTTCACAAGAATTGTATCCAGCTCAACATATTCTGATTTTACTACTGTTTCATGCTCTGTCTTACTATCTTTATACATCTTTTCTTCATGGAACACCACGTTCCGACTGCGAATGACTTTATTATTCTCATAATCCCAAAGTCTATATCCATATTCATCGCTGTCATATCTAATAAAGACGTACTTTTGGGACTTAGCATCAACCTTTTTCCTAAACTCTGTCAATCAAAGCATATGCAATACAACAAAAAACTTTTAGATATGAATAATTAACATTTTTACCTAACCGCTGTTCTTGTGGTACTCCTCCATCCAGCGCACTAGATAGACTCATGTTAATTAAATATACAGCTGCATCAACTGTAGCAGCCCATAAGTATAATGGGAGACCCGCATGTAGTCTCATGCATCTCGCACGCTCCAAAATAGTCTTGTTCATCCTCTCAGCCACACCATTATTTTAAGGAATTCTAGGAACAGTCTTTAACCCATGTATGCCTTCTCGGCTCAAATATTCTACAAATTCATTGCTTGTGTATTCACCACCATTATCAAATTTTAGAGTTTTAATCTGATCACATGTTTCTTTTTCTACCATGGTTTTCCACATTTTGAAAACTCAAATATTTATTATTTTTCTTTGAGAGCATAGACCCAAGTCTTTCTTATTGCATCATCAATGAAGATGACAAAATATTTCTTACCACCATAAGAGAGCTTTTGAGCCGATCCCCACATATCAGTATGAACCAATTCTAAATTTTTCCTTTTATCCTATCGCACATTCAATTGAAAAGTAACTGCCTTTTGTTTTCCATAAATGCAATTTTCACATAAATCTAACTAAACTTTCTGCAAATCTGGAAGCAACTTTCTTGAAAATAACTGCTTAACACCTTTTTCACTAAGATGTCCCAAACGATAATGCCAAAGAGTATATGAATTAACTGTAACCACTGTAGTTGCAACCATATCACTAATATTGTCTCT
Organism: Rhodomyrtus tomentosa; assembly: GCA_028455895.1. Lineage (NCBI taxonomy): Eukaryota > Viridiplantae > Streptophyta > Magnoliopsida > Myrtales > Myrtaceae > Rhodomyrtus > Rhodomyrtus tomentosa. The sequence continues at coordinate 1,749,477 of JAPCWY010000006.1, forward strand.
TTGGAGAATGTAAAATGTACCTATACGCTTTCCTTTTGCTACTATTCTTACTCCTGATGTTATCTTCTACTCTCCTCTTCCAAAAGTTGTTACCATGCCTTTTTGGTTAAGTTTGCTGGCTGAAATCAGATTTTTCTTCAACTCGGGTCTGGTTTCACGCAAAATTAGTCGTCCGCCACCGTAGAAGTTCAAAACTACTGTTCATTTTCCTGCAATAGGACACATATGGCCGTTTTTCACAATCATTTGCCCAAAATCTCCACTAACATAATCAATAAATATATTTCTTTGTGAGGTACTTTGAAAAGAAACACCATAATCAAGAAACCATTTATCTGTTGCCAAGTCAAACCCTGCATATAAACACAAGTTCTCTAACAAAGATTCATCACTTACCACATTAGCTCCTTGATTTTCATCTCGCAGCTTCTTTTTGTAGGCTTCACATTGAAATCTACGATGTCTCGTCTGGTAAAAAACCAACAATCATCTTTTGTAACCTCTCTCTTCCCCCTGGATTGTGATCTGCCGCGTTCATTGAATTTTCCTCTACTTTTACTTCTTCCGCGGTTCTCCACTGCTAGTGCCGTTGAAGATGCAGATGCCGAAAATTTATCTCCACCTAAGACTTTTCTTCGCATCTCTTCATCCATGATACTGCTCACAACATCATCCAAAGTCAAATCATCCTTTATGGTGCTCGAAATTCACTGCATTGCGGTGTTGTAGTTTTCCGGAAGGGAACATAGAAATAACAGAGTTTGTAACTTCATATCTAGATTTATGCCTGCGGATTCTAAATGACCTGTAACCTGCGTGAAACTATTAATATGCTTTGCAACAGAGATAACTTCATATTAACCAATTTCTTTAGCAAAAATATCTGGTTTGATGTGGATGATTTCTCATAAAATATTTGCTAGAATATCCATGGCTTCTTTTGCAGTCTTTGCTTTTGCGATGTGGTATCCTGTTTTTTTTACTAATATCACTGTTGACACTTAAATTTTGACTAATACTTTTAGTCATTTATTTTACATAAAAATTAGAACTAATCTTTTAGTTCTAAAAAAAATAATTTAACCATTTTTCAAACATGCATGCATATCATCAGCATTAATTTGGACCGATGATGGAAGGGTTGGAGCACATGGAATTACTTGTGTCAAGCCCGTAAAGCAAACTCATGATGACCGAAATTTTATCCCAGATGCCCAAATGAAATAAATGAACATGTTTGCGGCTCGGGAAGGTTTTGCATAAAGTATCTTGCATGATGGGCATATATTGACGAGCAAAGCAATAGGAAAATTTCGCATGTGTCCACAGGCTTGGCGAAGAAGAAAACAGAAAGAGATAAGCTTTATCACGAAAAGAGATTCTGCAAAAATATATTCGGCTTCCTTTCCTCCGAGTACTCACACTCTCACGCCTATAAAAGGATTGCAGGAAGTCGGCAAAGGGGAGGAGGGACAATCGCTCAAAATTTTCTGCGGACATACTTTTGAGAGCATACGTGAGAAGCCAAAAAATAAAAAAAAAAAAGTGAGAGAAAGGCCGAGAGGCACTCCGTTATTGCCGGCCGTGACTTTGCTCAGCATCTCGACGGCGTATACCCACTTGCGCTAGCAACTCCGACGGATTTTTCTCTTTGCTACTGTTTGCTCGCTGCCCTCGCATGATTTGCACGTTGTTTTCGTCAAGGATGTCACGTTTTGTATGCCTCAAGAATTGTTGAATGTTCTAACGTTGTTTTGCGTGATGCCAACTGTGACGTCCTGGAAATTCAATCCTTGTAAGTGCCGGGAGTCGATTAAATGATATGAATGTATAGTCATAGTCGACGCCCATTTTGGACTATAAGGACTGAAAAGACGAAAATTTGGACGAATTCCGAACTTTAGATTATTTCGAATTGAGTTTCGAAATTAATCCGCGGCGATTTTTAAATTGCCATTTTTGCAAACGAGCTTAACCCTGATCGAGCTTGACCAGTGAAATTGCCGAAATTACCCTTCGATCAGTACACCAAAAATTTCGTTTCAGTCCCGGCGCGCCAAAATTACCATTTTGCCCCCCCCAATTATTCACTCACAAGAGACAAAAAAATTTAATTTTGTGGCCTTCAAAGTCAAGGTTGGGCCCTCCATTTCACTGCCCAACGTCGCCTCTCTCTGCCGCTGTCTTCTTCTTCTTTCTGCATATTCTTCCTCTGTTCTTCTTCTTTCTTCATTTTTTCTTCTTTGCCGACAACTCCTTCAATCGAGCGAATCATCTCAGTTCGTGGCCATTTTTCGCGACCACCACATCACCCTCGGCAGCCACTACCTCCAGCTACTCCCCACCGTCGCCTGGACCCCGGCCGAGCCGCTGTCGCCGCCGTTTCGCCAAAGAAAACCTACGGCCGAACGTCCTCTGTTTTCGGGTCAGGCGACCCGAGGACTCCGCGGTCTCCTCCGGCCGCCACGGCCGCCACCGACGCCGACCACCACCACCCAGCTAACCCCCGATCTCCCCTCGACCGATCCGACCCCTCGTCGCCGACCGTCAGCCTCCGGAATCGCCGGAATCCGGCCCAAAAGTCTCGATAATCTATTTTGAACCCGGTTTGTTCCTGTCTTCGTTTCGGCCGCCACCGTCGCCGCCGTGCCACACCGCCACAGCCAGACGACTCCCCTGAGTCTCCTCTACCGCCACCCAGCTCGGTTCCGCCGGTCGCCGCGCGTGGCCGCTGAAAATCGCCGCCGACCGAGAGCCCTGTTTCGGCGCGAAAACAGGACAGCCACTGATCGCGGCTGTCCGCCGCCGCCGGCCGCCTTCCGCCGCCGTCCACCTGTCCCGGCCGACTCCCACCGACCCCTAAGTGAGCCCCCGACCCTTGGCCGGCCTTATCCCGGCCCGTGTCGCCGGAAAACGGCCAAAACAGTAGAGTTACCAGATTGAATATTCTGTTGTTCACTGTTGCAGGCCGCCGGCCGCCGCTCGCCGGAGCTCCGCCGTCGGCCACCTGTTCCGGCGACCTCGCCGGACTCCCACGGGTGTCGCCGAAGTTTGAGCTCGATTCGCCGCGCGATAAACCTTAGTTTTATCGTCGCCGCCGCCGCCGATCGAGCTAACTCAAATAGTGAGTTGACTCTAAACCTTGGTTAGGGCGCTAATTGCGCTTAGGATTAGTCTGATTTAATTATTTATTTAATTATGTATTTATTTATTTATAAAAAAAAATATTTCGATCGGGACTGGTATAGATAGAAACCATGGTTAGGATACATGGTCGATCGATTATTTGTTTGTGGCTATTTGTGGTAATTTAGCAATTAATTGTTTGATTGAGTTGCTCGCGAGTGAGTGACAGGTTAGAGACGAGCGAACGATTGATTGCTATAATTTGAATAAGAATTAAGATTTCTAATATGAATTGAGCTTGAAATTGCCGGGTTAAGTTGATTACTCGAGAGTGAGTGAATTCCTTGATTGGTTTGTTTGCCTGGCTGAAAAGTTCAATTAGGAATCTTGTGGGCCTTGGGGCCGAGTTGATTGTATTTCTTGTGGATTTTGGCGTTAATCCAAGATAATCAATGAGTTGATTGCCGAGTGCAATTTGTGTGGTCATTTAAAGGGTCAATGACGCTACCTGGCAAGTTCGCTTTGTACCGTGGGTACTTGTACCGTACTAGTTGTATGGAAATTTACGACTTGTCAGAAGCACGATAATCCATGCCCCGTGCCAGTCGTACGGTTTTAAGGGATTATCGGATGCCGGTCGCAGCTTGTGATGGACCGAAGCTCCTTTTTAAGGAATGCCTACTTGCAGTGCCGTGCCGGGTGCACTGGATACACTACTTGTAGTAGCCGTCGCTGAGAGGGTAAAGTGGACGTAGCCTGGTTTTGCCAGAAGAGTGCGGGATCGCACTATTGATGTATTTATCACGCCAGTCGCGTGGGTCATTGATTAATAATGGACTTGTGTATGCCTGAGTGGTTGTACTTCTGTTGGTGGTAGATTTGACAGATTTGTTATGATTGATATTTATATATATATATTTCTGTTGATGTCTTGTGATCTTTTTGTGGCACTTAGGATGTTCTAGGCGAATCATTGTCCTAACCGAGATTAGGCTTGATTCACTGAGATTCATTTCTCACCCCGTCGTGGGATAAATTTTTCAGGTCCGAAGTAATGGAAAGACCGGTGCGGTTCGGCACCCCCACTGACTCATCACTTGATATTAGTCTCCATCCGGTACCAGGTACGGACCAGATGTGGGAGCGTCACATCACGACGATATGGGTTGATGAAAGGATGCCACATCTGGTGGCACACCTCTTTAAGGCCTGGTATCTTCGTGATGGGATGGATCTCTTCGGTCCGCTTCGAGGATTTGAGGGGCCACCTCTACAGGGGGTCCCTAATATCCCCGCTTGGGACCCAATGGATATTGATACACCTGATGGGGAAGTGATGGACCCCGCGCCTGGAATGGAGCTCGAGCTCGAGCCTGAGCAATCGGTAGCCCCCTCTGTGCGTTCTAGCCAGAGTTCTTGTGATGACCCAAACGACCCGGCTCCCCCGGTTGATTATGACGACACGGATGTCGAGTCTTCCCAGTAGAGGGTTAGGTTCCTTTGTAGTCAAGGAACTGTGGTTATTTTTATGGGAGATACTGTTTTAGGATAGATGAGAGTTAACCGTACCTGACTCCTGTATCTTTTTGTGAGTCCTAGAGGGCCGCCCCGAAGCATGGGGTTGTATTTATCAGTTGATGGCTCTGTAAGGTTATGAATCATCTATTCTCATCAGCCTTTTGTATTTTGCAATCTGACTTTACTTTCTATCTATCCCATATGATTTTATTGAATGGAAGATGGTACGTTTCGCTTGCGCAATATAATCTTAGGTCGATAGCAGTTGCCTGGGACGCTATCTATTATGACCTGGTGGCGATTTGGCAAGGGATGTCGCGGGCTCGAGAGTCTGGACGTGACATCCCCGCCCAAGGTGGTATCAGAGCAAGATCAGCCTGATCCATCTGGTCATTGGCATGGAGTGATAAGGAGCGTTGAGAAATGGGATAGTTAGTAAGATTTTTGGTTATTATGCCTGTGATTGCTAATTATGTGGTAGAATTTAAAGGTTTCTTTCTGATCACGTTTTGCTATGGGGTAAGCAAGACTTCACCTTTTACTGTAAAATGAGCGGACGTGGTAGAAGAGCACCCCGAGCACCTCGAAGGAGGCCTTTAAGACCAGTGGAAGAATTGGTCGATGCTGAAAGAGTACCGCCTGCGGTGTCCCCTATTGCACCCCCTACTGAGCCTCTGCTGCAGAACCTACAGGACCTACTGGAAGGGAACCGACAATGGCTGAAGTCATGCAAGCCTTAGGAACTATTGGAGATTTGATGGGACAGTAAGTAAGGAATCAAGCCGCAGCTACTGTCGCTACTGCTGGGACTTCATCTGCTATTCCGTTTGCAGTTCCGTCGGCGAGTCCCCTACCTATACATGACAATGAGGAGCGTAGGGCTGGTGGAACAGTCTCTTAAATTGAAACCACCCCAATTCACTGGAAGTGGAGACCCTGAAGCTGCTACTCGATGGGTCGAAGGGATGGAGAAAGCATTCGATTTGCTGAGATGCTTAGATAGGGATAAAGTTACTCTGGCAGTTTATCAACTTGAAGGGAATGCTAGTACGTGGTGGAGAGCTGTCAAGGGTAGAACTTTTTCAGAAGGTACAATTCCAGTATGGAATACTTTTGTAGAAGTTTTCAATAATAAATACTTTTCGAGGACAGCTAGGGAGCAAAAGATGGTTGAATTTTTCCGCCTCCGTCAGAATCAGATGACTATTGACTAGTACGAGGCAAAGTTTTCTGAACTATCTAAGTATGCTCCGAGAATGATTGAGGATCCAGAGGATAGGGCTAGAAGATTCAAGGACGGATTGAAGCCCGAGATTAAGAGTGCCCTGGCACTGCTTGACCTTCAAGACTATGATGATATCTACGCAAGGGCGTTGATAGTGGAGCGGGATTTGTCTGAAAGGGCTACTGCATCTGGATCACGATTTGTTTCCCCAAACAGATTCGATAGGAGACAAGGGAAGAAACCCATGTTTAACAACCGGAGTCACATTCCACCAAATTGCCGAGGGGTGATTAATAAGCCGGCATTTCGTCAGAATGAGGTGTGCAGCTTGTGTCGACAGAGGCATGGGCCTGGTTTGTGCCCGTATGGAGGTGGTGCCTGTTTTGGTTGTGGCCAGCTGGGCCATCAGGTGAGGGACTGCCCGCAGAGGCAAGGTGGACAGGCACAACCCCAGCAGGGAGGACAGTCTAGAGGATCTATGCCGTCAAACTTCCAGAATCGCCTGCCGGCACAAGGAAGGGTTTTTGCAGTCACTCGGGAAGCGGCGAAGGATTCGCCGACTGTTACAGGTACGGTCCTCTTGCATGACCAAGTAGCATATGCCTTATTTGATCCGGGTGCCACCCATTCGTTTGTTGCGGATCAGTTTGTTAAATTATCTGAATTGAACTTGGTACCTTTAGAAATTGTGCTTAATGTATCTACGCCATTGAAAGATAAAGTAGTGGCTACAGTGAGCTGTCCTGATTGCAGACTAGTGGTGGATGGCCATGAGAGTAAGATAGATTTGATTGTGCTAGAAATGTACGATTTTGACTTGATTGTGAGAATGGATTGGTTGGTAAAGCAAAGAGCCACAATGGATTGCTTTAATAAGATAATACGGTTTAATCCGATGGATGACAGTAGTTATGAATTTTTGGGTAATCGAGGAGGAACCTCGACTGTGATGATATCGTCGTTAGAGGCGACTCGATTGTTGGGAGATGGGTGCCAAGGTTATTTGGCTTCTGTGGTAGATACATCTGCTAAAGAATTGAAATTGGAGGATATTGCGATTGTATGTGAGTTTTCAGATGTTTTCCCCCAAGAATTACCTGGTTTACCACCAGAAAGAGAAATCGAGTTTGTGATAGAATTAGCTCCGGGGACGGAGCCGATTTCTAAGGCGCCATATAGAATGGCGTTATCAGAATTGAAAGAACTTAAGGTTCAAATGCAGGAGTTGTTAGACAAGGGGTTCATTCGCCCTAGCGCCTCGCCATGGGGAGCGCTTGTCTTGTTCGTCAAGAAAAAGGATGGGTCTTTGAGACTGTGTATTGACTATAGGCAGTTGAATCAGGTGACGATCAAGAATAAGTACCCACTGCCAAGGATTGACGACTTGTTCGATCAGCTGTAGGGAGCATCTATATTTTCAAAATTTGATCTACGGGCGGGATACCATCAGTTGAGAATCAGAAAAGAGGATATAATGAAATCGGCATTTAGAACACGTTATGGGCATTACGAGTTCACAGTGATGCCGTTTGGTTTGACGAATGCTCCTGCTGCTTTTATGGATCTGATGAATAGAGTGTTCAAGGAGTTTCTGGATCGCTTTGTGATTGTTTTCATAGATGATATCCTAGTGTACTCGAAGAGTTCTGAAGATCATGAGCAACACCTGAGAATAGTTCTGGAAACTCTGAGAACGCATCAATTATATGCTAAGTTCAGTAAGTGTGAGTTTTGGTTAGCTAGCGTGGCGTTCTTAGGCCACGTAGTTTCGAATGAAGGTATTGCTGTGGATCCGGTTAAAATTGAGGCAGTTATTAACTGGTCGAGACCGAAAACTGCTACAGAAATTAGAAGTTTCTTGGGTTTGGCAGGTTATTACAAGCGATTTGTAGAAGGATTCTCAGCTATAGCCTCGCCTTTGACTAAATTGCTTAAGAAAGATACGAAGTTTCAATGGACGGACAAGTGCGAGCGTAGTTTTCAAGAGCTTAAGCATAGGCTAACTACGGCTCCTGTTCTGACAATTCCATCTGGTCCTGGTGGTTATGAAATTTATAGTGACGCTTCGCTTAGGGGACTGGGCTGTGTTCTGATGCAGCATGGTAGGGTGGTAGCGTATGCGTCCCGTCAATTGAGACCACACGAGTTGAATTATCCCACACACGACCTGGAGTTAGCTACGGTTGTGTTTGCCTTGAAGATCTGGAGACACTATTTGATTGGGGAAAGTTTTCAGGTGTACACCGACCATCAGAGTCTGAAATACCTGTTCTCTCAAAGGGAGCTGAACATGAGACAGCGCCGATGGATGGAGTTATTAAAAGACTATGACTGTGAGATCCTGTATCATCCTGGTAAGGCGAATAAGGTTGCTGATGCCCTGAGTAGAAAATCAGTGATTGCTCAATTGCAGGTGTAGGAGTGGCGTTTACTTGAGCAATTAAGAGACTCAGACTTTAAACTGGAGATAAGCCAGCTGTCGAGTCTCGTGGCTACCTTGAGAATCGAGCTAGAAGTGCAAGTTAAAATTAAGGCCTTGCAGTCCACAGACCCTTTATCCGGAAGATTCTACAAGGAGATCCGACCAAACGAAGGGTCGATTTTCAAATAGCGGAGGATGGGATACTTAAGTTTAGAGGACGGTTGGTTGTGCCGGAGGATGAAAATTTAAAGGAGGAAATATTATCAGAAGCACATCGTAGTAGTTATAGTATTCATCCTGGGAGTATAAAGATGTATCAGAATTTGAAACAGCATTACTGGTGGAATGGTATGAAAACTGATATAGCCAAACATGTGGCTAAATGTTTGACCTGCCAGCAGGTCAAGGCGCAGCATTGCAAACCTGGAGGACTACTACAACCTTTGGAAATTCCAGAGTGGAAATGGGAGCATATCGCGATGGATTTCGTGATGGGTTTGCCGAGGAGTCAGCGAGGGTATGATTCAATTTGGGTCGTGGTGGATAGACTAACGAAGTCAGCGCATTTTATTCCAGTAAGAAAGGACTTTGCTTTAGACAGATACGCTGAGTTGTATGTGAGGCATATTGTAAGGTTGCATGGTGTGCCAGTGACGATCACTTCTGATCGAGATCCTAAATTCACCGCTACATTTTGGAAGAGTCTACAAACTGTTTTAGGAACGAAGCTGCAATTTAGTACAGCTTATCATCCACAGACAGATGGTCAGTCTGAAAGAACGATTCAGACCTTGGAGGACATGTTGAGAGCATGTGTTCTGGATTTCAGAGGTAATTGGGAGGAACATTTACATTTGGTTGAATTTGCCTATAATAACAGCTACCAACAGAGTATTAGGATGGCACCTTTTGAGGCCTTGTATGGTAGGGCTTGTAGGACACCAGTCTGTTGGGATGAGGTTGGGGAAAGGAAAATAACTTGCCCTGAGTTAGTAGAACAGTCAATGGAAGCAATTAAAGTGATTAGAGATAGATTAAAGACAGCTCAGAGTCGCCAGAAGAGTTATGCTGATAAAAGGCGCAGACCTTTGAAATTTCAAGTAGGCGACCATGTCTTTTTGAAAGTGTCACCTATGAGAGGAACATCCCGTTTTGGCAGGAAAGGAAAGCTGAGCCCGAGGTACGTTGGACCATTTGAAATCCTAGAACGAATTGGAATTTTGGCTTACCGACTCGCATTACCGCCTAGACTGGCTCAAGTGCATAATGTTTTCCACGTATCGATGTTGAGGAAGTATGAGCCAGACCCTACTCATGTGCTGAGTTACGAAGAAATTGATTTGGATGAACGGGCGTCATATGTGGAGCGACCAGTCAGGATCGTGGACAGAAAAGAGCAGGTACTGCGATCCAAGACAATTCCGTTAGTCAAGGTGGTTTGGCAACACCATGGCACAGAAGGAGCTACATGGGAGAACGAAGAACTTATGAAGCTTAGTTATCCTTCTCTTTTTGAGTAATTAGAACTGTGTTGTAATTTCGAGGACGAAATTTTCTAAGTGGGGGAGAGTTGTGACGTCCTGGAAATTCAATCCTTGTAAGTGCCGGGAGTCGATTAAATGATATGAATATATAGTCATAGTCGACGCCCATTTTGGACTATAAGGACTGAAAAGACGAAAATTTGGACGAATTCCGAACTTTAGATTATTTCGAATTGAGTTTCGAAATTAATCCGCGGCGATTTTTAAATTGCCATTTTTGCAAACGAGCTTAACCCTGATCGAGCTTGACCAGTGAAATTGCCGAAATTACCCTTCGATCAGTACACCAAAAATTTCATTTCAATCCCGGCGCGCCAAAATTACCATTTTGCCTCCCCAATTATTCACGCACAAGAGACAAAAAAATTTAATTTTGTGGCCTTCAAAGTCAAGGTTGGGCCCTCCACTTCACTGCCCAACGTCGCCTCTCTCTGCCGCTGTCTTCTTCTTCTTTCTGCATCTTCTTCTTCTGTTCTTCTTCTTTCTTCATTTTTTCTTCTTTGCCGACAACTCCTTCAACCGAGCGAATCATCTCCGTTCGTGGCCATTTTTCGCGACCACCACATCACCCTCGGCAGCCACTACCTCCAGCTACTCCCCACCGTCGCCTGGACCCCGGCCGAGCCGCCGTCGCCGTCGTTTCGCCGAAGAAAACCTACGGCCGAACGTCCTCTGTTTTCGGGTCAGGCGACCCGAGGACTCCGCGATCTCCTCCGGCCGCCACGGCCGCCACCGACGCCGACCACCACCACCCAGCTAACCCCCGACCTCCCCTCGACCGATCCGACCCCTCGTCGCCGATCGTCAGCCGCCGAAATCGCCGGAATCCGGCCCGAAAGTCTCGGTGCTCTGTTTTGAACCCGATTTGTTCCGGTCTTCGTTTCGGCCGCCATCGTCACAGCCGTGCCACACTGCCACCGCCAGAAGACTCTCCTGAGTCTCCTCTACCGCCACCCAGCTCGGCTCCGCCGGTCGCCGCTCGTGGCCGCCGAAAACCGCCGCCGACCGAGAGCCCTGTTTCGGAGCTAAAACAGGACAGCCACTGATCGCGGCTGTCCGCCGCCGCCGGCCGCCTTCCGCCGCCGTCCACCTGTCCCGGCCGACTCCCACCGACCCCTAAGTGAGCCCCCGACCCTTGGCCGGCCTTGTCCCGGCCCGTGTCGCCGGAAAACGGCTAAAACAGTAGAGTTGCCGGATTGAATATTCTGTTGTTCACTGTTGCAGGCCGCCGGCCGCCGCTCGCCAGAGCTCCGCCGCCGGCCACCTGTTCCGGCGACCTCGCCGGACTCCCACGGGGTGTCGCCGAAGTTTGAGCTCGATTCGCCGCGCGATAAACCTTAGTTTTATCGTCGCCGCCGCCGCCGCCGCCACCGCCGCCGATCTAGCTAACTCAAATAGTGAGTTGACTCTAAACCTTGGTTAGGGCGCTAATTGCGCTTAGGATTAGTCTGATTTAATTATTTATTTAATTATGTATTTATTTATTTATTTATTTATAAAAAAAAATATTTCGATTGGGACCAGTATAGATAGAAACCATGGTTAGGATACATGGTCGATCGATTATTTGTCTGTGGCTATTTGTGGTAATTTAGCAATTAATTATTTGATTGAGTTGCTCGCGAGTGAGTGACATGTTAGAGACGAGCGAACGATTGATTGCTATAATTTAACTAAGAATTAAGATTTCTAATATGAATTGAGCTTGAAATTGCCGGGTTAAGTTGATTACTCGAGAGTGAGTGAATTGCTTGATTGGTTTGTTTGCTTGGCTGAAAAGTTCAATTGGGAATCTTGTGGGCCTTGGGGCCGAGTTGATTGTATTTCTTGTGGATTTTGGCGTTAATCCAAGATAATCAATGAGTTGATTGCCGAGTGCAATTTGTGTGGTCATTTAAAGGGTCAATGACGCTACCTGGTAAGTTCGCTTTGTACCGTGGGTACTTGTACCGTACTGGTTGTATGAAAATTTGCGACTTGTCAGAAGCACGATAATCCATGCCCCGTGCCAGTCGTACGGTTTTAAGGAATTATTGGATGCCGGTCGCAGCTTGTGATGGACCGAAGCTCCTTTTTAAGGAATGCCTACTTGCAGTGCCGTGCCGGGTGCACTGGATACACTACTTGTAGTAGCCGTCGCTGAGAGGGTAAAGTGAACGTAGCCTGGTTTTGCCAGAAGAGTGCGGGATCGCACTATTGATGTATTTATCACGCCAGTCGCGTGGGTCATTGATTAATAATGGACTTGTGTATGCCTGAGTGGTTGTACTTCTGTTGGTGGTAGATTTGACAGATTTGTTATGATTGATATTTATATATATATATTTCTATTGATGTCTTGTGATCTTTTTGTGGCACTTAAGATGTTCTAGGCGAATCATTGTCCTAACCGAGATTAGGCTTGATTCACTAAGATTCATTTCTCACCCCGTCGTGGGACAAATTTTTTCAGGTCTGAAGTAATGGAAAGACCGGTGCGGTTCGGCACCCCCACTGACTCATCACTTGATATTAGTCTCCATTCGGTACCAGGTACGGACCAGATGTGGGAGCGTCACATCACGACGATATGGGTTGATGAAGGGATGCCACATCTGGTGGCACACCTCTTTAAGGCCTGGTTTCTTCGTGATGGGATGGATCTCTTCGGTCCGCTTCGAGGATTTGAGGGGCCACCTCTACAGGGGGTCCCTAATATCCCCGCTTGGGACCCAATGGATATTGATACACTTGATGGGAAAGTGATGGACCCCGCGCCTGGTATGGAGCTCGAGCTCGAGCCTGAGCAATCGGTAGCCCACTCTGTGCGTTCTAGCCAGAGTTCTTGTGATCACCCAAACGACCCGGCTCCCCCGGTTGATTATTACGACACGGATGTCGAGTCTTCCCAGTAAAGGGTTAGATTCCTTTGTAGTCAAGGAACTATGGTTGTTTTTGTGGGAGATACTGTTTTAGGATAGATGAGAGTTAACCTTACCTGACTTCTGTATCTTTTTGTGAGTCCTAGAGGGCCGCCCCGAAGCATGGGGTTGTATTTATCAGTTGATGGCTCTGTAAGGTTATGAATCATCTATTCTCATCAGCCTTTTGTATTTTGCAATCTGGCTTTACTTTCTATCTATCCCATATGGTTTTATTGAATTGAAGATGGTACGTTCCGCTTGCGCAATATAATCTTAGGTCGATAGCAGTTGCCTGGGACGCTATCTATTATGACCTGGTGGCGATTTGGCAAGGGATGTCGCGGACTCGAGAGTCGGGACGTGACACCGACATTAAGTGCAGTGCAAACTTCTTTTTTTTTTTTTTTGGAAATTCAAGATAATGACTCTTTTGATCTAAACCGTCGGAATATAATTTTTTTACAGAAAATCTCGAATTTAATCAGCCTAACCTATCACTGTTTAGGTCTAATTTGCTATCTCTGAAAAGTCAAAATTCTTTTAAAAAAAATTCGAGATGTGGGAATTATTTTTTGGAAATTTCGAAAGGAAGATGGCGGTCGCTATTTTGATGTGAATATTGATTGACAGATTGCTATATTGATTGATTTTTGCTATATTCTAAAGATTCCTAAAAAAATTGTAAGATATGATCTCTTACAAACCACGTCTAATTGATCTTTTTTAGGAAGATAAGGTTTCTTAGAAACCAACATCACATTTATGCATATTTCTTGTATATCTTTAGCATATCCAACCATATCCCATGTTTTAGTGCATATCCATATCATATTTTCGAATATCACTCATTGCATTCCATATTTTCAAAATATCCTTGCATATCTTTAGACCTTACTTTGTTTTATGCACATTTCATTTTGCCAAAAAATGATAAAAAGATAAAAAAAAATATATTCATTCATTGCCATGTCCTTCATTAAATTTTGAAATTGCATATACTCATGCATCATCATATTTTTCGAAAATCATATTATATCAAAACATTTTGCATGTCTCATAATTTGTATGTTTCTATTGCATTATATATTGCCATATCATTTTACATGTTATTAGTATCATGTTTATGGCATCCATGCTAGGTTAGTCTAATTGCTTAGTTGATTTGATTGAATTAAAAAATTACATGCTATTTAGTCTAACTATAATTTTTTGCATGTTATAGCTAGTACTTGCATGATTAGTTTAGTTAATTGCATATCTGCATTTTGTTATATTGAATTGCCTTGCATTGCCTCCTCTATCCATACCATTGCTTTTGTATATGCCCATCCGTGCATCACAATCACTCATGCATATTCATCTAAAAATCGAAAACACAAAAAACACTTCATTCAAATTTAAAGACCAATTCGATCTGAGCTACCAATTAGCATATCTCATTTGAATTAAGATACCGAAAGGGCATTAGTTTTAATTAACTAGTGTAACTAAGTCTCCGAATTCACAATCTCTGATTCATAGAATTAAAATGGTTCTCCAGCTGTTTTACTTAGGTTTCTAATCAACCTACCAAAAATGATTAGTGGCAACTCCAAATTCTAAATCATTTTCAATTAATTTAAGTTATAATTTGGTAGAGCTTGGGAGAGTCCGCATTAGGTTAGTCATTAAAATTAATCTGATAATCCATAAACTTGAAATTCAATAATTTTAGGTCGCGACACATGAAAATCATTATGGTTATCTGATTCTGTAACCTGAAAAAAAAAAAACATAACCACGTTTGGTAACGTAAATAATTTTGATAAAGCAAAATCAGTTTTAGAGCAAAATCCAGAATACAAAAAATTGGTTCTGGAAAAAAGAATCACTTTTGAGAATTACAAAACAAAATGAAGTCTCACATTTCTCACTTTTTTCTTTCAGTTCTCTCATCATTTTTGCCTCAACCTAATAAAAATAAAATAAAATAAAAATTCCAAAAAAATTATTTTTTTAAAAAAAACCACAAAAATTTAGAAAATACCTAAAAATAGAAGAAGCTTAGATTAGGCTAGTTTGACCTCATTTTCATAAACTACAGCCTAAATTTTTTAGATTTCACAATTTAAAATCTTCTACAAAAAAAATCACAGAAGATGAGGGCATCCGATATGCAAATCATGACATATATGCTCATAGCCGTGGTCACAAAATATGACTATCTACATGTGGAGTTGGAACCAAACACCCATTTGGATTTAGGACAGAAGTTGCAAAATGATAGTGAAGGACTTGTACTTCATATCAATGAGGATAATTTTTTTTTCAATGGATAATTTGGTTATTCAGTCGCTATGTTTTTATGTATTTTAGACAAAGTAACATTTAAAGAAAAAATGATTTCTTAATATGGGAAATATCCCATACTTCAATTGAACCGCAAACATCATGTATTAAAATTTGCGTTTCATATATGACATGCTAATATATATATATATAATTATTTTATTGTGCATTATAAATAAGTCTTCAATTTAGGATGGAATTTTACAAAGAAACTACATAGTCACTTGACTTAAATGAAAAAAAAAATTAGGAAGAGAAACAAATTTTCGAAATAGGAATTTTGTGCAAATATCAAACACGTTTCCATTTGAGGAGCAAAATTTTTTGGCAGTTGTCAAACATGTTGTGATTCTCTAAAACTCATCCAAGAATAGAATCAGAAAAAGTCATTCAAATCAGAATCAATTTTCTGAAACAAAATATTTACCATGTGTAGTTGAGCGGTATATTGGTCTTCAAATAGATTTTTCCAGCAATCCGTGGTAGTGGCTTTCATGTGTTCAAGAACAATATCTTGGACTAGAGAGAGATTTTTCGATCAAATCTCGTTTGAGTTTCTAAAAATCGTTCGATCTCTTTGCACTCTGAACTTGTTACCAAATCATCTAATGTAGCTTGAATTCCAATTGGGTAATTGTTAATTTATATATAATGCAATTTGATATACCATTATTTATTTAATAGGTTTTGCTAACATAACAGTCTTTAGGTGATTATGAGAATAACACTTGATAATTAAGTTTAATACACAAATAGCCTTGTTCTTATAATCATAGTGCCTAGTCACATTATCATCCTTTTGTCGGCATCATTTATAGGGGGTGCCAACTGTTCAGTTCGGTTCGATTTTTCAAAAGAAAAGAAAAACAAACAACAAATCGAACCATTAGGGCGTACACTTTAACCGAATCAATTCTCGCCCTGAACCAAATATGAACCTAACCGAAAACCTAATTCAATTCGGTTTTCATTTTTTTTTTTTTTTGGTAATACAACTCAGATACCACGCGTGTGCCCACACGCGTCTACTTCTTCTTCTTCACGGAAAGAAGTCCCTTATGCCGTATCCCAAGCCCAACCACTTTCCCCACATGCCTGCTTCGGCAATAGGTGGGCCACCATGGCCCGCCTCCTCTCCGGCCGCACCGACAATGCCCTCAAGAACCGAAGAAGAAGAGGAAAGCGACGGCTCTTAGGGTTTCTCATTAACAAACGGAGAAGAGAGAAAGAAAAGCATGGATACATTCTGGGAACGGTACCACATACTTTCAGTAGTAATGCTAATACTGGGAAGGAAAAATGTAATAGTTTGCACAGTTGCTATAATAGGAAAGTAACGTCTTTAATCTTCACAAGTTCTTTTTGTTGTTTTGCAAGAGACTCTCCTCTGCGTGCTCTCTACGGATCATTTGCGAGCTTCTGCATTCTTCTGATCTTAGCCGGGAGATGAAAGAGATTTTGAATCAGTTTTGGTGACAAGGGTGAAACCAGAAGGACACATAATAGCAGCCTCAAAGACTTTACCGGTTTCTCTTCTTCAGATTTATATTAAGTGACACACTTGATAGAAACATTCATAGCTACATTGGTCCATGCGCAGCCGAATCGTAAATGACTCGCGGCCAACTTGGGCAATTCTTTATTTAACTTGGTTCACCCCCTCGAAACAAATTGGCAAGACTTGCTGTAGCTGCTGTTGAGTTATCATATCCGGGACTCTATTTTTATATCTTATATTTCGAGTGCCTATGACCAAAAGTGAATAATTTCAACATTACACTTCTACAGGAGGTCCAAAATGAAGGGCTCAGAGTAAACTTTCCGACACTAAAATTTAGCAATGAGATTTTGAAAATATGTTAGGCTTCACTGGCATATCAACAAAGAAAAAAGACATCACACCTGCTTATCCTTCGTTTTTCGTTTTTCTTTTTTGATTGCATGCCTGAACTACATCTTACAGTTTACAATTCAAGTTATTACTTTCCCTCCCTGCATCACCAAGGCAACAACTTGTCTACCAGCCTCGGTCTTGCTTGACTTCTCCTTCCATCTTCATCAAAATGCAGATAATTATCCCATCACTCTGATTTACTTGCACATTGCAATACGCAATGCAAACTCGCCATGATGTTCATACTGCTAACTTCAAAGCATATCCATAGTTCTACTCAAAGACAGGAAAGCAATAAAGTCGGTGGGCTAATAGCACGAGAGCAAGCAAGCTGGTTTCCTTTCCAACGTCAATAAGAGGTTTAGGATAGTCATTCATCAGTATTTTTACACAGCAAACACCACCAAAAATCACTCTAGTACAGTAGCTTTTCTTTTATTGTTGTCATAACTTGAATATCATAGTTAGCTAGAAAGTCCGCTGCCTTCCTGTAGTAGATGATAAAAACTATTGAAACCATTTCAGGAAGTGCGTAATCACAACACAGTTTACGCTATGTAGGTAATAAACACCCAATTATGTTGCACATTCACCCATATGACTATTGAAACTTAGAATTCAAATGTACATGGACACATGAAATCTTCTTTCCATTAAACCAAGCACTCATTACCTAATTTTTTCCTGGCTTGCTCTCTTTTCCCTTGTTCCTGGAGCCTCTTGTATCGTTCGTGAGCTCTCGCCTTTTCTATCTCCTCCCTGGTCATGTAAAATGACGCAGCATTCAGCGATAAAGAATAAGCAAATCCTTGCTTAGAGAGAAAACTCAAAAATTTAATATTGATGATAATGATCTCTCGTCTAAAAATCCTAAAATAATTTTATATAGGGTGTTAACCCTAACGACACTGAAACCAGCAAAATTATAAAATTATCGCTAAAAATAAAATTAAATCCAAAAAAATACTAAAATAATTCAAAAAACCATCTAAAAGATCTTGAATCGCTAAAATCCATCGCCAAAGCCATTGGGTATTGATCAGACAGCCGTTTCGCTTCAATCGACCGAATCTAAGTCCATTCTGACATCGTTGACTTTGAATCTGAAAATTTTGGTCGCATCTTCTCGACTTCTGTTGGGACTTCTGCCTATCCAATCGGTCTAGAAACGAGTTGCTAATATGCTTCTCATCATAAAGACAATCAACAGATGAGCGCTTCTTCAATTAATAAAAAAATTCAAAAACTTTGAATTCAAGCCAAAAGACCAAGAATGACTAGAATATTAAGATTTGAAAGAAGTAAAAAAAAATGCCATGTTCCAATATGAATAAACAACTCTCCTGAAAAAAAGAAAAAAAGAAGCATCTACGCACCTGTCCCGCCTTTAAAGTTCAGTTGTCTTGCTCGCCTGAAAGACAACATTCAGTGGGTTTTTAAGAAGCGGGTCTCCAATGTATTAGCAACACTAAAATGTATCCGGAGATGTACACACTTACATCGGCATCTTTAGCTTTCAAGTTCTTTGCCTTCGCCAAATTTGGATTTTCAATTTGAATAACACTTTCAGTCCCATTCCGACCACAAAGTTTGACAAAATCAAGAGTCGCCATAGACAACTGAAGATAATAAAAAATGACATTTTCAACCAAAATAGGCAGGCGGGCATTACTCACTTCAGTCTCTCCATCAGATTCTTCACCCGGTCCTTCTTCTACACGCTCAGCTTCTTCCTGAGAACAAAATGTACACTTATTTGTAGTCTACTATCCTGTAAAATACTGTGAAAGAATAAAATAAAAGCGCTCCGGCACTCAAGAATCCGTGAGTGAGAGAGACCTGTCTGAATGTGCGAGGACGACCGGAAGTACCCGCAGCTGCCACAATTTATACAAAAAAAAAAAACCAACTTAGCCCTGTAAAAAATCAGCCACAAACACGTGTTCTCCGAAAGGTAGCAATTGCAAGAGCTTGCCAAGTGCAATCTCTCTGAATGCTGACTTTAGGTTATTTAGAAGTGAGAGAGCACAAAACTCAAAACTTGCTTCTCTCCTTCTGTCTCTCTCTCTCTCACACACACACACACTGTATCCATTGCTTTTAAAGGGCCTTTTCAAGACTCAAATCCTCTATTCCTTAAACTCTTTGCTTTTATATTATGATAGTGGAATTGTACACGCCACTAATGCTGAGCAAACCTCAGATCTTATTAGGTATCATCATCTGAACTAATTTCTGAACTTATCCATTTAAAGTTCGGTGACAGGTGAGCTCGGTATCTCCTAGCCATGGCGTGGCTCGGCCTTGCCTAGCACCTGCGGCATCGGTGCCAGTGGCCTGCCAGCTATGTTCTCCATTGACCAGCGACTCCACGCTAGAAGAAGGAGAAGACCCAAACAAAAAGGACAAAAAAAAAATAAAGAAATGAGAATAAAAGAAAAAAATGGAAAAATATTAAAACGTAAGATATTGTTAAAAACCACCACATCAGCCCGTCGGCCAAAGTTTGCCGGAAGGATTAAATTGACACAAATGCAAAAGATTTAAGATCGAAGTGGAAAAAAAATTGTGACTAATTGGGAAAAATGCAATAGGTTTAAAACTTTTTTTTTTAGAGTTAATATCACAGAAAACCCCAAATTGGTACACTTATGATGATTTTACCCCAAACTGGTACATTTATAACAAATTTATACTTCATTTATTTTCGTTAAATCTAAGCGTTAAAGCGCAAAGTTTATGACACGTGGCAATAGACGGGTGTATTAGCTTGAGATTTTTTACCTCTATTTGTCATATCATATCAATTTGAAATTTTTCGTGATATTAACACAATTTAACGGAGGGTAAATTTGTCACAGGTATACCGGTTTGAGATTTTTCGGGATCAAAAAAATCAATCTAAGGTAAATCTGTCATAAGTGTATTAGTTTAGGGTTTTAAGTAGTCAAAAAAATTATTTGGGGTAAATTTTATCGCAACTGTACCAGTTCGGGATTTTTTATGGTCAAAAAAATAATTTAGAGTAAATTTATCATAAATGTATCAATTTGAGATTTTTCATGGTATTAACCCTTTTTTGTGACAGTTTTCCTTCTCCCATTATGCTGTATATTTTCCTTGTTTTGTTCTCATTGATTGTAATTGATAATTTGCTATTTTAGATAGTTATCTTGTAAAGGGGATAAGTAGGCTTATGTATTTTTCATTTGGTAACGTACAAATTAGTACGGATCTCTCTCGCTCTCTACAATTGTCAACTATGTCCATTAACAATTCTAGCCCTCTCACTACAGACATCCTCAGCGTACTTCGAACTATCGTAGCAAATTAGGAGTGAGCGGTTCTCAGTCCGGTCTGATTTTTATAAAAAATTGAAAATCGCACCGGTGATCCCGGTTTTCATTTTTTGAAACTGCGGACCGGATCGGCCACTCTTAAAATCAAGAACCGGACCGGACTGATGATCTGGCCCGATTTTCGAGCTGTTTTAAGGAGCCGGTGTTCGTGAAAAAAAAAATCACAAAGGTTTAGTTTTGGTCCGGTCAAATTTAAATCTCAAACTTGTCGCCTACGTCCATCACAAAAATCGAAAAATGAGATCATAGAACGCGAAACGCAAGAAAAGACGACTTCGAAGAAAAGAGGTAAGAAAGTAGATCTACAAAGCAAAACCTAAGTCTTATCAAGTAAACGTTATGTTTACTTTAAAAAAAACTAAAAAAAAAAAGACTGATCCGATCCTAGGCCTAGAACGGGAACCGGATCGCTCGGTCAGCGGTTTCAATTTTAAGAATCGAGAACCGGACCGGATTCCTCTAAAATCGAGAACAGGACCATCGGTCCTGATCTAGTACGAGCAGTCCTGGTCTGGATGGTCTCTTTTGCTCATCCCTATAGCAAACTCCTAATATCCAGCACCTCCAAGTAGGGCAGGTAATGTTAAAGACGACCCATTTGCACGACAGGAGCACGATTTCATGGAAAACAAGAACTACAGAGAGAAAAATTTACAAACATCACGACATTAACGCGCTTATTTTATGAGAACGAGGCCTGAAATACGAAGCGTCTCATGAGCATGGCCGAAACCAAAGACCCATCTGATCTCTATCTGTTCACCGTCTCACCATATCTGTCAACATGGCCTGTGGAGATCTTGCCATTACGAGTGCATTTCGTCGAGGCACATTAGGCGCATTTGTCGCTTTACTAGACTATGATATCACTTTAAAGGAACTTTCAAGACCACAAGGAGGTCAATGTTTGTGGAAGGAAATGACATCACAGGTGACATAACTTTCGTACAATGCTCACGTGTATATCATAACTTATGTAAGATGCTCATTTAAGTGCCACAATTTTTTTTTTTTGTTCGCTTGACTGTTATATGAATTTTTAATTAGTCACTTAGCTGCCATAACGTTTTAAAAACGTTCGTCATAAATACTGTGGTAGATACTTAAAATAACTAGTACTTAAGTTATTCATTAAAAGAGATGAAACTCGAGTGAACTTTTTTTTTGGAAGTCATGACTCGTCGAAAGGTGAGAGTTATGTTGGATCCGTTCAATTTGGGTTCAATAGGTATACCAAAATTCAATAGGCATACCAAAATAATAATACAATTTCTCTGCATGCTGTACCCAGTGTGACCTGGTCATTGAAAGGATAGAGCTGGCAAAATATCAAATGAGTGGAAGAAAAAGAAAAGGAGGGAGAAAGAGAGAGGGATGGGGGTGTGGGGAGAGAGGTAGACAAAGTCTTCACGCGGGGGCAAGACTAAGACTAATAGGTGAGGTCAACGCTTGTGAACTCGAACGACTTCATTCATCCAAGTTTGTTAATCTTGATCTCGAAAATCTCGATCTCCAATCGAGCCAGATCCTCTGTATGCAAATGGGTGTTCATGTTCGCAACGGCCGCTCATCGTCGCCTAATGCCGTTGCCGAAGAGCTGGCCGTTTGCAACTACCAAGTGTTCCTCAGCTTCAGAGGACCCGATGTCCGCCGTAATTTCCTTGAGTGTCTCTACGACCACCTGAGAGGCTCGCGGATCGTGGCGTTTAGGGACGAGGAAGAGATCGAGTATGGTGAAAGGATCGACGACAAGATCGTGGAAGCCATCAAGCATTCCGACATCTGCATCCCTGTCCTGTCCGAGAACTTCGCTTCCAGCACAGCGTGCCTGATGGAAGTGGCCCAAATGGTGGAGTCAGAGAAGACCATCCTCCCCATTTTCTACGGCGTCAAGCCCAGCGTTGTCCGACACCAGCTGGGAGCATATGCAGAGTCCTTCCTCGAGCACCAGAGGCGCAGGGATGCCGAGACGATCACAAAATGGAAGACCGCTCTGTCAAATATTGCTGGGATTTTGGGATTGGAATTGATGGATGTCGGCAATGGGTAAGTCAACCGCTCGGTCTAGTTTACCTGTTTAGCTTAACCAAAGAATATGACAAGGAGAATTTACATGTATAAAATGTTTTCACCGTCCACTAAATGTTTGAACATAAATGATTGCCGATAATGAAAGTATTTTTCTCATTGACCAGTTACTTCGAGCGATATAATCCAAAATGATTCTCCTATTATTCATTTTTAGTGAAATAAATGGAACGAAACTTAAGATGCACGCGGCACTCTTTCTAGGATCGAATTTACTTTTGGAGATCTTTGGTTTCTAGTTTTTCAGTAGCAATGCATTAGAATGTCGTCTTGTTTTCTATCCAACGTTGCAGTCATCCGTCTGATTGATTAATGTCACCGAGGCATTTTCCGACAATAAAAACACATTCCGTTCTCGCTTTGAGACATTTCGTTAGTCCTCATGCTTCACCCTTCTCTTTGCCTATAACTGTAAGTAAAGTGCTAACTTCCCTTTTCATTTTGTAGATATCATGAACTTCTAAACAATGTCGTTTCAAGACTTTGGCAACTCTTGAGGATGGACGAGCAAGAGGTGACCAAAAATTTAGTCGGAATAGATGAAAATGTGCAAGAGATGATGCGAAAGCTTGGCGTCCGTAATGAGGATGGACGAGTTATCGAAGGACAGAAGACGACGGGAAGAAGCGTGGTTGCTATATGCGGCCTTCCCGGGGTCGGCAAAACCACTCTCGCGAAGGTGGTATACAACAAGATCAGTCACCTCTTTGATGTTTGCAGCTTCCATAAAGATGTTCGGGACGATATTGAACAGAAAAGATTGATTTTTCTGCAGAAGAAGTTAATTCGAGACCTCAAGAGAGGAGACTGTCGAAAAGTGGAATCCACCGATGAAGGTACCAAAATTATAAAATCCATGTTCCGAGGAAAAAGAGTTCTCATTGTACTAGATGACGTCGATGAGTTTGGACAGATTGAACCGTTGGCTGAGAAGCTAAATTGGTTTGGTCCGGGAAGCAGGATCATCCTAACAACCAGAAAAAAAGACATCATTAAACACTATGACCCTCAGGAAGAAACCAACGAACATGAGGTTTTACCTATGAACAAAGATAATGCTCGTAAACTCTTCTATAGGCATGCTTTTCGATCGGAGCATTCCCTCGAGGGTTATGGTTCTCTACCCAGCGACATCGCTTCTGCTGCCGGAAAGCTTCCTATTGCTATTGAAATTGTGGGGTCATATTTGTATGGGAAGAGCATAGAAATATGGGGAGAGACTTTGGAAAAGTTAAGAAGAGAGCCAGAAAAAGAAGTGGAACGAGTGTTGAAGGCAAGATACGACCTTTTGGAGGAAAGCACAAAAGAAATATTCCTTGACATAGCATGTTTCTTTACAGGGGTTGAAAAGAAAATCCCCTATTACATGTGGGATGCTCGTAAACTTTTCCCAAACAGAGGAGTTCATGAACTTCAAAATATGTCTTTCCTAAAGATTGGAGAAGAAAATGTGTTTTGGATGCATGACCAATTAAAAATCCTGGGAAGAGAAATTGTCAAGAAAGAAAATTATAAAAATCCCGGGAAGCGCAGCAGGCTCTGGGATTACAAAGATGTCCGAACAACGCTGCGGGAAAAGAAGGTAAAAATCACACAGATTTATGATGATTATACTGTTGTTTCATCATATAAATCTTTTTGTTCTAATTTGACACTTCGATATTTTTCCAAACGAATTGGCAGGGTACCGAAAAGGTTGTAGCCCTCCGCGTAAACCCCAACTTTAGCGAAGATGAACCGGAAATCGACTGTTTACGTTGCGAAGAACTTCATCATCTACCGAACCTGAGGTTCCTTGAGTTGGACTACGTTGATATTGAAGGAAATCCTGAGAATCTTCTTCTTTCGAATCTATTATGGCTTGATTGGCATGGATGCCGTGACAAATCCAAGTTGTTTGCATTGAACATGAAGAAACTGGTAATTCTCGACTTATGTTCAAGTCCAGTTGAATTGAATTTGGAAGACTGGAAACAACTGATGCTGGTAAGGCTTTTTATATGCTTGTGCACATTTTTACGTACAAATGTCCCTGCACTTTGTCATTAAGCGATTGTAGTTGAAGCGGTAACGGAACATATGAATCACGTTGGTTTTGCAGAAGGCTGGAAGTTTGAAAGTTTTGAATCTAAAAGGTTGTCCTTTGATCACCGCATGTCTGGAATTCCCTGCCTCAATGCCTTTAGAATGCTTGATTCTGGAAGGTTGTTTACTATTGATTCCAACAAATCCCGAATCCACTTCTAGCTTAGCCAATCTAATTTCCTTGAACATGAAGCATTGCAAATATTTCAAACAATTGCCACAAGCACTGTGTTCCCTGAAAGCATTGAAGGAGCTTCTTATTGATGGAACTAAAATAGAAAGACTTCATTTCGAGGAAGGCTCTCTGGCGGCACTTGAAATTCTCAGTGCCTGCGAATGTGAAGCATTGGGCGAAATCACTGATTCCATTGGATTGTTAAAGAATCTTCGGAAGCTTGCTTTAAGAGGCTGCAAAGGGCTAGAAGAACTTCCACCTGTCATTGGAAAGCTTGTTCTGCTACAGGAAATAGACCTGTCGTACACCTTGATTAAGGAATTACCTTCTTCTGTCAAGGATTTGAAAAATCTCGAAGTGCTAAAGATGGTTCATACTTACCTAGAAGAATTTCCTGAAGCCATAAAAGATCTTAAGAAGCTTAAAGAGTTGGATTTCACCCACTGCGGAAGTTTGAGGGGACTTTGCGACATTGCAGGATTGTTTTCTTTGAGAATCTTGAGATTAAAGTGCACCAGTATTTCTCGCGTGCGCGCCAGAGATTATAAGCAATACAGTCTCTACATCCTTGAGTTGGAAGGTAGCGTCGTTAAGGATGTGGTCTAATAATTTTGCTCTGGCTCATACCATGTTATCAACAAAATGCAGGTAATCCTATGAATGTCATGCTTTAGTCTTGAAGGTCCAAAACTAAGTTATGTCTCGGAAATTTCTTGTCCATGCGAGATTAAATGAATAAGTGGATAACTGAGAAAGTTGACTTCATCAAACCGCTCTTCTGTTGACAGATTAGATGTCTACTGAGGTTAGATCCATTTTTTGCATCAGAGTGCACGAAGACGTCCAGCTATGTCTTTAAGGAGCTTGAAACTAGAAGGTCTTTAGAACATTTGAAGTACAAGTTATTCAACAAGGAAAAAGAGATCTTGTACTTGGAAAGACACTTGTCTTTGTTCCTTCTTTATTTTTCCCACTTTGTGCTTGAAGAGGCCACTCTTTTTTTGATAAAGGTGTTGTTGATGTTGATGTTGATGTTGATGTTGTTATGCTTGAAGGGGCTACTCTTCTTTTGATAGCATGTATTTGGACCTTCTTCCTAGTTTACTCCTTGTGATCTTTTATATGTATAAAATACCTCAAAACTGTATGAGTATTTTTGTATTAGCTTGTTCCATCCATCATCTATGCAACTGGTTCTGTTTTCTCCTCCTTGACGTCACCTGATTTGCATGTTTTTGTTTTCTATGTTTCCCAATTTATTGAGTCTTTTCTCCTCTTTCTTTCTTTTTTCTTTTCTTCTTCTGCATAGGGCAGCAATTATCAGCAGCAAGAAAAGGTAAAGGATTGTAATCAAATTAGTTCAGTAGATACCAGTACCATGATCTCCATCTTATAAGCATATACTGCCACATTCAATTTTGAAGTGATAGAGGCCAAAGCACAGGGAATTTCATTGGAAATGCAAGAGGTTGAGTTTTGAATAACCTAATGCTAATTCCTGGGTTTGCTTCTTGCAGCATCCTATGATTGAACTTGGATTGTGCATAGGCGCCAGAGGCAAAACAAGTCTCAAGGAAACTCGGGCAAGCTGTTGCTAAACCCAGCTGTACTTCCTAGTTCTATACATGGTTACTAGATATCATGTTGTTTTTCCCGTTGTTATAGCGGTCCTCTCACTA
Organism: Rhodomyrtus tomentosa; assembly: GCA_028455895.1. Classification (NCBI taxonomy): domain Eukaryota; kingdom Viridiplantae; phylum Streptophyta; class Magnoliopsida; order Myrtales; family Myrtaceae; genus Rhodomyrtus; species Rhodomyrtus tomentosa. The sequence continues at coordinate 1,775,823 of JAPCWY010000006.1, forward strand.
GTTCTGTCATGTTCTGCATTTACCAACGCCCATAGCGCGTCTTCACTGTTGTTGGTTTGTCAACCTTCATATGCAAGGATGGAGAAATCATTCTGTTGAAGCTTGTTCTGCCTTGTTGTTCACTTTCATTTTCCTGTAAATGGCTTTTGTGAGTTCATGAGGTATTCAAGGAAAGTTGTCCCTCATGCATTTAGTGGGTTGAACATTCAATCAGACCCTGACCTTCAGAGATGGACAGTCGCGGTGCTCGTTTTGGTTTAGGAATGGAACTACTACATGTTCTGCTTAGAAAATAAGGACAGGCCAGAGAAATCTCTATGAAGGCATGGAGTCCCAGAGTATCTATTTCTCTGGCTTCTTCACATTCATCTCATTGGTTCATGCTCCATCCTCCCTTCTTATTTCTAGCTCTGGTTCTGCTTCTAGGTAGTGCTATCTAGATCATCCATCAACAAGAAAATGCATTAGATGAAACTGGAAAAAGCAAAATGCATCCGATTAGGACTGTCATCGCGCCTATGTCCCAGTTAATCCATCGATCACACAGTCCTTAGGTCCCTGCTTAATTTGAATCAGGAAGTTTAGGGCCATAGTTTTAGTCTCAATCTTTAGAATACATAATGAAAATACAATCTCATGCTGGAACAAACCATGATCATTAACTAATTAGAAAGCAGCAGATCCATACTTGAGTACACACAGTAATAGCTCATTTGGTCTACCGAGTCACAAACCATTTGAGTTCCATGCTTCAGGATGGGTGTAGTTCCGGGATGCTTCAGGGTAGAGTTCGCTTTGAGAAATCATCGCTTATTAGGCAATCAAATAGCATTTTTATGTTTGCTAGATGTTTCTCAAACGGGTATGATACACGGGGTCGAGGAAGGTCCCCTGTTTTTTTCCCTTCAGGACCGAGGTCGTAGGACTAGTATGCAGAAATTGCACAAGATTCCTTTTCTGCTTTTCTTGTGTTTGAACACAATCAACAAAACTAATTAAGGCAGTTCTTAGCAAGAATGATACATTGAACTGGTTTGAATAGCTTGAGTACGGGTTGATCGAATTTTGATCCGTTCAGAATAAAATCAAAACGATATGATTTACACCCAGAACCTATCCTGGCCTGATTGCCAAGACTATAAGAAGCGAGCTAAAACTTGATTTCGGGAACCAAATATAGTCTTAATCACCGATTGATATGACTAATAGTAATCACTAGTGTTCTGCACAAGATGAAAATAAAAGGGAAAAGTATACCCGAAGTGCCTTAAATTTCGTACGATGTGCATTTAAGTGCCTTGACTTTCAAAGTGTACACTTGAGTGCCTAAAATTTGAAAAAAGTGTTCACTTAAGTGCCACCTGCTGACGTGGCCGCCTGAAAAGGTGAGGTGGCCGCCGAAAACGCTGACGTGACGCCGAGGAACTGATTTTTCTGAATATTTAATGTACACGTGGCATTTTTTTTGTAGTTTCTAAAATTTCAGAAAAACAAAAAAGTCAAAAAAAAGATAAAATCAATGAATTTTTTTTTAAAGAGAAACCTTGGAGGCGACCCTCGTCGGCCACCACAGAGAAATCCTAGGTTTTTTTTTAAAAAAAAAATTTCATTATTTTTTTTTTGCTTTTTGTTTTTTTGAAATTTGAATAAAAATAAAAAAATTCAAAAACTATTAAAAAAATATAAAGAAATCCCATGTGGCACTCATAAAATGAATAAAATAATAATGAAAATTTTGAAAAGTCCACGTCAACTTGTTCCAGCGAAATAGCACTTAGTTGAACGATTTTGGCCGGAATTGACAATCATCTGAACGTTTTTGCTCAGATTAGGCATTCAAGTGTACGCTTTGAAAGTTAAGGCACTAAAGTGCAAACCGTACGAAAGTTAAGGCAATTCGGGTGTTCTTTTTCAAAAATAAAATCTCAAATATCAGTTCAACGTCCGTGTAATTTGACGCTGGACTCGATTGATTTCACGTGCTAATAGAATCGGAGGACGAAGATGCTCGAGAGATCCAATTTGATTGTACGGCCTTCGTAGCATCATGCCTATTCGTGTCAACGGTTCGACATTGAGGAAATCCAAACCGAACCAAATTGAACCGATGGGACGAGCGGTTGACCAAAAATCAAACCTCTGCCATGCTAACATTACCCACAATCGGGGCGTACAGAAGTTAACCATCCGTTGAGAATTTTAATTCCGTTAAAAACCATAATAACTCGAACGGGAAAAAGAAAATGATTACTCTTTCTTTTATCTGAACTGAGGATGTAGGAAATTTCGGTTCGGACTTCACCATTGCAACTCCAACTGTTTTTCAAAAAAGAATTGTTGTTGGGGAGTTTTACTTCATCTGTATCCTCCATAAGCCATTGACCACGCCAACTCCAACTGATTTTCAATGGAGAATGGTTGTTGGGCTTTGGCTATGTCGAAATCGGGAGGAGACTTAACGGGACGTAGCTTGCGCGGGATTGCCTAGCAGAGAGCAACCCCCGAAAGAAAGCGAGGAGCAAGATCCCTTCTTCATCCCTCCGAAGAGCTATGGCGGAGACAACCCTCTGGAGGATAGCGAAACTCCTGGACGATTTTGCAGAGCATGCGAAATTATGGGGCTTTGCCGGCGAACTTGGCAAGCTCAAGAAAACCGTCTCCTCTCTCCAAAATGTCGCGCCCGATGCGGAGGAGCGGAGCGTCGACAGCGACGAGATCGAAGCATGGCTTCGCGGGCTCAAAGCTGCTTTGAACGATGCGGAGGACTTGCTTGAAGAATGGGACATCGAAGTCACGACGCGAGGACCGCCGAGCAGATATGAGAAGTTGAAGCAGGTAATTACCTCATTTTCACCTTCGAGCCCACTTTCTCGGGTGAGGAAAATTAGGAAGAGCATAGAGTCCATCGCTGCTAAAGGGAGGAAATTTGACCTGCGAGAGCAAGCGAAGGTTGTCCAAGATGAGAGAGGGTCGAGGAACAAAGAGCGGTCGGACGACTTTGTGTACGAGGAGGAGATTATAGGGAGAGAGGGTGAGAAAAGCGCAATTATGAAGCTTTTGTTAGACTCTGGCTCTGAAGAAAAGATTTCCGTAATTCTAATACACGGCGACGAGAAGATTGGAAAGACTGCTCTAGCTCGATGTTTATACAAAGATGACATGGTCAACAAGCATTTTGATTTAATGATATGGCTCTTTTGGGGCAGCCGCGGCTACTGTGATTACGAATTCTTGCTGCGACAGATCATTGAAAGTGGAACAACAGAGACAGCAGATGACCTTGCGTTGGGACAACTGCAAAATCAAGTTTGGAAACACATTCTTGGGAAGAAATTTCTCCTAGTTTTGGGCGATGTGGATTTTAATTTTCGTGAACCATGGGGGAGCTTGAAAGGTTTATTGATGGGCGGTGCTGAAGGAAGCAAGATTCTGATGACTACACGCATTTCGTCAATTGCGCGTTCCATGGGCACAGTTTCATCTTTTTCTCTTGATTCCCTTTCAGAAAGCTCGTCTTTAGATTTATTGATGAGAATGGCTGGCCAGGAAGAAGAAGAGACTGGATATTCTAAGAAGCTAGCTATCGGGAGGCGGTTAGTCAGAAGTTGTGATGGAATCCCTTTGTATATACGAATGCTAGGAGGTGCGTTATTCTTCAAGAAAACTGAGGCTGAGTGGTTACATTTTGCGGGCAAGTTCGAGATCACAAAAAAAGAGCCGCATGCTATCGGCTTAAGGTTTCTCGTGGAGATTTGTTACCGTCATCTCCCGTCCCATCTAAAACCATGCTTTGCCCTCTGTTCATTGTTTCCCAGATATCGTGTGATTGATAAACTAATGTTGACGAGTCTCTGGATGGCAGCAGGATTTATCCAGCCCATAGACAACTTAGATCGGGATACGGAAGATATTGCTCACGACTATTTCATGGATCTACTCAGGAGGAATTTCTTTCAAGACTGCATTAAAGATGAACTTGGAAATGTGACGTCTTGTAGGATGCATGAAACAATTTATGACCTAGCACAGAGGGTTGCTCTAACTGAGCGTTCTATCATGAGGCTTTGTTCATGGCCGTTGTCGACAATCGATACAAGAACTCATCATTTTTTGTGCGAATCAACTTGCAGTTTATCAGGGGGACTTCCGACTAATCTACTCGAAGCAAAACATTTAAGGACATTCATCCGAATTGATCAAAATAGAATACGGAGAATACGGAGGTGTACAACTACAACGGGTGAAAATACTCTTTCTGAATTCATTTCTAAGTTCAAGTTCTTGCGTGCCTTAGATTGGCATGGTGGTGGCATTGAAAAATTGCCAAGTTCCATTTGCGAGTTGAAGTGCCTGACATTCCTGGACCTCTCTGAAAATGAAAGAATCGTTAGCCTTCCTGATTCTATTACACGACTGCAAAACTTGCAAGTACTCAAACTCAATATGTGTTGCAAGCTAATAGAATTGCCAGCAGGTATGAGAAAATTGGTCAACCTCAGGCAACTGGAGATTAGCAATTGTAGTGCCTTGTCTCATATGCCACGTGGGTTAGGCCAGTTGACTCTTTTGAACACTCTAACGGATTTCATTTTGCCGGGGGATGATTCTCATCCAGGCAATTGCGGTGGGCTAGGGGAGTTGAACAGGCTAAACAACTTGAGAGGAAGTCTCAGAATTGAAGTTAAGGGAGAAATAGAAAATGCGGAAGCAAAATCACATGCTGCGAACTTGGAGGAGAAGGATTCCTTAGCTTCGCTAGTATTAGTGTTTTCCGGAAAAGAGAGTGATGAAGTTCTACTCGAAAGGCTGCGGCCAAGCATAAATCTTCGAAGCTTAGAAATAAGGGGATACGAGGGTGCAAGGTTTCCAAGCTGGTTGCCTCGCATGCGTAAGTTAGTTAAGCTACGCTTGTTTAATTGTGCTGGCTGCAAAAGTCTCCCACGACTTGGTGAGCTTACTGGCCTCAAGCGTTTAGAAATTGGTAAGCTTCCTTTGGTGGAGTGCACAGAAAGTGATCTTCATACCCTCTCATCACTTCCTAATCTCTCTGAACTGAGGATATGGGATTTGGAATGGATTCCGCCACTTCGACATCTCAAGGAGTTAAAAAATTCTGATTTCCCTTTGGAGTCGTTGCAGACCTCAGTCGCCAAGGTTGAACATGTAATTGGTATTGATGATCGAGTGAAGGATGTGATCAAGTTATTGGAAACAGAAGATGATAAGGTCAAAGTGCGCATTATCGGAATCCATGGAACTGATGGAATTGGCAAGACAACTATTGCGAAGGCTGTATACAACCGACTTTCCTGTTGTTTCGATAGCTGTAGCTTTCTCGCAGAGATTGGGGAAGCTGCCCAAACTGCTGGTATTCAGCCTGTGCAAACTAAATTGATGTGTGATATCCTTGAGCGAGATGGCAATGTTGCTTCTTTCAAAGGAGGAATCGAGTTTTTCCTGGATATATTTCGCAGTATAAAAGTTCTTGTCGTCTTAGATGATGTGCAAGATCAGTCTTATCTTGATGATCTTGTAGGAGACCAGCTTGACTGGTTTGGTTCTGGAAGTCGAATAATTGTTACTTCAGAAAATGCTGGAATTCTGCAAGCATATGTTTCTCGAGGCCTGGCTCGCACCTACGAAGTGAATGAGATGGATAATGATCGAGCTCTTGAACTTTTTCGCAATCATGCTTTAGGAGCACATGGTTTGTCACTTGGCTATCCTGAAATCGCGAAGCGCATTATCAAAGCTACAGGGCAGGTTCCACTTGTTATTGAAGTTGTCGGTTCATTTCTGTGTGGAAAGACAATAAAAGATTGGAGGAGGATAGAGGACTTGACAAAACCACGGAAGGAGAACTCTCAAGAGATTCTGAAGGATTGTAGGGAGATTTTGAAAATCTGTTATGATGCATTGGATGAAAAGCAGAAACAAATATTTTGGGACATAGTATGGTTTGCCGATGGTGTGGATAGCCGAATCGCATCGTATATGTGGGCAGATCGAGATCTTTTGGCTTCTCACCAAGTTTTGGTGCCCCTAGCAAAAATTGGAGAAGACAACAAGCTGTGGATGCATAAACTGATGAAGCACCTCTGCAGAATTATAGACCAAAAAGAACCTAAGTATCTATATGCGGATGATACAAAGCTGAAAGTAATCAACTGGGAAGAGGTAAAGGCTTTTGGTTCGATGGTTTGCTTTCTTTCCTGAAATGAAAGCCTCGACATATAAAGTCTAATTTGTTATCCAGTGTTTTGGTTAGTTTACCATATACAGGTTCTGTTTGCATGCACGGAAAAGAAAGCATCCTAGTCCTTATCACTAAGCAAAATTATCCCATCATACTCAAATTTATTTGTTTACTCTTGGCAAATGTAGGGAATGGAAAAGGTGGAAGCCCTCTGCTTTGACTTCAAAAATGGTGATCCCCATACATTTACGGAAACAAATTTTAAGAGCATGCCAAACATAAGGTTCTTGAAATTGGATCATGCGAGTATGACCGGAAACTTTGCAAATGTATTTCCAAAGTTAAGGTGGCTTCGTTGGCAAGGGAGCCCAAGGGATTTCAAAGCAACAGAATTTAATCTGACTGAACTGGTCATTCTTGATCTTTCATGGAGCAAAATCACCGAAGACTGGGGAGGTTGGCAGAAAATCAAGGTGGTTTCCAATATTGCTGCTCTAATGCATCTGTTTTTGTTAATTATCTGGCAATTGACCTTATGATGTTTTCTCTCCCATTTTACAGATGGAGCAATTGAAAGTCTTGAATCTCACCGGTTGCACCGACTTACTGATAAGTCCTACATTTTCTTGCTTCCCGAATTTGGAGATACTGATTCTGGAGCGATGTTCTCGATTGGTCTATCTAGATCCCTCAGTTGGCAGTCTCAAAAAATTGCTTTGCCTGAATTTGAAGTCCTGTACCGAACTCAGTGTGTTGCCTGCCGAACTGGGTGGCTTGAAAGCTTTGAAAGAGCTCCTCATTGATGATACTTCTGTGGAAGAAATTCCCTTGGAAGGTGATTTAAAGAAACTTGAAACTCTTTCTGCCTCCAATTGCTTGTCATTGAGTCTCCTACCCCATTCATTTGAACACCTGACATCACTCTCAATACTCTCAGTAGATAATTCAAAGATTACCAAACTCCCCAATAGTCTTGGAGAGCTGGTGAAACTGCAACGGTTGTCATTGAGGGATTGTCGTTGGATACAGAAACTTCCAGAGTCCATTGGCCGATTAGGAAGTTCTTTAGAGGAGCTGGATATTTCGGGAACAGGCATTTCCAAGTTGCCAAATTCCTTTGAAAATTTGAGAAGTTTGAGGGTGTTAAAGATGGATTATTGTTTCATTAGAGAGTTTCCCAGCTTTATTTGGCGGCTATATGGGCTTGAAGAAATACATGCCTCATCGTGTCGGAGCTTAAAAGGGGAGATTCCTAGTGACATTGGGGAGCTGATTCATCTGAGAATCTTGAGGCTGCAATATTCTGGTATTTGCAGACTACCTTCTGAAATCAAGCATCTTTCCAAGCTAGAGACTCTCGATCTACTTCACTGCGACATGCTTTCGGCGTTGCCAGAACTTCCGTCTGGTTTGGTTGATGTTCGTTTGAGTCAAAAGTTGAAGGAGAAAATGTCTCAACCTTCAGGATCTGGCTCCGTTTCCAAAAGTTTGTGAGGGGTGTCTAAGATCGACTCCAGTACACTTTGGTGGAACGTTGTTTCATCATTCTATAACTTGGGTAACAGGGTCATTGAAACCAGTCTTTGTGCTATTGCTGTTTGACACTAGCTAATAGTTGATCATTCCAGAGATAGCAAAGTGATCACATTTTGACGCTGCCTGGGCGGTGATTTTTTTTTTTTTTTTTTTAAAGCTATAGTTGATCACCTGTCTAGTCTTTATTGTATGATTGAGAAATGAACATTAACTGTCTTTATTTGTATTTTTTTTTCTTACATTGTCAATTTCATAATATAACTGTTAAACTACACCCAATAAAATATTACCTTATAATGCATCATGTGATCACTAAGTCTAAACAAAGTCATTATGTTTAATTTATGGTCTCATTTTTTTCAATTACAAAAGTTATATGAAATGATATAAATTTCTAGTTATAGCGGCTTATGCACACATAATTAACTGTCTATTTTTTAAAACCTTATTTCAAAGTTCAAAATTATAGCTCAATCTAATTGTCTTGCGGATTTTTCACATTGTGGATGATTTTGCGGAATAAATTTGTACGTTTGTAAAGTTGAATATCGTTGATTTGTGATTTCTTTTGAGTTTTTCACATTTAATATGAATTGCAAGATGTAGTTGAAATTTTATTTACACATTTTGCTCTTTAAAACTTGCATAATATATATATATACACATTTGGCGAAAATTTTTAAGGATAATTCAAATTTTTTATCCACTTTCTATGAAATTGAAATTACAATTGTTATTAACTACTTCCTTCATCGCAGGAGTTAAACAGCAAGAAGTTTCATGTTTTTCCTTTATGTGTTTATCCTTTGTGAATATTGAGTATGGTATGAATATAAATTAACGTTTTCCGCATTTTGAGGAATTTTCTTTTCCACTTTTTATTAAGATCGGCCAAATAATTAAATTAATCATATATCATGAGTAACTATGACCAAGAGTGAATAATTTCAAAACTACACTGACATAGGAGGTCCAAAATGAAGGGCTCAAAAATTAGACTTTCCGGCAATGAAATTTAGCAATGAGCTTTTAAACTATGTTAGGCTTCACTGGCATATCAACGAAGACAAAACACACAACACCCGCGATATTCTGCTATTTCCAGCCTGCCTCTTGAAATCAAGCATCTCTCCAAGCTAGGAGATTCTTGATGTCCTTCACTGCGACATCCTTCCTAGGTCGCCGGCACTTCCTGCTGGTTTGGTTAATGTGCATTTGAGTCCCAAATTTGAAGGAAAATGTGTCTAATCTCCAGAATCTGTCTCCGTCTCCGTCTCGAAGAGCCGGTGCCGCCCTGCTGGTAGTTTGAGATCGCGTCCGGGGTACGATTTTGGCGGAGCATTGTTTCATCATTGGGTTAGCTTGGATAACAAGGTTATTGAAACCGGTCTTTGTTCTGCTTTTCCTTGGCTATGCCCAATAACTTTTGGCGTATCCGGCTGTTATTGATTTATGCTGATATTTTCCTTTCAAAGTATTATGAGCTTCCTCTGATATTGCATGCTCGATTTTTATTTTTATTTTAAGGTCTTTTAGCAGGCCTTTCTTGAGACTTTTTTTAATCGTTGTAGTAAATTAATAATATAAGACTAATTAAAGCAATAATTGGGGACTGTAGTAAGTTGATGGCAAGGAGGAATCGAGCAAACGGAGAGGCTTTTTTTGATACTTGGTGCGGGCATTTTCATTGTGCATATTTTTGAATCAGCTTACCGACAATAGGGATGAGAGAGGAGAAATGCGTCATGAGAAGAATTTTTATTTTTCATTTCTAATCTAATAAATTCTTATTTGTGTTCCAAACCTATTTATGGGATAATTTTTTCAGAAACAGAAAAATTAAATTGAGTTGCTAAATGGATTTTTGTTGCAAATTTGCTTCAGAAATAAGTTTCAAAGAAACATAATAATTATCATTCACGCGCTAACTAACTCGGTTAATGCCCAAATTTCAAATGTGTGAACTCGAGCAACTTTGCATTCTAAGCTTGATCATCTCGATCTCCATTCGAGCCAGAGTGTGCATGCAAATGGGTGTTCCAATGGCTATTTGTGACTATTAAGTGTTCCTCAGCTTCATAGGACAATATGTGCGGCTTCCTCGAGTGCTTCTACGACCAGCTCATATGCGCAGGGATCATGGCATTCCAAGACCTTAACGAGAACGAGTACGGCGAAGGATCGATGACAAGATCGTGGAAAGCCATCGAGTGTTCCCACACATGCGTCCCTGTCTTTTCCGTGGACCTTCCAGCCAAACATGGCTTAAGGAAGTCGCCCAAATGGTGGAGTCGAATAAAAGTCAAAACCATTCTACCCATCTTCTATGGCGTCGAACCCTCCGTTGTTCACTACCAGCTAGGAGCATATAAAAAATCTCCTTCGCAGAGCACAAGCGCAAGATTAGATATCCCGACAATATCGAAAAGTGGAAGGCTGCTCTGAGAACGATTGCCGGGATCAAGAATGTCGGCGGAGGTAGCTAAGTCCGACCCGCTCCGATTGATCTTTTGCTATATTTGTTCAGCTTGCGGAATAAAAAGATTGCGTAACTGGCTTGTATATTAAGATTCTCACCTTGCTCTTTCTGGCATCCAATTTAACTTGCGGAACATTTCATTTTTTTTTTCTTGCCTTTTTAATGGAAATGTGTCGCGGTACGACTTTTGAGGGTTGATTCTTGCAGCGGCTCTCTTGGATAGTTGGAGAGAGAATTCTTTGTACTGCTCTTTAGTTGGATTTTCAAAATGGGGCGCAAGGACATTTCTATCTATATTAGAGAGTTTCTCATTATACCAGTTGATCTATATTTGATCTAAATGGCTATGATTGTATCTTCTTATCTACTCAGCTACCAGCTAATGACGTTAAATGAGAAAGTTCTTGAATACGGGACAATTACAATGTCGTCCGCCCTTGAGAATACTTTGGAAAATCCTAGATGCCAAGGCACCTCAAGTCTTGAGAGGTTCTTTTCGGATAGGTGATCGACCGATTGCGTCAGAAAACATCGGTCCGTGACAAATGCATGGGTGTATCTCATCGCAGTCTTTCCCGTGTTCTTTTCGTGTTAACTGATGTTACCGGTGCCCTCTGTACCTTCCTTAAAATCTCAAGCCGTTCTATAACCGATCTGGGACCTCATTGTAAAGCCGAGAAGGAGTTGTGTTGATCGCCTCTCCCCACCCTTTGTGTATAGAAGGGAGGAAAGAAAAAAGTAAACTCCCTTTGTCTTTTCGTAGGTATCTCGGAGCTTCTGAAGGATTTCGTTTTCAAACTTTCATAAGAGTTGAGAGGATGGATGAGCAAGACTTTACTTAGAATTTAATTGGAAGACACACACAGACTTGTCGGAGATGATGCGAAAGCTTGGCTTCAATTATGAAGATGGACGAGTTGTGAAAGATCGAGAGATGAGAGGGAGATGGGTGTTTGCGGTGTGGGATGCGCCTTGGGTTGGAAAAACCACTCTCAAAAGAGCGGTGTAAGCCTAGAAAGCACCGATACTCTTCGAGGGTCTCCATGTCGTGTCCAACACTTTTCAATATGTGACCGACACGTGATCAGTATTCCCGATACGATAGCAACACGAGAGTCCATCATCTCGACATGCATGGAATCTATTTTTAATTATTTTTAATAAATTATGGCTCAAACTGTAAATTTATCAAGAGCATTAATATACCAAGCCAACCGAAAAAACAAAAATAGTCGTGAATCCCTAACAGAAGAAGAAAGAAGAAACTCGCCGCCGATATTTTTATATTTACATGATAATTCATCATGTACATGTAAAAATATATATTTAATATACAACGTGTCGGAATTCTCTATTTTTGATAAATAACGTGTTGACGTGTCATGTCGCGTGTCGATATCAGTGCTACTTAGTGTACAACAAAGTCGGGCACCTTTTTAATGGTTATAGTTTTGTCAAAGATGTCCGGGACAATATTGAACAGAAAAGAGTGGCATCTATGCAGAATAAGTTGATAGTGAAGTATTTCATCATTTATCGAATATGAGGTTTCTTGAGTTGGACGATGTTGATATTGAAGGAACTCCTGAGAATCTTCTTCCAAAGCTAGTATAGATTGATTGGAGCGGATGCCATGAGAAATCTAAGTAGTTTGCATTCAAGATGGAAAACCTGGCAATTCTCAACTTATGTACAATGAATTTGGAAGAGCGGAAACAACTGATGGAAGCATTTGGATTGGAAACCCCAGGGGCTGAGTTTCTCCGAGCAATCCGATGATCCCGATCTCATGACAACAACGACCATGTACTGCCAAATTCAATTTAAAGGGAGATCGAGGAGAAAGTTAAACGGAATTTCTTTGGAACTACCAGGGGCTGAGTTTGTCCGAGCAATTTTTCTCGAAGTTGTTCCTAGAAAACCGAATTAACGTTGAAAAATCAAATTCCAATTTCATCATCAACTTCGGTAAACTGAGCTGAGATGCTTAGCACCGTCAACCGATGATGGCAGTTGATAACGAGATTTAAAAACAAATAACCTTGGTCTTGGAATCTCACTGGCTGGCCAAAGTATTGTCCATGTACCAGTGGACAGCCGACGCTCACAGCTCATAATCCGCACCAGCACGGGAAAGAGAGATCAACCGATGTATAGCAACTCCTGAGCAAAACATTGCTCTGCAAACAAGCCGAACGTCGTAGATTTTTCCAAATAGATACCAGAGGAGCCTTTACTCATAGGAAGGCCAATCGAGAACAGTAACACATACTTTTTTAAGTAGAGTAACACTGGGTAGAAAAAAAAAATGTAATAGTTTGCACAGTTGCTAAAATAGGAAAGTAATGTCTTGAATCTTCACGTATTCTTTTCGTTGTTTTGCAAGAGAAAACCCCTCCATGAGTGCGAATCATTTGCGAGCTTCTGCCTTCTTCTGATCTTTGGCTGTAGACGAAAGAGAGTTTTTGAATCAGTCTTGGTGGAAAGGGTGAAACCAGAACGACAAACATAGCAACCTCAAAGACTTTACCAGCTTTCTCTTCTTCTCGCTTCTTGGCTGCTTCTGCCCTTTGTTGCCGAATGAGAGCTAAACGCTCTGCAGGAAATAAGAGTGTGATAATGAGCACCAAAAACAAAACTAGAAAGCAGAAGGGAATGGATATGAGAAATATATAGTCAAGATTGACTTCGTGGTTTGCATGGTTATAACGTAATAAGAAGATCCTCACTTTTCCAGCAGTCGTTTTTTTATGCATGTTGGTCCATCAGCAGCCGAATCACAAATGAATCGTCACTAAATTGGACGATTCTTTTTTAACTTTGTTCACACCCTCGAACGAAAATGCAACAAATCGGTTTATACACGAATTGAATCAAATTGTATGGTTCAAATTGTGAACCAACAATGAGAAGTATATTAGCCTAACGATATTATGGAAACACCATCATACATATTCTTGATTGACTCTACATACTTTGAATGTACTATTTTATTCTCAAAAACCCACCACATAACCTTTATTGGGACTCTATTATACGCCTTCTCAATATCAATAAACACCGTATGAGGGTATTTCTTCTTTTCTCGATATCTCTCCATCAATTATTGTATTAAGAAAATAGCCTCCATGATAGTTCTTCCTAGCATAAATCCAAATTGATTAACAGAAATTTTATTCTCTATTCTTAAACAATGCTCAATAAATTTCTCTCACAACTCATTGTATGGTCCATAAACTTAATGCCTATATAGTTGAAACAATTCTAAATATCCCTTTTGTTCTTGTAGATAGTCACAAGTATACTCTCCCTCCACTCATCATGCATCTTATTAGTATGGAGAATCTTGTTAAAAGGCTAGTCAATCAACTTATTGCTACATTTTCTAACCATCTTCACACTTCAATAGGACACCATTGGGTCTCAAAACTTTAATAGTTTTCATCTTTTTTAATGCCTCATTAACTTCCCTCATTTTAACTCTACGTATAAATTTTCTGTTTGAATTATCAGAAGTATCTTCCAAATCCACCCCACTTCTATCACTCTCTATTAAAAAGTGTTAAAATAGCTCATTTGCATTCCCTTAACTTCTTCATCTCTTACAAAAAAAAAATGTAATTTTCACACTTGATACGTCTAACATGTGCCAAGTCTTTACTTTTTTTGTCCATTGACTTTGCAGGTCTATAAATACCTTTTTTTCTTCTTCTTTGTTCCCAAATTTTTTGTACATATTGATGCAAACCTTGATTCTGGCTTCTTGCACAACTTTCTTGGCACTTTTTCTCCCTAATATAAAATTTGTAAATTCTTTTCATTATGATGTTTATGTAAACATCCGAAACATCCCTTCTGTTTAATTGCCTCATGCATCTCTTCATTCCACCAATAGGTTTCTTTGTTTGATTCTTGTTCCCTCTACTTTCCCCTAACACCCATCTTACTACTCTGAATGCATTTAGACATCTCTTTCAACATCATTTTTATTTCGTCCTCCAATCGCTACGATCCTTCCTGTAGCATTCTTTCCTTAAGCGCTATTTGTTTCTCCTCATGTAACTTCCACCATTTTACTCTAGGGTGCTAAGCACTTCTCCGCATTTTATGTACTTTGTTATACCAAACCTCTAAGACCACCAACTTATGTTACGCAGTTACACATTCTTCAGGGTATACTTTAGAATCTACATACGAGGCTATATGATCTTTTGTGGTAATGAAGAAATCAATCTAGCTATAATTTTGACCGCTGCGAAAAGTGATTAGAAGTAACTCTCTTTTTCTTAAGAAGGTATTTGACAACATTAAATCATAAGTTATTGTCACACTCAAGATGTTTTCACCAGCTTCATTTCTAGTCCCATATCCAAAACTTCCATGAACTCTATCAAAACCTCTATTATTTTGACCAACATATCCATTTAGACTCCTCCTATAAATACCTTCTCCTTATGTGGTATCCCCCTTAAAATCTCTTCTAGATATTTCTAAAATTTGCTCTTATTAGATGTTTGCAGTCCAACTCAAAAGGCATACACACTAACGATATTCATAATTAAATCACCTACTATTAGCTTAACTAAAATAATCATATCTCATATTCTTTTAACATCAGCAGCTCTATCTTTGAAACTTTTATCGATTAGAATCCCAACTCCATTTATACTCTTTTTTGTGCATGTGTACCACAGCTTGAATCCGGTGTCTTCCACTTCCTTAGCCTTCTCTTCTATCCATTTAGTCTCTTGCACGCAATCAATATTCACTTTCTTTCTAGCAAAAGTATCTGTTAACTCCCTCAACTTAACCGTTAAGGTTTCTACATTTCAACTCCCCAATTGAATCATTATCACTGGGCCCTTTCTTGCCCCCCACATTCGCCCATGAAAGTGTGAGGACCCTAGCTCATATTTTACCATATCCGTGCGCCAATGTGGTGCATCACTCTGGGAATGATTGCCCAAGGCTAGCTTCTTTACCACTCGCACCCACCTATCTTGGTGCAACAACCCTTGCTCATTTTTCACTACACTCAGGTGTCGATGTAATGCGTCGCTAAGAAGGGCACACTCCAATGAAATATCATAAGATTTTATTTCATAAAAATAGCTCTTTTTTACAGCTGGTCCTTTACGCGAGACGCAACCCTCCTTATCCTAGCTAGGGACGGGATATGTAAGCGACGGAGTTGAAAATTAAGCTATTATATGTAGTCTAAATCGGAATTGATAGAATGTTCACTCGGATGCTTGGCACGTGCTGTCACTTTGCTTCTATACTATGCACATGGCATGACACATGGGCTAAGGTGGCTTGAATGGGCTCGCTGGGCTCCCTCGATCCCGGAACTTTCCTAAAAAAACAAAAGATATTAATGGGACCTGATACGAGCAAATGCGGTATCACAGTGGTGCCAAAACAATCTAAGGTGAGTGCATAGACCTTTTTATTATCTACTTCAAATGTATATGTATATACGTATTGTACGTACTAGTGCACCTACTTGGGGAACAAATATCTTTACGTGCAGACATAAAATATATTAATGTATGTGGAGACAGAGATAGCTGAAGATTTATTTATTTTTAACTCATTGCATTAAATTTCTAATATTGAAATATGTGAGATAAAATAGAGTAAACAATTTCATGTCTCTGTCCGTGGATGTCTCTGACAATTGACAAAATCAAATCTACTTAGTGAAAGCAGTCTCTCACCTCATTCTGAGTGTGTCCGTTGTTTGCATTTAACCTTTTTTTTTTAAATGTAATTTTGGACAAAAATTGTAAGATGATCGAATATAAAGGAATTAAAAAAGGGACGTGTATAAAAGTAAAAGACACCCAGGAGTAGCTGGCTGAGTGGTCAAGAGCTCGTGCTTCGGGCTATTTTGTGTAGTCTAAATCGGAATTAAGAGAATGTTCGCTGCAGTGCTTGTTACGTGCCATCACCTTGCTTCTATAGTTCGCGCATGGCATGACACGTGCGTCATTCTGTCATGTGCCTCCTTGTCTACTGTCGTACTTTTACATATCCAGGAGTTGAAGCTTACCTGGTTTTCCTTTTGAGTCATTCCAGACCTCAGTTGCGACTACTGAACATGTAATTGGCATTGACGATAAAGTGAAGGATGTATTCAAGTCATTGCAAATAGAAGACGATAAGGTGCGAGTGCACATGGTTGGAATCCATGGAGCCAGTGGAATGGGCAAGACAACTATCGCAAAGGCTGTATACGACCGACTCTCCTCTTATTTCGATAGTTGTAGCTTTCTCGCGGAGATTGGAGAAACAGCAAAAGGTGATCGTATCCATTTTTGTACAAACTAAGTTGATATATGATATTCTCAAGCGGGATGATATTGTTTTGGCTTATTTCGAAGAAGGAATCAGGTTTTTCCTTGATGTGTTTCGCAGGATAAAAGTTCTTGTTGTCCTCGATGACGCGGAACACAAGTCTCATTTTAATGAACTTGTAGGAGATCAGCTAGACTGGTTTGGTCCTGGAAGTCGGATAATTGTTACTTCAGAATATGATGAAATTTTTGAAGAAAATGTTTCTCGAGACCTCGCTCGTACTTATAAGGTGAAAGGGATGTATGATCGTCAAGCTTTTGAACTTTTCTCGAAGCATGCTTCAACAATCGACTGTTCAATACCCGACGATAGTGAATCTAAGAAGCCCGTCATCCAAGCTCCGGGGCAGGTTCCATCTGCTGTTAATTACACTGAAGAGTTTTTTGAAACTGCGGAGCGCATTATCGAAGCTACGGGGCACGTTCCATTCGTTATTGAAGTCATTGGTTCATTTGTACGTGGGAAACATTTAGCAGATTGGTGGAAGATAGAGGACTCGATAAAACCGCGGAACTCTCTTGGGAGTTTGAAGGATTGTAGGGAGATTTTGGGAATCTGTTATGAAGCATTACATGATAAGCAGAAAGAAATGTTTTGGGACATGGCGTGGTTTGCCAACAGCGTGGACAGCCGGATTGCATCATATATGTGGTCCGGTCAAGATCTTTTGCCGTCTGACGATGTTTTGACGCCCCTAGCAAAAATTGGAGGAGACAGCATGCTGTGGATGCATAGAATGTTGAAGAACCTCAGCAAAATTATGTATCAAGAAGGAATTAACTATCCTGGAAGTCGCAGTAGACGATACATGAATGTTACAGACCTGGAAGAATTCAACAAGGAAGAGGTTAAGCCTTTTGGTTCAATGGTTCGTTTTTTCATCCGTAAAATGGAAGCCTTGAAGTTTTCCACTTTTTTTTACCATCTATAAGTCTTCTTTGCATGAACGGAAAAGAAAACACCTTTAGTCCTTAGCAAAATTTGCCCATCGTATTTGAATAGATTCGGATTGATTTGTTACTCCTGGCAAATGTAGGGAAAGGGCGAGGTGGAAGCCCTTTGCTTTGACTTAAAAAAAGGTTGTCCCAACAAATTTAAGGAAACCGTTTTCAACAGCGTGCCAAACATAAGGTTCTTGAAATTGGATCGCGCAAGTATGACTGCAAAATTTTGCAACTTGAAGCTCTTTTTGTCTCCAATTGCTTGTCATTGAGTCTCCCTGATGGAGTTCGAGTGTCGGCGAAACTCCGGCACTTGTCTTTCAGGAATTGTCATTGGATACGAAAACTTCCAGAGTCCATTGGCAAACCGGGAAGCCCTTTAGAGGAGCTGGATATTTCGGGAATGGGCATTTCCAAATTGCCAGATTCCTTTGGTAATTTGCAGAGGTTGAGAGTGTTAAAGATGGACGATTGCTTCATAAGAGAATTTCCTAGCTCTATTTGGCTTCTACAGAGCCTTGAGGAAATACATGCCTCCTCGTGTAGGAATTTAAAAGTTGGGATTCCTGGAGACATTGGGAAGCAAAAAAATCTGAGAGTCTTGAGGCTGAGAAATTCTGCTATTTCCAGCCTACCTCTTGAAATCAATCGTCTTTCCAAGCTGGAGACTCTGGATGTACTTCATTGCGACAAGCTTTCTGGGGTGCCAGAACTTCCCTCTGATTTGGTCATAGTGAATCTGAGTCCAGATTTGAAGCAAAAGGTAGCCCCCGTCCCGGCCCGACCCGATCCAGACTGAAAATCTAGAGCCCGACCGCCTGACTCGATCCGCAGTAGGGTCGTCAAAAAGGCCTACCCAGGCCCGGGCAAGCACTGATTCCCTCCATTCATGCCCTAAAACACCTCCTTGTTTTCTTTTTAAAATTTTTGTTGTGGTTGATGGTGTGCATGGGTGCGAATTTGAGAAGATGACTAGTAGCTCCACTTCGTGACCTTGACTACACTATACATATAAAGTTCTCTATTTTTAATACACTTTATTTTTTTTTTGTTGGAATTTATTTTTTTGTTGGATCCGACAGAGTTATATATGTATAGGGTGGTCCATTTTCCTATGCATTGTTTTTCTCCGTTTTTAGTTGATGACAGCATCTCCATTATTAGTGGATTCTTGTGGCAGTTTCTTTCTTTTCGTATTAGAGAAATTTTCTAAAAAAATATATTTTAAAATTAAGCATGAGGAGAAGTCAATCTTGCAACATATGTTATAGCACATATTCAGCTCTTGGTCCTTTATTTAATTTTAATTTATATTTAGACCATTCAGGAGCAGGAGCAGGAGCATGGAGATCTAAGTTATTTCGAGATTATGGAACGATTCAAGTTTCAACTAAATTCATGAAAAGAATAATTGCAGTTAGATCAATTGAACAAGATATTTCCTCCCGCTCATCAAACTAAGTCTACTATTTACCTTATCTGAATGTCGTGGTCAAGCTCTTTCATCGACCCTTTAGCTAGCCTAGTGAGATGCCCAAAATCAAAGAAGAAAGCACTACTTTGTGGAAATTTACCAAAAGTCAGTCCTATGGTCTCCCCATGAAACTGTAAGGCGGTTCACTCGTAAGGCTTCATTTATGTCTTATCCATCAAAGGCCTACTAATATAGTCAATCAGGCTCCGCACCTTACCCTCTCCATTTCACATCAAGGGACGGAGCCTAACTCTTCCCAAAAAAAAAAAAATCGATGAATCCCTAACTAACATAGAGAAATAATGAGTGCCATGTTCCTCCGATAACAGTATTTTGCAATTCCGCGCACTACTCTCAAAAAGTATACGAGCCACATGAAAGAGTCGACTGATGATAACTCTATTTTATATAGAACTTATTTACTTGTTTAGACTTAATATTTGTTTTGTTTTAATTGAATTTGATATTTACTTATTGATTTTAATTAATTTTGTAGGTAACACAATCTTCAGATATGCAAATTTGAAATCAAGGAGAATCAAGCTTATCTTGGAGAAATATTCAAAATTCAAAGCTAAATTAGGAACGTGATTCAGATTTCTTTTTCTCGAAAATAAAAAAATATCCACTTGAAGGCAAGAGAAGGAGGAACGCGATTTTTTTTTAGAAGAAAACAAGTTTTGGGAAAACACATTCTTGAAGACGACGTTCAATTTTTCTGCTATTCTTCCTTTCAATGCCGGATGCGAAGTGAAGAAGAAAAAGGCAAATTAAAAGTAAATCCTCGATTATTCTTGGTGCACTTGTTCTAGTTCTTCATCATGTTTAATTTAATCATTGTTTTTAGTTTAATTTTTATTATGTTCTAGACTACTTCTTGTTAGAGCTACGATGTAACTAAACTATAATAGATTAATTTTTCATACTCGTTTATGCAATTCTAGAATTCGTACATGTAATTTATATATCATGTTCTTAATGATTTTAAGTGATTAGTTACCACTTGAATGATATTTATTGCACGTATGAGATTGAAAGGAGATTTCGTGCTAGTGTTTTATGATATATAGCCATGAATTCATCGCAGATAGATATATCTTATGCTTTTTATGTGGTTTCGATAGTAGGTAAATCGAGGGTGGTTTATTGAATTCGAGAACGTTCATAGATGTTACGCTTTTCCATCCTAATTCTGCTGTCGGATCTAATTCCGTGAGTTCAGGTTTCCAACCCTCAAGTGGTGCATATTTCTAATAAACATAGTCCTCTATTTGGAGTTTTCACCATCCGAAATCTTGCCCATCGAACTTATCAATTCTGATTTTATCTTCTACCACACCGTTTGGTTTCAATTGAACATCATCGAAAAACCCTCGATGTTCTCGATTAGCCAACCTAGTTTCTGATACCAATTGATAAGAATCGTGCTTTAATTCCAGAAAAATAGGAAAAATAACCCAAGCAAACAATACGCACTAGCAGAATATATTAATAAAAGAACAGAATCAGAAGAAACACATCAGAGAATTTGTTATCGAAGTTCATCTAAACTTGGGCTATGTCTCCCCACAGAGGCAATCTGCAAATCCACTAGTCTTTGAGAAAAATAGGAATACAAATGATGATCGTCTTCCAAGATCGGAAGAAAAATAAAACGAAAACTCTTAAGAATGCTGTCACGGCCTCTCTCTTTCTTTTTCTCTCTTTTGCTACTTTGCGCTTTCTCTCTACTCTTTTATTCTGTGCTTTCTATCTGCTCTTTTCTTCTCTGACGGCTATAACTTATATATCCATAATATATAATTTGTATCTTTAAATCTAGAAGAAAAGTAAAGAATAAAAGACAAAAAGAAATCTTAATGATATATTTTAGCTTCACAAGCCAACGGTGCGAAATACACAAAATTTATATTCTCTTCGTGACATCATGCTCGCTATAGGAACAAAGCTATTAACGGCGGGGCCTCAAGAAATTATTAACGTAATTAGGCAAGCTAATAGCATTTTTAGGTTTACTAGATGTCATTTTTTTTCCTTACCCAAAAAAATGAAATAAAAATTACTTCGAGGACCGAGTCCCAAAAACAAAAATACGTATTCTTACCCGAGGGACAAAAATGTCCAAACGGGGACGATGTCTCGACCGTCAAGAATGCCGGTTGTTGCTCGTCATGAGAAATCATAGATCGGGTGCGAAAGTACTTTGCTCTTGATAGCATTGTGTTTCCAATAGAGGATTGACACCGAAGATGGATATCATCAATCATCATATATACAAAAAAATTACACTCTCATAGCATATGAATGTTCGCTGAATTTTGTTGCATTTAAAAACAAATGAAATTGGCAGATAACTCTTTCCTTATTGTTTGCTTCCTGTTCTTTCTTTTTTGCCCTTTTGAACTTCTGCTGGGTTTTTCTACACGTTTCTAAAAAGAATCACCTGTTGTTCATAATCTGCAATTACTAGAAGTATCATCACGATCAGTAATCATTCTAAGTGCATTTATACGACACTTTGCTATGTGTTGTAGCCTAAATTATCACTAGCTGTTACCTGATATAGCGAATCCTGAAGATTGTCAGGAAACAGTTTGTGAATCCTAGAATTCTGGCGATTGCTGTGGAAACACTTTGTTTAGAATAATAGAACACGTCTAAGAGACATTAGCTAGTTTGAGTACAGCAAAATTGTCTGATGCAAGATGTCCGGTTGAGGCCCCGAGTTCCGAATTACAGCAAATGACAAATAGCAATGGAGCTATGCATGTTTGGGACAGGGATGCTTAACTTAAATCTCCGTACAGAGAAACTGCGGCACCAAGAGGAAATGCATCGGGGCATGAGGGTAGGGTAGAATGGATTCGTCGTGTCGAGAAAAATCTCACCCACGCAACTACTGCCATTCGAAGAAGACAGGGAAACAGGATGAGGAGAGCGATGGACATGGACAAGTAGATATCGATTTTTCAAACTTGAGAAATTTATTCTCCTTTTTTCTTTGTTTTTCTCTTTCTTTTTTAGGGTTGGATTCATTGATCATTGTGAAAATGAGAGTAGTGATCTGTCCAAAACAGAGATTGTTGCTGCCAAGCTCAAAAGCTCAAACTCTTCATCACCGTGATTTTTCAAAGTTCTGACGTGAAAATAAGTCTATGTGTGTGTTCATACCTATTAGATATTTTCTTCCACAAGCACCACTTATTAATAGATCTAACATTATTTTTTGCTGTTGCACTTATCTCTTGAGTGGTCATGTGGTCAATTATCGTATATCAAGAAAAGAAAATACAACTTCTCGGAGAGCGGGGATGAAGTTTCGAGGAAGTCAGCTTGCGTTTGGCAGCGAGCCCCATGGCCTAGATCACGAGGATCCACAGGACCACAGACCCTAAAAAGTTGTTTGTCGATTCGTGCAGTAATCGGGTCCCACTAATCTATAATATTCGCCACCTTTGCCGGCCACAGACAACCTGGCCTCTAGGGTGTACATGGCCTGGGTCGGTCAGATTTTAATATGAAATCGGAAATCGGATCGGTAGTCTTCATCCTTAAATTCTCGAGATCAAGAATCGGGCCGAGATTGGATCGAACTAGGGCCAACAGTCCAATCCAATCCGGTTCTAATGGGACCACTAACGCTACTTGCTTATAGAAATTATTAGAAGACATGCATGGCCGA
Source organism: Rhodomyrtus tomentosa (assembly GCA_028455895.1). Lineage (NCBI taxonomy): Eukaryota > Viridiplantae > Streptophyta > Magnoliopsida > Myrtales > Myrtaceae > Rhodomyrtus > Rhodomyrtus tomentosa. The sequence continues at coordinate 1,798,491 of JAPCWY010000006.1, forward strand.
AGAGACAAAGGCAAGAGAAATGAGCGCCGAGCAGAACTGTGATGCGAAGGCGATACACGAGCATCAAGTGGGAGGAATAAGTATCGAATGTCAAGCCGAAATGAAGATAGACAAACTCGCGTCTAGTGAGAAAAATAAATGTCGACCGTCGAGCAGAAGCTGAAGATGTAGATTAGGTTTAGGATAAATATTTCTTCAAAATTTTCTATTTTTTAAATATATACTGGTGTTGTTGATGTTGATGTTGATGTTGATGTTGGTACATATTGGACGATCCGGTCCAGGCGGTTCGATCCTCGATCCCATCTACCATGGAACTGAGGACAGGATCACTCGGTCACCAGTCTTTTTTATTGAGACCGAGACCAGACCATCCCCCTCAAGGATCGAACCAACTCGTGCAATCTAGTCCTGTCCTGATTCGATTCGAGCCGGTCCGGTCCAGTTTGCACACCCCTACTTGTGTCATTCTGACAGTCCGAATGATAATCATGTATATGGAAATAGATAAAATAAGAGAAAAGCAGACACTCAAGAGAAAGAAAATCTCTTGAAAGCTTATATCCACCGTGGTGGTAAATTCCCAATTCATCTTACTTTCTTTCACGAGGATTTATCATCCTATTATAGAGAGCAATAGAAGAGATTACAATCATTAATTTGGTAATTACAAATATCACACAACCAACCATATTTCCTACTATATTGGGAGTAGGGAAATCTTGCAACTTTATCGTTCCAACACAAAGTGATGCGAGCATCCATTTTTAGAAAAATATTTTATAAATAATTCATTTTTTTGCTAAACAAGCAGATATCTAATGTTGATCGATCAAATTAATGACCATTTTAATGAAGTGTCAAACAAAGAAAGTTGCGCCGATGTGACAATTCGAATGTCGTCGTCATATGTGTTCTTAAATGAAAATAAGTAGGCAACGATAGTCATCTCTCACTTTTATCTAGCGCGTGCGAGGCGAGGACCGATTCAACCTGACCTAGTCTAGATAATTTTCTTTTAATAAAAATTAGAAAATATTAAAATCCAAAAATGGAAAATTTCACAAAAATTCTAAAAATGGAATAAATCAGAAAACAATTCCAAAAAATCTCAAAAATTAGGAGATGTATCATTTCAACTAGCCAATTCTATTTTTGATGATTTTTCCTCTCGATTTATCCCAAATGATGATTTTGCCCGTCACAGACAAATCGTTCCGAAAAATTTAAAAAAATTCAAAAAAAATCATAACAATTAGGAAATGGATCCATTCAGCTAGCTAATCTTGTTTTGGGTGATTTTGACTTTCAATTTTTCTACGCCCTGCCTAATTTGTCCTCGGAGTACCATGCTGTATTAATGACCATTCGCATGGTATCCAAGGGTAAAACTGAGTTGTCTATGTGGCAGAGATAGATTTTATTTATTATGAGCAATAAAAGATAATCAAAGTTACCTCTTTAATCCTTCGCGCATGCATAACCTCATGAAAAGCATGAAAAATAATAATTTTAGCATATTGCCCTTTTAAGTGATAAATCTAAAGCATCTCTATTTTGACCAAAAAGATGTCATGAATACAAGAGGATCATGACTGTGGGGTGTGAGTAACATCGTCAAATGTGTTTATGTAATTATTTGATTTAAATGACAAATTAGAAAGAAAAATTATTTTCTAAAACAGAAATTTTGTGCAGTTACCAAACGCGTTCTGATTTTTCAAAACTCTTCCATAAAATAGAATAAAAAATTATTATAATTAGAATAACTTTTTGGAATAAAAAAGTTACCAAATAGGCCTTTTAAATATTGTGATTTTTAACATTATTAATTATGCCGTGGGATATGGTTTTCGGTGAAAATAAGTCCATGTGTTCATACCTCTTAGATATTTTTGTCGACAATTAAGCACCATGTTATTAATAGATCTAAAGACTATTTTTTGCTGGCGCACTTAATTGTGTACGTAATTGTAAATCTCGAGTGGTTCATGTGGTAAATTACTATAAAGCAAGGGAGGGGGTAAAAAAAAAAGAAAAGACGACGAACTTCTCGGAGGCTAGGGAAGAAGTTGTTCGTCGGGTCGTGCGATAATGGGTCCCACAAGAAAAGGACAAATCAGGCGTGACAAAAGAGTCAAGCCTGAAGCATCGTATTACTTAGTATTCACTTCCTCCTAACTTTCTCTCTCCCATCGCTTCCTCCTCCCCCTCCTCTCTCTCTCTCTCTCTCTCTCTCTCTCTCTCGCTCAGAGGCTTCAGAGTCGCCTGACCTCATCCTCGACGTGTTAGCTCCGTCGGTTGCTTTCTTCGGCTTGCTTCTCCGATCTGCGTCCTCTTTATGATTTCCTGCCGACCCTCCCTGCAACCCGACGGCCTCCCAGAACTCTCTGCATTCATCGTTCTTCTCAACTAGCATCGCCTGGGATCTGGCCCAACAGTCTGCAGTCACCGTCGTCGCTTTCCGCAACGCTAACTTCTTCTCTATTCTGATCTGTTTTCTTCTTCTTCTTCTTCTTTTCGAGGAACCCTCCGTGTCCGAGTTGGCCGACACGCATGTTGATGACGTGTCCGGCGCGTTCGAGCGCGTGTCGGATTCCCGACCCACGTTGTTCTCCTGCACGTGTCGCTGCTTCTGTGGTCTCGGAAGCGCCCCCATTTTCAAAAGTAATTAAGAAAAAAGCGATGCGTCTCTGTCCTCCGGCTCCAGTGTAAGAATAAATCGACAAGAAGATCAAGTGGTGAGCCCACTTCCTCACAGCACCGTATCAAATCTGAAGCTGATAGCAGTTGCTTTACTGATCGTCGAAGTCCATCGTCCAATGGCTTCTTCGTTGGAACCCAAAAGGACTTACGACGTGTACTTGTCGAGCTCTAGATTTGAGGCCGGGGCCTCATTTTTTTGCATTCGTCTCGCCGCCGCTTTAGTCGGGGCGAGAATTTCCACTTTTGTTAATCGCGACGAACCGGAGGAGGCAAAGCACATGTCGCCGGCGCTTGCGAAGGTGATCGAGGAATCGCACATCGCGATCATCATTTTCACTAGGCATTTCGCTCGCTCGATTTGGTGTTTGGAAGAGGTGGTAAAAATCATGGAGTGCAAGGAGCAAAGAGACCTCAGAGTCTTTCCGGTGTTTTACGGTATGGACCCCACGGAATTGAGTCTGAGATACAGGAAAGATATGGATATGCATGAATCCAAGTCCGGGAAAGATTGGAAGGTAGGGAGCAGATGGAAGCAAGCTCTTTCTGACGCAGGAAGCTTGTCCGGATGGCGTGTTCGACCGAGGTAAGTTTGAGTGGACTTCAAGTTTTGTGCAAGAAATTGGTCTTTACAAGTGAGTATAAATTCTCTCTGTAAAAAAAAAAAAGAAAGAAAGAAAAAAGAGAGAGAGAAGGAAGGAAGGAAGGAATCGACACTCGCATGATTGCAAGTATAAATGGTTAAAACTTGATCTACCAATGGACAAGATGTTAAGTGGTGTTATTGCACTTACTCCATTTGTCTGGAAGGATTAACAAAGTTCGCACTTCGCACTGCTTAGTGTGCATAGGCCGTATGAGGCAATGTCCTCGTGCTTCGGGGTATTTATTTATTTAATAGTTTCTAAATTTTGACCTTCTCTCAAAGTCCTAATCTCTCTTTTCGATTAAGTGTGTGATAAATCACATAGAACATTCTAAAGGAATAATAAGAGTAAATTATCGTGCATAAACTAAAAGAACATTTTTTTTTTTTGTGATGATTGAGGTGTCTGGGTCAGTTTGCGCACACCTCGATTAATTCTCGAGGGGACTAGCACCACAACCACCAGCCGCGATCCCGCTTAATTCACGGAATAACATTAATCACTTGGATGACTAAAAGTTGAAAAGTTGTAACTTGTTTTTGATTGGTGTGGAGCTCCTGGAGTTATTATTCGACTGAGTGGGAATACATTTTGTTTTTGCCGTGACCATGTGAAAATCTGACGCACTGCTTTGTCATTACGCTTTTCAGAACTGATGAATCAGAGCCTATACAAAACATTGTGAACGAAATCTCCAGATGTCTAAACCGAACACCTTTGCGGGTTGCCAAGCATCTGGTTGGGATAGATTCACGAGTGGATGAGCTGAAATCGATGTTACACCTTGAGTCTGATGATGATGCTGTCATGGTGGGATTATGGGGACAGCCTGGCATAGGAAAGACAGCTTTAGCAAGAGTTCTTTACTGTGCTATTTTTACACAATTTGAAGGTTCATGTTTTCTGGAAAACGTTCGAGAAGCTTCAAAAGGTTCCAAAGATTTAGTTCTGTTGCAAGAAAAATTACTATCTGAGGTTTTATCTCTGCAACGTAGATCAGAAGTGTCCAGTGTTGATAGAGGTATTAATCTAATACAACAAAGACTTGGTCACAAAAAGGTTCTCCTTGTCCTGGATGATGTGGATGACTTGCGCCAATTAAATGCTTTAGCAGGAGAAGGCATGTGGTTTGGTAATGGCAGTAGGATCATTGTTACTACAAGAGATGAACGTTTGCTAACTCATCATGGGATTGGTCATGTGTATGAAGTTAAGGCACTGAGTGACATTGAAGCTGGTTCGCTGCTTAACTATCATGTTTTCAATAGGACATGCCAAAAATTGGAAATCAGGAAAGATTTGATGGGATATGTTATGAATTATGCTAGAGGCATTCCTTTGGCACTTGAGGTGTTGGCGTTCCTCTTAGGTGGTATAACTGATAATGAATGGGAAAGTACACTAGATGAACTTTTCCAGAGTCCCTGGAGAGCCACAAAAATTGAGGATGTGCTCAGATTAAGTTATAATAAACTACAGACAGAGGAGAAAGAGATCTTTCTCCACATTGCTTGCTTCTTTAACGGGTGGAATAGTAAGTACGTAATGGAAATTCTCTGTTACTGTTTCGCAACAGAAGTGGGATTAGAATTTGGCATTGGCGAGGAATTACAAGTACTCATTAACAGGGGCCTTGTAAGCATTGATGAGTGTGGAATCATAAAAGTGCTTGAATCGGCTCAATCCATGGGTATGGATATTGTGAAACAGGAATGTCGCGATGATCTCGAGAAATGTAGTAGACTATGGCTCTATGACGACGTTGTCCGTGTTCTCTATAGTGACATGGTAAGACTTGCAAAGAAAATCAAAATTCTTCTCCTTATCTTTTCGACTCTAATTACTGAACATGCATATCCTAACTACTCTTGTATATACAGAGAGATTGTGCTGTAAAAGCTGTAGTGTTGGAGCCACTTGAACCAACAGAGACACTTATCGGTTCTGATGCTTTTACAAAAATGAGCAGGTTGAGATTAGTCATTGTGCGGAACGTGCATAATTCTTTTCAAGGTCCTATGTGTCTTCCTAATGAGCTAAGATGGTTTGAATGGGCTGGCTGGGCTCCCTCGATTCCAGAACTTTTCTCTTATCGAAAGGAACTAGTGTCCGACCAACAAAAAAAACAAAGGATATTAGCGGGACCTGATACGAGCAAACGCGGTATCACAGTGGTGCCAAAACAATCTAAGGTGAGTACATAGACCTTTTTTTATTATCTACTCCATTTCTGTATGTATATAAGCATTGTACGTACTAGTGCACCTGCTTGGGTAACAAATATCTTTACGTGCAGAAAAATCGGCTTTTGAAAAATTAACCTTAAACAACTTCAGTAAACACGAGTATACAACCGAAATAAAATATATTAATAATATATGTGCTGAAGATTTTTTTTTTTTTTTTTAACTCACTGCATTAAATTTCTAATATTGGAATATGTGAGATAAAATAGAGTAACCAATTTCATGTCTCTGTTGGAGGATGTCTCTGACAATCGATAAAATCAAATCTACTTAGTGAAGAAATTCAAAATGTAAATGTTTTATGAAAGCAGTCTCTCACCTCATTCTGAGTGTGTCGGTTGTTTGCATTTAACCTTTTTTTTTTTAAATGTAATTTTGGTCAAAAATTGTATGATGATCGAATATGAAGGAATTAAAAAAGGGACGTCTATAAACGTAAAAGACACCCAGGAGTAGCTGGCTGAGTGGTCAAGAGCTCGTGCTTCGGGCTATTATATGTAGTCTAAATCGGAATTAAGAGAATGTTCGCTGCAGTGCTTGTTATGTGCCATCACCTTGCTTCTATAGTTCGCGCATGGCATGACACGTGGGTCAGTCTGTCATGTGCCTCGTCGTCTACTGTCGTACTTTTACATATCCAGGAGTTGAAGCTTACCTGGTTTTCCTTTTGAGTCATTGCAGACCTCAGTTGCGACTACTGAACATGTAATTGGCATTGACGATAAAGTGAAGGATGTAATCAAGTCATTGCAAATAGAAGACGATAAGGTGCGAGTGCACATGGTTGGAATCCATGGAGCCAGTGGAATGGGCAAGACAACTATCGCAAAGGCTGTATACGACCGACTCTCCTCTTATTTCGATAGTTGTAGCTTTCTCGCGGAGATTGGAGAAACAGCAAAAGGTGATCGTATCCATCTTGTGCAAACTAAGTTGATATCTGATATTCTCAAGCGGGATGATATCGTTTTGGCTTCTTTCGAAGAAGGAATCAGGTTTTTCCTTGATGTGTTTCGCAGTATAAAAGTTCTTATTGTCCTCGATGACGTGGAACACAAGTCTCATTTTAATGAACTTGTAGGAGATCAATTAGACTGGTTTGGTCCTGGAAGTCGGATAATTGTTACTTCAGAATATGATGAAATTTTCGAAGAATATGTTTCTCGAGGCCTCGCTCATACTTATAAGGTGAAAGAGATGGGTGATAATCAAGCTCTCAACCTTTTCTGGAAGCATGCTTCAACAATCGACAGTTCAATACCCGACGATCGTGAATCTAAGAAGCCCGTCATCCAAGCTCCGGGGCAGGTTCCATCTGCTGTTAATTACACTGAAGAGTTTTTTGAAACTGCGGAGCGCATTATCGAAGCTACGGGGCACGTTCCATTCGTTATTGAAGTCATTGGTTCATTTGTACGTGGGAAACATTTAGCAGATTGGTGGAAGATAGAGGACTCGATAAAACCGCGGAACTCTCTCGGGAGTTTGAAGGATTGTAGGGAGATTTTGGGAATCTGTTATGAAGCATTACATGATAAGCAGAAAGAAATGTTTTGGGACATGGCGTGGTTTGCCAACGGCGTGGACAGCCGGATTGCATCATATATGTGGTACGGTCAAGATCTTTTGCCGTCTGGCGATGTTTTGATGCCCCTAGCAAAAATTGGAGGAGACAACATGCTGTGGATGCATAGAATGTTGAAAAACCTCAGCGAAACTATGTATCAAGAAGGAATTAACTATCCTGGAAGTCGCAGTAGACGATACATGAATGTTGCAGACCTGGAAGAATTCAACAAGAAAGAGGTTAAGCCTTTTGGTTCAATGGTTTGCTTTTTCTTCTGTAAAATGAAAGCCTTGAAGTTTTCCACTTTTTTTACCACCTATAAGTCTTCTTCGCATGAACGGAAAAGAAAGCACCTTAGTCCTTAGCAAAATTTGCCCATTGTCTTTGAACAGATTCGGATTGATTTGTTACTCCTGGCAAATGTAGGGAAAGGACGAGGTGGAAGCCCTTTGCTTTGACTTAAAAAAGGGTTATACCAACAAATTTGAGGAAACCGTTTTCAACAGCGTGCCAAACATAAGGTTCTTGAAATTGGATCACGCAAGTATGACTGGAAATTTTGCAAATGTATTCCGAAAGTTGAGGTGGCTTCGTTGGCAAGGGTGCCCAAGGGATTTCGAAGCAGCAGAATTTAGTCTGACAGAACTGGTGATTCTTGATCTTTCATGGAGCAAGGTCACCGATGACTGGGGAGGTTGGAGGTTGATGAAGGTGGTTTTCTATTTACAGCTCTAATGCATTTGTCTGGTTAATTATCTGGCAATTGACCTCGTGATTTTTTTCTCTCCTGCTTTACAGATGGACCAATTGAAAGTCTTGAATCTCACCGGTTGCACTGACTTACTGTTAAGTCCGAAATTTTCTAGCTTCCCGAATTTGGAGATGCTGATTCTAGAGCGATGCTCTCGGTTGGTCTATTTAGATCCTTCGGTTGGTGTTCTCAAAAAGTTGCTTTCCCTTAACCTGAAGTCCTGCACTGAACTCAACCGGTTGCCTGACGAACTGGGTGACTTGGAAGCTTTGAAGGAGCTCCTCATTGATGGGACTTCTGTGGAAGAAATTCCTTTGAAAGGTTATTCAAAGGAACTTGAGACTCTCTCTGCCTCCAATTGCTTGTCATTGAGTCTCCCTGATGGAGTTGGAGAGTTGGCGAAACTCCGGCGCTTGTCTTTCAGGAATTGTCGTTGGATACGAAAACTTCCAGAGTCCATTGGCAAACCGGGAAGCCCTTTAGAGGAGCTGGATGTTTCGGGAACGGGCATTTCGAAATTGCCAGATTCCTTAGGTAATTTGCAGAGGTTGAGAGTGTTAAAGATGGACGATTGCTTCATAAGAGAATTTCCTAGCTCTATTTGGCTTCTACAGAGCCTTGAGGAAATACATGCCGCCTCGTGTAGGAATTTAAAAGTTGGGATTCCTGGAGACATTTGGCAGCTAAAAAATCTGAGAGTCTTGAGGCTGAGAAATTCTGCTATTTCCAGCCTACCTCTTGAAATCGATCGTCTTTTCAAGCTGGAGACTCTGGATGTACTTCACTGCGACAAGCTTTCTGGGGTGCCAAAACTTCCCCTTGGTTTGGTTATAGTGCTTCTCAGTCCAGGTTTGAAGCAAAAGGTAGCCCCCGGCCCAGCCCGGCCCGGCCCGACCCGATCCAGACTGAAAATCTAGAGCCCAACCGCCTGACTTGATCCGCAGTAGGGTCGTCAAAAAGGCCTACCCTGGCCCGGACAAGCACTGATTCCCTCCATAAACACCTCCTTGTTTTCTTTTTAAAATTTTTGTTGTGGTTGAAGGTGTGCATGGATGCGAATTTGAGAAGATGGCTAGTAGCTCCACTTCGTTACCTTGACTACACTATACATATAAAGTTCTCTATTTTTAGTACACTTTAATCTTTTTTTGTTGGAATTTTTTTTTTTGTTGAATTTGACAGAGTCATATATGTATAGGGTGGTCCATTTTTCAATGCATTGTTTTTCTCCGTTTTTAGCTGATAACAACATCTCCATTGTTAGTGGATTCTTGTGGTAGTTTCTTCCTTTCCGTGTTAGAGAAGTTTTCTAAAAAAATATATTTTAAAATTGAGGATGAGAAGAAGTAAATCTTGCAATAGATGTTATAGCACATATTTAGCTCTTAGTCCTTTATTTAATTTTAATTTATATTTAGATAATTCAGGAGCAGGAGCATGAAGATCTCAGTTATTTCAAGATTATGGAATGATTCAAGTTCCAACTGAATTTATGAAAAGAATAATTGAAGTAAGATCTATTGAACAAGAAATCTCCTCCGCTTATGAAATTAAGTCTACTATTTACCTTTATCTGAATGTTGTGGTCAAGCTCTTTCATCGATCCTTTAGCTAGCCTAGTGAGATGCCTAAAATCAAAGAAGAAATCACTACTTCGTGGGAAGTTATCAAAAGTCAGTCATATGGTCTCCCCACGGAGCTATAAGGTGGTTCACTTGTAAGGCTTCGTTCATGTATTATCCATCAAAGGCCTATTAATATAGTCAATCCGGCTCCGCACCTTACCCTCTCCATTTCACATCAAGGGACAGAGCCTAACTCTTCACAAAAAAATAAAAAATAAAAAAAATCAATGAATCCCTAGCTAACATGGAGAAATAATGAGTGCTATGTTCGTCCGATAATAGTATTTTGCGATTCCGCGCATCTTCTCTCAAAAAGTCTACTAGCCTCACGAAAAAGTTGACCGGAATTTAGCTCCCCAGATTGCCATAACCGAATTGATCGAACAAACCATCATGTTCAAACGCCGGAACCTAAACACAGCAATTAAAGCATGATCACAAGCACAAGTTATCCGATTTTTGATTTATTCTATCGCACTGAATTCTGATTAATTGGAACTCTCCATTACAGTAGCTTTTGAATTCGTGGCTTGGGCTTTGCCTCCACCATCGTTCATGCAAAAACTGAAAGTTTGTGCAGATAATTTGCCAGAAGAATTTCAAAGTAAACTGTCTTCATTCATCAATAAAAAAGACCCCATCCAACCCGTCCCGACCTGACCCAACCCGAAGAGTTGGGAATCCGTAAGGCCCAAATGAGATTCTGACAGATCGGCTATATCTTTCTTACTCTGTTCGACCTCAGAATCTATCCTAACTGTCAAGCCATCAATATCTGAGTGCAGAGATGCCCAAATGTCTGTCAATTTCCGTTCCATCTCTCTTTGTCGTTGCACCAATACTTTGAGAAGTTTTGAGTCATTGGCATCAGCTTGTTCATCAATCTGAGTACCAACATTTAAAGACTCCCCTTAAGTCTTAGCGTATTTCTCAGATGATGAAACTGGCCTGCCTGGGGAAACTGCTATACCAGTAGCATCAATCTCCATTGTTGTGTCCTCCCCTCAGATGCAACTTCTCTTGGTGTGCATCCTTCACTCAGAATGAAGTCGGAGATGTTGACTTGTTCTATCTGCTCTTCGTGAGTCAACATATTTTCCGGCATCTTTTTTTCAACGTCCTTTGCTTGGACGTTTTTAACAGGTAACACATGTTGTCTTGCTGCTCTTTCTTCTTCTTCTTTTTCTTCCCTCTCCGTTTCTGCCTTTTCTTTCTCTTGCTGCTCCATTTGGATTGCAGTATCATCCTCAGAAGATGTTCTCACAATTATCTGAATCAACTTTTCTATTTCTACTTCACTTGCCATAGAGCTATCAGAGGTGTGCTCTTTGTCGATCCTTTCAAGCAATATCTTGGCAAATCTTCTTTTTTTTTACCCCAGGATTTGTAGACTTATGAGCCAACATCTTTATCCTCTTCTTGCGAGTGGATTTGGAGGATGGTTCTGTCGGTGATGCTTCTACAGATTTCACAGGACTCAAGCTCTGAGTAGCTTGGAGACTTGTTACTGTCCCTGGAAGATCTATCAGTACTACGTTCCTTTTCCTGTCACGCCACTGTCCATCATTTAATTTGTAACTCATCCTTCCCTGAGGAAGCTTTAGTGATCTGAGCTGTGGTGGGATCATTATTCTCAAATAATCAAATACCCTGGTGATCAAGGATCCATAGGGTAATTGACCCTTATTCTTCCTGACTATCCTCCTCATATGCAAAAAAATTAAATATGGAAGAGAGAAGGGTTTGCCATTCAGAATAGCCCCGATTAGCTTTGCCTCGAACTTTGAAACACTAGTCTTAGAGGATCCTTTTGGCTAAGGCAGTTTATGACCACCTTATGCAGAATAATAGTTCTAAGAGGGAAATGGTGGTGCTCAACATGAGGCTTGTTGGCCCTAGATAGATTAGGATTCCCAGAGAGTTCTTTGTACACATCTTCATCAAAAATAGGAATCTTGGTGATCTTCAACATGGGATTCGTCATTTATTGATGGATTTTTGGGGATTTATCTCAACTGTCTACTTTGAAGAATATCTGCTAGATCTGCAGCACTTAGAATGATATTTTGCTCTCGAAAGGAAAACTGAATAGCATATCTAGAAATCATTGCAAAGTTGGAATAGAAGTATGCAGTCGGTTCAAGATAACATGGAGTGTCTAGAGAGCAGAAAGTGTGTAACTGAAGTTTGGTAAGAGGTTATAGAATTTATAGACCATTCCTTTCAAAGAAATCAAAATCAACTGGTCTATTTGGCATGCCAATTCTAGCAATCAGTGAGTCAAAGTATTTCTGATGCTTATCTGTTTTAAACATCTCTTCTGCATCTTCTTCCCCAGCCAAAAACTTCATTACAATTGGCTAAAAGTGGGCATATGTTGTCTCATTATCGTCTTTCCTGAGATGCTCACTAACAGACACGATATCATTAGACGCTTCTTCCATTCTAACAACCCTTTCCTCTATTCTTGTTGGTTCACCAACTTTTTCCTTCCCTTTCTCTGAAGATCTAACTTTCTGAAATTCATCCCCAACTTTAGTAGCCTGCCTAATCTCATCTTGAGTTAATATCTCACTGAACTTATATGGTTGTGCCTCATCAAAAAATCCATTCAGTCATACAAACTAAAGAATATCAGTGTCAGGCCTTCCCTGTATCCTCATACCCTTGATCACACTTGATAAACCCCTAGCTAATCTTATTCTTTTATCAACAGGAAAATTAGCATTCTTTTCAGAAGTTTGGATTACCATATTCAAAAGGCAATCTTGGTGACTCTTCTTTATTTGCTCCTTCTGCTCAGGAAGACCTCTGATTGTCATGTCAGAAAGTACTCTTCGTGCTTGCTTAGCCCTTCTTCAGATTCATCTTTCTTGGGCGACTCAGTGAGGTCGCAGGAGATTGGAGTGTGGCTTGGGACTCTGGGTCCTTGCGATTCTAATCGACCATATCAACAGGAACCAATCGACGGTGTCTTCATCGTTAAAGATTTCTTGGGCGCCATTGCTATTTTTGAGAGGAGGTCGAGAGGATTTGGCGTTTTAAGATTTTTGAGGAACTGCTTTTGAGAGGTTTTGAGTGTGCGAATTGACAGAAGGAGGAAATCCCTTGAGTGTTATAAGCGAAGACGACGGTTCAGACATGGGCTATTGTCTTTTCACAAATTTGGGTCTCAAAAGCGACACCTTTTGTGGTTTCCACTCGGAAGATGTCACCTTTTTCTCAATAGGTATACATATAATCAAAGAATTTGTCTATATCACCGATTCAATCCAAAAATTCTTCTATTTCCAGACTTTCATTAAAATAATGGATATCGACTTTCAATTTAAAGTCGTTCATTCACGATCTTGTAACGTCGTCTGCCGTCTCTTCCATCATATCCCCTTCGAAATCCTCCTTGACAGGTCCTCCCTCCATAACCAATACATTCATCATCAAAAATTTCATTTTCCTCTTCTTCCGAACTCTCTGAAAAACAGAGGATTATTCTGCCCGCAAACAGGAGCAGGCCTATCGACAGGGTCACCACGAGCAAGTTCTGCACCCGGCCTTCTGTCATTTCGCCGATTCCGATTCACATCAACGCCGACACCTTCAAATCGATCTATCAATTCTCCAAACCGCTGCTCGATACGATGAAGTCCAAGATCAATTCGTTGATCTATGCATTCCATTAAACGCTGCTCCAAACGTTGCAGCGTGTCGTTCCCAAGGATTGGGGCTCCAGTCTCTTGAGCATTGTCACGAAGACCACCGCCAGTCGCCATAGGCTCTGATATCACATAATGCAGCATTCAGCGAAGAAGAACAAACAAATCTTGCTTGAGAAAGAAATCTCGAAATTCAACATAAAAAATTATATTTTGTCTTCCAAAAATCCTAAAACAAGATTATATAAGATGTCAATCCTAATGACATATAAATCGCAAAATTACGAAAGTACCACTAAAATAAAATAAAATTCAAAAATACTAAAATTAAAAAACTCATCTAAACTACCCCGAATTGTCAAAATCCAATGCAGTTCATAGCCAAATGCGGTGAGTATTGATCAACATGCCATTTGCTTGAGCCGATCGAATTTGAGCCCAATCCGACGCCGTTTTTCAGGTCTGCCGGTTCTAGTCGCATCATCGTTTCGCCTTCCGATAGGATTTTCGCCGGTCCAATCGGTCTATAAACACATTACCAATAGATTCCGCATCAGCTTCCGTATGATGACGTCATTTACCTAAAAATATTTTAGGCCTAACCTTCTTGTTAATGGATTTAACAAGTTTCTGCTAGTAGCACTATCCATGACATAGAGCTTTGAGCTGCTTATCATCAATCACGTTCAACTGGTACATTCTCTACTAGATCTAATCAGCTTCCATCAATTGTACTTGCGAAAGAACATATAATGAAGAAATATCCATTTCAACCGGTAAAATTGCTTCCATGCTGTATAAGAGGGAATACGGAGTTACCCCTGTAGATGTTCGCGTAGAAATTTGATATGCCATAAGCGCAAATGGTAACCTCTCATGCCAATCACGATAGTTCTCGGCTGTTTTAGCAAATATCTTCTTGATATTCTTGTTGGCTACATCTACTGCTTCATTAATTAGCGGCCAATACATGGATGAATTCAGACATTTAATCTTGAATTCATTGAATAATTCATCAACCAGTTTGTTATTCAAATTTAACCGATTGTCAATGGTTATAGCTTTAGGTGCACCATATCGAGCAATGATATCACGATGGATGAATTTCACTACACTCCTTGTCGTGACTGCCATATAGGACATAACTTCAATCACCTTTGAAAAATAATTGATATGAATCGATGTCCATTTGATACCTTCAGATTAATCAGGCCAATCACATCGGTGCACCACATAGAAAATGACCATGGTTTAGACATCTGATGCAGCTCGTTCGAGGTGACTTTAATCTTATCACCATGAATCTGACAATTATGACTGCTTCAGACATGCTGGATGCAGTCACTTTCCCATGTGAGCCAATAATAGCCCGGCCTCATTATCTATCTTACTCGCATGTGACCGTTCATGTGCGGAACACATATCCCTTCATGCACTTCTAGCACTAAGCGAATGGCTTCAGTTGAATCGACACATCTCAACAAGATCGAACCTTACAATGCTTGTATAAGCATTCTCGGCTCAAGAAATTCCATGCCATCTTCTTGATATATTTTTGGTCAGATGCAGCACCTTTTTTAAGAAACTCCTGCTTTTGAATGTACATTTTGATATCTTAATACTAAGGTTTGTCGTCAGCCTCTTCAGCCGTGGCCCGTGCACAACACCTCGATCTTCAAAGGTTCAACTTCTAATCCACTAGTGACACATAATATTGCCGACAGCTAGCCAATGCATCAAGAGTCGTTGGTAAGTATTCAAAAGGAACGTCTCCAAACTCCACCGATTTCTCCAAATAGGCGTGATAGGGGCTGCAGCTTGGCATCTCTAATTTGTCATTTTCCTACGGTCTAAAGAGTCCAAGCTGAATCTCAGAACAATTCCTTTCGAGGAAGCCAGCGAACATTTTTTTATTTTATTTTATTTTATTGTTAGTGGGCATATGATAAAAGCTAACCTAATGAGATGAAATAGTTTAATTACAACAACAAAAAAAAGGCCATTTCCTTGAAGCTGGTACGCGACCTTAAGCGAAAATAAGCCCACGGATTCATTCTTATTGCACAACTTTACTCCATGCTTAAGCACCATGTTTTTTCACACACACATATATAGAGATGTGCGCGCACTCAAGGATGCGTAGCACAAATACGCTATCTCGGGCAATTTTTGCATATCCAATACGCTTTCGTATCCGATACGTTAGCTTGCGTATCCCACCAATTTTTTTTTGGTCGAAGCGTATCCGAGCATTAACTTTTGCATATCTTTATACTCTACTCGTTGGGCCAAGCTATTGATCATAATCGGGTCCCACTGATTCTATAGCACTCGCCATTTTTGTAGGCCACAGAGAAGACTTATGTGACTCTTGACACTCCGAGTAACGCGGTGGTGCCCCGTCTTCAGTATTAAAAAAAAAAGGTTGTTATATATATATATATATATATATATAAAACTACTTTGGAAAATGGGGGTGCTTAAGGACGGACCAAGACTTTTAATGGGACCAATCGAATTCATTGAAAGTGTGACGACGATGATAGTCGTCTGTGCAAACCCGAAACCACCACACAAAAAACTCGAATAGACAAGCGGAAGCATTGACAATTGAGCCAACTTTAGGATCGTGTCTTGCTCTGATATCATTTCTTTAATGATAATCATGTACACAAAATAAGTAAGAGGAGAACCAAAGATTCAACTTGGTTCAGAAAAATCAAGAGAAAAGAATCTCTTGAAAGCTTATATCTATAATGGCAATTCTCAACTCATCTTATGTTCTTTGGGAATGGTTTGTCATCCTTTAATAGAGAGCAATGTCAAGGATTACAGTCATTAATTTGATAACTACATATATCGCACAATTTAACCATATTTCGTACTGTATTGAGATTAAGAAAATCTTGCATCTTTATCGTTCCAACACAAAGTGATACGATCAACTATTTTTAAGAAAATATTTTACAAATTATTCATTCTTCGCGAAACAAGTGAAACCTAAATAAATAATTATCTAATGTTGGCCGGTCAAATTAATGAACAGTTTAATGAGGCATCAAATAAAGAAAGTTGTATGGATATCTGATGCAGGGTAAGCGATAATATGAAATCAATTCCTCGAAATATTCTGAAGTCGATTAATGAAAGTCTGAATATTACAAAGAACGTACGTCCTTTATATAGATAGTACTCTTAAATGAAATAGAATTACAAAAGATAATGCTAAAACGAATCAAATCTTATCTAATTAAAAGAGAATTCAAATCAAATATTGCATATATCTAGATTGCTAAGTTTCCTAAAATTAGAAAAATAAATATTGAAATATTGTAAATCAAACCTAAAGATATCCTAAAACGAATATTGAAATTTAATCGAAACGATATTCGGAAGATTGGAAGCTTGATAATTCGTCTGCGAGATTCGGTAATTCGTCCAATAGGTAAGTTGGATATTCGATAACTCTCCCAAATTGGTGACATCTCGACAAGCAAAATTACGACGTCAGTTGTCCTGCATCAGTCTCCCCTTCTTCAAAAAAACTCGTCCTCGAGTTATAATGTCGTGTCTAGATCTGCTTACTCCTGTACTTCCAATTTCTCTTCTTTTTTCTCTCAAAGAATCCGAACTTACAATTGTCCGGCGATTTTGCCTTCTTCCTTATTTCATCTGACAAGAGAACTAGAGGAGCATATTTGGGAAGAGAATCATGTTGTTGCCGTTTGTCTCTTAGCCAGGCTTCTACCTCTACACATTCGGTCAAGACCTTCAAGACCTCTTGCTTCTCAGAGACATCGATGTGATCAAATTTGGAATCATTCGAAACAACTGCTTCTCTATAACTATTTATACAATAAACCACTTAAGCTATCATTGATACTCTTTTTGTGGGTTCCTTGTAACGCTCTTCTATTGGATTATCGTGCTTCTTAAGTTCTTCAAGCTTGGCAACATAGACACCTTTTTTTTGATCTTCACTATCCTCACATAACCTGACCTGGTCTTGTTCACCCACTTTCTCGGTGGAAGTCTCGGCTTCGGGAACGATCTCCAGGTCCTTTTGCTCCATCTCTCCTTTCCTTCTCTAGTTTCTCCAAAATCTGATCTTTGCCTTTTGGTTTCCCAATTTGGAGGGCTTCGGAGGCCAGGGCAAGAGATTGGGGAAAAGAAGTGAAATTAATCCTAGCCATCGGATCACCAATCGGTTTCTCCTTGAACGCGGAGAAATCCCAATGCATTCGCGTCGTCTCCTGGGGAACGTTGCCAAGGATGATGTCACTGCCCTTCACCAACTCTTGTTCATAGTCAGGTGGAAAGAAACGTACCTTCAACATTCGTTTCTTCCGTCTCCATGTGTGGATCGGAGCTTTCCCTTGTCGACGCTGCGTAAGTTGTGTTTGCTCCTACCAAGTTAAAGCGTCGCACCTCAAATTTTTCGCCACGAATTTTACTTGGTCTTACTCATCAATCTCCATGGTTTCAAAGAACTCCTCAACCTCTCAAAGCCAATCTAGAAAGTCTTCAATATCCAACTTGCCATTGAAGGTAGAGAGATCAACATTCAATTGATATTGATCGGAATATTGTCGGTAACATGCATTTCGTCGACCTCCACGAACATGCTCTCCTTGGAATACTCCATAACGGTGGCCTCCACGAATAGGCACGTTCTAGAAATCCTCTTCTTCAAAATCCTCGACATAGGCTTGTCGCCTTTGTCAGTGTTGTCGTTGATTTGCCCCACGATCCATAACTATTTTGGGATCACAAGCGACAGGAATTCGGTCAGCTTGAAGAAAGCCAGGTGTGTGGCTTGGGTTTGCAGACAACCGTTCGGTAGCGGCAAGTAAGTCATGCATCGTCCGTTGGTGGTCATGTAGAGTCCATCGAGTTTCTTTAGCAAATTGCAGATTCTCCTCAACGAACTAGATAAACACCTTCCATGTAATAGGCTCACCAAGATGGCCCTAAGCTACGGAAGTACATCGATTCACGTTATGAGACAAGACATCATCGCCAGGAGAAACCTCGCTCTGATACCAAATGACGCAGGATAAGCGATAGTAAGAAATCAATTCCTCTGAATACTCTGAATTCGATTAATGAAAGTCTGAATATTACAAAGAACGGATGTACTTTGTATAGATAGCACTTCTAAATGAAATAGAATTACAAAAGATAACGCTAAAACAAATCAAATCTTATCTAATTAAAAGAGAATTCAAATCAAATATTGCATATATCTAGATTGCTAAATTTCCTAAAATTAGAAAAACGAATATTGAAATATTGCAAATCAAACCTAAATATATCCTAAAACGAATATTGAAATTTAATCGAAACGATATTCGGTAGATCGGAAGCTCGATAAGTCGTCTGCGAGATTCAGTAAGTCGTCCGATCGGTAAGTTGGATATTTGATAACTCTCCCAAATTGGTGACATCCCGAAAAGTAAAATTACGACGTAAATTTTACTGCATCAATATCTTGATCCATACTTAATCACCGACATTTTTCAGGGTTCTAACATTATTAATTACGCCGTGGTATACGGTCCATGCGTTCACACCTATCAGATATTTTCGTCGACACTTCAGCACCATGTTATTAATAGATCCAGCATTATTGTTTTTTTGCTGGTCCACTTAATTGTGTGTGTAATTGTAAATCTCTTGAGTGGTCATCTGGGGAAAAAAAACACAACAAACTTATCATAGGCTGGGGGACGGAATTTCGAGGAAGCCAGCCTAGATCACCAGAATCCTCCCACCATAAAGTCGTTTGTCGGTCAGACAAGCATGTGTTCACACCTTTTAGGGAGTCTTGGTCCGTCCTAAAGCGCCCCCATTTTCCTCGGTAACAAAAAAAAAAGTCATGCATCTCTGTCCAAACTTAAAAAAAGAAAAAAAGAAAAAGAAAAAAAAGACTGGGTTAGAGAGATTAAGTCTCCGCTCGGGGCAAGACTCCAAGACTAGGACAACGTCGCTACGATTATTAGAGGGGCAATGAGGTGAATGCCCAGAATCAGAATTTTGAATTCCAACAACTTCAATCAAGTTTGATCATCTTCATCTGCATTTGAGCCAGAGTCTGTTGCAATTGGATGTTCGTGTTCCAATGGTCAACTATCAAGTATTCCTCAGCTTCAGAGGACCAGATACAGGGGAGAATTTGGCGAGGTACCTCCACCACCGGCTCACAAGTGCGGGGATTTCGACATTCCTAGACCGCGAAGAGATCGACTTCGGCCAAAGTATCAGTAGCAGGTTGCTAGAAGCCATCCGGGATTCCCACATCTGTGTCCCAATCTTCTCCCCGGACTTTGCTTCCAGCGTAGCCTGCCTGACGGAAGTGGCCAAAATGGCGGAGTTGGGTAAAGATATTCGTCCCATTTTCTTCTTCGTCGAGCCCTGTGATGTTCGCTATCAGCTGGGAACATATGAAAGCTCCTTCGAAGAGCACAAGCGCAAAAACCATAATCCCGAGCCAACCCTCCAAGTGTGGAAGGACGCTCTAAAAGAGATTGCTGATAAAAGTGGACTGGTATTCAACAGTGATGCTCTGCAGACTGCTCTGAAAATGACTGGTGATAAAGAGGGAAAGGATTTCAAGAAGGCTGCTCTGGAGGTTATTGATGGTATAAAGGCACCGGATTCGAAGAGGGCTGCTGTGGGAAAGATGAACGGTACGAAGAGACGTGAATTCACGAATGCTGATCTGAAGACTGCTCTGGAGGCTGCACTGGAGAAGATTGTTGGGCCGGAACTCTCGAAGGCCGTGGGGGCTGCTCTGGCAAAGATGGATGGTACGAAGAGATGTGAATTCACGAATGCTGATCTGAAGGCTGATCTGAAGGCTGCTCTGGAGGCTGCACTGGAGAAGATTGTTAAGCCGGAACTCTCGAAGGCCGTGGAGGCTGCTCTGGCAAAGATTGGTGATCTAACAAAAGCTGATCCGGACGCTGCCCTGGCAAAGACTTGCGGACACTTTTACAACGATCTCTTCCACGGGTAAGTGTGATCGATCGATCGATCTTATGCTTTACTTGTTTAGCTTGTGAAAAGAGAAGATAGGAGCCAATTAAAATGCTCACCACGCTCTCTCTGACATCCAATTAACTTCTGGAGATCCGGCTTTTTTTTTTCTTGCCTTTTAAATGTCAATGCGTGTGTATACTGTATTGTCTTCTCTCTGCAGTCTTCCCCGTGGTGTTTCTTCTTTTCTTTTTTTTTTCCCCTCCTCTTCTTCTTGGTTGATTGATGTCACCGTACCTTCAAACCATTCCACAACCGATCTGGGACCTTATTGTCACGCCAAGAGGGAGTGGCTACTGTTGGTCACCTCTCCTTGCCCTTATTTATTAAAAAAAAAAAAGTAGAGGAAAAAAGAATAAAGGCAAACTCCATTTCTCATTCTGTAGGTTTCAGAAGCTGGACGCTTTCATTTCCGATATTTGGAACCTCTCGATGAGGACGGTTGAGGAAGACGTGACTCGAGATTTAGTTGGAACAGACAGAGACGTGGCAGAAATGATAAAAAGGCTTGGTTTCCCTTATGAAAATGGAGTCGTCCAACAGTCGCAGGTTACTGGGAGGAGGGTGCTTGTAGTGAGGGGTATGCCCGGTGTTGGCAAGACAACTCTTGCGAATGTGGTCTACCACAAAATCAAGCACCTCTTTCAAGGTTGTAGTTTTCTTAAGGATGTTCGGCAGGAGTTTAAGAAGAATAGGGAGGTAACTCTGCAGAATAAGTTGATTCGTGAGCTCAAGGAAGGAGGAAAATGTCTAGAAGTGAAATCCTCCGATGAATATAGCAAAGCGATACCGAGAACGTTCAACAGAAGTAGAGTTCTCATTCTACTAGATGATGTGGGTGATGACACTGATGTGCAATTGAGAACATTGGCTGAGAAGCTAACTTGGTTTGGTGAGGGCAGCGCGATCATCCTCACGACCACAAAAAGAGATGTCATTAACTTTTACAAGAATCAGGATCTAGAACAAAACCAAGGTAATCTCATCGAAGAACATGAGGTTTCAGGTATGGATGAAGCTAGCGCTCTCGAGCTTTTCAAAAAGCACGCTTTTCCCCGGGGTCAGCCCCGAGAGTTCCACGAAAATCGTTCAAAGTATATTATTCGTGCCGTCGACTATCTTCCTTCGGCTATTATAATGGTGGGGAGCATTTTGTGTGGGAAGGACGATGAACGCTGGGAAGAGACTTTGAATAGCTTAAAAAGCGGGCTGGTTCAAGACTTGAAAAAAATATTCGAGGAACACCTTGATAGTCTGCGTGACCACGAGAAGGCACGAAATATATTCCTTGATATAGCGTGCTTCTTTACCGGGGTTGAGAAGACAATCCCCAATTACATGTGGGATGCCCTTGGATGGGAGCCCCTAAGGAGTGTTGATCGCCTTGAAAATATGTCTCTTCTCAGAATCGGAGAAGAAAATGAGTTTTTGATGAGCAACCATCTAAAATTGTTGGGAAGAGAACTCGTCGTGAATGAAAGTCCCGATAATCCTGAGGGGCGCAGCAGGTTATGGGATTATCAAGATGTCCGAGAGCCAATGCAGGTAAAAACACTGAAATTTATCCAGTATTCTTGTTGAGCTTTTCTCTGGATACGATGATTATGTTATCATTTCATTGCTTATATCTCTGTTTGAATTTCACATTTTCATCGTCTTTAACGAATGGGCAGGGTAACCGTGTCCCCACGGTTAGAGCTCTTCGTGTAGCCTCCCATTCTAATCCAGTTGGTGATGAACTATTTGATCGTCTATGGAATCTGAGGTTTCTTGAGTTGGACAACGTCGATATTAGTGGAGATCGCGAGAATATTCTTCTGAAGCTAAAATGGCTTGATTGGCGTGGCTGCCCAAATAAACGGAAGTTGCTTGCATTCGACATGGAAGAGCTAGTAATTCTCAACTTATGTTCAAGCCAAATCCATTTGAGTTTGGAAGAGTGGGATCAGTTGATGCAGGTAAGGCTTATTTGGGCTTGCGCACTCTGCAATTTATCTTTTAGAGTTATAAAAGTAGTAGGAAATAAACATATGATAGTGCTGTTTTTGCAGAAGGCTCGGAGTTTGCGAGTCTTGAACCTGAAAGGTTGTGACTGGGTCAAGGCATCTATGAACATCCCTGCCTCAAGTCATTTAAAATACTTGATCCTGGAAGATTGTCTATGTTTACAGTTAAAGACAGCCAGTTCTAGCTTTGAGAATTTAGTTTCCTTCAACATGAAGGGTTGCCGATGGAATGAGGATTTGCCGGAAGCAGTGTGTTCCATGAAAGCGTTGAAAGAGCTTCTCATTGATCGAAATAAAATTAAAAGACTTCGTTTCGAGGAAGGCTCTCTGCCGGCACTTGAAACTCTCAGCGCTCGCGATTGTGAAGAATTGAATGAAGTCGCTGATTCCATTGGGATTTTGAAGAACCTTCGGAAGCTTTTTTTAAGAGGATGCAAGCAGCTGAAAACACTTCCGCCCGTCTTTGGAAAGCTTGGTCAGCTACAGGAAATGGACCTGTCGGAGACCTCAATTGGTGAATTGCCTTCATGTGTCCAGCATTGTGAAAAACTTCAAGTGCTAAAGATGGCGCGTACTCCCATGGAAGCATTTCCCGAATCCATAAAAAATCTTATGGAGCTCAAAGAGTTGGATTTCACCCTCTGCGGAAGCCTGAGTGGACATTGCGACATTACAGAATTGTCTTCTTTGAGAATCTTGAGGTTAAAAGGCACGGAAATTTCTGTAGTGCTCGCCAGAAATGGGGCGCAATTTTGTCTCCACATCCTTGAGTATGATCGTGACGTCACTACGTGGACTGAGAACGGTGAAAGAAAAAGGAACGCTCAAACCAGAGGAGAGCTGTCGGACCATAAAAACAAAAAATTCAGGAGCTGATTCAGATCGATCAAAGTGAAGACTTGGAGAATAGTTGTGTCTCCCAGAGCAAAAGAAACAGGAGCCGAGTAGTAATCTCTCTACAATGACAAGATCTCTCTTTCTTTTTAATTTGAACAGCTCTTATTTCAAATCGTTCCAAAGACCGCTTCGAGTTCAAGCTCTTCAGAAACATGTCTATTGATGTCAGAGCCATTGAATTCTGCTTCAGTGTGCATGAACGATGTCAAGCTGTGTTTCTAAACAGCCTAAACTTGAAGTGTCTTTGGAACGTTCGAAGTATGAGTCATTCAACAAAGAAAGAGAGATCTCAGATTTGGAAA
The DNA here is from genome assembly GCA_028455895.1 of Rhodomyrtus tomentosa. Taxonomy (NCBI): domain Eukaryota; kingdom Viridiplantae; phylum Streptophyta; class Magnoliopsida; order Myrtales; family Myrtaceae; genus Rhodomyrtus; species Rhodomyrtus tomentosa. The sequence continues at coordinate 1,821,926 of JAPCWY010000006.1, forward strand.
GACGCTACTCTTTGCAGTTTACTCCTTGTGTTTGTCATCTTTATATGTTGTATTTTGTCTCAAATTATGTGAGCATTTTCGTATTAGCTTGTTTCATCATCTACGCAACTGGTTGTGTTTTCTCTTCTCTTTGCTGTCACATGATTGGCAGGGGTCACTATAGTAAGTTCTGTTTTTTATGCGTCTCAAATGTATTGAGTTTTTTGCATGTCATTTCCTCTTTTTTCCCCCTCTCTCTTTCCTTTCTCCGTTTCCCTTTTTCTGCACAGGGAGAGGGAATTTCTTTAGAAATGCAAGAAGTTCTGATGGAATGACCTAATGCTATTTGCTTGGTTTGCTGCTTGCAGCATCCTAATGATTAAAATTGGGCTGTGCATAAGTATTTATATGCAAAACAACTCTCAAGGAAACTCTGCAAGCCGTTGCTAAACCCGACTGGACTTCCTTGTTCTAGACATGGTTACTTTGTATTATGTTAGCTAGTTCTGCTATGTTCTAAATTTCTAATACTTACAGCGCGTATTAACTGTAGTTGGTTTGTCGACAATCGTACGCAAGGACTGAGTCATCTTTGCATAGAAGCATGTATATTGTATTCCCTTGTCATTCACTTTGATTTTCCTGTAAATATTCTTTGAAAATTCATGAATTCACTCATCACCTTACATATTAAAGGAAAGTTGTCCCTCTTGCATTTGGTGGGTTGAACATACATGGGGTCCCGACCTCCTGACTCTCGAACTCGCGACATCTCTTGCCAAATCGCCACCAGGTCATAAAAGATAGCGTCCCAGGTAACTGCTATCGACCTAAGAATATACTGCGCATGCGGAACTTACAATCTTCCGTACAATAAAATCAAGATGGGATAGGTAGGAAGAAAATCCAGACAATATAACGCAAAGATAGACTACTGAGAATAGATGATCTATAATCTTACAGAGCTAACAGCCGATAAATACAACCCTATGCTTCGGGGCGGCCCTCTAGGACTCACAAAAAGATACAGGAGTCAGGTAAGGTTAACTCTCATCTATCCCAAAATAATACCCCCCACAAAAGACATCATCAGTTCCCTGACTACAAAAGAAACCTAATCCTCTACTGGGTAAAATCGACATCCGGATCGTCATAACCAATCGGGGGAGCCGGGTCGTTCGGGTCGTCACATGAACTCTAGCTAGAATGCACAGAGGGGGCTACTGACTGCTCGAGCTCGAACTCAGACTGCATACCGGATGCGGGGTCCACCACCTTCCTAACAGGCGTATCGATGTCTATTGAGTCTCAGATGGGGACATTAGGGACCCCCTAAAGAGGTGGCCCCTCAAATCTTCTGAGCGGACCAAAGAGATCCACCTCATCGCGAAGATACCAGGCCTTGAAGAGGTGTGCCACCAACTGTGGCATTCCCTCATCGACCCATATCGTCGTGATGTGGCGTTCCCACATCTGGTCTGTACCTGGCACCGGGTGGAGACTGACATCGTATGATGAGTGGGTGGGGGTACCAAATCATACCGGTCTCTCCATTATTTTGGACCCTGAAAAGTTATCCCACGACGGAGTGAGAATTTAATCTCAGTGAATCAAGCCTAATCTCGGTTAGTACACTAATTTGCCTAGGATATACTAAGCACCACAATAAGCCACAAGATATAAATAGATATATATCAATAAAATATATACGCCAAATCAGCAACCAATTGAGGCACCACCACTCAGGCGTACACATGATATCACACAAGTCCATTACTAAATAATGACCCACGCGACTGGCGTGATAAAAACATCAATAGTGCGATCCCGCACTCCTCTGGCAGGACCAGGCTACGTTCACTTTACCCTCTCAGCGACGGCTACTACAAGCGGTGTATCCAGTGCACCCGGCACGGCACTACAAGTACGCATTCCTTAAAAAGGAGTTTCGATCAGTCACAAGTTGCGACTGGCATTCAACAATCCCTTAAAACCGTACGACTGGCACGGGGCATGGATTATCATGCTTCTAATAAGTCGCGAATTTTCACATAATAGGTACGGCACGAGTACCAATTGTACCATGCGAACTTGCCAGGTAACGTCATTAATCCTTTAAATGACCACATAAATTGCATTCGGCAATCAACTCGTTGTTTATCTATGATTAATTCCAAAATCCATACATAAATGCAACAAATTCGGCCCCAAGGCCCACAAGACTCTCAGTCGAGCATTTCAGTCAGGCAATCAAACCAATCAGGCAATTAACGCACTCGCGAGCAATTAATCCAACCCGATAATTTCGAGCTATATTTCTTATATCTCAATCGATTTATAATAATCAATCGCTCGCTCGTCTTTAACTTGTCACTCGCTCGCGAACAAACATAATCAATCAATCAATTGAAAAATTACCACAAATAGCCACAGACAAATAATCGATCGGCCATTTATCCTAACCATCGTTTCTATCTAAACCGGTTCCGATCAAATTTTTTTTTTAAAAAAATAAAAAATAAATACATAAATAACTAAAAATTAATACTAAGTGCAATTAGCGCCCTAACCAAGGTTTAGGGTTAACTCATAACGTGAGTTAGCTCGAGCGGCGGCGGCAATGGCGACGGCGACGATCGAATTAGGGTTTATCGCTCGGCGGCCCGAGCTCAAACTTTGGCGACACCCCAAGGAAGTCCGGCGAGGTTGCCGGAACAGGTGGCCGGTGGCGGAGCTCTAGCGAGCGGTGGCCGGCGACCTGAAACAGTGATGAACAGTAAACTCAACCGGCGAACCGATCTATTTTAGTCGTTTTCTGGCGACATGGGCCTGGTCAAGGCCGGCCAAGGGTCGGGAGCTCACCCAGGGGTCAGTGGGGGTCGGTCGAGACCGGTGGACGGCGGCGGAAGGAGGCCAGCGGCTGCGAACGGCCGTGATCAGAACTAGCACTTCCTGGCGTCGAAACAGGGGAAGTGTTCGGCGGCTGATTCCGGGCGCCACGTGCGGCGGTCGGCGGGGGTGATCTGGGCGGTGGTAGAGGGGACTCAAGGGAGTCGATCGGCGACGGCGGTGAGGCACTGCAGCGGCCGTGGTGGCTGGATCGAAGATTGAATCAAACCGGACCCAAAACAGGGCACTGGAACTTCGGGGCTTGATTTCGGCCGCTCCAGCGGCGAACGGCCGGTGGGGCAGGGTCGGATCAATCGAGGGGAGGTCGGCGGTCAGTTGGGGGGCCTGTGGTCGGCGTCGGTGGCGGCCGAAGGAAGCCGAGAAGCTCTCGGGTCCCCTGACCCGAAAACAAGGCAGGGCGTCCCGAGGTGTTTCCTCGGCCGTTCGACGGCGACGGCGGCTCGGCTCGAGTCAGGGTGGTGGCGGGGAGTAGCTGAGGACGGTGGCTGTCGGTCGTGAGGCGTCGGTAGCGAAAAACGGTGGCAGAAGGAGGAGGAACGGTCGGTAGTCTTCGGTTGTTCACGGCCAAACAACGAAGAAGAAGAACAAAAGAAGAAAGAAGAAAGAAGAAAGAAGAAAGAAGAAGAAAGAAGCGGCAGAAGGAGGGGACGTGCGGCGTTGGGTAGAGAGAAGGTGGGGCCAAAACCAAGACTTTGAAGACCAAAATTAAAATTTTTTGTCCTAAGTGTATAAATAATTGGGGGGGGGGGGTAAAATGGTAATTTGGCGCGCCGAGACTGAAACTAAATTTTGGTAAACTGAACGAAGAGTAATTTTGGTAATTTCACAGGCCAGGTTCGGTCAGGGTTAGGCTCGATTGTAAAAACGACAATTCAAAATCACCGCCGATCAATTTCGAAACTCAAATTAAAATAACCTAAAGTTCAGAATTCGTCCAAATTTTCGTCTCTTTGGTCCTTATAGTCCAAAATAGTTGTCGATTATGACTATATATTCATATCATTTTATCGACTTCCGGCGCTTACAAAGGTTGAATTTTCAGGACGTCACAGGATTGATATTGTGCATGCACAATGCAGGATGAAGCATATGAAATGGCAGCAGGAGCTTGTTGCATTACTGAAAATGTGGCAGAATGTGAAGCGATGGCCTTAAGTGGCCAAGGTTTTTCACACTAGGATCCCTACCGGATTCTCAAATTCACAAGCTAGCTGGTTAGGCTATGGGCATTGTTGGTCGTCCAGCAGAACCCAAACGATTTTGGTTCCAGTGACTTCAAAGAGTGGAGTGGTTGTAAATCCATGTCGAACTGGAACTTGTTTCAAACCGAGAGGGAAAATGTCGGTTGATTTAAACAGGATGACGGCGAAAATCAAAAGTTCCTTATAAAAGGAAAAGTCACATTTAAAAACCGAAACGTCTCAGAGAAGACCGGTTTCGATCCAGTAGGTTCTTGACTCTGCTCATTTGAAGTCCAAGGCTCGGCAATGCTAAGAAACCTTTCGAGAAGTACCGACGAAAATGTGCCGATAACTTATGCATGGCGGGCAACCTTGTGCTTCGGCACTCTTCCAGGGTCTCTATTTCTCCAGCTTCTTTATACTGATAGGTTCATGCACCATCCTCTTCCTCTTTCTCTCTCCAGTTTGCCGCTTCTAAGTACCGTTACTAGATCAACCGTCTACAAGAATTCATTCGATACAACTGGAACAAACAAAACTGCATTAGGTTACGACTGTCATCACGCCTGCGTCCTAGATAATTTGCCGAGCACACAGTCCTTAGCTGCTTGCTTAATTCGAACCAGAAAATTTAGGGCCATAGTGGTAGTGTCAATATTCAGAGCACATATCCAAAGTATAATGTCATCCTGGACACAGTAATAAACCATTTGGTCAACCAAGTCGTGAAGCATTTGAGTTCTATGCTCCACCCTGGGTTTAGTTCTCAAAAAGAGTTTGAACCCGAGACCGACATCCGGAAATATTTCCCTTAACACTTTGGCTGACGATTTTCCAGTTGGGGTCAGAGAATCGTATATAATAAGTTTACCAATTCATATTTGGAATGTTTTTTCTCTCAAAGAAAGACCAGTTTTCTCGGATGAACTGAAAGAACTGAGAGTTGTTATCAGATAGAACGAATTTTTCAATTATATTTCCTTTCTGAAATTTGTATCATGCCATTTACTCATCTTTCATTTTCATTGTACCTAGAGTTTGGTTGTGTTGGCATTATTGAACTTGAAATTCTCGTACCTTTAACAAAGCGACGACCGATTATGAGTGCATATTGTCAAGGCACAGTGGATGAATTACCGGCTCAAGCGAAGCCTCGGCATCACCCGCCTCGAGCGATGCTGAGCCTTGTTGGACCTGGCTTGTCCTCAAGCAAGCAAGAGCCTGTGGCGCTGTGGAAGAAATGAAAGAAACAAAGAAACAAAGAAACAAAGATGAGAATTTTTTTATAAAAAAAAAGGTAATAAAAAATTAATTTTTTATATTAAAAAAGTTATTTAAAAATTATAAGTATTTAATAAATTTTCTAGGAAAGTCAATTCATTGTCAATCCACCAAAATCGTTTTTCAATTCATTTTTAAGTGTCAGTCAAACACTGAAAAATACAATCATTTTCCTAGAATATGACTTCCGGAAAAAAAAAAAAAATCACGAAGCAAGTGGACCCTCAGTTGTTTGCAAGAAAACTCTCCTTTGTGCGCACTCCCTAAGAATCATTTGCGAGCTTCTGCCTTCTCCTGATCTTTGGCTGGAGATGAAGGAGAGATTTTGAATCAGTTTTGGTGACAAGGGGTGAAACCAGAAAGACATATAATAGCAGCCTCAGAGACTTTACCAGCTTTCTCTTCCTCTCGCTTCTTGGCAGCTTCTGCTCTTTGTTGCCCAATAAGGGCTAGAAGCTCTGCAGGAAGTAAGAGTGCAGTAATGAGTACCAAAAACCATAACTAGAAAGGAGAAGGGAATGATATTACGAAGACAGCTCTAGCGAAGGCCGTATACAACCAACTTTCCTCTTGTTTCAGTAGTCGTAGATTTCTCGCAGAGATTGGAGAAAAAGCGCAAAATGGCGGTATCCGGTTTGTCCAAACTATGTTGATACGTGATATTCTTATTCGAGATGGCGATCTTGCTTCTTCTGAAGGAGGAATCAAGTTTTTCCAGGATGCCTTCAGCAACATAAGAGCTCTTATTGTCCTAGATCAAGTGGAAGAACAGTCTCATGTTGATGATCTTGTAGGCAACCAGCTTGACTGGTTTGGTCCCTGAAGTTGGATAATTGTTACGTCAAAAAATCGCGGAATTCTCGAAACATGTGTTTCTCGAGGCAGAGCTGATATCTATGAGGTGAATGAGATGGACGATGATCGAGCTGTTGAACTTTTTCGTGAGCATGCTTCGGTACCTTGGTATCCTGAAATTGGGAAGCGCATTGCCAAAGCCACGGGGCGGGTTCCATTTGTTGCAGTTGTTGGTTCGCTTCTGATAAGAAATATAATCGCCATATTAACCCAAATCAAATTACGCCATCTCTCTCTATATATAGTGAGCATTAGGGCTCACAAATTACGAAAAAGACTGAACTACCCTTTCATCACTCTCCCTCAAATTGGGGCAAAAATGTCAAAGAGTCCCAATTTGTTACACCAAGTAATTACCATGCTGCTCTGCAATGACTTAATAAAAAGGCCAGCAACTTGATTTTCAGTCCGTGTGTATTGAAGTACTTTGCTCTTGTTTTGAATCTTTTCTTGCACAAAATGGCAATCGATGTTAATATGCTTCATGCGTTCATGAAAAACTAAATTTGAAGTAATATGCATAGCAAACTGGTTATCACAACATAAAACTGAGGGAGCTGAAGATGACATACTAAGTTCGGATAATAATATCCTCAACCAAATCAACTCACTAGTCCCATGAGCTATGGCTCGATAAGAACACGAGGCAAGAATTAAGAGAGAGAGAGAGAGATTGGGCAGGAGTTGGCAGTAAATTCTTGTATCGTTAATGCCCTTGGATAATTGTTGATTGTTGGTCTTGAACCCGAAACATCAGCCTGCACTTTGTCCTTGGTAAATCCATGAACTGAATTGTTGTTGCGCTTCATCGACTAGTGAACTTCAGGGATATTTCTCTTGAAACGATAGTTGGATGAGTCCCGTCTGGGCAGAAGATGAACGTACTAGAAGCCTGAATCAACTAGATCGCAGATGCTTGAGGCATAGTAGAGATAGATTTGCTGTACTGTGATGAAAAAAAAAAACCGAATGCTAAATTAGGGATATCGCATATGTGTTCTTTTCTCGCGAAATTAAGTTCCTTGCCTAATAGTGAGGTTTACTCACAATGGTTGATTATTGAGTTTGTTAATAGCCTATGCGATTTGTGATTTCGTTCTGGTAAGTTATTGTGTTTGGTGGTGATTGGTGGTAATTATTACATTTGGTGCACCCTGTTAAGTTTACTTTTATTTTAGTATTGAGCTATGACTAACACTTTTGGAAATATGGATATTGATCTCACTAATCTGAAGTTAACCTCTGTTAAGCTCGATGGGACCAATTACTCTTCTTGGTATATGGCAGTCGAAACATATCTTTTCGCCATCAAACAACAAAGTTATCTGACTTCACCTCCAGTTACGAATAAAATAAAGATTGATGATTGGCGTTCTGGCAATGTTACTATCCGGACATTATTGTGAAATACCATGGATTTCAATATTAATCCTCAATTTATGCAGTATACATCATCTAAAGTTATTTGGGACAAATGTGCTATTATGTTTTCAGATCGTGATAATATGTCCCATGTTTGTGATGTGTGGGAGGAGCTTTTTGATCTACGTATAGGAGACATATATGCATCTGATTACTATTCTAGGTTCACTACTCTTTATGAGAAACTGGATACTTTTTTGCTTGCCATTGATGACATTAGAGAGTTGGCCAAGCGCCGACATGATATGAGAGTTGGCCAAGCGCCAACATGATATGATAGTTGTGTTATTTCTTCGAGGGTTTGGCTCTACTCATACTTCTCTCAGACAGCAAATTATCTCCCAAGGTACTCTTACATCAGCAGATGAGGTATTTTCTTGGGTCCTTCGATGTGTGCCCGACTCATTATCATATGCACCAGTAGCGAGTGCTATGGTCTCCTCTTCTGGTGGTTGTGGAGGCCAGGGACGTGGTCCTCAGAGTCGCGGCATGTTTGTCTTTTCACTAGGTCATGGCCGAGGTGGTGGTAAGAATGCTGGAAGTTCTCGTTATTGTAACCATTGTCAGCAAGTTGGCCATACTAAGTCTTATTGCTATATCATTCATCTTAAGCTTCGTCCACGAACTGTTTATGCTGAAGCAATAGAATCTCAAGTACATAAAATTCTTGATCAGCCACAGGAGTTACCTATTACCATTATATATGCTAACTCGCACCTAGTACGAGTCCTTAATACATCCCAAACAGGTGGTCGATTCCTCTGCTCCTACAGCTACTTTGGCACATACTTCTTCAGGTAGTCCAACTTGTTTACTCTCGTCTGCGCCTACTTCCTAGGTTGTAGACTCAGGTGCCACAAATAATATGACCAGTAATTCTAAGTTGTTGTCTGGTATTACTTCTATGTCACCTAATTTCGTTACATTTGTTGATGGTTCACAGTCACATATCACTAGTCAAGGGAATGCATCCTTGGGTCTCTCTCTTACTCTTTCATATGTTCATCATTTGTCAGCTTTCCCATATAACTTGTTCTCTGCTAGTTCTCTTATTAGATATTTGAATTGTTTTGTAACATTTACTTTCATGGATGATTATTCCCGAGTGGCATGGTTATATTTAACAAAAGATCAAACTAAAGTTTTTTTTTTTTGTTTCCGTATGTTTTACTTTAAAATTCTCAATCAATATCATGTTTCTATTAAATGTTTGCGTTCTGATAATGACAAAGAATATATAGTTGTTCTCTCTAGCTTTCAATCATTCCATGTATCTCATGGTATCAAAGCCTACGATCGTCACCAAAATTCGCTTTCAGTAAAAAAAAAAAAAACTAGATCTAGAGTTATTGGTGTTGCCCAACGCCACCGGCGTCGCCCATGCCACCTAACGTTGCCCAGCCAACGTCGCCAACCAGCGTCACCTGACGTCCAGATCGTGACCAGCTTCACCCCAAGCTTGGAAGCATCGCCAACCATCACAAGTCCTATATATAGTGAGCATTAGGGCTCACAAATTACGAAAAAGACTGAACTACCCTTTCGATTGCTTGTATGTGGAAAAACAATAGAAGATTGGAGGAAGATGATGGACTTGATAAAACCACGCTCTCCTGAGATTTTTAAGGATTGTAGGATTAGATGAAAAGCAAAAACAAACGTTTTGGGACATAGCATGGTTTGCCAATGGCGTGGATAGCCGAATTGCATCGAATATGTGGCCTGATCTTTGATCTTTTGCCTTCTCACCAGGTTTTGATTCCCCTAGCAAAAATTGGAGAAGATATCATAACATGCTGTGGATGCATAAACTGTTGAAGCGCCTCAGCATAACTATGGATCAAGAAGAATCTAGGCATCCTGTCAACCGCAATCGCAAAAGACTATGCATTCATGAACCAGACCTGAAAGTAATCGACAAACAAGAGGTAAAAGGCTTTTGGTTCAATAGTTCGCTTTTTTACCATGTGTAGGTTGTCTTTGCATGCATGGAAAACAAAGCACCCTAGTCCTTATCACTTAGCGAAGTCATCCCATCATCTTTATATGTTAAGACATACTTTTTTCACTTGGCAATTGTGGAGAATGGAAGAGGCGGAAGCTCGTCTCTAAAAATCTTCATCCCCATACATTTACGGAAAATTTTCCAAACTTGAGGTTCTTGAAATTGGATCGTGCAAGTATTACTAGAAATTTCGCAAATGTACTTCCAAAGTTAAGGTGGCTTCGCTGACAAGGGTGCCGCCAAAGGGATTTCGAAGCAACAGAACTTACTTTGACTGAACTGGTCATTCTCGACCTTTCATGGAGAGAAGTCACTGGAGACTGGGGAAGAGAGGAAAATCATCCTATTTACTGCTCTAGTGCATTTATTCTTTTAATTATCTGGCAACTAGCCGCATGATTTTACTCTCTCCTGTTTTACAGATGGAGCAATTGAAAGTCATAAATCTCACTGGTTGCACCCACTTACTGATAAGTCCTATATCTTCTAGCTTCCCGAATTTGGAGGTACTGATTCTAGAGCAATGCTGTCGGTTGGTCCATTTAGATCCTTCGGTCGGTGGTCTCAAACAAGTGCTTTGCCTAAATTTGAAGTCCTGCACTGAACTCAGCATGTTGCCTGCGAAACTGGGTGGCTTGAAAGCTTTGAAAGAGCTCCTCATCGACGGGACTTCTGTGCGTGATATTCTCTTGGGAGATTATTCTAAGAAACTTGAAACTCTGTAGGCCTCCAATTGCCTGTCATTAAGTTTCTTGCTCCATTCAATTGAACACCTGACATCACTTTCAATGCTCTATAGATAATTCAAAGATTACCAAACTTCCCGATGGAGTTGGGTAGCTGGTGAAACTCCGACGCCTGTCGTTCAGGAATTGTCGTTGGATACTAGCACTTCCAGAGTCCATTGGCCGATTGGAAAGCTCTTTAGAGGAGCTAGATATTTCGGGAACGGGAGTTTCAGAATTGCCAGATTCCTTTGGAAATTTGCAGAGATTGAGAGTGTTAAAGATGGACTATTGCTTCACAAGCGAATTTCCCAGTTCTATTTGGCGTCTATGTAGCCATGAATAAATACATGCCTCCTCGTGTAGGAATTTACAAGGGGGAATTCCTGGAGACAATAGGGAGTTAATTAATATGAGAATCTTGACGCTGCGATGTTCTGCTATTTCGAGCCTACCTCCTGAAATCAAGCATCTTTTCAAGCCCGAGACTTGATGTACTTCATTACGACATGTTTCCTAGGTTGCCATCACTTCCTTCGGGTTTGGTTAATTTGCATTTGAGTCCCAAATTTGAAGTAAAAGGTGTCTAATCTTTAGAATCTGTCTATGTTTTGAAGAGCTGGTACTGTCCCTGCTGGTAGTTTGAGATCACGTCCAGGGTACATTTATGGCGAAGCATTGTTTCATTATTGTGTAGCTTGGAGGGTTAACTGCACTACAAGCGCCAAAACTTGTGTATAACAACGCTCACTTTAATACCAAAACTTTTAAAGCGACTACTTAAGTGCCAATTTTTTTGAAAAATGATCACTTCAGCGCTAAAACTTTCAAAATGATCACTTATAAAAAACACACATTCCAGTGCCAACTCTGGCGAGTCACGTCAGCTCAAATATTAATAAAAAAATAGGCCATGATGCATTTTCGATTAGCCACGTCAGTTCAAATCTGAGTTAGCACTAAAATGAGCAGTTTTAAAAAATTGACATTTAAGTGATCGTTTTGAAACCATTCTATCCATCTTCTATGGCGTTAAACCCTCCGTTGTTCGCCACCAGCTAGGAGCATATATAAGTCATGTATTCAGCCATTTCAAAATTAATATACCCAGCCAACCGAAAAAACAAAATAGTCGTGAATCCCTAATAGAAGAAAAAGAAGAAACTCGCTGTTGATATTTTTATATTTACATGATAATTATATATTTAATATTCAACGTGTCTTAACGTGTCGGGATTCTCTATTTTTAACAAACGACGTGTTAACGTATTATGTCGCTTGTCGGTATCAGTGCTACTTAGTGTACGACAAATTCGGGCACCTCTTTAAAGGTTATAGTTTTGTCAAAGATGTCCGGGACAATATTGAACAGAAAAGAGTGGTATCTATGCAGAATAAGTTGACAGTGAATTACTTCATCACTTATCGAATCTGAGGTTTCTTGAGTTGGACGATGTTGATATTGAAGGAACTCCTGAGAATCTTCTTCCAATGCTAGTATGGCTTGATTTGGCGCGGATGCCATGAGAAATCTAAGTAGTTCAGTAGTTTGCGTTCAAAATGGAAAACCTGGCAATTCTCAACTTATGTACAAGCTCAGTCAAATTGAATTTGGAAGAGTGGCAACAATTGATGGAAATATTTGGATTGGCAGGGGTCACTTTTAGACATGGCGGGGTTCGGTGGAACCGGCGGTTCCGTTCAGGACCAGTTTCGAACTTTGAAATTTATTTTTTAAATAATAAATAATGAAATAAAATTAATAAATTAGAAATTATGATCAAATTGTACATTGTAATAAAATTTGGAGGAAAAAAAGATAGGAGGAATGAGCTTGAATGGAAAGTTGACTCAAAGAATTGAGACATGATTAAGAGGATTGAGCGGATTGAGAGAATTTAAGAGAATTGAGAGAATTTGTGAGGATTTGTGAGAAAAGATAAAAGTGAAGGAGAGCCAGACAGGTATTTATAGAAATAGTTTCATTTGTAATAAATAAAATAAAATAAATTTATTTTAACGATTCGAAACTGTGAGCCCGATCAACGGCCGATTCCAAATGGCCTGTTTTTGGTTTTTATTTTATTTCTTTTCTCTCTTTCCTTCGTCTGTTCTCTTTTTTCCGCATAGGCCCATTATCAGCAGCAAGAAAGAGCAGAGGATTGTTTGTCACGTCATTTCAGTAGCACCTACCAATCCATTGATCCAGATCTCATGACAACAACGACCATGTACTGCGAAATTCAATTTAAAGGGAGATAGAGGAGAAAGTTCACGGAATTTCTTTGGAACCACCAGGGGCTGCGTTTGTCCACGCAATTTTTCTCGGAGTTTTTCCTAGAAAACTGAGTTGACCATGACAGATCAAATTCCAATTTCATCAACAACTTCGGCACACTGAGCTGAGATGCTTCGCACCGTCAACCGATTATGGCAGTTGACAACGAGGTTTAAAAACAAATAACCTTGGTCTTGGAATTTCACCGGCTGGCCAAAGTATCGTCCATATACCAGTGGACCACCGACGCTCACAGCTCATAATCCGCACCAGCACGGAAAAGAGAGATCAACCGATGTATAGCAACTCCTGAGCAAAGCATTGCTCTGCAAACAAGCCGAACGTCGTAGATTTTTCTAAATAGATACCAGAGGAGCCTTTACTCATAGGAAGGCCAATCGAGAACAGTAACACATACTTTTTTAAGTAGAGTAACACTGGGTAGAAAAAAAAAATGTAATAGTCTGCACGGTTGCTAAAATAGGAAAGTAATGTCTTGAATCTTCACATATTCTTTTTGTTGTTTTGCAAGAGAAAACCCCTCCGTGAGTGCAATCACTTGCGAGCTTCTGCCTTCTTCTGATCTTTGGCTGTAGATGAAAGAGAGTTTTTGAATCAGTCTTGGTGGAAAGGGTGAAACCAGAACGACAAACATAGCAACCTCAAAGACTTTACCAGCTTTCTCTTCTTCTCGCTTCTTGGCTGCTTCTGCCCTTTGTTGCCGAATGAGGGCTAGACGCTCTGCAGGAAATAAGAGTGCAATAATGAGCACCAAAAACAAAACTAGAAAGCAGAAGGGAATGGATATGAGAAATATATAGTCAAGATTGACTTTGTGGTTTGCATGGTTATAACGTAATAAGAATATCCTCACTTTTCCAGCAGTCGTTTTTTTATGCGTATTGGTCCATCAGCAGCTGAATCATAAATGAATCGTGACTAAATTGGACCATTCTTTTTTAATTTTGTTCACACCCTCGAACGAAAATGCAACAAATCCATTTATACACAAATTGAATCAAATTGTATGGTTTAAATTGTGAACCAACAGTGAGAAGGATATTAGTCTAACGGTCTTATGGAGGCAACTCTACATCCTACTATAGACGGCAATGCACGTTTCTGACCCATGTAGGAAGGAAAAAAAGAAATGAGAAGATATTAACATTTCCCATTGTCTGGTCCCTTTCTTCCTAGTTGGATTTGTCTCAGATGAGATTCATACAGAAAGCTCGACACCACGGACATAATATGTGCCAGCACTTATTTAGACACCAATATCAAACCTGACCCTTGCTAGCTAGTGTTCGCTTGGAATAAGCCAAGACTTGCTGTAGCTTTTGAGTTATGATATCCGGGATTCTATTCTAATATCATATATCATTAGTGATTATGACTAAAAATGAATAATTTCAAAATTACAGTTCGATAGGAGGTCCAAAATGAAGGGCTCAAATTGAACTTTCCGGCAGTAAAATTTAGCAATGAGATTTTACACTATGTTAGGCTTCACTGGCATATCAACAAAGACACAAGACACAGCATTGCTTATCCTTCCTTCTTTCTGTCCTTGTTTTATTGATCAACTTAACTACATCTTAGAGATTACAATTTAAGTTATTACTTTCCCTCCCTTCGCCAACAAGGCAACAACTAGTCTACCAACCTGTGTCTTGCTTGACTTCTCCCTCCATCTTCATCAAAATGAAGACTCTTATCCCATCAGTCTGATACACTTGCTCATTGCAATATGCAATCCAAACTCGCCAAGATGTTCAAAGCATAGCCATAGTTGGAAAAACAGGAATGCAATAAAGTCGAAGGGCTAATAGCATGTGAGCAAACAAGCCAGTTTCCTTTCCAAAGTCAATACGAGGTTTAATAGGATAGTCATTCATCGGTATTTGTACACAGTCAACGCTACCAAAACTCGATTACAATAGCTTTTTTTTTTTTTTTGTCACAACCTGAATATCATGGTTAACTAGTAAGTCTGCTGCCCCCCTGTAGTTGATGATAAAAACTATCGAAACCATTCGAGGAAGAGTGTAATTACACCACAGTTTACGTGATATGGGTAATAAATACCCAAATATGTTGAACATGTGAATGATTCACCCATATGACAAATGAAAACTAAGAATTCAATTATACATGGACACATGAAATCTTGTTTCTGTTCAACCAAACACTGCTTACCTAAATCTTTCCTGGCTTGCTCTGTTTTTCCTTGTTCCTGTAGCCTCATGTATCGTTCGTGAGCCCTCTGCTTTTCTATCTCCTCCCTGCTCATGTAAGGACAATTAACAGAGAATAATTCTTCAAATAATTAAAATAAAAAATAAAACCTCAAAATACATTCAATTGAAGCGAAAAAGACCAAGAATGCCTAGAATATTAAGATTTGAAGAAAGTCAAAAAACTGATAAAACGACTCTCCTGAAAAATCACCAAAAACTTTCGTTCAACAGTAATGCAATTGGCAAATAGCAATCTCATAGAGACTAGCAAATAATCATCTACGAACCTTTCCCGCCTTGAAAGTTCAGTTGTCTTGCTCGCCTGAAAGACAACATCCAGTGGGTTTTTAAGAAGCAGGTCTCCAATGTTTTGGCAGCACTAAAATGTATCCAGAGATATACACACTTACATCGGCATCTTTAGCTTTCAAGTTCTTTGTCTTTGCCAAATTTGGATTTTCAATTTGAATAACACTTTCAGTCCCTTTCCGCTTCTGCAATTGTTTTGGCACAAATACACCAGAAAGTTTAAGAAAATCAAGAGTCGCCATAAAAATTTGAAGTCAATGAAATGATCTATTCAACTGAAATAGGCAGGCGGGCGTTACTCACTTCAGTCTCTTCAGCTTCTTCTCCCGATTCTTCTTCCGATTCTTCTTCAGATTCTTCTTCTACGCGCTCAGCTTCTTCCTGAGAACAAAATATACACTTATTGTAGTATACTACCATGTAAAATAGTGTGAACGAATAAAATAAAAGCCCTCCAGCAATCACGAGAGAGAGAGAGAGAGAGAGAGAGAGAGAGAGAGAGAGAGAGAGACCTGTCTGAATGTGCGAGGACGACTGGAGGTACCAGCAACTGCAACAATTTAGACAAAAAAGCCAACTTAGCCCAGTATAAAGTCAGCCAAAAGCACAACAGGTTCTCCAGAAGATAGCAACGGCAAAAGCTTGCAGAGTGCAATCTCTTTGAATGTTGACTTTCGGCTATTTACAAGTAAGAGATCACAAAACTCAATTACTTCTTCCTCACTCCCCTCCCCCTCCCCCTCTCTCTCTCATTGTATCCATTGCTTTTAGAGGGGGTCTTTTCAAGAGGGCCCTCATTGTAATCACGGTAATGGACATAGAGCAATCCTAGACATCAAATTGACAAAACAACCCGGCTTGCCCCATAAGGAAGACCTTTTAGATAGAAAAGGCATTCAGTTCTAATTTCAAATAACAAGCTGTACAATTATCATTACTGAAAAATTTCACTAGTGGAAAATGAGAATTCATTAGCTGACAACTGTTCTACAATATGGGTTCAGATCAAATTGCGCATCACCACCTGTTGCAACAGGACAATCATACTAACAGTCAAAATCCGACTACCATCCTCATGACAATGAAATCATAAGTCGACTGCGAGTAAAAACATCGTTTTCCGATAAATTGTAAAATGTAATCACCACCACCACCACCCAAGTTTCACTAATTTCCTCAATCACCAAGATCTCAAAACCAAAAGATCCAGCAAAACAGAACTACACCCAAATTCGTTCGAACAAAACAACTAACTGAAGGTCAACGAATGGACTATTGCCAACCATCACAGGCGATACCAAACGAAAGAGGGTACCCGAAACTCGGAAGAAAAATATAATCTTTTTGTGTTTTTTTAGCTTACTCATCTCATCGGGAGTCGAGAACTGGCGGCGACCCGTGGGCTTGCCCTTGAACTTTCCTCTTCCCATGGCGCAGAGACACTCCCCCAAGACGCAATTCGGGCAGAAAAAGAAGATCGGCCCAGATCTAAAAGGAAGATGATCAGCCTTGTTCCCGACGATATTGAGTGGTTATCGTTCGCGAGGAACAAGAATCTTCCGCTGAAGAACGAGATAGAGCTGAATCGATTCTGCCCTTTCCACCTTCCCACTATCCCGAATCGGAATCGGAATCCGAACACAAAACCCTAGTTCGGTCGTTTTGAGGTCTATATAAAAATGTCGTCAATGGCATTGGCGTGCTGCCGAAAAATTCAGATATTTATGGATGAGCTTAACGTTGGATTTTTATTGGAAAAAAAAAGGGGAAAATTCTCAAATAAAGGCCCTAAGTCGGGGTTTTTTTCAATTTAATATTTCAAAAAAATATTTACAAAATTAGTCACTATTCAAATATATTTACAATTTTGGGTCTCGCACGACGATTTGATTTGCGGGCAAGACCCGTGCGACAATTGGCCCAACTCGGGACCATCGCGCGCTGGTAAGCTGGTTGCACGCTGGCCACCTACAGTCGTGCGATGCCCGTGCGACGCCCATGCGTCACGCCATTGCGGCAGGGCCTGAGGCTCTGCCCAACTTTGCGCCATGTAGAGACTTCAGGCTCATAGGTCCAAATTGCGCTTGGCAAAGCCTGAAAAGGCTATGGCTTGCTCTTTTCAAGCTCTGCAGACCTCACGACATAACATTTAGGGCATAACCCTTCACGGGTGCAAATTGTGTCCGCCTTCTGGTTTAGTTATATAATTGAATGTTTACATTTTCGTCTGGGTTGCGTTCTTCGTCTCATGTTTGCCTCTTCTTCTGTTCTCGCTATAGTTCGCCTACTCTTCTGTTGTCTCGTGACATTTATTTTTCCTCGCCCTCGTTCTCTCTCGCAAGGTATTATTTCGACTCTCGTGTTATAAGTTTTGTCCGTTCGATAATATTTTTATAACGTTTCAATTAATTTATGAATTTTGTACTTTGCATGATTTCAAATAAAAGCAAAATCAATCGGCATCCTCAGTCCGTGAGTGCTCTTCGTTAATAGTTTGAGATAAATTACGATATATTAATTTTTTTTTCAATTTGTTTGGTAAATTACAATTTTGCAACCTGCAAGAGTGGAACACTATAGTTGAACGATGGCTTTGTTGTGGTTGTGAAAGGTGTTTGCTTCTAGATCACACAAACATGGTTTCACATATTTTTTATTTATTTTTTTCGTATTTCTTTCTGGGCACTCTTGTTTTGGTGTCAATTTGTTTATTATTCAAATATGAATAATTCACACTGGTCAGCTATTACTTGGGATTTCTCTTCACAGGGTTACTTTACTGGCTCTTCAACCTGTCGCAAGATCCTACTCTGTTCTTCCTCAACCAGACCCTCTTCATGGTAGTCTGGCCGAGAGGTTTCTAGCCCTAAAGACCTGCTTGTTTTGTGCTGCTCCCATTTTGGCTTCTCCTATCTCCCAGGACCCTTCTTGGGTGGTTCTCTTGCAGTGCTGATGCTGCTTTCTGTCTCAGCTCCTTCTAATGTGGATAGCTCTTTTGGTTGTAAGTTGTTTTAGTTTTATGGTCTTGGGTGGTTCCTTTCCCTTCCCCCCTTCCCCTCTTCTCTCCTATCTCATTCTACTTTAAGCCGTTGTTTTGGCTATTTTTCTATTCCTGCCGGATTTCCTTCTCGGTACCAGTACTTTGTTTCGAGACTCTTCTTCTGCTGCCTTCCTGTTCGCCAAGCCTTTCATTTGCTATGGCTGCTCCTTTTTCTTCTCTATTGTGCTACCACCGACTGCTGTTCTAGCTATCCTGGTACTGCTCCAACGACTGTGGCCTCTTTAGGTTTCTCTCCTGGTGCTTGCCTTAATCTCGGTCGATTGGATGCAACTTTCACTGGCCCATTTTTTGACTGGATGGACCCCTTGAAGTGGCTACATTGCTGCTCTTTGGTTTAGAAACTGGGATAGTTGTTGTAACATCTATCTCCTGTGCTTTTTTATCTTTCTTTTTCTTATGGCCGATTGTCTTGGCCTTGCTAGGTACGGTTTTTTGTTGCCAGATTACCTTAGGACTCATGTTCATAACTTTGGCCAAATGTTTGGCTTCTTTTGTTTTAGATCTGCCGTACTTAGGCTTTAGGAGGAGCACTCTCTATTGCGTTGTCATTCTTTTGTGACCGGTTCACCGTTGAACCCATCATGCCACTTTAGGTGCTATGTTTGGTTCATGATTTTTGTGTCCGGTTTAGCTTCTAACTAGGTTTTTGAAAAGTTAATACATATGTACCTTACCAAAAAATAATAATAATTTATTTACATTTGTATAGTATTATTATTCGTATTATTGACATATTAGAGGTACCACATAGGGAACTAGTGAGCCAAATTATCATGAAACAAATTAATGTCACCAAAATGAGAGTACCAATTTCCTTGTGGGCTGTTCTGTAACCTAAGAACCACTATAACTCCCTTAATCCCCACGTAATCTCAATAAGATGTCAAAGAAAAAAAATGCAACTTGAACTGTACTAGACGTAGAAATTCTAAAAAAGTCAATGCATGCTTTAGACCATGGAAATATAGTAATAAAGGAAAAAAGGAGAAAGGAACACTCACATTTTCTTAGGATCTTTCGAAAATTGCACAAACACAAAACCTTCAGTCTACAATGTGTCTTTCCTAAGAATTATTGGAACTCCTTGTGTCACGCCCCGTACCCCGAACACAAGCGCGCGCGACTCCCTCCAAGTTAACTCTTGAGTCCCAGGAATCACTATCAAGAGATGCGTAATAAAAACGGGCATGCGGAAACGTAACATGTATAACACCTCCATACATAAGCCAAATGAAACCTGGGTAACGAAAACATCACATTTATATATAAACATCCCATGAGTCCATACAAAAGTGCAGGTGAGCTAATCTTGCTGATAGGTCGGGGTAAGGGGCTTACTCAAAAGACGATCTATATCTAAGTCCCCAAAAAGAAACTGACCGACGAGGTCATCATCAAAAGACTACATGGTAACGCCAAGAAACCCCTAGGTCGAACTGTTAGAATCGTTAGTCTCCTCAGTAGGCTCGTAGTCCGAGAAGGTCTCGGAGTGCACGTCCACAGTGTCCTCCATCGTAGTATCCTCCAGCTCGTTCTCTGAGGCATCAATCTCTATCACCTCAATTGTGTCCTCTACGGTCGGGGCCCTCTCAGGCATGTTCCTCGAACCAGCAACGGACACCTCTACCCCTATGGAATCCCGAGTGGGATGAAACCAGTTAGGAATAGCTCCACGAGGTACCTCCGAGGCCTTCAACAGACTAGTGGTAACCTCGTCTACCCTACGAAACCAGGCCTCAAACTTATGCGGTTTCCAATCTTTACCGCCCTTGTCAACCCAAATCACTATACACTTCCTAACATACACCGTACCCCTACAATCTAGAAACTCATCAAAATATGTTGTCATTTCCTTCGGATCACCCAATCGAGTCTACAACATCCTCAAGAGTTAGGGTTTGAAAAAAAATGGTCCCACGACAAAGTGAGAGTGACATCTCGGTAAGATAATTCTTAATCCTAGGTCAGGCTGACAATCCACCCAGATGCAGATAAATAATGAACAAGAACATATCATTAACAATATGAAGCACTCATCAGTCATAAAATGCCACACGGATGCAAGCGATTATCAATCACGCAGTCATGGCACCATATCTTGTCAATCAAGTCAGGTATAGAACACAAAGTCGAGCTACACATTCCACCCTTCCGAACTTTCTCATGATTCACGCCCGCGTTAAAAACACCTCAAGCTTGGTCCGTGTTATTACGCCTCAAACCATCAGATTGATAAACCAGCGTAAACGCATCAGGTTTTCAAATGCCCTTCTAGGCCTGTGTCGACACATAATCAATCTCGTCTCGCGTCTCAATGCATAAGGACATTAACTCTCACTACCCCGCGTCTTAACGCATTAGGGCACCAACCATCACAACCTCGCATCTCAACGGCTCAAGGTATCACAAGTTCTTAAGCATGCCAAGATTCATTTCAAATCAAGACTTCATGATCAAGTACAACCTCATGCAACGCTAAATGTCTACGGCATGTGAGGCAATCAATTTCATCACTCAAGAGTGGAAATCAACTCATGGCACAAGCATTTAGCAAGCATTCAAGCCATCATCAACTCATAAGGACGAGCATTGGACGAGCATTGGACAATCACACAATAACTCATGAAAATTAACTCAATTCACATCCAATTCATCCGGTTGAGTCCAATCCTCCTAGACAAGATTTAGGAACTCCTTAACTTAAGCTAAAATCAACAAAGTTTCCCTTCCAAGCACCTCAAGTAATCGGCCCAAGCAATTCCAAAACAGGGCAGCTTCACACCTAATAGAATTCCATCAATTTCATTAACTTTTTCTTGTCCAATTATCGAATCATTAAGCATAAACCTTATTGACATATCAATTGATAGCCTCATATGCCTCAATGACGAAATTAGAGCTCAATTACACCATGAACAACCCTTAAGGTCTCGGCAAGAGCAGAATCGAAATAAGGTATTTTCGGTTATGTTTGGTACCTAATTAATTAGCCTCCAAACTATCTTTAAACCTCAAATTATCAACTAAACTACTTGCTAACAAATATTTCTAGATATCAAGAAGCCTCACCGAAAGTTTGAAGTCAAGGCGACGCGCGAAAGTGCTTGAATAGGTTCGGATTCCCTAGGTCTTCGTCGGGTTAGAATTTATCCTTCAAACACAACACCAATTTGGCATCAAAACTCCATCAAACTTAGCCAAAATATTCATCACAACTCAGTATGCAAGTGCCCTAGATGTCTACAAATATTGGCTGGAAATTTGAGATAAATCGAAGTCCTATGGAGCTCAAATGGCGGCTTACCTTCAGCTGCGACGAAATCCGTCGACCATCAGGGAAATGGTTGGCCGGAGCTCCTCAGGTGGTCAAATGACTTGATTCAAGTTGGAGCTAGTCGGCAAGAGGTTGAGGAAGGTGTTGGTGGTCGACTTGAAGGCTGGAGATCGGTGGCAGCGGCGGTCGTGAGCGGTGAAGAGGACGACAGTAGCTAGTCGGTTGGGAGCTTATCAGCTGAAGATGAAGAGAAGAAGAAAAAGGAGAAGAAGATGGCTATGGAGGAGAGGGAGTTCGGCTGAGCACAATGGAGGGTGTATACACCAATTTTTTATGGTCAAAAGAGAGGAATGATAGGTTAAAAGTGGTATAATTAATGCTAATTGTGCATCCATTAACACTTGTCCTCTTGTTAATCATATGCTCATCCCATGGCCCATAAAATTCCTTATTTTCGGCAGCTATAGGGGGTGGCCAATGACTAAAATGTCTTCATCCATTAATTAAGGCAAGATCAAAACTTAAGGGGCAAAATGGTAATTTCACCATCGTCGTCCGGAACGCCGTTTTTCTAATCCGAATTTTCTTCGATGAGGCGACGTCCAATCCAATTATAATATTGGGATTCTTGATTTTCCATTTTTCAATTTCGAGGCTCGTCTCTGGGCTATTTCTCTATCGATTGTAATTTCAGACTATCCCGAACTAATGGGCGGCTTTTGCAGACGTTACGCTTATCGACTCTGTGATTCTCATCACACTTAGGGCTCGTCAGTTCATGGCGACTTTGATTGTCATGTAATTGCGAGAGTCTATTACTAGTTTCGACGGTCTCGATCGTCATCGTTCGATTTAGAAAAATTTTACAAATTATCTATTGGTTAAGCGACATCACCCGCGCTCCAATCGTATAATGCTAGTAATGCATTCCTTAATCGTTCTTAGATCGGTCTTTAATGGCTCTAAATACTCCCTCAGCAATCCTTATGGTCAAAGTGTCATTTCCTATTTGAGTCCCCTAGGTCCACGTATTTGGTCTCGCTTTAGCCTTTCCCTTTTGGTCAGTTAACTCGAGATTGATCGGACCCGAGCGAGATATGACTAAAATATATCATTAGATACATTCTCATTAATAAGCCTTGAAATGACAAGAAAATCAGAATGTCACAACTCTTCCCCCCTTACAAAAATTTCGTTCTCGAAATTTACAATAAACCAGCTATTCAAATAAATTGGGGTATTAACGCCTCATCGTTTCCTCACTTTCCCACGTAGCGCCTTCGGTTCTATGGTGCTCCTAAATCACTTTGACTAATGAAATCGCCTTGTTCATAAGAACTTGCTCCTTTCGATCTTCGATCTTGATTGGCTTTTTCACGTAGGATACTCTGTCATCCACCTCGATGGTCTCGTAATCCAATACATGCGTCGGGTCCGGCTCGTACTTCCTCAACATTGACATATGGAAGACGTTGTGTACTTGAGACAAATTAGGTGATAAGGCAAGTCTATAGGTCAAGATCCCAATCCGTTTCAAAATCTCAAATGGACCTACATACCTTAGACTCAATTTCCCTTTCTTCCCAAATCGAGATAATCATCGCATCGGTGAAACTTCAAGAAAAACATGATCGCCAACTTGAAACTCCAGAGGTTTACGCCGTTTATCCGCATAACTTTTCTGACGACTCTGTGCTTCTTCAGTGTATCCCGTATTATTTTCACAGCCTCCACTGATTACTCTACCAACTGTGGGCTTGTAATACTCCTTTCTTCAATTTCGTCCCGGCAAATTGGGGTCCTACAGGCTCTTCCATAGAGTGCCTCAAAAAATGCCATTCGAATACTCTGTTGATAACTGTTGTTATATGCGAACTCTACCAAATGCAATTGATCCTCTCATCCACCTTTGAAGTCTATAACACACGCTCGTAACATATCCTCGAGTGTCTGAATCGTCCTCTTCGATTGTCCGTCTGTTTGCGGATGATATGCTGTACTGAACTGTAGCTAAGTTCCCATGATATCTTGAAGGCTCTTTCAAAAGTTTGCCGTAAATTTAGGATCTCTGTTCAACGTAATCGTTATGGGTACTCCGTGCAGTCGTACTATCTAAAGTATATACAGTTCGGCATACTTATCCATCGCAAAGTCCTTTCGCACAGAAACGAAATGCGCAGACTTGGTCAATTTGTCCACGACTACCCAAATCAAATTGTGACTTCTTTGGCTCCTTGGCAATCCCATTACAAAATCCATCGTCACGTGCTCCCACTTCCATTTGGGAATCTCTAAGGGTTGTAACAATCCACCAGGCTTACAGTGTTGTGCTTTCACTTGCTGACACGTCAAGCACTTTGCTACATATT
Organism: Rhodomyrtus tomentosa; assembly: GCA_028455895.1. Classification (NCBI taxonomy): domain Eukaryota; kingdom Viridiplantae; phylum Streptophyta; class Magnoliopsida; order Myrtales; family Myrtaceae; genus Rhodomyrtus; species Rhodomyrtus tomentosa. The sequence continues at coordinate 1,845,815 of JAPCWY010000006.1, forward strand.
TCACTACGTCCACCTTCATCCCGTTCCACCAGTAATACTGACGCAAGTTCTGGTACATTTTCTTGCTACCTGGATGGATATTGTAATTGCTTCTGTGAGCCTCCGATAAAATCTTTTCTCTGAGCTCTTCGTCCTTGGGCACGCATAGACGCCCTCGAAATTTCAAAATTCCATCCCCTAACACTTGGAACTCTGGTTTCCTTTTCGTTGCGTCCATCTCGAGGATCTTTCGAATTTCTAGGTCCGTAGGCTGCAAGGTTTTTATCTTTTCTAGATCTCCAGTTCTATTCTCAAGGTAGCTATCAAACTAGACAGCTGATAGACTTCCAATTTGAATTCGGAATCCCTTAAATTTTCAAAAAACGACCACCATTTAACTAGTAAACAAGCAATACTTGATTTTCAACTAAGCACATCCGTGACTCTGTTCGCTTTCCCAAGATGATATAATATGTCGCAATTGTAATCTTTGAGCAATTCCATCCAACGACGTTGTCTTATGTTTAATTCCTTCTAGGAAAATAGATACTTCAGGCTCTGGTGGTTTGTATAAATTTAAAACTTCTTGCCGCACAAATAATGCTTCAAGATCTTTAAAGCAACGATGATTGTAGCCAATTTCAAATCATGAGTGGGATAATTCATCTCATGTGGTCTCAGTTGTCGGGACGCATAGGCAACCACTCTTTCTTGTTACATTAGCACGTAGCCCAGTCCCTTTAGCGAATCATCACTATATATTTCATAGCCTCCAAGTCTTGATGGAATAGTCAATACCGGTGCGGTCGTCAATCAATGTTTAAGCTCTTGAAAGCTTCTTTCGCACTTATCCGTCCACTCAAACTTAGTTTCCTTCTTAGTCAACCTCGTCAATGGAATGGCTATGGATGAAAACTTCTCCACAAAGCGTCGGTAATACCCTGCCAATCCTAAGAAACTCCGAACCTCCGTCACCGTAGTAGGTCTAGGCCAATTCATAACGGCTTCATTCTTCACAGGATCTACAACAATTCCTTCTCTAGATACCACATGACCAAGAAATGCTACTTTATTCAGCCAGAACTCGCATTTGCTAAACTTAGCATAGAGCAAGTGCTCCCTCAGAGTCTGTAAAACAATTCTCAAATGCTCATCATGCTCTTCGTTACTCTTTGAGTAAATGTCATTGATAAAGACGATAACAAACCTATCCAAGAATTTCTAGAATACCCGATGCATTAAATTCATAAATGCAGCTGGAGCATTGGTCAATGTGAAAGGCATCACAGTGAACTCGTAGTGACCATACCTTGTCCTAAAAGCGGTCTTAGGTATGTCCTCCTTCTTAATTCTCAACTGATGATACCCGATCATCAGGTCTATCTTAGAGAACACCGAAGCTCCTTGCAACTAATCAAATAAGTCATCAATCCTCGACAGTGGGTACTTATTCTTTATCGTTACCTGATTCAACTGTCTATAGTTGACGCATAAACGTAAGGACCCATCCTTTTTCCTCACAAACAACACCGGCGCTCCCCACGGTGAAGCACTCGGTTGAATAAATCCTTTATCTAGCAATTCTTGCATTTGCACCTTTAATTCCTTCAATTCCGATAACGACATCCTATAAGGTGCCTTCGAGATTGGCTCTGTTCCGGGAGCTAACTCAATCACGAATTCAATTTCTCTCTCTGGTGGCAACCTTGGCAATTCTTGGGGAAAAACGTTAGGAAACTCACGCACTACCATAATATTTTCTAATTTAGGCTCCGTGGCAGTCGTATCTATAACTGCGACTAGGTAAAACTGTTATCCTTCGGTTATTAGCTTTGCCTCTTCAAGAGATGAGACTAAAGGGATCGAGGTTCCTCCTCAACTTCCCACAAACTCAAAATTTGGGCGACCTTCCGAATAAAAACGGATTATCTTACTACCACAATCAACTATTGCCCTTTGCTTACCTAACCAATCCATTTATATGGTCATATCAAAGTCATACATGGGCAACACAGTCAAGTCTATACTCTCTTTGTTATCATCAATTACTATTTTACAATCAGCACAGCCTAACGAAACCAACACATTATCCTTCAACGGAGTAGCAATATACAGTATCACACTTAACAGTTTTAACTCTATATTAATCAAATTAGCAAATTGGGCAGACACAAACGAGTGCGATACGTCAGGATCAAACAAAGCATAAGCGGCTTGGTCACATAAGTAAACCGTACCTGTAATCACTCCAAGCGCTTCTTCCGCTTCTTTACGCACCACAACATAGACCCTTCCCTGAACTGGGGGTCGGTTCTGATCATTTTGGGGAGTGGCAGTTGACGGTCCTGTTGTGGTCTTGGCCCTAGAGGTCTAGCCACTAGAGCTTAATTTGGGTAAGTTCTCATCTGATGACCCATCTGATCACATTTGAAACACGCCCTGGTTCTAGCCAAACAGGGTCCATTACCAAGCCTTCTACCACAAAGGCGGCAATTTCAGTTTGCTGGGTTCGGCGGCTTTACTATATTCTTTCTTACTGGAGGGACGAAGCGCCTATTGCCCGTTATAGGTCTCTTACCAGTTTGGCAATTTTCTCAAAATAAGCTGAACCGCGATCCAGATACGACATTCCTCTCTTTCAGGTCCCTCTCGATCATCTGTCCCTATTCGTAAATTTCCTTATAAGTCCTCAGGTTCAGAGCTATCATCTGGCTACGAAGCTCAAGTCTCAGTCTATCCCGAAATCTCTGCGCCTTCTCCATCGAATCCTCTACTGATTTGGGCGCATACCTTGACAGTCTAGAGAACTTAGCTTCGTATTGGTTCACTGTCAGATGATTCTGACGCAGTTGTAAGAACGCTACTTGCTTCCTTTCTTGGGCCATCTCGGAGAAGTACTTGTTATTGAATGCCGTAGTGAAAGCGTTCCAAGTCAAAGCCGTTCCTTCCGGAAAAACTCCATTTACGGTGGCACTCCACCAGTCATTAGCGATACCTTCCAGCTGGTACGCCGCCAATAATACCTTTTCCTCATCTTACATCTCACTACTACAAAGGCCTTCTCAAGTTTCTCTATCCACCTTGACACCAATTTAGGGTCTCCAGTTCCATCGAACTGGGTTGGCTTCAGTTTAATGAACTGCTCAATCAGCTGGCCCATTTGCCTAGCTACAACAACTTCCTCCTAAGCATTACCCACTTTGTTTCCCTGGTCACGGTCGTTGTTGTTTCCATTGCCTCTATTATTATTGTTATTGGCGTTGACGATAGCTATCGCAGCTCCTACCGCTTGAGTTATGGCAGCATCCATATCTTGAGTCTGTCTGTCGATGAGACCACCAATTCTTTCGAGTGCTCTTTGCACCCCATCCATCCTTGGGTCTTCCGCCACAAGCGGCTTTGAACTAGAGGCTCCACTCTTGGGTCTTCCAGGTCTTCTGGACGGATTATTCATTCTGGTGTACTTTCACTACACCTAGACCCCTATAATTCCACCACAAGATTAGTAACTTACTCATCTAGTCAAGTCCAATTATACCAAATTATATATTAAAAATGAGTAATCACAACGAAACAACCTTTCACACCATCCTTTCCAAGGATAAATCAATTAGAGAGTCACCACCACACTTCAGTTCTACTTACTCCAGCGGTTCAACAGAATCAGCCATACTTGTTCATTCAACAAGCCAAAATTCAGAAATGACTTTTAGCGCTAAACTTGAAACTTAATCTTCATAAATCATTACAATCATGTCCATGTCACATGTCAATCACAGGCGCCGAGTCATATGCCATGCATTCCGTGCCTACCTTTATCGAGTCTTCTAAGGTCTCACTACCCAGTCAATCTCAATCCATTCCTTCTTATTACTCCAATTCTCAATCAATTTAGATCGAGCTGACCTTGCTCTGATACTAAACAAGCGGGAATGTCATGCCCCACACCCCGAACACGAACGCACGACTCCCTCCAAGATAACTCTCGAGCCCTAGGAATCACTACCAAGAGATGCGTAATAAAAATGAGCATGCAAAAACATAACATGTATAACACCTCTGTACATAAGCCAAAGGAAACCTGGGTAACGAGAACATCATAAACATCTCATGAGTCCATACAAAATTGCAGGTGAGCTAATCCTGCTGGTAGGTTAGGGTAAGGGGCTTACTCAAAAGACAATCTATATCTAAGTCCCCAAAAAGAAGCTGACTGACGAGGTCATCATAAAAAAACTACATAGTAACGCCAGGAAACCCCTAGGTGAAACTATTGGAATAGCCAGTCTCCTCAGTATCCTCAGTAGGCTCGTAGTCCGAGAAGGTCTCGGAGCGCATGTCCACAGTGTCCTCCATCGTAGTATCGTTCAGCTCGTCCTTTGAGGCGTCAATCTCTATCACCTCAACTGTGTCCTCTAAGGTCGGGATCCTCTTAGGCATGTTCCTCTAACCAGCAACGGACACCTTCACCTCTACAGAATCCCGAGTGGGATGACACTAGCTAGGAATAGCTCCACGAGGTACTTCTGAGGCCTTTAGCGGACCAGTAGTAACCTTGCATATCCTACGAAATCAGGCCTCAAATCTACGCGGTTTCAAATCTTTACTGCCCTCGTCGGCCCAAATCATTGTATACTTCATAACTACACTGTACCCCTATCATTTGGAAACTCATCAAAATATGCTGTCATTTCTTTCGGATCGCCCAATCGAGTTGGTAGCACCCTCAATACTGAGGGTCTGAAAAAAAAAGGGTCCCACGATGGGGTGAGATCGACATCTCAATAAAATAAGTCCTAATCCTAGGTCAGGCTGACAGTTCACACAGATGCAGATAAATAATGAACCAGAACATATCATCAACAATATGAGGCACTCATCCGTCATCAAATGCCACACGATGCAAGCGATTATCAATCACGAAGCCATGGCACCATATCTTGTCAATCAAGTCAGGCATAGAATATAAAGTCGAGTTACACATTCCACCATTCTGAACTTTCTATTGATTCGAGCCTGCGTTCAAAACGCCTCAAGCTCGGTCTGCGTCATTACGCCTCAGACCATCAGATTGACAAACCCGCGTAAACATCATATTTTGAAATGCCCTTCCAGGCCTGTGTTGACACATAATCATTCTCGTCCCTCGTCTCAAAGCATCAGGACATTAATTCTCACTACCCTGCGTCTCAACGCATTAGGGACCGACCATGACAACCCCGCGTCTCAATGCCTCAGGGTATCACAAGTTCTCAAGCATGCCAAGATTCATTTCAAATCAAGATTCAAGATCAAGTACAAGTTCATGCAACGCTAAATGTCTACGGCATGTGAGGCAATCAATTTCATCACTCAATTGTGGCAATCAACTCATGGCACAAGCATTTAGCAAGCATTCAAGCCATCATCAACTCACAAGGACGAGCATTGGACAATCACACAATAACTCCTGAGAATTAACTCAATTCACATCCAATTCACCAGTCAAACTCCTAGCCAAGATTTAGGGACTCCTTACTTTAGGCTAAAATCAATAAAGTTTCCCTTCCAAGCACCTCAAGTAATCGGCCCAAGCAATTCCAAAACAGGGCAGCCTCACACCTAATAGAATTCCATCCGTTTCATTAACTTTTCCTCGTCCAATCATTGAATCACTAAGCATAAACCTTATTGAAATATCAATTGATATTCTTGTATGCCTTAATGACTAAATTAGAGCTCAATTACACCATGAACAGCCCCTAAGGTCTCGGCAAGAGAGTATTTTTGGTTCTGTTTGGTACCTGGTTAATCAGCTCCCAAACTATCTTTAAACCTCAATTTATCAACTAAACTACTTGTTAATAAATATTTCTAGATATGAAAAAGCCTCACCAAAAGTTTGAAGTCATGGTGTCGCCCGAAAGTGCTCGAATAAGTTCGGATTCCCTAGGTCTTCCCCGGGTCAGAATTTATCCTTCAAACACAACAACAATTTGGCATCAAAACTCCATCAAACTTAGTCAAAATTTTCACCACAACTCGATATACAAGTGCCCTAGATGTCTACAAATATTGGTTGGAAATTTGAGGCAAATCGAAGTCCTATGGAGCTCAAATGGCAGCATACCTTCAGCTGCAATGAAATTCGTCGACTCTCGGGGAAATGGTTGGCCGGAGCTCCTCAGGTGGTCAAATGACTTGATTCAAGTTGGAGCTGGTCAGCAAAAGGTTGAGAAAGGTGTTGGTGGTCGACTTGAAGGCTAGAGGTCATTGGCGGCGGCGATTGTGAGCGGCGAAGAGGACGGCAGTAGCTGGTCGGCTGGGAGCTTCTCGGTTGAAGATAAAGAGAAGAAGAAAAGGGAGAAGAAGGTGGCTATGGAGGAGAGGGAGTTCGGCCGAGCACAATGAAGGGTGTATACACCAATTTTTGATGGTCAAAAGAGAGGAATGATAGGTTAAAAATGGTATATTTAATGCTAATTGTGCATCCATTGACACTTGTCCTCTTGTCAATCAATTGCTCATCCAATGGCTCATAAAATTTCTTATTTCAACACCTATAGAGGGTGGCCAATGACCAAAATGCCTTCATCCATTAATTAAGGCAAGGCCAAAACTTGAGAGGTAAAACGGTAATTTCACCCTTGTCGTCCAGAACGCCATTTTTCTAATCCGAAATTTCTTCGATGAGGCGATGTCCAATCCAATTATAATGTTGAGATTCTTGATTTTCCATTTTTCAATTTCGAGACTCGTCTCTGGGCTATTTCTTTGTTGATTGTAATTTTAGACTGTCCCGAACTAACGGACGGCTTTTGCAGGCGTTATGTGTATCGACTCTGTGATTCTCATCACACTTAAGACTCGTCAATTCATGGCGACTTTGGTTGTCATGTAATTGTGATGGCCTATTACTAGTTCCGATTCGATTTAGGAAAATTTTACGAATTATACATTTGGTTAAGCGACATCACCCGCCCTCCAATCGTATAACGCTAGCAATGCATTCCTTATTCGTTCTTAGATCGATTTTTAATGGCTCTAAATACTCCCTCGGCAATCCTTATGGTCAAAGTGTCATTTCTTATTTGAGTTTCCTAGGTCCACGTATCTAGTCTCGCGTTAGCCTTTTCCTTTTAGTCAGTTAACTCGAGATTGATCAGATCTAAGAGAGATATGACTGAAATGCATTATTACATATATTCTCATTGATAAGTCTCGAAATGACAAAAAATTCAGAATGTCACACTTTGTTTCATGTGCAATAATAATGACATACCAACACATTTATAAAGTGTGTCAATAACTTTATATTTTTTTTAATTTATTTCTTATATGTGTATTTCTTTTAAAAAGTTAATTGATAATTATTTCTTACCTGTGAGAGAAAAGAGAAAGTATTATTTTTTTTAATATTTTTTGTAATGTTTCAAATAATTTGTGAATTTTATACTTTGTAGAATTTGAGATAAAAGAAAAAACCAATCAGCATCCTCACTCAATGTGTGCTCTCCGTCAGTAGTTTGAGATAAATTCCTGTGTGGTAATTTTTTTTTTCCAATTTGTTCGATATGGATTTATATTTATATTTTATTATTCATAGATGAATAATTTATTTACATTTGTTATAGTATTATTGTTATTATTTATGAGTTTATAAAAATATATATATTTACAAATATCTACGAATTTAGTTACTATTAAAAAAAATAAATATATTTACAAAATTAGTTACTATTCAAAAATACACACACACACACACACACACATATTTGGTCGTTATTTGTACCAGAATAATGCATGTTATTTATAGATTGTTAATATTATGTCCCGAGGAGCGTGGGTTGGATTTTATCAGGTTCAAAGAATATTTTTAAATAAATTAATATTTTAAATAATTAAACTGAAGTTAGTAACCATGGACTAGCAAAATCGTCATTTTTATATAATGTACGAAAAATTCAATTTTTTTTGAAAAACCCCCAAAAATAGAAAATGACCACATTCAACTAACCATGGACAATATTTTTCAATAATTTGGCCTTCGAATTTTAAAAAAAGTTGATTTTTCCTTTTGGCAAATAATATTCCAATTTTTTTTTGAAAAATTCAGAAAAATTTTCAAAAATATAAAATGACCACAATCAACTGACTATAGTAGAATAATAATTACATAATCGTATATGCGAAATAATTTATAATTTATTTATTTTGCGGCATGTTGTCTACATCTTTTGCGATTGTGCATTGGGGAGGTACAATAGTATGAAATCAATACGGAGTTGATTACGATGATGAACAATATGCTATGTTTAAATTTGAAAATATATCATCATTTGAGGAGTTACGTGCTACGATTGGGCGCACGTTGAATATAACATCAAATCAGTATGTTTGGAGCCTGAGGTATAGATACCCGAGTGAAATGGATTCGCATTATGTTGTATATGATATTATGGATGTGCAAAATGATGGTGCAGTTATGATGATCCAACAGTTTGCACTTTCGGGTGGTTCTACAGATTTTTTTAACTGTTTTATGGAATTGTGGATGAACACTAGCATGTTCATGAAGATGATATTGAGGAAGGCTATAATTATGTTGGGGGAGGCTTTAATGTTGGTGAAGATATTGTTAATGATAATGATGGACATGACTCTATTGAAGAAGATGATAGTCTTGGATGGACATTGATGACAGTGGTGAAGAAGATGTCGAATGCAATAATATGGACGCTTACTCAACGCTCATTGCAGTAATCCCATTATGTCGTTGGTAGATCATCGCCATATTCTGAAACCGACTTCGATATAATGCAAGTCGATACAAGAGCCAAGCCAGATCATTCGTTATTTGATCCATCAAATGAATTTGAAGTTGGCATGATATTTCCATCATGGGACGCGCTGCAGTTGGTTGCAAAAGAGTACTCTTTGAGAAGAAATCATCATTTTTGCAGTTATGTAACGAATATTTCCAAATATGTGATAAAGTGTGGCAATTGAGACAATCCGTGTGGTTGGAAGCTCCATGCAACTAAAAAAACGAGTACATTACTCTGGAAAATAACTAAGTACAATGAGCCACACACATGCAGGATAATAACGTCATCACGAGATCATCGGCAACTTGACCAGAAGTATTTGTGCAGCCAAGTTAAAGTAATTGTCACTGCCTAACCAGATATCAAAATCGCTACACTGATGGCGGAGATTAAAGACAAGGTAGAGTTTGAACCTACCTAGTAGCTAAACAAATGGCAATTCCCGAAACTTTTGAAGGATGGGAAAAGTTGTACGGTAGGCTAAGGACGATCATAAAAGAAATGGTGGTAAAGAATCCAAGTTCTCATTTTGTGATCGAAGATCGCATGAGCAGGGATCATAGCAGCACGATTTTCGATCGGATGTTTTGGACTTTTGCGCAGACGATTCATGGCTTCGCAAGTTGTCGACTTGTAATATTTGTTAATGGTACTTTTATATACGGGAAATACCAAGGAACGCTCCTTGTTACATTCTCATTTGATGGGAACAATCATGTATACCCGTTGGCATTTGTTGTGGTCGACAGAGAAGATGGGTCGAATTGAACTTGATTTATGACTATGTTGCGGACATATGTGACTAGAAGGGAGCATATTTGTATAGTATCAGACAGATATCCTGGGATTATAAGCGCAATGGAGACAACGGAGTGGCTTCCTCTACATTGCCACCATAGATTTTGCGTTCGGCATCTTGTCAGCAATTACAATAAAAAATTCAAAAACGAGAACGGCAAAAGACTTATTGCGACAATAGGTAAATTTTAAAATGTTAACATTTGAGGAAAGTACGTGCTCATAAATTTGAATGTGATAGTACTAATTATTATTATAATATACAGCTTATGCGAATCAATAACGGAAGTTCATTAGCATCATGAGCAAAATTAGGGGTATGGATGCACGCATAGCTGCATGGTGTGACCAGATTCCAAGAGAAAAATGGACGAAAGCTTATGATGAAGGGATGAGATATGGAGCGATGACAACTAATTTACTTGAATCTGTCAATGGGATGCTAAAGGGTTATCGTGTTCTGCCAATAGCAGTTATGGTCGATAAGATATTCTCCCAATTGTCTAAGTATTTCGAAACTAGAAAAACGACTTATAGGACGCAGGTTGATCAATGATGTATACATACGCAATTTGCTGATGAGACGCTCGATGAAAATAATGACAAAACAAATAGACATGAAGTGGTATGTTTTGACTCTAATAAAGGACTTTTCGAAGTTAAAACTAGACACGATAGAAACAGATGATCGGGGTGTCAGAAATAGATAGTGTACCTAGTCAAGCGAACTTGTACATGTGAAAAATTTGAAGAGATTAAAATCCCATGTTCCCACGTAATTGCAGCATGTCAAGCACATGGAGTTGATTACCATGAGTACTTAGATGAATGCTACTCGTTGGATAAAACCCTTAAGTGCTATCAATTCATATTTTACCTATTGGGGCATCCTGACTACTGGCCTAGACCTGGCGACCCGACATTAGTAACAGACCCAAGACATATTAGAAAGGAAGGAAGGCCCCGTACATCACGAATACGTAATGAGATGGACCAGAAGACGACGAGCAGTAGTAATGTGCGTAACCATTGCAGCAACTGTGGAAGTTGAAGGCACAATAGAAAAACTTGTGTAGTGAGATCTGACCGACAATAGATCATAGTGTTGTGAATTATGTAAAATAGATATTTTGATTTATTGTAATGTTATATTATGACAATTATGCGATATTGATTCAGTTCCTCTTTGAATTATGTGTAATAGTGATCGCCTCATTTTTTTAATGATAGAATATGACAAATTGCGCGATACTTATTTACTACGTTCATCTGTGCTATGCGCACATGATGCATTTCAATTTCTTGTAGTGTTATAATCGACAAATGTGCGATATATATTGGGGTCTTCTGTAATGTATTTGTAGATATGGATGAGAGGGCGGCGTACATTCAGCCAGAACTTATGGATGATTCGCTACTTACATGACAAGATAGACATAGATCGTAGGCCATATGGAACGCTAAGGTAATTGACTAATTTAGTAGTTGATTTGTCACTTGTAACAGCATTATCAAAATTCCTAATAACACTTCACCATGTCACATTTCACAGGGTCATCATGATCAAGCGCTCATGTATCGGCGAGCAATGATACACGTACCTGAAGTTGATTTGCGCATAGTCCCATATCTGCGAGCTTCGGGCTTTTATCAGGTTTATATGATGGGATTTTTCCAGCTGGATTGGTATCTGATTACTGCACTGATCGAGCGGTGAAGGCCAAAGACCCACACCTTTCATATGCCGGATGGCAAATGCACGATCACGCTACAGGATATTTCGGTACCGACAGACCTTTCCATTGATGGACATGCAGTTACTAGTCCTACTAATAGGAATTGGGGCGCTCTCTGTGACGAGCTACTGGGTGCTCGTCCAGACAATTTGCGTGGCATGCAGTTGAGGTTGGGCTGGCTGAAATACAACTTTACTCATATTCCATACGATGCCAATGATGTCACCGTGCAGCAGCATGCTAGAACATTCATTCTTAGGTTGCTTGCATGATCTATTTTTGCTAACAAATCATCTTTCATATTAGTTTGCTATTTCTTCCATTACTGAATAACCTTAACGACCCTACCCAGTACAGTTGGTGTTCAGCAACCCTTACGTGGTTGTATCAAGAACTTTGTAGTGCAAGTGATCTAGTCACAAAACAAGTCAGTGGTGCCTTACATGTTTTTCATATTTAGGCATGGGAGTGTTTTAGATGTATCTTCCCATCCCTGAGGGACCGTAATACTTTTCCAGATAAACCTCTTGGTAGCTTATATGTAAGCTAATACTTTTTCTATTTGTGAGTCATTAATTCTTTCTAGTACGGATAATATATGAAGATCTCCTGCAAATGGAGTCGGGCACCACAGACAACAGAGGTGCCACACATACTTTACTACATTTACGCTACTTACTTGATAGAATGTCATCTGAAGATGTAAGTAATGATAGCAACAAACAAGTTTATTATAATGTTAACTTTTATATTAATTCTTCGTTTAGTTTGATATGTTTTATTGTGATGACAGATTACTTGGTTGTCCTACACCAATGATATTATACAACAATTACCAAATTACTGCTGGCCGGGACAACACATTTGGACAACTCGTGTCCCACTCATATGTTACTGGATAATTGAGTGGCATTATCCAGATCGAGTACTACGATATTTTTCTATGCATCAACTAATAGCGATAGCCCCTAGCAATCATACGGCCTTGCATGATATTGAGTTAAGGCCAATTGGGAGGGATTAGACAGCCACGCACAGAAAGATAATCGACATATGGGGCGATCGTGACAGACATATAGTCCAAGAAGCTCATGAAGAGGAGCCACTTCACTTTCATTCAGCATATATGGAGTGGTTCCATAGACATACACAGAGGTGGATTTCCGTTCCGGAAGCCGGAATGGGTTCATCGGTTAGTGCAAATACTTTCAATTTAAATCGTTACTTTTTTTATTAACTTTAGTTATTGACATATAAAAAATTTTGTGATTTTTTATATCATTACCAGAGTGGTGGTGTCGAACGTGCCTTACATATTTTGGACACCGCCAATTCATCTCGTCAGGCTTGGAGAGAAGTACAACAGATACTTAGGGCAATGTTATATGCCCAACGTGAGGAGAGACGGATAACAATAATGTCACCACCCCAGCCAGCAACTACAGCAGCACCTGTTTGGCCACAATATAATGATCTACCTGAGACTGTTCAGCCGACTCGGAGAACCGCTCGAGCTTATCCAGGTGGTAATGTTGTCCCATATACTGTGGAATATCATACATCAGATTTTAGTCTGGGCTTTACTCTAGGGTTTGCCTAGAAAAATTTCGATACAGGTTCGCCCAGTTTGTTGGCCAATCTCATGGGGGTTCTACTTTTCAATATGGTGATAATCAAGAGTCACATACGCCCGCTACTTCTCCGGCTTCATGGGGATCCGATTTCCCTCCTTAATTTCAAGTCCATCCTACAATAGGCTATGCACAGTTTGGGCATGACATATTTTCGGACTTTGATGATATGATTTCATTACAAATTCACGAGCCATCACAACATATGCCTTCGTCATCTACACGTCCTGCTTCTCTGGATGCTCGTTCTCATTGTTACGACACCAAATCCGCCCATTGACGGAGAGCACCTAAGTGCAAAATAGGAGGTCATGTAAGAGGACGACATCATTAGTGCATGTTAGTATAATTCGGGTTCAAGATTGTTATCTATCATTGTAAACTTTCATTGCTAGATGATATTTTAACTATGGGTATGTTGTATTTTATCGTAATGCTATGCATATTTTTATTTAATAATTTACATATTAATTATACTAAATTAATGGGGCAGGCCAATCGCGTGGTGTGGCAAGCCGTTTGAGCCCAACACGATGGCTGCCCGCTGGTAGGGCTAACATGCTAGGCCGAACAACGCGCGACCGGCACGCGCTGGGCCTAACAGTGCACGGCCGTCACGCTCTAAGCAGAACAACACGCGGGTCTCACGCGACGGCCCATTCATCTCGCGAGACCCAAAATTGTAAATATGATTGAATAGTAACTAATTTTGTAAATATTTTTTTATTATTAAATAGAAAAAAAACGTCCTAAGTCTTCTCATTTTCTCAACTAAGAACCTAAAATAATTATTGTCTAAAATAAAGACATGAAGTACCTTCTTTGTCTCAAATAAGAGCCTGAAACGGCTATAGCTATTTCAAATAAGGGTATAACCTTGTCGGCCAGCCAAAAATTCCAAACGATCAAGGGTATTTCCATCGAAATATAATTTTAATTTAATTTCTTTCTTGCTTTTTTATTTTATTTTTTAAGTCATTACTCCTTGCTGATATGGCTCGGCTACAAAAAACGCCTTTGGATATAAATGCCTTTGAGAAATCACCTTCAGAGACACATAAATTCTAAGAAATCACCACTAGAGAAATATGAGAATTCTGCAGTGGCCAACTGTGGCCTTGGAAAGGCCAATATCTATGATGATGTTTCTCGTTACAATGTAAGGGTTGCGTCAGCAGAAATGGGAGCGAATTTTAGTAAGGAAAACAATGATTATGATCTACACTATTGAAAAAAGCTTAAGAATAATTATCACACATTGTTTAATTCAATGTTCTTGGAAGATGCAATTATAGACCTTGAAGAACTTGCAAACCGGGTGAGATGGATCAAAGATATTTTAGAGCTCAGAGGGCATACATCAAAAGGAAGTGAAGCCTTTGAAGAAAAAAAAGGAAGTGACAAGGTTGTTCAGCTTGACTGATGAGAAGATTTGATGAAGGACATGATGTTGTCTGTTGATGTGTCTTTTAGAATTTTGAAGTAGTTAGAGTTGTGTTTGATTTTAATGATGCAACTTAGCTTGATACAACTTAGCTTGATACATGTTGTGGAGCAACGTGGTAAGTTGTGATTGCTACTTTTTGGCTTGATATACATCTGCAACAAGTGATGCTGCATTTTGGTTTAATTTGCTATGTGTTCAGCGGCAATATTGAGTTTCATTGTTGCATTTTCTCTTGGTGTGTTTACCAGTGACAATCTTGATTTTGTTTAAGTGAACATGTTCTGACTATTGTTGTTGTTGATGTAAGAACATGCAACACCATTTGAGTAGCAATGATTATGTGTTATTGGTACAATGATATTTGTAGCCAGAGTGAGGTGACTTGTTCTATATGTATTGTACAACTGAGCAGGTGAAGAATAAGCAATGATGTTGAAACAGGTGAAGAAATGGTCTTAAAAAAAATGAACCTAAGTGATCACTTTCCGAAAATTGAGAAACTTAAGTAGTCAATTTTAAAAAGATGTGGTACTTAAGTGGCCACTTTTTGAAAGTTGAGTAACCCAAGTGATCAATTTAACTAAATCTATGCACTCAGGTGATCATTTGTAAAGTTGTTGAAATTCATTCCATCTTGAACCACATATGCAAAAACCAGTACCTGAAGAAATTTATGCCTCAATTTAATCATATTTCCACAAGTTGGCATCCTTTATTCAAACAGAATCGCAAAAAGTAACAACATTGGCATACATTTCAATATGTCATATTCATGTACAACATCATCATTTCATTATTCCTCAACTATGGTAGACTCAGAAGAACCTTCTCTTTAGTAGAGTTACATATGCCCATAAACCAGAATAAACCCACAAACAAAAACACCACAAGAAACAATCGAGAAATATCTCTTTGATTTTTCATCATTGAAAATTCCTTCTTTTAGTAGTTCACCAAATATTGCAGACCTTTTATCTCTGTTTCCATTGAGTCACCATCGTCCAACTCATCTGTCAATATATGTCGACATTTATCTCGTCCTTGAAGTAGGTCTCTTATAATTGTTGTTGCTCGGTTCGAGAATTTCGCGTCAACCCATCTATAAGATAGTTGACAACAATATAATGAGTTAGCAAGAAAATTTCCTCCATGCTTGTTGCAGCAAGGCAAAACAACAAATATCCCCCTCAAAACAAGCAAAGAAATCCAAAATCCAAAATCATGGCTAAAGTCATAAAAAAAAATGATAAAACATAACAGAGTAATGAACATTTAAAATATCCACAATTTAAGTTTTCTCTATATTTGACACATCCGTGGAACCTTCTCCCAATTGTATCTCTCGTACAAGCTATTCTTGCAGGGCTTCGAAGCTCACAATAGCAAAAATGTGGAGCTTCATCTTGGCTTTGCTCATTCATTTGCGAGCTACTTACCTTACTTCTGCTTCCCATTGCGGATTTGACAAGTTGATTTTGGGCAATTTCAAGATTTTGGAATTCGTCGGGATTTTCGAACTCGGGGGGGGGGGGGGGATCGGCAGAGTTAGGGTTCTTTGGATATAATTATGCGAGTTCGGCTCGGTAGGTTTGGGAATCTTTAGATATGATCGCGAGTTTGGGTTGAGGGTTCTTCAGATATGATTTTCCCTCGTTGTTCAAGCAAGAGCTCGGTTAGGATTCTTCAGATTTGATTCTGCCCCCAACTTGTTGAAGTAAGTGAGCGATTCTTTAATAAGAGGAGTGTACGACGTCGTTTGGCAAACATTTGCTTATTCACCTTTCTGGTAGTCAACGTGGGCTGGATTTACATTATTTTAATGTCACGTAGGATTTTTCGGTGACCCAAATCGCTAATGGCCCTCAAGTGGCCCATATTTAAAAGTTGCGGTATTCATGTGATCGAAAAAAAAGTTATGGCACTTATGTGATCTCTGTACAAAAGTTGTGGCCTATATTTATTGTCTAAACATTGACAATTTGACGGAGAAAGCTTTTGCAACTTGTTCGCCAAATTGGAGATCGTACACTTGGTATGTCATTCTCCATTATGCTCTCACTCGGATTAGACAATGACATCTTTTTCACATTAAGTAATTGCAATTGAGACTAATTCAAAACAAATTTCTCACTTGTCACATTACTTCCACTTGGATAAGATGCCCCGGAAAAATCTTGAATTCAAACAAAGAATATATATATTTTTTAAGTATCTCACATTTTCCGGAAATTCATTCACTAAGAATATGACATCTCATGATTCAAATTTAGTTACACTTCTCACTTTCTTGCTCACCTATAACACTTACCCTTTCGAGTGCTCTTGGTATTTCACGTAGATATTCTTTTTTCCTCTAAGGCCTAATTTTTCATACTTGTGGGAGAACATGTGTGTATATGAAGCATATCAAGGTCTGAGAAAAATTCAAATCTCATTTTTGACCTTTTCGCAGCACATATAGAGGTAATTAATTTATAAGGGACATTATCAAGTATCTAGACAACCATCAATAAAATATCACCCATAAAAATCATATGCACAATATCATGTGCTATCATAGACTTAATCATTTATATTAGGATCTTTTTCTTCTCTCTACAATTCCATTCTACAGAGGAATCGTTGGATTAGTCAACTATCCTTCATTCCTTTTTTTTTTTTTTATCAAATATACATCTAAACTGATCAAATAGATTTTCTCGACCTCGATCGATTTTTTTTAAAGGTCAAAATAAAATTTCTCAAAGTAACTTATGACTCAAATTTATGAAAAATAAAAAGAAAAATCCAAATCGAGTGTAATCATACAAATGTGATGAAATAAACAGCTTTATGCCTTGCTATCACATTCATAGAACCACATATGTCTGAATTTATTAACAGCAAAGAAAGCTCAGCTCTTGTTCCTTTTCCGAATGGTTTCCTCATTGTTTTTCCTACTGGGCAATGCTCATAAATGGACGACATTTTCAATATTACCTAATAAGCCATATTTGGCTTATATAAATATCTACTATTGGCCAATATGACCCAATCTAGCATGCCACATATTCTTATCATCACAAATATAAAAATGAGGAATAACATTATATTATTGTACTCAACAATTGGCACGATAAAACCATCCAAAACCACGATAACTTGTTATCAACAAGTCAACACCATAATTATGAAAGTTCAAACTGAAATCAAGTTTAACCCAAATTAATACGAAAAATTAGTTTCGCCGAGTTTTCGGAGCATATAACATTTTATGTAGGAATAAAGTACGACCATCACGCATATTCAATTTGGCTAATGTCATTTCTTTAACTTTCACTAAGAAATTATTTTCCACATTTATTCACTTTGCTCTATTTGGAACTTGTTGAAATTTCACTAAGGCATTTCTATACTTCCACTACATGATCTATGACCCCCCAAGTAGGGGTGTACAACTGGACCGAGTTAACTCGGAATCTGAATCGGCCCACCCAAAAAACAGGGTCGAGAATTGGTTCCGATTGAAACCCGTCCGGGTACCGATTTCAATTTTTGGGAACCGATTGAAATCGGTCCGGGTACCGATTCTAGGTGAAGGCCCACCCGGATCGATTTTAGAATTGATTTTTTTATACCAAGGTATTCGATTTTTAGTTATTTGAAAAAAACTATTGAATGAGTATATTACCCAAGTCTTTTTTGATTTTTAGATATGGATTGTCTTACCGAAGACGTTATCATTGGTAAATAGACTTCATTTTGTGAAAACTACGATTTTGTGGTAATTAAATAGACTTCATCGATCGGCACTTTTGCAAGAAAAATAGGGTCGGGACCGAAAAATAGGGTCGGTTCCAAAACAGGTTCTAAAAAAAATACAATCAGGTCCCGGTTCCAAAAATTGGGAACTGGTCATAAAAGGATCGGTTTCAGGGTCTAGGTTTGGACCCGGCCCACCTGGCCCATGCTCACCCCTACCCCCAAGTCACAATCATGAGTAGAGTAACTTTTATTCCACAGTTAAAACATTTCATTTTCGAAATGTTTTTCTTAAAATGACGTTTTCTTTTCTCATATCGGTTAAACTTCGATTTATACCCTGAAGGATTTATTTATTTGTTCTTTCCACTCCTTGAAACGACCTTGACGCTAACGTCCAAAGCACGAAGCACATTTGAACTAGAATCAGTATAACAAATATTAGTTTCTGATTTAGCTCTCAGAAGGCGATTCACGTTTAGTTCAAGACGACGTATAGTTTACTCAATAGTCATTACTTGTATTTTGGATCTAGTGGATTTTCATATACATATAGCAATGAAATAAAGAACGGACTACTGCTTCCACTTGCTATTCATCAGTCAAAATGGAGTCTGCATTTTACAGTTCACTTATTTATTTAACATACGCCACATAGGTCATTTAATATTCTGCCCATAAGGCATTTTATACGTATCAAACTTTATAGTGATCTATCTCAAATTAGAAACCAATGTCTAACCAAAAATTTATTTGTTAATGGCTCCGACTTGACTTTATCATTTAAAAAAAAAATGCTTGAACTCATGCGTAAAAATATTTTCCATGCCTTAGCAACTTAATGCGAGCAATAAAGTTCATCTTTATTCAATGTAGCAAATGCAATTTTATCACCTTTTATATTGTGCAGTATTCCCATATTCAGGTTCTTGCATAACTAGGTCAAGAGCTCCTAGTGCTTCTTTCTCTTCTAATACATACTGGATTCTCACATTCCAGTTTTCACAGTTTTTGCCATCCAATTCTTTTTCTTTGTCAATCTTAGCTAAGATGTTCTAAGTAGCTATAGTCATTGTATCTGAACAAAAAGTTCTATAGACATGTATTCACGAAGTATTGATGCCTAACATTTATGCATACATTTTACACTAACTAATTATATTAATGAATAATTTCACATAAGTTCTCAGATTCGAAAGTTTACTATGTTCCTAATTATTGTCTGAGAATCCTCTATTGAAATTATTATTAACAAAATCATTTATGTAAAATTGAGTTCATTATAGTCACTAAAACTTTATAGTGCTTCCCACTTATTTTCAAAACACCACCAAGGCATTACATAACAAAGATCCTCATTCCATTCACAATTAAATATTTCATAAAATATGTACATATAACCTGAATAACAATATATTAACATATGTACACATACATTCATAAGAAGTGAAACTCTAGTACAATAGCATCATGTGATATAATGTATGCCATGAATGGGAAAAGATTCAACGAACTCTTTAGGGAACTTATTGACCCTAGAAGGTATCCCTATCGAGGCTTTTGCGAAACTCTCATGTTTGCGCCAGGGAGATATCTGTCTCCGCCAGGGCGCATTCTGTCTGCGCCAAGACCCATTCATAGTAAGGGTCGATGTCTTTCTTGCCCCGACCTCTAAGAACTTTGTCAGGAATCTTATTCCAAGTTCCTTAGAAGAATAATAGTAGATGTTTTTCCATAAACGGTCTAAGACCTCATGCCAATCTTCAGGAAGAGTACTTCTCATGGCTTTGACTTTCTCAAATCTAGCATGATATGACCCATCCAAATGAGTTCTTGTATCATTCCATTAACCCTTATGATATGTGTCATCATGTCGACACAACCATCCCATTGGTAAAACTCCAATTCACCAACAAGCCTTGCAATTGTCAATTTTTCCTCTTCATTTTTTAGGAGCACGGGGGTTCGCACCATATGGTTTTCCATTATTCCTGCAATGAATGCAGAACAATAAAAAGGGATTACACATAATCGATAATGCATAAAATGGTAAAACAAATATACCAAATTGTAGGAAATTTCAATATGAACATATCAGTACCAAAATCATCTCAATTGGACAAGGCACGAGCCCTCACGCGCCTCGAGAAGACTCTACGCGTGAACTTCATGTGCCTCACGTGCAGGGCACGCGAGAGTCAACACTGTCAATAGTCATTAGTTGACCATTGACCCGGGTCGAGTCATGGGTCAAATCGGGTTGGATAGCCATGTCATCGGACACGTGTCTGCCACGTCATCCGCCACATAAGCGCCACATCATTAGACGGTTTACGGCGTTTCAAGTAGGCGCGACGCATGTGAGCGAATGAGACCCATGCGCAAAGCATTCCGGCAGTGCGTGTCGGCACATGCGGCTCCGTCCGTCGTCCGTTGGTAGTTTTTCGCCCCTCAAAGTGCTCGTATGGACAACCTCATCCTAATGGTATGATCAAATCTTATTTTATTTGAGCCAAAGTTCATGAAACAAGTATTTTTCACATCGGTCACCTAGGAGTCTCACCCCGCACCGCCGCGGCGAGTATGGCGCGTCCGGCCTCCTCCGGTGAAGGGTGACCACTTCTCGGACTCGTATCAACGAGCACATTCTAAATATGCATTCAAATTTCACTTTCGCAGAATAGAAATTTTCGAAACATGCCTTAAAACATGCTAACAAACCTAAATTGAAACGACGACGAATAGGTTTCGAAATTCGATTCTTGCAACGTATTACAATCAGGGAAACAAGCATGATTGGCTCTGATACCAATGAAGGAAACGGATTCCTTGAATTTAAATGAATTACATGTGAAAAACTACTATATTATGCCAAAGATCAACTTACTTGTATCACCAATCGCAGTACGATCACACGAGGAACCGTACCCACTATCCACAGATTAAGTGTCGCCTTCGCAGTCTCGAGAGTCTCTCGCCTTTGACGCGATTCAATGTAGAAGGGGAGAGTGTCTCTTTACGTCGACAATAGTATATTGTGTATATAGGAAGAGAGCGAAAGCGTCTATTCATTTCGACACAAGCCAACAGACGCGACTTTTCACATTTGTTTTTCAAACTGCAGATAATTACTTCTACAGTTATCTTTAGGGGCGGGTGTGATTGCTCGCATGGGCGCATATCGTAAGACCTTTTTTCCAACACAACTATCTAAACATTTTAACAGTGTTCTGACAAAAAAAAATTAATTGTGTCAATTTAGTTATAAATTTTTGAAAATTTATCAATTTACTCCTTAACCTTTTAATGAATTACTAATATAGCCTTTCCAATTAATTTGGATCGAAAATCGCTCACATGATGATCCCATCGGCGTTGGTTGTCCTACGTGGCGTGACTAGCATTAACTTGAAAAATTTGCAATCTTTCAAAAATTTTCCTTTTACATTATTTTGTTATTTTCTTTTCAATTTCTTCTCTTTTTCTTCATAGGACCGGAAGGCCACCGGATGCTGGCCGAGGCCAGCCCCACGGCAAGGGCATGAAATTTGTAGAAAAGAAAGAAATTAATCTGAAAATGTCATAATGAAATGAAAAGTTTCTTTATGAAAAGTCACAGAATCCCAAGATTGCTCTTTTTTTTTTTTTTTTGGGAACAGACCAAGATTGCTAATTTGAATATGTGATAATCTGAAAGCATTAAGCAATGGTAAAAGGTTCAAGGTTGGTTCAATTCCGCAAGCGTGTATTCTCAGACAATTAGGAAACAGTGTTTCTGAGAAAACTTCAGATGACTAGAAAATGTTTGTAGTCTTTCTGAGACGAATAATTGAGCAGTGAATGCAAATTAATACAGGTTAAAACTCTAGAAAAGAAATTAAATTAGTAGCTTGAAAATGTGAGGGCAATAAATGAATACACAAAATTGAGGTTAGCAATAAGAGCGATTATTGTTGCAAATATATGAATTTGTTGCATTCTCCACAAAAATAATGGTCCGCCTAAGCATGTATTTACCATTCGCCACGTGGCGTTTGTTCAGATCTATTTGCCTGGATGACTTGCCTTCGGTCATAATTATTATATTCGACTATCCACATTGGTCACTGTATTTGCGCCGTGAGAATAATATTTTTAAAAAAATATATATATATATATTTCTTCGCATTCATTTTGAACATCATCTTATGTTATGGAAAACCTGTTTGAACAATTATTTTCTAAAGCACAACGATGTTATTTTTTATGTTGTAGATTTAATACAATATATCCACGCAACGCACCAGTTTCTAACTATTATGTAGCGACTCTCTGCTATGTATATGTTATCCACTAATAAGGTAGAAGTTCGTATTTTAAGATTGTTGTCGCCTATGAGCAGGATTTGATGTTCGTATAGAAAATTAGGTTGATAGACAAACCTAAAAACCAATCGCAATAAAGTAATCTGAATGTAGATGAATGACCAAAGCCCAACGAATTCACGTTGTGTCCTTAAGAAAAATTTATACCCTCAACCAGTACCCAAGGTTCTCAGACAATTGCCTCTCAAGATAGAACGAATCGCCTTTTTTGGAAACTGGTACTTATTTTAGAGGAAACCTTCGAACACAACTTCGTGGAATAGTCGGACAAAATGATGACGATGGTGAATGAATGATGAACATAACAATTATATCTAATGCTCGTTTAACATACGTACGTAATGCGATGGACAATGCTTTACATTTATGGAGAGTGAAGTGAAGAGTCACGAAGTCACATGGTTTCATTGAAACGGTTCATGAACGAAAAAGCACGATTTCGTCTAAAGGATTTGATGAACCATCCGAAGTCGTACTATTTCGACGAAACGTTACAATGTCGTACGGTCTCATCAGCGAAGGGTTACAAACCGAAACAACTCTTCATTTCTCATTCAACTTCTTATGGGATTTCGCGAAAAAGTTCCAACAATCCCCCATATGAATGAGAAGTTCAATTATCAAAACTCTCCATGAGTGCATGGCATGCAATGTACGAATATTCCATGAGAGAATATTACATCGAGATAAGTAGTCATAGATTTTGAACTGTCCCTAGTGAGATCTATCGGACTTACTCGGTTAGTTAATAGACTTGATGTCTTTAAACTGTCGACCTTTGGTATAAGCTTAGACAATATATATCACACAATTATCTCTCGAACAAAGTTGGCTCTCACTGTTGTATTCGTTTTGGTCATGAATACCGCCAGGTCTCATGAGTGTTTTAGAGAATTTGGCCTTTTCAATTCTCATAGAAGTGGTCATCACTTCCCACTCACATATGTGATTTCTGAATGTGCAGTATATTACATACTTGATTCAGAATCATTAAAAGCTTACTTCACATATTAGTACTGTCTATATACATGAATGAATAGAATAATTCACAGTTCTCTACACCACCTTCATAACTTGGTTGTTCCTTTAAACCTAAATCTTGGGATCTCCAGTCAATTAGGTAGGTTTCCGCTATGATGACTTATTTATGGCCTTAAAACTCATTTCCTTTGATGTTTCCACTACGATATCTCTAGCTAGGCCTTTTGTTAATGGATCCGTAACATTATCCTTTAAGTTCACATAGTCAATTGTGATAATTCTACTAGATAGAAGTTGTCTTACAATATCGTGTCTTCGACGTATATGTCGAGACTTACCGATATACACAATATTCTTGCCCCCATACTTTGAGATAATTCTTGAAATCTTTTTAAGACAATGGTAGTCTTTCAATGAAAGCAGTCATTTGAAATGATTCACTTAGAACTATATCTTCAACATGAATGTTATGCATAATCACTTGGAGTTTTCAGGACTTGATTTAGGACGGTTATGAAATCAACAATCTTGAAGTCCAGAAACTTGCCAACGATAAATCTCTTGAACCCATCATCTTCTGTTTTGTATTTCTCATCCAAATTTTTCCATAATTCCTTAACCATTTTCAATAGGCTATAAACGCTATAGAGGAAACTATTTAGACCATTGAGGATTTAGTTGTGACTCAGGAAATCAAATGCTTCCACACATCTACGGTAACAATTATTTCCATGTTTATCTCTTCTTCATTCAACTTAGGAGCATTCTTATTAAGGAATCTTTTCAAATTCAATGTCGTGACATAGAACAATCATCTTCTATTGTCATCTCTTAAAAATCAAACCATTGAACTTTTCTGACTTCTCTCCAAGAGTTGGGATAAACGCAATAGATATTATCGATGTTGAAGCCATGAAAATAGCCCAACATACTCTTGAAAAATACACGTACATAGAGTTTCATATGCATTTTAACAATTTTAAATGCGTCAAATATATTCAAATAATATATCAAAACGAAGATAATTTCGAGATGAACGCAACGGTACCTTACACACCCCAAACCGAGCTCATCTATGCTCATACGAGCTGGTTAAAGTTTTTGCCTTTACTGGTCAACGCATGGTCAACGAATGAGGCGTTTCACCGGTCAGGCACGTATATCCGCGTGCACTGCCGTCGTGAGGCCTCTGGCAACCGTCAACCATTCAAAGCACTCATCTCAATGAACCTTATTCGACTATGTATTTGAAACTAAAATTCACTAAACGAAAACACACAAAATAAGTCCGAACAGAAGCGTTCGCCAGTGATCGTCACATGCCCCCATCGTTGGTGAGCATGATGGCGCTTGTGGTGGTTTCCGGTGTTCTCCGATGGTGATCGACCCTCTAAATGCTCGTATTGATGATATGATCCTGATGGTATACCCAAATGTCATTTTTACTAAGCGAAATGGCACAAAATCATGACGCTTTGTCGCCACCCAGGATTATTTTCCCATGACAGCGCGTGCTGTGCTACCATGCGTACGGCGTGCTTCGGAGTCACTTCGCAACGAGCGACCACTCATTTTTTTCGTCTCGACAGGATAAATCCGAATATGCAATCAAATATAATTTTCATCGGATAAAACTAAGAATAATACGCCAGAACAGAATGCGTACAGCAAAAATAGCTATACGAACCAAGCACTAAAAAATACAAAATTTATCTTAAGATTGTGGTCCACCTCCTAGGATAGAACGGATTGTATTTCCTCGAAATCGATACTTGTTTCAGAGAAAACCTTTGAACACAATTTCGCGGAATAGTCGCACAAAATGATGATGATGAATGAATGAATGATAAACATAACAACTGTATCTATTGCTCGTTTAACATACGTACGTAATGCGACAGACAATGTTTTACATTTATAGAAATTGAAGTAAAGAGTCACGAAGTCACATGACTTCGTCGAAAGGGTTGGTCAATGAAAAAGCACGATTTCGTCGAAAGGATTCGATGAAACGTTACGAAGTTGTACAGTTTCGACGAAACGTTATGATGTCGTATGGTTTCATCGATGAAGGGTTACGAACCGAAACAACCCTTCATTTCTCATTCAACTTCTTGTGGGACTTTGCGAAAAAGTTACAACAATATCCACTTAATCGAATACACGTTCTATTTGTTTAGAGAAATTATTTCTTTCTATTTACACGTAATTCATTAACAATTACTGACCTGCCTAAAACGTGTTGAGACATCAAAATTTATTTGGGAGCAAAACCACTACAATTCTTTTTTCAATGTAAAAGCTTTAAACTGGATGACCCGGTGAAGCACAAATCTTTTGGTTAATGTCTTTTTCCGGATAATATCTTCAAAATGAATAGAAGCGAATAAAACATAACGGAAGGGAAAAAAAAAATTCCTGTACTTCTATAAACTCTTACTTGTTAGAACTTTCCACGGCACTATTTTCACTCATATTTTGATTAATACAATCTCTTTTTTTTTTCAATTAATTGACCAAAATATATTTCTCTCTTCAATTTGGTGCACATTTATATGTAAGGCTCTCCAAGAAAATTGCATTTATTTCCACCATTGTTCAAATCAATTTCACAATATAAATGAACAATTATACTGAGCAAGTTATTATCTCACCTGACATTATGCTATGTCCAGAGTAAATTTGTGTATATTTTTTTTTAGCTTTTCATATTTGAGTATGAATCGGAATATGAGAGTTAAAAATTCAGTTGAACCTTCTTCACTTTCAAACTCGTGTTAGATTATTTTAAAGGAAAATTTTAGGCATATTTTAAATTTTTATTATCAACTTGCTATGATATTGAATTCTTAATCGACACTTTCTTCGCGGTGTGAGTAGAGC
Organism: Rhodomyrtus tomentosa; assembly: GCA_028455895.1. NCBI lineage: Eukaryota > Viridiplantae > Streptophyta > Magnoliopsida > Myrtales > Myrtaceae > Rhodomyrtus > Rhodomyrtus tomentosa. Next base: position 1,872,182 of record JAPCWY010000006.1, read on the forward strand.
AACAAGAAATTTCCCGTTTTCCCCCGTTTTTGGGCTTATCCTTTGTCAATATTTAGCTATGATCTAAATGTAAGTGTGATTAACAATTGATCATGCTTTCAAATAAATAAACATTTTCCGTACTTTGATCAATTTTTATTTTTCGTGTTTTATCAAGATTTGTCAGATAAAATTTGACAAAAATAGAAATAAATGATGTTTTGTTGGTAAGCCTAATAAAAAACAGCAATAATAAATTGAAGAGAGATAATGGTATTTCTGCAAACTAATAAAAGAAACGAGTATCTTGGCAAATATAGGAGTGTAAATAGCACCGCCTTAAAAAAGGATTATTTTAGCCAAAAACTACAAACTCGTGGATCAATTAATTGAGTCTTGAAACTTCCTTTTCGGTCAGTAAAGTTTTAAAACTTATAGTTCTTTTTCGAGTTAGCATCTCTGTTAAATTTACATTGCACGAAAAAAGGGGTCAAAATGGGTTAAGTAAAATCAACATGAATTGAGCCTTTTTCTATCTAATCCAAACCCGACCGACCTGATTCACCCATTTAACAACTTTATTGTCAGCCCTTACTGTGATCATAGCAATGATTCGCTTGCCCGGACTTCGTGGGCGCCCAATGATAATAAGAGCCACTGCAACCACTACCAAGTGAGGGCCCCTTGCCCTCGCCAGATCGGGACAAGGCAAGCAAGGCCTCGTCGAAAGAAAGTACTAATCGGACTACTCCGCCCACTATAAGGTGATGCTCAAGCCCTACGATTTTGGATTGCTCCATCCCCTAAAAGGCCACAGAATATAAGAAATGACTAGCTCCAAAAAAAAAATCACAAAAAAATTTGGAACTTTATTGTGACTAAAGTTCTAAGTTCAAAAGGGGCGTGGGCGTATCCAACGTTCAAAGTCATTATCAAAGGAAAAATAAAAAATAAAATTGACCCTATCTTATAAATACTGTCCCCGCTGCATCGTCGCATTCCCAAATCTCTCATATTTCTCTCAGGCTAGGGTTTGTGCTGTCGTTTCAAGAACGCAGCATTGTTCATCAATCTCGGTACGTATTCTCAATTTTCCCTTTGATTCTGCATAACTCGATCTCCTTTGCTCGTTGATGCATTGTTGATCTCTTCGTAGAATGCGTGGTTCGTTCTGTATTGACGATCGAATGGGGAAGTTTCGGTCTTTTGGGTCATCTTTTTCTTTCGATTTCTCGTGAGAAACCAGGCGCTGATTGGGTAATTCATTCGAATCAGTGTCTTCTCTGTTTTTTTTTTTTTTTTTTGCGTGGGACTGAGCGGTTATGGAAGTATCAGGTCAAAGAAATTTTCCTTCGCGCTCTTGGATTGCGAGAGATTAGATTGGATAGTTGAGGGTTTTTCGTGGAGTGGTGGTCTGACTCTTGTTATGGCATGATAGTGGAAGACCTTTATCACTCGATTCTGTGATCTTCTATATGAGTGAAACTGAACGAAAATTTCCGCTTGGTGCATCATTTCCTTCTCTCTCCCGGCGAACTCGAGTAGAATCAAAAAGAATTTCATCACTGGCATGTTTTCCATTCGCCAAAATAGCGCGAGATCTCAGTTAGGTTTTTGCTATGTGGTTGAGATTATTCTTTCCAGGGTTTCTCTGTTTCTATTTTTATGTTTATTTACTGAAATCGACTTTTGCATGTCCTTTTTTATGCTGGATTATAAATTTTAAAAATTGTATGGGATAAGTGATCCTGGATTGTATTATTGATCTGAACTGCATAGATTGAATGCACGGGTGCGAGGGTTAGGCTTGTATGAGCATCAAATTTGGGGTTTGTGGATTTATGTTGTTTGCTTTATTGCAGACTAAAAGCAGAAGGAACTTGAGCTATGGGGAAGAGAAAGTCTCGGGCAAAGCCACCTCCTAAGAAGAGGACGGACAGACTTGATACCGTCTTCAGCTGCCCTTTCTGCAACCATGGCACAAGTGTGGAGTGCCGCCTGTAAGTTTCTATGTTACTTGTGGTTCTGTTATTTCCTCTCTATGGGAATAAGGCTGTCATAGGTTTATCCTCTGAATGCTACCTCTGAAATTGTGCAATGTATTTTGGTTGTTTGAAACAGTGCATGATTCATATCATACTAAACTTTTTATGGATTTGAGACCATTTTCCTGCTGAAGTGTGTTATGATATTTCCTTTGAAGTCTCACATGAGCCCCTCTCATCTGATGTTTTGCATTGATAGTATCATGTGGAATGTTCCTCTACAAATAGTTTTGTTGGAATATTAATCATCCTTATAGAGCCTAAAACCAAACCGATAACAGTGCATAGAATCAACTGTTATGTTCAGCTTACTTATGTAGAGATGCTAGATAAAACTGTTGCCTTACAACCTTCATTTGTTTTTATCAGAAAACCTTAGTTAGAAGAAATTAGGTCAAATTATCTCTCATAGAGAAGCGATGTAAAAGACATTTTCCTTTGAAAGAAGGTGAATCGCATCATTGAAATCTAGGACTAATAGCTGGGAGTTAGAAAGAATAGGAGTAGGATATGAAACTTTGGATTCAAAATTCACTGTAACTGCAATAAGCAAGGCTGCTTACAATGAGGTATGATTTGGCGAGAGTGATTTTATGACTTTGCATATTTGTGGTTTCAGTGATATGAAGAACTTAATTGGGGAAGCTGTATGCGGGATATGCCAAGAAAGTTTTAGCACTACAATTACAGGTAATGTCGCATGACTCTACTTTTGTATGGGTAAGCATAAGACAGGCGTGGGAACTTAATAGTGTTCCCTATAGTTATGCAAATCCTTTAATTTACTTCATTGTTAGGACAGCCTCTTCGTTTGTAGTTCATCTGGTCAGAGTTGTCGTGAAAGTGACTGATCATGTGCTTTGAGGGGTGTCCCGAATTTGTACTAACTTTATTGTCTTCTCTCTCTGTTTGCAGCTTTAACTGAACCCATAGACATGTAAGTTCGTTTGCCCAGAACCCCTTTATAGCTCTTTCAAATGTCTCTCTAATGTCTGATACAAGCCTTGCAAACTTTCAGATACAGCGAATGGATCGATGAATGCGAACGTGTCAACACCGTGGATGATGATGGAGCTTAGGCTGAAGCCTTGATGCCCAGAAGCATTCAGGGTTAGACGCAAATGGTTAATAGCCCTTCCAGTCTGTAATTAGGTTCCCAGCGGCATTACATATGAACCATGTCCGTATCATGGAGGGCTAACAAGAATTTTAGTTGTTCCAGAGTGTTATCCGAGTTAAGGACACCATGGTGAGGGTGTATTGGCGCAATTAAATGTTGAAATTACAAAGTTCATGGGGTATATTCATTAGGTCATGGATTCATTAGGTCTTGAAAATCATCTCTCGCTCTCTCTCACGCCCATGTGCATTCCAGTGAAAGTGTAGTTCTGCGAAAATTTTGAGGACACGAAACTTGAAAATATCCTCTGCAACTAGATGGATGCTTGGTTTCTCATTTATAGAGTCAAAAGAAGGTAATTTTTTTTTTTTCTCTACGCATGTAAGGAGTAAAGTAGTTTGCTTCTCGGGCTTGGAAATGGCTTACATGCTGGCCTGTGCACTTGTGAATGTTTCAAATAGGGGTGGCAAAATTGTGCAGAGAGAGAGAGAGAGAGAGAGAGGGTGACGAGAGCTGCGGCAGGTGGTGCTTGTTTTGCCGTTGGCGATGTCGCCCGTCACGTGACGCAACTCGAAGTTGCATGACTGTTCACTAAAGCGCATGGCTTGCAACATTTTTCATCCAAAAGGGCAAAAAAAAAAAAGGGAATTCAAGCAATTAAGAAAAAAAATGAAGAGAAATATTTAGAGAGATTTCAACTATAATATTGTGTGGATGCTAGCGAGGGAAAAAGTAAAGGAAAATAATATGTTTTCATGTAAATGTCATTCTGCATATGTGTCGATTAATATAAAAGAATGCATAAGTGAGTAAAAAGAATTTATTTGTTTGTTAATGAACAAACAAGAATTATGACGGTGTTAACTGATGCTGTTGAAATTTTATTGAAAATCTAAATAGGTTGAATTTGAAGATTTAAGGAGAAGATTGGACAATAAAAAGTTGAAGAACGACACACACACATATATAAACCCCCACGGACCACCAATGTCATTATCTCATATAATTTCGGTTTCAACTTATTTTGTGCGGACTTATTGTCGAAGAGGAAAACAATGCTGACTTCAGGGAGAAAATTACAACAAAATTTCTAAAATTTATTGTAATTGTGTCAATTTAATTTTTTTTTTCAATTGAATTCTAAATTTATTGCAATCATGTCAATTGGATTTTAACCTCTTTTTTTGGCAATTGAATCTTAAATCTATTGAATTTATATCAATTTAGTTCATCTGACCAACTTTGACTCGTGACGTGAACAATTTATAATAGTATTTATATATTTTTTTTCTAGTTATTCATATATACGTTTATTATTATTTACTTTTTCTTCTCCCTCCTCCGATCAGTGGTTGATCCTAGCTCGAGGCGAGGGCGACCTCGACGGCCACTAGCGAGGCCGTCCATTATAGGACAAGGTCGGCCTTGCTCAGGTCTAGTGAGGCTGAGCTTGCCCAACAACGCTAAGCCGCGAGTCGAGCCTTGCCTCTCGCTAGTCACCAATCCAGCAATCAGCTAAAGGAATAAGGGGAGGAAACAAAAAAAAAAGAGAAAAGAAAAAAAGGGAAAAAAAACAAAGAAAAAATAGATAAAAATATGAAAAATATGAAAAATATTATTAAAAATTACCACGTCAAAACCGATCAATCAAATGGGCTGAATTGATCTCAATCCAAAAGGTTTAGAACTCAATTAGCAAAAAAAAAAAAAAAAGGAACAAAAAAAAGTTTAGAATTCTCGGTGTTCTAACAATTCACTAAATTCCATATATATCTCAGACAAGACTTTGTATTGGATGCCATTTACTATAAACTTCACCATCCAATCTTTATACTATGTGAACAACCAATCGCATCGAATTTAAAACATGGTAAGACAAGACCCGGGGGAAAACCTTAAGCAAATTGTCCTAATATTCTCGAGAAAGAAGCAACTTTTGGAAAGGGCCCAAGGCGGTGCTTGAGCCATCTTTCTCATTCTTACGACTCATCTGGCTCTGAATAATCTTTTGGGAGTTCACACCACATAGACAGACAGACAAAACAAAACGAGCGAGAGAATCGTACAGAGAATCAGATGCTTCCGATCACTTCACATCACATGCGAGGCTGGGCTCATTGCTCACTAGATTATCTCGAATGCTTTTACTATTCGGATCGCCCGTAGTTACCTGTTCACTATACAAAACATGGATCACAGAACATGAATCTGTACGTAGGAAGACCACGAATAGAAAGCTTCAGAAACATAGATCACCACCCAAATCGCACAGGCGATTCACTTGAAAATGATGATAGATTTCATATGTAGAACTTCAATCACGACAGTAGAACATGTACTATGATGTATCCTATAGGTCTTAACACAAGCACAATCTATAAAAAGATTTTGAGCAAGATAAATGGCCACCAATCCATAACCTTAAGGTGCCCACCATCCATTTTCTAGTCTCCGAGGCAGCATATTTGGTCAAAGATTAAGGAGAGGTTAATATTCCAGAGGTTAGAATGTACACCAGTTTATGGATCTCTCCGCATGACCCCAAAATTTTTTTTGAGGATAAGTTGATCTTATTGTCTGTAGGTGCTTCAGACTTGATACAAGCAGCAAAAGGGTTAGCTCCGTCGCAGCCCGAGATAAAATGCTTAGGCTAATGCAGAAAAGACCAAGAAGAGCAGCTTCTCCCTTACGTTACGTAATATTCACCTTTGTTCTCCACAAGATAATCATATGGAGAAACCAATCCATAGTCAACTACTTCATTTGCCGCTGCACCGTGATTCTGATCTGAATAAATGTATCCAACACTATCCTTTGAGTTAGCTTTGGTTCTCCCCTTAACAGAGCGCTTATTGTCAGGAGGGAACTCAGCTGTGAGCCTTCCCATCTGTTTCTGAAGATCAGCAAGAGAATCATTTGCTACCCTACCCTTTGGATTCTTCTTCCCATCAACAAGCTTCAGTTCCAATCTGTACAAGGCACAAGCATCATACTTGTTGATCTCGTACTCATAGAGATGCCACTCAAAGTGATTCAGCGGTTGTGGGTCCATATAATAAGACCTTTTCAGCCCTCCAAACTCATTCATGACTTGCTTCCGTGACTCATGCCAACCACGGCCGCTATAGTCAGGTAAAGACCTCTGCTTTCTATTCCCACTTTCAAATGCTCTGCGAGGCTTGTCGAAAAATAACCATTCCCTAATAGTCTCACCCTCAAGAACTGAGAGGTCAAAAAGATCTGCAATCATAAAAGACAAAATCCAGGCAATTAAAAAACCTAAAAAGGGAACATCATCTGTCACCTAGGAATACATAGCCCCAGAAGAGAACTGTGAAACGAAACAAAACTAAATGAGAGAAAAAAAACGAACTATGAGTTTACCAGGTGCATTCCATGGAGACTTAGCAGTTGCAGCTCCCTCACATTCTGGGATGCCGACATCTTTCCCTTGGGCCTTGGCACTAAGAGCAGCAAAAAGAAGCCCATCTTTTAGACCAATTCCCCCTGGTCGGAGAACTGGGCTCATGCCTGGTGGGCCCTCGTTTAATGCTAGAGCAGCATGAAAGCTACTGCAGTAGTCCTGACACCATTCCAAACCTTGAGCAGGCCTTGGACAATCCCAGAGAGCACATTTGGGGCCCAGAAAGGCTGAAGGTGGAGGACAAATACTTGGTAGACAGTTGGCAACATGAGGCATTGTATCCTCTCCACCAAAACCTGTGCCGTTGTAGTTATCATAGTAACTTTGATTGAATCCTTGATTCAATCCAAACTGAAGATGCTCCAAACTGCTGATGCCATCTACATTGTCTATTGCCGCAGCTCCAATGCCAAGATGGGAGTCCTTGCACTGATCCGCAGATGGGAAGCAGCGTTTCTGTGGCCTCTGCTTGCCATTAAATCCCTGAAAAAGATTAATATACCATTTCAAACTCCAGGCCATTTCATATGATGGAACTCAGTCTCAAAAATCAGCAATAGACTGCATCAAGAATGACTACTATCTCTTTGACCAAAACAAAAAAAAAGTACGACTACTATCTCCAATCAGAATCTACCATGAATTCTCATGGCACGGAGATAAGAACACAATGATTTTAACTGGTCATATATGGACACTGCCAGTCATGATGCTCAAGCCTCAGCAAGTTAGCACAGTTATGTAAAACAAAAGAAACACTACAAAGCATGACATAGAATCTTGAGCATTGATTAAAATCGTAATCTGGCACTTAGGATTGGAAGATCCCTAAGATCTAGAAACTAGAAAATTGCTCATATTATTTTCATGATTTCCAAATATGTACCATTGCTGCAGGATCACATATGATAAAACATGAGGATCACTTTAATCTCACAAGACACAACTTCAGTTTTAAAATGAACTTGAGATATTATTAGGTAAGGTTGCATGTGTAACATTTGCCAGAAAATCAGCAGTAAGTTTCACACGTGCATGCGTGCGTGCGTGCGTGCGTGAGAGAGAGAGAGCTCAATTATGTAAAGGACTTCTTATGAGCAAGCTCTAACAAGCTGCTCTGCTTATGCAAGAAGTGCCTCATCAACCCCCTTTATCTCCCATTATTCCCATTTAGTGCTGTGCAAACCCTCGGAGAAACAATAACTTCTAAGAAAACTAACAAGTGACCATAATCCATCATCCCTCTTTGGGAGGTTTAAAACAAATAAAGTTTCTTTTGACTGACGTTTGCAAATCTTTTTTTGGCTAACTGCTGTGCATGTATTTTCTTGCATAACATCAAACGGAGCCCATCATGCATTCAAATTGTCAATCAGCTTTCAGTGTACGAGTGCTTCAAATGAGATGAAGAGATCTGGATCATCTAATTTCAGTGATCTGGTCTATGAAGTCTCTAAGCAGGTTATGCAAAGAAGGAGCAGGATATTAACAAATCAACAATGATTAAAAGAACAAAGTGAACCACAAAAGGAAGCATTCAGCAGATGAGCATAAAGTCACATCAGAAGTTGCAGGGCCAAAAGTAAACTAAAGTGAAATAAGATTCTCTCAATCTCGATCACAACTCTTACAGAATACTCTCATCACAATAAGATGTTAAGATACATAAATCTTGACCCTTGGATCACATGAACCTCAGTAAATTCAGCAGACAAAAGCATAAGAGGAACATGTTGTGGAAAGAAATTTACTACGTTTGAAGGAGTGATTGATAGGATAACACTTCAACTTACATGGAGCATATTGTCAACATAAAAGCTTACTGCACAACAAGTTAAGGAGGAAGCACCTCTGGCAAGCTTGTGCCATCTCCAACATTTAGGTTTTGATCATTTGGCTCTGCCTTGGGTGGAGTTAATGCACTAGTTGCATCATCTTCTTCCTCACAGAGTTGCAGCAATCTACATATATCTGATGAGAAGGAGGCAAGACTACCGCCCTGTAGCCAACAAATAAAGGAGACAGCTTCTCAACATAATTTCAAAAATGGATGCAACAAACTGCAAGTAAACTGCAAGTAAGCAATCAAAAATACAATTATTCACCATAACTAGCCAGACGTTCCATTTGCAAAATTAGTCGTGCACCAAAAATATATGTTTGATGACTCTCTGGGTTTATACCAAGAGGAAATATAAAGGGCCCCCACCAGGACTCAATTCTTGGCAGGATCATGCACAAAACTGTTTTCTCTCTAAATTAGACTGAATGTCCTCCAATGAAAGTCAAAAGAAACTGAACAATAATCCCAGTTCATTTAACTTGGTTTGAACTCTTTTGACACATTTGCATCAATCAACAGAATTTTCAACATGAAAAGTTAAATGGACAAGATTAGGAAGGTGCCATATGAAGTAAAATCGGGCGACGCGGATGAGAAGCTAACTTGTTGCAAAGACGATGCAGGAGAGGGCTCGTTGAGCTCGGCTTTCCATTCACGAAGCATTTGATGGACTTGCTCCTCAAGGACCGCAACGTCAACATTGCGGCTCTCCTTCCTAGCAAATTGCAGATCCATGAACATCCCCTGGAGATCGTCCACTCGGTTCTTCGCTTTGTCCTTGAAAAGCCTGTGAGAGGCCGACTTGCAATAGTTCTTTGAGCCCTTCCCCATCACAACAGCTCCTCCTCAACTCCTGCCGGAACCCAAAAATAAAAATAAAAATTCAGAACCCTTCAATCAGATTGCCGCCAAAAAGTGGAAAAATCGGACATCCAGAGCACACATGATCATAATCACAAAGTTTCGCTAATGCCACTGCATCGTGCCACATAACTTCGGATACACTAAACCATTAGTCAAGAATCTAACTTCACAAGCATAGCTTAAATCCCTGAAGCACCCGAGTAGTTTTCAAGTATAATTCGCCCAAAAATCGAGACGACAAAGCAGACAGAGCAAAACCCAGAAATGCCCAAGATACCTCATAGATCAGCAACAAGCAACCAAGCAAAATATCGCAGAAAAACCAGTACCCACTAGCAGTCGCGAGCTAAACCACCCACACAGAGGCCCAAACTGGAGTGCTGAAAACCCTAAATCCCCGAAGTGATTCTCGACTTACCAGAGAACCAAAAAAAAAAATCTGGGGAGAAAAGAGCGAGAGAGAGAGAGAGAGAAGCGCCGAGATAGATGTGGGGGAAGAAAGTACGAGGGGAATGCGGAGGGGAAAAAGGGTGGAAAAGCAAAATATTCTGAGAGGACGAGATTGATCGAGTAAAGGGAGATGCCTTCTTACCGCAAAGTGTTTTCCCTCGCGATGCCTTGCCGGGTCTTCCTTCTTCCCATTAGTAAAACAAGGTCGCTCCTTTTTGTGTCCACCATTTTCTTCTCCTCCTTTCCTTTTTCTTTTCTGGCTTTTTATTCATTTTTGACGGCAAAGTAAATGGAGGAACTTCACATAGAAGTTAGGAAGACCAACTCCAAATTAATATTAAAAAAAAGGGTGGAAAACTCCTTGGAAAAAAAAAAAAAATTCGTGCGCGTGCACCAACTTAAAATTTCTTCTTTTGTCTGATTTTATCTAATTATATTTTACCATGCAAGTCACGCTATATGCATCACATGCTGTGCAGGTTGCGATACCTTACTCTTTCATCCCGCGTACACATCCTGTTCCTCCTCAAAGTGGGGGTTCAAACCCTTCCTCTATCTCCCTAAATGAAAAAAAGTGGCTAATTCGGAGGCAATTTCCCAGAAATTGAAGTTATAATGGTTGCTTACCGTTTCTTAATTTGTGTTACATTTGGATTCAATTGAAAGGTTGGCATTGTGGGTTTATTAGGCCCACGTAAGAAACATTTGACCGCACGGCCAATTCATCGTTGAATGCGAGAATAGAAGCTCTTTTGATGTTCATCTGATCAATATAGTTTTAGATCACTAATTTAATATCCACGGTAGGTCCAAGTGCTTTTTGCTTGATATGCGTAGATTGATCGCTGGGATAGGGCATGGGCTAGCTTGGAGAAACAAACCCACTAAGCTCGTGAATATTGAGCTGGCTAAGTCAAGGGTTGGAGTCATTGGCGGGACGAGTTGGGATTCAAGAGCCGTGCAACCGTGCAAAGCGGAGGAAGAACAGGCAAACCTTTAAGGGAGCCGATAATCCAAGAAGGGGATTTGATCAAGCAAGTGGAGATCTTAAGGCTGCGTTTGATTTTTAGTCAGGATAGAATTGGATAGTATATGATATGAAATTCAAAGATTTTGCAATATTGTTTGGTGAATCGTAGTAATAAAGTCGAATATGTTCATATTATATAAAATTCATTGTTTGGTATATACAATATATCAATGTAAAATGAATTTTAAAAAGCACAAGCGAAAAATATAAGAATCTATTTTAATTCACCACTAAATCTAGTAAAAGAAAGAAAATATAAACATTCAACTTTTGCCGAAAGTTTTGCATTTTTCACGACATTCGGTAAACCTCAATATGAAATATAATTTTATGGAGTAGAAAGAGGTTTGACTATCTTTCTGCTTTCCTTAAACTTTTGATGTGAATCAGAAAGTTAAGAATGATATTAAGTTTCAACTATCTTGCTATTTTCATAAATTTTTATAATAAACTATAAAGCTACAAAGCAAGCATGAAACTTCCACATGAACTAGAGTTAGAGAGACGGAGATGAAGATGCTTTTTTTTAAAAAAAAATTCATTACTCTTTCTCTTCAAGAATTAGAGAAATCATTTTCAAGTTTGAATATATTTACTTAAAATCTAGTTTTTTTTTGGTAAAGTAAAATCTAGTTTTTTCTACTTCATTTTTATGATTTTTTAATTATAAATATTTTATTATTATTATTTTGACTCCCTTCCATCATATCTTAATAAAATTTTTCATCAAATAATGAATTGTGCTATTATACTTAAAATATTTAATGATATAGATACTAAATGTGTGTATGTGTATATACATATACAAACTAAATATTATAATGAAGAAAGAAATCAAATTATAAATATGATTTATAAAAAAACAAAAATAAAAATTATTTTTTATTTTGATTTTTCTTTCTAACTTTAGAATTCAAATTTATTTAAAAAATTACTATTTTAATTTTATTATACAAAAAGTTTGTTATTCAGAAAAATATTTTTTATATTATAAACAAAAGAAATCATATCCACCTTTATCATACTTCCCCCTAGAATAATTACATCCAGACTATATCTCATTATATCCTGCAATATCCTATCCTAGGTAAGAACAAAACACAAGATATGATAGATTTCATACTATCCTGACTTATATCCTGACTGTCAAACGTAGCCTAAGGGTATTAATCAATTGTATGGAAAAAAAAAAAGCGCTACGGAAGGGATGTTTATAAAGCACGATAGGCCAAGGAGGTGGCTCAATCGAGTCGACCAGACGGGGCCTCGAAATTTCGAGGGATTTAGGTTATCATGAGTATTCAATGATGTTTTCGAAAGTATTATGGGGTGACGTACATTTGCATTTTAGAGAATCCCGGTAATCAATGAGATAATTGGTATATCGATGTATTAGAATTCCATAGTTAGATCAGGTGGCGATCTTTGATTATATATGGCGATCTAATTGGGGCAACGTACACTTTTATTTGCAGCATCTCATTACCAGAACAAATAAGAATCAACAAAGCATAATCTGCCAGACAATTTTCTCTCTGCATGTTCGTGATCTCATTTGATTGCACGTCGCATGCGCACGAGGGCCAGCAAGCATTTGAAAAACAAAATGTTTTTTTTAATCTCAATGACCGATCAATTGGTCTTTGCTTTACTTGTTTAGCATTCAAAAGGGAAAAGATAGTTTTTTCTTATGTGACCAGGCCCGTCGCCAGCCACAAGCGAGGGCGAGCCCCAGCCCTCACTGGCTATAGTGAGGGCATCTTGGCGCGTGGCTAGTGACCTCCTCCGATCATGGTCGAGGTCTCGACAATTGGCACAAAAAAATGGAAAGAAACGTAAAAGAGGAAAAGAAATTAAAAAATCAAATATTTATTTTTAAAAATTGCAATGATTCTAGGTTAGTGATAAACCATGATCACAATGTCAGCTATTGTCTATCCAAATCAACCGAAAGGATTACATTCAAAATTGTCAAAAAAAAAATTAGTGCTACATTGATTAAATTAAAAAAAAATTAGAAAATAAATTGACGGCTGTATAATAGATTTATGAATTTTTGACAATTTTCTCCACTCCTGCAAAGGTGGCATACATAAAGATCAGTCACCCCTATGATTGATGATCTTTTTCCTAAAGATATTCTGAATGAGATCAATTAGAACAGAGTGGTATCTTCGAGAAGAAGTTAATTCGAGATCTCAAGGGAGGAGACTGGCCACAGTCGGTTGCCAATCGTTAGGCATTGAAATAATTGGTAATTGCAGATAAACTTGACAATATTGAGCATTTAGACCTCCACGACATACTTGAACTTCACATATGAAACCACAATTTCAATCTACATTGGCCATTTTTTTTAATGGAAACTAATTTCCTCTAGCTCATCCATAAAAGCATGTATAAAAGTTCATAAACTATTTATGCTTTGACTTTTCTGTTTGGATAATTATCTAAACAGTCCTAAACTTATTATACAATGGTCAACTCAGTTCTAAATCTTTTTATTATACCAATTTAGTCATAAACCTTTAAACAAATTGTCGATGTAGTCCTAAATTTTTCAATTGTGTCAATTCAGACATAAACCTTTTGAAGATTTGTCAGTTAGTGATAAACCTATTATTTGAATCTCTCTCTCTCCCCTCATTCTCTTCTCTTTTCCCTTTGTGTTTTTCTATCTATCCGTATCCTCTATCTCTTCTTGAAGTTTTTTTTTTTTTAAAAATTGTTTTCATGGGCGATCCTGTCGGCTTCTTCCATGTAAAGAGGTTTATCTGGTGAGCTTAGACGTTTGAAATGGGAGCGGTATGGAAGAATCAGTTACTCTGGATTCGTTTGCTTGTCTTGGCTATACTGCTTGCTCCATATAGTCAAACGCGACTCATCTACTGCTTCAGAGGTATTTTGTAATTAGCTGGTGTCTCTTTTGCAAGTCTTCTTTCCTGATCTACAATGAGATTTAGATTTGATTGCTCTTCTATTCTAATCTAAAAATATATATGAAATTACTAAGACGTTTTCTATACTCTTTTCAACCTGTTGGTGTTGTTATTTTTTTCGGTGATGGTGCTGGAAATGCCGACCCTAAGTGCACACTATCTTTTGGCAACACCAAAAGCGAAAAAGGATATCTCGGTGTGTGCTCATCATTATTGCGAAATTCAATGATGGGCTACTGGTTGGACTTTGATGTTATGACAGACCTGTCTTTGTGATGGAATGAGCGAGTCTCTACAAGATACATCAAGTTGATTTATCTTTTAGATTGACTTTGATTTGTTTGATTTCCATCTTTATGCTATGTGTCTCTCTTCCGTGTGAAATGAAAATATTATTTCCGACCAAAAAGAAAAAAAATTGACCGGAATGATTATATTGATAAATCATCAAAAGATTTATGACTAAATTGACAAATCATCAGAAGGTTTACGATCAAATTGGCATAACTGAAAAGTTTGTGACTAAATTAATAGATTTTCAAAAAGTGTAAAACTAAATTAGCACAATTGAAATGTTTAAGACTAAGTTGACCATTGTATAATAAGTTTAGAATTTTTTTATTATTATTTTACATTTTATGTGTGGTTGTTTCATCCTACTTTGTTCTCTTCTTCTCGTTTTCCCATTTTATCAGCGAAAACACACTCTATTTTCCATTAAAAATTAGGTAAACGTAGAAACACCGAATAATACAAACCAATTAGTCTGAATTTGAGAATGGAAGCTCCTTTTATGTGCCTTTGATTAACATAAGTACAGATCCCTGTTGTTTTTTGCAAATTCATTGACTGCCCCACGGGAGCCGCACCAGCTAAGTGTCCGAATAAGCTCCCAGCACTGGCTCTCCGAAGGCCCAAATATGTCAGTTTCTACATAATCCAGATTGATAACTACGCATTTGTGCGCATCGTACGCGCCCCACATGACCTCTTGAACTCCTCATAGAAAGAAAATGGGAAAGTGTCTTCACTTTTTCAAATGAGGGCTTAAATTAGTCGTTGTTTTAAATAAGGGCATAAAACACCCTCTTTATTTTAAACAAAGGCATGAAGTGGCATATTTCAAATAAGGGCATCTCCTCGCTGACAGGCTAAATGTTTAGGCCAATCAGAGGCATTTTCGTTAAAAAAAAATTAATGAAATTTTGTTTAAATAAAATTAAAAATAAAACTAAAAATAAAATATTAAAAAGGAAAAAAAAAATAAACATAGGCGAGAGGTCCTACCTCCTGCCTGTGGACACCACCCCATCGCTGGTGGGGCGGCTAAAGTTGTCATCAGGGTTGCTGACACCTTGGCAAGGACCGACGACCCTGCCGACCAATGGCGAGAGGGTCGCGACCCTTTTCAGATCTCGGCGAGAGTTGCTGGCCGTTGCCCAGGTCCGAGGAGAGCCGCCACCCTTGACTAAACTAGCGACGAGGGCTTACTGGCCCTCGCCACTGCTCGACGGTGTCACTGGCCTCCGCCGAGGTGCTGGTGACCACGACGACAACCTTAGTCTCTCCACCGTCGGTGGGGTGGCGTCCATAGGCGGGAGGCAGCCCCTCCCGCCTGTGCTTCTTTTTTTTTTTAATGTTTTTTAGAAAACTAAAAGATGAATAAACAAAGAAATGTCCATCCATAGGTAGCTCAGTTGGTTAGAGCATATTTGGAATTGTGTGGTTAGGCGCACTGGTCCTAAGTTCGATTTCCTAGATGAGCACTTGTGATTTAGGTGGAGGGCCATTGCGATGGGTTGCTGTACTAGTCTCCCCCGAGGAATAGTCGATATGCGCACAAGCTGGCCCGGACACCTTGGTTATCAATAATAATAATAATAATAAATAAATTAATTAATTAAAAAGATTCAATAAAAGAAATGACAATAATGCCCTTAATTAATTGGTGAGAGGTCCTTTTTGAGACTGATATGGCCGTTTCAAGCCTTTATTTGAAATAATATCCACTTCAAGCCCTTATTAAAAATAATGATGGCACTTCAAACCCTTATTTAAAATAATGTTCACTTTCATAAACACCTAGCGAAGATATGGCAAACAACTAAAGTAGCCTTATGTTTACATCTGTTGGTAGCATGTTCAACGTAGCATTCGTACTCATGTGCCTTCAAGAACCAAGGGTATTTGAAAGAGGGGATGATACTTAACCTGGAATACATTATCACTTGGTCAACGAGACGTACATAAGTCGACACAATCAACCGACATAGGCGCATAACACAGAAACTGAAGCCAACTCGGCTTCAAAGCTTGGAGGCCTTGCCCGTGGGAAGCTTCTATATTGCTATTGCTTATGATTCCACGTCCCTTTATTCGACTTAAAACCATTTCTATCTCCCAGCTATTATTGGATGTCCTACAAATCCGTAGAGGAGAAGGGGAAAATAAGAGTACTTCGGGCCCCCAATTGAAATTTTCCCAAAGAAAAAATAGTCACTTGAAATAACACAAGACCAGCAAGTATATTTAAGAGGAATTGCTGCATTTATAAAGTTCTTTATTTAAGAGGCAGTGATCGCCGAGATCGGTCGACCTTGGATGAGCTCGAGCTTGCCTGGATCTAGTGAGCGTGAGACCGCCCGAGTTGGCCGACCCTCGAGCTCATTGGCCCACGTCATGGCTGATCCCTAGGTTGCAGGGTGTTGTCGAGTTAGAGGTTGGCGGAAGAAGGAGCTGCAGGCGGAGGAAGGAGGAAGATGAAGAAAAGATAACACAAAAAAAAAAGAAAAATAGAAAATAGTATAAAAGGAAACGGTGTAAAGGTATCGAGGGAACAAAGATGAAGGAATTTTTTTTCTCTTCTAAAAAAAAGGAAAATATTTTCCTCACTTTTGAAGAAGTTTTTCTATGGGTGGAAATTGTTTTAAATTAGCTTATTTTCCGTGAATCAAATCCCCAAAAACCTGAAAACCATTTTTGTGGAAGTTGTTTTCTGCGAAATAAACAGCACCTTATCAAGATTAGATTTTAGTACTTCTATTATTTTTATATGCAAAGGCAGATTAATGGGTAGGCATGAGGTAACTTGGGGCGGACCTAATTTCTGGGGCTTTACTATGTCCATGTGGACTACGTGTATAATTTCAATTTTCCAGCTAATTGTATTAAAATGGCAAAGAAAGAGAAATAACTCTCCTCCTAAGGCGTTTATTTTCACAGAAATGGAACAATTTAAAAAATATTTTCCTAAAAACAATTATATATTTTGTTTATTGAAATTAGTCGACTAATTTTTCTTTCCTTTATTGGTAATAATTTATGCTCCAACAACTTCATTTACAACATAAATTTTATCGTTTACTAATTTCTTAAAAACATATAATTTTAAAAAAATAATTTTCAAATCATTACTTTTTCCCGAAATAAATACACCGTCAATGTTTATAGGATTAATGTTTCATAGTTAGTAGGGCCCGGTGCAGGTAGGAGTGACAAAGTGGGTATAAAACTCATATTTCAATCTATTTTTAATAATATTTGTCATAAATATGTTGCTTTAAGTTTTAAAAACAAGTTCAAGTGGGTTTTAAAGGGTTAGATAAATAGTTAATGAATATGAAATGCATCATAAATGGGTGAGTTATCTAATAAGTCTGAATGAGTCTAAAATAAGTCATTTTAATTTTTTTTAAATTTTCTATTTTTTTTAATTTTCTTTGTTTTTTTTTCTTTTCCTTTTGTACTACATAATCTGCCAAGGCTTGCCGCTGCCGGTTGGCCAGTGGCCCTCTTTTGGACATAGAAGAAAAAAAGAAAAGAAAAAAAGAAAACAAAATATAAAAATTATATTTTTTAATTATGAAAATTGTCCACAATAAATATATATATAATATATATATATATATATATATATATTTCTAAGCTGGATATATTATTGAAGTGTTTTACCAATATGAGTCGGATTAAGTACGAGTCGCTAGATTTGTATAGCATAAAAAATGGTCAAAATGATTTAAATGAGTCAATATATGTCGACCCATGTGACTGCTCTAGTTGCGGGTTTTGGGATTTCAAGAAAATTAGCTCTTTCATTGAAGGAATCTACAACAAAATGAAAACATGATTTGCAGCAACACTAAATAAAAAGATGAATTATGACCAGAAGAAATTTTCACTACAAAGAGTGAAGACTTAAGCGGGAAGAAAAGAACAGATTCTGCAACTGAGATTGCGAGATTGAGGAGAGAGAAAAAGTACGTTATCGCGAAATTAAGGGGCACTTTGGTAATTAAAAAAGAGGTGTATTTAGCTTAAAAAGAAGAGAGAAGTGTGGCAATAGTTTGTAGTTAACCCCCCAAACCCAACAGTTATTTAATGTAAAAAAGTTAAGATATGGTTCTAAAGCTTGTCGTGGAAATGGAATTAAATTCTATGACTTTTCAGAAAGCGTATTCAAGCATTAAAAATTATCATATTGATGTAATCAACTAACTTCTCTAATTTTGTTCAATCTTAGTTACCGAAAATTTGATTTAGAAATTAAAGAGTGTTATCTGTTGAGTTTCCTCTCGCATCAAATGGGAATGGATGTGGACAAACGAAACTATTGATTGAGGAGGTAACTTGATTCGGTTCAGAAAGCGGGAAGATCCTAACAACCAGAAGAAAAGATGTCATTAAACATTACGAGGTTAATAAATTCTATAGGACATGAGATTTTTATCAATGAATGGAGATCATGTCCTTAAACTTTTTTTTTTATAATAATGCTTTTCTCCATATATAGAGTGGTTTATTTCGTGGAAAAATTAAAGAAAATTTGTTCATTATGAGGAAAATATTAACAACAATTATTGTTGATAAAGAAAATAATTTTCATAACTCAACTATTTCAAACGAAAAAAGCGATACTTTTTAGAAAAATACTTTCTAAATTATTTATTTTTCAGGAACAAACTAGTCATAATCTTTTTCCATTTATTATGATCGGTTAAGCAATGACGATCGCACCGCAGGTTGACAATTGTTATTAATGCTATAATTGAAACCGTAGATAAACTCGACAATAATGAGTATTTCGACCTTTATAACATACTTGAACTTCCTCGTATTATAGAACTTCAATCTGCATAGACGGACTCTAATGGAAACTATTTCTCCTGCAACTCAACCCTAAAAGCATGCACAGGCGTCCTAAACTATTTCTTCTCAATTTTTCTGTCTGGTTGTTTCGTCCCTCTTTGTTATCTTCTCGTTTTTCCATTTTATTGGAGGTTCGAATTCTATTTTTTCATGGCCATACACCATAAAAAAAAACCCTCTCAACTTTTAACTATTGTCTCAATTCTACATTTTGTGTCATAAGAAATCTCCAACTTTAAGTCTAGTGCTAATTTTACATGAAACTTTATTTGTCCCATAAAAAAAAAGCCATCAACTTTAGGTTTTATCCCAATTCTATCCTAAACTTTACTTTTGTCCTATGAAAAATTCTCAACTTTAGGTCTTGTCCCAATTTACTATGTCTAGTCTCAATTTTATCCTAAAATTTTTACAGCCTTATAAAAAGTCACTAACTTTTATGCAAGTTAGAAATCTACCTTCATTAACCATCCATCCAAAATTTCTTGCTGACAAAAAAAAATGAAAAACTCTTAAACACGAAATATACGAGCGTCTCAAGCGCTTGCTCTTCAATCATGAGAGATAGGACATTCCCAAGCATGAGGCATCAAAGATCGAGCACAAAGTCACTAAAGGCGATTTAGACTAAGGATTAATGGAGGCATATTTGGGACTCAAGTAAAAGTTGACAGTCTTTTATTAAACCAAAAAAATGGGAGTAAAATTGAAACATGACCTAAAGCTGGGATTTTTTTTCAAAAAGATAAGAAATAGTTAGGGTGTAGTGGTACTAGACCAGAAATTTAATGTTTTTTATGAGACAAAAAAGTTTAGGATAAAATTTGGATTGTACCTAAAGTTAGGAATTTTCACAAGACGACAAAAGAGTTGAGACCTAAAGTTGGAGATTTTTTATAGGATAAAAAGTACAATTGGGGCAAGAGCTAAAGTTGGAGGTTTTATAGGATATTAAGCTATTTTCCATACAAAAGTTAGGTGAATGCAAGCGCCGAATTGTACAAGACAAATCGTCATTGAAGTTCTTTTTATGTCCACATGATCAACATAAACTCAAATTTCTAATGCGATTAGATCTAGTTACTTCTTTTTGTTTGATATGCATAAACTGATTAGTGGGTAGGCATGAGCTAGCTTGGCATGGACCCGATCCGAACTTAATTTATGGGGGCCTTGGCCCTCACATGAATTATGGATACTTTTCCTTTTCGAATTTCCCTCTAAGAACAAATAAAAAGGGCGAAAATGGAAATTAACTCATAACAAGAAAATAATTTCTCAAATAAACGAATCTATTCAACCAATACATAAACAAACAAACGAATCTATAACGAGGATGGTAAACATAGGGATCCTAAATGCTACTGGGCTTGTCTGGCCGGGCTTACAGGCCTTTTCTCGAATGCCCGGCAGCCTGCACCAGTGTACCTCCAACTCGTCCAAACACAATCTCGACTAAGATTTACGTACGAAATTGAATCCCAAATCAGTAAAATCTCATGGGCGCATACAATATTCACCCCAAGTATAGGTTAACGTCTTAAAAAAAAACATGGTTACGTGTTGCTATATATTTTTAAGGAACCGCAACCAACTAATTACATGAATTTTTAGGACAAGATAGATAGCTTAAAAATAATTTGGTTGGTTTTGCTAGAAGAGACAATAATGAAATCACTACTTTAGTAAATGACACAGAAAATGGTAGTGATATTGATCCCCAAGAAGCTTTGGAAACATGGGGTTAGTGAAGGGACAGCCCCAGTTGGTAGAAAAAAAAAAACTCACAATCCCTAGGGGTTATCCTGTACTTGAAAACAGAGGTAGAAAAAGGAAGAAATATAGTGATAATTTGATTCTTTATTGCCTAAGTAAATAAGGGGAAATGGGTTACTTCTTGCCTTCCTTCATTTACCTTTTGACAAATCAAATCGAATCGCATGATTTTCTTTTATTCAAAAAATTGGCAAACCTCCTATGGATAATGATCCATGCCATCAACAACAGATATTTTTCGAGTTAATGTTTTGAGAATGCAACTCCATGCTGTTTGCATGTACAAATCTACTGTTTGTACTGTAATCACTGTTGGAGTTGGCAAATATTTCGGAGACCCTTATTTCTTACACCGGTACGCCTACATGAGTTTAGGGAAACTAAATTGTTATCCGACGACATGTGACCCATGCGCTCTGGATGTAGGGGTTTGGGGAACGCGGTTCGATCGAAAAATTCGATGGGACATGGTTCGATCTGTGGAACATGAAGATAGATGATCTACTTTGTGATCGAGATCTTTGGTCGGCAATCGTAACAGAAATGCATGTTGCTGCAATGCCTGTTGTCGTGAAAAAGGAAGTGGGCAAGGAAGCGGGGAAGGATGATGATTCATCTTCCAAAAAGGCAGAAGGAGACTGAAGACTGGGTTCGAATTGATCGGAAAGCAAAGGGTTTGATCCGGCTTTGTCTCGCAGACTCGATTTTGATTAACGTGATGAGCGAACCTACAGCCGGGGATCTATGGCGGAAACTAGAGTCGTTGTATCAAAGTAAGTCATTGGTTAATAAACTGTTTTTGAGGAAAAAGTTGTATAATCTTCGTATGCACGAGGGCAACTCATTTTCTACACATCTGTATAACTTTAACACGTTGATTAGTCAACTTGTATCAATTGATGTTAAGTTCCAAGATGATGATAAGGCAATAACACTACTTTGTTCACTGCTGGATTCATGGGATAACCTGATTGTGGTGATTGGTGGTGGGGACAGGGAATTGTCATATGAAATTGTGTGTTCAGCCTTATTATCGGAAGAGACACGAAGAAAGGGATTAGGAAATTCCGGTAAAGAGGCATTGGCGGCTAGGGGTAGACCAGCAGAGAAGACTCTAAATCGGAGAGGGTCTAGATCTAAATCTCGCGGGCGATCGAAGAGTAGGGAGAGGAGGGTATAGTGCTAGAGATGTGAAGAGTGGGGCCATGTGAATCGAGACTGTAAAAATAAGCCAATTTTTAAGAAAGAAGCTGAATCATCATCGGGAAAAAAGGAGATCAATGCAGGAGATATGTATTTGGCTGCTGCATGTATGGCGCAGTCAGACAAGGATATTTGGTTGATCGACACTGGTGCTTCATACCACATGACGCCTCATAGACACTGATTTTGTGAATATGAGCAATATAATGGTGGAGATGTCATGCTCAGAGATGCTACTACAGTTCAGATTGTCGATCGTGGCAGGGTGAGGCTGAGGACGAGTAATGAAATAGTGAAGACTCTTCAAGACGTGATGCACATACCCTTGACGAGCAGAAACTTGTTATTAGTTGGTACGATGGCTGATTAAAGGGTTACTTTTAGCTGTGATAAAAATTCGTGCAAGATGACTTAGGGTTCTATTGTGATTGCACAAGGAGTCTGTTATGTGACAATGTATAAGCTGCTAGGGGAAACGATGACCTTTGGTAGTGATTTTTTCTCTAAAAAGATCAAGGAAAATGGATATGGTATGTCCATGTTGTGGCATCAGAGGATTGGGCATATCGGTGAAAAGAGACTGTATACCTTTGTTTTGAGTAAAATGGTAGAAGGAGTACCAGATTGCTCTATGGGCTTCGGGTTCTGGGAATACCGTCTCTGTGGAAAACAGAATCGAGTTAGCTTCCAACACACTGGTACGAGAGCAATAGAGGTTCTCAAGCTGATTCACTGCAATGTTTTCGGGCCTACTCTGACTCCATCCATTGGAGGATTCAAGTACCATGTATCGTTCGTAGATGATTTTTCGAGATATAGTTGGATTCATTTTATTAAAAGTAAATCAGATGTATTCGAAAAATTTCGAGAATTTAAGGTTTTGGTTGAAAACCAATTGAGCAGGAAAATTAAGATATTTCGTACAGATAAAGGAGGTGAATTCTGTTCGGACAAGTTCGAGCAATTCTGTGTGGATAGTGATATTGCAAGGTAGAAGACGACCCCATATACGCCTCAACAGAATAGTGTGGCTGAAAAATTAAATCGGTCACTCATAGAAAGGGCAAGATGCATGCTGAGTTGGGCAGGTTTGGGGCATAAATTTTGGCCAGAAGCTATAGCCACGACCTGTTATTTGAAGAACAGGTCACCGACCTCATTAGTGAAGGATTGTACACCATATGAGGTAGCGTTTGGGAAGAAACCAAATCTGTCACATGTTTGAGTGTGACACATATATTCATGTACCTAAGGAGAAACAAGGTAAGCTTGACAATAAGCCTGAGAAGAACATATTTGTCGGATACAAAGAAGGGGTCAAGGGTTATAAACTATGGAATTCAAAATCAAAGACCATTGGATACAGCAAGGATGTTGTATTTTGTGAATCACAATCCCAAGTTGGCACACAAAAAGGTGATAAGTCCAAGAAAGTGGTAGTACTTAAAGACAATCCTAAAGCTGAAACTGAGAAAGTAGAGTCTGATTCTGAATCGGAGCAAGGGGACTCGGTTAATGAAGTTGAGAATGTAGATTCGGATGAAGACTCAGATACAGATAATATGTCGGCTCTTAGGAGATCGACGCGGGAAAGAAAGGTACTATTTTGATACTCACTTAGTGCATTGAGTACGTTTTATGCTTTGACCATTACCGAAGATGATCCTAATTCTATAAAAGAGGCGAGATCTATGGATGATGCGAATCAGTGGGAGCTTGCAATGATAGATGAGATACAGTCGTTTGATCATAATGAGACATGAAACTTGTGTAAGTTGCCTAAGGATAGAAAGGCAATTGGGTGTAAATGGGTATTTAAGCGAAAACTGAAATCGGATGGGACTGTAGAGAAGTACAAGGCTAGGCTTGTAACCAAGGGGTATCCTCAGATCGAGGGAGTTGACTATGACGATATCTTCTTTCCCGTGGCGAAACTGACCTTGATACGGTTTGTTTTGTTTATAACCGCTGCATACGATCTTGAGGTAGAACAAATGGATGTAAAGATGGCTTTCCTTCATGGGGACTTAGAGGAGGAGATATATATGAGACAACCAGAAAGCTTTGAAGTAAAAGGAAATGAGAATCTGGTGTGTAAATTGAAAAAGTCCTTATATGGGCTGAAGTGGTCGCCAAAGATGTGGTACCAAAAGTTTGACACGTACATGATCAAGCTTGATTTTGTGCGTTCAAACTCTGACCATTGTATTTATGTGAAGAGAATTGACGATCAGTTTGTCATTTTCACGCTATATGTGGATGATATGCTGTTGATCGGGAATAGCGTGATGATGGTGAATTTGTGAAGAGTTTGTTGGCCAAGAAGTTCGAAATGAAAGACTTGGGGCCTGCAAATTTTATTTTGAGTATGCAAATTAGGAAAGACCGTGAGAAACGGAAGCTGTGGCTAAGGCAGGAGAAATACATCAAAGAAATATTGAAGAAATTCAATATGATAGACTACAAGCCTATTGGTACACCTTTACCTTTAGGGACCAAGCTATCTACGGAACAATATCCTAAAATGGATGAAAAAGTTGAAGAGATGGTCCGAGTTCCATATGCAAGTGCAGTGGGTAGTTTAATGTATGCTATGGTGTGCACGCGTCCGGGGATAGCCCAAGCAGCAGGAGTCTTGAGCCGATACATGTTTAATCCAAGTAGAGAAAACTGGAATGCGATCAAAAGAAATTTTAGGTATCTTCGTGGAACTTCGAATTTTTCTTTATGTTTTAAAGGTATAGAGAATGGAAACATTCTTGATATCGTAGGCCATATAGATGCTAATTGGGGTGGAGATATCGATAGTAGACGGTCCACTAGCGGGTATGTTTTCACATTGTTTGGGGCTGCATTGAATTGGATGAGTAGAAGGCAAAGTGTGGTAGCGCTCTCTTCTCATGGCTCTTACTCATGCTGGAAAAGAGGCCGTATGGTTATGACGGTTATGCTTGGAGCTTGGTTTTGAGCAAGGTGCCGTAAAGATGAGATGTGATTATATAGGGGCTATTTATTTAGCTAAGCATCCAGCGTTTCACTCACGAACAAAGCACATTGATATACAATATTATTTCATTCGAGAAAAGGTGGAGAAAAAAGAGGTTCGGCTTGTAAAGGTTGACACGGTGAAAAATAGTTCAGACTTTCTTAGTAAAGCCGTCACAAGTGCGAAGTTTGAATGGTGCTCTATTGCAATTGGATCAAAGAAGAATGATATTGGAATGGCTGTCATTTGCGCGAAGTATCCACCAAGTGGGAGAATGTTGGAGTTGGCGAATACTTCGGGGACGCTTGTTTCTTACACGGGGTACATTCACATGAGTTTAGAGAAACTAAAGTGTTATCCGACGACATGTGGCCAATGCGCACTGGATGTGGGGGTTCGGGGACAGCGCCCCCAACATGGGTGTCCCGTTGCCCGGTCAGCGGACAGCTGCCCCGTTCACCGGTGAGCGGGCGGGGGTTTAAGGGCTGAAACCTCAACGGGTTTGGACTTTAGTTTAAGTCGGCTTGTTTGTTGTTGGATTAAAGAATTTCAGACAGGTTTAGGTTTTAAGCCCATTTGGGGCATATATATTTTGCTTGGTTTTTTGCTGATCATTGTAATGAATTGAGTGGCTGTAAACCGACAATCATAGTGAAATCTCTTTGCAGGACGTAGTCCTATTCTAGGATGAACTTAAGTAATATTGTGCATCATTCAATTTTCTTGATTCTTTGTGTGATCATCTAATTTGGTTGCAATAAATCCCATCAATCACTTCTAGTTCACACCATCTATTAGGTCTATCTATACATGCGCGAATATTGATTTATATATTCCATAAATTATGTAAATCTCTTCCAGCAAATTACAGTTACAGTTGCTTAGTCCTAGGCCATTCGGAGATCGGTTATTCAATCTTTTACTGTCACGAGAAAAAAAAAAAAAATATTTACCTTGCCTCCATCGTAAATTCTTGTATGCCATTGTTGACGAACGTGGCATTCACAAATAGGATTTTTTTTTGGCTGATTACGTTAACCTTAAGAAGTTAAAGTTAGCTTAAATAATGGAAAAGAATCCTTTTGTTGCGTGTTTTCTCACAAACGTTAGACTTAAGTGTTGGTCATAGTTCACGTTACATAATTGGAGCGATGAGGATTCTATGAAGGTGCTGAGAAAATGCAAAGAAGCAATCGGTAGCAAAAGCAAGGAGCATGGGACGTGATAATTATAGACATCGTGATAAGTTGATGGGGTTAGGATTTGTTGATGGCACGCGCAGAGAGGGGGGAGGGGGAGGAGAGAGAGAGAAGGGTAAGTAGATGAGATTAGCTTAGGGTTAGGTCGGTTTGTCGCATGTTAGTTTTCCAATAGATAAATCACACGAACAAGGCTCCTTATGACTTTTTGGAGCATTGGGATAGGCACAAGATTAGGGCATACATGGCAACGACTCTGATCTACAAAAAAAAAAAAAAAGATTCTGAATAGAGTTATTTTTTTATTCTGTTCTCTAGATGAGATTTATAAAATCATAACGCAAATGATAACTGCACAAAATTTTTATTCCTAGAGCAGAAATACACTTGATAACTGCACAGAATTTCTGTTCTTAAGAACAAATTTTCCTCTCATTTTTTTTTTCATTTAAGTCAAATAACTAGTCTTGTCACTACGAAATCAACCTTATAACATCGCCATAAAATGAATATAGATCAAGCATAATTTATAATTAGTCTATTGATTTTGTGGAGCATAAAAACATTTGCAAAATCCATAAGAAAGAGCATGAGCTCAATATGCAATTTGCACTTGAATTTTTGCCACGAAATTATACTTAAACACTTTTATATTCAACCAAACCTATACCAAATCCGATCCGTATTACTTAAAAACTTCTATGTTTAACCAAATCATGTGATATTTGTTTCTTATAATTTGTAAAGAACGCAACACAAATCTAGAGAATTGTTGTTCAATTTTTTTAAGAAATATTATTTGTTATTTTTTTTCTAAAATATATATCGTGTTGTGATGCTAGACTTATATGTTGCTGGCATGTCTGAATCGCCGACTACGTGTCGATCGCATGTCGGAGAGTACCAGAGACGACATGGAGGTCTCCGACAAATGTTAGTGCTTTAGGCCCTATACTAGTTTCGAAAGCTCGGTAGAAATATTATGGCTAGACAGGGTCGCCCGTAGGGGTGTCAAAACTGCACTATAAACAGAACCGAAAACTGGATGAACTGAACTGAACTAAAATTTCGCTCAATTTCAGTTTAGTTCAGTTTTCGGTTCAGTTAGTAAAAAAACCCAAAAACAATTTTCAGCTTAGATATTTTTGGTTCAGATATAGTTCGGTTCAATTACAAACTAATGGCAGCCTAAAAACTCAAAAGCCAAAAGATTGGCAAATCTGTGAGAGATTTCCACCTTTTCGTCTCACTGATGTGCCTTGGAGATGGAGAAATCCACAGCCAAGCCAAACTTCTCAGCCCACGCCTTAGACTCCACATACAGCTTGGAGATCACGACACTGACTTCGCTCAGCTCGGAGACGCTCTCCTTCTGTGTCATTCTGATTTTTCCTGTCAATTTCAAACTTATTAATGAGAAATGTATCTAACGATGTATTTTAGTCATATCACACTCGGATTTGATCAATCTCGAGTTGACTGACCAAAACGGAAAGGTTAACGCGAGACACAGTACGTGGACCTAGGAAACTTGAATAGGAAATGACACTTTGACCATAAGGGTTGTCGAGGGGACACTTAGATCCATATAAGGCCGATCTAAGAACGATTAGGGGATGCATTGCTAGCTTTATACGATTAGAGTGCGGATGATGCCGCTTAAGCAAAGTATAATTTGCAAAATGTTCCTAAATCGAACAGTGACGATCGAGACCGTCGGAGCTAGTAATAGACCCTCACAATTACATGACAACCAAAGTTGCCATGAATTGATGAGCCCTAATTGTAATATGAATCACATGGTCGATACGTGTAACGTCTGCAAAAATCACCCGTTAGTCCTGGATAGGCTGGAATCGCATTGAATAGAGAATTGATTTAGAAAAGAGTCTCGAAATTAGAAAATAGAGAATCAAGAATTCCAACATTATAAATTGGATTGGTCGTCGCCTTATCGAAGAAATTTGAAATCAGAAAAATAATGTTCCAGACGTCGAGGATAAAATTACAATTTTTGTCCCCTCAAGCCTTAACCTTGCCTATACAATTGGATGAGGGCATTTTGGTCTTTAACCACATCCCCATAGCTGCCAAAAATGGAAGAATTGAGAGCCATTGGATGCACTTTGATTGACACAATGGACAAGTGTCAAGAGATTAAGCCATGAGTTGATATATCCACTTCTAACCTACCATTTAACTCAAGTTGACTCTTGAAATTGGTATAAACCTCACTCTCTCTCCTTCTCTTGGCTGAATACCCCTCCAAGCTGCCGATCTTCTTCCTCTTCTCTTCTTCTTCACGCCTAGAAACTGCTCCACGCCCGATCGGTTCTGACCGCTGGCTTTGCCACCGTCGACCGCCACTTCCGACGACTTTCAGCCGTCGAGCCGACCACCTACTCCTTCCTCATCCTCTTGTCGGCATTCTCGAATTGGAAGCAAGTCGTTTAACCCACTGAGGAGCTCCGACCGGCTAATCTCCTAAAAATCGACGAAAATTGTTGCAACCAAAGGTAAGCCACGGTTAAGGCCGCTTAGGACCCCAAAATCTTGGTGTTTTCCAACAAAATTTTATGGACATTTAGGGGACACATAGATTGAGCTGTGGTAAAAATTTCGAATGAATTTGATGAATTTTTGACCCCAAATAGGTCTTGTGTTTGAAGGGCCAGTCTGACCGTCGAATGAATCGAAGGAACCGGCGCCGTTCAAGGACTTTCCGGCGTCGCCTTGGCTCTAAATTTTTGGTGAGGCTCCCCAACCCTTAGAACTACATGTTAACAAGTAGATTAGTGATTAAATGGAGGATTTAAGATAGTTCACAGAACCGAGTATGCCCAGTTCGGTTCTATGCATATCGGTTCTGTGGGAGCTGTTGGTGGTTGTAATTGAGCTCCAAATTCATCGTTGAGAAGTGCGAGGATGTTAATTGATAGGTCCATAAGGTGTATGTTTAGTGGGGTGATAATTTGAGTACGGAAATTAACGATTAGATGAAATTTCCTTAGGTTGCGCGGTTAAATCATCCTTGGACTCTTAGGGCCGAACCATTGGAGTGCTTGGGAAGGAATTTTGTTGGCTATAGCATAAGGTAAGGGGAATCCTAAACCTTTGATAGGAGGATTGGACTCGATTGGGCAATTGGTGTGTGAATTGATCGATTCTTGGAAGTTTATAATGTGGTGACCCAATGTGCGTCCTAGAAAGATATAGTAGACTTGAATGTGTGTGACGATGCTTGTGCTTTAAATTGATTGCCACATTTGGATGTCACAATTAATTGCCTCGCATGCCATAAGTGTGTTCTTCGTGCATGAGTTGCACTTGATTGTGTGTGTTATGCGTTGAAATGAGTTTATGACATGATTGAGAAATTGTGACACCCTAAGGCGTATGAGACGCGGGGTTGTGTGGATGTATACCATGAGGCTCGTGGTTTGAATTGAATGGCACCCTGAGGCATACGAGACGTGGAGTTGATAAGACCATAGTCCTGATGCGTTGAAACGTAAGACGGAGTTGAGATGTGTTGGCATAGGCCTGGAGTGACATTGAAAACCTGATGCATTTACGCTGGTTTGTCAATGAGACGGCCTAATACGTTTACGCGGATCGAGCCTGAGGCGTTCTAAATGCGGGCATGAAAGTGAGGAGGCAGGAAAAGGGTGAAAGGCGTATCATGGCTTGTTTATGCATGCTTGGACTAAATAACGTGATAAGATGCCTGGAGTGCATGCTTGTTGTTTATGTGTTATTTCGTGATAGTTGAATACCTCTTGTGATTTTGTATGTATCGTTTGCGATTGCATTTGCCTGAGTGGACGATCAGCCTAACCTAGGGTTAGGACCTACCTTACTGATATGTATATCTCACCCCGTTGTGGGACCCCCTTTCTTTTCAGATCCTAGGCCTTGAGTATGTGGCCTGTCAAGTTCGGTGTCCCAAAGGAGATGTCTGTTTATTTTGATGAGTTCATAGATAGACAGTGAACTATATATGTTAGGAAGTGCACGGTCGTCTGGGTAGATGAGGGTGGAAGTAGCTGGAAGCCTCACAGGTACGAGGCATGGTTTAGGAAGGTAGGAGACGTTTCCACAGGGCCACTGAAGCCCACCGAGGTACCCCGTGGGGTGATACCCAGTTGGTGCCATCCCGCTCAGGATTCAGTGGAGGGCGAGGGATTTATCGCTGGTTCGAGAATTAGTCTTGAGAGGACTCCGACCCTGGAGGACACGGAGGAGGTTATAGTGGTCAAGGCTACCGAGGATGACCTGGTGGAGCCGTCAGCAGATGAGACGCTCGAGGATACGGTGGAAATTTGCTCTGAAACTTTCTCGGAGTGTGAGCCTACTTAGGAGACGGAGGATACTGATGACTCCAGTAGCTCGACCTAGGAGTTTCTGCTTTCCTGGTCTGATATTTTGATGGTGACCCTGATGCCCGTTCGTTTTTTAGATGATGATAGACCTCTTTTGCACTCAGTCTGTCGCCCCTACTGACTAGCGGATCTAGTTTACTACGCTTTAGTATGAACATTTGGATCTTATGTATTAATGGTATTCTCGTTACCCGAGTTCCATTTTATTTCTGTACGGAGGAGTTTTATATCGTCGCTTCTGCGTGCTTTTTATTGAGGATATATCTCTCGACCCATACGTGCATCCTAGAACCTCGAGAGAGTTTGTGCTTGCAGGGAGTCGCGAGCTTGTGCTAGGGGCGCGGGGCGTGACATTCCCGCTTTGCTTGGTATCAAAGCAAGGTCAGTTCGATCCAAAATTGATTGAGGATTGAAGTGAAAAGGAGAATTAAGTTGGGACAAGGACGGGTAGCGAGACCTTAGGAAATTGGTTAGTATAAGACACGGGTTGCTTGGCATATGACTTGGTGCATATGATTGGCATTTGGCCTTAGGAGGATTGAGGTGATTTATGTGGGCGAAGTTCCATGTTTAGCATTGGAAGTCATTTCTGGATTTTGACTTGTTAAGTGGGTGAACATGGCTAGTTTTGGTGAACCGTTGGAGTGAACGGAATTGAGAAATAGCCATGAACTGCTTATTGCAGTGCCTCTAGAATTGTTGTGTGAAAAGTTGTTGTGATATGACTGTTTTAATGAGGCATAGTTTGGTAGCTCTGAACTTGATTGGATGAATGAGTTATTAACTCCTTGATAAATTATGGTGATCCGGGCTCAGTAGAAGTACGTAAGAATGAGTAATCCGTTTAGGAGACTTGGAAGACCCAGGAGCGGAGCCTCTAGCTCGAGGCCACCTGTGGTAGAAGATCCAAGGATGGACGAAGTACTGAGGGCGCTCGAAAGGATTGGCGATCTCATCAACATGCATACCCAAGATAGGGATGCTGTTATAGCCCAAGTGGTAGGAGTCGCAATAGCTATCGTAAACGCCAACAACGGGGGCAACGAAAATAATGGCGACCACAACCAGGGCAATGAGGTAGTGAATGCGTAGAAAGAAATCGTTGTGGCCAGGTAGATGGGCCAACTAGTCGAGCAGTTCATCAAGCTGAAGCCGACCAAATTTGATGAGACTGGAGACCCCGAACTAGCACCAAGATGAATCGAGAAACTAGAGAAAGCCTTTGGAGTTTTGAGATGCACGGACGAGAAAAAGGTGCTGCTAGCAGTGTACCAACTGGAAGGTACCGTGAATGATTAGTGGGCTGCCACCAAGAATGGAGTCTTTCCGGAAGGAACGGCTATGACCTAGAATGCCTTCACTACAACATTCAACGACAAGGACTTTTCGAAAATAGTTAGGGAAAGGAAGCAGGTGGAATTTTTACAGCTACGTCAGAATCAGCTGATAGTAGACCAGTATGAGGCTGAGTTCTCCAGACTATCAAGATACGCACTCCGATTAGTAGATGATCCCCTAGAGAAGGCGCAGAGATTTCGGGATGGACTGAGGTCTAAACTTCGCAGTCAGATGATAGCTTTAAACCTGAGGACCTACAAGGAAATTTATGAACTAGGACAAATGATTGAGAGGGACTTGAAAGAGAGGAACGCCGCATCTGGATCGCGGTCTAATTCATTTTGGGGCAATCGCTAGATTGGTAAGAGGCCATTGGCTGGCAATAGACACTTTGTCCCTCCCGTGAGGAAGAACATTGTGAAGCCGCAGAATCCCATGAACTAGAACTGTTGCCTCTGTGGCAGAAGGCATGATAATGAACCATGCCCGATAAGAACTGGAGAGTGCTTTAAGTGTGGTCAGATGGGCCACCAAATGAGAACTTGCCCGAACCAAGCTCCAGCGAAGCGATCTAAAGGGCAGCGACCATAGGCTGGACCGTCGACTGCCACTCCTCAGATTGATCAGAATCGACCTCCAGCTTAGGGAAGAGTTAATGCAGTAGCCCGTAGGGAGGCGGAAGAAACACTAGGCATGGTCACAAGTATGGTTTATTTATGTGACCAAGCTGCATATGCTTTGTTTGATCCTGGCGCAACACACTCATTTGTGTTTGCTCGGTTTGCTGATTTGGTCGATATGAAGTTAAAACCATTGAGTGCAATTCTGCGTGTTGCCACTCCGTTGAAAGATAATATACTAGTTTCATTGGGCCGTGCTGACTGTAAAATTGTGATTGGAGGTAGTAAGGAGAGTATTGATCTAGTTGTATTGCCCATGTATGACTTCGATGTGATCATAAGCATGGACTAGTTGAGTAAACAAGGGGCAGTAGTGGATTGTGGTAGTAGGATAATTCGCTTCTATCCAGAATGTCGCCCTAGCTTTGAATTTGTGGGAAGTCGAGGAGGAACCTCGATTCCTTTGGTCCCATATCTTGAAGCGACAAAGTTTATGTCTGAAGGATGTTAGGTGTACTTAGTCGCTGTTATGGACACGACTGCCGTAAAGCCTAAACTAGAAAGTATCCCGATAGTGCGTGACTTTCCCAACATATTTCTCCAGGAGTTATCAGGGTTGCCACCAGAGCGAGAAATAGATTTCATGATTGAGTTAGCTCCCAGAACGGAGCCGATCTTGAAGGCACCCTATAGGATGTTCTTATCAGAACTGAAAGAGTTAAAGGTGCAGATGCAATAACTACTGGATAAAGCATTTATCAGACCAAGTGCTTCACTGTGGAGAGCGCCGGTGTTGTTTGTAAGGAAAAAGGATGGGTCCTTGCATCTATGCATCGACTATAGACTGTTGAACCAAGTGACAGTGAAAAATAAGTACCATCTGCCGAGGATTGATGATTTATTTGACCAATTGCAAGGAGCTGCGATATTTCCTAAGATAGACTTGAAAACCGGATATCATTAGTTGAGAATCAAGAAGGAAGACATATCTAAGACTGCTTTTAGGACAAGATATGATCAGTATGAATTCACTGTGATGCCTTTTGGATTTACCAATGCTCCAGCCACATTTATGGATTTGATGCATCGGGTGTTTAAGGAATTTTTGGATAGATTCGTCATAGTCTTTATCGAAGATATCCTGATTTACTCAAAGAGCGACGAAGAACATGAGGAGCACTTGAGAATTGTTTTGCAGACCCTGAGGGAACACTCGCTTTACGCTAAGCTTAGTAAATGCGAGTTTTGGTTGGATAAAGTGGCATTTGTTGGTCATGTTGTGTCTGGAGAAGGAATTGCGGTGGATCCTACGAAGATCGAAACAGTTATGAATTGGCTAGACCTACTATGGTCACGGAAGTCCGAAGTATCTTAGGATTGACAGGATATTACAGACGTTTTGTGGAGAAATTCTCATCCATAGCCATTCCACTAACGAGATTGACCAAGAAAAAAACGAAGTTCGAGTGGACGGATAAGTGTGAAAGAAGTTTCCAAGAGCTCAAGCATCGATTGACAACTGCACCGGTGTTGACAATTCCAACAGGACCGGGAGGCTATGAGATATATAGCGATGCTTCGCTAAAGGGACTAGGCTGTGTATTAATGCAACATGGAAGGGTAATTGCCTACGCGTCCCGACAGCTAAGACCGCACGAAGTGAACTATCTAACTCACGATCTGGAGTTAGCGGCGATCATCTTTACTCTGAAAATCTGGAGGCATTATTTGTGTGGCGAAAAGTTCTAGATTTACACTAACCACCAAAGCCTGAATTATCTGTTTTCTTATAAGGAACTGAATATGAGGAATCATCGATGGATGGAGCTGCTTAAGGATTATGATTGCGACATATTGTATCATCTTGGGAAAGCGAACCGAGTCGAGGATGCGCTCAGCTAAAAGTTGAGCATTGCTTGTTTATTGGTGAATGGATGGTCGTTAATCGAGGATTTGAGGGATTCTGAGTTTAGATTGGAAGTCTGTCAGTTATCCAGTTTGATGGTCACACTGAGAGTAGAACATGAGGTCTAAGAAAGGATAAAAGCCCTACAGCATACGGATCCAGAAATTCAGAAAATGCTAGAGATGGACGCAACAAAAAGGAAACTAGAGTTCCAAGTACTAAAGGATGGAATCTTGAAATTTCGAGGGTGTCTATGCGTGCCAAAGGACAAATAGCTTAGAAAAAGGATCTTATCAGAGGCTCATAGGAGCAACTATAGTATCCACCCAGAAAGTACAAAGATGTATCAGAACTTGCGTCAACATTATTGGTGGAACGAGATGAAAGTTGATGTGGCGAAGTATGTGGCAAAGTGCTTGATATGCCAGTAGGTGAAGGCCCAATACTGTAAGCCTGAAGGATTATTACAGCCACTGGAGATTCTTGAATGGAAGTGGGAGCACATAACGATGTACTTTGTGATGGAACTCCCAAGGAGCCAAAGAGGCCATGATTCTATATGGGTAGTCGTGGACAGGTTGACCAAGTCTACACACTTCATCCCTGTGCGAAAGGATTTCGCATTGGACAGATATGCCGAACTGTACATGAGACAGATAGTGAGATTACATGGAGTACCCGTGATGATTACATCAGATAGAGTTCCTAAGTTCATAGCGAACTTCTGGAAAAGTCTTCAAGATACCAAGGGAACTCGACTGCAATTTAGCACGGCATACCATCCACAAACGGACGGACAATCGGAGAGGATGATTCAGACGCTCGAGGATATGTTGCGAGCATGCGTAATAGACTTCAAAGGTGGATGGGAAGATTAGCTGCATTCGGTTCGCTTATAATAACAACTACCAACAGAGCATTCGGATGGCATCGTTTGAAGCGCTTTATGGAAGAGCTTGTAGAACCCCGATTTGCTGGGATGAGATTGGAGAAAGGAGTACCGCAGGCCCAGAGTTGGTAGAGCAATCGGTGGAAGCGGTGAAGGTAATTCGGGATAGACTGAAGACGGCACAAAGTCGTCAGAAAAGTTATGTGGACAAACGGCGTAAGCCTTTGGAATTTCAAGTGGGTGACCATGTTTTTCTCAAGGTGTCGCCGATGAAGGGGTTATTGTGATTTGGAAAGAAAGGAAAACTGAGCCCAAGGTACGTAGATCCATTTGAAATTCTGGAGCGGATTGGGACCTTGGCCTACAGGCTTGCCTTACTGCCCAATCTATCTCAAGTGCACAACGACTTCCACGTGTCAATGTTGCGAAAGTACGAACAAGACCTAACACATGTACTGGACTACGAAGTTATCGAAGTGAATGACTAGGTATCCTACGTGGAGAAGCCAATTAGGATCGAGGACCGAAGGGAAAAAATTCTGAGGAATAAGACGATTCCATTGGTAAAAGTTGTGTGGGAGCACCATGGAACCGAAGGCGCTATGTGGGAAAATGAGGAAACGATAAGGCGTCAACACCCCCAATTGTTTGAGTAGCTAAGTTTGATGTAAATTTCGAAGACGAAATCTTTGTAAGGGGGGAAGAGTTGTGACATTCTGAATTTTCCTGTCAATTTCGGACTCATTAATGAGAAATGTCTCTAATAATGTATTTTAGTCGTATCTCACTCGGATCTGATCAATCTCGAGTTGACTGACCAAAACAGAAAGGCTAACGTAAGACAAGGGACGTGGACCAAGGAAACTCGAATAGAAAATGACGCTTTGACCATGACGATTGTCGAGGGGATATTTAGATCCATGTAAAGTTGATCTAAGAATGATTAAGGGATGCATTGCTAGCGTTATACGATTGGAGTGTAGGTGATGCCGTTTAACCAAAGTATAATTTACAAAATTTTCCTAAATCGAACAGTGACGATCGAGACTGTCGGAGCTAGTAATAGATCCTCACAATTACATGACAACCAAAGTCGCCATGAATTGACGAACCCTAATTGTGATATGAATCACTGGGTCGATACGCGTAACGTTTGCAAAAGCCGCCCGTCAGTCCAGGATAGGCTGGAATCGTATTGGATAGAGAAATGATTCAGAAAAGAGTCTCGAAATTAAAAAATGGAGAATCAAGAATTTCAACAATATAAATTGGATTGGTTTTCGCCTTATCGAAGAAATTTGAAATCAGAAAAACGACGTTCCGGACGTCGGGGGTAAAATTACCATTTTGCCTCTCAAGCCCTAACCTTGCCTATACAATTGGATGAGGGCATTTTGATCTTTAACCACACCCCCATAGCTGTACAAAATGGAAGAATTGAGAGCCATTGGATGCACTTTGATTGACACAATGGACAAGTGTCCAGAGATTGAGCCTTGAGTTGATATATCCACTTTTAACTTACCATTCAACTCAAGTTGACTCTTGAAATTGGTATAAACCTCACTCTCTCTCCTTCTCTTGGCCGAATACTCGTCCAAGCTGCCGATCTTCTTCCTCTTCTCTTCTTCTTCAAGCCTGGAAACTGCTCCACGCCCGACGTTTCTGACCGCCGGCTTCGCCACCGTCAACCGCCACTTTCGGCAACTTTCAGCTGCCGAGCCGACCACCTATTCCTTCCTTATCCTCTTGCCGACATTCTCAAAGTGGAAGCAAGTCGTTTGAGCCACCGAGGAGCTTCGGCCGGCCAATCTCCCGAAAGTTGACGGAAATCGTTGCAACCAGAGGTAAGCCACGGTTTAGGCCTTTTAGGACCTTGAAATCTTGGAGTTTTCTAACCAAATTTTGTGAACATTTAGGAGACACATAGATTGAGCTGTGGTAAAAATTTTGGATGAATTTGATGAAGTTTTGACCCCAAATGGGTTTTGTGTTTGAAGGGTTAGAACTGACCGTTGGAGGAATTGGAGGAATTGGCGCCGTTCAAGGATTTTTCGGCGTCACCTTGGCTCCAAATTTTTGGTAAGGCTCCCCAACCCTTAGAACTATATGTTAGCAAGTAGATTAGTAATTAAATAGAGGATTTCAGATAGTTTAAGGGCTGCTAAGTTGGGATATGCATAGAATCAAGTATGCCCAGTTCGATTCTATGCATACCGGTTCTGTGGGAGCTATTGGTGGTTGTAATTGAGCTCCAAATTCATCGTTGAGAAGTGTGAGGATGTTAATTGATAGGTCCATAAGGTGTATGTTTAGTGAGGTGAAGATTTGAGCAAAGAAATTAACGATTGGATGAAATTTCCTTAGGTTGCGCGGTTGAATCACCCTTAGACCCTTAGGGCCGAACCATTGGAGTGCTTGGGAAGAAATTTTGTTGGCTATAACACAAGGTAAAGGGAATCTTAAACCTTTGATAGGATGATTAGACTCGATTGGGCGATTGGTGTGTGAATTAATCGATTCTTCGAAGTTCATAATGTGGTGGCCCAATGTGCATCCTAGAAAGATATAGAAGACTTGAATGTGTGTGACGATGCTTGTGTTTTGAATTGATTGCCACATTTGGATGTCACAATTGATTACCTCGCATGCCATAAGTGTGTTGTTCGTGCATGAGTTGCACTTGATTGTGTGTGTTATGCATTGAAATGAGTTTATGGCATGACTGAAAAATCGTGACACCTTGAGGCGTATGAGACGTAGGGTTTTGTGGATGTATGCCCTGAGGCGCTGAGGCGCGAGGTTTGAATTGAATGGAACCTTGAGGCGTATGAGACACAGGGTTGAGAAGGCCATAGTCTTGATGCGTTGAAACGCGGGACGAAGTTGAGATGTGTCGACATAGGCCTGGAGTGACATTGAAAACCTGACGTGTTTACACGGGTTTGTCAATGAGACGGTCTGATGCATTTACGCGGACCAAGCATAAGGCGTTCTAAAAACGGGCATGAAAGTGAGGAGGCAGGAAATGGTAGAAGGCGTATCATGGCTTGTTTATGCATACTTGGACTAAATGACGTGATAAGATGCCTAGAGTGCATGCTTGATGTTTATGTGTTATTTCGTGATAGTTGAATACCTCTTGTGATTTTGTATGTATCGTTTGTGATTGCATTTGTCTGAGTGGACGATCAGCCTAACCTAGGGTTAGGACCTACCTTACTGATATGTATATCTCACCCTGTTGTGGGACCCCCTTTCTTTTCAGATCCTAGGCCTTGAGTATGTGGCCTGTCAGGTTCGGTGTCCCAAAGGAGATGTCTGTTTATTTTGATGAGTTCATAGATAGACAGTGAACTATATATGCTAGGAAGTGCACGGTCGTCTGGGTAGATGAGGGTGGTAGTAGCTGGAAGTCTCACAGGTACAAGGCATGGTTTAGGAAGGTAGGAGACGTTTCCACAGGGCCACTGAAGCCCACCGAGGTACCCCGTGGGGTGATACCCAGTTGGTGCCATCCCACTCGGGATTCAGTGGAGGGCGAGGGGTTTATCGCTGGTTCGAGAATTGGTCTTGAGAGGACTCCGACCCTGGAGGACACCGAGGAGGTTATAGTGGTCAAGGCTATCGAGGATAACCTGGTGGAGTCGTCAGCAGACGTGACGCTCGAGGATACGGTGGAAATTTGCTCTGAGACTTTCTCGGAGTATAAGCCTACTAAGGAGACGGAGGAGACTGATGACTCCAGTAGCTCGACCTAAGAGTTTCTGCTTTCCTGGTCTGATATTTTGATGGTGACCCTAATGCCCGTTTCTTTTTGAGATGATGATAGACCGCTTTTGCACTCACTCTGTCCCCCTACTGACTAGCGGATCTAGTTTACTACGCTCTTGTATGAACATTTGGATCTTATGTATTAATGGTATTCTCGTTACCCAAGTTTCATTTTATATCTGTGCGGAGAAGTTTTATATCGTCGCTTCTGCGTGCTTTTTATTGAGGATATATCTCTTAATCTACACGTGCATCCTGGGACCTCGAGAGAGTTTGTGCTTGCAGGGAGTCGCGAGCTTATGCTAGGGGCGAGGGGCGTGACTCCTTCTCCTCCTCATCTTCGGCTGCCTTATCGCATAGTTCGGCCGTCCCAAAATGGCATATCCTCGTGTTCAACGATGGCTCCATCACGATGATGCTTGAGCTCTTGATGTGGTTGTGGACAAACCAAGAGCCTCCACTGCCGGTGGAGGAGCTTATGCAGTAGTGGATGTAGTCGAGGCCGTGGGCTAGGTTAGTGGTGTCGCGACCCGTTCGAGCGGTTTTCTCGACGAGTTAATGGGTCGTCCTATTTGGTTGGACACAGGCCTCACCCAAGGCCCGTTACCCAAGTCGTAACGGCGGTATACGTGGTCGACCTTCGGTACGGTTTGGTGACATGTGATATGTGTATATGTTAAGGAGTCACCACTGATTATTTTGCGGAGGGTACGATCGGAAACCCTATCGAACAGTTGGGAGCATTCTATTCGATTCTACGATAACCAGAGAAATGAGATCGGAGACTTTGTTACGCCAACTTTTAGAGTTGACGCGCTTATGATACCTAAGTTGAATGATTTGTCTAACTCAAGATTCAATGCAAATGAGTGAGGTGCGAACCCTAACTCTAGGAGTTCATGCAAATAGGAGTGGCTACCCTAACACTCATAATCAATAAAATGAACGACAAATCAAAGATTCAAAACATGCGGATAAATCACATGAAAATAACGTGACATCCCTAGTAAGACCCTATTAGCCTAGAGAAATATCAATCAAGGCTCATGAATATTTTTGGCATGATTTGCCCTTAAGGGGCAAAATCGTAATTTTGAAGAATTTTGGGACAATTTGCCCAAGAAAGAAAAATTTATTATTTCATATGAAATATGGAGTCAAAAGATGGTGGAAATAGGATTAGTCGTCAAACCAATCCATTTCTTATTTTTTGAGAATTTTCAGAATTTTTTTGAAATTTGGAAGCGATTTACCTTTTGATGGGTAAAATCGTCATTTTAAAAAGTGATGAGAAGTGAAAATCTCAAATAGAAGGATCGGTTGACCACCAGACCCAAATTCTAATTTTGGGTAATTTTCACGGCTCGATTAGAATAGGAAAGACGATTTACCCTTAGAAGGGTAGAATCGTTATTTTAGAAAAAGGACGAGATTCGAGAATCCAAGCATAAGAATTGGTCCCCCAGCCGACCTAATTCTTACGATAGCCTTCTCGACCTATCTCATATATCAAGCAGAGACGATTTACCCCTAAAGGGTAATATTGTCAATTTTCAGATGAACAGATAAGAAATCCCAACAATAGGATTAACCAGTAGTCCGTGATCAATCCTCAATTTTTGGAAATTTTTGGAATGCCTAGGAGTTTTTCACAATTTTCCTACAATATTTTTTGGATTTTCTAGAAATTTCTAACATTTTTTTAGAATTTTATAGAATTTTTCTGAATTTTTTTTATTATTTAAAATTTTTTATGAATTTTTTATTAATAAAAATGATTCGGACCGGGTCGTCCCGATCCACTCGGGTCGGATACCCGGCCTAGACCCGAACTTGCGAGACCCATGCCAAAAAATGACGCCATTCCACTTTTTTTATTTTCTGATTATTCAGATTTAATCCGACGGTTCCTATTGAATCACATGGCTACTCCACAGTCACTGGATCGGCTGAGTGAAACTTACGGCTCAGATCAAAAGTCGACTATCGCTCAGCCATCAGATCTGATTACTTAAACCTGCGGCCACAATTAAAACCCAAGACTTGATCTGGTCCATCCATCCTCACTAACCTAAACGACGCCGCTTAACTACCAACCTAAACGACACTGTTTCGGTTTGTTTTGATTTTTTGATTTTAAAACCATTTTCGAATATTCCTAATTTCTAATCGGACGGCCACTAAAAATAGGACTCGATTAATCTAAGCCGTCCGATCACTACTGACTCAACTTAAACAAACTAACGATCGAGCCAGCTCGACACCCACGTAGACCAATCATAAGTTGCCACGTAAGAACACTGACCCGCTAACCTGCCATGTCATCGTCTTCAACCTCTCGACGTATACCACAAAATGAATGGCCGTGGTTTCCCCGCCGTTGATCAGCGGCAAAACCTCGACCAATCGACTTGAATCTTACACCAATCAACTCGTCTACATCTCGCTACAACATACCGAAGAATCATGCAATTTCGCAAACAGAATCAAGAACAACGAAGTTAGCACAGTATAAGGGCATGACAGTTCAATCATGCAATTCAAGGTGTGTCACGCCAATTCCTTCATAGATAAGCTTCGAACGAAGTTCAGAATACTTACCTGCAGGTCAGATTGACCTGATTAGGTCTAGGATAACCTAGACGAGCTTCGACTGAATCGGCGATGGCAATAGGGTTCGAATGCAAGGTTTGACTCAATTTCAATGCAATCAAAACACATAGTGGTGCTTAGTGTTGTCTTAGAGGTATTTCGCACACATCAATTATGAAGATTGAAACCGAAACGAAGATTCGCCATTGAATGTCAAAAATAGAGCTCGAAGGTTGACTCACCGTTTCTTGGCGTTTCAGGTGACGCTATCAATCGCGATCGCTTCCTGTATGCTTTGTTGAGCTCCTGAAGATGATATTCGGCTCCGGTCTGCCCTAGAATGTCCTGACCAGTGCCATGTTCTTCGAGCTCCAGCTCTCTACAATGGCAGTTGGAGAGCGAGCTTTCTCTCTCTCCTCTCTCTCTCTCTTTTTCAACTGTGTTTTTTCCTAGAAACAAAATGCCGGGCCTCCCTCTCAAGAATAAGTTTGTTCTTGTTATATTCCCTCATTGAAAATTTTGGCCGTTCGGGGGAAGGTGAGTTGGTGACCTTCGCACGTGCAATCACGTGTGAAATGGTCACTGATGACTGGTGATCGTCGAGAATGAAGTGGCAATTCTTTTAGGCCTTCCGGTGATTGAATTTTAGGTAAATTTGGTCTTGGTTTGGCTCTGCATTTGACCAAAGTTGGCCGTGGCACATTACCGCTTCGTCGACGTGCCTCTGGCGAACCCATGGTGTCGCATCGGTCATGATCGATGCTAAATTTCATGGCAGGCAAAATGCCTTTATCAATTTTACCAATTGACAGTCCAATTTTTCGATCAAAATCCGTCCCTTCAAACTGCAAAAATGGTTCGAAAGGGAGGAAGAAGACGTACTGTACCGGACCAGTTCGATCAGTTTCACCGGTCAAAACCGGTTCTGACTTGTTTTTTCAAAATTAACCCTAATTCGCGTGGAATTTTTGCAATTTAAATCTTAGAATCGAACTTATGGCATGAATATTATCTAAAAATATGATTTTACCCAAAATTTTGTGTCAATTTTTATAAAAACCCCAAATTTGTCCTTAATTGTAATTCGAGAAATTATGATATTGAAGGCTTAAACAGTCAAATTGGACCAAATCACCTTTGCCAATTGACTCAAAATGATGAAAAGCATTGGGTAATGGCTTCAATTGGGAAAGGTAGCCCTTGAATTGGAAGTAATTTCAATTATGCCCAAATTCAAGGACTAAATTGCAATAAAGTATGCAATTTTGCCCAATTCATGCAATTGAGCAATTTGTTCGAATAATTGAGCTAAATTGCAATGAAAGAAAATTATATTGAATGTCAAGACCCTAAAAATATCAAAATTGCAAATTAAAAGACTCAATTGATATTTTTTACCAAATTCAATCATACGTGCAACAAAGGAACACATAAAATTAAACTTAAATTTGAAATTTTTATGAGGTCAAAAATACAAGGGAATTAAAAGAAAAATATTTACTATTTTTTTTTATATTTTTGTGATCTCAAATGCTCTTTTTCCTGAATTTTTAAGTATTTTTCTATTTTCTTAAAAATACTAAAAAATATGAAAAATATGAAAAATTATTTTTCGGTCAAAAATAGTTCATTGGGGGCTTGACTAAGGCCACCAAAGTTGATTTTGCAATTTTTCATCTTTTTATGAATTTGTTTATGAATTTTTCAAAAATAAATTAAAAAATACTAATAAAAAATCAGGGGTCGGCATGTGGCGTTCTGCATCCGAGACACCCAGGACGAGAGGACAGTGAACTCTCGATTCACCCTATTCCTCAAGCAATCGGATAGATTCACGCTCGGGATGAACTCGTAGACCAAGTAGATGCCCAAAAGCTTAATCAGGCTGCTGTGGTGACTCTTGGTGATGGCGGAGAGGTGGCGGCTAAGCTGGGGGAGGTCGAGGGCCGCTTCAGGCAGCTGGAAAACGACAACATCTCGGCCACAAAGGGCACAACAATAGGAGGAGGAGGAGAGGCAGCCGGAGAGGAAGTTGCCGGTGGCGAGGCCGAGGTCGGGGAGGGTGTAGATGAGGGGGGGTGTCGGGCAAGAAATGCTTGATCTTGGAGAGGGAGGGGTGGTGGCAGGTAGAGAGGGAGGAGGAATTGGAGGAGAAGCTGAAGTTGTTGAAGTTGAGGGAGGTAGAGGAGGAGGCGGCCTGAAATTCTCAAGATTGATTGAAAAAATAACTAAACCAAACCGAACTAAACTAGATTTTTCGGTTCAGTTCATCAACAGTTCATGCGAGGAATGGTTCGGTTCAGACACAAATGCTAATGGTTTAGTTCAGTTCAATTAATTTATTTAAAAGACTGAACTGAACTAAACTGTTGACACCCCTAGTTGCCTGTACGCAATGGTTTCGGATCTCGTAATCCGTTGTTAATGTTTGAGGTCACTATTCTATGTTTAGGTCTGATTTCTATGTCATTTAGGCCATTTTCTAGTTGTTCTATATTTCTTTAATGCTCAGCTTTATTTTATGTATACGCCTCTAAGCCTGATGCAGACTGGATTTATCCTTGTTTTGCCACCATCAAAATGGTGC
This sequence comes from Rhodomyrtus tomentosa, assembly GCA_028455895.1. Lineage (NCBI taxonomy): Eukaryota > Viridiplantae > Streptophyta > Magnoliopsida > Myrtales > Myrtaceae > Rhodomyrtus > Rhodomyrtus tomentosa. The sequence goes on from JAPCWY010000006.1 coordinate 1,916,273, forward strand.
CAGAGACACCTTTGCACCCTTTAGGACACCTTCAAGTGTCGTAATGGGTGCGAGGTTTTTGTATTTGGCTACTTTTCTGTACTCAGCGCTTTGGAAAGTTCAATACATACTTACTTTACAAAAAATAAAAATAAAAAATGGTGCCACTTTCCTCGTGGAAACATAACATCTCCCTTCTTTATCCCTAGATCAAAATAAAAAGGGGAAATTTAAATTGATTGTATAAGCTGTTATGATCCAAATAGCCTTTCTCCAGTCTAATTCGACATCAAAATTGTTCCTACAATTTTCATAGTATTGCTTAAGGTATAGCTCCAAAGTTAGAGTTCTAAATTAAATTATCTTTGCAAACTTGGACTAGACAAATCCACAATTACACAATGCGATTATGGAACAAATTGCAAATGTGACCACTTTTATATGTTACGATAAACTATAATGAACTAAGAGCTGTTAGTTGGAGTTGTTCCAATCGAAAATAAATGTTCTAATGGTAAAATCAATCAATTGACTATAATAAAATGGCACGTGAATCATAAAGGGATTATAGTAGAGTTGTGCATCGCATGAGTCTATCAGATGATTACTTTTATATGTAAAGTAATTTGCGGTGTAGTCATATCAACCTTTTGGGTACCTAATAATTAACCTAATCATAGACAAAGAAAAAACATAAAGATGCTAAAAGGTCAGTCTTCTTCAACAACAAGGGCCAAATCTATCTTCTCGCACTTGAAGCATGAAAAACGTTGTCGGACTGTTTTTTTTTTCTCAGTATTTATCTAAGCTTGTCATCATTGCTAGTTGAACCTTGTGTCTTGTTAACCGTTCCATCTTAAACCTTATCAACGCCGACCTTTGGATTGGAGCATCGCAAAATTTACCTTGATACAGCTCACATGAGGGTAGACTCGGCCAGGCAGCCACGATACAACTAGGAGATTTTTCCTACTATTGTCGAAATGAAGTCGTGGATAGGTCATCAAAATTTATATTAATATATATTTCGAGTTTGAGCCCGGACGAAATCCGAAGCAAATGAGAACATGCGGACGGTCCATCACATTTTTGAAGTTGGCCAAGTTGACAAAACTATGGCCAACTCCAGTGTTGACGGTGCGCGCACGAGAAAGAGAGAAAAACAAGAGTTATTTATGTCTTTTCTTACGTTTTTCACGTTCAGGATACTAGGAGCTTTACTTTATTTCCTTTGTTTGGTGTGCACATGGAGAGTTGGTGTGCGTGATCTATCATGCTGCCCATATTTCAAATGATACGTCATCAGATGATTGTACAAGGAAGGTGGTAGGTTATAGAAAAAACGAGAATGAAAAAAAAGAAAAGAAAAAGTAAAGGGGTTGGATCAGGAATTACGAAGAGTAATTTATTGAAGGATAAGTTATTACTCAATAAAGAAAAATTAAAATTATTAAAGGATGAGATCAATTCAGAAGTGCTTTTTTAGTTATTATTATAGCAGACAGAATTTCATTGGTCTAATTCAGGACCTTCCGATCGGTTTTAATCTATCTATATAGAATATATATTTAATTGAATATATTTAATTTCGAATCGATATATAGTATTATACTACAATAAATAATATCAATTTGGTCCTTAGATTTATTGATGGCCCTCGAGGAGCCGTATGAGGTGAAAATCTCATGTACGGTTCTGGAATAGCAGAAGAATGAGGGGCAAGGAGATTGATCGAGAAAGATCTCTTGTTCTTATTATAAGATTGTGATTGGATCCGCAGATGTTTGGTAAAAAGAAGAATCTTCTCCTTTGAGAATAATCCAAAATGGAAAGTGTTCAATTGGAACATGAAAACGTAACTGAATTGGTCCTAGTTACTCTTCGGGGCGGAGTGGAAGAAGGGAGGAGATTCTCGAACGAGGAAAAGGACCCAATGACTTCGAAAGAATTGAACGAGGAGCCGTATGAGGTGAAAATCTCATGTACGGTTCTGTAGAGTGGCAGTAAGGGTGACTTATCTGTCAACTTTTTCACTATCACCCCCAAAAAACCAAACTCTGCCTTACGCAAAGTTGCCGGAGTACGATTAACCTCTGGATTTGAAATCACTGCTTATATACCTGGTATTGGCCATAATCCACAAGAACATTCTGTAGTCTTAGTAAGATTTGACGTGACAAGAGTTATTTATGTCTTTTCTTACGTTTTTCACGTTCAGGATACTAGGAGCTTTACTTTATTTCCTTTGTTTGATGTGCACGTGAAGAGTTGGTGTGCGTGATCTATCATGCTGCCCATATTGTTTGATGTGCAAGTGGAGAGTTGGTGTGCATGATCTATCATGCTGCCCGTATTTCTCGTTGAAGAAATCACGCGCAGACTTCTTTAAAAGACGTACTTCCGCAATTTGCTCCATAATCATGTGTTTATTAAATGTAGGGATACATAGAACGAGATACTCTCACATGACAATATGATAATATTGTCAGTTATTTCTGATCATAGTTCTACACAACATCACCGCCAGTTTTGTATAAAACACTAATTAATTGAAAAATCATGGGTTTAGAAATAATGACAGTACTGTCATATTGTCACGATAGCAAAGCCCATAGAATATGGTCACCCATGGAAGATCAAAAGGCATGTGAGCTTTGTTTGCCTTCACATATTATCTCAAGGTTCCCGCTAGATTGACAATCTGATAGTATTGTCATTATTTATGATCCTGCGATTTTTTAATTAATGAGTAATTTATACAAAATATACGATGATGATGTATGGATCTAAATTCAGAAATAACTGATGATGTAAGCTTTTTCCTTACTTTAATCATTTAGAGGAGTACATTCAGCATTATATAGAGAGGAGGAGAAAGAGTGGTTTTGTAAATCCCATGTCCGATTTGTTTGCTTCCTTCCCCTCGTTCCACATTTTTCTTGACAGTTTCCTTCGGAAGAAAGCCATGCATCATCTCGGCCAATCCGGCGAAATCAAAGAGATGTTCCAAGCTCAATCCCACCTCTACAATTTCACCTCCATCTTCGTATCGTCCATGTCTCTCAAATGCGCCGTCCAACTTTGCATAGCGGACGCCATAAACGACCACAAGCGGCCCATCACTCTTCTCGAGCTGGCCTCGGCACTCCGAATTCATCCGTCGAAAACCACCTGCCTTCAGCGACTCATGCGCGTTTTGGTTCATTTACACATATTCGCTGAGACCCTTGTTCCCAAGCATGGCGGAGGAGGAGGAGAAAAAGTTAAAGCCTACGTTTTGACACCTTCTTCAAGTTTGCTTTTGAGCGATAAAGCCACAGGGCTGTCGCCGTTCATTGTGGCCATGCTGAATCCGGCTCTTGTGGCTCCTTGGCATTTTCTTGGAGATTGGTTCCGAGGGAATCATGACAACAATTGCAGCAACAAATTGATCAGCCCTTTCGAGGCTGCCCATGGATTGACCCTATGGGACTATGGTAGGCAGAATCCGGAATTTGGTGATGCATTCAGCGGAGCGATGGCCATTGACTCCCAAATGATGGATGTTGTCATGAAGGATTGTAAGCATATCTTTCAAGGGTTTGATACTCTGGTGGACGTCGGAGGCGGCACAGGCACAGTTGCGAAGATAATCTCCGAGGCGTGTTGGGGGTTGAAGTGCACGGTGCTTGATCTCCCGCATGTGGTTGCTGGCTTGCCAGAGAGTGAGACTGTGAAGTTTGTTGGCGGTGATATGTTCGAGTTCATCCCCCCTTCGGATGTCATTTTGCTGAAGGTATGTGCTAAAAATACATATACGGAGATGTTTATGTTTTCCGTGACTCTTTGTATCAATTCCTTGTTCTTTTGATAAGAAATTTAGGAAAAAGATTGCGTAACAGTATAACAGTACTATCAGTTATTTCTGATCATAGATTCACACATAATTACCGTGTGTTTTGCATAAAACATTCATTAATTGAGAAATTACGAGGTCAGAAACAATGGCAGTACCATCAGATTGTCATACTAGCGGGAGCCAAAAATTAATTCGTCATCCCATAATACTATCATGTTGTTTGGATAGTTCTCTTCACTCACCATATGAATGACAAGTCGCTTGTCATTTATTAGTTTCAAATGCAGTTGAAACTTGAAAGGACTTGATGTCGAAAGTTTGTTTGTGAGACAAATAAAAAGTGTCATTTACTTATTTACTTGTTTTATGTAGGAAAGATGGGAAAGTGCAAGATTCATTATTTGTTAAACGTTATTCTAGTCTTTCAAATGGAAAATTGGATTGAGTGCGCTAGACCTCACTATACCCGGTGCAAGCACAAGTCATTTTCCTATTGAAGTAAAATATCTAGCTTGCCTCCGGCATTAATCCCTGTGTACGCCATTGTTGAAAATGTTAGAAAATTCATTGTGGGTCGCGTTCAAGTACTAGTAACACGGCATGAAAGTTAGGTGAGACTTTCGGGTTTGATAAGTCTTCTTCTTTTGCATAATCTATACCCATTACTCGGATGTACTCTTTGATGGTACAGTTGATATTACACAATTGGAGCGACGAGGACTGCGTGAAGTTGCTGCGAAAATGCAGAAAAGCGATCGCTGGCAAGAACAACGAGCGAGGGAAGGTGATAATCATAGACATTGTGATAGGCGAGAACAAGGATGACGACGCTGAAGCAACTGCGACGAAGCTCTTCTTTGACATGTTGATGATGACGGTGGTCACCGGACGAGAGAGGACCGAGAAAGAGTGGGAAGAACTTTTCTCAGAGGCCGGCTTCAAACAGCACAAGATAACTCCTATGTTTGGATTAAGGTCTCTCATTGAAGTCTTTCCTTAGGGATTCAAGAATTGTGTCGATTTGCAGGCACCGCTCGTAAATTCATTAAGTACTAAGAAGTTGTACTAATCTTGTTTGATCTTTATAATGACGTTTTTGTTTATGGATATTCGTTATGTCTAAACACATATGTCACTCATCTGATGATACAAGCGTAGAAAATTTTTTACATTGAAAGTGAATTAACACTAATGCTATTTCGTGAATTTAATTAAACCTACCCGCCTTATCTTGGGCCCCATCTCCTTGAATAATTATTGATCAAAAGATACTTAACCAAGGCGACCTTAATTCGAAGTACGACAAATTTTCGGAGACCATTAAGTCCTCTTCTGGCGCATAGCTTATCCCAAGCAATTGGATGCATCTGCTGATGATACAGTCGCTGTTACCCAGTTGGAATGACGAGGATTGTGTCAAGTGCGGTGAAAATGCAAAGAAGCGATCGGCATCGCCAGCAAGAACAACGAGCGAGCGACAGGTGATAATTATATATATCGTCGGAGGCGAGACCGAGGATGACGATGTGGAAGCAACTGCAACGAAGCTCTTCTTCGATATGTTGATGATGAAGGTGGTCACTGGAAGAGAGAGGGCCAAGAAAGAGTGGGAAGAGCTTTTCTCGGAGGCCAGCTTCAGACAGCACAAGACAACTAGGTCTCTCATTAAAGTCTTTCCTTAAGGATTGAAATCGTGTCTATTCCAAGAGCACCGTTTTTGATTTCATTAAGAATCCTACCATGTTTGTACCGACAACTTGTGCTAAAATCTTTCTTGATACTTGATATGTTATATGCTTACAGAGTATCATTATTATTATGTCCAGTTTATTGTCACTATAAACGACCAATTGAAAATAATAAAAGTAACATTCCACGCGACTTGATAATTATATTCTATTTTCAGCGAATTAAAACGAACTTATCCCCTTAATTTGGGTCCCGTCTCTTTAAGTAATAATTGGTCAAAAGATACACATGCGTGAAGCCTTCGTTTTCCACAACTACATGACTAGCTCTAAACCCTAACTTTACATCACAATTTAGTTAGGGTTTTTGCATAACTGAGAAGCAACATTGTGTGTAATTTTGAGATACTAGTTGATTAAATGATGTGACAAATTGAAGTAGTCTTTTGACAAGTGATCGAGTTATATTCAAGACTCATAAACTAAATAAGAGATGCGGCTCTTTTATAAGTGGTAACTTATATTGGTGAGCCCATTTAAGCACCTGTGAATAACTATGCCGGAGCACTCAATAAGTAAACTCAGTAGAAAAATGTCTTTGTATTATTTTACTCATCATTGACTCATTTTGTAAGCTAGAATTAGGATGCCGTTCATCATTCAATTCGAAAAATAGGTGACGTCGGGGTAAAACTTGTCGAGGTGACGTTAGCAAAATTTGATTGGGCAAAGGATGGAAAAATGCACATGAACTTTGAAAGTGCATATATCTAAAAGTCACAATCCTTTGAACTGTCTCCTTGTGGCATCTTGGGCAGGGTATCCTGCTCCAACTTTTTGGTCTCTACTGTTGAGGAAAAACGGGCAGGACTTCAGCACAGAGTAAGCCAATTCAAGATCAAACAATAGCTCCCGACACTAATCCAATTCAATCTAGCATCAACTAACAACCTCGCAATATGCAAATATAATAGCGAAATGATAAAGGGATATAACACCAAGATTTACGTGGAAAACCTGAATCGGAAAAAAACACGGACGATCCAAAAATTTCACTAATTACCAAGAATAACAGAATATACAAAGTGTTTTACTTTAGTCACACATTAGAGGCTCAACATCAACATCACATGAGATTTCCTTACCACAAAGGTGAAATAATACAAAAAAAGTGGGCTAGAAAGTCCTACCCGCAATAGGAGAGTTCGGAGTCAATCTTAACGAACGAAACTGATCACCTCGTAGATCTCAACGTCATGAACAACATACTGAAATTTGAGCCGATTCCCATAACGTTTGGTCGTCGAAACCTCACCGGATGCTGTTGTCTTTTTTCGTCTCCCCTGCCTCCACCGATAGCATTCCTGTTTTCTTTTTCTCTCGACTGCTTTTTTTTTCTTTATTCTTTTAAAATAAATAAAATAAAATCAGCTGGGAGCACGAAAATGCGTTCCAGTTAACATCTATCTCTAATGGAAAAATCCTATTTGTCTGCTAGAGAATCGCTTACCATCATATCACTCCTGATCGGATAATAAGGTCCACTTTCTGTTGTAGTCTCTTGCATAAATCAATATATAACCAGTCAGACCGCCTGTCAAGCAAGCAAAACAGCCATGTCTATCAACCTCTACCATCGAGTTCTCTACAGAACCAGGAATTTCTCCCGTTACTATCACAACCGAGTCATGCGCTATTCATCAAGGGTCGTTTACGACAAAACCGTGCATCGTTTCAGCCGCTCTCCTGAAGCCAAAGAGATGTTCCAAGCTCAATCCCACCTCTACAGCCACACCTTCAACTTCATCTCTTCCATGTCGCTCAAATGCGCAGTCCAACTCCGCATACCCGACATCGTTCACAGCCACGAGAGACCCATGACCCTACTCGAGCTGGCCTCAGCGCTGCAAATCCACCCGTCCAAATCGACATGTCTTTACCGCCTCATGCGCGTTTTGGTTCACTCGGGCATCTTCGCAGAGACCCTCATTCCAAAGAACGGTGAAGAAGATGAAGAAAAAATTAAGGCTTATGCCTTGACACCTTCTTCGCGTTTGCTTTTGAGTGATAAAGTAGTGGGGCTCTCGCCGTTCGTCGCGGCCATGCTCGATCCAGCTCTGGTGACTCCTTGGCATTTTCTTGGAGATTGGCTCCGAGGAAATAACGACAACGATTGCAGAGACAAATCAATCAATCCTTTTGAGGCTGCACATGGAGTCGATCTATGGGACTATGGGAGGGCGAATCCTGAATTTGGGAATACATTCAATAGAGCCATGGCCAGTGATTCTCAGATGATGAATTTGGTTATTCAGGATTGTAAAGAGATCTTCGGAGGGTTGAGTTCTTTGATGGACGTGGGAGGCGGCACGGGTGCCGTGGCGCGGATAATCTCCGAGGCATGTCCGGGGTTGAAGTGTACGGTGCTCGATCTCCCGCAGGTGGTTGCCGGCCTGCCGGAGCGTGACAATGTGAAGTTTGTTGGTGGTGATATGTTCGAGTCCATCCCTTCTACAGATGCGATTTTACTCAAGGTATGCAGTATAGAATTTAACTATTGGCAATTGGCTGTGGATCTTAATTTGCATATCAAGTCAATCAATTTCTACTTTCCGGACATGGGACGGTGGATTTTTAGAAAATTTTCATTGCCGTTGAGTGAACCTCAATCACTATCGATGTCATAAGTCTAACACGGATTCATATTTATTCAATGGCTTGGACATTAGTAAGTGGAACTTTCTAACGTTAGTCCACAAATATAATTACGCATTCATGGACTTTTGACTGCGGACCTAACATTTGTACAGTCTGCTGCACGTGTCTATGAATTGTTGGATGCGTGAATTATTGATCATAGATGACATCATGTACACGGATGGAGCAAAGAGGATTGCATGAGAAGTGGCTATAGTTACCGAAAATGTCATAAATCTATTGAACGGATATCAATTCAATATCACATTTTTCATTTTGGCCAACTCAGTATTAAACCTTTTGATGATTTACCAATGTAGTCTTTCGGCTAATTTTGGCATGAAATTGTTAACATGGACAATTTTTGCAATTTTTCAAAAAAAAAATCCAATTTTTTCTTTTTCTTTCCAATTTGCATTTTCTTTTTTGTTGTTTGGAAAGTTAAAAATTAAAATATAGAAAAGTTATCCATGCCAGCACCCGGCCATGCCACGTAAGACGGCTGACATATGGCCTAATAATTTTCGATCAAAATTGACCGGAAGCATTACATGGTAAATTGTCAAAATTTTTAAGATTATACTGACCAAATTAAAAAGTTTAAGAGTGAATAGGCATCCATACTTGGAAATTCGTATGAAATGTGTGAGTCTAAAAACCTAAATTTTTAGATTAAAGTGTGGTTTTACCACTTCCCTTCACTGGTAAACTGGACTTTGGTCTAAGGGTAAACCATAGAAATATGTAATTGGGGAGACAAATGGGGGTTTGAAAGTTTCGAACTCATGATCTCTTACTCTGATGATATGAGATTTATTAAATTATTATCAATTTTTTTTAAAAGGTTAAGATCTATTTGCAAAAGGGAGTGTCGAGATTGAAGTTTGAGATATTCGCCCTAATACCATGTCAAATAAATCATTTTCTTCAAAATTTTAAGGACAGTGGATGTGTTTATCCCATATTTTAAACGGAGAAAATGACATTGGAGAGGTTCACTCTCCATTGGGACATTAATGTACTTTCGACATTCCACTGTGAAAATTTTTCTAACGTCCAGTCAAACAGATTTTTGGTGTCACATTGACGAACGTCGCCCTTCATATGCACTAGCTGGTCTCTAAAATCTTTAAGACAAGTTGCTAAACATTTGAAAAGTCTTCTTCTGCTGTACATGTTTTACTAATCGGATGCACTATTCGCTGGTTGCAGTTGACGTTGCACGCTTGGAGCGACGAGGACTGTGTGAAGGTGCTGAGAAAATGCAGAGAAGCGATCGGTGATGGAAAGAACAACGAGCAAGGGAAGGTAATAATCATGGACATTGTGATAAGTGAGACCGAGGACGATGCTGAAGAAGAAGCTGTGACGAAGCTCTTCTTCGACGCCTTGATGATGGCGGTTGCCACGGGGAGAGAGAGGACCGAGAGAGAATGGGAAAAGCTTTTCTTGGAGGCCGGTTTCAGACGGTACAAGATAACTCCCATGTTTGGTTTGAGGTCTGTCATTGAAGTTTTCCCTTAGAGAGCGCATTTAGCTGGGGAAAGTTGAATCAAATGCCTCAATCGAGGGATTGTTGACAACTAAATTTTGACTAAATTTTTTTAGTCATTTATTCATTAAAAAAATGAGAATTAGCCTTAATTCTCACCAAAAAAGTTAATTTTTATGCATAATATATTTAATTTAAGCATGCATTGTATTTGTATTACTTTGCACGGACAATAGGAATTGGGCCTAAGTTGAGCGAGATCAGGGCTAATAAGCATGAATCCCAAAATACAAGGAAACAACAAAAGCGGAGAACCAAGAAGCGTGAATCCCAAAGTAGTATGCTTGGACAAATTTGTTATCCACTAGCCTTTGACCGGTATCTCTGTTAAATAGCTAATGTGAAAATACATGTGACAAACAATTCGGTCCCTGGTTAAAACTTTCAATTCGCGCTCCTTGACTTAAGTGGAGATCGCGATTGGTGATTATCGTGTTAGTTCCCCCGAGGAATAGTCGAGGTACGCGCAAACTGATCTGAACACCTCGCTCATAAAAAAAAAAAACAAACAATTCGGATCATAACGTGTGACATGGATTGGGCACGGAAATTCAACATAATAGGTCGCTTAAATGACCGAATATAGGGAATCCAAATATTACGGAAATTAATTAAGATTAGAAAAATCTACTAGAATCTGCAAATTATGCCCAAGGAGCTTCCTCGTGTTTTGAAAATCTGTTGAAATCCCTTTTTTCATCACAATTTTGGTACAATCGGTTGATTTGTCACAAGTATATCGATTTGGGTGTTTTTAAATGTGACAATTAATTTGGAGCAAGGTGGCACAATGTATCACTTTGTCTTGCACCGATATTGCTAGTTTTTTTAATCATTTAAAATTTTTCGCATCTTTTTACCTCTTTAGATCCGGTGAGGGCATCGTGGCCCTCACCCAGGCCTCATCGGGTATTTCGAGGGCTCATGAGCCCATGCTCAGATCTAGTGAGACCCGCAGCCCTCGCTAGGGGTTAGGCAGAGTCATAACCCCCACTTAATGGCTGGCGGTGTGACGAAAAAAGAATGATATTTTAAAAAATGAAAAATAATAAAAAATAAAAATGATATTTTAAAAAATTAATAACATTGTTCTGATCTGCGATTTTCAGTAAAAATTAGCCGAAAGGGCTATATTGGTAATTCGTTAAAAGATTTAGGATTATTTGCCAATTATTAAAATGTTAATAACTAAATTGACACAATTGAGGTAATACTAAAATGTTAATAACTAAATTGACACAATTGAGGTAATACTAAAGTGACCTAATTGGATTAATGTTTTGAAAAGGACTTTATTAGCATAACAATCTTTCGGTGATTGTGAATAAAAATATATTGAGAATCACAAATACTTAAAAGAGTGTATCGCAAAGTAATTTTAATTAAATTTTATTCATTTTTTAGTGTTAAAAAATAATTTGTTAATATAATAGTCACCCAAAGGCAATTACCTAAGCAATTCCCTTTTCCAAATGCCACTCGGTGCAGTTTGAACGTACAAATCTACTGTTTGTATTGTAATTAATTTTATTTTACACCATCTATTAAGTCTATCCATCAGTGTGTGTATTAATATTTATTCCATGAATTATGTAAATCTCTTGCAGCAAATTATAGTTACAGTTGTATCCCAGGTCATCCGGTCTTTTGCTGTCACGAGACAAAACAAAATTTTTGCCTTGCCTCCATCATAAATTCATGTATGCCATTGTTGACGAAAGTCGCGTCCATAAATAAGATTTTTCTTTTTGGCTGATGAAGTTAATCTCAAGAAATTAAGGTAATGGTTAACTTGAATAACGGAAAATACTTGTTCTGCTGCATGTTGTCCCGGAAAAGTTGGACTTAAGTGTTGGTCAAAGTTGATGTTACACGCTAGGAGCGATGAGGATTCTCAGAAGTTGATGAGAAAATGCAAAGAACCAATTGGTGGCAAAAGCAAGGAGCATGGGAACAAGATAATTAAAGATGATAGTTTATAAGTGTAAGAGAAAATATCATCATTTGAGCTAGTTTTTAGAATAAAAATGAGCTAAAAAGACCCAATATGAGGCTGTGTATGGTAACGTTTCTGTTCTCAAAATAATTTTTGGAATATAAACACTTTGTTTTGTTTCTATTTCTGACAACAATTTTAAAGAACATAAACGCGTTTTGTAATTACAAAAAAAAAATTCTTTTCTAGGAACGAAAAAAAATGGAAACGCGTAGGTAACTGTATAAAGTTTCTGTTCCTAATTTTTTCATTTAATTAAGGAGACTTATATATATATGCATATATGTGTGTGTATATATATATATATTAAAATTAAGATGTCTTCATCTTTTTAATTTACTAAATAAAATTAAATCTCATTTATTCAATCTTTTTGACGTCTTCTTAACAGCTTTGTTCGACAGCTTCCCTAGACATTCATCCATTGCCTCTGTATTAATAACACTGATTGAAGCTTGGTCGACGGTGGTGGGTTCGGGTCGCGTGAGTCGGCCCAGGTGAGCACTGCCGAGATTTGGGCAAGTCTCGGCCTTGTGCTCGATAGTGGAGGTTCTCGCGAGGCTGACCCTTGCCATCGCTAGCCGAGATCGAAGCTTGGCCGGCGAGCGCGAGGCCAAGCCCCGTCCAAATCTAAGAGTGCTTGCATAAGCTCTCTCGCCGGGTCAGGTGTCAGTCGATTGTCGAGAAGAGGAAGAAGAAGAGGAGGGACCGACGGAAACTCACCGGAGGAGCGGCAGCGTAGGCTGGTCGAGGAACACAGAAGGAGAGTATGGAGGAGCTGGTCGTGCAAGAACAAAAGAGAAGGGTGTGTGTTAATGAAGTGAAAAAGTATTCCCAATTAATTCAAAAAAAAAGTTCAGATGTGTCTTTAAAAAGTGTTTCGAGAACGCAGAAGCAATTTTTTATTTCTTGTTTTTGCTTCAAAAGTGTTAATGTTTCTCAAAAATATTTTCGGAACATTTTAGGAACATTTTTTTACCATACACGTTTCTAGAGCATTACCATACGTAGCCTTAGAGTAACTAATTATTAAATCACACTTTCATCTATCAATTTAAGCTTTTAGAATACTTGACATTAGTCTTACAAAAATCTCACATGGTATCATAGCAAGAACTTTTAAGTTTGAATCTTTTCAAGATTCTATTTGACTTACCAATTGAATATTTTCATGTTTAGTACTAGGTAAAAAGGTCATACTAATCGTGAAGAAGAGTGTTAGAATAATTAAAGATCTAAATCACGCTATCGATCTAAATCACGCTATCTCTCACAGTTTAGGCTTCAGAACACCTTGGCAGTGGTACCCACTAAATCTAACAGCGACTAGGAGACTTTTCCGTCTATTATCCCAATGAAGTCGTACATGGGTGTCATCAATTTCTTTTTAAATCACTATATGTCTCGATTATGAGCCCAAATGAAGCCCTAAATAATGAAAATATGCAGATGTTCGATCACAATTTTTTAAGTTGGTCAAGTTGACCTAATCATCGACCAACTCCAATTGATGATGGTGTGCAAAAGAAAGAAAGAAACAAGAGTTTGCTTATTTATCACGCTGCCCCTACGTCGCATACAAGAAATTTTGCGCAGATTTTCTTCAGACGTGAAAGAAGGGCTTCCCCCAATTGTCTGCCTCCATACGTTATTTTAATCCTGAAGAGGAGTACCTTCAGCAATATATAGAGAGGAGATAGAGTGATTTTGTAGAGCCAAGTTCTCAGTGGCGAAGACGGCGATTTACCCGAATACTCTTCACGTTGGCACTTTTGATGTTTACATGCTGTAGATTTAGCTCATTAAATTCTTATGATTAGAATTCGGGAGTCTGGGAATCACCAATAGAGTGTTTGAGTCTGAGTGCTCGAGTGATTGTCATCTCCGTCGTATTGCTTGTTTCTATAGTGAACTTCTGCCCCGTCTCCCCGATGACATAGATCCAGGTATTCGAACAGAACCGCATAATTCTAGTATCCTTTTCCTTGTATTTGTTATCTGATTTGTTCGTTCCATATTTTCCACGATAATTTCCTTCAGAACAAAGCCATGGATCATCTCAGCCACTCCAGCGATACCAAAGAGATGTTCGAGGCTCAATCCCACCTCTACAATCTCACCTCCATCTTCGTATCGTCCATGTCTCTCAAATGCGCCGTCCACCTTTGCATACCGGACGCCATAAACGACCACAAGCGACCAGTTACTCTTCTTGAGCTGGCGCTCCGGATTCACCCATCGAAAACCACGTGCCTTCACCGTCTCACGCACGTTTTGGTTCATTTACACATATTCGCTGAGACCCTTGTTCCCAAGCGAGGAGGAGGAGGAGGAGGAGGAGTCAAAGCCTACGTTTTGACACCTTCTTCTAGTTTGCTTTTGAGCGATAAAGCCACGGGACTCTCGCCGTTCGTCGTGGCCATGTTTGATCCCGCTCTCGTGGCTCCTTGGCATTTTCTTGGAGATTGGTTCCCAGGGAATGATGAAAACAGTTGCAGACAAATTGATCAGCCCTTTCGAGGCTGCACATGGATTGACCATATGGGACTATGGTAGGCAGAATCCTGAATTCAGTGATGCATTCAGTGGAGCGATGGCCATTGACTCCCAAATGATGAATGTAGTCATGAAGGATTGTAAGCATATCTTTCAAGGGTTTGATACTCTGGTGGACGTCGAAGGTGGCACGGGAACGGTTGTGAAGATAATCTCCAAGGCATGTCGGGAATTGAAGTGGACGGTGCTTGATCTCCCGCATGTGGTTGCCGGATTGCCAGAGAGTGAGAATGTGAAGTTTGTTGGCGGTGATATGTTCGAGTTCATCCCCCCTTCGGATGCCATTTTGCTGAAGGTATGTGATAAAAATACGTATACGTAGATGTTTATGTTTTCTGTGGCTCTTTGTATCAATTCCTTCTTCTTTTGATCAGAAATTAATTCAACATCCTAGAATACTGTCACGATGTTTATATAGTTCTCTTCACTCACCATATGAATGACAAGTCGCTTGAAATTCATCCGTTTCTAATGCTGTTGATGTTTTCTTAGAGCGACGGCATAAGGACTAGACAATACTAATATTAATGTAAAAACGACCAGCCGTTCAAAGCCAAACCTCTAGTTTTTCCTCTTCCACTTTCTGGCCGCCTCACAACTCTTCGATTTTCTATTTTTACTCCTGTCCATGGGATTGACTTAGCAAATAAAAAACAATACTATGTGTAAATGGGACATGACAAAGTTTGACTCTTCAAGTTGGCTTAAAAAAAAATGAATGATTTGTAAATTATTTTTCTGAAAATGTTGACTCATATAATTTACATAAATAAACGAATGTGCAATATTTTCATCATTCATGAAAATATGCACACACAAATTGGTGTTGATTATAAAAATATTTTTCATTAACTAATTATTCAAGCGATATAAATGGTTATTTTTAGGAAAGTATTTTTTAAGTTATGTATTTATGCGAAGCAAGTTCTGGTTTAATCCAAGTTTGACTTGTGTTCTAACCTGTTCAAGAACTTAGTGACGTATGTATGGGTCAACATTATTCATCTAACTTGGAGCTTCAGCTCATGTTCCGATTGAAATCAAATATCTAGCTTGCCTCCAGCATTAATCCCTGTGTATGCCACTGCTGAAAAAGTTGGAAAATTCATTGCGTTCGCGTTCAAGTACTTGTAACACGCAATGGAAGTTGGGAGAGACTTTTATGGATTCATTAAGAATTGAACTTTTTTTTTTTTTTTTGGGGGGGGGGGGTCTAATAAAAATCGTAATATATGTGTACTAAGAAGTTGTACTAATCTTTTCTGATAGTGAAATGACATTAGGTTAAATTGAATGAACCTATCTGCCTCATCTTGGGCCCCATCTCTTTAAGTAATTACTGATCCATTTTTTCGTACCTACATGACTAGCTCCACTCTCTAATTTTAAATCCCGTATTATTAAACTTGGGTTCTTGCATGAAATAAAAAGCAACACTTTTTATGGTACTGACATACTAAAACTCCTTTCTAGAGTAAAAAAGAAAAAAGAAAAAGACATACTAAAACTCCTCTAGAATATCAGTTTACTAAATGATATGACAGATTGGAGTATGTACTTTAACGAGTCATATTCAAGAACATGGCATTACCCGACAAAGTAGGATAGGCGTAATAAAATTCGCCACATAAACTATTTTATTAAGTGATGCGGCACTTTGAAGTTGGAATTTAAGATGATGGGACTCCTGAAAGGACTATAACAAATTACGCACTAAACGAATTTAGTAGAATAGCCTTAGTATATCTAGTATTAGTTTACTTATTGGCAGGAATGCCAATGGTTCAATTCAAGTATTATAACAAAGAGAAGCGGACTTGAAAAATAATTCCAAAGAATACTCGAATTTTATTGAATGATAATATGCATATTACAAAGATGGACGTCCTATAAATAGAGATAATACTCCTTTAGGAATCGGAATAACTAAAGATAACATAATCTAAATCGTATCTAATTTATCCTAATGGAATTCGAATCAAATATTACAAATAAGCAGAATACTTAAAATTTTCTAAATTAGAAAACTGCCTGAAAAGTAATCTAAACGACTCTGAAACGCCAAAATCTATCGTATCACACAGCAAAGCAGTGACTTTGAATCAGACAGCTGTTTCGCTTCAATCGACCAGTTTTGAGCGCGATCCGAGATCGTTTGACCTAAGATCCGAAATTACCGATGAAATCACGCCGACTCTTGGCGATCCAATTTGATGATATAATCACATGCCAGTTATTCTACATCATTCCCCTCCTCTTCAGAAGAACTTGTCCTCGAGTTAGCATCAGCATAAAGCGAAATGTCAGGAGGATGAAACTCGAACAGATCTGCCATATTGAAGGTTGGAGATATGTTCAAATTTGCAGGGAGATCAACAACATAGGCATTATAATTAATCTTTTTCAGAATGCGGCTGGGACCAATCTTCTTATGCTTCAGTTTTTTATAAGTGCCCATAGGAAATTGCTCCCTGCGTAGGAACACCATCACATCATCGTCTTCTGCAAAAATCTTGAAACAACGTCGTTTATTAGCAGCATCCTTGTATTTTGAATTGGAAGCAGCAAGTTGTTGCGTCACATCAGCTTGAACTTCCATAATTTTTGTCGCGAGATTTTTGGCCGCGACATTATAACCTGGTATCTTTGGCAGAGAAACCAAATCAAGAGTATGTTCTGGAGTTCGCCCGTAGATAAGTTCAAAAGGAGACTTACTAGTTGAACGATTAACTGTGCTGTTGAAGGCGAACTCAGCAAGAGCGATATAATGATCCCACTACTTGGGCATGTCACTATAGAGACAGCGAATAATATCAGCCATGGTACGATTAACAACTTCTGTCTGACCATCAGTCTACGGATAGAAGGAACTGTTGTACTGTAAATCACTGCCAAATAAACGTAGAGTACTCTAAAAGTAGCTCAGGAACTTGGTGTCGCGATCAGAGGTGATCGTCTTAGGCACACCATGCAATCGGACTACTTAACGAAAGAATAAGCTCGCCACATGGGAAGTATCCGAAATCTTCTTACAGGCGATGAAATATGCCATCTTTGAAAACCTGTCAACTACCACAAAAACAGAGTCGAAACTGCGTTGTGTTTGGGGATTCCCAACACAAAATCCATGGAAATATCTATCCAAGGGTTAGTAGGAATAGGCAGAGGGGTATATAACCTAGTATTCTGATAATGACCTTTAGCAGTCTAACAAGTATAACATTTATTAACGAAACGACCTACATACCTCTTCAATTGGGGCCAATAGTACCTATCTTCAACCAATGCGACGGTTTTGTCGCAACCCAAGTGTCCACCCAAGGTACTACCATGAAGTTCTCGAATGAGCTACTCCCACAATGATCCACGAGGAATGCACAATCTGTTCCCAAAGAACAGGAACTGGTCTTGAAGAATCATATCCTCATTACATCCTGTTTATGAACATTTCTCCCATATATCACCAAAATCATCATCATCAGCATAGAGAGTACAAAGATGATCAAAACCAACAACATCAGTTCGTATAGTAACTAATGTTTCAGCACGGCGACTAAGGGCATCTGCGACTTTATTCAGGTGTCCTGCCTTATTACGAAACACAAAATTAAACTGCTTCAAAAAGGAAACCTACCTCGCATGCATCCTATTCAGATGTTTTTTGCTCTTTACATATTTAAGAGCCTAATGATCCGTATTCAGTACAAACTTTTGTTGATAAAGATACGACTGCCAATGCTTAATTGATCGCACTACAGCATAATACTCCTGCTCATACATAGATCATCGCCTGCGAACATCATTAAGTTTTTCGCTAAAATAGGCAATATGCTTACCTTCTTGGGAAAGAACAGCGCCAATACCTATTCCAGAAGCATCGCAGTCCAGTTCGAACACTTTCTCAAAGTCAAGGAGCATCAATACTCGAGCAGTGGAGAGCTTTTTTTTTTTTCTTTTATGAGGTTGAAACTGACATCAGCTTCATCACCCCAACAAAAATTTCCTTTCTTCAAACAATCAGTGATTGAGGTCATAATAGTGCGAAAATTCCTAATAAAGCGTCGATAGAATGTAGCAAGGTCATGGAAACTACGAGTCTCACCAACATTATGGGATACTGGCCAACTATGAATTGCAACCAACTTTTCTACATCTACGTGAAGTTCATCTGCTCCAACAACAAAGCTTAGGAAAAGAAGCCGTTCTGTCATGAAACTACACTTCTTCATATTTATAAATACCTTGTTCGACTGCAAGGTCAACAGGACATCTCTCAGGTGTTCCATGTGTTGCCGATCATCTGGACTGTATATGAGAATGTCATCAAAGAAAACTATCACAAACTTGCTAATGAAAGGTTTAAGAACCTGAGTCATCAATCGCATGAAAGAGCTAGGCGCGTTAATAAGGCCAAATGGCATAACTAGCCATTCATACAAACACGCGCTTGTCTTGAAAGCCATCTTCCACTCATCACTAGGACGGATGCGAACTTAGTGGTATCCGCTACGCAAATCGATTGTTGTAAAGACCCTTGATCTAGCAAGTCTGTCTAACATATCATCCAGTCGGGGAATCAGAAATCTATACTTGATGGTAATCTGGTTGATGGCACGGCTATCAACACACATTCTCATACTTTTGTCTTTCTTTGGCGTGAGTAGCGCAGGAACAACAGAAGGACTTTTGCTCTCGCCCAAGAATCCCTCTCTAAGGAGCTCTTCCACCTGATCTTGCAAAATCCGGTTCTCTTTCGGATTCATTCGATAATGTGGCAAGTTAGGGAGACTGGCACCTGGAAGTAAATCAAGCTCATGCTAGATATCCCTTAAAGGAGGTAATCCGTCAAGTAAGTCGTCTGGCATTACATCACTGAAAGCCTTCAGCAAGGGTTTAAGAACATCAGGAATACTAATCACAGCTTGCTGATGTCCCTTTTCCACAATCATATACATTCTCTCACGTTTACGAACATTTAACATAACACTGATACCTTGCTTCTTTGGAATCTGAGAGGGACTACTCTTTGGTTTCAAAGTAATTTTAATCTTTTTCCACACAAAAGAGTAAGTATTCTCCCTAGCTCGATGAGTGATATCTACATCATACTGCCAAGATCGCCATAATAACACATGGCACGCATCCATCTCTACGACATCGCAGACGATAATATCCTGATATGATTTCCCAATCGAAATTGGTAGGCGACATAACTGAGTTACTTTAAGTTCTGCCCCTTTACAAATCCACCCGATCGTATAAGGTGCGGGATGCGGCTCTGTCTTCAACTGCAAGTAATCCACCAATGCCTTTGATACTATATTTTCGCAACTTCCACTATCAATGATGACATCGCATACCTTACCATTGACAGTACAACGAGCGCAAAAGAGTTGATTTCGCTAGGTGTCTTCTATCCGTGTGGCAAGCAATAGACGTCGGACAACACAATTGACTTGCTCACCCACTTCATCATCTACTTCTTCCTCATCCACCCATTCTTCTTCATAGGCTTCATCATCATACTCAACAATATTAGCCATCATCTACCATGGACAATCGCTGGAACGATGGCCTAGCTCATTGCATTTATAACATTTAATCGGTTGAGGTTTGGCATATGGATTCAGTGCACTCGAATTAGGTGTACGAGTGTTTGATGCCATCAGTTCTTTGGACACTCCTGCGATACTCCCCGAATTTCGATATGTATCAATGTGTTGCTGTGTCGAAGAACCCGAAATTTTAGTTTGCTTTCCTTTTCCAAACGTTCCACGACCCGAGTAGCTGTTACCCCAAGTATCAAGGTCAACTCTTTCCAGCTGCATCTCAACCTTTCTCACCATCTCTTGGGCATCATCGATAGTTAACAATCGATGCAGGGACACTTGATCCTAGTTATTGAGTCGCAACCCGTTGATGTACCGAGCAGTCTGTTGGGCATTTGATTCTTCAAGGTTATTACGAGTAGCGAGTCAAAGAAACTCTCCTGTATAAGCTTGGACGGACCGATTCAACTGCCTGCAATTCTGGAATTGCTGAAACAGCAACTGCTCATAAATCGATGGAAGGAACCGCTTCTTCAGCTTCTGTTTCATCCGATTCCATGTCCGGATTGGTGCCTAACCTTGTTGACGTCGGGTCAATTAAATCTGCTCCCACCAAGCCGAAGCGCCACCCTTCAGTTATACGCGACAAGCTTCACTTGGCGATCCTCTTCAATCTTTATAGCATCGAAAAACTTTTCGACCTTCCAAAGCCAGTCCATAAAATCTTCAATATCTAGGTTGCCGTTGAAAGTTGAGAGATCTGCCTTTAATAGATACTGCTTAGGATCTCGGTGATAACCTCCCTGTCGACGACCTCCACGAACGTACCCATCTTGGAATCCTCTATATTGACGATCTCCACGAATGGGCATGTCTTGGAAATCCTCTTCATCTTTGTCTTTAGTATCCTCGACATAATTTTGATGTCTATGTTAGGGATTTCCTCTAGGCTCCATGGCAACTTCGGGATCACGAGCGACGGGGATTCGCTCGGCTGGAAGAACACCAGGGGCTTGGTTTGTGGATAAACGCTGGATGGCCTCAAGGATTTCTTGAAACCTTCGATCGGTCTGATCTACGAATTGGTTGAACTTCGTCCATGTAATAGGCTTGTTTTCACGGCCCTCAGCTACGGGGAGATTGACATTCAGGTTATTCACCATCTTCACAAGAAAAACCCGACTCTGATACCAAATGACGCAAAGAGAAGCGAACTTGGAAAAAAATTCCAAAGAATACTCGAATTTTATTGAATGATAATGTGCAGATTACAAAAGTGGACGTCATATATATAGAGATAGGACTCATTTAGGCATCGAAATAACTAAATATAATATAATCTAAATTGTATCTAACTTATCTTAATGGAATTCGAATCAAATATTACAAATAAGTAGAATATTTAACATTTCCTAAGTTAGAAAACTGCCTGAAAAGTAATCTAAATAACTCCGGAATGCCAAAATCCATCGTATCATACAACAAAGCAATGACTTTGAATCAGGCAGCCATTTCGCTTCAACAGACCAGTTTTGAGCGTGATTCGAGATCATTTGACCCCAGATCCGAAATTATTGACGAAATCGCACCGACTTTTGATGATCCAATTTGATGAAATAATCACATGCCAATTGTTCTACATCAATTACACACGAAACGAATTTAGTAGAAGAGTCTTAGTATATCTTATCAGTAGAGATGTCAATGGTTTATTTCAGTTCAATTTGGCTTTCTTGAAAAATCAAACTGAACTGAACCATTGACGTTGAAGCTTGAACTAAGCCTAATCTCACCCTTAATTGAATGTAAACTAAACCAAAAATTCAATTTCGTTCTATTTTCAATTTTTATTTTTATTTTATTTTTATTTTTCTTCTCCTTCTTCTTTTTCCTATTTTGGGCTGAGTGTTGGCGCAAGGGCATCACAAATCTCGCCAAGGCTCTCGCCAATGCTAGATATGGCATTGGCAAGGGCATATAAGGACCTTAGCGCCCTCGCCGAGGGGTTACGGCCCTCATTGTAGGTCCTTGCCCAGTGGCCGCCGGCCCTTAACCCCAAAAAGAAAAAAAAAAAGAAAAGAGAAAAAGGAAAGAAAATAAAGAAAAAGGAAAAAAAGAAATATGATATTTTGGAGTTTTTTTGTGCAATTTGGTTAGTCAAATCGAATCGAACTAAAAAAAATCGAGGTGAAAAAGAGAATGGTTATTTTTCAATTACTTGAACCGAAAATTGAACCAAATCGAATGGAATCAAACCAAAGTGCACCAAATTTTCAATTCAGTGTTGTTCGGTTAGCTTTTCAATTTGGTTTTGATACCACTACTTCTCGTACGTTGACTTGAAAACTAGTTTTAGGATATCCCGCATTCTTCAATTTAAGCAGTAAGTGCTACCCAATATAACTTTGTGGAAATAATGTTATTATACTATGATTGGATCATTAAACCGGTCTATCAAGGAATATGGTTAATTGTATGAATGAACATTTTTAACAAGTGAATTTATACATCGAATACATACTTTTTATATTATTTAGTAAAACCTATCTTAATTTAGTAACCCATTCGTATCTAAAGAGGAAAAGCTAGACCTATATCTCATCTCGTGAGATAGCTATCGTGGAAAGGGATGAGGATCAAAGTCTGATTTAGTCACCAACTTACTGTTCACGATGCCTCTTGTTTCAACGTGCCAATTGATTGGTCCATTTAAGCATATGTGCTAGAAGCTCCCCGATCTTATCACTTCTGGTCGGCTAATTGGTTCATTTTGAATTGTCCTTTTATGAACTCATACAAGCCAAACCTAAGAGGCCAAAAAGTCAGGGAGCCGGCTTCTCTTGCAAGCAAAAATCCATGTCTATGACCTAATTCGGAAAAATTCCCAAAACTTTCTAAATGTATTGCAATCTGTCAATTCAGTCTTAAATCTTTTTATTTTATCAATTCAGCTATGAACCTTTTGTATTCGTGCTAATTCTATTATTCTTTTATCCATGCAATAATAGTTTTATCAGTTCAACGCCTACCATTTTTGAGAACTAATTCAACGACTCTAGTATCACTCCTTTATAGAAACAAAGTGAGTCTACTGAATCAAACTCGATGACATAGGTCATGGAGTAAGAAATAAAGCTAGACTTTTAGCACAAAGGTGTTCACAAGAATAAAAATAGATTATAATGAAATTGTGCTCCCGTTACTAGATTAGAAGCTGTACTTTTATTGCGTTTCCACAAGTTTAAGCTTTATGAAAAGAATAGTGCATTCCTTTTATGGTTATAAGAGAAGAAAAAGTGTTTATCAAACGGTCCATGGGTTTTGAAGAACCAAGAAAAGCAGATTGTCTCTACAAACCCTACCCTTTTTTCAATGGCTCTGTACGAATTAAAGGAAGTGTTAAAAGCTTGGTGTGATAGGCCACCTAATTTCTTTTTTTTTTTTCTTGGTTGAGAAAGGATTTGATAAAGTAAGGTGGACACACCATTGTTTGTATAGAAGGAAGATAGAGACATTGCGCTTTTTTTCAATGGCTCTATATGAACTAAAGCAAATGTTAAAATCTTGGTGTGAGAGGCCACTTAGTTACTTCTTTTTCTTGGTTGAGAAAGGAATTGATAAAGTAGGTGGACACGCCACTGTTTATATAGAAGGAAGATAGAGATATTGCCTTGTTTATATGGAAGGAAGATAGAGATATCGCCTTTTTTTCCTCAATGGATCTATATGAATCAAAGCAAGTGTTAAAATCTAGGTGTGAGAGGCCACCTAGTTTTTTTCCCCCCTTGATTGAGAAAAGATTTGATAAAGTAAGATGGACACATCACTGTATATATAGAAGGAAGATAGAGATATCGCCCTATTTATATAGACAGAAGATAAAGAAATCTTACTTGTTATGTGTTGATTATAATATAATTAGTTCAATTTGTGCAAGAGTTTTTTCAAAGTTTGAAATGAACGCGATGGGTGAACTAAACTTCTTCCTTGGACTCCAAGTAAAGTAAACAAAAGGCAGTAGAAATCTAGAGGAAATCGGTCAAAAAGTTAGGAATGAGGAATTTAAAGAGAGAAAAAAATCCAATGATTCATCCTAGATAAACTTGACAAAGATGAAAAAAAAAGGAAGTAGTTTCTAAACTTTGTAAAAGCATGACAGGATCTCTTTTATGTCAAGAAAATTGTCAAAAAATGTCCTAAACCTTTCGTACTTTTGCAAATTCAATTCTAAATATTTTAACTATGTCGATTCGGTCATAAACTTATCCACACTTTGCTAATTCAATCATATTGATAAAAAAAAAATCATTCACGTGGATTCTGGTCGTCATATGTGCCATTGTCGATGCTGATATGGACAAGTTATAATAATTTGTTTGATAATTTTGCAAAAAAAAATTAATCTTTTTTTTTATTTAAGGTTTCTAGGGTTCAAGATCGGTGATCTGGGCTGGACCATAGGCGAGGGCTATGAAGCCCTTGCCATTGAAGATCCCGACCAGATCCTAGGCGAGGGCTGCGAAGCCCTTATGATGGCAAGTACCCCTCGCCTAAAGTCTGGCTAGGCTTGTTGACCCTTGCCCAGGGCCGCCGGCCTTGAAGTTGAATTTCTTTTATAAAATTATTAAAATATTATTAAAATTTATCAACATCAATATTGATGGAGTCACGTTAGTGATTTCCAACCAATATGATTGAATTAACAAAAGGTGAAAAGATTTACGACTGAATCGGCAAACTTAAAATGTTTAGGGTTCCCCTTTTATGTCTCAATGCATCTAGACATGATATCTTGTTTGGTGTTTGCATGTGTGTAAGAATTCAATAAATTCTAAATAATCTCACCTCATTGGGATCAGGTGCATCAACAAATGTAGTTAAACTTTTCCTAAACTTAGCTTGTGGTAGCCTGAGCACTCAGAATTTCTCACCTTATATATTAGCTGGATTTCATAATGTCCATGAAAATTCAAAGTTTGATACTACACGCTTGCAGCAATTGGTGACGAAAACAAAGAGCAAGGGAAAGTAATAATCACAGACATTGTGATAAGTGAGAATGAGGACGATGCTCAAGAAGAAACTGCAACAAATCTCTTCTTCAATGTGTTGAGAAAATCTTCTTTCTGAATATTTTAGTTCTGATAAAACTATTTTATTTAGAAAGAATCTGTCTAATGCATGTGAATATTTCATCGCAAGATGAACACGTGAACAAAAGCTTATATTGTTCCAAACCTGACATCCAAAATCAAGGCTAGTCATCATATATTTGCTTCTGAGATATTGAAAATCTGTTATTCCGATAGAGGAAAATGTTGCCTTTGAGGACTTAATCTTGGGAAAACTTATATGATATGTTAGTAAGGCCTTTATTGGAGCTCAGAGTTACTATTCAAATTCAAAGAGTCTTTACTTCTAAAGACTGATTCCGAATAATGTTCAAATTTTGCAATTTCTTTCAAACAAATTATGAAAACCCATATTTGGCAGGTTTTCGATTTGACTACGTTATTTATGGAAGTCTATAATCTTTGATTGGCCGGATTATTTTCCAATCAGATCAGGAGAATATCTTTGATTGGATATTATCTTTGAGGTTTAAGTTTTGCTGAAGATTTGAATTAACTATACTTATGGAAACTAATGATTTAGTTGTATTAACTGCAACGGCTACTATATCTTCCCGGACATAGTATCCTTCAATCACGATTTATTGCATCTAATCAATGATTGAAGAGCAATCCTTTGAATATCTATACAACAGCTAGTTTAGGAGCAAATGAATATAAAAGAAAGATATATGATGACCAGTCGAGAGATCAGAACTTACAATTCGAAAGAGTTTGAATTGTTCGGATTCATATACTTGTTCTCGAGAGCTATAAGTCTTATCTTTGAGAGGTTGTGTAAAAGTGATTAAGAGTGATATCACTTGTAACCTTTCAACAATTCACTAGTGGAATCTATCCAATTAGTTTTCAGAGTGGGAGAGTGGACGTAAGCTTCCTAGAGTCGAACCACTACAAAATTTGCATGCGATTCTCTCTTAATCTAAATTCTTCTTACTGTGTTTAGATAATATGAACTTCAATTCATTGATCTTATTCTATGGGACCTTATATGTTCGGAAGCCCGCATAATTTGTAATGATCAACCTACTTGAGAAAATGAAAGGAAATTTTTATTTGACCAAAAAAAAATTCGCTGATCTTATTTAGATTGTGTTTTGAAATTGTTTGAATTCCGCATTCAATTTTGAAACAGCTTAGAATCACCTATTTACCTCTCATCTAGTTGATATTGCTAAATACATGACGCAGAGTAGCGCAAGGTAGCGATAGCTTGAATACTCTTTCAATAAATAAACTGTAATTGAATTGATAATGGTCTCCAAAATTACAAAGAGCGGACGTACTTTATATAGATAGGACTTCTAAGAGAAATAGAATTACAGAAGATAACGCTAAAAAGAATCAAATCTTATCTAATCAAAAGAGAATTCAAATCAAATATCGCATATATCTATATTGCTAAGTTTCCTAAAATAGAAAACGAATATTGAAATATTGCAAATCTAATAAAGATATTCAAAATGAAAAACAATATCCAGTAATGCGGAAGCTCGGTAAATCGCAATCGGCAAATCGTAATCGATAAGTCGATTGGAATTCAATAAGTCACCAAATCGAATTTACATGAAATTCGAACTGATTTCCGTGCACGTAGTTGTCCTACATCAGTCTGCCCTTCTTCAAAAGAACTCGTTCTCGAGTTATAAGATCGTGTCTGGATCCGCTTCCTCTTGTACTTCCAGTGCATCCACCTTTTCCTTTTCATCTTTCAACCTCTTTTGTGGAAGTGGTGGGCAGTGAATAGTACCTGGTAATCAAGGAAGCCAATATATCTATAACATTTGTGCAGTCCATTTGATAGGACCACTTCAGCGGCTCCGATGTTGGAGTATTCAGGCTGTTGGGCAATAGAGCCTAGATTTGGCTGCAGAGGAACAATCTCTTCTTGAATATATTGTTCATCCCATGGCGGAACTTGTTTTGCTTCATATTCAACACCAATCACTGGCTTCCCATGCAAAAAGTGCTGGATTAATGTATCACACTCCAAATAAGCGGATTCCATCTCCGACAAAAGCAAAGCTCGAACAATAGATAGTTCACGTTCTGAAAAATCTTGGATTCACACCCTTGCCAAAAGGCAAGCCCCGAAGTCGAACAAGTTGCAGCTTTCAAGTGTTCAAACAATGATATTTGCTTCCAGTTCTCCGACGGTGCTCCCAGAATCTGCTGCAATGCTCACATCCTCTTCCCCTTCAGCTGCAAAATCGCCCATCACCAGGCCATCTGCATCGAGATAAAAAATCGACGCCTCGTCATCCAACACGGTGGAATCGTAATCATCCATCTCGTATGTCGGCATCCGCGCCATTGTCTGGGAAACGTCGCTAAGGGCAACCTCGTGTTCTGGACTTGATTCCTTATGCTCGTGCCTTGCCTGCCCAATTGGAGCAAGTGAGTCACATTCATGGTCACCAGCTTCAGCGTCAACACCGTCTAACACATCCAGTTTTGCTTGAACAACTTTGCGGCCAATGTCTACATGGACCCACTCAACGGGATCGACTGGTTCGAGAGCGTCGGAGGTCTTGACGAGAGAATAGGAGAAAAAGGTTCACAAAGAATCTAGCGGGTGGTTTGAATTGAACGAGTTTTGTTCATAGTCAGGTGGAAGGAACCGAACCTTTAACATTCGTTTCATCCATCTCCACCTTCGAATAGGCGCTTTTCCTTGTCGACATCGAGATATTTGCGTCTGCTCTCACCAGGTTAAAGCGTCGCGCCTCAACTTTTTCGCCACGAGTTTTACTTGGTCTTCCTCATCGATCTCCATGGCTTCAAAGAACTCCTCAACTTTCCAGAGGCAATCTCGAAAGTATTTGATATACAAATTGCCATTGAAGGTAGAGAGATGAACATTCAATTGATATTAATCGGAATATTGTCGATAACCCACATATCGTCGACATCCACGAACATGCTCATCTTCGAATCCACCGTACCTGCAACCTCCACAAATAGGCACGTCCTGAAAATCTTCTTCTTGAAAATACTCGACATGGACTTGTCTCCTTTGCCGGTGATGTTGGTGATTTGCCCCACGATTCATAGCTTCTTTTGGATCACGAGCGACAGAAATTCGTTCGGCTGAAAAAACGTCAAGTGTGTGGTTTGGGTTTGCAGACAATCGTTGGGTAGCGGCAAGCAAGTCTTGCGCCGCCCGTCGGCGATCTTGCAGAGCTCGTCGAGTTTCTTCGGCAAACTGGGTAAAGGCCTTCCGTGTAATAGGCTCACCAAGATGGCCCTTAGCTACGGAAGTATATGGATTCACATTATGATACATCATCGCCAAGAGAAATATCGCTCTGATACCAAATGACGCAGAGTAACGATAACTGGAATACTCTTCCAACAAATAAACTGTAATTGAATTGATAATAGTATCGAAATTACAAAGAGCGGACGTACTTTATATAGATAGGACTTCTAAAGAAAATAGGATTACAGAAGATAACGCTAAAACGAATCAAATCTTATCTAATCAAAAGAGAATTCAAATCAAATATCGCATATATCTATATTGCTAAGCTTCCTAAAATAGAAAACAACTATTGAAATATTGTAAATCTAATCTAAAGATATTCAAAACGAATAACGATATCCGGTAATTCGGAAGCTCGGTAATTCGTAATCGGCAAGTCGTAATCGGTAAGTCGATTGGAATTCAGTAAGTCGCCAAATCGAATTTATGCAAAATTCAAATTGATTTCCGCGCGCGTAATTGTCCTACATCAATACAATACAATGTGTTGCTGATGGCGGTGGCCACGGGAAAAGAGTCACCCGAAAGAGAGTGGGAAAAGCTTTTCTTGGAGGCCGGCTTCGGACAACAAAAGGTGACTTCTATGTTTGGTTTGATGTCTCTAATTCAAGTTTTGCCCTAGGCAGTGCTTGTTTGTTTGATACGAGGGACGCAGATCG
Source organism: Rhodomyrtus tomentosa (assembly GCA_028455895.1). NCBI lineage: Eukaryota > Viridiplantae > Streptophyta > Magnoliopsida > Myrtales > Myrtaceae > Rhodomyrtus > Rhodomyrtus tomentosa. The sequence continues at coordinate 1,945,184 of JAPCWY010000006.1, forward strand.
CTTGTCCCTTATCTTTAACCTATGTGCTGTCCGTATCTCCTGAAATCACAGCATGGAAAATCGTTTGTAAATGCAAAAGGTTGTATTTTTTTTTCCTAGTTAGACGTCAGAGTAATAATTCAACAAGCTAGGATCAAATTGGACCTTAAAGGTGAAAAGGGATCGCCTAAACGTATAATCATGACTGCCCACCGTCATAAAAATTGAACATACAAATTTTTGGGTAGGGTTAGGTTTTCTCGCTAAATGCTTTTACCCGAGTCCATCCAAAATGTCTGAAAACATTGTGGCATAGGTCGACTTGATTAATTATTTCAAACGGTATAAGCAATTAGTTTTAGGAAAATATTTTTCAAATCATTCATTATTCATCAAAGAAATGAAACAATCAGAATACTGGCTAGAGAAGGAAAAACAAATATTGTTCATTACAGCAACCATTAAAACAATAAAAGTAAATGCATCTAAGAAATCCTAAGAAAATTAGAATTCCCAATTGCAAAACGAGCAGCAGAACATTGGAACTTGCTTAAAGAAAGTAAGTTTGGGCTCCAATCTATCTAGGCTTTATTTCAGTACTTCGGTGGGCTAGAAGGGCCCTGGATCTCTCGGCCCAGCCATGGGGTTTGTGATATTTTCCATAGATGCAGTGCTAATTGTCTTGTCTTTTTTTTTTTTAGGGGTGTCTTGTTATTATAATGCCATGATTTTAACTATGCTATTCTATACCAATGAGATATTACCATCATACTATAAAGGCCCGAAATAGAAATTACTTCTAAGGGATTATAGATAGAGATGCAACGGATTTCAGAATAATCTCTTAGGTGACCATTGCACTTAGGGGTGCGCATGGCTCCATGGTAGAATCTCGTATTAGACCGGGGGAGAATTCGTTCGGTTTTAGGTTCCACGATTTGTAAGGTAGGTTTCAAGTTTTAAAAATTGAAGAGCATATTTCGATGGGTAACTTCCAGGTTTTAGGTAGTGGAGCATGTAATATATAGCAAGTTTTTGTGTTTTGTCATGCGTATGTTTTCAAGCGATCCTGTAGTATTCTATGACATCCGATGATGAGTGTGTCTGGAACCATTAATATGAGTTTTTATTTCGGTCGATTTTTATGATTGAGATTTTTATTTTATTAATGTTTCATGATTATTATTTTTGTTGTTCCACATCGGTTGTGAAAGGGGCTGGTGGTTAGTTTATAAGTATGAGGGAAAGTCTCAACTTTTGAGCTAACTTTTGGGTTGAGAGATACCCAAGACCACCCAACACTGGAATCAGAGCTAGAGTTGAGATTATAATATTAGATGGAGAATACGAGTGGCACTATGTTTAAGTTAAATGCCTCGAATTACTCTATATAGAATCCTTAGATGGAAGATGCGTTATATTGCAAAGATTTGTTTGATCCAGTCGAACGTAATGAAGCTAAAGGAGACACGAAATATAAAGAGTGTGAGCGAATGAATCGAAAGACGATTGGGTTTATTCGACAATGGATTGATGGCAGTGTTTTTCATCATGTTGCTCAAGAAACGAAGGTGGATACTTTGTGAAAAAATTGCAAGATCTCTATAAGAGGAGAACTCCACAAAATAAAGCTCTTCTAGTGAAAAGACTTGTAAACTTGAGATACAAGGAAGGGAGTAGCATGACGGAGCACTTGAGTGAGTTTCAAGATGTTGTAAGTTAATTGACAAATCTTGAGATTAACCTCGGTGATGAATTGCAATCTTGTTTCTTGTTTGATACTCTTCCCGATAGTTGGGACACTTTGCTTGCTGCGTTAAATAATTCTGCTCCTTATGATGTGCTTTCCATGAGCATGGTTAAAGAAAGCTTGTTTAATGAAGAAACAATGAGAAAATGCTTGAATTATACTTCTAAATTGGAGGCACTTGTCGTACAACACAGAGGAAGAAGTTAGTCAAGGAAGTTTCAAAGTAATGACAGGGGCAAGTCAAGAATAAGATCAACGTCAAGGCCGAGGAGAAGTGTGAAGTGTTACAATTGTTGCAAGATGGGACATTATGTCAATGAGTGTTGGGGGCTGAAGAGAGATAAATTTCATGATAGAAATTGAGATAAAAAGAAAGAAGAAAATCAACCTACAACAACAGTTGCAGCCGACGATGATATTGTGTTCATTTGTGATGATAGTTATGTAAATCTCACATGTCAAGATTCTAGCTAGGTTGTCGATTCTACAGCTTCTTATCATGTCACTTCACGACGTGACTTCTTTACATCTTATCGCAGCGGTGATTTCGATTGTGTTAGGATGGGAAACAGTGGTGTCTCCAAGGTTATCGGCATGAGAGATGTTTATCTTGAGATTGATATGATATGCACTTTGCTTCTGAAAAATGTGAGACATGTTCTAGATATTCAACTTCACTTAATCTCTACAGGTGCCTTAGACGACGATGGTTATTGTAATTCCTTCTATGATGGCAAATGGAAATTGACTAAAGGCTCTATGGTGGTGGCAAAAGGCAAGAAGACATGTAGTCTCTATACCATGCAAGCAAATTTGATGCAACAAGAGGTAAATGCAGTGGAAGACTCCTCAGTTGACTTCTGGCATATGAGACTTGGTCATCTTAGCGAGAAATGGCTTGAAACTCTTGCTGGGAGAAATCTTATACTATTGAAGGAGAAAAATCTGACGGAGTGTATTCATTGCTTCACGGGTAAACAACATCAATTCTCATTTCATAATTCGTCTCCACATACAAAACTTGATATGCTTGATTTAGTTCACATGGATGTCTATTACATGGATGCTAGAACACTTGGTGGTGCATTGTATTTTATGACATTTATTGATGACTGCTCTAGAAAAGTGTGGACTTTTGCTTTGAAATCAAAAGATCAGGTACTTGCGGCTTTCAAACAATTTCATATTAGTGTTGAAAGGGAAATAGAGAAAAATCGGAAATGTGTTCAAGTTGATAACGGTGGTGAATATAAGGATCGTTTGAGCATTACTGTAGAGACTATGGTATCATGCTTGAGAATACTATTTCGAAAACACCACAGCATAATGGAGTAGTAGAGAGAATGAACTGAACGATTAATGATCGGATTCGGTGTATGCTATCTCATGCAAAATTGCCTAAGCCATTCTGGAGTGAAGTGATGAGAACGACAGTTGACCTGATAAATCTTTCTCCATCAGTTCCTCTTAAAGGGGATGTTCCACAAAGAGTATGGAGTGGGAATGATGTCTCCTACAGTTATCTGAAAGGTGTTTGGTTGTCGTGCATTTGTGCATGTTCCAAGAGATGAAAGATCTAAGCTTGATAATAGGTATAAACAGTGTATCTTCTTGGGTTAATGACATGAAGAGTTTGGCTACAGATTATGGGATCCAACTACAAAGAAAGTCATTAGAAGTCGAGATGTGGTGTTCTTTGAGCATCAAACCATTGAAGACATAGACAAGCTAGATAAGCCAAAGAATGCAGCTCAACATACTGTTAGTTTCAGTCCAAATCCCCCTACCGTATTCGACGAAAATCACGGGGGAGAAGTGCAAGGAAATCATGAAGAAGGTGAATCTTCACAGAATGTTGATTTTTCAGTTGAGATAGGTGAAGTAGTTTAACCAGAACAATCATATGAGCAAGAGCAAGCAGTTGAGCTAGTTGAGCCAGAACAAGTAGTCCAACATGAAGTTAGAAGATCAAAAAGAAAGCATAGACCTTCACAAAGATATCAGCCACATGAATATGTGTTACTTACTGATGCAAGAGAGCATGAAACTTATGAAGATGCTATATCATTTGATCAAAAGAATAAGTGGCACGAAGTTATGCAAGATGAGCTCAAAACTTTGCATGAGAAACATACATTTGAGTTGGTGAAGTTACCTAATAGTAAGAGGACTCTTACAAATAAGTGAGTGTATAAGTTAAAGATGGAAGAAAGCAATTTGAAGCCACGATACAAGACCAAACTTGTTGTGAAAAGCTTTCGTCAAAAGAAGGGAATTGATTTTGAATAGATTTTTTCACCGGTTGTAAAAATGTCTTCTATTAGAGTTGTTCTTGGGTTAGCAGCCAGTTTGGATTTGAAAATTGAACAGCTTGATGTAAAAATAGCTTTTCTTCATGGAGACTTAAAAGAAGAAATATACACGGAGCAACCAGAGGGTTTTAAAGAGACAATGAGCATCTTGTATGTAGGCTGAGAAAAAGCTTGTATGGTCTCAAGCAAGCGTTAAGACAATGGTGCTTGAAGTTTGATTCATTCATGGAAGCTCATGGATATGGTAAGACCATCTCTGATTCTTGTGTCTTTATGAAAAGATTCTCAGATTATGATTTTATTATCTCCCAGCTCTATGTGGATGACATGTTGATAGTTGGGCATGATGTTAACAAAATCAAGAGCTTGAAAATGAGTTGAGTAAGACTTTTGCAATGAAGTATCTAGGGCCAGTTAAGCAAATCCTTAGCACGAGAATTACTCGTGATAGGAAAAATAGAAAACTATGGCTATCTCAGGAGAAGTACATTGAAAGGTCCTTGAAAGATTCAACATGAGTGCATGTAAACCGGTGAGTACTCCACTTGCTAGTCACTTCAAGTTGAGTAGTAACGAGTATCCTACGAGTGAGAAAGAGAAAAAAGATATGATGAAAGCTCCTTATACATTCGACATGGGTAGTTTGATGTATGCCATGGTTTGTACAAGACCATATATTGTTCATGCAATTGGTGTTGTGAGTAGGTTTCTCTCAAATCTAGGCAAAGAGCATTGAAATGCTGTGAAATGGATTTTTCGGTATCTTAGAGGCACCTCCAGATTCTTCTTGTGTTACGGAAGTGGAAAGTCTGACTTAAGTGGCTATTCAGATTCTGATTATGCTGGTGACAGTGATTCTCGAAAGTCTATTTCGGGTTATATGATGACTTTTGCAGGGGGAGCAGTTTCGTGGAAATCAAGATTACAAAAATGTATTGTTTTGTCTAAAACTGAAGCGGAGTATATAGCTATCACCGAAGGAGGCAAGGAACTCTTGTGGATGCATAATTCTTACAAGAATTGGGTTTGAAGCAAGAAAAGTTCATTCTATTTTGCGATAGTATGAATCTTAGTAAGAATCTAGTGTTGCATTCAAGATTGAAGCATTTTGATGTGAAGTATCATTGGGTTCGAGAGAAGTTAGAAGAGAAGTCATTTCTTCTTGAGAAGGTTCGTACCGATGACAACGGATCTGACATGATAACTAAAGCCTTGTCCATGGTGAAACTTGACTCTTGTAGAAGCAAAGCAGACATGATGGAACTTCCCACATGAGAAGTAGGGGGAGATTTTTTAGCTGGTACGCCTCTTTTGTGGGGCCCAACATTTTTATTTTATTTGTTAAAAGATAGAAAAAGACAAAAGAAAAAGAAAACAAAAAGTGGTTGCCTTTTTTTAATGTTTTGTGTGTGTGTGTTTCGGGGGACATAGATAAGAGACCGAAAAAAAAAGATAGAGAGAAAGGCGACTGAGAGAAAAGAAAACAAGGGATGCTCTCGGTGATTGCAGAGCAAAACAAAAAAGGGCAACGGTTTCCAGTGTGATTTCGACGGCCAAACGTTACCGGAATCAACTTAAATTTTAGTATGTTGTTCGTGAGACTGAGATCTACAAATTGATATATTTCGTTCGTTGAGATTTGTCTCCGACTCTCCTATTGCGGTTACAGTTTTCTTGTCCCCTTTTGTATTATTTCACCTTTGTAGTGAGGAAATCTATTGAAATATTGATGTTGAGCTTCTAGTGTGTGACTGGAGAAAAACACTTTGTATATTCTGTTATTCTTGGTGATTAGTGAAATTTTTGGATCGTCCGTGGTTTTTCTCCATTCGGGTTTTCCACGTAAATCTTGGTGTTCTATTTCTTTATCATTCTGCTATTATATCTGCTTATTGTGAGGTTATTTTCTGCTGGATATAGTTATTGGTTGAACCTAGATTGGCTTGCTTTGTGCCGAAGTGCTGCCTGTTTTTCCCAACAAAGTGGTATCAGAGTCCAGATTACCCACAAGTCTGAACCCAACAGTCACTCGGTAGAGATACGGGTTGTTGATTCCTCCGACCCATGGTTCAATGTATGAGGGGGGAGATTTTTGGGGTTATCCCACATCGGTTGTGGAAGGGGCTGGTGGTCGATTTATAAGTATAAGGGAAAGCCTTAACCTTTGAACTAACTTTTGGGTTGAGAGTGGCCCAAGACCACCAAACAATTATTCACGTGTCTAAATATGAGTTGCGATCAGTAAATTGTAGCAGCAAGTTGTGGTCGTTAAAAGTGATGATTTACTACAATATTTTCAATTAAAAGTTCAAGTAAAACTTGGATAGATTCCGAAACCGACTCCAAAACCTGTGACATGGTAGGTTCTAGGATGAATGTGTTCCAATGAGTAGATTTCAAGTTTCAGATTAAACTTGTACAGAATCTGAAGCCATTCACCCCTAATTGCATCCGACGTATTCTAGAGCATTTACTTTTCCTTTCTTCTTGTCGGGAGTAAATCTTAACACCTTTTTGCCCGAAAAAGAAAAATCCTTAACATCTTCCAAAATTGATGTTTCTGGACAAGAACGAAATCAACATCAGAAACCAAAGTCACATGTGAATTCGAACAAGTGTGAAAGTCACATCCGTGCCAAACAAGCTGGAGTACGAAACTTCTCATAAATGTCAAGAACACCATTGTGAGTTTCAGACATTGATAGTGACGCAAAGTTCTTTGAGCTTGCCCAGTACGTTATTGTGGAATGGGACGTTCTTGTCCTAATTGAGTAATCCATGGCGAAGGAAGAAAAAGGGAATTGAACAGAAGGCGAGAATTGAACCGAATCTACTTTTCTTGATTCTTATCTCTTTTCTTATGGTTTGGTCGCTTTTTCTTCTGGCAGACGCAACAAGGGTTCCTCTTGCTAGACTTACATATGTTCTCCTCAATTGGGTTACTACTATCATAATTCCCATGACACATCCACCCAAAACTAATTTTCATCTCATTTAAAATACTAAATTGATACCTCAAAAGCAAGTGCACCTTGCACATCTGATGCCGAACTGCTGGTGGTGGATAGATTTAGGTCAGCGATATCAGTTTGAGAATTTTCGTGATACAAAAATTAAGTTGCGTAATTATGTTATAGATCAATAGTTTGAGATTTTTGTAAGGGGAAAAATGGGTTAGAATAAATGTGTACTAACAAGCCCAGTTTGAAATTTTTTTAATGATATTATTCTTTAATTAATTTGATGTAGTTGGAATTCCCCCTTAGCAAAAGGGAAAGGAGAATGAATCTAACTTGAAATTCCATTTTTCCACCAGCGGATTATGTTTTGATAACTATGGTCATTTGCAAACGATTGCAACTGAGTGGATCTCCAATCAAAGCTAGGATGACTAATAAAATGGGCTCCAACACTTCTAGGGTGGCTCTATTTTCATCCATTATATGACCAAATCAACCTAATTTCCACCAAAAAGACAAAACCGTCCTCAATAATTCAATGACAATTTAAAGTGATGCCCCATATTTTATTTATTTTCCTTCTTTTATTAGTTATTTTATTTCTATATAGGATCTAGTTACCATGGTCAATAACTTTACATGTTTTGTTATTGTTTGGATTGGATATCACTATATTAAGGCACTATGTTTTCATTTTCATTGTTTGATTTTACTTCCTTAGAAATTCGTTTTCTTGAAAAGAAAAAAAAATTCCGTGAAACGTAATTCTTTTGTATGCTTGTGAGCAAGTTTATGGATTAATCGGTAGGTAGAATTCAAACATAGACGCTTTTTTAACGAAATGACTTGTTTATAAACTGTCACTTGCGTTGTACATATCACTAACAAACCCTTTTTTATTTGTTTTCTTTAGATATAAAAACATACGATGGGATGATTGGATGAAATATATATATATATAAGAAAACCTCCTTAAAGATTTTCCAAAATAAAATCACAAGTTCATTCTCCAACGAGAAAAAAAAAACTCTTTAAAGATTTGACGAAGATATTAATTAAATCAAAACATTGCATAAAATAAGATTTTTTTTTAACAATCTAGTTGAATCTCATGAATTTGGATGGATGAAAGTTAATATCTTCCATGAAGTTTTTATGAAAAATAGTAATTCTAAAATATCAAGTTAAGAAATGTCTTGATTGAATTGAAAAAGTTGTCTATGTTAAATTTTTTCTACATTCTATAGACAATCAATCCATAAATTGCTCGACTATGTAGAAAAGTGTAACATTCCGAATTTCCGCCCCCTCGAGACTTGAGATATGAAATGAAATCTCAAAATTAGAAAATGAAAAATAAAGATTCCAACGTTATAATTGGATTCGATGTCGCCTCATCGAAAGAGATTAGAATCAGAAAAAAAACGACATTCCGGACGTTGAGGGTAAAATTACCATTTTGCCTCTCAAGCCTTAACCTTGCCTTAATAAATGGAATGAGGGCATTTTCGTCATTGACCACACCCTATAGGCTGCCGAAAATCAAGAAAAATGACAGCCCTTGAATGAGTCTTAATTAACATATGGACAAGTGTCAATGGATGGTGGATGCGCATTTAGTGAGCAACTTTTAACCTACCATTACAACTTGTTAACCAAGAGGGATTAAAGACCAAACTCTCTCTCTCTTCCTCTCATTTTTTGGTTGGCACTTTCTCTCTCTTTCCTCTCTTCCTTTTCGTTTTCTTCATCTTGGCCGAGAAGACCCATCGCCAGCTTGCTGCCCTGTCCTGACTGCTTTACTATTCCGGTCATATCTTTGTCGTCCTATATCGGATTGAGGTAAAACTACTTCCATCTGAAAGCTTATTATCTTGTGATTCTAGGGATATATTATAAGATCCAATTGGCCTAGCCGTTTTTCCCGTAAGTCTGTTTGAGTAGGCAAAGGTTATACGAGGTCAGATTTTGGCTGATTTTGGGAAAAAAACCTGTTCCGGGGTCTTCCGGACTTCAAACAGCTTCAAATTTTCGGTGAGGACTTCTAAACTCATATAAATTGTGTTTACTGAGTTGAAATTTAGAGTTTGGTTGAGTTTAGAGGTGTAACCATGGCCATCTTGTGGTGACTTTCCAAAGTAGTTTCTGACCGCTGGTGGACATAGGAGAAACGGGGCTGTTCGCTGCTCTTTTCGGCGTCGGCTCACTCCAAAACTCTCGATGAGACCCTTATAGACGTAATACAATATGTTAGCAAGTTGATTTTATGGTAAATCAAGGTTTAGAGTTGAATCATGGACTGATTAAGGAGGTAGAGGGCAGAACCGAATTCTGCCCTATTTCGGTTTGGAAGAACCGAACCCTTTGAGGGCTGTGGGAGGTGTCGCCATGCTTTAAATTCATCATTAAGACATACAAGAATGTTAATTGAGATGTTAATGAGGTGTGTGCTATGTTAATTGGTGATTGAAATAGAAAAATTGATCGTTTGACGAACTTTGGACTAGGTCGCACGGCTGTCCTATTTTGGGATCAAGGGAATCGAATCTTTGGAGGAGTCTTGGAGGGAATTTTACGGATTAAATTGAAAAGTAAGTGACTCCTAAACCTTTGCTAGGAATTTAGGCCTCTACCGGATGCGTTTGGATGATATATTGATGAATTTGAGAGTCTATTGCATTGATTGTTCATGATCGACTGAGATAATTGAGGTGCGAGTCGTGTGTACTCCTGATGATGAGAAATTATAACTCTCATGGCTAAATTATTTTTGTGTACATTCGATTGACATGAATGTTGGTATGGCTATGTGATATTTGGCCTTGAATTGCGACTTTTTGAGAAATATGAATGAGTTGGCAAGAGAACAAACCGTTAGATTGACTGTCTTGCTGTATATTTGATATCACCTTATTGGCGTTTGGCCTTGACTTCTCGCATGATAATGATCCATTTCTTGGCTAATAAAAATTGTACTCGATTATGAAGTTCCATAAGCGAGGAGTTTGATTTGTGAGCCTAAGGGCTTGTGGTACCCTGATGCGTTGAGACGTGGAGTTGTGATTATTAGTACCCAAATTCGTTGAGACGTGGGACGAGATTGATTATGTATCGACACAGGTCGGGAATGGAATTGAAAACCTGATGCGTTTAACGCGGGTTTGTCAAGTTAATGGTCTGAGGCATAATGACGCGGACTGAGCCTAAGGCGTATTGACGCGGGCATAGCTATTGAAAAGAGAATTGAAAACCTAATGCGTTTAACGCGGGTTTCTCAATTTGATGGTCTGAGGCATAATGACGCAGATCGAGAATAAGGCGTATTGACGCGGTCATAGCTATTGAAAAGAGAATTGATATCCTGATGCGTCAGAACGCGAAATAGTCTTGATACGTGTCAACACAAGTATCGAAATGGCCTTTGGAACCTGATACTTTAGAACGCGGGTTGTCAATCGAGATCTTGATTAGCCTGAGGCGTATTGATGCGGGCTTGGCCATTGGGATTAAATTTGTGATTAGCCTGATGCGTATTGACGCGGGCTCGATCATTGGGATTGAAAGTGGTGATGAAATTGAGAATACACCTTTGATGATGATCTTAAGGTTACGCTGGTATGAAGTTTAGTTGTGATAATATGATTATCCTTGAATCGTGATTGCGTTATGCCAGACATATCGAGGTGTCTTGATGCTTCATTGTCATATGTTGTTTTATCAATGAATCCCTGTCTATTATTTTATTGCATAATCTTGGAGGACTAATGGCCTGGTCTAGATTTAGGTTGGACTTGCTGAGATTTATATCTCACTCCGTCGTGGGATTAACTTTTTCAGGTCCCCTAGGCGATGGAAATCTGAGCTTACCAGTGATCGGTATTTGAAGAAGTAATTATATGAAATGGATTTTTACTTTTGTGACTTTAGAGATTTCAAGTTACCTCGAAGTTAGAGTTATATCCTCTGAACCTGTAGTCAGTATTTATAACAAGATGTACCCTATGTCCTGAGTCATCTTAAGTCTGAATTGTATAGAGAAGTTTCATCGCTTCTCTATGTTTATATCATTTAAAAGTTATAAATTATTGACCGACGGATCTTAGGTACCACCGAGACAAGACGGTCGTGGTGGGATTTTGCGTGCCTGACAGATTTAGGGCGTGACAACCGCGTTTGTTTGGTATCAGAGCAATGTCAGCTCGATCCAATGTGATTAAGACTTGAAGTGATAAGGAACGATGACTTGAGAATAATTGGGTGTGAGACCTTGAGGGACAAGCATGGATTGCTGAATCTTGAGGACTATAGGCTTGAACTTGTGTAGTATTCTAAGGGTCCTAGTGTCGTTTTAAGGAATGATCTTGAGTAATTTTATGAATAAGGCTCACAAGGAAGTGAATAGAAATTGTGGAGTCATAAGCTTGAATTTGAGGTTGCTAGAAAATAACTTATGAATGAAGGGTCGATTGGGTTATATGATTGTGATTGTGGTTTGTCAAAAACCCAACTTGGGGAGTATGAGTTATAAAGAGACGACTGGTATTAGTGGATTCAGGCTTGAATTGCGCTGTATCTTGATGGTTTAGTTATCGACTGCTATTGACAGCCTTGGACTGTTATGAGATGAGATGCATATAGGGGGCAGATAAGGAATATTTGAATTAAAGACCAGTTGTGATCGAATGCATGTGGATTTGGCTTGAATAGTGACTAAACTTGGGATATATGGTTGAACATAGGCAATTAATCTATGAGATGTGATGGTCATTGATGGAATTAGAAATCTTCGATGGATAAAAATAGATGTGGAGATGATTATGGTATGATGAATAGCGAGGACAATCAGGACGCGCATATGTTTGTGGCATTAAAATGAAAGTCAAGGAAGGTGTGTGCATGAGATTTTCATTATTGGACTTAATAAACTGTCGCTTGGTATGGAACAAGTTGATGAGATACCTACGAACTATAATGAAACATAGTATGGGACGTGTGGAACGGGGCTTTCTCCATAGATGTATGACTTGGGACAACCTGCAATGACCAGGTCTGATGAGGACGGGGAGTGATTGCTGGGACAGAGAGGTCCGGACAAGGAGCGGCTCTTGACAGGCTTCTAAGATGGCAAGAGGCAGGAATGACCCAAGTCATAACTTGAAAGGGGAAGTCTAGGTATCATATTGAGTCCAATTGTGGTTAAGAGATGTATGGCACAAGATTGATCCTCGAAGAAGATGTTCAAAAGTGGCATGATATGTGAAATGATGCTTGTGATTCGCATAATTAAAAGCTTTGCGCTTAGCGGTGGACGCCATTTAAAAAGAAAAATTGATATTTATGATTGGCCTGTTGAGAATGAGAAAGCATGCCGTATTTGTGACAGAGTGGCAGATGCCTTAGACTTATAGCATGATCAATTGACTCATTGAATTGATGCCTTGAGTGCTTGTTTGATAGTTGTCAAGCTAAAGCTTGCTTAGTAGTTGACTGTTAATTAAGAAATTGCCTAGTTGAGGCTAGTTTGATATGCGGCTGCTGCTTAAGGATGATTTGGAACCCTTAGATAATTGGCAATTAGTTGAGAGTTGTATAGGGGCCACTGGATGGTTGTTTGATGGTGATAGATGATGACATGAGCAGTCTGAGACAACTAAACACGAGTAGATGACTTAAGTCTTTAATTACTAGAGGGAATTGTAGTGGTTCGAGTGCCATAAGAACCTATGAGGTTGAACGACAAGAGAATGGTCACTAGAGGAGCATTGGCTCGAGTATGTAAGATATGAGAAAATCCAAGAATTGAGATGGATCATAGAATTGAGTAAAGATGAGAGTCTAAAGTATTAGTACTATAAGAGAATATGGCTCAATTTGTTAATCGTGTGAGACCCAAGTGTGATAAGGGGCCGCGAGAACTTTAAACGGGAATGAGAAAAATGGATGGGTAGACAGACTCGAGAAAGAGCTGTCATTATACCCAAGTCGCTGAGACAATTGAAGCTAGTGCTGATGAGTTAAATGATAGAAGTCATGAGAGAGGTAACTCCGAGTTAATCCTTTCTAAATTGAATGCGTGGGAAGAACCACGAGAGTTTTGAAAAACTTGTGAAGCCACGTATAAGGTTGAGATTGACCAAGTTTTAAGAGGGATGAGATTTGAAGTTGTCTCCCTCTGAATTGGGGATCTTGATAAGGAAACCTTAGAGATTTTGGGTACACTAAGGAAAGAAAGTGACTTGGCAGATTGTAGCCTTAAGAGGTTGTTGATAATTGGTGAAAGGTCACCAAAGGAAGGATTTTCTCGAAGGCATGATATTTGCTTGGACTGCTTTTATTGAATTGTTTAATGGAAGTGCTTTCCCTGGATTGCTTGAGAACAAAGGTTGTTTCAATCCTTATACTTTTATAAGGATCAGAGGACGATCGACCAGTGTGAGACAAAATTCTCGAGGTCGTTTAAGCATATAGTAAAGGTGGTCAAGGACCCTTGAATAAGAAAAGAAAATCTCTGAGTGGATTGGAGTTTGAAAGCCTTATGGCTAGTTGTTCCTGATTTTGAGGAATGGTAATGCGACTTAGTAAAAGAAGAGAACTCCTACTCATGGATTACGAGCAAAGAGTTGTTCATTTTGGAACATGAAACGTACTTGCGAGAGATGGTTGCTACCTTGTCGCCAGTCTCGTAATGAGAGACTGACATGTCATTCCTTCCGTCGTTGGAAAAGTTGAGGAAAGAGATCTGTCAGTTGTCTAACATTGATGATTTTATGAGATTGATTGAGCATAAATCTAGACCACTAGAAGTGGTATTGTGTGCTATCGCTCCTAAAAGGTAGGGCGTCACTCTTAAAGGACGATTGGACCATGAGATGGTCGTTGATGAAAAGAAAATTGAATAGACTGGATAGTCCTGGCTGTTTGCAATTCTTGTGAATGATTGAGGAAGCGAAAAGATTGCTTAGAGAGTAATTACAGAGTAAATTGAGGTAATCTAATCGAGTATTCAATACGTGAATTGGTGGAAACCAAGGACGAACAAATATTGTCACTTGAGGTGACTGAATTATGGGAAGAAGAATGCCGAGTATGGTGGCATCTACGTTCTGGAGTAAAACATCGCCGTTGGCGCAGACTCCAAAATCGACATCCTATGGAATAGGAAGGACATGGTGGATTTGAAATGAGAGAATACCACTGAAGTGTATAGCTTCATTCACATGGTAAGAGACCCTAGTATGGAAGAAAGAGAAAATCTTAATTGTCTTGATATTAAAATGGAACGTCTAGATTGAGAAAGATGAGGCAGAGCTTGAATGATTGCTGTAAGGGAAGTTAAGTTCGAGAAACTGTCTTGTGGATGATGTTGAATTCTAAGATAATGTCGACGTTCAGTGGGACGGACAGAATTGAGATAAGGTCGCATTAGCTGGTTGTGAAACCAAGAGGTCAAGGCATTAATGTTTCTTGAGAAAAGAGTGAAAAAAATGAACAGAATGTTGTGTAGTTCAAGCGGAGACTCATGAGAGTAGAGGGCCAAGGTTTAAGCTCTCAAGTGAAAAGTATGAATAACAGCTTGAAGATTCGACACCTGGTAGAAAAAAACAGATAAAAGTCAGACTGAGTATCCAAGGAATAATGGGATTGATTGTTACCGTCTTTAGACATGATGAATATACTCATTCAAGAAGTCATGAAAAACACGAATAACTTTCGAGAGTATCCTACGGACTCTAAGAAGATGCTTGTTGTGTGCTGCTAATTGTGAAAGCACGAGTTGTGGGTCTGATGAGGTAAGATTCCTTAGTAGTGAAATTTCTGAGAAATGAAATTCCTGTGGAGCCCTTGAGGAATGGAATAAGTGATGAATCGACTAAGATTAATGTGATTTGCGGAAATTGAAAGTTTCCTGGAATTGGCAAATTGTTATGGATAGATCGGGGAAAGATTTCCCATAAAAGCAATTCCATGAATAAATGAATACGAAAAGAGTTTTCGAGGACTTAAGTCAAGTTGATGACTACGTCGATAATAGTGTTCCTATTTGGAATTAAAAAAGGGGTCGAGTGAATCATAATGACGTGATGCAGAAAGGAAATTTGAGGCGTAGCAAGGCAAACTGAAATGGGTTATGCAATACATCGTGATAGTAAAGCTATATGAGTTGGAACGTCTAATGCATGGTTGGAGTTGGCTTGCAAATGTTCTTGCGATGAAGTTAGAAAACACGACTAGCATGGAGAGGTTTCAAGTTTACACAAATCATAAGAATTTGAGGTATGTGGTCGCCTAGAAAAATTGAATGAGGAACAACGTGTGTAAATAATATTGCTTAAGGACTAAGGATGAAATATCCTATATCGCTTAGAAAAGGGTGATTTAAATACCGGATGCATATAAGTGAAAATTGAGCATCGTACATTTGGCGAATAAAGGATAAGCTTTGCTCAAGGAAATAAGAAATCCAACTCCTAAATTGAAATATTGTCAATTGACTAGTTTGATAACTACCTGAAGCTTCAAGCTTGAAGTCAGAAAGGAATTGAGATGCTGCGATGAATAGACCCTGACATTTAAGGGGTTATGAAAATGGATAGAATAAGGAGGAAATCCAGATTTTCGGATACCTCAGGAAAGAAACCTTAAAGTCGAGGGTAGAAACCTTAAAGTCCCATGGACGAGAGTACGAGTCCAATATTGAAAAGGAACTTAACGAAATGACCTCGTCAGAAATTCAAAGGGAGGATTATGGTGTCCCTTGGGATGACATAAAGGTGTGCCAGACTTGCATCAATATTATCGATGAAATGGACTGAAAGTTTGGTTAGTCGAATATGAAGTCAAATATTAAACGTGCCGACAAGAAAAAAGCATGTCCTTGAAAGGATTGATACGACGAATGGTATGGACATTAAAGAGAGCATTCTGACGAGGGTTTAGTAACAATGGTGATGGAAAAATGGAAAAGACGATGTGAACACCTGAGGATGAACTGCTGATAGATGTTAGGAATATCGAAAGAGAATAAAGAGAAGCAAATCAGATTGATGATTGAAAGAGACAAGTCCTAGGGAAAGATGGCTTTGGTCGGGAAGGACAAGTAAGATCGTCATGTCATGAAAGGAATTATCCGGAAGAATGAGGATGCAATGAGACGACGATACCCCAAAGGATCAGATGGTTAGAAAGTTGCAAATTTCGACGACGAAATTTCTTCAAGGGGGAAGAGTTGTGACATTCCGAGTTTCCGCCCCCTCGATGCTTGAGATATGAAATGAAATCTCAAAATTGGAAAATTGAAAATAAAGATTCCAACGTTATAATTGGATTGGACGTTGCCTCATTGAAGAATATTGAAATCAGAAAAAAAACGACGTTCCGGACGTCGAGGGTAAAATTACCATTTTGCCTGTCAAGCCTTAGCCTTGCCTTAATAAATGGAATGAGAACATTTTGGTAATTGACCACACCTTATAGGCTGCCGAAAATCAAGAAAAATGACAATCCTTGGATGAGCCTTAATTGACATATAGACAAGTGTCAATGGATGGTGGATGGGCATTTAGTGAGCAACTTTTAACGTACCATTCAAGCTTGTTGACCAAGAGGAATTAAAGACCAAACTCTCTCTCTCTTCCTCTCATTTTTGGTCGGCACTTTCTCTCTCTTTCCTCTCTTCCTTTTCGTTTTCTTCATCTTGGCCGAGAAGCCCCATCGCCAGCTCTTTGCCCTGTCCCGACTGCTTCACTATTCCGGCCATATCTTTGTCGTCCGATATCGAATTGAGGTAAAACTACTTTCATCTGAAATTTTATTGTCTTGTGGTTCTAAAGACATATTATAAGCTCCATTTGTCCCAACCGTTTGTCCCGTAGGTTTGTTTGAGTAGACAAAGGTCAGACGAGGTCAGATTCTGGCCGATTTTGGGGAAAGACCTGTTCCGAGGTCTTCCGGACTTCAAACGGCTTCAAATTTTTGGTGAGTACTTTTTAACTCATAGAACTTGTGTTGACTAAGTTGAAATTGTGAGTTTGGTTGAGTTTAGAGGTGTAACCATGGCCATTTTGTGGTGACTTTTCAAAGTAGTTTCTGACCGCCAGTAGACATAGGAGAAACGGGGTTGTTCGCGGCTCTTTCCGATGTCGGCTCACTCCAAAACTCTCGGTGAGACCCCTACAGACGTAATAGAACATGTTAGCAAATTGATTTTGTGGTAAATCAAGGTCTAGAGTTGAATTATGGACCTATTAAGAAGGTAGAGGGCAGAACCGAATTCTGTCCTGTTTCGGTTTGGATGAACCGAACCCTTTGAGTGCTGTAAGAGGTGTCGTCATGCTTTAAATTCACCGTTAAGACATACAAGAATGTTAATTGAGATGTTAATGAGGAGTGCTCTCCGTGAATTAGTTATTGGAATAGAAAAATTGATCGTTTGACGAACTTTGGACTAGATCGCACGGCTGTCCTGTTTTGGGATCAAGGGAATCGAATCTTTGGAGGAGTTTTAGGGGGAATTTTACAGATTAAATTGAAAAGTAAGTGACTCCTAAATCTTTACTAGGAATTTAGGACACTACTCGATGCGTTTGGATGATATATTGATGAATATGGGAGTCTATTGCATTGATTGTTCATGATCGACTGAGATAATTGAGGTGCGAGTCGTGTGTACTCCTGATGATGAGAAATTATAACTCTCATGGTTACATTGTTTTTGTGTATATTCGATTAACATGAATGCTGGTATGGCTATGTGATATTTGGCCTTGAATTGCGACTTTTTGAGAAATATGAATGAGTTGGCAAGAGCACAAACCGTTACATTGACTATCTTGCTGTGTATTTGATATCACCTTGTTGGCGTTTGGCCTTGACTTCTCGCATGATAATGATCTATTGCTTGGCTAATAAAAATTATACTCGATTATGAAGCTCCTTAAGAGGGGAATTTGATTTGTGAGTCTAAGGGCTTGTGGTACCCTGATGCGTTGAGACGCGGAGTTGTGATGGTTAGTACCCCAATTCGTTGAGACGCGGGGTTATGGTGGCTAATGTCTTGATGTGTTGAGACGCGGGACGAGATTAATTATGTATCGACACAGGTCGGGAATGGAATTGAAAACCCGATGCATTTAACGCGGGTTTGTTAAGTTGATGGTCTGAGGCGTAATGACGTGGACCGAGCCTGAGACGTATTGACGCGGGCATAGCTATTAAAAAGAGAATTGAAAACCTGATGCGTTTAACGCGGGTTTGTCAATTTGATGGTCTCAGACATAATGATGCAGATCGAGCCTGAGGCGTATTGACGCGGGCATAGCTATTGAAAATATAATTGATATCCTTATACGTCAGAACGCGGACTAGTCTTGATACGTGTCAACACAAGTATCGAAATGGCTTTTGAAACCTGATGCGTTAGAACACAGGTTGCCAATCGAGACCTTGATTAGCCTGAGGCGTATTGATGTGAGCTTGACCATTGGGATTAAATTTGTGATTAGCCTGATGCGTATTGACGCGGGCTCAGCCATTGGGATTGAAAGTGGTGATGAAATTGAGAATACAGCTTTGCTGATGATCTTAAGGTTGCGCTGGTATGAAGTTTAGTTGTGATAATATGATTGTCCTTGAATCGTGATTGCGTTATGCTAGACATATCGAGGTGTCTTGATGCTTCATTGTCGTGTGTTGTTTTATCAATGAATCTCTGTCTATTGTTTTATTGCATAATTTGGGAGGACTAATGATCTGGTCTATGTTTAGGGTGAATTTGCTAAGATTTATATCTCACTCCGTCGTGAGATTAACTTTTTCAGGTACTCTAGGCAATGGAAATCTAAGCTTGCCAGTGATCGGTATTTGAATAAGTAATTATATGAAATGGATTTATATGGAAATCTAAGCTTGCCAGTGATCGGTATTTGAAGAAGTAATTATATGAAATGGATTTATATGGAAATCTAAGCTTGCCAGTGATCGGTATTTGAAGAAGTAATTATATGAAATGGATTTATACTTTTGTGACTTTAGAGATTTCGTGTTACCTCGAAGTTAGAGTTGTACCCTCTGAACTTGTAGTCGGTATTTATAACAAGATGTACCTATGTCCTGAGTCATCTTAAGTCTGAATTATATAGAGAAGTTTCATAGCTTTCGTATGTTTGTATCATTTAAAAGTTATAAATTGTTAGCCAACAGATCCTAGGTACCACCGAGACAAGACGGCCGTGGTGAGATTTTGCGTGACTGACAGGTTCAGGGCGTGACAAAAAGTGAAGAGTTTCTTGGAGATTATTTCCATTGAACTAAAATCTCAAAATAGTTATGCCATTAATATATATTGAATATCCACAATAAGTAAAAACAAAACAAAACTAAATGCACCCCGAGGTCCTGCCGAGGATAGGAAATGCTTCGTTGACAGTTGGACAGTACTATCAACTATTTTTTACCATAGATCCACACATCATCATCTTGTATTTTGCATAAAACACTCATTAATTGAAAAATCGAGGGGTTAAAAATAATGATAGTACTATTATAATAGTAGCTCCCTTTATGTTACAATTAGATGCTAATTAGAATAGAGAAAAAAAAAGGAAAGTTAATATATTTGGGTACATCACTTAAATTGAAATTGAATGATCGATGGCAATTTAATATTTTTGGTGAAAATTAGATATTCATGTACGAGATGGAAATAGTGTTGTCCTAAAAATAAATAGACCCAAAGAAAAAAATAAAATATTAGCTTGATCAATGATACCCTGAAGTCCTGGGATCGCCCCATAAAATGTAAAAATGGAATGAGACATGTCGTATATGATTAAGTTCAGTTATTAAACTATATGAATTTGTATTCATAATTTACTTCATCTCAAAAGAAATTAATTGCAAAAAGGACTTGCTCCGCTTAGTATGATGTAACGATTAAGCTCAGTCAGTGCGCATATGAGGATATGACCACTCTAAACGGGCTGCTTCCCATATGCTAATGAGCCTATTTTTTTTAATCTTAACACTTTTTCGTACGATTTAGCGCTAATAAGAGTTTTCTTTTTGCCTGTATTATCTATCTAACTCTCATTTATCTGATTTTTGCTCTGTCTCTCTACGGAGCGGGGAAGTTGAATCCCGCACCTGTCATGCCAGCGTATCCATCTCCCAATTACTTTACCATCATGGCCCGCATGCAGTAGAACAACCACAATCCTGCTACGAATGTCTTTTCTGAAACCCCAGAAACATCAATTTTGGTGTTACGATTAGATTGTGATGTGGCAACCAGAAAAAAATGGACTGGAATGCTTATAGGGGGTTTCGCATGTTCCTATCCAGTCGAGTCGGAAGTCCAACATCGGATTACACATATTATTATAAAAAAAAATGGTTGGAAGTTTGAATAAGCAAACCGCCAAAGAGTAGAAGTCAATGATGCCATAAACAACTCCTTAAACAACGTCCAATTCCCTGATTTTTTCCCTAATAAATCATTTCTTTAGTCAACAATATTCTCTCAGCATCCACCTAATCATCATCCACTCTGTTTATCTCTTTCTCTCAGAGATTGTCAAGACGCTGAGCAAGATTTCACAGAGAAGCAAAGGGAATGGAGTTTGAGAAGAAAGACCTGGATGTGGTGCTGGTTCCGAGTGGCCTGCTCATCATGTTCGTCTACCATCTCTTCCTCCTCTACAGATACCTCCATCAGCCTCACACCACTGCCCTGGGGTTCGAGAACTACAACAAGCGCCTCTGGGTTCGAGCCGTCATGCAGGTCAAACCTCTCTCCCATCCAGTTCTTGTTTAAATCCACTGTACTTTCCTTGATCGAATTCAAGATCACCCGAGATCGCAGCCGAATTCGCACGCCCCCAGTTCCCCCGCACTTCTTGAGATATGCTTGTACGAAATTCACGAGAAGGGTCATTGTGAAAAGAGCCGAAACTCGATCAATTCGGGTGCTTGTGCTGTTTTTGTGCCATTTCTGATCGATAAAAGATCGGTGATCTTGCAGGGTGAGAGGAGGGACATTGGCTCCTGCGTCTCGGTGATCTCTTCCAACATAACTGCGGCGACCTTCCTGTCCTCCGTCTCGCTCACCCTCTGCTCCCTCATCGGCGCTTGGATCAGCAACACGGGCAACAACGTCTTCGCGAGCGACCTCATCTACGGGGACACCCGGCCTGCCACTCTTGCCGTCAAGTACGTCAGCCTCCTGGTCTGCTTCCTCCTCGCCTTCTCGTGCTTCGTCCAGTCGGCCCGGCACTTCGTCCACGCCAACTACCTGATCAGCACGCCGAGCCCGAGCGTCCCCATGAAGAGGGTTGAGGTCGCCCTCATCCGAGGCGGCGACTTCTGGTCCGTTGGGCTCAGGGCGCTGTACTTCGCTCTGAACTTGCTTCTCTGGTTCTTCGGGCCGATACCCATGTTTTTCTGCTCCATTTCCATGGCCCTGTTCTTGCACTACCTCGACTCGAACTCAACTCCGTTGATTGAGGAGTTTGACGGGAGGGAAGTGGTGAAGAAGGTGGAGCACAGACTGTCTGAGATGGCAATGGCCATTCACCGGCCTTCACATCAAAATTAGACCAGGCCTGATTTGTTTGTGAACATTTAGGAAGAAAAAAAAAATGCGCTGGAATCAGATTTTTCTTGAGGTAGATAGGCAACCTTTTGCTATAAAAACTGCATCAATTCATGGATTGCTCCGGCTATATCGGGAGCTACTCCACGCATTGCTTGACCTACTTTCCACAGGATATGATTGCGACTCGAAGGAGCATAGAAGCATCTATATTTAACAATCCCTACGCTTTTGTCCCTGCCGAAATTGCTCGTTATCCGCCTGAAATGAGAAGATTATCAAGTAAATTCCAACACAAATCAAAGTCACGTACGCATCGAATAAGCTCATCAATATGAACACGTTTCTCAACCTGAAGAACGCCATTAGGATCAGGCCTTGAAAGCTTATCGTCCTGGACAAGAAAGAGGGACCAAATTAATGGTCTGATCGATGCCTGAAGTCTTCAGCTTCCCCGATATATGATAGTTGGAATGAGATGTCTTTTGTCCTAATTGAAGAAAGTCCACGGCGGAGAAAAAAAGGACAAAAACTGAACAAAAAGTCAAGAACTGAACAAAAAGTCAAGAACTGGAACCTCGTAGGTGATTTTCTCCGTCTTTGGCTGCTGTCTGATCTTCTCCGTCCAATATTCCATCTCGTGGTCAAGCGACGAGTGTTTATTTTTCTAGACTTATAAATTGAGCCTTGCCATTTCGACTGGTTAGATAACTGTAGTCACCCCATATTTCACTAAAAATGCAAAATTTTCCTCAGTTGCAATTTAAAGTAATAGGCTAATAGCCCCAATTTATTTACTTTCCTTCTTTATATTCGGTTATTATTATTATATAGAATCTAGTTGTCATAATTAAACATTTTGTGTGTTTTATGTTCGTTCAATGTGGCTATCTCGTTTGTATTAAAAAAGCATCATTTTTTTCTTTTTATGTTTACATTTCATTGCCGTAAATTATTTTTTTCGAAAAGAATAATTTTCAAGAAATATAAATATTCCTTTTTACGTTCTCGAGCAAATTTATGAAATTGTCAAGTAGAATCTAGAGATTAACATAAATTTTGTAAAATAATCTTATCTTCAAATACTTTTACTTTTGTTGTACATATCACCATCAAATCCTTTCTTATCCTGATATTTTTTCGAACATGAATGATATTGGTTTTTGTCAATTGAAAATGATGAGATTTCACTGGCATTTAAAGCTTATTTTGTTGATGCTGTGATTTAGTTACATTTCATCTTTTCAAGTTTCACATTGAAAATATAACTATGATTCTTTTTTAGAAATTCTATGTTGTGGTTTATTTATTTATTAATTTCGTCATTCACCACATTATATCTATATATTTATAAAAGACAACCAATAAGAAAGAGTTTGATTGTAAAAATTTCTAGGCTCTAACAATAAACTAAAGACATAGTACCTTTAATATACATGTGATACCCATAAGAAAAAAAAAAAACTCTTGAAATCTTGATTGTGGCAACTAGATTCTACATTGAAATAGAAAAATAAGGAAAATAAATTAGTTTGAGCCACCGTTTTAAATTGTAATTGAATGATTGATGATGATTTTGTATTTTCGGTGAGAATTGGTTGAATTTAGTAATAAAAAGGATGAAAGTAGACATGGCCGGTTTGGTCGAACCGCCAATTCCTGTTCAGGAACCAACTGTTCCGGTTCCGCAAAAAGTTGAAATTGAAATTGGGTCTTGAAGGGGTCGATTTCAGTTTCGATTTGGAACTGGCGGTTTTGGGCAGGTTCCGATTCCAAAATTTGAAACTTATTTTTTAAAATAATAAATAATGAAATAAAATTAATAAATTATTTATTATAAATTGTAATCAAATTGTACATTGTAATAAAATTTGGGGAAAAAAAGAGAGGAGGGACAGACTTGAATGGAAAGCTGATTTAAAGAATTAAGACGGGATTGAGAGAATTGAGAATTTGTGAGAATTTGAGAGAATAGAGAGAATTTGAGAGGATTTGTGAGAAAAAATGAAAATAGGGGAGAGCTGGAGAGGTATTTAACTGTTTGGAACTGGCCCAGAACCGCTGGTTCCTGTTTTGGTTTGGAACTGTGAGCTCGGTCAATAGGCCGGTTCGGGGCTTACGATTCCAAATGGTCATGTCTAGATGAAAGCCCTTACAAATCCTAAGAAAGGTGGAATATCTATTGACAAAATGAGAAGCATATCATTGGAACTTGTTTGAAGGAAGTAGTTGGCCCTCCAATTCATATGGGCTTTATCCCAGCACATCTGTGGGCTAGTCAGGGCCCATCCATCGGATTATATGATATTTTCCAGAGGTACAGTGCTAATTATTATTATACTAAACGTTTATTCTCTGCTAATTCATACCAATGAAACATTACCGTCATGCTAAATACAGGCCTAAAGTAAAAGTCACTATTCTCAGCTTGTGGTTGTTAGCTAATAAAAAATTTCAGAATCATCTCTGCTGCGAATATTGCATGTGACACGTTCGTTTGCGTTTGCATTTGCCCTTGCTTTCTTTTTATGGGAGTGAATCTTATTAGCTTCGAAAGTTAATGTTTCCAACAACATAAATCAAAGTCATGTAAATTCAGATACAGTTCACAGTCACATCAGTACCAAATAAGCGCACGTAATATGAAAAGTGTCTCTATCTCAAGAACACCATTAAAATTCCAAAAATGATACAAATAATCTCCAAACTTCAGTACAATGCGCATTATAACATCTAGACTTTTTCAGCTTAGTCATTTAACTATTTCTAAGTATTAGTGCGGTCTTTTTGCTTGATCAAACTACCAAGAAAGTCAACACAAGTCCCCAAACCATTGTGAAAACTGCAAACTACACAAGCCCCTAAACCATTGTGAAAACTGCAAACTAGTCCCTAAGGACATGTGTAATATAGTCCCCTAACCATTAGTCTGTTCGATTTACTCCTTCGACGTTCCATAGTAAAGTCAAGCCATTCTTGGTACTATTCATAACTTCTCATAACTACACTATCTATCATATTTTAGACTTTAAAGTGGATAATTCAACAAGTAATTTGTTTGACCGATGATGTGGGAACTGGGAAGTCTTGAGCTTGCCCAATACGTTATAGTGGAATGAAGTAGTCTTGTCCTGTTTCAATTAAGTCAATGGCGGAAAAATATAAAAAAGAGAATTGAACAAAAGCCAGGAATTGGAAGTCTGATCTTTCTCCGTCTTCGGCTGCTACCTGATCTTTCTCCGTCTCATAGTCCAACTCGTGGTACCCACACTTGTAAATTTTCTACCAAATCGATTGTAAACCCTAGATGTACTAGTTTTCATTGACACCCGGTGAAGTAGGTCAATCGAGGTTGAGATCTCCGAATTTCAGACGGCAGTTAATTGTCCTAGAGATCATACAACATTTTGTGCGAAAAAGTGTTGATTTTCCTTTTCATCATCAATCTTATGGCCGTATTTGTGTTTGATCTAGTTCACACACGCCTCAATTACTAGGGATGATCGGCTCACAGCTTAGAATTGAAAACCAGCCTGTAACTCCCAGTTCCAACAGATTGGAATAGGTCCAAGTGGTCCAATTTTTTGTTTTGTACAAAAAAAATCAAATTTTCACAATAAAATTTTAAGATTAGATCATTCCACTACAAAAATATATGTTGGTCAAGTGGTTTTTTGTGATATTTTGTAAGAGAACTGCTAACTGTTTAATAAGCTCAAGCTATTTGATCATTATGAGGTTAATAATTAAATATTCTAACTCCTCCTCAAAAGTAGGCTGGACTTTGGCTTAAATATTAATCATGGAAATATGCAACCCGGGGAAAAATAGTGGTTCCGACATATTTCAATTCAAAATCTTCTGCTCTCATATCATATGGGAAAGTCTAATTCAAAAGTTTAAGTACTTAGATGAATAGAGACCATATGAATTTATAGAGTATATAGGACTATTGTCAAGCGATGTGAAGATCATATTTTGACACACCTTGTTAAGTGCAAACTAGATTAGGAGAGGCATGTGCGATTTTTTTTTATTATGGCATGTGAAATTTGACTGATGGAGTTGGTCGTACATACGCGAAGGGATTGCACTATCTCTTAAACCAAGTAAATAATCTAAGAGAATGACAGAATCAGTAAGGACTAGCCTCCATTTGTTTCACGAAAAAAAAATGAATTATTTGAAAATATTTTTCAAAACCCTTCATCATTTACAAAAATGAATAAGCAAAAACTATTTAAATTCTACGAATTTGTTTAGTTATAAATTGTTGTTGAATAAGAAAACATATCTCATTAGCTAATTATTTCAAGCAATCATTTCAAGGGATATATTTTCTAAATAATTCATCTTTTGCAAAACAAACAGAGCATACATCTTTCTTAATTGACTTGACATTATAGCTTAATCAAGAGTTTGTAATCGAACAATTACATATAATGAGGAAATATATGTATTAGGAAATACTAAAATATCAAATAATATCCTTAATTATTTATAATATCTCTAACATAATTCTCAAATAGAAATTCTCTAATAACCATAAATATATTTCAATACTCTCTATCAAGCTAGAGCATCAGGCTTGCATATGGTAGGTGCAACTTTCTTCCAAAGCATATGACCATGCATGACCTTACACTAAATAAAAGATGTGAACACATTGAACCAGATTTGACATGCATCGATCACAAAACTAACAGGTAACTTACCAAAAAAAAAAAAATCCTAAACCCATTGTAAGTCTTTGGCTTCTGTCTGGTCCTCTCTTACCATATTCCAAGTCATGATCTAGATGGATATATGAATTCACATTCATAATTTGCTTGATGACAAAAAAATTAATTGAAGAAAAGTCTTGCTCTGCTTAATTTGATAGAATAATTAAGCCGAGTCTGTCGCATAAAGGATATGACCCTCTAGATGGGCTGCTTTTGTATGCTTCTGAGCCTACTTTTCTTTGAAATTATCACCTTTCAGAAAGCTTAGTAATAAAAAAAAAACAGCTAAAGCATTTCATTATGGAGCAAAACATCTACACTCCTAGGGCTGTTACGATTGAATTATGGAATTTCTTGGCTTAGCAATCTTTGCATAACAGTGAGAATAAAAGTATATTGTGAGCCACTAATTCTTAAAAAGTAAGTCCGACAACAATTTTTCGTTAATTGTTATTTATTTTTTGTGGCCGAAAACATACCATTAGCATAAAGTCACCCAGGTAATGTTATATGATCGATTCTCTTGCATTATAAATCACCACAATTTAAGTCCAATCTGCGACCGGAACATGCGTACATGTAAAAAGCCGTTAGGATGTAAGTTCAACCTCTCCAATATTGTCGTTAACCATAAACACGTGGCATACCTACCGAAAATAAAAAATAATAATAATAAAAAGCGTTGCATATAACACTTTGCCAAACCCCTTCTCTCCAAGGCAAGCGACAAACTAGGACGTGCATCTTGGAAAGAATCTTGAATCTCGATGTTCATATGGAGTTTCCCACGTGCCTACCACAGCCAAAATTGAAAGTTCAACATGAATTTCACATAACAAAATCTCGAAGGAAAAAAAAATTCGTGATTTGCATAAGCAAGCCGCCTAGGAATAGAAGTCAATGGTGCCATGATCAACTATTTAAACGACCCCCAAATCTAAATTCCCAAGAAGTCACTTCCTTAATCTCTCTCTCTCTCTCTCTCTCTCTCTCTCTCTCTCTCTCTCTCTCTCTCTCTCTCTCTTTGTGTCAGGGAAGTCTGAGTCAACTAAGCAAGATTTGACAGAGAAGCAAGCGAAGAGAATGGGGCTTGAGAAGAAAGATCTGGATGTGCTGCTGGTTCCGAGTGGCTTGCTCATCATGTTCGTCTACCATCTCCAGCTCCTCTACAGATACCTCCATCAGCCCCACACCACTTGCATGGGGTTTGAGAACTTCAACAAGCGCTTCTGGGTTCGGGCCAACATGCAGGTCAAATCTCTCTCCTTCCAGTTTAATCTTAGTCCCACCGTAAGCTTTGTGCGAAATTCAAGAAAAGGGTCATTGCCAAAAGAGCCGAAGCTCGATCAGTTCCGTTGCTTGTGCTGTTTCGGTGCTGCTTCTGATCAGTCAAAGCTCAAATTATTAACACGATGTGATCTTTCTTGCAGGGTCAGGATAGGAACGTTGGTACGTGCCTCCAGGTGATCTCCTCCAACACGTCGGCGGCGACGTTTCTGGCCACGGTCTCGCTCACCCTCTGCTCCTTGATCGGCGCCTGGATCAGCAACACCAACAACAACTTCTTCGTGAGCGACCTCGTCTACGGAGACACCCGGCCCACCACCCTCTCCATCAAGTACATCAGCCTCCTCATCTGCTTCCTCCTCGCCTTCTCTTGCTTCATCCAGTCGGCCCGCCACTTCGTCCACGCCAATTACCTGATCAGCACGCCGAGCCCAAGCGTCCCTCCGAGGAGCGTCGAGGTGGCCGTCATCCGAGGCGCCGATTTCTGGTCCGTGGGGCTCAGGGCGCTGTACTTTGCCCTGAACTTGCTACTCTGGTTCTTCGGACCCATACCCATGTTTGCTTGCTCAATCTTCATGGTCCTGTTCTTGCACTACCTCGACTCCAACACGGCTCCATTGATTGAGCACGAGTTTGATGGAAGACAAGTGGTCAAGGAGGTGGAGCAGAGAGTCTCGGAGATAGCAATGGCCATTCACATGCCGTCACATCAGAATTGACCAGACCTGATTTGTTTGTGTCCACCTAGGAAGAAGGGAAAGAAAAAAAACAAACGGTTCGATTTTTACGTAGATAGGCAAATTTTAAATTGCATCAATTGTAAACAAATACAGGAAATAAGCGTGGAAAGGGACTTGATGGTTTATATTATCAGTTGTTATTTCGGCCCCTTGTGCCAAGAGTTTCCTGGTGGAATGACCTCAATATTGGTAGAATTACTGAAACCTCCCGATATACAAACGCGGTTGCTCCTGCGATCTCTATAGAAACTATTCATAGATTGATCACAAAATAACAGATCCCAGCCGTTAATCGACTTAATACGGTATACGACTTTGTAGGAATACTCCCATGAAATGCACGTATTTTCAGTAGGATACAACCAAAACTCGAAAGAGCGGGGAAGCATCCATATATTCAACCCGAGACTCTTTTCTTTTTGTCAAAATCGCTTATTACATCAACGTCCTCGTATCGATGTTGAGCTTGTGGGACCAAACGAGAGTAAAATGAACAAACGGGAAAATATCAAAGCTAACATCGCCTTTTATCAATGACCATATATATATATATATATATATATATATCTATATATATATATATATATATATATATATATATATATATACACGCGCGCGCGCGAGCTAGGAGCCATTTCGTACCTTCATATTTTCCCCATTTACGAAAATTTCTTCTTTCCAAAATTGACCATTATCAAATATCCATTTTTTTACGTTCACCCAAATACTCAAAAGCCATCACAAGCCAAGCAATCCAAACCCTAAAACAAGATGATAAAATCAATTTACATGGAGGGGCAATTTGGGTATTTCATTGTGGAGTTTTGCTTTGAGTTATATGAATGGTACTTCCAAAAATAAAGATATATACGTGGTTGTCGCGAATAAAGTGAGAGGTGCATTTTCTATATGTTTCCCACTGGTCAAATCTTAACCTTTCACCACCGTCGACCCCGATTGGGGTTGGAAGTGGGTAGGGGATGACGACCTTATTTAGTATAGTTTGTCATTTGGATTAAGCGCAATGACGATCCATATAATGACAATTAAAATTAGCCATACATGATGGAGAACTAACCCTTTTGTTTTTATTTCCTAAATTTGTTTAATTAGTTTTTGGGGAAGTCTAGTTAAGAAGCTTCTAGCATAGTTATATTATATAATATGGTATACTTACTCTCTACGTGGCGGCCTCATGCGAATTAAAACACATGAGCTAATCAGTCAAAGTCTCTACCCTTCTCCAAAGTTAGCAAGGTGTGTACGTTAACACTTCAAAAACGCTCCAGGAAGAGTGTTTCTAATCCAAAGATATTCCCGAAATACTTTCGGAACAAAAACGCGTTTGGTTCAAAAATATTACAAAAGTATTCCGTGAAACAGTTTTGCGTCATGGAATACTTTTGAAGAAATTTAAAAAAAAAAACTTGTTTATGAATTTTGAAACACTTTTAGAACGCTTTTGAAACCATCACCTGGCGCCGCCGACGTGGCCACCACCCACTAGCCATCGTAGCCGCCGGTCGCCCGCCGCCACCGGCGGAATATTTTTTTTAAAAAAATTTCCCAAATGCGTTTATGTTCTAAAAAAACGTAGCTGGGAATAAAAACACAAAAAAAATGTTTCTGTTCAAAACAATGCCCAGGAATAGAAACATTCTCATACGCAGCCGAAGTATCCCAATAGCCAGTCATTTGTATTAAAAGCTCTCTATCTAACTTTCCAAATTCAAAAAGTATTCTTTGGAGGTAGTGAACCCCCACACTTTTGGCCAAGTTAGGTGCTTGTGTATTAACGTCGAAGAAAGTGATGCCGGAGCATTGATTCATTTTGCAAATCCATCCTGGCTTTCTCCCACCTAATAAAACATTATCTTCTAACTTTTCTTGCAGTGCGGATGTTGGTTTAGCAATAGCTAGGACGCTTCACCGCCGACGGGATATTTATTTCGATCCACCGGCCAAATCTGAATAGCTACTGTACAAACCGTTTTCTCGCAAAAGGTTAAATTGTCAGAAACGTGCCAACTCTATATGCAGAACATACTATTTAGCAAATATAATTGCATTTTAGTGATTTCGTTTATTCGATAATTAGGAGGAATTTTATTATTATTATTTATTTACAAGATCAGATAGACAACACTAATTCATTCTGATAATTCCATTTGGGGGTCAGGTTTGTGGAGCAATTTGCAAGGTGGAATTCGGGCCAGACCAACCGGACCCATGAGCCAAGGAATTATTATTATTATTTTTTTCTTTCTAAATTCCAGTGTGATTTGCCTCTTCAACCCTTTTATACGAGCTCTGTAGGCCGAAAATAAGTATGTTGACATCGAATAACAATTTAACAGTTAAATGGTGAATATCATTTTTACTAAATTACAAGAACAATTAGTTCCATAGCATTCTTCTTTTTGACATGCTGGGTCTCGATGTTGACAACATAGAGTGGGTTTGGTTCAGCTTTCCCCCAAGGGCTTTAGGCCTTCAAAGCCTATTGGAGAAAATTTTTGAGATACTTAATCGATTTTACTCTCAATTGATTGATTTTTTAATTCTTTGGGAACTCATGATGTCAATTTCTTGATATATTATTTTGAGTGTAATTTAATTACCAATGAGTGTCCTCAATAGATTCAATTAAATAAAAAAGGGTTAAATGATAAGGATGTATTTGGTCGCTTCAATTTTAAGTCATAACAGGACAAGACATGATAAGATATTAGATTCATGAATTTTGCTGTTATTTATCCAGGTGAACCATGATAAAAGAATCAACATTTTCATATTCTATCATGTCAACTTTTTGTTAGAACTGCACATCAATGCACAAGCGAAAATGGCAAAAATCTCTCACGACTCATTGAACAATCTAAACATTTAACAGCAAAAGAACTCATTATAGCATTCTAAATCCACATAATCGACTATGACGAGAAATATAAAATGGCTACAGCAATATCGATAATGCTAGATCTAGAGGAAATGCATGATCATTCAATTTTTTGACTAAAAAAAGTACAGTATTTCGACTCTCTCGCGGTCGACGTGAATCAAAAAGCTACAAATGAGAAGAAGCTTTGATTCTTTTACTTCTTTCATTAAGCTTCGATGTAAATAATGAGTTTTGGAGGAGGAGGAGTTTTGACCATCTTCCTACTAAGAAAGAGTCGTGCAGTGTCAACATGAACCAGGGCTATAGAGGATCTTTATATTATGGACATGAAAAATTATATCTACCTAACTCACCTCGCATGTGAATTTTTCTATTGGGTCATATCTTTTTGGTATCTGGCATTATCATTTCTTGGATAATAATCAAACTCAACAGTTTATCCTGATTTTTATTTTGGCTACAAGATACGAACGACCTTCTTTTAAGGATATTTCGGAGGGCTGATTTTCTAGGTTTGACATTTGACGTTTAACTTATTAAGGAAATATATTTGGGAGTGCTTTTCCTTTATATTGAACTTTTGTCCTTTACCCCCTTGATTGAAGCATTTCTGCATGAAATAAAAAGCAACAACAAATATTAATTAAGTCAGCAATGGGACTTAACTGAGTGTCAATGAAACTTGTAAAATGAAATAGGAAAATTAAAAATTAAAGGTATCATGTGTCTCAAAAGTTTAAGGCCAGTAAATGGAGTTATGCATACTTTTCATTTGACAAATTAGTGTTGGCATCATTCTCGATTGGGACATTCACGTACTATTCGCATTCCCCGTCGAAACTTATCTATTCAGTCAACAAACTTGATGTGACATTGACGAACTAATCAACTCATATATATCCGCTGGATTCTTCAGTCTCCAACAGAAGTGGGTCAACATTTGAAACGTCTTATTGCATACGTTCTACTGATCCGAGGGCATCAGTCGCCTGGTCATTGTTGATGTTACATGCTTGGAGCGACGACGACTATGCGAAGGTGCTGAGAAAATACAAAGAGGCAATTGTCGACCACCACGGCCTGTCTAGCCTGGCCATTGATTTATAATCTTGTGCTTGGATATAGCAGATGGGACTATGACCCGTTAAATGGGTGGATGGAGACAGGTTTGAGTCAGGTCATAGACGGTCCAACTTAAATAGATTAATTTAACCTATTTATGACTCATTTGTTGCAATGCAAATCTAATGACTCGTACCAAACCCAATCTATATTCATAAAACACTTCCATATATAACCCACTATAGGAAAACTCGTACCTAAACTGAGGTGAGAATGCGAAATGAGTAAGGGAATGAGTAAGTGAGGGGGCGAGAGAATGAAGAGTGAGTTATATAGGTGGGTTAGTCTATATAAGTTTTAAACCAATCAATTTACGACCCATCTAATATGATGTTTAGACTATTTTATGACATATTTATTGAATATAGCTAGCTCATATAATAATTTGGCTCATCATATATGGGCTAAAAATGGATTTATGACATATTTTGATTGGTCTAGATGAAATTAGAGTAAGAAACGGTGGGTCCACATCCTTGTATGAGATGGTATCATGCACCGATACTAATTTAGTTAAGGCAAGGTAAGAAGAATACTTAAGCACTAATGAGTTTTACGGCCTAATACAAAATAATAATAATAATAATAATAATAATAATAATAATAATAATATCGGTCACAATTATATTCAAAACTTTTTTGTGTCTCATAAAAAATCTCAACTTTTACTTTTGTCCCAATTCTATTGGTCTAATAAAAAAAACCATCAACTTTAACATTTGTTCCAATTATATATGAATATTTTTTTCCTGTCGTTTGCAATGACAAAAGGTTGTATTTTCTTCCATTTGTAGTCGGACAAAAGAGTGATCATTCGGTAGGTCTAGATCAGATTGGCCCTCAAAGTCGAGCCCAAAATTGGACATCACTCACATGAAAGTTAACTAAAAATAGATTTGTAAGATGTCTATATTCGTATCTTGCTAAAGAGAATAACGGTTAGAGAAGAAAATAAGAGTGCAAATGATAAAAGTACATGCACCTTTCATATCCCGAGCAACATTAGAATGTCCAATAGCAAGATGAGCAGCAAAACATTGAAACTTGCTTAGAGAAAGCGAGGTTTGGGCTCTAATACATCTGGGTTTTCGGTGGGCTAGGCGGGCCTTGGAACTCTGAGCCAGTTCATGGTGTTCTATGATATTTTCCGTAGGTACAGTTCCAATTATTATTTTATTTAATATGCTCTATACTATGCTCGTATAAACCAATAAAATATTAGGGCTAGTGCCATGAAAAGTCTCAACTGGTATACCTACAATAAATTTACTCCAAACTAATTTTTTGACCCTCAAAAATCTCAAACCCATACACTTGTGACAAACTTACCACTCATTGGTCGACGCATTTACCATTTTGAGGTTTTTCGTAATATTAACTCAATTTAATATAAATAAATTGAGAATAAATTTATCATGAGTGCATCAGTTTGAGGTTTTCGATGGTCACAAAAATAATTTTAAGTAAATTTACTACAAATGTATCAATTTGAAGTTTTTTATGGTAAAAAAGTTAATTTAAGAAAAATTTATCACATGTATATCAATTTAGGGCTGTTCACGGTACTAACCCAAAAATATATTACCATCGTGCTAAATAGTAGTCCTGAAATGGAAGATGCAAAGGATTTCAGAATCATGCATCTCTGATGTGATTTATTGGATGTGACGTATGTTATTTCGCATTTACTCTTTCTTTCTCTTTGTGGGAGTCAATCTTAACAACTTTCGAAAGTTATTCGCGGATGACCTACTCTTTTACATTTACTCTTCCTTCCTTTTTGTGGTACGAATCATAACAACTTCGACAGAAAATATATTCGAAAAGGAATGAAATCTGACAACAAAAAATCAAAGTCACATCCGTACCCAATAAGATCGTGATATGAAACGTGCCTCAAATGTCAAGAACACCATTTAGAATTTTGGACCTTAAAGTGGATGATATAAAAGTTTATCGTCCCGGAAAATAAAGGAGAGGAAGGAAAACATAATGGGGGAATTGCATACTTTTGTCCTAATTGAACAAAGTCTGAAGGAGAAAATAAATACTAACAGAAGTCGGGAATTGGAAACTTACATGATAATCTCCGTCTTTGGCTGCTGTCTGATCTTCGCCTTCTCATATTACAACTCCTGTAATGTGGACATCAAAGAGTGACTAATTTTCGGATGTTATTGACAAGTGGGGAATTCACTCGATGAGAACAAAATCTGATCAAAAACAGAAATCATCGGATGAACGAATCAGTCAACAAGTAGAGAGAAATTGATACTTTGCCAGTAAAGTCATCAAAAGCAGACATTGCAAGATTTGTCGATAAGAGCCTTCAACAATCGACAAGGGTCGTCGACAGTGAGCTATCGCGAAATCATCAAATGAACAAATCTCTTGTTGTCTATTTTAGACAATTATACTTTGGTAAACACACAAGTTTACTTGAATCACTACGTCTCAAAACGACTCCATGAGTTTTGACTTCATTTGAAAACATTTAGTCCTTTGTCGAATTCGCTCCCATACTTATAGAAAATAGCACCTTAAGTTGACTAAGCCTCGCACAATCTTATTAGCCTTGCTCGTAAGATTTCGTATCCAACCTAAGGTTAGGTGTAATGAAGATTAATCGCTCAGGGAATACATAACGATTCTTGTCTAAAATTTGCAACAATGAGAAGACTGCTTCAGAATAGGACATGTAATGAAGATAAGATCGATTATTTTGTCGTATTTTGAATGCTATCCAGAGTAAGATGAATTAACCACATTTAAATCATGTCATTCTATTTCAATATTTAACAAAATAGATATATATGTTATATCTTTAGCTTGATCAATGACGGCCACAAGTCTTGAGCTTCCCCATATATTAAAAGGAAAATTCTTCCTTGATTGTATTGTCTGGGACGGTACAAACTCAACCGTAGACCCACATATAATCATCGCGTGTTTTGCATAAAATAATCATCAATTGAGAGATCATGTGTTTAGAAATAACTAACAGTACTGTCATACTAGCAGTTTTCATGCTAAAATGGGAAGAAAGATAGTGACTTATTTGGCTGAAACCCGTAATTGGAAGGTAAAATAAGAATATTCTTCGTCTTTGTATTCTGTCTGATCTTATCCCACCTCATTATCCCAGTCATGGTCAGCTGAATACATGAGTTCACATTCATTATTTACTTGATGACGAAAGAAATTAATTGAAGAAAAGTCTTGCTCTGTTTTAATTGGATATGATAAATTTGGATGAGTTTTGCGCACGTGAGGCTATGACCACGTGCTTTGTATGCTTCAGAGTCTACTTTTCTTTGCATAGTAACATGACCTTAATCCTAGGACCATCTTAAGTAAAATGTGATACTCTTATAAATTAATCATGCGCTATGAACTAGAATGGTGGTGTCGATGTCGATACACATAAATGGCATTTTTTACATAGGTATAGTGTCCTTGCTTCTAAACTCTGCCTTGCCTAACGTTGCCATAATAGGATTAAACTCTGGCTAAATCTGATTAGTAATTTTCGGCAATATATTCCCTATAGGCATCATAAATAGATATGATTCCGGTCCCCCCTCATCGGGTGGTGCTTGTCCAAGACTTATAGTTGCGTTACCTATAACTTCCTTATTTGTGGCGACTTTACATTAGATAGATTTTAGTTTTTTGGAGAGCATCTTCTGCTTATAATAGGACACTAACAAGACATTGACGTCTGGAAGCACGAGAAACATTAATTTTAATGTATATGATGTAGTTGCCGGAACAAGGACTAAAAGTTCCATATTGCAATTTTCTTAAGATGTATCGAATTGAGAATCATGATGTTTCGGGTCCAACCTATCACCATTAACATGCGTATATCCAGAGACCGTTATAGCGCATCTTCAAACAAGTTCGCCTCTTATATTATCCTTAATCACGACAAGGTTTTCACACAGCAAGCTGTAAGGCCACACTCCTCCAAGGCAAGCGACAAACTAAGATGTGCATCTTTGGAAAGAATATCGGACCGTGATTTCCGGAAAGAACATGTGCCTATCATAGTTGAATTGGAATATCGTGAGATAAAAAATAATGACAATACCGTCAAACTATCGAGTTAGCGGTTTTCTTTTACGTATAAAGAAAGAAAAACTTGCAATTTGCATAAGCAAACCGCCTAGCAATATAAGAGTCAATGGTGCCAAAACAACTATTTAAACAACCCCTAAACCTCTCGTTTGTTCCCCCATGAACTGAGGTTCTTTTCTCAACAATATTTTCTAAGCAAAACCCTAATTATTCACTGTCTCTCTCTCTTAGAGAAGTCGATTCACTGAGCAAGATTTCACAGAGAAGATAGAAGAGAATGGGGTTTGAGAAGAAGGATCTTGATCTGGTGCTGGTTCCGAGCGGCTTGCTCATCATGATCGTTTACCATCTTCAGCTCCTCTACAGATACCTCAATAAGCCTCACACCACTGTCATGGGGTTTGAGAACTTCAACAAGCGCTTCTGGGTTCAGGCCATCATGCAGGTCAAAACTCTCTACCTTCAATTTAATTTTAGTCCACGTTACTTTCCTTGATCCATTAATGATTGCCCCGAACATCGGACTATCGAAGTTCAAGGGTCATTTGCCAGAAGAGCTGATCGTTGACAAATTCGGGTGCTTGTGCTGTTTCTGTGCTGCTTCTGATCGATCAAATCTCTGAGTTGTTAACAGTGTTTGATCTTGCAGGGTGAGAAGAAGGACATTGGCACGTGCCTTCAGGTGATCTCCTCCAACATATCGGCGGCGACGTTCCTGGCCTCCGTCTCGCTCACCCTCTGCTCCTTGATCGGTGCCTGGATCAGCAACGCCAATAACATCTTCAAAAGCAACCTCGTCTACGGCGACACCCGGTCCACCACCCTCTCCATCAAGTACATCAGCCTCCTCAGCTGCTTCCTCCTCGCCTTCTCATGCTTTGTCCAGTCAGCCCGGCACTTCGTCCATGCCAATTACCTGATCAGCACGCCAAGCAGAAGCGTTGCTCCGAGCAGCATCGAGGTGGCCGTTATACGCGGCGGCGATTTCTGGTCCGTTGGGCTCAGAGCGCTGTACTTTGCTCTGAACTTGCTTCTCTGGTTCTTCGGACCAATACCCATGTTTGTTTGCTCCATCTTCATGGTCTTGTTCTTGACCTACCTTGACTCGAACACGATGCCATTGGTTGAGCTCGAGTTTGATGCGACGCAAGTGGTGAGGAAGGTGGAGCAGAGAGTGTCTGAGATGGCAACGGCCATTCACATGCCTTCACATCAGAACTGACCAGGCCTGACTTGTTTGTGTACATCTAGGAATAAAAAGACAACAATTTGGTTTCTCTTGACGTAGAGTTTATTTTTTCTTGACCTAGATAGGCAACTATACATTGTATTAATATTAGTAAAATGGAGAATGTATTATAAATTCAGCTGTTATTTTCTTTCGTTCGGCTGGAGAAGTTTATGATGTAATGACCTCAATATCGGTAGAATTAATGGGGTGCGCATGAAAAACATCCAGAAATAGTTTCTAGAATAAAAACCTATTTCTTTAATAGGTTTGAAATAGAAACTCGTTTGGTAGCGCAATTCTAAGAAACTATTTCTGGAACAACTTTGAGAAATAAAAATATATTTGAAACAGAAATGAGAAAAAAAAAATTACTTCTCCGAGAAATAGAAATATAAATAGAAATCTCCGTCGATGAACAATTTCGCCGGTCGCACAGCATTGGCCGCTGCCAGTCACCGGTCGCCTGCCACCGACAGCTGCATTTTTCAGAAATAAAAATTTTCAACTGTTGTTAAACAAATTTTTATTATAGGATCAGAAATTTATGCCGTTATCAAACGCATTTTTTTCCTCAAAAACTTATCCAGAAACAAAAACAGAAAAAACTATTTCTATTCCAAGAAACTATTTCTGGACATGAATGGTTTTCATGCGCACCCTAAATCTCTCGATGTACACGGGCTGATCCTACAATCTCTCCAGTTTGTAACTTTGAATGAGGCCCGCACGTTACTTTAGCGGGATACCGTTGAAACTCGACGAAGCAAAGGAGCACCCACAAAAACATTCTCCTACACTTCTGCCCCAGCCAAAATTGCTTATAACTTCATGGTGTGGTATCGAAGTTGAGCTTGTTGAGTTAGAAATATAAGTTTATGAAGAGAATCAATGAATGTATTGTATGTTTTTTTTTTTTTGTATATCAGTGTACAAGAGTAGCACTATTTATAGTGCTAGAAATGAATAGAAAAAAGATTTACGCAATTATACTTTCCTATTCTACAAATCAATCATGGAAAATTGAATCAATTGGTCTAGGAACATAATCATATCAAATCAATTCATTTTTTCAACACTGCCCCTCAAGCTGGCGGCCTATATATGTCAACGATGCCAAGCTTGTTTAAACGATATGTATGTTGTCTCTGACACAACGGTTTGGTGAAGATATCAGCAGGTTGTTCCACAGTTATGATCCTCCTTGTCACAATAATGCCTTCTCGAATCTTATCTTGAGTAAAATGACAATCTACTTCTATGGGTTTCGTTCTGTCATAAAAGATCGGATTTCCTGCTAAATTAAGATCAGCATCATTGTCACAAATAACTCGCTCGGTCCATCTACTTGTATTCCAAGGTCCAAGAGTAGTCCATGTATCCAAACTATTTCGCAAACAATCCTTGCCATGGCTCAATATTCTGATTTGGCTTATAATAGTGACACTGTTGACAACAAAAATCAAAGTCACGCGTCAATCCGAACACAATTCAAAGTCACATCCATACCCAATAAGATCGCGATGCGAAACGAGCCTCAAATGTCAAGAACACCATTTAGAATTTTAGACCTTAAAGTGGATAATATAAAAGTTTATCATCCTGGAAAATAAAAGAGAGGAAAGAAAACATAATAGGGAATCGCATACTTTTGTCCTAATTGAACAAAGTCTTAAGGAGAAAATAAAAACGAACAAAATCTCCGTCTTTGGCTGCTATCTGATCTTCGGCTTCTCATATTACAATTCATGTTCGACGTAGTAATATCAAAGAGTGCTTAATTTTCGGATGTTATTGACAGATGGGGAATTCATTCGATGAGAGCAAAAATTGATCAAAATAGAAATCATCGAATGAATGAATCAGTCGATAAATAGAGAGAAATCGATACTTTGCACGTAAAGTCATCAAAAGTAGACATTGCAAGATTTGTCGATAAGAGCCTTCAACAATCGATGAGGGTCATCGACAGTGAGGTATTGCAAAATCATCAAATGAACAAATCTCTTGTTTGCTATTTTAGCCGATTATGCTTCGATAAAACACACAAGTTTACTCGAATCATTACCTCTCAAAATGACTCAATGAGTTTTAACTTAATTTGAAACACATTTAGTCCTTTGTCGAGTTCGCTCCCATATTTGTAGAAAATAGCACCATTAGTTGACTAAGCTCTTGCACAATCTTTTTAGCCTTACTCGTTAGATTCTGTATCCAACCCAAGGTCAGGTGTACTGAAGATTAATCGCTCCGATATGCGGAACGAAAAAGGGAAACATAACGTTTCATGTCTAACATTTGCAACAATGAGAAGGCTGCTTCAGAATGGATATACAATGAAGATAAGATCGATTATGGATGATATCCATAGTAACATGAATCAAACATAGTTAAATCATGTCATTCTATATCAATATTTAACAAAATAGTTATATATGTTATATCTTCAACTTGATCAATGACCGCCACAAGTCTTGAGCTTCTCCCAGTTATTAAAAAGAAACTGCTTCCCTGACAGTACTGTTGGAGACGTTACAATCTCAACCGTAAACCCACACATCATCATTGCGTATTTTGTATGAAGTACTCATTAATTGAAGTACTTATTGATTGAGAGATCGTGTGGTAAGAAATATCTTATAGTATTGTTAGGCTAGCAGCTACCATATTAAAACAGGAAGAAAGAATGTGTCTTATTAGACTAAAGTCCCTAATTGGAA
Source organism: Rhodomyrtus tomentosa (assembly GCA_028455895.1). NCBI lineage: Eukaryota > Viridiplantae > Streptophyta > Magnoliopsida > Myrtales > Myrtaceae > Rhodomyrtus > Rhodomyrtus tomentosa. The sequence continues at coordinate 1,985,575 of JAPCWY010000006.1, forward strand.
GCTAAAATAATTATATTCTTCGTCTTTGGCTTCTGTCTGGTCTTATCCCACCTCATTATCCAAGTCGTGGTCAGCTGAATATATGAGTTCACATTCATAATTTACTCAATGACAAAAGAAATTAATCGAAGAAAAGTCTTGTTCTGTTTTAATTTGATATGACAAATTAGCTGGTTTTGCACACGTGAGGATATGACCACGTGCTTTGTGTGCTTTTGAGCCTACTTTTCTTTGCATAAACAACTTTAATCCTAGGACCATCTTAAGTAAAACATGGTACTCTTATAAATTAATCATGTGCCATGAACTAGATCGATACACATAAATGGCATTTTTTACGTAGATATAGTATTCTTGCTTCCAAAGTCTACCTCGTCTAACATTGGCAGAGTAGGATTAACCTCTGACTCAAATCTTATTAGTAATTTTCGGCAGTATATTCCCTATAGGCATCATATAAAGAGTTTAGTTTTGTGGGGAGCATCTTTTACTTCTAATAAGACACTATCAAGATATTTACGTTTGAAAATGCAAGAAGCGTTAATTTTAATATATTTGATGTATACGGAGCAAGGACTAAAAGTTTCATATTGCAATTTTCTTCAGATGTATCTCATTGAGAATTGTGATAGTTCAGGTCCAACCTCTCATCGGTGACACGCGTACATCAGGAGACCCATTATTAGGCAACTTCAAACTCGCCGGCCTAGATTATCCTCGACCACGACAAGATTTTCCACAGCAAGTTGCAAGGCCACGTTCCTCCAAGGCAAGCGACAAACTAGGATGTGCATCTTTGAAAGAATCTCGGATCGTGATGTCCGTATGGAACATGCGCCTATCATTGTCAAACTGGAAGCCCAACATGAATTTCACATATAAAACAAGAAAAACTTGCAATTTGCCATAAGCAAGCCGCCTGGAAATAGAAGAGTCAAAGGTGCCAAAACTACTACTTAAAGCACCCCTAAACCTCTCATTTGTTCCCCAAGAACTCAATTCTTTTCTCAAGGATATTTTCTAAGCAAGACCCTAATTATCACTCTCTCTCTCTCTCTCTCTCTCTCTCTCTCTCTCTCTCTCTCTCTCTCTCTCTTAGAGAAGTCGATTCACTGAGCAAGATTTCACAGAGAAGCAAGAAGAGAATGGGGTTTGAGAAGAAGGATCTTGATCTGGTGCTGGTTCCGTGTGGCTTGCTCATCATGTTCGTCTACCATCTCCAGCTCCTCTACAGATACCTATATAAGCCTCACACCACTGTCATGGGGTTTGAGAACTTCAACAAGCGTTTCTGGGTTGAGGCCATCATGCAGGTCAAATCTCTCTACTCTCAGTTTAAATTTAGTCCAATCTTCTTTCTTTAATCCATTACTGATTGCCCCAAAAATCGGATTGTCGAAGTTCAAGGGTCATTGCCAAAAGAGCTGAAACTTGACAAATTCAGGTGCTTGTGCTGTTTCTGTGCTGCTTCTGATCAATCAAAGCTCGAATTATTAACAACAGTTTGATCTTGCAGGGTGAGAAGAAGGACACTGGCACATGCCTCCAGGTGATCTCCTCCAACATATCGGCGGCAACGTTCCTGGCCTCTGTCTCGCTCACCCTCTGCTCCCTCATTGGCGCCTGGATCAGCAACACCACCAACAACTTCTTCGAGAGCAACCTCGTCTACGGCGACACCCGGTCCACCACCCTCTCCATCAAGTACATCAGCCTCCTCATCTGCTTCCTCGTCGCCTTCTCATGCTTCGTCCAGTCGGCGCGGCACTTCGTCCATGCCAATTACCTGATCAGCACGCCGAGCACATGCATCCCTCCGAAGAGCGTCAAGGTGGCCGTCATCCGAGGTGGCGATTTCTGGTCCGTGGGGCTCAGGGCGCTGTACTTTGCGTTGAACTTGCTTCTCTGGTTTTTCGGGCCCATACCCATGTTTGTTTGCTCCATTTTCATGGTCCTGTTCTTGCACTACCTCGACTCGAACACGATGCCATTGATTGAGCACGAGTTTGATAGGACGCAAGTGGTGAGGAAGGTGGAGCAGAGAGTGTCTGAGATGGCAACGGCCATTCACATGCCTTCACATCAGAACTGACCAGGCCTGCCTTGTTTGTGTACATCTAGGAATAAAAGGACAAAGTTTGAGTTTTCTTGACGTAGCGTTTGCTTTTGTCTTGACCTAGACAGGGAATTATGCATTGTATTAATAGTAATAAAATGGAGGATGCATTGTAAATTCAGCTATAATTTGTATTATAGGAGTCCCGCATCGAATAATTGATATGGTGCAGAGCAATTAATATACCCTAATCGGTTCATAACTCATTAGCTTAAACTTTTGAGTGAAAATGCATTCAATTAGATATATTGATATGTTTGGACTCGAGCTCTCCCTTGGTGATCTCTTCGGATGAAGGTATCGAATTTCTGCTGTGCTCACATGTAACTTGAGCGGGATACCATTGAAACTGTAAGAAGCAAAGAAGCATCCATTATAAAAAAGGAAAAAAGAAAAATAAAAAAAGCTTCTGTCCCAGTCGAAATTGCTTATTACTCCATGTTGTCGTATCGATGTTGAGCTAGTCGGACTAAATAAGAGGAAAATGGACCGAAGGGAGAATATTAAATCAATATCATCTTTTGCCTAATGGCCAGTTACATAACTCTACTCTTGAGCATACATCCACACTTGGTTTTTCACCTTTAGAGGCTACTTTGTACCTCCATTTTAATTGTCCTCGCGTCCCCCTTTTACGAAAAAATGTCGATTTCTTCCCAAAATTAGCCACCCCCAGATCCTTAAACCGGAACCTACAACAAGATGTCAAAAGTGAGTTCACGTGACCAGGATAATTTGATCTTTTTAACGTGGTTCAGGCATATAAATGGGGGTTCCAAAGTATATTTTGAGTATTTACCTAAACGAATCTAATCTTTCATCACTGGTTAGGGGTCGGAGTGGTGTAGGGGATTAATACCACATTTCATGTAGTTTCTTTCATTTGGATTAAGCATAATGTTCATCCATCCAGTAACATTTTGCTTATCTTTCTAGATTTTGCTTAATTAGTTTGGTCGGACGTCTAGTTATGAAGCTTCTAGCACACTAATATGGTATGGTGAGCATACTCTTCATATGGTGGTCTCATGCAAATTAAGATATGTATGACCTAATCTGTCAGAAGTCTGACTCTTCTCCAAGTTAGCGAGAAGCAGAAGTCTTTGTAGGAGTCCCCTCGATAGCCAATACTTTGTATAAAACCTTTGGGCTATGTTAGCATGACAGTTTTTGGGTAACTGCGAAAATAATAGCATATTGTACGCCACAAATTCTTATAATTAATTGTTATTTTCTTTTGTGGCCTAAAATATATTGTAAGTCTTACAATCATCCAAAGATTGTTACATAGTTAATTCTCAAAACCTTTTTTTATCAAACTTACCAAAATCAACAGGAACAATTATATATTACCTACATCTCTTTCTCCCACCTAGCGGGAGCAAGTTAGGTGCTTGGGTATAAAGTTGGAGAAAGTGATACCAATAGTGTATACAAATTCATCCTCGCTTTCTCCCCCCTAGCGTGACTCGGTGAAGGGTGACCTACTCCCTTGCCCAAGCCTGCTAAAACGAAACCCTTTTTTGCAATGCAAATATGGATTTATCTAGGAAACTTCACCGCTGATGAAACTATTGTCCATTAAGAGGGTAGTGGTTCATATATTAAGTTTGTTGTCGCATATAAACACTTGTAGTTCATATATGAAAAATAGGTGAATAGACAAATCCGAAACCAATCGCAAACAAGTAATATAAATGTAGATGAATGATCCGAGCCCAACGAAATAACGTTGTGTCATTAAGACAAATTTGTCCCCTCAACTGGTATCCAAGATTCTTGGACAATTGCCTCCAGGATATAACGGATCGTATGTCCTCGAAATCAGCATTTGTTTCAAAGGAAACCTTCGAACACAATTTCGCAGAATAGTCGCACAAAATGATGACGATGATGAATGAATGACGACCGTAACGATTATATCTAATGCTCGTGTCTGATGCTTGTTTTTAATGTGATGGTCGATACTCTATTTATAGAGAGTGAAGCGAAGAGTTACAAAGACATACGGCTTCGTCGAAAGGATTTGTTAACGAAAAGGCACGATTTCATCGAAAGGATTCAATGAAAAGTCACGAAGTCGTACAGTTTCGACGAAACATTACGATGTTGTACTGTTTTATCGATGAAGAGTTACAAACCGAAACAATTATTCATTTCTCATTCAACTTTTTATGAGACTTTGCGAAAAAGTTTCAACAATCCCCCACATGAATGAGAAGTTCAATTGTCAAAACTCTCCATGAATGCATGAAATTCAATGTGCAAATATTTCATGAGAGAAAGTTGCATCGAGATAAGTAGTCTGAGACTTTGAACTTTCACTAGTGAGATCTATCGGACTTACTCGGTCAATTGATAGACTTGATGTCTTTGAACTGTCGACCTTTGGTGTAAGCCTAGACAATAGAAACCACGCAAATATTGTTGACACCTAAATTTTAATTTTTAGGAAGTTCATTCATTTATTCATAAAATGAGTGTTATTTATAATTCTCGCAAAAAAATAAAATCACATGCATAGCATATTTATTTTCTGTCATGCATCAGCAGTCAGTCGACGGCATGGTTGAAGTCATCGAGTTTTATTATGGCACTTGGACCTGTTTTTAGATTTAATTCAGCTTATTCATGTTTGAGAAAAGGCTTTAATTTAATGTTTATGGAAAGCCAAATTGAGCCCAAAAAATACGCAATAGCCCATAGTTACTTGAGAATTTCGGCTAGCTCAAATGCACTGGGTTTGGCCGAATTCTCTAGTCAATTTAATGATCAATTTGTGCAATTTAACCCTTTGAGATTTAATTCAAAGCATATTATAATCCCGGAGTTTATTTTGCGAAATTAAAGGAACTTTAGGCCCTAAGCTTGCAATAATTTTGTCTATAAATACAAGTTTATGCCTATGGTTTAAAGGAGGCCATTCAGAATTGTCTTACACGACATAGAGAGAAGGCCACGCACAGATTGATACACGGCCATTGGAGATGCTAATACTTGATGGTGTACGGCGATCGAGAACTTCGCACAGAGTCTGCCGTATGAGGAGTATGAGAAAGGATCTTTCGTTAATCTCCTAATCAAGGGAGGAGGCCACGCATAGTTCACATTCGGCATAATTTGAGATGAGTTTTCGTCCAGACCTTGGAGAAAAAGAAATCGTGGAGGCCAAAAAATGAATACACGGCCATAAGGGGTTTCTCACGTTTCTTATGCAGGGAACATTGAGAAAAGAGAGAGAACCTCTCTCTCAAGAAGCTACGATACAGGGAGAGGAGGGGACAGTCCATGAAAGGTCCCCAAGATCTGTTGAAGAGGGAAGGAAAATGACTCAAAGGCACAAAAAGTCAGAAAGAAGACACTCAGAGAAGGCCACATAATTCTTCACACGGCATACAAAAAACGTCGTGCGAGTCTTCGTCCAAAGAGATAAAGGAGAAGAAGACCAACTTCCTTTTTTGGTTTCCTCTAGCACGTCATCCGATCCATGTTCTGCTACAGACCAATCCATCATCAAATCTTGGTCTCTCTTTGAAGGTTCCCGATGAAGAAGCTGTCCATCTCTTTGTGTTTTGGTTATTATTTGTTTTTATATTTGCAGATCTCTAGCAAGTTCTGTCCAACGAATCCCAACTGAGGCACCACAAGGAGCCATCGTTATTGCGTTCACAGTTTTGCTCTCTCCTCCTACGTACTGGAAACATGATGACGAAGATTTCCCATTCACCGAAGTTTCCATAACGGATCTCTCCATGATCCCCAACGTTAAGATGTTATTTCAATTTTTTCTTTGGAAAATTCTTCACGGGAGTTGCTTCCACTTCTCTCACTTCGGTTGTTATTGTCCATATTAATGGAATACCTTGTGTTGAGATGTCTATAGATTTTCTGCATATCCATCTTCTTAAGTTCTTGTCTCTTATGACATGAAGCCTAGTGAATTCGCTATTGCCACTTTGGACAAGGACAAGACACTTCAACGTGGCTATTTTTTGGCCTTGCCATATCTCTCTCATCACTAGCCACCAGGAGTCCATTGGAAGCCAGCCGCGAGCCACACCACACCGCCGTCACTGGCTATAAGTCCATCCCAACATGCCGGTCTTACCCGCAAGTGTGATCGAGCCGATTTGATTTATTTCGATTTTTGGAAAGGCAATATGCAAATAAGATTAAGAAGAGCCGGCCACCGCCAGTTGACCACCGAGCATCGTCGTTCAATTGTGTGAGTCCTACGCCCAAGCTAATCCATGGAGTTCCAAGCTGTTCAATTCGAGAATCGCAGGATTGGAGTGCAAGTTTCCGTGCAAATTCAAACGAGGAAAAGAAATTTTGCAATCAAGGTATTTTCCTAATTTAAAACTCGATATATATTTGATTGCATAATTTGATTGATTGAAATTGCATATTCTGAAAATTGTCCTGGGAGATTAGAATGTTCAATTGCCTAATTTGGATGAATGCACGTTAAGAATTAGATCTTAGATTTAGTCAGTCTAACCTATCGCCACTTAGGTCCGATTTGCTATCTTCAAAATGTCAATTTTCTAATTTGGAAAGTGGAAATTTTCAGAAAATTTGAAAATGGGATGATGGTTGTGATTCTTTCCTTATCTTGCCAAGAATATTGGTGATGGATTGCTATCTTGATTTAGCCTGCTATATTCTGAAAATTCCTGAAGATTTTATAAATTTTAAGCTTGCAAATCGAGATAATAAAATATTCGGAATATCCTTATTGGTTTAAAATTTAAAAGGAAAGAGTAAAAAAAATTCACATACAATCATATCCTATCATTTTGCATATATCACGTAGAGTAGATTGCATTCTTAGGATTGAAATTAGATGCTTAAATAGGATTTTATGTCTAAAATAATCCATCTTAATATATTGGGATTTATACCAATTTAAATTATAAAATATTCGAGATAAACATTGTTTTGGCATTGTTCTATTTTAGGAAATAAATTTATCTGAAAATATAAAAAAAATTCACTTTTGTTATGTCATCTTTGTTATGTCATCCATGCCATGTCATTCAACATTTGCCATGTCATATTAGATTGCATTTTAGCTTAGACTTCATATAGAATTGCATATCTAGGTTTGAATGTTATGTGGTTAATTTAATTAGAACATGGTCTTACTCGTACATTCATTTAGCTTGATCTGCATGTCATTAAATCCGCATTTAGTTCATGACATTGCATCATGTAATATGTCATTCACGCATTGCATATAAAAAAGAAAAATCTCAAATAATTCCCTCATCTAAGCTTTAAATTAATTCAATCTGAGTCGTCAAGTTAAGACATCTCATGGAATCGAGGTACCGAAAGGGCATTAGTTTTAATTAACTAGTGTAATTAAGTTCCCAAATCCACAATCTCTAGTTCATAGAAGTAAAATAGTCATCCCGCTATTTTACTTAGGTTTCTAATCAACTTACCAATAATAATTAGTGGCGACTCTAAATTCTAAATCATCTCAAATTAAACAAAGTTGCTATTTAGTAAGGCTTATGAGAGTCCGTATTATGTTAGTCATTAAAATTAACCTGATAATTTATTAGCCTAGAATTTTTAATTTTAGGTCGCGACAGCTTGGCAACTCAGCTGAGGAATGCTTTAATTTTTCGAATAAATTCAAGACTTAACTAGTTCACCTGAATCTTTTGGAAAATTAAAAAATTTTGCGGACTTAGGCTTGAAGAAAATTCCATAGATGCCTCGCTTTTGGCAATCTTGGTTGAATCTCATTTATAAGGTGTTAAATGTTCTTGCAGGCTTGAAGTAATAAGGGGTGGAGTGTTTTGCTAATATTTTCTTGCAGCTTGAGTAGGAATGTATGTTTTAGAGGTTACATCGAAGCGCTGTTTGGATATAAACTCTTGTGCATACCTCCATTATTTTTGCATTTACACATAGCGCACACAACCCGCCATTGGACCTGAATAGTTAGGCTTATGATGGTATTTGATTATGGACATCCTGGCCATCACCATCTAGCCCGAATCTCCCTCTTAAAGTCCCGAACTCTTTCAAATCGGTGCCATAATTTATCACCCCTATCATTCTCCATTTGGTACGGGTTGATACTTGGTTGATCCGGATGTCTACGGGGTATTATGATACAATCACAAACCATGTGGTTCAATTTGGGTATCCTTGGGGCTCCACTTTCGTTAAGCCTTGATAGATAGAAATCGAACCTCACATCGCATTTCATCTGCATGTCTATGTGATTGGTCATTTCAGACGTCCCAAAAGGTGGTACTCTCTTCAATCCTTATCCTCCTGCTTACTTATATTTTCGGGTCGGTCCATGATTATTTTTAAGCGAACCCTTTACATGTTATAATTTTTTAAAATGTCTTCTGGTCATTTATGAACTCTAATGTCTAAACAGAAAATATTCATAACATCTTGGGCTATCATATATAAAATTTTGAGAATGATCCATAATGTTTTCCATTTAATAATGATTTTTCATTAAGAACAATGTAAGCTGAAATTTCGACAGTTTCCTGACACTCGTCTTGTCTTACAGTTTGCTACTCTTAAATGACCTCCTTTGCTGAACCATGAAAAATGAAATTTGTAGGCTGATGTCTCAACTAAGAACTTGCAAAATTTCAAATTCTAATTCACATTTTAAGGGGGTACTCCGTTCATTTAACAACAACCGGACGAAACAGTTTTCTAGACAAAAATTTCACGAAAACGCACTAAACTGTACTAATCGGTTCACTTTTAACCTTAAGGCTAAACATTAAAATTATTTATTGTTGTGTCCTGCATTAGCTCGTAAAATATGAGAATATTTCAACCAAAGTGTGAATTAATACGAATTTTATCGTCAAGGTCGACGAAACTAAAAAATTACATGATTCAGTCTTTTGCTTATATCTATTTTGTCCTTCAAGTCTAGAGGCTAATCATGGACCGACCACTTTTGAAGTCATGTACTCAGTGCATTTTCGCTTCTTTTTAGGTGAATATGAATCATCAAGGATCTTCCATACGTACTTGACCGATGGCGAATCTAGCCGATCATTTGAGAACCTTCACAAGATACGGGCACAAGCCCGATTGAGGGAACCTTTTGTTCATGCACATCCCTTACGTGAAACATCCCTTACTTTTTAGACTTAATCAATAAGTAGGGAATAGATTATACCAAGATCGATCCTCGGATAACCCTGCGCAATCCTTCCACGAGTTTTAAGCCTCGTAGTTCATGATGGAAATAGAAGTCACAAATCGATCCCAGTTCATCGGCCAATGAAAAGGGATCGTTTCCTTTCCCTCGACCATTTCCCGGCCAAACCGACGAAATGTACAACGATCATTACCCATCTTTGCATTGAGTTTCAATAATGACCAATGTTGCTTTTGCATGTCCCCTAATCAGCCTAAATGATGACCCTTGGGGCAATCCTTAGACAATCATTCGATCACCTCATTAATGGCATTAGTCGATGAAAATGTCAAGTCAATCCAATGTAGCTTGGGTTAGTAGAGGATCATTCACAGCGTCTCCATTCCTAGATGATTGAAGACCAACGTCCAGCTAAACATGAACACGGGGAATCTATAGTCATAAATGGTTTGTTTCTTGACATGAAAATATCCAACATGGCGATGATTTGAGGTGAGTCCAATGAATCAGCTAACTCATACACCAGTTCATCACCAGTTGAGGCCAATCTATGCTTTGTCCTCGATTGATCCTTTAATCATGTCATGACAATTGACCAAAAAGGGATGAAACCCGGGCTGCCTGATCTCAAAGGGAGTATTTCTTGCCTTCGACTCATCATTGTTAGAAATAACCTTCTGTTTTCCTTCTTGCAGGTGCCAGGCTAGGAAACATTTTTTTCGATTGCTACCGTAAAAGAAAATCGACAATCATAAGCTTCTCAATTTCTTTTTTACTCATTTCATTTTTTAAGACCCTATTCATGCACATCTTTCTTATGCAGAATCAGGTTGGAAACGAGTCATATGCCAAAACTCGAAACCATGTTCCCAACATTGGCCATGTCCGGGGCAATCACACATTTTGGCAAAACCATGATCATCTCGCATATACCTCCTGATTAAAAATGGGACAAGTCAATTGTAAAACTCGACTTGGGAAAATGAAGTATGTCTCACTGCCTTATGTCATTTCCAGGAATATACTTCCCTTCTTGCAGGTACATGGTGGTTATTGAACAAGGTCAACCAAAACACATTCAGGGCAAAGATCAGATTGAGCTAGTTCTCAACTCGAGGAGTAGATTCCCTGACTTGTCTAATTCACTCACATGTTCGGGGGAATCTCGAATTCTCTTATTCTTGAAACTTTTCTCTCATGCTTATATATTCTACTCTTCAAGCAAATTTGTTTTCATAAAGCATGAGAAGTTGACTAAAATTTTGCATACCTAAAAATCACTCATTGCATGATTTATGCATGATTGTTCTTCATGTTTGATTCATCAAAACTGAACAGGGAACATAAACTACATATGATGCATCAAATGTACAGAATGGGGCATGGCAGAATTATGAAAGGCAATCAATTTCTACATATGTCCCACATTTTATCCCCTAGTAAGTTAAGTGGTATTATTTCACATTCTTCAGGGCGAAGGGTTTTCTCGCAAAAGGTAAGATAGCTAAAATGACAGATGTATTCAGTTATCTATCCCAAACAGTACAGGTGATCCATTGATTAACTATTTTGAGCGGTGATTTTATTTCATATCCCTGTTAAGAACCACCCCACATTGGGGCCGAGACGAGGTAATCCCAGCAGCAGCACAAAGTAAATAGTTAGAAATTTTCTTGCTTGGACTAACATCAATCTTTGGGTGTTTCTTTGCATTTATGCTCGAACTTTAATTCAAGTGTCTTAGGATGACGAAGAACATTCATTTCACTATCCTATACACATTATCCTTTGCATAGCCCACTTGAGCCTGCAAATTCATTTATTAAACCCATGTTGGTGATCATTTGTTCATTCCAAGACGAAGACGAAGATGACGTCTGAAGAAGATTGGGTCAACAGAGAACTTCTTAATGAACTCATTATTTATGTGATGTTCTGCATTATTTTTGTTTGTTCTGGTTGTAATTCCCGGTTCAAGATCAATGGAGGGAAGCAAAAAAAAAAATCAGCCTGAAAGAAAAGGGTCCACTATAGAAATTTTCGAAGAGAAAGAAAAAAACACGAGCTATCTCTCTGAAAAAATGGATTCTCTCTCGAAAATGGGAGTTGGGAGTAAGAAAAGCAAAGGCTGATCTCCCAAAAATCCCGGACATAAAAAAAGAAAAAAGAAAAAGCAAAGTGCCTACCAAAGCAAGGCCAATGTCCATTCAAATTATTGTTCACTCGTAAAGTAATTTTGTATTTTCAAGTTTACATATCTTGTATCTCTTGTGAATCTCTAATAAGTCACGAGGAGTCACTTTACAAAGTGTAATTCTCAAAGAAGTTCATACCATCTCTCAAGCAATGATGATATCATTTGGAGGCGAACATTGGCGACAAGCAGCGATGATCACCAATATAAAATTCTTCTCATATATTTTCTGAGCCAAAATGAGCCTTTTCATTCCTCAGTCCCTCATCATAACCTATGTTACAACCTTCAAAGTCTCTCCTTACTAGGACACTTGAATTAACATAGAACTGAATGATTTTAAGCATCGCTCGAAGAAGTTCGAACAAAATTATTTTTCTTTCATTTTTGCAGGGTTCTTGACTTATGAACCTGAAGCAGATGATAAAGAATTTCATTTCATAAGCCTTGACTCGACTGGAGTCCTGTTTGAAAACCTTTGACCTAGCCCTCATTACGGTCCTTATCAAGACCTCCAGATCGGCTCGGTCGTACTAATTACGAGATTACTCAGACCTTGTCGAAATGCGGTGATTGTAAGATGGAGTGAATTCTCTTGAATCCCGCAGTCAGGATAAACAGCTTTCCTTGAGAGTGAAAGAAAGCCCTTTCAGACTAAAGTCTCAATTCAGATTACATTCGAGGTATTCACAATGTGATAACCTCCCTAAAGAGAATTGGTAATGCAAACTTAGCAGAATGATTATGCATGAATCGCGTCATGAGCGAAACACACTTCAATCGTCTTTGACAGGAGCTCAAGAAATGCACAATGCAAGACTGACAAAGTAATTTTGCATGATTTCATTAATGAATTTCAGCAACACATGTCGCCTCTGATATTTTCTAGCAGGTAGCAATTTCTGATGGTCAAGTTACCTCTCAAGGTCTCGAAATTCATCCAAAAACCATTAAATGAGCAAACCTTACTAACAAATTCCATGGATGTCTAAAGACTTAACTAGTCACCTAAATCTTTTGGGAAATTAAAAGTTTTTGCGGACTTAGGCTTGAAGAAAATTCCATGGATGTCTTCCTTTTGGCAATCTTGGTTGAATCTAATTTATAAGGTGTTAAATGTTTTTGCAGACTTAGAGTGATAAGGGGTGGAGTGTTTTGCTAACATTTTCTTGCAGCTTGAGTAGGAATGTATGTTTTGAAGGTTACATGGAAGCGTTGTTTGGATATAAAATCTTGTGCATGCCTCTATTGTTTTTGCATGTACACATAGCACACACAACCCGCCATTGGACCTGAATGGTTAGGCTTATGATGGTATTTGATTAGGGACACACTGGCCATCACCATCTGGCCTGAATCTCCCTCTTCAAATCCTAAACTCTTTCAAATCGGTACCATGATTCATCACCCCTATCATTCGCCATGTAATACGGGTTGATACTTGGCTGAGCTGGATGTCTACGAGGGATCTTGATACAATCACAAGCCATGATGGTTCAATTTGGGTATCCTTAAGGCTCCACTTTTCGTTAAGCCTTGATAGATAGAAATCAAATCTCACGTCGCATTTCATCTGCATGTCTATGTGATTGGTCATTTCAGACGTCCCAAAAGGTGGTACTTTATTCAATCCTTATCCTCTTGCTTACTTATATTTCCGGGTCGGTCTATGACTGTTTTTAAGCAAACCCTTTACATGTTTTGGTTTTTTAGAATGTCTTCTGGTCATTTCTGAACTCTAGCGTCTAAATGGAAAATGTTTGTAACATCTTGGGCTATTATATATAAATTTTGAGAATGATTCATAATGTTTTCCATTTAATAATGAATTTTCATTAAGAACAATGTATGTTGGAATTTCGACAGTTTCTTTACACTCGTCTTGTCTTACGGTTTACTACTCTTAAATGACCTCCTTTGCCGAACCATGAAAAATGAAATTTGGAGGTTGATGTCTCAACTAATATTCTGCAAAATGTCAAATTCTAATTTACATTTTAAGGGGGTCCTCTGTACTAATCGGTTCACTTTTAACCTTAAGTCCAATCATTAAAATTATTTATCGTTGTGTCCCGCATCAGCTTGTAAAATATGAGAATTTTTCGACCAAAGTGTGAATTAATACGAATTTTATCATCAAGGTCGACGAAACTGAAAAATTACCTGATTCGGTCTTTTGCTTATATCTGTTTTGTCCTTCAAGTCTAGAGTCTAATCATGGACATACCACTTTTGAAGTCATGTACTCATTGCATTTTTGCTTCTTTGAAGTCATCTCGTGTGAAGGTTCTCAAATGATTAGCTAGATTCGCCATCGATTGGGTACATATGGAAGATCCTTGATAATTCATATTCATTTTCGCTTCTTTGAAGTCATGTACTACTGAGATGTGAATATCACCCCATCGTGGGACCATATTTTCAGACCCTAAGCCTTGAGGATGCTGCCAACTCGACTAAGTGATCCCAAAGAGATGACAGCATATTTTGATGAGTTCCCGAATGGAAGGGGGACTGTGTATGTTAGAAAATGTATAGTGCTTTGGGTCTACGAGGGCAGTAAAGACTGGAAACTGCATAGGTTTGAAGCTTGATTTCTTAGAGTATGCGAGGTTACCACTGGTTCGTTAAAGGCCACGGAGGTACCTCGCGAGGTTATTTCTAATTGGTGTCATCCCACTCGGGATTCGGTAGAGGTTGAGGATCTGTAACTAACTCGAGGAACATACCTAAGAAGACCCCTACTTTGGAGGACACGGTTGAGTAATTGAGATCGACACCTTAGAGGACAAGTTGGAGAACGACACGATGGAGGACACCGTGGATGTGCGTTCTGAGACCTTTTCCGACTACGAGCCTATGGAGGATGCTGTGGAGACCTACGATTCCAGCGGTTCGACCTAAGGGTTTCCCGCTTTACTTGTTCGCTTTTGATGACCTCGTCGGTCAATTTCTTTTGGGACTTTGATATAGTTGTCTTTTGGTTCAGTCCATTACCCCGACTGATTAGAAGGATTAGCTCACCTACACTTTTGTATGAACTCGTGGTGTTAAGCTATATATGATATTCTCGTTACCCAGGTTCCTTATGGATTTTGTACGAAGGAATGTATGTTATCGCTTCTGCATGCTTATTTATTTTATGCATCTCTCGGTAAGTGAATCTTGAGACTCGAGAGTTTGATCGCAGGGAGTCGTGCGCCCGTGCCCGGGGTGCGGGGCGTGACATTTAAAAAATAAAAATAAGTAGATGACAAAAATACCCCTAATCAACAGGTAAACATGCCCTTTTTTAGACTGATATGGCAATTTCAGGCCCTTATTTAAAATAATATTCACTTTAAACCCTTATTTGAAATAATTTAGGCACTTTAGGTCATTGTTTGAAATAATCTGGGCACTTCAGGTCATTATTTGAAATAATTTATACACTTTACGCCTTTATTTGAAATAATGTCCATTTTAAGCCCTTATTTGAGAGAACGAAGGCACTTCCTACTCTTATTTGAAATTTTTCTACTTATTTATACTTGAATTTAATCTCCATATGCTATTGCATGAGCTTAATTGCACCAATATCAATCGGTTCAAATTGTTTGATGCCGTTAAAAGTCCAATTTGCTCGTTTTTGATACTCTAACTTGATTGATGTGTTAGCTAAATGATTCAGGCAATCTTTGACCATTTTATTATCCTAAACCACTAGATGGTATCCATGCAAGAATGAGAACACGATAAGTAAACAATCACAAACGATACCATACGTTAAAAATAAAGTGCAAGAAACTAAGCCCAATATAGTAGAAATCAATTTTGAGAAAGAAAAAAAAACACGCAGAAATCAATTTGTACAAATGGCCCGGTTATTAAGCCCTGGGACAGCAACTCCCTTGAACTAAGTTCAAAGTGAGTTCAATTTCGTTTTTAAAATATAAATTTGTCTAAATCTAATCTATATTGAAGGTAACCGCTAAAACCTCTAAACTAAGATCCTGCTACGTAAATAAATCTATTCGACCAAAATAAATAAATAAATCTAAACTACATATATCGATAATAATGAAACAACCTAATCAAAACCTGCTTCTAAACTATATTCTGATTTTAAGTTTTATAATTTTTTATGTTAATTGCAAAAACAAAAATTAATACTGAAAATTTGTATTATTCCGAAAAGAGGGACCAGAGCAAGGCCTGTTGGGCCTGGTCCGAATATGGGATTGGACTCACAAAGGCTTGGGTTATACAAGGACATGATTCAAATGGGCTTACTCTTTAGGCCCATACTAATTAAAACTTCACAAGCCCATATCCTAATATTTCCGCACGAGACCCGTTCTCTATTGTAAACCCCGGCCTGGCTTATTCTGAAGATCGATCCTATTCCGCCATCGCTGCGTATCTTCATGCACTTTTGGACTTCCCTCCGTCGACCCGACCACCATTTCAACCGCCAGTCGTCCACTGCTCGCACGCGCGCACAGCCATAGCACAAACAAAACAACTTGTTGACGAGGCGAGATGAAACAATGTCCGTCAAACGGATTGACAGCCGGAGTTCGAATAATCATTGGTAACCGAAACCGGCGTTTGTATCAAACGAGACCGCAACACTTCATGCTTCTCGGCCGTGGAATAGGGCTGAACAGAGGATATCCATGAGGCGGCGGAAAAGGTTAACGGGGGAGGAGCTCTTGGTCCCGATCTCAGAAACGACTGGAGAGATCTTGAGATGCTTCGCCCATGAAGATTGGCACCGGTGTCGAGATCTCTCGGCTGGCTGTTTGAGTCTCTCGGTCAACAAAGAACAGGAGCATAACAGATCATCACCTGGTGGCCGAGACGATGTACCAACGGTGGCCGAAAGAAAGCCATGATGACAGACGGGATCTCAAAGCTCAAAGAAGCATTTAATCCCCGAGAACCCACGTTTCTCTCTCTCGTTCAATGGTCATACATCCTGTGAATGCCCGCGAACATGAAGAACTTTGTGGAGTGAAAAATAATAATAATAATAATCCTTTGAACGTCCAAACGCTGTCCTGAGAACCTTGGCCTTGCACAAAATGGGAAAAAGAGTAGGTTTTATTCTTTTTTAGGGTTTTGCGTGGTTGCGTCAAGTAACGTGATCTCGAGAAGTGTGAGTTTAAGTAACTCTAATTCTGTGGCGCCAAATACGAAATTCTGAATGATCATTCCGAGATATATGAATGTCACGGTCTCTAAATCAAATGCCTAGTAAAAAAAAAAATTAATGGAATTCTAAATAAATAAATAAACAATTGCTCAGAAGCTAGGTTCTTTGGTTTGACCGAAAAGTCAATTATTTGGCCATTTTTATGAAAATTTTAAAATCTAAATGACTAATTCTAAAGGCCCATGCAAAATTGACATTTATATGTAATTTTTTACGTTTTGTAATTTTTGACATAGAGTTGACTTTTTTTAAGTTTGATGACTAGTCAACCTAAAAATATCTCGGACCCAAAAAAAAAAAAGAACTAAAAATATCAACTCTTGGCTTATTAAAACAACGATACCTTTACTAATGAAATGAAATGCTCCTAATTTTCACATGCAATGGAGATACTAAGGACACTTGGTTTTTCTTTTTCTTTTTCTTTTTTTTATGACCAAGGTGTCCGGGCTAGCTTAAGCGCACCTCGACTATTCCTGGGGGTACTAGCATAATAACCACCAATCGCGACCCCCATTTAAGTCATGGAGCGCGAGTTAGAAGATTTGAACCAAAGACCTGACAATGTATAGCCCATCTCTTAACCAACTCGGTCATGTATGGGTAGGTCTAAGGACACTTGGTTAATACCACATAAAACCGTAAATTGGTGCATTTTGTGATAAATTTACCTCAAATTATTTTTTTAATAGTAAAAAATCTCAAACAGGTACACGCATGATAATTTTATCCCAAACTGATACATTTGTGATAATTTTGCCTACGGTTAGCTTTCGTTGACAAGTTACATGACACGTGGCAATTGACGAGAGCACCAGCTTGAGATTTTCACCTTCTATTTGACACATGTGTATCAATTTGTAATTTTTCATGGTATTAACTCAATTTAACGGATGATAAATTTGACATAGGTATATCGATTTGGGATTTTTCCTGTTCAAAAGATTATTTTAGGGTTAATATATTATAGGTGTACCAGTTTAGGATTTTTCGTGGTAAAAAAAATAGTTTGGTGATAAATTTCTCACATCTGTACTAATTTAGAGTTTTTAGTGATCAAAAAAAATAGTTTGAGGGTAAATTTCTCACAATTGTACTAGTTTGGAGTTTTTCGTAATAAAAAAAATAATTTTGGATAAAATTGTCATATCTGTACCAGTTTATGATTTTTACTGAGAGCTACAACCTGAAAATGCATGTGTATTCTTAGGGAGAAATGCCGAGTCATGTGAATCTAGTGTAATAATTCGTAGTCTAATAACAAATCCCAGAACATAAAAAGAAGAGTTTAGGGAGTAGACGATGCCAAATGAAAAATTTGAGTGAAAGATGATGATGGTTACTTGTGACACTGTCCAAACATCTAACTCACATTATGTAGCAATGGCAGCAAGAACACGTCAACTCAATCAATGTAAGTAAACATATAGATATATATAGTAGAAGGGAAATCGAACTTCGTTATAAGATGAGTCTTAACACATGATATAATGTAAGATCCACATATGCTTTCAAACAATCACTTGAACTTCACCATTTGACTCTCCTCCATTTTGGTTGCAAACTCTTTCAAGTCAAATCTCTTTCGAGAAACAAATTCCAATTCTATAAAATTTAAGAGGCTTGATCTTCAAGTGAAAACTCACATGGGGGTCGGAGAGAAGTTGCTTCTTCCTCCATTAAAGCCCACGGATTCCTCCATTGTCGGTCAGCTTTTTGAGCAGAGAGAGACTAGAGAGAGAGGAATCAATGGCTTTTCCTCAGGAAGACCTCGATTTGGTGCTTGTGCCAATTGGGTTGCTGCTCATGTTGGCTTACAATCTCTTCTTCCTCTACAGATATCTTCACTTCCCCAAAACGACAGTGATGGGCGTCGAAAACGACGACAAGAGGGCTTGGGTCGAAGCAATCTTGCAGGTGCACATGCACGTTTACTTTCAAAGAAGTTCTTAAGGTCATAGACGTGCTTCAATTGTATGTAGTTCTTGTTAATTTGTCCTTAATCAACAGGGACACGTCGACGAGCGAGCGATCGGGGTGAACGTCGTCACGTCGAACGTATCTGCCGCCACCTTCTTTGCCTCGGTGTGCCTGACCCTCTGCTCTCTCCTCGGCGCGGGGATCGCCAGCTCGCCCTCCTCCTTGAACATCTTCCACGCCGTCCTCCTCTTCGGCAACCCGAAGCCATCCATGGCGGCGACCAAGCACCTCTGCCTCCTCCTCTGCTTCCTCGTGTCCTTCGCCTGCTTCCTCCAGTCGGTGAGGCACCACGTCCACGCGAGCTACCTGATCACCACTCCCGGGTCTCTAATCGACCCGGAGGACGTCCAGGTGGTGGTCATACGAGGGGGCGAGTTCTGGTCGCTCAGGCACCGGTCACTCTACTTCGCCCTGAGTCTGCTGCTCTGGTTTTTCGGCCCGGTCCCGATGTTCGCTCCATCGGTGATTCTAGTGATGATCCTGCATCACCACGACGCGCATTCGATTCCTGTAAAGAGACGTCCCCTTAGAAAGAAAACTCAGATTTAGAATAGAGTGTAAAAGAAACACTAAGTCTATGCCACACATTAAATTACGCGGTTAAAATACTTGTCGCTATCATTTTTGTAAACGAATGTTCCTTTTGCAAATGAATGTTTTATGCTCCCTTTCTTTCAAAAAGATACTCGCTTGTATTCCTTATAAAAATGAATGGATCAAAAAAAAAAATTCTTTATCAACGAAAATGATTAGACATAGATTATTATCAATAATAACAACATTTAAATTTCTCCAATTAATCAGCTGTGCGCGAATTCCCCAAATTGATTGGAATGATATTGGGTTGTCTCGAGCCCAAGCCTCCGTGTTATATACACAACCAACTCAACCAGCGGTTCATTTGATCTCTCGAGTGTTTTCCTCACATGTCATAACTATCGGGCATAAACCCTAGAAACACTCTAAAAAAAGCTATGTTTTCTGATATCTCTAGAATAAGGTTGAAAAGCATTATATCTAGTCTGCGTCGGGGGCCGGTGTCTAGCCAAAATAAGCTTGGACACTCGGTGATGCCAGAGCATTCCTTAAAGATGTTGATTCAACAAAAGAGTTGTTAATTTAGTGGACAAAACGTCAATTTCTTAGTTATTGACCGCTTCAATTCTTTGAAAGCGTTCGTGCCCCTTAACGGTTCGATGTTGAATATACTAATTGATCAATTCGCGACTAGGAATTGTTCACATTCATTGAAGGTGGACAACTTGAAAATAGTCAATATATGGATGTGTTCAACTAACTATAATTATTTCTCATATTTTCAAGGTCTAGTAAATGTCATTTATGTTTCTAAAATCCTTATTTTTTTCTGGTCAAATCCAATATCCTTATTTAACTGTAGTTGTTTTCTAGTAAAACTAGCTCACTTTTACTATGAATCTTTTTGTCTTGCCATTGAGTCTCGATACTGCTCATGTTTGGAGGGTTGTTCCAAGCATGCTTACATAAGCATACTAAGATGAACAAAAAGACAAGAGTTGTAGACCCAAAAATGAAAGACAAGACTTATTTGACCAATCCATTTAAGTCTGAAGAAGAGGAAGCGAAATGGGGTTGGGTTAAGTCTATTAGACGCGTGGCTGGGCTAAAAAAAGGTGCGCTTGATCATTGGGCCCCTATACAATCAAGGTTCAATAGCTGGTTCGTTGTCGACATCGTCGAGAAAGAGACCTAGGAGACATGGAGGTGGATGATTATAAGAAGACAAGTGCAACAACTACAGGAACGTTTTGCACTACTTTGAACTTTTGGAACGTGATGATTTGCGTAATGATTCAGAAGATGCTCTCTCCGATGAAGGGGATATTAATCCCTTCGCCGGTACTCAACGTCATCTTCGAGTGAGAAAGGTCATCCTCAATGTTGTGCGGAAACAAGCGATCGATCGATAAAATAGACAAAACGAGTAAAGTAAATCGAACACCAGATGTACGTGATTCGGTTGTAGAGACCTACGTCTACGGAGAGAGCAGCAACGAATTTCAATATAGAACAAGTGATACACGGAAATTATAAATCACTCGAGTTATATAAACACAGTCTTGGTGTTTATCAACCCCAATTACATTCAAGAACGCACAGTGTTTGGCCCCTAATTCCGAACGAAATAATCTCTTAATATCGCAAAGAAATTAAAACACAAATCTAGTCTCAAAATTTAATCAGCTTCGACACTTGAATTCTTGATATAATTTCACGAAAGAATTCACGAACTCGCCAGTCACTCGACTAAACTGGCGCTTCAAGAAATCCTTAGCTTTTTTTTTTCCCTGAAAGAAGCATGTCGTCCAACCATATAATATTATATATACGCATGTATATCACGCAGAGGAACGAGCAGACCGGCTTCCTCTTGAATCATGTGCGGTCAACCCAAGAAAGTCCGACATGGAATTCTTCTCTCGCGCGCAACATCAAGAAAGAAATAGGAAGGCAAATCTTCACTTTACTGTTTTTTTTTCTTGTCGACATATTCTGTTCTACCGTGAATGAATATCCGATGGTCCAATTCAAATTCAAAAGTCCCATACAAAATCTACGGAATCCGAATATTGATCTGCCAATATTTTCTTTCTCTATCTTGCTAGGACAATTCTAACTTAATATCAAGATAAAATAGAAAATATTTAATTCGAAATATTTAGATTTTCATTTCGATCTCAAACTCGAGATATATTTTAACACTCAGACATCAATATTGAAGATTCCATGAATTTCAGTAGGATGCTTATGTGAAGGTTGATAATCTTGAATACAAAGAAAAAAATGCAGCAGTAAGAATTTACAGATTGGCTGCACAATTTAGAAACAGTTTTTTGACTATAAGGAAATACCAAATCGTGGAAAGGTGAAACTAGTGGCCATCTAGTTAGTGTGTGTGTGTGTATATATGCGTCTATTTAGTGGGAGTATTTGAAAAGGCAAACAGCTCATGAAAGAAGAAGTAGTCTTGTGACTTAGGGGAAAATGAAGAAAGAATTTTAGAAAAAGTTTTACTGAAGAACTGCTGTCATGATACTTTCCTCCAGAGCCATAATTTCAAGCAAAAAGAGCTGTCCATGGAAGAATTTTACTGCGAAATTTAATCACATCAAGATGCTTTGTGATTTTTCCGAGTTCGTGAAGCAAATTGTTGACGTCCAAGTCTAACCTTTTTGGACTTTAATGATGTTTGTCAACTTGCTCTTAAGGTGAGAAGATAATTTAAAGAAGCTTGAGATAATAGCTTTTGATATCGGAACAAAGAAGGCTATTCCAAAGGCGAGAGCGCCTCTCCTCCTAAAAGTAGGGCAGCCATTCCGAAATCGCTTCCAAGGAAGGATGAAGTTTCAAATCACAATTGTCCTAACTCTATCAAGTGTTTCAAGTGCAAGCATAAATCAAATATTGAGAGGTTGCCAAGAGGACTTGAAGGCGAGCTTGTTAATATATTTAATATTTTTTTTCTCAAAAATTTAAATCATTGAGTTGCAAGCGAAGTATATTATAACTGATTACACTAAATCAATACGCGCATCCTAAGGCTTGGAGAGCGCCTGAGTAGTCATCCGGCGGGCCCATCTTCTCTTGTCCCATGATCTTCCGTACCTTCAACTCTGTCCCGTTCGTCAAAAGTCGGCGCAAGCCGAATTATGTAGGGTCTCTTTCGAGTCCGTGGTTGTCGTCACGGCTGGTGCAATGTACGCGTCCTGCGATGGTGGGTTCAGGATCTTAGGCGTCGGTGATTTGACTTCCTTGCGTGAACCTCACATCGTTCACGTAATCACCCAATTCCATCGGCCCAATACGGTAAGCCTCGGTCAGTCCCCCATCAATATTTCTAGGGTTCACGTCCAGTTGACAACTGTCCTAGACTATCTCGCCCAATCGATGCGGACGTCGATAACTTGAGCCCAGCTTGTCCGGTGTGATAGATTGAAAATGAGGTAAAGCGAAAACAGAAGTTGTTAAATGGGAGTTTCACGGAATTTTAGAAGTAATAAAACATAGTTGCACATAGTGACTTTTGAATCTCCCAACTCTTTTTTTCCCCTAAAGTTGATTAACTTTTGGCTGTTATGTGTTTTTATTGTATTGAAATTCTTTTTAGGCGTTAATATCACAAAAAATCCCATCTTAATACACCTGTGAAGAATTTACCAAAATTAATTATTGGACCACCAAAAATTCCAAATTGATACCCTCGTGACAAATTACCATTTGTTAGTTTCCATTGATTTTTGCAGTCAACTTATTGTGTTAGATGATACGTGGAAATAAATGGGCCATAGGTGTGCTAATTTTGAATTTGTTTGACAATTTAACGAAAAAGTAAGTAATGATAAATTTATCACAAATGAACCATACCAGTTTGGGATTTGTTATGGTTAAAAAATTAATTTGAAGTAAATTTATCACAAGTATACCAATTTAGATTTTTTATAGTCAAAAAATTAGTTTGAGATGAATTCGTCACAAATGCATCAGTTTGAATTTTTTAGTAATATTAACCCTTATTTTTACTCTTTTTTTTGGGGTGATTTTTTTTACTATTTTTCGAGATTGCTAAGTTAAGTATTTCTACAATAGTCTCAACTGTGAAAATGGTTGATGCAGCTTTATATAGATTAAGAGCTTCTGTTCTCACCATAAGAAAAATGTCAATATAAGGGAATCAAATATGTAATTCTCCGTGATTGATGTTTGATTATGGAAATCATCATGATATTGAAAATTTTAGGCGAATAGTGAAGTTCTTTTTCAACCATCTCAATCATGAAAGTTGAACAACGAGGAGATTGAATACATACAACGGTTCAAATGCTTTGCTTTTGTTCATTACTCCCCCCGTTCTAACACAAGCTAAATAGCAAAGTCTACATCATTTAGAAGGTTTCTCTAGTACCTTTCTTGTAGGAGAGACGATTGTGAAAGTAGCACTCACAAGTTAGTGATGCTCGACTAACATTTCCTTTTTTACTTGATCAAAATCTCGCAGTACACCCGCTTTGACTTTTTTAAGTCCGAAATCCCCAAACCTTCGCGGTACTCAAATGTTGACACTCAAATTCAAATATAATCTTTTCATAAATTTGCAAAACATGAACAACATTTCACACTTTGGCGGGAAATAATACTTAGCTTGCCCCCACTTCATATTTTTCGTTCTTTGTCCAACTTTGGTCGGGAGAGTATAATAATAAGTCCTTGAAATTTTAGTAAGCTGGAAGAGCGCCATTATTTTTAAGGGTGAGCAAGATGGACCACCTAGACCAATGGATTTGGACTGGTTATTGAGGTCGCTTGTCCAGTTCCCGATTCCTCGTGGTGGAACTACTAGGGGAAACCAAACCAATGTACCCCTCACTTGGACCCACAAATCTTTATTTTTATTTTTTAAATATACATAACTTAATTCTGAATTTTTTAGAAGAAGAAGAAGAAATCTTAATATTCCAAAAGACTTTTGAGTCCCCATCTTTCTAAAGTAGTAATAAAAAAAAAAAATCTCGAATAATTAGATATGGCCGTGCGGATTAGCGCGTGGTCTTATAAGGTCGTCTAACCACCAACGTTTTGCTCGGTTCAGTTCATACGCCTGTCTTCTAGAGAATCAAGCAAAAGAGGCCCGGCGTGGAGTTCAACTTTTTCTAATGCCTTTCCCCCGCCTTTCTTATGTTGGCAAAGGAGATGAACCAAGACAAACAGGCAAAAAAGAAAAGAAAAAGCGTGTAAACGTGTGTGGTTTGACCTAAATGACAAGTGATGTGGACGAAGGTGTGGTACCAGCGCACCGCGCAAGAAAGTCCACGCGAGATCAAGGAAACCACCTCATCGAACCAGGAAGCATCCCGCGGTTGATCCTTGACCACGTGGAGGGTGCTTCAGATAATCAAATGCCCATAATCAAGATGTCCGGGTCAGTTTGCGTCCACCTCGACTGTTCCTCGAGAGAAACTAGCACAGCAACCCATGCCATGACTCCCCCACTTAGACTAGCACAACAACCCACGCCATGGCTCCCCCATTTAAATCACAGGTGCTCGTTTGGAGAATCGAACTTGGGACTAGTGCGTCTAACCACACAATCTCAAATGCGCTATAATCAACTGAGCTACCCATGGGTGAGTGAGATTATTATAATTGTTGGTATCGATACTTGTTGAAAAATATTAACTCAGTACTAATTTCTCTCAATTGCTTGGAATCTGTAAATCAGGGGTGAATAAGATGGACCGATTGAATCGAAAACAACTTGATGGATCCCAGTTACTCTTACATAACATTGGAATCGGTGATATTACACCCGATTTCTGATTCCATGGAGTGGTAAGTTTATGTGCACAATTTGCTCTTCAAGTGGCATCTTCAATTTTCAAGTTGCAAGAGCACACTTTTTTTTTTGTGAAGTTATAAGTATTATAGAACAGGTGAAATGCAACAGATCAGGGGCGTCTCCCAGCATTTCAAATAGATCGTGCTGAACCATATCACATAGTTCCAGCAATAACAAAAGTTGCAAAAAAAAAAAAAAATTCTTTGTAACATTATGAAGTTTGTTTAACTCTTTCCGCAATTTCATAATGTTCATCAACCCTTTTACTTGTTAATATATGAGCACGCACGTGAACCAGATTTGACAGTAATCAACAATTCTTATTCTTCATTTATTTATTGTAAAAAATAATGACAATAATTATCATGTCCTGGTGAAACAGTGCGAATGTTCACAAAGAAGGTACAATTATTTTTTATTATATAAATATCATAATAAAATAATTGTTGTGTCTTAACGAAATAGTGCGACTGCTCACAAAGGAGTTAGGGCTAATTTTTTTTTTTATTGTTTAATTCCAATTTTTTTTTGTTTTTTACTAATTGTTATTAGGTACTCTTACACTCTATGAAATGTTGTGACTATTCGAAAACTTCTTAACTTTTGAAATATTGTGTTTGTTCGTATATATCTTCTTAATATCAGAAATGTTGGTTTTGTTCAAAGATTTTCGCTATAAATCAATGAACATTTCTATTTAATATTCACAACTTCAACTTCCAGTTTTCTATTCTTTCCAAAGAGAAATATAGTCTTTGTTTCCGATTGTTTCTCTTGGTAGACCCTATCGAAATATCATATTTGCTATCTGTTATACTTACTTAAAAATATATTGAATTCTGAAGAATATTTGCTAGAAATCATCAGATTTGCTATACGTTATTCTTACTTGAAAATATATTGAATTATGAAGAATATTTGCTAGAAATCATCAGCAATTTTGTGGAGTAAATAAATTCTTAAAGAGAGTATATCATGCCTTTAAGTCTTATTCAATTTCAACCCATTAGCGACGATATTTCCCAACAACTTTTAGATAATGCGTATTTGAAAAATATTTTCCTGAAAATGATCGATTGTATCACCTATAAAAATGAATAAACAAAAAAAAACTCATCATTCATGAATATGTTTAGTCATACAATATTTTCAGAAATGAAAATATTCTTTTTTAACTAATTATTTCAAGAAATATAAGCGATAATGTTTATAAAAATATATTTTCAAATCATTCATTTTTCGCGAAATAAACGGAGTCCTTAGGGCCAAATGATTCCAGCTGAGGAGGCAATTTGCAATAAAAATCTACTTTGAGGGCATTTTCTAGGTTTTACATCCATTTCAAAGGCATTTTGGAAAAAAAAGAAAGAAAGAAAGAGAGAATAACCCAAGTCAAAAAGTAAAATTGAGACTAGAGGTAGGCCATACCATTAGTTTAGGTTATTAGGTATAGAAAAAAAAAAGTATACCAAAGATTAGGGATGACATAGAATGCTTTCTCTATTTTTATTACGTGATGGAGTCAGATGACACGAGGGATCCAGACTCTCAATTCCTCCTTTTTATAAGAGAAAATATTTTTATGGAAGAATGGAGGGTGAGAATGGGTCATGTCACTTGGCTTCACGGGAGGTCATCCTTACACTAATTCTTTCATCTTATCAATTATCACCTTAGCTCTACAGTGCTCGGCGCGGTGGTCGGTTGCATTTCGGACTCCCTAAAATTTACAGAATCCACGACGGCAATTGCTGACGTCACTGACCCCGTGGCAACCCCCCCACGTGCCCCACAAGTCTCGCGTTCAAAGCACACCGTAAGATCGGGCATACACACACTTCCCGACACACTTAGACTCCCCCAGATTCCGACTTCCCCCCAAGTTCCCCGGACGTTCCCGTACAAATAATTAAACATAACACGACCAGTTACACATGCGTCATATATTAATGTTCTACGGCTTCCCATAAATCCTCGCGCTCAACAGGTCGCAGCAAAGGAACCTGCTCTCGCTTCTCCTCCAACCATCTCCGCTGTGCGCGCGCCTGCGTTAGAGAGAGAGAGAGAGAGTATGTCGGAAGAGTCGAGCACCACCTCGACCGCCACCAGTGGCGAGGAAAGAACGCTCGAATCAACGCCCACCTGGGCCGTGGCGACGGTCTGCTTCGTCTTGATACTGGTCTCCGTCTTCCTCGAACATCTAATCCAGCTCCTAGCTCAGGTACGTGTGTATCAAGTTGCGCCTTTCGCCGGATACGTTGAACTAGCCTCTTCCAATAAATAGGTTTCAATGCGGCGAAAGTTGATTTGGCTTTTCGCTTCATTTTCAGTACTTGCGAAGCAAGAGGAAGAGGTCTCTGATTCAGGCCCTTGACAAGATCAAATCAGGTCGCTCATCGTCTCCCGCTGTCTCGTCTTCAGTTCTTCTCTCGCTCGGGCTTTCGTCTCTTCTCCCTTCTTAATTCTGATTAGTTGGCGATACGTATCTGCAGAGCTGATGCTGTTGGGGTTCCTGTCGCTGCTTCTGACCATGACGGAGAGGCCGATCGCAAACATCTGCATTCCTAAGAGCGTGGCCAAGACGTTCCTGCCTTGCACCAGCTGGGATTCTAGTGAGGAAGAGGAAGAAACCAAATGCCTTGAGCAGGTGCGTACCCATGTGGAGAACCATTTCGTAAAGATAATTCAATGCGTTCCGTTTGTTATAAGTGACCATTTTCTGAAAAATATTCTCTAAATCTTTTAATTTTCGCGAAACAAATAAGGACTCATTTGTATAGAAATGCACCCATTTTCTTTGCATCAACCTGATTTATTACTGAAGGGAAACAAGGGATCTACAGATGAGCATAAGCTAGATCATGTTAGCAATACGTAAATTCTCCAAATTTAATTTAAAAAGTTTCGAGATAATTTGATAGTAAAGTTCAATTGCAAGGTCGAGACAGCCCAGAAAGCGTTTAGTGTTTAATACGCTCATTGCGAATGATCAGTTTTCATGCAAATTTCGCTTTTTTTCCTTTACTTATTTATATTGACCCCTTTGTCCTTAATGCTGATTTAGGATTGATTATTGTTCTCATGTTGGTCCATGGATGATAAACACTTGGTTTTATTTGGTTATTTTAATAATTTTTCACAATGCCTTTGAACAGGGGAAGGTGTCTCTTTTGTCGAGGGAAGGCGTGAAGCAATTGCAGTATTTGATCTTTGTGCTCGCCTTTTTCCATTCCCTCTCCTGCATGCTCACTTTCGCACTCGGGATGGCCAAGGTAATCGCACCTTGATCGATTTATTATTATTATTATTATTTATTCTTCTTCTATTGCATCTCATGATTTATCCAAAGTATTGTTCCCAACTCCACGTGATTTGGAAATTCCACCGGATTTAAACAATGTCAATGCAACGAAAACGTCGTCTTTTGCTACACAACGTGCGAAGAATTGGGTATCAAGCTAGCGCGACGTCGAAGTATTATGTATTGCTCGAACAATGTTCGTCATCGATTGCGTAAGGTCTCTAAAGGATTGATTGGTTGGTTGAGCATGCTAGACCAATAAGAAATGCGTTTACTATTCTTATGATGTCAACCTTAGAGGAAAGTGAAAACGAAAGAGCAAATATCTAATTTGCTTTTTGAACTTTTATTTTCTTCTTCTTTGACTTGTACCAAAGCTAGAAAATTCCAGTGTGAACAAAATCACGTGACGGGGAGCTTTCCCTTTGGACATGATTTCTCTATCTTTCGTCTTCCATTGTGTAGCTTTACCAAACTTTACGTCTAATTTATAAATAATGGTGTTAGTGGGAAATGTGGACTTGGGATTGACAAATAATTGCACTTTTATTTATTTATTTATTTTTTAGATGAGGAAGTGGGAATCGTGGGAGGCAGAGACGAGGACTTTGGAGTACCAATTCTCAAACGGTACGTTGTTTTGCGCCTGTGAATTGTGGTCTGTTGATTATAAGGCAACGAAAAGAGAAAGGGGGAACATGCTGTTCTATCAATCTGTGTAGGCACCCACGATTTTTTTGTCCACTTTCTATCGAGGGTCCATGAAAAAATGACCCATTAATCGCCGACTTTGAGATTAACATCCTAATCGTTAACCACCGACCTTGGTTCGTAACTGTTCTTTGCTAAGCGAATGGTAATTTAAAATTTTGTTATTACATTTGTTTCGTCAATGATTTAGACTTGTTTGTAGATATGGTCTTTAATATAGAATACGATAAATCCTAGTATTCCAGTTAGACATACCGATCTTTGGTTTACAAATGTAAGAAAGTTTAAAATGAATTTTAGTTTTTCCATCCACTTCACATTGAAGAAGACTAATTTTAAATTACCATTCGCTTGACGCTATGTTTTTTTTTTTGTCACAAGATATTATGCTTTTAAATCGCCATTTATTTGAGAATCTCATTCGATAATCACGTTACGCCATGTCAGCAAACCACAATAGATCAGAGCCATTGATCTCTCCCCGTCTCAAACATTTCGAATAGTGAGCATAAGGACAATACCCGCCGTGCCATTCACGTTGGAAGTCAACATCAATCGATTAGTGTCATCGACCAAAAAGAGATTTCTCTTTGTGGCGGACAAGAATTGGTGGAGTTTTGTCCTTTTCTCGCAGAAAAATTAACAAATTAACAAAATGTTTTAAAATGAAAATTGGAAAGGGTTGCTTTTAATTGCTCACTGTTAATTCTATTGACTCGTTGTGACGTCGGCTCAGACCCAAGAAGGTTCAAGCTCGTCCATCAGACCTCGTTCGCAAGACGGCACCTGAATCGTTGGAGCGACCACCGTCTCCTCCGTTGGCCGGTCAGTAATCAAATAAAACAATAACAAATATTCGCATTTTATTGTTAAATATTGATTTTTGTCACTAAAAAATAAATACTAATTCTCTCTCTCTCTCTCTTTTTGTTCTGGGCAGGCATGTTGCCTTCGGCAGTTCTATAATTCGGTCTCGAAAGTAGATTATCTGACGCTGCGTCATGGATTTATTATGGTATCTTAATGTTATATTGTTTTTAACTATTCAAATTCCCGGAAATTGTGTTAGAAAATTCCTATTATTAATATCGGTCGTCCATCTTGATAACAGGCGCATTTGTCTGAAGGGAGCACGTTTGACTTCCAGAAGTACATCAAAAGGGCTTTGGAGAAAGATTTTGGTGTTGTTGTAGGAATAAGGCAATTACCCTTTTTACAAATAAAAACTCATAAAATACGAATTAAACTCTTTTTGTTTATAAGATACTAATTTTTCCATTTTCCTTTCCCATGCAGCTTCTGGATTTGGATATTTCTAGTCATTTTCATATTCTTCAACGCACATGGTAAGATGGTAACGAAATAATTCAATAAAAATGTATCTCGTTTTGGCGTATATACGCTTATGTAAGCCTGATGATGATGCTAATCCAAGTTTAATTTTCTTCAGTGTTCTATAATTATCTATGGCTCCCCTTTATTCCACTAGTGGTAAGTAATATTCTATAATCTAATTAATTTGAGCTAGTATAATTAAAAATGGGTTTTCTAATTTTGGTCTAAAATTATTTTGCAGATGTTGTTGCTGGTGGGAACAAAGTTACAAGGAATAATAACAAAGATGTGCATTGATAGCCATGATAAGTCTCATGTTGTGAGGGGGACTTTGTTGGTCAGACCGAGCGACCATTTCTTCTGGTTTGGGAGACCCAAATTGCTACTTCACCTCATACACTTCATCCTCTTTCAGGTAAGCAAGGCATGAGCCTCTTAAAGTTAATTACATGTTGATTTCCAATGAATTATGATAAACATCAAATCTAAATCGAGCAGGGCGTACTTATGATGATATTAAATTTGAAAATTCGTTTGGTACATTATATAGCTTGTATAAATTTTGGAATATTTAGGCTTTCGTAGTGAAATCCGACTCGATTAAGATATCTATCGTGAAAATATATGCGCTATTCCAAACTTTACATGGATAGCAACCTATGCAATGTATCTGGTGTAAATGACCAACCTAATTCTTGAAAATACCTAATTAAGTAAATAAAAAACAAAAACATAACCTAGTGAGTAATTTGTTCATTTATTTGATTTTTTTTTTCAAGTTTTGCAACATGTTGCATACGACAAGAGATATATCTCTCTTAATAAAAACTCTCTACACTTGAATTTTCAGAATTCCTTCCAAGTGGCATTCTTCACATGGACTTGGGTAAGCATACAAGCAACTTATTTATTTCATTTTATTCTCTTGTTTGCTTTTCAATTTTTGGGTTGGTCAGAAAGATCTTAATTGTATTGTTTTTTTCTTCCTTTGATTGAACGCTTGCTTCAAAAATACAGTACAAGTTCGGTTTCCGGTCCTGCTTCCACGAAAGCACAAAGGATATTGTGATCAGGTTCACGATCGGAGCTTTAGTACAATTCATTTGCGGCTACGTCACTTTGCCTCTCTATGCTTTGGTCACCCAGGTGATTAACAAACCCTAATTTCATATTACGTCGTTTGTTGATTTACGGTGGAATTCTTTTTATAATTGCACAAAAACTAGCAAAACAAGGCACGCAAATATGCACTTGAATTCGAAAAAGGACACATTCATCGGAGAATACACATTTAATTTACCATGCATTATATTAAATTCTCTATGTTCTTTTATTTTTTGCGGTAAGAATTCTCGTTTTTGAGATACCTGCATTTTCTTTAATTTGTTAGAAGTCTTTTTTCTTCCTTCGACGTATAGCAAATATCAATTGTCTTACTTATGAATCCATGCATTATCTTGTGCTGAAAAGTTTTGCATGTGTTATTGCAAACAGATGGGCACGTCCATGAAAGGAGCCGTTTTCACGGAAAACGTACGCATGGGACTTAAGAGATGGCGAGCCACTGCTCGGAAAAACCTCGCCTTCCGCAACCCTTATGCGCCCCGTCTCTCGCTCGACACTTCCGTCACATCGCTGGATGCTTCGGTCACATCGCTCGACGCTTATTCTCCTTCTTTCAGTCTGGACGCCTCCTTCTCCATCGACCTTCGTCCGGCCGACCTCGAGTCGTCGATCACCCTCGAAGCAGTGGAGGTCGTCGAAAACAATTCCGATCTGAAGACTGTGGACGAGCGCCCGCGGAAGGGATCTTTCGGTGGTTTTGTGACAAGCTCGACGACGTCACTTTAATTTCAGATTTGGAAAGGGGAAATGTTATTGCGCTTGCAATCAGTTCTAGTGATCGAAGGAGAGATCAGAACAAGGTCACTAGATGAGGAAAGTCGATCCGCAGCCATATACCATTTCTTGGACAGACTTCCGTGCGGATGATCGATTTAGGAGAAGAGTGGAAGGATCGGGCAGTGATTTTACTATGCTCATTTTTCTCTCTAGAATCGTTAGTTTGGTGTTTATTTTTATCTGTTGATACATAGTTTACATCTCATTTCTCTTCCCCTTTTTTTTTTTTGAATCTTGTCTGAGAATGCACAAAAGAGCAACGTCAATCGAATTAGCGTATTCACTTAGGTGTCATAATACTTGAGCGATAAATTTACTTAAAATCACTCACTTCAGTATCATTTGTGATTTGTCTCGCAGGAAAATGCGATGTGACATTCAAATTAGGGTTAATACCATGAAAACCTCAAACCGGTACACTTGTGACAAATTTATCCAAAATTATTTTTTTGACCACGAAAACTCGAAAATTAGTGCAGTTGTGACAAATTTACCTTAAACTATTATTTTTTACCATAAAAAGCCTAAACTGATACACTTATGATAGATTTATAATAAATTAATTTTTTTGACCATGAAAAATCACAAACTGGTATACTTGCGATAAATTCACCTTCCGTTAAATTGAATTAATACCAAGAAAAATTATAAATTAATACATGCACCAAACAGAGGGTAAAAATCTCAAATTGGTACATATGTCAATTGGCACATGCCATATGCTTAGCACTTTAACGGATAAATTTAACAAAAACTAACGGAAGGTAAATTTGTTACATATGTACCAGTTTGAGGAAAAATTATTACAAGTATATCAATTTGGGGTTATTTGTGATTAAAAAATAATTTAGGATAAATTTATCTCAATTGTGTCAGTTTGGGGTTTTATGTGGTATTAACCTTTCAAATTATCATATTATGTCCGATGTATCTCTTCGGCAAATGAAGTCGGCAAGTTAGTCAAGATGTGCTTTAAGCCATCTATTTGCCCCAGATTGACAAACTAGGGCAAAATTCAACATATAAATCATAACCCCAATTCTTCTAAGTAGGGCAAAATCAGAACATACAAATCCTAATCCCAATTTTAATAGGAGCTTGCAGCAGAAGTCCAATACCGTCACCCAGAGAGATCGCCAAGAGGAACCTAAGTCCGAGTCTCTTAACATATCCAGTTGGACTTATCTTCACGCAAAATCTAAAGCCAATGAGCCATGGGCCAACTGTAATATACTAATCACAAAAAATCATATCAATTCTCTGATGTGAGAATTTTCTAACGCAATTCAAACATGTATCTCAATAATCTTCCCCTTACGTGTAAGCTCCTTCTTGATCCAAATATCATTTTGCATCAACTTCTCTCAAGTTGAATCAAATTTCAAACCCCTACCTTCATCCCTAGTCTCTTTCTTTGGGCCGAACCATGAAGGCTGCTATTGGACCAGTGCTGCTACACCACAATGCCCACGCCCACCTTCATCCTTGGTCTCTTTCTTTGGATTGAGCCATGAAGGCTGCCATCAGGCCTATGCTACTACACTAGCCCGCCCATTGCCCGAAAGCCTTGTTGGTCATCAAATTCTTTCCTTGAGATATTGCCAAACACTAATCAGATTAGAGGCCCAAGAATCTATCATTGGTTGTAATACCATTTGTTGGGAGCGCATAACAGAAGCTTGATACTGTCACCAAGAGAGATCGCCAAGAGAGAACCCAAGTTCAAGTCCGTTAACATATACAGTCGGACCCAACTTTACTCAAAAACTTAAACCAATGAGTTATGGACTGATTATGATATATTAACTATTGAAAATCACATCAGTTTTTCTATATGAGACTTATTTAACACAACTCACATGTGTATCTTAATAGATTTGAGTAGGCACGAACATCAACTTCTCAGCCTTCCTTTTATTCTTCAACGCGACGAGCCCTCATCTCTCTATTTTTTTTTCGTACTCTCATGCTCACACTTGTTAAAACAGCTAGGTCTCTTGTTGTTATTATTTAAGAGGGCTGTTGTAATATGATAAAAGTTTGTAGTATTTGAGATGTTTGTATTCGTAGTTAGGTATAGAAGCAGCACCATCTAGACATTGTAACATTGCTAAAGGTGTGTTTGTTCATTGGAAAACTTCATGTTAAAGAAAATATACTTTCCGATAAATAATTTTTCAGAAACATGATTAGTTGTCCATTATTTGGTGATATGTGATCGAAAATATTTTATAGTGTTTGGATCTCATATAAAAAATATTTCTTTCGATCGTATATAAAATGTTTCAATCTTAGCACCTTTTTCAGGCAAAAACAATCAAAACATCAGTTTAGTTTTTTCCCTTTATTTTCTTTTCTTTATCCTTCTTCCTTCATTGCAACCGGCCGACAGTTGCCACTGGTGAGCCTCGAGCTTGCCGGCTGATTGGCCGTCGCCAAGGCCTAGCGACCGGTGAAGGGAGAACAAAAAAGAAAAAGAAAGAAAGAAATATTCAATTCAATGAAAAATTTAATAAAAATAAATTTAAAATTTAAAATTTTATTAAATTCAATCGGAGTAATTTCGGAATTTTTTTTTCACTTCTTTGGATTTAAGAATCCGTAAAAGTGTTTTCTCTTCTTTACATTTAAGAATTCTTTCCTAATTTAGTGCATAAGTTTTTCATTGACTGGAAAGTGTTCCTCTTTTTTTGTTGGTTGAAAAGCGTTTCCCATTAATTAAATCATTTTCAGCGAATCAAATGGGTAAAAATCTGAAAAAATAATTCCCGAAAATCAGTTTCACTCAAACAAATACACCATAAGATATCGTGCAAATTCCAGATTCATTTGTAATCGTTAGTTTGAGAAAGTAGAGGTAGGGGAAGTAGAAGGTCGAATCACTAAATATCTATTTGTAATATCTTTTATTTCTTTGCTTATATTGATTTTTCAAGCAAGTATCTCAATCCGGATGAAATGTTTTTCAATTTACAAAAGCAAATTCGCAAGTTTTCTCTGAAAAGTTTTATTTTTTTTAACAGCCAATTTTCTGACGCAGAAAACATCGAACTTGGAAAACAATTCTAAAGAAATACTCGAATTTGATTGAATGATAGCATTAAAATTACAAAGAAGGATATCCTTATAAATAGATAGAACTCTAGATTTCTTAAAAATAACCTAAAACGAAATATTGAAATCAAATCTAATCAGAATTTAAATAAAATATTATAAATATCTAATCTAATATGTATCGTAAGTTTCCTAAAATAGAAAAATGCCAACGCAAACTGATAACTTCAGTTGTCCTACATCATTGTCCTCCTTTTCAGAAGAACTCGTTCCTGAGTTCGTTTTGTCTGGATCCGCTTCCTCTTGTATTTTTAGTATCTCTTCCTCTTCTTCTCCTCATCTGGTCTCTAGTCTGGAACTTCAAAGAATCCCATGGATTGTCAATATTTTCCTTAATCCCGGGTGGGAGAATCTTTTCTAACAATATCATTAGACAATTCCTTTCGCACATCAGATCTCTCGTAATTGATTTTATTCGAACCTTGTCTAGCAAGTGATATTTGTAGAGTCCTTCGCTTTTCTTCACTTCTTGGACATCATCCTCTTTTTGTTCACCCAATTTCTCGACGGAAGCCTCGGCTTTGGGAACGATCTCTTGGCCTTTCTACTCCATCTCTTCTTCCACACTTGGTTCCTCCTCTAATTTCTCAAAAAAGCTAGTTCTTGCCCTCAACAGGAGCTTCGAAGGCCATGGCAAGAAATTGGGGAAAGAAGGGCACAAAAAATATAGCGAATGGTTTTAATTTAACGAGTCTTGTTCATAGTGAGGTGAAAGGAACCGAACCTTTAACATACGATTCATCCGTCTCCACATTCGAATGGGAGCTTTTCCTTGTCAATGTCCAGATATTTGCGTCTGCTCCCACCAAGCTGAGGCACCACCCTTCACCTTGTATGCCACAAGTTTCACTTGGTGATTCTCTTCGATCTCCATAGCATTGACGAATTTGTCGACTTCCCAGAGCCAATCCATAAAATCTTTAGAGTGTAAATTGCCATTGAAAGTTGGGAGATCTATCTTCAATTGATATCTCGTCGAAAACTTCTATGTTTGCAATCCCTACGAACATGCTCATTCTGGAATCCTCCACGAATAGGCATATCTTAGAAATTCTCTTCATCTGCATCTTCATCTTCATCTTCAGTATCATCGACATAGTCTTGTCGCCTATGTCGGGGATTTCCTCCACGCTCCATGGCAACTTCGGGATCACGAGCGACAGGAACTTGCTCGGCTGGAAGAACACCAGGTGCTTGGTTTGTGGACAAACGTTGGATGGCTTCAAGGATCTCTTGAAACCTTTGATCGGATTGACCCACGAATTGATTGAACTCAGCCCATGTAATATGCTGGTTTCATAGTCCTTAGCTATGGAGAGATTGACATTCACATTATTCACCATCGTCACAAGAGAAACCTGCTTTGATACCAAATGATGCAGAGAAAAGCGAACTTGAAAAATAATTCCAAAGAAATACTCGAATTTGATTGAATGATAGCATTAATATTACAAAGGTGGATATCCTTATATATAGATAGAACTCTAAATTTCTTAAAGATAACCTAAAATGAAATATTGAAATCAAATCTACCTTCAATTGATATCTCGCCGATAACCTCTATGTCGGCGACCCCTATGAACATGCTCATCTTGGAATCTCTATATCGGCGACCCCCATGAATAGGCATATCCTGGAAATTCTCTTCATCTTCGTCTTCAGTATCCTCGACATAGTCTTGTCGCTTGTGTCGGGGATTTCCTACACGCACCATGGGAACTTTGAGATCACGAGCGACAAGAATTTGCTTAATTGGAAGAACACCAGGTGCTTGGTTTGTGGACAAACGCTGGATGGCTTTAAGGATCTCTTGAAACCTCCGATCGAATTGACCCACGAATTGATTGAACTCAGCCCGTGTAATAAGCTCATTTTCACGGCCCTCAGTTACGGGGAGATTGACAATTACATTATTCACCATCATCACAAGAAAAACCTGCTCTAATACCACATGACGCAGAGAAAAGTGAACTTGAAAAACAATTCCAAAGAAATACTCAAATTTGATTGAATGATATCATTAATATTACAAAGGTGGACGTACTTATATATAGATAGGACAACAGATTGTTTAAAAATAACCTAAAGGTGACCTAAAACGAAATGTTGAAATCAAATCTAAACAGAATTTAAATAAAATATTGCAAATATCTAATTTAATATATATCGTAAGTTTCCTAAAATTGAAAAACGCCTAATGCAAACTGATAACGTCAATTGTACTACATCATTTTCTTTTTCCTTTTTTGTAAAATTTAACTTCCAATTCAGCCCCCTATTTATTTGCTGTGTTAACCATATCAAACGGGACTAACCCGATTTGGACCGATCACGGAGATTTCAATCTGGTGAGGCTCACCATCGATATAATGCATGGATGGCGAAGTTCCTTTGGAATTAAGCTTTTTTCTAAGGTAAAAATTAATGTGCAAGTGAAGTGGGGACAATTATAAGATTTTACGAGATCATTACCAAATGTTCTAAAAACTTAGTCTGTTAAATGAAAGCGTAACGTAATTTTTAATATTTTTTACACTCCTTGCGCTTAGATGGACTTCAATCTTAAGAGTCTGGAAGATTTGAACATAGAACCCTTTACGTTGATATCATGTAGAATTTTGTGAGATAATTATCAATTGTTCTACAGGCTTAAGTTTATAGATGAATGTGTGGTTTGATATTCAAATGAACGGTCAACAACCAGATTGGAAAAAGTTTCTTCTAATTTACGACGAAGGGAAGCATGATCATTTAATTAGTTGCCAAATTGTCCGTTCGCCATCGATCCTTCTTTCTGACCATCTCAAATGAACTCAAATTACCTTCCCAAGGTACTTTTATTTTGTGTTTTCTGTTTGGCATATAGCGGGGAATGTTCCAATGAGAAGAAATATTCACAATGTCAGTAGTCGAGTTTTAAAAAAATAAGAAAGGACCAACTCGATGACCTATTTGATGACATAATTTGGTGAAATTGACTTGACTTGCTGAGGGAGGGAAATTTATCAAAAGAATTGTTTAAACTTAATGTAATTGTATTGATTCAGCCGACAACTTTTTTAAATGCCAATTCATTCCTAAACTTTTTGTGTTTGTACTGATTCAGTCTATCCGACCGACTTTGGCCAGCCGACGCTAATTTGGCATTGTCGGAGCCGACGTGATAATTTTTAATAATATTTAAGTAATTATTATTTTTATTTCCTTTTTTTCTTTTCTTCCTCCTTTAGCTAGTTGCCAGATCGGCGACTAGCCAGAAGAGAGGGTCGGCGAGGGCGAGACCTTGTCGTGGCTGGGCAAACTCGACCTCACCTAGCGACGGCAGGGCTTGGCCTCGCCCAGCCATGGCGAGACCGAGTCTCACTAGATTTGGCAAGGGTGGGCCTCGCCGACCCTCCCCTCGAGCTGGTTGACATATAAATAGCTAGAGCAAAAAGAAAAAGAAGAAGAAGAAGAAGAATAAATAAATATATTAAAATATTATTAAAAATTATATATGATAGCGCCAGCCAGCCAAAGTTAACTGGATTAATTGAATGTGAATAAATGCAAAATATTTATGACTAAATTGATTAAAAACAAGAAGAAGAAGCTTAGAACTGAATTAAGATAATTGCAATATATTTATGACTTTTTGGTATTTTTCTTCCTGAGGTAGCTGGTCCATTTAATTGAATATACGACTAAGCCTAATTGCCTATGTCGATAAATAATTGAAAATTTTCAACTTCTGATTATTGTAGAAATTACTTCTGTCACAATATTCAGCACACCAACTTGTTTTTGGAAAAAAAAATATATAAATAACAACAGCTTTTATTTTTTTGTCGAAATAACAACGGCTTGATTCACAATAAATTGCCGTACAAACTTTTGGAAATTTTGAAATAATAACTGGAAACCGGCTAAAAATTGGACTATATTGCTTTTTTAATGCTTTATCTGTAGCTAAGTCTATGCATGGAGGATTACATCAACTCATGCACCATGCAGACGTTTAATCTGGCCAAGGCATTGTAAAATGTACAACACCCAAATAAACAATTGAACCAAACCCAATTCACCAATATTTTGTACTTGTCATTGTCACCAGGTTAATAAGACAAGAAGCAAGGAATTTTACACGTTCGAAAGTGAAATTGAGCCAATCATGAGAAAACACATGGCTCGCCATGGTGAAAAGACTCAAATTCTTTAGTGGGTATAACGCGGACGACTGCAATGTTTGGACCACACAAGAGCCTTCTGGTCAATTATAGTTTTATAAAGAGTGCATTACAGTTGGTAAATGGATGGAATCTGTGCATAGTTTTTGTCTCCACAAGTTCGTCGAAAGCTTATGTTTCTTCTGGTCCGGTGTGGAAAAGAACAAGTAATTATTCCCGAATCTTTGCTTCGAAATTCCTTGGAACTGTAGTCTTTAAACGATTAATGCAATAACAGGTATAAGAGACAGGAAGAGAGTTCCTTAGTTTATTCAGGATATTTGTATCGATAGGGCAAAAACCCCTATAGACGGCAGGAGACCAGTAGAGACGTCGAGAAAGTACACAAAAATCTGGACTCAGCCTTAGGACGCATTCAGTATTGGTGATACTCACGTTTCCATGCATGGAGGGTTAAAAAACAGAAAAAAAGAAAGCTCGTGTTAGAGTAAAGTGTGAACGATATCATGTTGGGACCACCGACAACAACATATTCATATCTTCCTTTTGTGCAACCATATGATGCGTGTCATGTCACGAGTCATACTGATGTACATTCACCCAACGGCCAACTTGGTGTCGATCATAAGTGGCATATGTCCTGAAAATTTATGTCACAACATAAAATCATTGTAATGACCGGACTCGTTCCCTGTAGGGCGAAACGCCAAAAGTAATGCAAGTAACTGCATATGAAGTGGCCCTTTGGCGGTGGATCTTCACTGGGAAATGACATCACTAAGGCCTTGAGCTAAAACACCCCATGCTTTAGGTTTGGCACGAAATCACGTCCCAATCCTAATCTGTGCGCCCGCGTGCGTGTGTGAAATCAATAGATAGCAACTTTGCATGATGGTTCCTTGCGCTTTCAAGAGAGTGACCCAGTAAAATTTCATTATTGCTATAATATTTTAGTCTAAGCTAAGCCTACCTATAGCTTAAACGTTTAGATCGCTCGATGGTAGTTCCACAAAAAGTTATAGGGCATCAGAGTACGTCTAACTCCACACTCCACTTATAAATTGAACTTTTAGATCGCTAGATTGTAGTGCCACAAAAATTTATGGGCATTAGAGTAGGTCCTATATTCTTAACGTACTGGTAATTATTGTTGTGAAGTTCCAACGTAAAATTCATTGTATTAGGAAGAGAAGATCAAGATATCCTTCTAAAGAAAAAATAGGGTGATTGAGTTTCTTTTGACAGTATCAACACAGTTATGCATATTGAAATGGTTCATGAAATTAGACTAGGGCTATATTATTTTTTAAATGGACATCGAACCTTTCAAGCTATTAGCATATGTTATTTTTTGCTAGAAACCGCCAACATGACAGTCTGACAGTACTGCTAGTTATTTCTGATCATATGGTCTCCCAATCAATGAGTGCTTTATGTAAAACAAGCGGTGATAGTACGTGGATTTATAGTTGAGATTGTTCCATTTTTATAGAACTGTCAGTGAAACATTTTCCTATTCGATGTAAGTCAAGCTGCTTCTTAACAATGCATGCGTTTAAGGCAAATCGACCAAAAGAGAACACAGCATAAAACAGAAGCCATCATGCATGATTGATGAGCTCCAAAAGAAACCTTAATTATTCAATTCGATTAGAAGAACTTTCTCTCTATAAATAATTAGCTAAATTGAGAGAAAACATTTGCACCGAAACAACATGGAGGGATCAGTGCATCATAACGCTTGCGCTCCTCTCTTACCACCGGGCTTCAGGTTCTATCCGACAGACCAAGAACTCATCCTCCATTACCTCAAAGAGAAGGTGTCTTCTTCCTCAAACCCTTTCCTCTCTGTAATTGCTGATGTGGACATATACAAGTACAACCCATGGGAGCTTCCTGGTACAACTTCACCCATTCTATCATATGATCATATTACGGTCTCGAAACATTTAGTTTCGACCGCCTCTTTCTTCACATTTGTAGTAAAACAGCGCTCGCGCGCGTGATGGTCTACACTCTAGCTTGTTTCTTTTCTACGAATTCAAGGGCGCCAAGTTTTGGTTTAAGTCTTGTACATAAAACCTCTTTTTCTTCCATCAAAATTGGTTGAGAAAAGATATAGAATCTTTAGCAACCCCACATTTCTGAGAAAAGATATAGAATCTTATGTGCTTACATTCGTATCGAGGGATGCATGTTTATAAAAAGGGAAGTTTTCCATGGATCAGCTTATTTCTGACCAAGATAGTTTGCCGGAGATTGAGCAGCATACTTGGCTTTCCAAGCACGTCTCTAAAGAAGGCGGTACTGTTGGAAGGACATATCAGGCAAAGTTTCTCCAACCAGGGCGGAAGAAAATAGCCCTTGATGATTCTAGTTTGACTAAAGCTAACATGATCCCCGACAACGATATCCTCTTTAAGAGGAGACTTCACAAACTTATGTGTATTTGCAGGAAAGGCCGTGTTTGGCGAGGAAGAGTGGTTCTTCTTCAGCCCGAGAAACAGGAAATACCCGAACGGCACTCGCCCAAACAGGACCGCGGCAGTAGGCTATTGGAAAGCCACTGGGGGCGATAAGCCGATTCTTGATTCCAGCGATTCGCGGTGTCTCGGGGTTAAGAAGGCCCTGACCTTTTACAGAGGAAGATCTCCGAAAGGAGCGAAAACCAATTGGGTGATGCATGAGTACAGGCTTCTTGAACACAACCGTCACTATTCTCACCGGCTTGGAGGAACCCTGCTTGTAAGTTTCCTTTTGTCTACATTGAAAAAATGAGATAGGGTTTCAACAAGTCCATTAACCATGGGAACTAAGAGTCTCACTTTTGTCATCTAATGTGGAAAAGAGCATGCATATTCCTCATCATAACGTGTCAAATACTTTCTTTAGAACAGGCCAATGTTGACCCGACCCAATTGCAGCTAGTCTTATTGACGAGCTTTGCGGACAAGGTGATAATGGTTAGGATTCGATGTATAATCGTAACAAAATAAAAAGTAGAAGCAGAAATTGAGAAAAAAAGATTTATACGTAGTTATCCTCAAACTAGGGTTATACCCAGTAGAGGATTTCACTGTTGTTAACACATCGCATCTCTATGCTACATCATTCATTTATATAAGAGTAGCTATTTATAAGGCCAAGCCCAAAGTACCAATAAAATACGAGCTCAAATTATAAAAATTCTCTAGCGTCCAATGGCGGCCCTCGTACCTAGTTCTTTCCTATCAATATAAACATAAACCAAACCCCAACAAAAGTTGTACATCAATATAGATGATTTACTCCAACCACAAAAAAAAAAATCACATAGATCAAACACACGATTTATACTAGATTCTCGTCTCATATATCGAAAGCTTTTACCGTCATAGATGACAAATATTTGTTTTCCAATATATGACCACCATCACCCAAGGGCACTTGCCCTCACCCACATCTAGGTGAGGAAAAGAATGCCCCCGTTGTTGGCGCATAAGCCTTGCAACATCCCTCGCCGAGACAGCAGCTGTCTACTTGGTGACCGCTTTAGCCCCGACTGTCTCCATATTAGTAGAAAAAGCAAAGCCATGCCTTATCTTTCTGTCTATTCTTTTCGCCAATGTAAAGTTTACTTCGAGACCACATTAGCCCAACCGTCCTCAAAATCATAGAAAAAGAAAGTCATGTCTTATTTTCGGTCTGTATCGATAGAGTCAGTTGAAGTATTTGATTGCGCCGGTTGGATGTGTTTTAGGGTTTGATTGCCCTCCTATGACAATTTTCCAGAACTTCTGGTGCGAATGTTCCAATTTAAAGAGGATATCGCTGAAATTATTATCAGGTTATAACTCTTTCTATGTTTCTCCAGTTGGATGACTGGGTCTTGTGCCGTGTCCGTCGAAAGAATAGCTTCAAAGGCGCACGAGGAGACAAGTTCAACGAGAGCAATGGAAGCAGTTCTGATCAAATGACTATTAATGGGGTCTTACATGGTCAAGAGTGCATAAAGAACTCGCCTATGCTGGACTCCAATGAGGGTCAAACTGGTGTTTTGGCGACTCAAGGGAGCGGAGGACAAAGAATTGCAAGTGTTGATGACTTCCAAGAAGCATCACCAGAATTCACTACCGGTGAAGCCACCTCTTGCAGCTTTGGAGCACCTAGGGTTGTTCCTTCCTTCGAAGAAGCCCTCGAGTCCATTAAGAAGACGCTTTCAATTGCTGATTTCAATGAGCTAGCACCGTCAAGCGACCAGGACATTGGAAATTTTCGAGTTCCTTCTCTGTCATTTCCGGCCATTATTTGGCCATCACATCACATTATAAGTTGGTGCTCTTAAACGAAAACCCTATCAAACTTAATTATCCGTAAGTTGATCGTGGTCTAAGTATTGAGGATAAAAACAATAATCGATGTTCTGTCTGCGTGTGTATCTGTTTTGCGAACTACAAAAAGAAATGTAAGCTCGATTTACTTCTCGTTTCATGAAGTTTGCGATATGTGCTAACTTCTTGTTTAATGAATCATCTTTTTTTTTTTTAATGATCCAAGGGCATGAACATAGAGCACCATAAGCCAGTTGTCCTGTGCAAGTAACCTTGACCTAGACAATTTGCACATGTGAGATTTGAACAGATACTCCATTTTTAGAACTAGATATCTCTTGACGTTCACGCATGTTCTGTTAAGGTGATTGCCCGACTCGAGATTTGCAAGTTTAGCCTTGGGTCCGAGCAGATGTTCTTCGTCTAGTGGCAAAGCAGGAATAGTTGCTCGACGATCTCTAAAGCTTTACGATAGGGGACAAAGCGAATATGGTATCTCCTTTCTGTTGAACAAATTTCCCGTGCAGGTAGTGCATTTTAACACACACTCCACGTAAAGAAAAGGATTTTCGGCTGCGAGTTTAGTTTCCGGATCTGTTGCCATGGAGCCCAAGGTTTTGCGGGATTGTTGCTGGTCCACATTAGCTTATCCGTCCAGGGTTGGTACTGAGAGGGCTGGTCAGGATTTCACGAATCACAACTCAGCTCCTCCAACGAACTATTCACTATAATTTCATTCAAAATCTTTCCTTCCTGGTTCATCAATTTCACTATTCTCTGATGCGACCTTCCCAGAGGTGAAGGGCCAAATAAAAGTTAATGAATTACTAAGCCAACAATTAGCGCTGACTTTCCCGGCCCATAACAATCGCAACTTTTTAGTTTTAATTAAATCATTAAGACATGCAATTCAATTCATTTAGGAAACTC
The DNA here is from genome assembly GCA_028455895.1 of Rhodomyrtus tomentosa. Taxonomy (NCBI): domain Eukaryota; kingdom Viridiplantae; phylum Streptophyta; class Magnoliopsida; order Myrtales; family Myrtaceae; genus Rhodomyrtus; species Rhodomyrtus tomentosa. The sequence continues at coordinate 2,030,366 of JAPCWY010000006.1, forward strand.
AGAGATTTTATAGGTACAGGAACTTAGTTACGATAGATAAATCTATTACCATTTCGGTGTCATTTCTCTTTATTTCCAAGTAATGGGAACGGATCCCGATTACAAATGCAGCGGAAATACTCTGATTCGACAAGCTTAAGATCAATCTTGAGTCACTGATCGGAGAAACATATCACAAAACGGATATATCTCGTAGCCACAGATTAAATGTCACAATGCAGCGAGAGATTCGAGTCGATTTGATGTACCGGGGAGGAGAATGGCGTTGTCGTTCGTCTCTGTCTCTTTCTGTGTTCTTCATTGGAAGAATATCATTCTCTTTTTTTTTTAGAATGAACGGCTGACAATAAAATGTGATCTAATATCACGTTTTAAAGATAACTGCTTATGGCGGTTATTTCTTTGGCCAACGGGTGCGATGCCCTATATGGGTGGATCACGGTACTTATTGTGCACCCTCATAAAATCCAACATTTCCCACTCACCCATGAAGGGCTATCCATAAGTCTCACTTGCCCACAAAGGATCAACAACTCCCACTCACCCACGAAGAGTTAAACATAATTTTTTTCTTTTTTCTGCAAAGTTCATATTGACAAATAATTCGTACGACCAACATACTACGAGAGCTCGTTGTCATACATCCGTTGGGAGTATATAGCAGCTTTGAAAATGGCATGTTAACTTATAGTAGATTCAGTATGCAGTACCATATATCAATCAATCACATTTACATCATATCTCTTTTGATCTCTTTGAATGTTCAAATACAATACATTGTATTCACAATCATGATTAACTCAAATAATCACAATTGGTCGACCTGTGAACACAAAGATTGAATGTGACATCCAAAATAAATTGATCTCCCTCTTCCCTTAAACCTCTTAATCTTAGTCCAACTCAATTTTCTAGAAATGTACTATTAGGTCGAATCAATCTCATGACCATTGGTAACACCCTAAGATCGCGAACACCAAACAGAAATCTTGAGAATAAGTAAGAGTCATGAGGGGACTAAATTTGAGGAACTTTTATCCTCAAGAGTCTCACACGGCTATAGAGTTAAGATCAAATCTATTGTCAACTCTTCTTGGTCGATTCATGCATACGTAATATGAAGTACGTATTACGGTATTATCTTCATTCCCATGGAGCGTATATCTCTCCTTTTAATACCGTACAAATGACACCTTAAACATACTCAATGTCTTGCTTGAGTTCACAAATCTACTATCTTTAATAGAATCTTTCAGAACTCACATTTGGCATTAAGACAGATAAAATGAAATATGTGGGCTATATCACTTTCGATATTTCACTTTCGGACATAATAAAAATTATGACATCATCTTGACACTCATGTTAAGGAGACATTAAATTTTCAACCTTCAACTCTCAATTAGTACATAAATAACAAGCTTGAAATCGTCTCATATCTATTTATCACGTAGTAAATAGAGACGATTACTTGTGTGAATAGGCTAATCTCATCTGTCCGACATACCTTCTTAACATAATGCACGAAGCATTAATATGCATAAATGTCATACAAACTCATAGGCATCAATAATGATAACAAATATCATTAACTGTGAACATTGAGAAATATAAATGTCTAGTACTTCCACTTTTACGCACTTCTAGAGATTTCAATATATGAAACTAATCATTTTGCTAACACATGACTGAGAAGCAACATCTCTAGGAACTCACTTCACAGAAGAGCTGCTATCATTTTGTGCATGTATGTGTACTATATGTTCACATCTTTTCTTACAACCATGTTTTTCACAAAAATATATTGCATATCTATTTGCTTGGTCTGACAATAGATCCCTATTGTAAGCTCTTATTGCTTGAATGTCACAATCAACTAATAATTGTACCTGCATCATCCTTAGCAACACCTCACTGATCCAAACATCTCTTAAGCCAAACATTATCTTGTATTGTTGTTGATAATACCACGAGATCATCTTTCATTGTGGATAAGGCTATACGCGTTTGCTTAACGCCACGAGATCAATTTCCATCATGGATAAGGTTATACACATTTACTTCTTACTACTCTAAGACAAGGCGCCATTTCCAAGAAAGAAAGCAAATCTAAACCTTTTCCTCAGTCAACATCAGCATAGCCTTTAAGGTGCAAATCTCTACCTTGATAATTCAATAAAAATTCAACAACACTTTCAAATATCTAAGGATTTTCTTGACGGCAATTCAAAATACTTGACTTGCAGTGGATTGGTATCTATACACCATTCCAACTACATAATAAATGTCAGGTCTTTTACACAAATAGTATACATTAAACTTCTGACAGCACTAGCATATGGAATACTTTTCATTTCTTTGTTTTGCTTGAGGAGTCTTAGGACACATCTTCGGCTCAGACATTCACTTCTTGCAATAGAAGTATCTTTTAGTTTACAGTCTTGCATACAAAATCACTCAATCACTTTATATATATAAGTCTCCTGTGAAAGAGAATACAATATCTTTGAATAATATCTTGAAATCTTAATTTCAAGAATGTATGCAGATTCATCATATTTTCTTATCTCCAAATTGGAACATAACCAATTCTTGATTGTATAGACAAACTTCATATTACTCTTAACAATTAACATATCATCAACATATAATAATAAGATCACAAACTGATCTTTTGATCTTTTGATATGTACTCAATGATCCTCATCAATCATTCAAAAATCATATGCCACAATGGCATTACGAAAAAGTATATATCATTATTTTAAAGACTGTTTAAGGCCATATATCGATCTCAAAAGTTGATATACCTTTTGTTCTTGGCCTTCAATAACAAACCAAATAGGTTGTTTCATGCAAAATTCTTCTTTTAATTCTCCACTGAGAATTGCAGTATTTACATCCATTTGATGTAATCCAAGATCCATACTAATCACTTTCAGAATAAGGTGAACTGATCAAGCTATTTCACCACTAAGCGGGCCTTATATCTCTTAATCAAGCCATCAACTTTACGCTTTATTTTGAGAACACACTTGCTCCCAATGGCTTTATGTCCATTCGAAAGATCAACCAGTTCTCATATTTGGTTTGATCTCATTGACTTCATTTCTTTTTCCATTGCTAATATCCATTTTTCCTTACCAGTGTAAGTCGAAACCTCATTTACATTTCTTAGCTCATTCTCTTCTTGTAGAACAACCATAAAAGCTTTATATTCATTGTCTAAACATCGACAATTTGATGGAGAAAGCGTTTTATGATTTGTTCACAAAATTGGAGATCATACACTCAGTACATCTTTCTTCATTACGGTCTCACTCGGATCAGACAATGACAACATCTTCTTCACATCAAGAGGTTGCAATTGAGACTAATTCGAAATAAATTCCCCACTTCTCACATTGCTCCCACTTGGATAAGATTCCCCAAAAAAATCATTGTCACTATCCTATAATTCAAACAAAGAATTTTTTTTTTAAAGTATCTCTCCCTTTTCTGAAAATCCATTCACTAAGAATGTGACATCTCATGATTAAAATTCAGTACACTTCACACTTTCTTGCTTACCTATAGCACTTGCCTTTTCGATTGCTCTTAGTATTTCACGAATATACTCTTTTTGCCTCCATGGGCCAATTTCCCATACTTGTGGAAGAACACGTGTGTATAGGAAGCACATGAAGGTCTGAGGAAATTCAAATCTCATTTTCAACTTGTCCACAACTCATATGGAGTAGATGTAACTGATTTATAAGACACATAGTTAAGTATCTAGATAGCCATAAATAAAATATCACCACAAAAGATAATACGCACAATAGAATGTGCCATCAAAGACTTAACTATATCTATCAGGACCTGTTTTCTCTGCAACTCCAATTCTATTAAGGAATCGCTGGAATAGAAAACTGTTTTTCTATTCTTTTTCATTACATAAATATCCGAACCGATCAGATAGATTTTCTTGACCTCGATCGGTTCATATATGTTTTATTTATATATATAAAGTAATTTTCAAAAAAAAACTTAAATAATTTCTTGAAGCAACTTATGCCTCGGAGTGATGAGAAATTATAAAACATCATATCCGAATCAGAGGTAATGATATCTAAATGTGATGAAATAAACAGCCCATGCCTTACTCTCACATTTATTGAACCACATATGTGCGAATGGATCAACGCAAATGAAACTTAGCCCTTGTTCATTTTCTAAATGGTTTCTTCATTGTTATTCCCACTAGACAATGCTCACAAATAGGCAAATCAATGCTTTCAATACTGTCCAATAAGACCTGTTTAGCTTATTTATACAGCCTAACATGCCACATATTCATATCATCACAAAAGATGAAAAAAAGGAATAACGATCGTTCACATAATTGTACTTAGTAATTTGCACGTTGAAACCATCTAGAATTCTAATAACTTGTTCCTAACGACAAGTCATGACCATCGTTACGAAAGTCCAAATTGAAGCCAAGTTTAATCAAACTAACACGTAAACTAAATTCCGTCGTGTTTTGGAGCATATAAACGCTAGTAAGAACAAGGTACGACTATTGCACATATTTAATTGATAGAAGCCAATTACTTTGATTTTCACTCAAAAAATATTTCTCACATTTATTGAATTTTCTCAATATGGCACTTATTAAAATTCCACTGCTACATGGTCTGTGGCCCTTAAATTACAATCCACAAAGGATAAAATTTAGTTAACAAAACTAAGCTACAGACATATATACACTCTTAAGTGTACAAAGGGATTCTAACTACTCTAACTCATCACAATTGTCAGCGAACTGACTTTTTTGCCACAGTTAAAACACTTCACTTTTGAAATGTTTTTCTGAAAAGGACATTTCTTTTTTCATGTCAGCTAAACTTTGATTTTGTTTTTATCCTAAATGATCTCTTCCCTTATATTTTCACTTCTCAAACCCACATTGATGCTTACACTTAAAGCACTAAGCCTCATTTGAGCTGAAACCAGTATAACGAATATCGGTTTCTGATTAAGCAGCTAGCAGGATATTTACTTTTAGCGTGGGTCAAGTGAATTTTTCATATATACACAGCTATTGGAAAAAAAACTTATTACTACTTGCATTTGCTACTCATTAATTCAAAATGTGATCTGCATCTAACAGTTCACTTATCATGTTGACACAAGCCACAAAAGCTATTTTAGATTTAGCCCATAAGGCATCATGTTGACATCAAATCTTATAGTGATCTGTCTCAAGTTGGTACCGATGTCTAACCAAACTTAGTTTTTATTGCCTCCCACTTGACTATTGCATTTTCATAAATGCCTGAACTTAGCATAAAACTATTTTTATATTACTTAGCAACATAATGCGAGTAATAGAGTATTTTTTGTTCAATACAGCAAATGTCTTTTTTTTTCTTCTATATTATGCAGTATTTCCATCTTCAGGTACTTTCATAATTAGGTTAAGAGCTTCGACGGTTCTTACTTTTCTGGCAGATACCAGATTCTCACATTCCAATTTTCATAATTCTCACCGTCTAATTTCTATTCTAATCAGGTTTAGATATGATATTCTAAGAAGCTAAAGCCATAATAACTAAACTCAAAGTTCTACATACATGTATTCAACTACTATTGATGCTTAATAGTTATGCATCTATTTACACTTACTAATTATATTAATGAATAATTTCACATAAGATCTCAAAGTTGAAAGTTCACTATGTTCCCAATCATCGTCTGAGAATCATCGCTTGAAATTACCATTAACATAATCATTTATATAAAATCGAGTTCATTGAAGTTACTAAAACTTTCTAGAATTCCCCACTCAAATAAAGATCACAATTCATATTATGATCTCGGTATCTATTTTCTAATCATAACAAAATAGCATGGCATGATTTGTACTAATGTACCATTAACATATGCATCAAACCATACTCTAATTTTATGATACAAGATCAAGTATTCTACACTTTATTTATGTTATCATCAATCAATATAAGCATGCAAGACATCCTCAATATTAAAAATAGCATGGAAGAAAAATAATCGGAAAACAAGCAAAATACGTGTATCAAGAGGATTCACAAGTATTTTATAATTTTATGTTCGCAAAAAAATTTATAATTATAATTATATAATTATAAAATCAGTTTATAATTTTATATTCGTCAAACATGGTCATATATTCAACCAAAAAAAAAACATGCTCATATAATATATCAAATCGAAGACAATTTCGATACGATTGTAATGGTACCTCACGTGCCCCAATCGGAGCTCAAACGAGCCCGTAAGAGCTGGTCAAACTTACAGCTTTGACTAGTCAACACTCAGTCAACGTGTGAATTTCATGAAAGACCAAAGATTAACTTGCAATTTTCTAAAAAATTGGGGTAAAATTGAAATTTTCCAAAATTTGGGGAACAAATTACCGTTTTGAAAGATTTCAGGGGCCAAAATGAAATTTCGAAAAGTTAGTCCGATCGGTCAACTGTCAACGAAGACCAGTCAACGGTCGGAACCGGGTTGGTCGCGGACCGAATCAGGCCTATTCGTGGACAGTCGGAGGTGGACAAAATTCGCAAATCTGTATGAGTTTAATAATGTTTATGTTGCGACTTTGTCTAAGACATCTAAGTGGCCCAGTGGTCACACGCGTGCATAAGTGTTCCAGAGTGCAACTTTTTTTTTTTTTTTTTAACTTCACACGTGCTCTTCTTCCTCACGCGAACAGTTCACGCTCGCCGATTTCCCCGCGACAACCACAGTTCAATTCTCCTCTGACACCCCATTTTAATCCAAAATCGATAGTGGGTTTTCAGTATCACGATGGCACGACCACATAGATCCAAGAATCGAGAAGAATGGTGAAACAATTGCCCAAAATCGAGTAAAATTCGCTCGAACTCGGAACCCCAGTCAGCAAATTTTCCTCCAAAATTCGTCGCCGGCGAGCAAGCAAATGCCGAGAAACTTTAGGGTTTTTGTTCCCCATGGCGGTGCGACCCAATCGGCAAAAAATCTCCCCGACGAGAGAAGCCCCGAAATACAATTCTAAAAAAGAAAAAAAATTCACGAAAACCACCATAAATAATAATTTAATTATAAACATAGACAATATCATAATTCAAGAACAAATGGCTCTAATACCAATGAAAGGAACAGATCCCGATTACAAACGCAGCGGAAATACTCTGATTTGACAAGCTTAGAATCAATTTTGAATCACTGATCGGAGAAATATATCACAGAACGGACATAATTCATAGCCACATATTAAATGTCACAGTGCAAGCAAGAGATTCGAGTCAATTTGATGTACCGAGGAGGAGAATGGCGTCCTCGTTCGTCTCTATCTCTCTCTATGTTCTTCATTGTTCTCCTTTTTTTTTTTTAGAATGAACGACAGACGATAAAACGTAACCTAATATCACATTTTAAAGATAACTTATTCTGGTAGTTATTTCTTTGGTCAAGAGGTGCGATGCCCTACATCGATAGACCATGATACTTATCATGCATCCTCATAAAATCCAACACTAAGATATATCGCAAGCAATTATTCAAGTTTAATCCTAAACCACTGACATGCGATGAGGCACAATGAAAAATATAATTCTCAATGATCAAAGCAACAAATAAACTGGGACTTTTGCTCAATCAAGAAGAAAAGGGTCCATACACGGTTTCTCTCTCAACTCTGCTTTGACTGGTCCTGTTCACCCGTGGTGGCCCGTGGTGATTCCCGGCGGTCCCCCAGTTGGATTCGCCTGAAATTCGGTCTCCAAGGTCGCCCCCTCGTACCCAATCTCACCATTAGGATCTCGGCAAGAAGTTTTCCATCTGTTCCTACGGCGGATCTAAGCTGAGGACTCCATTGTCACGTCCCGACTCTCGAATCCGTGACATCCCTTGCCAAATCGCTAACAGATCATAAAAGATAGCGTCCCAGGCAACTGTTATCGACATAAGAATATACTACACATGCGGAACGTGTAATCTTCCATACAATAAAATCATCAATGAGATAGATAAGAATAAAAGTCAGATAACACAACACTAAAATAAAACTGCTGAGAATAGATGATCTATAACCTTACAGAGCCAACAGCTGATAAATACAACCCCATGCTTTGGGGCGGCCTTCTAGGACTCGCAAAAAGATACAAGAGTCAGGTAAGGTTAACTCTCATCTACTCCAAAACAGTACTCCCATAAAAACATCACCAATTCCCTGACCACAAAAGAAACCTAACCCTCTACTGGGTAAAATCAGCATCCAGATTGTCATAACCAATCGGGGAAGCTGGGTCGTTCGGATCGTCACAAGAACTCTGGCTAGAATGCACAGAGTGGGCTACTGACTGCTCGGGCTCGAGCTCAGGCTGCATATCGGGTACGGGATCCACCACCTCCCCATCAGGCGTATCGATGTCCAACGGATCCCAAGCGGGGACATTATGGACCCCCTAAAGAGGTGGCCCCTCAAATCCTCTAAGCGGACCAAAGAGATCCATCTCATCGCGAAGATACCAGGCCTTGAAGAGGTGTGCCCCCAGTTGTGGCATCCCCTCATCGACCCATATCGTCGTGATATGGCGTTGTCACTCTAGTCCGTACCTGGCACCTGGTGGAGACTGACATCGTGTGATGAGTGAGTGGGGGTACCAAATCACACCGGTCTCTCCATTATTTTGGACTTGAAAAGTTGTCCAACGATGGGGTGAGAATTTAATCTCAGTGAATCAAGCCTAATTTCGGTTAGGACACTGATTCGCCCAGGATATCCTAAGCACCACAAGATATAACAGATATATATCAATAAAATATATACGCCAAATCATCAACCAATTGAGGCACCACTACTCAGGCGTACACAAGACATCACACAAGTCCATTATTAAACAATGACCCACGCGACTGGCGTGATAAATACATCAATAGTGTGATCCCGCACTCCTCTAGCAGGACCAAGCTACGTCCACTTTACGCTCTCAGCGACGTCTACTATAAGCGGTGTATCCAGTGCACCCGGCACGGCACTGCAAGTAGGCATTCCTTAAAAAAGAGCTTCGATCCGTCACAAGCTACGACCGGCATCCAATAATCCCTTAAAACCGTACGACTGGCACGGAACATGGATTATCGTGCTTCTAACAAATCGCAAATTCCTATACAATAGGTACGGCACGAGTACCAATGGTACAATGCGTACTTGCCAGGTAATGTCATTGATCCTTTAAATGACCACGCAAATTACATTCGGTAATCAACTCATTGTTTATTTATGATTAATGCCAAAGTTCATATAGAAATGCAATAGACTCGGCCCCAAGGCCCACAAGACTCTTAGTCGAGCATTTCAGTCAAGTAACCAAACCAATCAGACAATTCACGCACTCGAAAGCAATTAATTCAACTCGACAATTTCGAGCTCAATTCATATTATAAATCTTAATTCTCGGTCGAATTATAGCAATCAACCGCTCGCTCGTCCCTAACCTGTCGCTCGCTGGCGAACAAACACAATCAATCGATCGATCGATAAATTACCACAATTAGCCACAGACAAATAATCGATCGGCCATTTATCCTAACCATCATTTCTATCTAAACCGGTTCCGATCGACATATTTTTTTAAAAAAAATAATTAAATAATTAAATAAATAACTAAAACTAATCCTAAGCGCAATTAGCGCCCTAACCAAGGTTTAGGGTCAACTCACAACGTGAGTTAGCTCGAGCGACGGCGGCGACGATCAAATTAGGGTTTATCGCGCGGCGGCCCAAGCTCAAACTTTAGTGACACCCCGAGGAAGTCCGGCGAGGTCGCCGGAATAGGTGGCTGGCGGCGGAGCTCCGGCGAGCAACAGTCAGCGGCCTGAAACAGTGACGAACGGTAAACTCAACCGGCAAACCGATCTGTTTTGGCCATTTTCCGGCGACACGGGCTAGGACAAGGCCGGCCAAGGGTCGGGAGCTCACCCAGGGGTCGATGAGGGTCGGCCGGGACCGGTGGATGGCGGAGGGAGGCGGCCGGCCGAGGCAAACAGCAGCGATCAACAACTGCCCTGTTCGGCGCCGAAACAGGAGTGTTGGTCAGCGGCCGATTCCAAGCGCCACGCACGGTGGCCGGCGGGGGTGAGCTGGGCAGTGGTAGAGGGGACTCAGAGGAGTCGATCGGCAGCGGCGGTGAGGCACGGCTGAGGCTGTGGTGGCCGGATCGAAGATCGAATCAAACCTGGCCCAAAATAGGGCACCGGAACTTCAGGGCTCAATTCCGGCGGCTCCGGCGGCGGACAGCCGGTGGGGGTGGGTCGGATCGATTAAGGGGAAGTCGAAGGTCAACTGAGGGGCGGTGGTCGGCGTCGGTGGCGACCGTGGCGACCGGAGGAGGCCGAGGAGCTCTCGGGTTCTCTGACCCGAAAACAGGGCAGAGTTTGCCGCGGCATTTCCTCGGCCATTCGACGGCGACGGCAGCTCGGCTCGGGTCAGGGCGGTGGCGGGGAGTACTTGAGAACAGTGGCTATCGATGGTGAAGCGGTGGTGGCGGCGAAAAACGGCGGCGGAAGAGGAGGATTGGATCAGTTTAAGGGGGGGTCGATCGTCGGCCAAAAACAAAGAAGAAGAAGAACAGAGAAGAAGAAAAAGAAGACAAAAGGAAGAAGCAACGTGAACGTGGGGCTGTGTAGAGGTGGGCCACGACCAATACTTCTTTGGCCAAAATTAATTTTTTTTGTCTTATGTGGGTAAATAATTGAGGGGGGGTAAAATGGTAATTTGGCGCGTCGGAACTGAAACGAAATTTTGGTAAACTGAACAAAGGGTAATTTCGGTAGTTTTGCCGGCCAAGCTCGGTCAGGGCTAGGCTCGATTGCAAAAACGACAATTCAAAATCACCGCGGATCAATTTCGAAACTCAATTCGAAATAACCTAAAGTTCAGAATTCGTCCAAATTTTCGCCTCTTCGGTTCTTATAGTCCAAAATAGGTGTCGACTATGATTATACATTCATATCATTTCATCGAATTCCGGCGCTTACAAAAGTTGAATTTCCAGAACGTCACATCCATGGCCATCCAACCTTCAAAATCTGCAGTTCGAGGAGCTGCCTTCCCACGGACACCCTCTGCAATGGCGAGAGACCAGCCCTTAGGGAGTCTTCCAGCCTTCCAACAGCCCTCTACGAGGCGCCCAAATGTTGGTGTGGACGGTCGGACATTAGTCACGAACTCTGTTCTTGCGAAGGACAAAAACGCCGCGAGAATCCAATCCTCGAGGGGCCTTCTGACTTCCCAACAGCCATCTACAAAGCGCTCTGATTCGAATACCGGAACATCCTCGACTCAATTCCATTCTCCAAAAGACCCCTATCTAGGGATGATTAGTCGTAGCCGAAGTCGGACTTCCTTGAGACCTCCATAGCCACCTGCTCGGGTCTCTACCGAAGCAAAGCGTCGTCTGCCACAGTGCTCCTGGGCAACAGTTGCAGAGTCTACAACTAAAGGTTATAATTTAACTTATATACCCCCTACAACTGTCGATGATAGAATCGTGGTTAATATTTTAGGGAAAATCCTTACTGCGACTGATTCGAAGTGGAATGAATGTCTAGTCAGTTATTTGGTTGGGAAGCGTCTTCCCTTCAAGCTCACTGAGTCGGTGGTTAAACACCTTTGGGGGTCTCAATTATCTGAAGTTATGGCCAATGATGATGGATTCTCCTTTTTTCACATCACGGATCGTCGCAAGATCCTTAATAATGGTCCAGTAACAGTTGCAAGAGTGCCACTCATTCTCTAACAATGGCACCCTCTTATTGATCTGAAGCGGGACCAACATGACTCCCTACCGGTCTGGGTTCGTTTAAGAAACATCCCCTATGTATTGTGGTCTGCTCTGGGAATCAGTGTTATTGCTAGTGCTGTTGGCAAACCTCTCTATGTTGACCTTCAGATCGAAAGTATGAGAATGATCTCTTGCGCCCGATTATGCGTAGAAATTAAACCCAATCAGTCCCTCAGTGAGTCAGTGGAGGTAACATTAAATGTTGCCCCTCCGAGCATTAAGATTAAATATAAATGGAAGCCTAGCTCTTGTGCTAGGTGTGGCACCTTTTGCCATAGGTGTCTCTCAGTTACAGTAGACCTGGCTGCTATTCCTGCGACACCCGAAGCTATTAAGGCTATGCCTTCTCAACTAATGGTCCAACAGGATACTCAAGGACCCGTGAAGGATGTGCCTTCCCAGCCTACTGAATTGTGGGAAAATGTCGTCAATAAACCGAATCGCCCACCCCTCAAGATTACAGCCTTTACAGCCTCTGATATTGTTGAATCCTTGGCTGCTATTCCTATAACAGAACCTGCTGCCTTGACTGTTTTACTGCAGGGAACTACTCGGGTCTCTCAAAGAGCTTTCGTGGACTCCTCTTACTCGGACGACGAAGCAGAAGAGGAGATTAGCAACATAGGTAGCGAAGAGGACGAAAACCCCCCCTCGAGCCCCTCCTAACTCTTCAAAGGCTGTGGATGATTCTCTGGGGATGAAAATGCCTATTGCCAACCAAGTGGCTGCTCTTTTGCCTTCTTTGGTGGAGTCTCTAGACAACCTTAACTCTGTCAGCAGTACTAACTCTGGTAAAGGAGCTAAACCAACTTCTTAAAAAAAAAGGAAGCGGGGTCGCCAAAGGAGATGGTAACTCTTTTTTCCCTTAGTACATATGTATATAGGAGTTTGGGATATTAAGGTTCTTGGTGACCTTTTGAAACAAGCTGAGGTTCGAAATATGATTCATGCCAACAATCTTTGTTGCATTGGCATTCTTGAGACAAGAGTATCCTTGTCTTTGTTCCATATTATCTCTGCTTCTCTGATGCCTAATTGGAGATGAGTTGTGAATTATGAACACTCACATAAAGGAAGAATCTGGGTTGGTTGGAATCCCTTATTAGAAAACATAATTATCTCTTATTCATCTTCTCAGGCAATCCATGGGCACTTACAATTTTTGGATATAATGAAGGCCTGCTCTTTCTCGATTATTTATGCGGAACACACCTTTGGAGATAGACGACGTTTATGGGCCGATCTTATCCAAACTAGTTTGACTTTGGTTGCTTCATCTTGGTTGGTGGCAAGGGACTTCAACGCCATTAAAGACTAGTAAAATAGAGTTGGTAGTTCCCTTCGGTGGATACCAGCCTTCGATGAGTTTGCTGAGTGCTTGTCCCAAGCTGGACTGGATGATCTTCATTATGTAGGCCACAGATTTACGTGGTCCACTTCTTCAGGTGAAGCCAGGAAACTAAGGAATATCGATAAGGTCAGTGGAGCAATGGTTTCTCCTATTCTGAAGCCTCCTTCTTGTCTCCGGGAATATCGGATCATACTGCTATGACCATTAAGATTATGGCTCCCTCCATTTTCAGAAGGCCCTTTAAATGCTTTAACTTCTAGATGTCTAATCATTCTTTCTTTATTGTGGTTTCATAGGTGTGGGATAGTCAGGTGTCTGGAACCCTTATGTTCATCTTTGCCGGAAACACAAGTTACTAAAGATGCGGCTTAAACTTCTCAACAAGGAATCCTTTTATGATATATCGACATGTACATCTGATGCTAGAAATAAATTAACAGTCATTCAAGATGCCCGGGTTATAGATCCTTTCAACCGTTTGTTGGCTGACTATGAAAGAGATCAACTTCGCATCTTCTTCGACCTTCGTCTCCAAGAGGAAGCTTTCTACAAACAAAAATCCAGAGTTCAATGGCTCAAAGAAGGAAATCTCAACACCAAATACTTCCATTATTCTGTAAATAAAAGACACCTCCGTAATCATATTCTCTTGATTGCGGACAATTCGGGCCTCTTTGTGACTGACCTGCCTTTATTTCAGTGAAAAATGGTCTCTCATTTTGAAGAATGTTGACACCAATAAATATGCCGACTCGCCCATCGATCCAGGAGCTACGTTCGGTTATTAGGCATTCACTCAATGAAGACCAGGTACGTTTCTTTTCGCGGTCTATCACCAATCTGGAGATTCACAATACCATGTTTTTCCTACCCTCTAGCAAGGCTCCAGATCTTGAAGGTTTTAATGTGGAGTTTTTCAAAAGCTCCTGGGATTTTGTGGGGCCAACTGTATTACTAGTTGTCAAGGATTTCTTTCAGACGGGAAATCTACTCTGCGAGTTTAATACCATCATTCTCTACCTAGTCCCTGAAGTTCTTAATGCGGCAGCCGTGGGTAACTTTAGACCGATTGCCTGCTGCAACACTATCTACAAGTGTATTATCAAGATTATGGCTAATAGATTGGCTTTTGTCTTGCCTACTCTTATTAGTCTTCCCCAAAATGCATTCGTAAAAGGCCGTCGTATTAGTGACAATATTGTCCTCGCTCAGGATCTCTTTTGTGGTTTTAACCATTGATCGTACCTACCCAAGTGTGCCGACTTTTGAAAGGCCTACGATACGGTGGATTGGGGATTTATCGAGCTGGTTTTACTAGCTTTTAGTTTTCCTAATGCCCTTATGAAGCTCATTATGATGTGTATCTGCACCCCTAAGTTCTCCATATCAATCAATGGGGAGCTTTATGGATTCTTTTCTAGTGGAAGAGGCATTCAACGAGGGAATCTTATGTCACTCTACCTTTTTGCTCTTGTCATGGAAATACTCACAGGCATCTTAAATATTTAGACAAGGCTGCTGGGCTTTAAATTTTTTTGGTGGTGTAAACCTACTCAAGTCTCTCATCTATTTTTTGTTGACGTTGTGCTCCTCTTTGCTGAGCTAAATCTGGCATCAATATCCCTTCTGAAGCATGGCCTTCTAAATTCTCCAACTAGGCGGGACTATGGCCGAATACGTCCAAGAGCGAGATATATTTTTTAGGAGGCTCAACGGAAATTCGAGGACATATCCTAAAAGTCCTTGGGTTTCGAGAAGATGCATCGCCCTTTAGGTATCTAGGTGTTCCTGTCAAGTCATCAAGGCTAGGAAAAGTTGATTGCAATACCCTGGTGAATCTATGACTGCTAGAGCACATTCTTGATCCTAATGATTCTTATCTTTTGCCGGTTGCTTACAGCTTATCATGTCAATCTTACATGCCATTCAAGTTTATTGGGAAAGTGTATTCATCCTCCCAAAATTTGTTATGTTCCGTATTAAGCAAATTCTTAGACAATTTCTATGGAAGGGGCCGGGACTTGGCGTTGGTGGTGCAAAAGTTTCTTGGGATAATGTTTGTCTCCCTAAGAAGGAAGGGGGTCTTGGCAACTGGAGGCTTATTGATTGCAATAGTGCGGTTATGCTCAAACGCATTTTGATCCTCTTTACTGATAAGGAGTCTTTATAGTACAAATGGATCCACTCTACTTTCTTAAAGAATAAGAATTTCTAGATAGCTACTAACATGACGGTTTGTTCCTAGGCTTGGAAAAAAGTTCTCTACCTTTGACTGGATTGTCAATACCATTTCAAATGGTGGCTAGGAAATGGCTGTAAAGTTTCTTTATGGTTTGACTCTTGGCATCAGAGAGGGCCTCTTAATAAGATATTTTATGATATGGACATATATCGTTCAGGCATATATGGGAAGGCGGTGTCGGATTTCTTCTCCTATTCGAGCCCCCTTCATATGCTACTGCTACCATTAAGGCCTGGACGGAGCCACTCGTCTCTAGATCACTGGGGAAATGATCATTTTATTTGGTTGGGCCACCCCTCTGGAATTTTTTCCATTGCCTCAGCTTGGGATCTTATTTGTCGCAAAGAACAGATTGTGTCTTGGCATTCCTTCTTTTAGAACCTGACTCTCGCTCCTCGACATTCATTCCATCTTTGGTTGATCACGCTGAATAGATTGTCCACCTAGGTTTTGCTCCTAAACTATAATAGAATTTCAGCTGCTACTTGTGCCTTTTGTAACTGTAGACCAGATTCTGTTGATCACCTATTCTTTGAATGTTGTTCTACTGGTGCTCTTGCACTTTTTTTTGGCAAACCAAGTGTAATTTGGCCTGGTTGAATAAGGGCTGGTGAGACAACCTACAGTGGGCCATGAAGCATATAAGTGGCAAAAGCTTCCATCAATCTATTGCTCGTTTCTCATTCGGTGCATTGTGCCATATCATTTGGAAGGAAAGGATTCACATCCTTTTTCGAAATCGGACTCTCTTTTTGCTAGCTATCAAGAAGCACTTTGAGAAGGTTGTGAAGGATAATGTTATGACCTTCAAGAACGTGGAAGACTCCCCAAGGAACTGGAGGATGCAAGCTAGTTGGGGCATCGTTTTTAGCTGACCTAAGGGCTGTCTTCCAGCCTTGTTTCTGGCGTTCTGTCTTTTTTTGGCTATTCTATTTGGCCTACTGTTTCTGTTTCTCTTGAGGGTGTCTCTTTTTGGATTTCACGACACCTTTGCACCCTTAGCGACATTTACTAGTGTCACCTTGAGTGCAAGGCCTTTCTTTATAGTGTCAAGATTCGCTTATGTAGTTACGTTTTAGTTAAAGTCAATACAAATATTACCTTTACAAAAACAAAAATCAACAAATAAACTACTTATGTAGACATAGAAACCTTGATATGCTTAACTAAACAAAAGCAAAGCCTCATTATTGTTCAACAAATTAAATATTCTGCAGGATGTCACTAAGGTTGCATACAGTAACGTTTCTATTTCTGGGAATATTTTTGAAACATAAACACTTTTTTGTGTTTCTGTTCTCGGTTGCGATATTTGAGAACATAAATGTGTTTGGTAACTACATAAAGTTTTTATTCCTGAAACAAAAAGAAAGAAACTTATTTGGTAACTACAAAAAAAAATTGTTCCTTTTTTCATTTAATTAAGGGGATTACATAATTTAAAATTAAGATGTCTTTATCTTTTTAACTTATTAAATCAAATTAAATTTCATTTGTTCAATTTATTAAATCAAATTAGATCAATATATGTATAAGTAATTTATGCATAATTTATCAAATTACAATATGGACTAGATCAATTAAAAAATATGAAAGAGAACACGAATTGCAATTGGATAATGAGAATATCAAATTTATTTTCTATAGATAGAAAAAAATTACAATTATAAGTCACATTTAAATATTTTTGAATAGTTAAAAATATGATTACCTTGAAGCGGAAATAAATATTAATTGCACTTTGAGTGAAACCGGAGACTAAAATGAAACATATTTGTGCATTTAGGTATTTTTAGTCCAATTGTGAAATTTTTTCAAATATGAGGACTGAAATGAGATGCATGGCATCAAAGTCTCATGTTATGACTCTAAAGTAGATAATTTTTCCTAAATTGATCTAACACGAATTGTTTTAGTCAATTTAGGATTATGTTCAATGAAGACATGTGGTCCCAAACTAAAATTTTAAAAATTTAAGAGTCCAAAATTAAAAGTGAATTAAAATAAAAATATAGACTATTTTGAGCATTTTTTTACCACGATTACTATTTTTCATGGTTTTTGGTTATTTTTATAATTAAAATAAATCCGAAAAATGTTAAAAATTAAGAAAAACATTTGTTCAAAATTGGTTCCTAAAGCTTGGACAAAGGTTTCAAGATTGATTTTTTTTTAATTTTATGAATTATTTTGATATTTTTAATTAATTTTAAAATATAAAATGATAAAAAAAAATTGGGTGTCAACATCGTGCAAGAACAAAATAGAAGAGAGTGTTAAAAAAAATCCAATTGTTTCTAAAAAAATGTTCCTAATGTGTTTCTAAAATGTATTCCAAAAGTACATAAGCAAGTTTTTTTTTTATTTCTTATTTCTATTCTAAAAGTGTTTATGTTTCTCAAAAATGTTCTAGGAATACTCTGAGAACACTTTTTTACCATATGCGTTTCTATTCCAATAGTATTCCGGTACGCATTTCAGTTCCGAAAGTGTTTCGGGAACACTTTCGAAATAAAAACACTTTCCTGAGAGTGTTAACATACAGGCCCTAAGGAGAACATGTGATGATGTAATGTGTGCATGATCTAAATATGATTTCTATATGAAATGTCTAGTAATTGGCTTTTGAGTTTTTCTTTGTATGAAAATTAAACTATATCGAACCTTACCAAAAAAAAAAATTAAACTATATCGAGGTGCGCGCAAGCTGGCCCGGACAACTCGATCATAAAAAAAAAAAATTAAACTATATGTAGTGCATGGGATGCAATCCCTCTTCTTTTTCCTTCAGGAATGATTCTCGAGTTTGACACTCCATAGATGATGTGCTGGGTGGCGTTCGACAAGTGACAAAAGGCTGCCATGGAATCCGTGAATAGACACCTCAAAGTCGGACGCCTGAAAGAATTTATGTCCGCCGTTGGGAACTTGGAGGTGCTTGGTGGCGTTCGTTGGAATAAAGCAATGCTTGTCGAATAGAAAGCAGGCGAATTGGTAGATCATGGCTGCCGCAGGTGGTGCCAGCAACACTCAAAGGGAGCTCCGCTAGCAAGTCATCTAAGTTGGGTGTGGTTCATACTCTCCAATGATAGAAAAACGTGTGGGTCACGCTAAACGAAAAGGTGTGAGGTGATAATTATAGTGAAATATCTAATGCTATATATATATATATATATATATATATATATATATACACACACACACATACATACATACTCTTTTTCGCTCGTAATTGAGTGATGTAACGAGAGGTGCATGATACTAATTTGTTAGAAAGCACGTGCGAGTTGTGTTAGAAGAGTCTCACATTAGAGAATTAATGTGGTGTTGAATAGTCATTATATCTAAGTTGGCCCATACCCTATTAGCTTAAGCTTTTGAGTGAGGATGCGTCCAACTGGATATGTTGACATGCTCGGACTTGGGCTTCCTCTTGGCGATCTCCCCAGACAAAAGTGTCGGATTTCCACCCGCATCAAATGGTATCAGAGTCGATGGTTGATTGGTGAGCCTCCAATCTGTTTCAGTCGTGTGTGAGGGGAGATTGTTAGGATGCATGTGTGAGTTATATCAGAGGAGCCCCACATTGGAGAATTACTGTGGTGTTGAGTAGCTAATTTTCTAAATTGGCACGTAACTCATTGGCTTAAGCTTTTGCATAAAGGTGAGTCCAACTAGATATATTGATGAGCTCGGATTTGGGCTCCCTCTTGACAATCTCCTAGGCAAAAGTATCAGACTTTCACCGTGTGCTCCAAACATAATTATAGTCGAGTCCTCTACTGGATATATCCCTAATTTAAGGATGAACTAGGATACAATTTCATATCTTGATTTCTATTTTTCATTTTATGCTTTACTTTATTGTGATTGTGCGCCGAATTTTAACACTTCAATTAATCCATCCATCAATCACTTATCTTCACGAATATTGATAGTTTTTTACCATCTCTTACAGATAATTAATCTGACCTCTTGAGATATAATATCTCCATCGATAATCAAGTTTTGCCATCCCAAGAAGGACCATGCCCATTTCAAGATGAGAAGGAAATTCCTTTTTGCAATTTACTCCAAAGGGTAAAAGGGGATTGTGCTGACATCCATATTTTCTTTCCCAACATTAATCTTGTAGAAGGAGATAAGATCCCTAGTGGCATGTCCTTCACAGATCTGAATTTCCTACCATTGACAATTTTTTACCATTTCCTACCATGATCGATCTAAGCCATCCAATCCAAAATGAACGGTTCAGATCAGTCCACATCATTTCTTACTAAAAAAATGTTGGTTGATTTGGACCGTCTATTTTGAATTGGACGGTTTAGATTTATTGACACCTCTAAATTTATGTTACTAAATCTTTTCCCGCCCTCCACTGGGTTTTCTCATTTTTAGCACTTTCCACTTCTTCCAATGTATGCAGGATCTAGGCTCACACTGTTTACATCTCGGAAGGATGCAATTCTTTGCTCGATGGCTTTGCAATTTGAGATAGGGATCTTAAATATAAACATGGCATATTGGGGTGAAGACTATACAACTGATTTAATCGGGATCTCTCTTCCTGCCTTAGACATCAACTTCCCTTTCCAACGTTCGAGTTTCTTGCTAACCCTTGCAAGAATTCAAACAAGTATTTGCTTCTTTGTCGGACCCCAATTTGAAGGTATTTCTAGATATTTTCTTGCTTTCTCGATTTCTGGTACTTTCAACTCATTCACCATACTTCTCCTTGGACTCTTTGGGAACTGGATGCTAAAATATATTCCAGACTTGTTGAGATTGATATCATGTCCTGCTTCAAAGTAGTACTGATTTGAAACAGCCGCTAGGTGCCGACATTTTCTAATTTCCCATCAAGAAAAAAAATCATAAAAAAATATTACAAATATATTATATATGAATTTAGTTGTCAACATTATTATGTTATTACAGTTAATTTCAAGTGTTTTGTGTAAAAAGACAAAAAATTGAAAGGTCAAAGTATTAGGGTAAAAGAGCAATCCATCACTTCAAAGTTGGTCAATGGCCTGGAAGTAGATTTTTGAGATATGTTGGTTAGAAGTTTTAAAACTTGTCGCGCAAGTATAATTGAGTCCTAAAATTTGCAATAAAAAAATGCAATCGAGTTTTAAAACTTGTCAAATTGATGCAATCGAATTGTTGTGCTAATATTATCAACTTATCTAACGAAAAGTACTGACGTGACATTTTAAAAATAACTTCTCTCCGACGTGACATTTTTTGTTATTGTTTTCTTTTTTGAATTTTAATAATATTAATTAAAAAACCAAGAAATCCTCAAAGGATGTCACCGGCCGTTGCCACCCCGGTGAACAAGACGGACCATTAGAATCTGATACGAAAGAGGAAGAAGATCAGAAGTATATGAGCACATATAGACATCCATAGAGAGGAATTCCTTCAAGCCAAACATCTCAGTCAGCGAAGTAGGCTTACTCCTTCCTCGGTCCTTCATATTCCTCTGTTCGCAGCTGCAAAATCACACCAAGACGCTCATGAATGGACCAAAATGCACGAACAGAATCAAGAGCAAAATCACACCAAGTCGTTCCGGGTTTCCTCAATCCAGATCTAGGTGAGTCTGGGCGCCCCAGACTGAGCCTGGCTGGGCCTGGCGAGCGCTACCCACCCTCGCCCAGGGCCGCCGACCCCTCCGGGGATGCGCGACGACAGCGTTGGGTTTGTTGCAATTGATTTGTAATTCCTTGTCCCTTTTCCCCAGAAGCAAACCAGGGGCTTCAACTACTTGATTCGTGAAACGATGATACGCTATATGCCATACTTTGGCTGTTTTTTTTTATTTAGTTTTGTTTTTTTAAACAAAATGTAAAATTTTCTGAATTAATAATATTAATTAATATCATGTAGGAAAAATAAATTAATTTAAAAATGACATGTTAGCATTTTCCGTTAAAATTTGACCGCGTTAACGGAAGTATTTGATTTTATCAATTTGACAAGTTTTAGGACTTAGTTATATTTTTGTAAGTTTTAGGACTCAATTGCACTTTCATAACAAGTTTTAGGATTTCTAGTGAACATATCTCTAGATTTTTTATAAATTTTCTTTTTCAATGTTTTTAATTTATGCTTCGTTGTTTTGACTTGTGTTTAACAATAGCTTTGATAATCGATGGGGTGTGTGCTTTTTGTCGCTGTCGGACACCATTCCTACTTTTGTGGAGGAGAGATTGGATAGACTTACTTGGCAAGGACACTCGTGTGATGTATTCTCGGTTGTGTGGGCTTGGGACTCCATCAGAGTTAGGGGTCAGACAGTACATTGGTATTCCTTCGTGTGGGATCGTTCATTTGCACCTCGTCATGCTTTCCTCCTTTAGCTAGTTACTCTAAATTGTCTACCTACTCAGGTTGCTGCTGCAATACCACATGATAACCGATAGGGTATATGCCTTTTGTCGCTATCGATCGGACTCCATCAGCCATGTTTTTTTTTTGGCGTTCCATCACGAGTTCTCTTGCCTTGCTCTAGGCTATCAAGTGCAAACTTCCTTGGCAGCATCATTCGTGCAAGATCATATTTAATGGGCAACGCAACACTTAGGTGGCCGGTCTTTCTATCATCTTGTTGCCAGGTTTTCTCTTGAGGCCTTATGTCACATTATTTGGACCGAGAAAAATCATATCTTTTTTAGAGGTAAGCCTCTTTTTGTGCTGGCGATTCTCAAGCACCTTGTCAAGGTGGTTAAAGACAAAGCCCTCTCTCTCGGACGTGTTGACGATCATCCCCGCAATAGGCGTGTACACAGAAATTGGGACCTCTCCTCCTCTATCTTTGAGGACTGCCCTGTTGCTTTTTAGATTCTATATCTTGTTGTCTTTGGCTGTTGTTTTAGCCGTTAGCTTAGTTGCTTGGCCATTGTTTGGCCGTTGCTTGTTTTTAAGTTAGGTTGCTTGGCCGTTGGGTTTGCGCTTTACCTTGATTGTATCTTGTTGTGCCGCTACATCTTTGCACCCTTTAGGACACGCCAAGTGTCCTAATGGGTGCGAGATTTTTGTGTTCGGCCTTTACTTTGTACTTGACGCTTTGAAAGTTATACACATGCTTACTTTGCCAAAAAAAAAAATTAATAACTTTGATAAAATGTAACAATGACCAAATGACTTCATTTTATTGATACTACATTTGCCACAAAAATAAATTGTTAAAAAATACAAAGTTAGTGAGCACAACTCAAAAAGTGCCCGTGACCTTATCTGAGCAACACTCTTCTAACTTTTAAAAGTTCAAAGAATCCACTTTCAGCACTCTTTAGTCAGGACGAATCATCTTGGCGAAAGAAAAGAAATGACGTTGCCCAATATAGAAGCAACAATTCCATCTTTCGATTAATTTGGACTCTGTTTGATTCGAGAAAAGTAGGTAATTCGAAAAATATTTTCCTGAAATGAACGATTAGATCGGTTATAAAAGTGAATAAATGAAAAAAAAAAAATTCAATCCATTAAAGTGATCAGTTTTAAGAAATTTCTATTTAAATTATTGATTTTTCGCTAAATAAATAAACCTAAAAACAAAGAGTAGACACACACAGAGTAGGGGCGACAGAGGAGGACGAGGGTTACGGCAAAGTAGCGGCGGCGCACCAGGGAATTGTTGGCAAAACGGCGGGTGGGAGATGACAGCGACGGGAAGGGATCAAGACTTTTTAAAATCGAGCATCTCAATTCTTGAGCTGAATCATCAGTCTGTGAGACTTGCAAAAGTAAATCGAGTTAGTATTTTGGAAAAATTTTCCAAAAAGTTTTAAAACAATTGTAATTCTATCAATTCAGTTTAGATATTTTAATTTTGCAATTGATTCATACACATGTTCAAGTTTTGTTAATTGAAAATATTTAGTTGATTTTGGAAGAAAATCGCTATTGTGGACAGCGGTCCTACATGCCACGATCGGCGCACGTAGACAAAAATTAATAATATTCGAATATTTTTCTTATTTTTTGTTCTTTTCTTCTCTATTTTTCTTTACTTTCTTTTTATTTTTTTTCCTTCCCTCCTTTCCACAGCCAACCACCGACGAGCTCGGCGACAAGCATCAAGCGAGGGTCACCCTCGCCTGGGCTGAAGGGCGATTGTTGCAAGGGACCAGTGAAGGCTGCCCTCATATGAGGCCGGTGGAGGAAAGAAGGGAATAAAAAAAAAGAAAAAAATAAAGGAAAACAAAGAAGAAAGGAAGAAAAAAAAAAGATCGAAGGAAATATTAAAATATTATTGAATTTTATCCTTGGAATCAATGGTCGTGCCACGAAGGACCGTCGTCTATTTCAGCAATTTCCATTAAAATTGACTAAATGGACTCAATTTGCAAATCATAAAATGGATTAAGACTCAGTTGATAAAATTTAAATATTTAATACTGAATTGGCAAGACTGCAATAAGTTTAGGATTTTTGGACAACTTTCCCCAACATCTTTTAATATTAACATGTCAATCTCTAACAGAGTGTTTAGAGAATTCAATAGAGATGCTCACGGTGAAACGAGCCGTTTTAGTTTCTAACTATAAACTTTGCCAATTCTCATCAAAATTGTTCTAGGCCAAGCCAAGTCTCATATAGATTGCCCTAGCTATTATTTCAGTTTCACGTGGCAATATTACATCATCATGTGTTTATAGAGCTTCTTTAGAGGATCACACAAGTCAAACGAGAATTCCGGCCAATAACATCATCTTTTTTTGCGTAGTTACATATATTCCGTCAAATGGCGATATGTTGAGAACAAAATGACAACCAGTCGCGTCACTTGCTATATCGATGCAACAAATTAATCTTAATCAATTGCGCAAAAACTCGAATTCAAAACGGTATGATGTAATTCTGTGCAGTGACCTTTCTACAAGATTCTCATGGAAGTCTCCATAAATGGTGCAATCCAATGGTACAAGTCTCTCCTCAATTGTGTGTCCCTATCAAATACGTGTGAAAGATTCAAAACAATATATATATATATATATATATATATATATATATATATATATATATAAGGACCAAAAAAAGAAAAAAAAAAGTTAAAAATTTTCACATCCAACTTCCTATCTTAATACAGAAAAACCTCCCCAGATCTTCCGCGACCTGAAAAGCAGCAATTTCCTCTTATTCCCTCTTCGCTTCCTTTGTCATTATCACCAAAAAAACAATAATAATAAACTATATAAATCAGAAAAAGCATACGCATAACTTATTGTTGGTGGTACGCAACGATAATGATAAAACTCCTGAATCTGACAAATCAACCACCGCAGCCATCTCTGTTTCTTACAAGCTTCCCTTTGCTTGAGTCCGCTGCGAACTGGATGAACGAAGACCCGCCACCTTGTACCACCAAATTCGGAATCAACTGCGGTGGGCTTTCCCTGTTTTGGCTCACTTGGTCGTAATTCGACACGTAATTTGGATTCCCATAGCTGTAATAATCGACCACGCTCGTCCCATGCAACGGCTGATGACCCTTCACGTATCTCTTTTCTAGGGACGGATCCCTAACGCTAGACCCGCATTGCCTGGGCTGCGTCTGGTAGAAAACCTTGGACAGGACCAGCTCCCCGTCCTTCTCCTCCTCCTTGTCGCCGAGGTGGTACTGATGCATCACCCAGTTCGTCTTCTCGGGCTTCCGTTGCCTCCCGTAGTTCGTGTAGAGCACCAAGATCTTCTTGAACCCTCTCACCGCCCCGTTGACGAGGACGGGGCGGGTCTTGCCCGTCTTGTGCCATCTCGTCTCGCCACCATCTGCATCGCCGTGCACTTTCCTCCGTTTCCTGGTCCCGGTCGTGTACGCCTTCGAAGGCCGGTGAAAGAAGTGACGGATTTGACCGTCTTTGCCCACTCCTGCATTGAATTTGCGGTGATAACATCAGCGGAATGACATGGCTATTGAATTCGAATCCTACATGTGTGGACTTCTACATGATGTAAAAATCATCATTAAGAAACTTTCTCAAACGTGCAAATTGCCCGCCATTAGTCATTCGCGTTTTTGGGATGAAGAAAAAGACATAACATCCGACATGCAATACAAGAGTCATTGTGTTGACTGTTGCGTCAAAGTGAACGTTCAAAGCACAAACCACACTAATCAACTGAATTAAGAAGACATCCAAGAATATGCAACAAAAGGATAGCCTAATCCGTTGATAAATCTATCAAAGCACTATAAAATCTGCTTAATAACACTTTTTCGTACTCATCATGTAGCGCAGCCAACGATTAATCTCGGCTTGAGTTTGCACAGGTGAAAGCATAATTTTCACAAACTAGTGTTGTTGTAACGTCTAACCAAACGAAGCAGCTTTTTGGGCCCAGATATTATTGAGCGAAGTAATTTTTCCGAAGAACTATTAAGCGAAGCGGGTGCATAAGCCGCCACTTATTTGAAACATTGAATCTGATGGTCGGCTTATGTAAAGTAAGTAGAAGCCCCCAGATTGAACTTACATATCGACATGCAAGAGGCGCGCATTAATTTATCTGTTCCTTGACAAAGTGGTAAAACCTTCATACTCAGGAAGTTACATATAACAAGATTCACGAAGATTAATACAGATGAATAGTGATAAAAGCTTGTTAAAATTGTTGCTGGTGATATTTTAATTAGTTGATAACTTATCAGCAACTCCTATCACCTTCCTTTGCCACCCCAGTTTTCGTTTCAACGTTTCCAAAGTTCATGAATTTCAGTAGATAAATTACTTGTCGAACACTCCTATCACATTGAGACTTCATTCATGTCACTAAGTTTAATCAATTTCTGCAACTTATGTGCACACATTGCTTGCTTTTCGCATAGAGTTTATAAGATAGCATGGATCTACGTCGGTCCATTAGCATAATGAGTTTTAGTACATATTGTCCCATATTAAAGCGTACGTACCCGGTAGCTTCTCGGGATGAGTATAGCAAATCCCATTCTCTCCCTCTAATGTTGGTATGAATTCGTCAATTAGGGGATGAACTTTACATGCATCCGCTGCTGCTTTCGCCTCCAAATGTTCGAGAATTTCTTGGTCGTTCGGATCGAACTTCACCCCAGATGGTAAGCCCGGCAAATTGGGAATTGTGCCCTTGTTAAATTTCAAAAACAGTAAGAATTTAAGTACACTCTTCACTGAAGAGGATCTTCCCCTATTCTTCTGAAAGGACTTTCGAGTATAAGGAATATTGCATTTAATGGAGTTTCAATCCGATACTAAATGAGATCAGGCACATTATTTCAGCGTGGTCCTCTTATGCTTCTGATGAATGATCATTTGTACAAATATACATATCATTACGCAACAAAAAATAATTGTTTAAGGTTAAATATCACGATCAAATTTCGTTGGTGAAATACTCTTCCCTTGATGCATGCATCCTAAGCGAAATACTATTCCAGTTAGCCATGTTGATCTCTTATTGATCTCTTCAGGAATTTTAGAAACTAATGGTCTTCTCAATTCAAGTACAAAGTTTAGTCCTTCAAACAGTGCGACTGATGATGAAATGAAACATGCTAAATCAAGAAACAATCCAAAAAAGTAAAGATCAAAAGATTGAAATCAAGACACACAAAAAAAAAGTTGCAGATTTTGTACCTGATCTTGCAATTCAATATTGTGGCCGCATGAAGGACACGTTACCATCCGGATGGCGCTGCCTTCGGCATCGATCACATAGTTGCCTCTAGAAGCATCGCCGGAGAAAATCTGAATCGATTTCCCCTCCTGACCGGAGTTGTTACACCATGTCATGATCTCTTTCTTTTCGCTTCAATTCTCTCATCCAAAGCCACAATATCCAACTGGTCTTTCTTTCCCCAACTCGTAGGAAACATACGCCGAGTTTAGCACGCAAGAAAAGAAAGATATTGGAGAACGGAGAAGGATATCTAAAGCACGTTTCGGATAATTATGAGTACTCTCTTCAGCTATATCGCATTCGTCTACACGCTTGTCTTGTAATATTCAGCATCTCTAATTCCAGAGGGAAAGAAACAGAGAAAGAGAGCTATAAAAGAGAAGGAGAAGAAAGAAGATGCTTTTTTTTTTTTGGGGGGGGGGGAGAGAGAGAGAGAAGTGTTGCAATCCAGATATGGAACAGGTTGCTTGGACGTCAAGTCTAGTTTTGTTTAGGTATATACGGTGGAATGGATGCCACGTTAACTAGGGTTAAATAATAATGGGTTCGATCATGCCATACGTGGAAAAAAAGAAGAATTTTATCATAGGAAGAAGAAATTTTGACGACAAAATGAGAAAGAAGTCAAGTTGATTTCTTTTGCGAAATGGGGCGTAGGAGTGGAGATGGGGCAATCACTTGGTACTCTCTGGGACATTTCACCTCTTTTGTAGCTGCAGTGTCGATCTTGAGTAAGTTTAAAGACATGTATGGTAATGCAACATACAACCCAACATAAATAGGAATAATATATAGTTTCTTAGCAAATTAAAGAAATGTCATTTATTTGGAGTATCTCTCAGAGTTGAGAAGGTATTTTAAGTATCAAAGGGTGGTGTGCTAAAGAAATTCCGATTTTTTTATATAATTTTCTGGAGTTTATTAACAACGACGACACTTGATTAGATGGATTATCTGCACTCTAAATTTCGAGGTGTATGCATGAGGATTAATGTCTCTAGTTCACTGACGATTTAACTGTTTTCGTTTAAATAGAGATTGGATCTAATTAGGAATGTCTTTGATCTTTCAGCAATTTTGAGACCCAAGTTGTCATATGAACAATTTACAAACACAAGAACTTTTACCCAAAAGCTTCTTTTGGTCTTGGGATTTGGCTTCAGACTCCTCATAATTGATGCAGACTCCCAACATGCGTTTTCATCGTAAGCACACACAAAAAAAAAAAGTATACATATTGAATCTATCAGTGACGTGGTAGACAGAACCAATCACATTGCATAAACTGAATAAAAATTAAGGTCTTTTAATTGCAATTGTTTTGATTTAACAGGCTTGAACCATACAATACTCATCCTAAACACGCTCATTCTCAAATATCTGGTCAAAATATTCTCTCTCTTCCCATTTCTGACATAGACTTCCCAAGCCAAGCAACGAATATCTCTCGAGCAAAATCGAAAATATTTACAAAACAAGTCGCGACTCGCGAGTTCGAGGGCATCTTTTTTCGCCTAAACCCTGCGATTTTCCTCTTTCGAGCGGTTTTAGCTACACCTCCCATGGATGGAGTTCCGAGGATGTTTTATGAGCCGAAATGATCATGTGCAGAAGAAGAACTCAGTTGATTTTCCCATTCTTCTGCGGACGATGTCAATTATGAAAAAAAAACGAGAGACTACCAAATTTCCTTTTGTTCCGGAATGAATAGGTCAAATTGGGTCGACACTAATTACGGGAATACTCCACTTCTTTAATCTATCAAAGAACAATACAGTTGTTCAAAGAAAGAATTAGTCGTAAACATTCCCAGTTTAAGGAAAATCAAGATAAAATAAGAAATATATATCAGAAGTGACATGCAACATGGGCAATTTAGCTTAACCCACACGGAATGAAGATCTTATCAATATAAGGTTGCTTTCGCCTTCCACTAATTCCTTCCAAACATAATTGCGAGCATGTTGCTATCAAATCGCGTGAAAGTTCAGAAAATTTAATAAGGAAAAAAAAAACGAAAAAGAACTCACCGCAGGACTTCACAGCTGAAAGAGCTCAATATTTCTTCGTGCGACTAATGTTTTGAGAAAGTAGATGCTTGTACACAAGAAAGGTTTACATATAGAGAGAGAGAGAGAGAGAGAGAGAGAGAGAGAACATTTATCAGCCGACATAGGCGGTCGTTAGCTTCTCGAGGAAGCTAAGGATAACAGAAGCTTAAGGAAGGGGCTTTTCGAAATATTAATAATCGGTGTTGACGTGTGGGCTAGGGTTTTCGCTTGGAGGGACCTTATCTTGTAGTTTTCCGTATGTGGATGATGGTTTGTGCTTGTACGGGAAGGGGAATTCTAAAAGTATATTGATAGGGAAATTTAGAAGGGAATAGAGATTTTTTCTTTTTTTCTTTTTTTTTTTTTCAATTGGTCAGAGTAGGCATCGTGACATACATGCCCGTACTTACGATATTATAACATGCGGCGAAGTTAACGGGATAAGTTTTACTAATTAGACTTGTCATGGAAGAGAACTCAGAGCTCAATAAGGCGGGCTTGGGACTAGGCAAGGGTATGCTAAGATCGTCGAATGGATCACAACTTTCTCCGGCCATAATCAAAAGAAACTTTCCTCCTTCAAATACGTTCTTGTTTAAACATCCTAAGAACATTAACCGAGTCAAATGCAAGTATGAACTCTCATTAAATTCAAGGAACTCCGAAGGAGGTGTTCTCAAATTTCCATATGTACACACTACACACCTGCATAAGCCTTTAGTAGATGCGGAGAGACGTGCAAAATTGGTAGTTTTTTAAGGGTGTGCACCGGTCCACTTCAACCCGGGCACTGGAGGACCAACCTCGCTGGTCCGGTTCTAGGCCGAAGCAAGGAATAACCGGTCGGATTTTATTTTTGAAACACTAGGACCTGCAAAGACGAAAAATACTAGGAAAAAAAAATGCCAACTTGACTTTCATATCCAAAATTCCTGCCAATTGTAAATAGTCGGTCTAGGGTTTTCAGTTTTGTCTTTGTATCCTCTCAAAATCTCACCGACTCGGATCGATCCCGTTCACTCCAATCCGCAACCCCATCTGAAAGTGCACACTCCTTTCTTTTTCACGTGCATTTCATAGCAAAGTATGGAATTCTGACAGCGTTAGCAAAAAATAGCTGTCGGAATATTCAGATAGACTTATAAAGCAGTATATAAATCATGTAACAGAACAATACCAGTTATTGACTTTGTTTTAAACGTTCATCTACAATTGTGACATTACTTATTTGACCAAATTCATATCAATTCGAATTCATGGGCGCCCTATCATTAGAAATAAAAGGACCCGCGTATCAACGTACTTTGAAAATCGAAAAATAACATTTTTTTCAATCCCTAGATAGTTTAGATGGCAAATGAGTTTGCCCTTTTGCTTATCTTTCGATCCAAAGTCTTGTCGGGAGCACTCAATGAGTAAAACCCTGAATGCACTAACCCGGTATGGAGTAATCTGCTTTCAAGATTGCCTAAGAAGATAGACAGGTCGAGGTGCGTGAGAACTAACCGAACTCCATCTGACCAATAAGCCGGGAAAAAAGAAAGGGATGTACGATATAACATTTTGTAGAAGTTCTCTACAAAATAGGCCTTGCTACTTGGGACTCAGATGATCACAGGCCATCTTATAAAAATGGTTTAGCTGAGGCCTGATCTTGCAAGGTACTGGCCGATGTTTAGCTGCCTCGGCCCCACATGAGCTTATCGATTAGCTTTACGGGCCTAGCCCAGGTCCATCTTCAAGGCCTTACGGGCTGAATAAGAGGCACGTGGATTTAACAAAACTGGTGGTGTCACAGGTTCATGGCCCAGAGGAAGGCCCGGCCCGAACGAATGGCCCGGACCGATTCAAGGCAATCGGAGTTATCCCGACAAACGCATCGGTATGTTTGTTTATTAGGACTCTCAGACTGTTTGCAGAGGCGGTTCAAGCACCGAATGGCGTGTGAGGACGGCCTGCCTAACATCTGGAATTAGGACGACGTCAAACGAGAACCCGGCCGATGTCCAGAAGCCATACATGTTTCTAGCACAATCCCAGGCCCTTAGGCGAGTTCCCGACTCCCAAACTGTTGAATTGGTATAGCAAAGTTCAAGAGTCCATTCGTTTCGCGTAAATATATGATTTGAAAGATATTTTTTAGAAAGTAATTGTTTGTACCATTTATAAAAATAAATTAACGTAAAAAAAATATTTTCATCATCCATAAAAAGTTTATACATGAATTATTGTCGATAATCCCTCAAAAAAAAAAACATTGACTAGCTATTGTAAATGATACACGCGACAATTTTTATAGAAATAATTTCGAAATCATTCACTTCCTGTATCAAAGTCTTCGTCTTCTCCTGTCAACTCCTTTCTAGAAGAAAATCAGAATTTTCAATGGATCTAAAGCGTCATCAAAGCAATACCCCCTTTTCCTTCACATTGAATCATGTCTCGATCAGATGATCAGCTAAGCACGGACCTAAAGAGGAGGCTGGGACCTAAAATATAATTATTTTATGTGTCCTCAAATTATTATTATTTTTTATAATTCCAGTAAGTGCCCAGAGTTTAATAAACCCAGGAAGTAATAAAATTAAAGAGATTTGATTATCAAAACTAAGTTTGACTTCGAAAAAAAAAAGTAAAACTCACTTAATTGATTAATGATAAGGGTCGGTAACTTAACTCATTCAACGGAAGAGACATCTAAAAGAAACAAAACCTTGCACATTGCATGGCTAAAAGCCCTAAACCTACCAATAATATCACTAAAATTCATACATGGCAAGGAGATAGGGAAAAGTACCAAAAAGATCCTAAATTTATCGAAACGGTACCAGTTCAGTTCTAAAACTATTAATTGAATTAATTTAGTCATAAATCTTTTGCATTTGTACCAATTCAGTCCATCCGACAACTGTAATCGGGACATGAATACCGGTCATCCTACATGGCATGACAATTTCTAACAAAGACAAATTTTATAATTTATAAGATTCTTTTCAAATTTATTATTTATTATTTTTTCTTTTTCTTTTTTTTTTCATGTAGTCAGCAAGTGTCGTGGCCCTCGCTAGCCGTGGGAGAGGACTGCCAATCCGTGCCTAGAAGCCACAATGAAAAAAAGGTAAAAAAAAATGATAAAAAGGAAAATTATTAAAAAGTTATAAATTTTGTCCAAATTAGCCTTGGTCGCGCTAAGTAGGACGGCAAGTTTTCATGTCAGCTATTTCCAGTCAAAACTGGACGGATGGACTGAATTGGTACAAATATAAAATGTTTAGCATTAATTTGGTACAGTGTCAAAGATTTAGGACTAAACTGGTCCAATTGATGGTTTAGGATTGAATTTGTGTCCCTACAATAGGCTTAAGTCTATTTTTATACTTTTTCCCAAAGAGATAATATTATCCAATACTCAATATTCATTTATTATCGAATGATATTTTTAACTTTTGTTTGCGGCATTTACGCTACTTTCCAACGTTGCAATCAAGTATTTGGATGAACACGTAAAGATATGAAATGCTAATTGCTAGTGGATGTAGAAATCCATCGACACACGTTCAAAACCATTGCACATTCCGCAAAAAACAAGTTGGAATTGTGATAGATCAACCAAGAAGTCACAATGCATGCGTCCCTTTCACTCCCTCAAAAGGATGCCTCAATTCTACACGAAAACAAGTTGTTGACCTCCCCCAAACGCACCCTCCTTTGGCCCTTTTCCAATTCACTTCGTACCAAACCGTTAATAATAATAATAATAATAATAATAATAATAATAATAATAATTTCACGGATATATATCTCGAACGAGCTCGATTCATGTAGATCCAACGCATTTGAAACCGATAAGATGTCGGGAGCTTACATGAGCCAACCTTATTCAGCAATTTGCTCTCCCGTGCACCCAAACACGTTTTGACATGGATGGATCTTGCCATGGACTATTGAAAGTCAAAAGAGACTCCGTAACAAAGAGGTGAAATGATCGCAATTTCCAGTTTCTTGCAGGCCCGTCTTGCATGGGTGGCGGGAAGTTCTCATTGTCCACCGGCAAAGGAGCTATTTCCTTGACCCGAAAAGGATCGATGCAGACCAATGATCGTCACGAGGATCAAACAAGCGCACCTGATCAAAACCAGATCGACCGCTGCATCATCTTGTGGAGCCTCTTGGATCGGTAGCTTATCCTTGTTCATGCTCGGAGTAAAGCCGCCTTCCACCGTTTGGGAGCGATACATGATCGGAGAGTCTTGTGATCATCCGGCGGCGCGTGATCTTTATCTTCGTTAATTTCGGAGACACGACCGTCAAGAACGAATCTCCATCTCCAAATGGTTCAAAATCGCCGCCACCTGCGCGATGGAAGGCCTGTTCTTTCTTGTATTGCCCACGCAAGCCAATGCAACTCTTGCCAGTCTCACGAGAGGCTTCAAATCACCTGGAATCACAAGCCTAGGATCCAGGAGCTCACCGAACCTCATATCCTTGATCAAGGGCAATGCCCAGTTCACAAGCAAGCCTTCTTCGCATCTCCTCCCACTCAAGAGCTCCAACAAAACCACGCCAAATCCATAGACATCAGTCTCTTTGCAAGCCAAGAATGACCCTCCTCTCTCGCTCCAATACTCTTCATCCACAAACCCAACAAGGCCTCTCCTCTCACGCGGCGCCAAGAACGCCAAGCCATAGTCGGAGACCCTAGCACAGAAATTGGGGTCGATCAAGATGTTGGAGGCCTTGACGCAACCATGTACTATGCTAGGCACCATGCCCTCATGCAAGTACTCGAGTCCCCGAGCTGCCCCAGCCGCGATCCGCACCCTCCGGGTCCAATCCAGAAGAGATGCCCCATCTGGGTTCTGATGTAAATAGAATTCCAAGCTTCCCAAGCTAACAAACTCAGTTACCACGATCCTCTCTCCCGGCGCTTGTGAAAACCCGATGATCGGCACTATGTTCGGGTGTAGAGCCAAAGAGATCGTCTTGACCACGGACGAGAACCCGAACCCCGCATGGCTCAAAACGAGGCCCGAATGAATCCTCTTTATTGCTACGACTTCACCGCTGGCTAGGACGGCAGCGAAAACCGTCCCCACCCGGCCCTGGCCAATCATTCTCGCGGGGTTGAAACCGTCCGTAGCAGAATCAATATCGGTTAAAGTGTATGCTTGCGCAGAAACCTTGACCGGAAGCCCTTCTTCAGACTCGGCTGGCTTTTTCTTGCACGATATCGCCAGGAGGATT
The DNA here is from genome assembly GCA_028455895.1 of Rhodomyrtus tomentosa. Taxonomy (NCBI): domain Eukaryota; kingdom Viridiplantae; phylum Streptophyta; class Magnoliopsida; order Myrtales; family Myrtaceae; genus Rhodomyrtus; species Rhodomyrtus tomentosa. The sequence continues at coordinate 2,064,776 of JAPCWY010000006.1, forward strand.
CCGAGAATAATCACCGAAGAAGATAGTAGAGCCATCACCAGATCATAACCGATTTCCTTGGCGTCGCTCTCTGTCATCTCTGTGACTATCTCTAGATTTCGATTTCTATTGGCGGGGGCGGCTTACAAGCGAATTCCCAAGAACAAGAGCAGATGTGAGGTTTCTTGGAATAGATCGAAGATTGTTTATTTGGAGCTATATATATAGATCGAAAGTAGGTGAAGACTTCCAAGAGAGAAGAACATAGAAAAGAATTAGACAAGAGAGAAGTTAACTATCTCAAGCTGATATGAATGCTTTGAAAATTGGGGTAGATGGGTTAGAAAGTTGGTCCTCCCTTGTTGTTTCTGATGGTCCATGGTTGGCCACTTCCTTTAGCAAAGCAAAGGGGGGCAAATCTGATCACACAGAAACCAACAAAAGAAATTTATTTAAAACTTGTCAATACGTTACCAAAATAAGGGTTTTTCAACAGATTGCTAATGAGATTTTGTCTTGATTGAAAAGAGTTTTGTCTCTTTCACTTTGGCTAGTGTTGAGGAAGCCATGATTGGCCATTTTGAAATTCTGAGACAGCAAATGTTGCTTTCCTTGGGGTTCTGAGCAGATCAAGTGTGTCATCATTAAATTAATATATAGGTGACTACTAAGTTTCACCTTTCCTTTCGGGAGTACCCGCTAATATGATTAATGAGTTATCAAGAATGTGTTTTTTAAAGCATGGATGCTGAATAAATAGAAGTTGAGACAAGCTAAAAGAAAACTTAGATTAGTTGCAACAACCGAACCTAGATTTATACCACATCTATGATCCATCAGCAAGAACTTAAGAGAATAAATCAAAGTACGCTAGAAGTTGGGTTGAATTTTCAGTTACAGGCACATCAAACTTGGTTGTTTTTTTAACCAAACTGGAAGCTCTTTGATTATCATTATCTGTGAAAGGTCCTTCAATTTCAAATTAAGCAATCCTAATTTCGCTTTTGTAGCTTTTTCATTGTCAAAGCGCCCTTTGAATTGATTAGGAAAAGTACCAAAAAAAATTTAAACCTATTATATTGATACCAATTCAATCATAAACCTTTTTAATTGGACTAGTTTAATCCTAATCATGTTCATATCAGTACAAATTTAGTTCATTGTGTGAATTTAGGCCAAAAATAGTCAACATGGACATCAATCGTTCTATGTGGCAAGGCAAGCACTGATGTATATATTTTTATAACTATGTAATAATTTACTTAAAATTTATTTCCCTTTTTTTTTTCTTTTTTTTCCTTTTTCCCATCCCCTTTACTTTTGGCCAATGGTTGTAGACCATGGCCGGCGAGCAGTAGCTTTGCAGGGCCGTGCCGGGGCAAGGGCGAGCACCGGCAGGGCCCCCTTGTTGAGCCTCATCGAGGCTAGGCTGCATAGGGGCAATGTCTTGCAATCCTTGCCCTGGATTGGGCAAGCATTGACATTGCATGGAGGAGGTCGACACTTGCCTAGGCAAGGCTCGCCGAGCCAAGACAAGGCCCAGTTAGGCCACTTTGGTCTGAGCGTAGGTCGGCCTTACCAAATCTAGTGAGGGGGGCCTTGTGGCCACCGACCACTAACAAAAAGAATTGAGTTAGAAAAAGGAACAAATTATTGAAAAAAATTGTCCCCATTAGCATTCGACGTGCCACGTGGCAATTTTCGTGCTCAATTGGCTGGATTGACTGAATTATTACCAATATGAAGACGGTTTAAGACTAAATTAGTCTCATTAAAAGTGAAGACTGAATTGGTACGAAAATAATAAATTTACGACTTTTTTATACTTTCCCCGAGTCAGTTCTAAAATCATAGAATGATTGGTAGAAGTTGGAAAGAGCACGAGGGAGCTCAGAATACTTGATAATTTAAGATGACATGCTATGGCGGCAACAATTAAGAGTCGCCAAAATAAGAAGATTATGTAAAATTAAATCCCTACTTCAAGGGAAACCACTTTTCTTTTAAAGAATGGAGATGAGAATGCCGACTGCATCACCTTAGTCAACATTGCACGTGATAATTATTCTGTAACCTAGTCAAACATTGACCAGGGAAAAAAAAATTGGTCCTGAGTCAATTGCCATATGCACGAAACTCAACTTATTATTTTGTCAATGAAGTACACCCCTCGCTTCTTCTTTATCTCCCGTTCTGTATCAAATAAAAAGAATTGTCAAATGAAATACACAGCAGATCTCCAATGGTGATGGGTTGTTCTAGATCGATATATACGCGAGGATGGCAAGAACACACCTACGGAAATGAAGGCCTCTCCGTTCGTCAAATTTGCGAAAAATCCTCACTTTTTATTGTTTTCCAAGTGATTTCTTTCAAAATTTATCTTGAAGAGTCACTTGGAGACTAGGGTCAAATTGTCAATTACTCACTTTGAAACTTCGAATGGAGTTCATAGGGAAAAAAATGCGTGCACTTGCTATTAGAACACTGCAATATGTGACTGGCCTTTGAGCATATACGTGAGTGCTCGTTTGATTTATTTTTTATTTGAACTCTGGCCTTTTAGCATTTTACATGTTTGACGTGACATTTTTCATTTTTAATTTTACTCAAGCTTTTCGGGCAGCCTTCTCTTGATTTTTTTTTTTTTAAGTAAAGCACGTGAAACATATAAAAAAATGATCTTATATGTAGATTAGCATGTAGCTTTTTTCATAATTAATTGAAAGTTAGATAATTTTTTGAATTTTGATGATACAAAACTTTTGATTTTTTTTTGGTCAAAACAAACTTTTGATTCAATTTTATCCTAAATTCGATTGATTCAATGAAGTTCTAAATATTTACCAAAATATGTAATCAATGCCTAAACATTTCAATTACTTCATTAAATCCTTAACCTTTTAAAAGAAAATGCAATCCCAGTATTACTATTTTTTTACTGTAGGTCCAAAATTTATGTTGAATAGCGCAATTTAAGGATGCCGCATAATTACTTTTTTAAGGACACGTAGGCAATTTGAGGGATTGCTAATCTAAAGACTTGATTGCATTTTTTGTTTACGAATGTTTAGGATTCCATTGCTTTCCATAGATTAAAGGTTTGACTTCATGTGCAATTTTCCCAAAACTGGCCAGGACTGGTGTAACGTACAAAATGTGACGGAACTTCGTACTTGTTATTCAATTAAAGCTCGATAACTTTCTTGATGAAAGGCAATCACTTTCATGTTGCTAGATGATTTTTTTTGCTGCTTTTGTCTTAGAAATTGTCCTTATAATGTTAGGGAACCCGTAACAGAAGTCTGATATAGTCACTCGGGAAGATTAAAAAGAAAGAGCTTAGGTGCGAGCCCGTCAAATTATCTAGTCGGACCCACCTTTACTCAAAAACTTAAGCCAATGATGTATAATTGGTTTACACTACACCAATTCTCTGTGTAGAATTTCTCTAATATGACACACACATGCATCCTAACAATTTTCTCCTCACATGTGAGCTCAATATTATTGAGAAAAACCCTTATTTGATTTTGATTTTGACAAAACAATCCATAATCTCCAAGATCAATATAAATGCAATGAACCAATCCTTTACAAATTATCCTTAATATATTCAGATTTGAGGAATGATTATACTGGAAATAATCTTGTAAGATAAGCTCAAACGCTGGCTCATGAGCTCAAACGTCAATGCACGAGTACAGGCTCTGAGGGAGTGTTTCAAGGGCACCAATCAGATTCTTATAAGATAAAATGAAGAACGTGGACTGAGGAAGAAGATGATTTACTACCTAAAGAAGAATTCTATCTTTAGAAATCTAGACATTTCATTGTATGGGTGATCGGATCAACTAGGGATTCTACTATTATTTCTCAATGGTTACGAAATTTCTGTTATACAATTCCAGCCAATGGGTTGATTGGAGAGTGATCTTCTAAAGATTTTGCAATGCTAGTTTGAAGGTGGATGAGTATACAAAAAGACTTCAAATGCTATAATACTTAAAGGTTCTTATTCAAAGTGAGTAAGTGTTAAACAAGGAAGTCCATCGACTCAAGAATCATCATCAAGATGTAGCTCATGAATAAGTGGACGTATTTGGAGCCCTTGTTAATCAACCAACAACTCCGATACCAATTTTGTAGGGAGAGTATAGTAGAAATCCGATACTTTCTTCTGAAGAGATTGCTAAGAGAAAGCCCAAGTACAAGCTCATCAACATATCCAGTTAGACCTACATTCTCTCAAAAGCGTAACCTAATGAGTTATGGACCAATTAAAAAATAGTAACTATTTTACACCACACCGATTCTCTAATGTGAGATTTTTCAAATACAATTTATATGTGTATTCTAATTTATGATGATAGAGCTCTGTTTTACATTTAATATTGTTGAGTTTGATTGTAAAATTGATTTAGTCAGAGAGGATTTGACATCAGAAATGAGTTGGTTGTTCAATGAACATGATCTTAGGACTTGGGATAGAAGTCGTCTTCTTACAATATTTGGAGTTTTAACTGCTCACTGTGTATAGTTATCGTAAGTATGGTCTTACGAACAAGAATTAGAGTCTGTTTGCTAACCCAGTTAAGTGTTGCAACTCCTAATGATATTAAGTTTGCTTAATAACCTTAAATCGAATGGCAACCCTTTTAATTACATTAAGTGATGCATTTTTACACACAAAATATCAAAAAAGGCAATCAAGTTGAAAATAGTTGTTTGATAGATTGCTGATAAGGTTTCATATTTGTTTAAAAACAACTTTGTCTTTCACTAGTGCTGAAGAAGCCACACATGATCGGTCCTCCATAAATTCTGAGACAGAAATGTTGCTTTCTTAGGGTTTTGAGCGGATCAGGTATCTCTTCCTCAAATTAATACGTAAGTGACGTCTAAGTTTCACCTTTCCTTCCGGGGGTATGCACACCATTATTATAATCTTGCTTGTGGCGGCAAAGAAAAGTGAGGAAATCTCTAATTCATCAAGAAAAGTCTTAAAATAGAAGCATGAAAATAGCTAAATAAATAGAAACTGAGACAAGCAAAACGAAAAGTTCGCTTACTGGTAACAACTGAACCAAGGCTTCTATTACATCTATCATCCATCACTAATAAGTAAGAACGTGTGAGAGTAAATCAAACTTGGCTACAAGTTTAGTAAAATTATTAAATTAACCAATTCGAATCTTACTTTTGTACCTTTTAGATTGTCAAAAAGTTTTCTTTGGATCATTTTCTATAATCATAGAATGATTATTAGAAGTCCGAGAAATTCGGGTGTGATGGTTTTACGATGAGCTTGTAGCAGAGATCAGCTTCCCCTTTTCTAGTGGACAATTCTACTATTTAGTTAAAAAAAAATTACAGATTTATTTACGTGTCGGTACATTTTTAAAAGAGTTGGCAGTGTCAAAAGGCTATTGGTAGAAAAGATTTAATAAGACGCCTTATTTCTGGTAATTTATTGTCACCTACACTTTCTGAAATTTATTGACCGTTTTTTCACGGTTTATAAATTATCAACCTTTATGAATTTTATTAACTTTTATTTATCTTTCTCATCGAATTACTTAAGTAGACAACTTCTATATGAATTCACCGATCCTCATATTAGTGACTTACCATTTGTTTTTTACTAAACTTACCAATAAATGTAAGATCTAGCGACTCACATTTAAGTTGCTTACCAATGTTCATTTGATTTTCTAATTTATCAACTTTCGTCAAACTATCATTCGTCTCTCTTACAAATGTTTTTCTTGACTTGGAAAAGTTACTCAATCGATCCTAAACTTATTGTACGTATATCAATTTAGTCCTAAACTTTTCATGAAATTTCAATTTAGTCCTCTCGATCAATTTTCGCTAGAAATGGGTAGACATGGCAATCCAATTGTCAATGGACGTTCGATGTAGTACGTCGTCATATTGGGGATTTTTGGCGAAAATCGGCCTGAAAGACAACATTGGATGTTTAGGACTACATTGGCAATTGTGATAAGTTTAAAACTGTGACATTCGTACAATATGTTTAAGATTAAGTGGATAATATCCCCTTCTTGACCTTATCATTTCCTCGGATGAGCATAAGGGAGCTCAAGAGTACTCAGTAATTGCAATAGTGTGTAGCACTGCATATCACGCAAACAAATTGCCAAAATAAGAACTTATGCAAAATCAAATTCACACTCACTACCTCATCATTTCTTTGGAAGAGCATAAGGGAGATGAGAAAGTTGACTATTTCCCCAAAGTCAATGTTACACGTGTTAGAGTCACTTGGAGACTAGGATCAATAACTCACTTTGAACGGAGTTCATTAAAAGGATGCGTGTTGTGACTATGTGAACAACGCCAAAGAATGTGAGTGATTGTGAAGACATTTCCTATTGAAGAAGGTGAACATCTTGGTAATCTTCTTAGATTTCACCATCGTTGTTTTAACTCTTGCACGTTTCCTTTTTCCCTGTTTCGTGCGACTTTTTTCATATTTTTTTTATAAAAATTTTGCTCTTAAAACCTCTAAATATATATTACATACATGTAGGTTCGGACATGAGCATATCCTTAAAAGGCTTAATGAAGAGTTAGAAGGAAATTCTTCCCTTTCTAATATTTCCCTGCCCCCAAGGAAAGAAAAACTAATTTGGAGGGAGTTAACGGTATAAGGAATGTGGCACCAATACGTTAAAATAAGGAACATTCAGGCCGGCCGCCAAGTTACTGGATAGGCACCGAAGGCTCTTATAGAAGTTTTGACTTCCTTCTTGTCGCGATCTAAAAATTTGAAAATGCTTAGGCTAATGAATTATCGGGTTAATTTGACGACTAACGCAATACAGACTCTCCCAAACCCTGTCAAATCACAACTTAAATTGATTGGAAATGATTTAGAATTTGGAGTCACCACTAATCATTTTTGTTAGGTTGATTAAGAACCTAGGTAAAACAGCGGGATAACTATTTCACTTCTACGAACCATAGATTGTGGATTTGGGGACTTGATAACACTAGTTAATTAAAACTAATGCCCTTTCAGTACCTTAATTTCAAAAAGGATGTCCTAATTTGACAACTCAAATTGAATTTGATTTTAAAGCTCAAGAAATGAAGTTCATTCTTTGGGATTTTTCGTTTTTTCTATGCAATGTATGAATGGTATAAATGCGGAATTAAAGTTATGTTTTCCTATATGCAAAATTTAACTAATTAATTAAGGCATGCGAAATGACACGACATAGAAATGCAATAATGCAAATGCGATAATGATTTTCGAGAGAAAAAAAAATGATGATGCATGGGTATATGCAATTTCGAAAATATAATGAATGACATGGCAATGGATGACATATGGCATAATGACATGGCAAGATGACATGGAAAATGACGTGGAAGGATGACGTGGCAAAATGACATGGAAAAAATGACGTGGCAAATGATTTTATTTTTTTGGTGGGATATTTATGCATCTTGTTTCGGATTTATAAAAAAGAATGAATTAAGAAGTTATCATATTTAACCTAAATATGCATACATGATATGTCCACAAGATGACCATATATGCTATCCTCAGCGTCTCAGCATTACTGGATGACAACAGTAGGAAGAGGAATGCACAAGGTGGCTCGTCAGGGCCGTATAGACTCGTCCGAGAGAGATAGCAACAAGCAAGACCTGATCTTTCCGATTCCCTCTCGCATGCAATTAAGTGTTAGTCAGAATAAAGCCAAAAAAAAAAAAAAAGACGGGACATCTCGATTTGAGTACATGAACACCCCCTTTGTTGTTTTCTTTTTTTTTTGGCGAACTGTGGACGTGCGCTCTTTCTGGTCCTTTCACTCATGTTTTTGCATGCTCGACTTCTCTTCGTTCATCTCTTCCTGGACATGTCTATTTGTGACCTGCAAAAGATGCTTAAAAAGAATTTTTTTTAAAAAAAAAATTCTCTTATTCGATGAATAAGGACAAAGTTAATCTTCCCATTACGACCGATCTCTCCACTGTGGCCATGAAATCTAGGGCACCTGCGAAGAACACTATGAATTGTCGAAATGAAGTGTGGATGTCCAGCGAGTCCCTCTGCCAACGTCCTCGAAATTCTCCATCTTCAAGAACAGCCGCCTCTCGATTTTATTTTCTTTTTCTTTTTTTTTCTTTTTTGCCTTGCGCGACAATTGAATTGGCCTCTCTCACGATTTTTCTCTCAAGTTCGCCGTGATTTTTTTTTTTTTCAATTCAAGTGGCCTCCTCCAATCCTAATCTAATGTGAGATATATATAGACTAAAAAAAGCCTTGAACCATAGGATTTATTTTTGACCATCAGATTCAAGAAATAATGGTCGTTAGATTGAAGTTTCTAACATTGATGAGCTTGGATATTAAAATTTTGGCCATAGTGGATGGGTCTAGGGCTTAGCTATATTTCTCTCACTTATGGGCTTATTTGCGCGAATTTAAGGCATAATCGGGCTTTAATTAAATAAATAGATAATTAATTAAAAACCCTGCTTTTAAAGAACTAAAATGGACTAAATTGAACTCAAATTGAGCCCGTTCATGTAAATTTCAGCCATCCCTTTTATAATCGAAAATTTCAAATTGGTCTTGGTCCTCTCACCTGTTAAATTAAGCTCGCTCGATTCGCTTTCGCCCGAATGTCAATGCATGACAAAAAAAAAAATATGCAATGCATGAAATTTTTTTTTCGAGAATTATGATTAATCCTTATTTTATATTTAAATGAATGAATTTAAAAAAAAATTAAAATTTAGGTGTAAACACTTCTGGTGAGGTCACCTCATAATTGAACACCACCAATAAACCAGAGGAAACCCCTGGTTTACGAGGTTGGGCTGAGTTTTCTGTCAGAATTCTTTTTACGTAAAATACTTCAAACCTTCAAAAATAGGTTAACAGACAATTCCTTCATACTTATTTGAATTTAGGAAGCACTATGGATTTTGATGGGAAAAGTTAAAAACAAGTTACTTTTTGACTTTTCAGAATTTCCTTTCCTTTGCTTTCTCTTCCTCTAAAAAAAGGTTCGCTTTGTGGCAAGGCTAGATCATTGAAAACCAGAGCTTAGCTAATCAGGCCATTGTTGATTCCAAAAGGGCTAGAACTTTGGGAAGATTTCTTTAAAATCAGCCGGAAATTGCACCACAAATTTCAAAACTTATGTACAAATGCAATCAAATCATAAATCTTTTTATTGATCCAAGCAAGTGCTTGATATTTACCATAAAGTGCAATGAAAGGAATTGATTGCATTTTAGGGCTCAATCACATTCCGCATATATGGTTTACGACTTTCTGTGAACTCTTCTCAAAATTGACTCTGAATGATTGTGTTGTGCTAAATGTAGAGACTAGTTTGTCAGAATCGAACTGGCATGCGTGCTATTGGAGGAAGCTTGATAGCTTTCTTAACAAAAGACAATCGCTTTTATCTAAAAAAAGAGCTACTAGGTGACCTTTTTTTTTTTTGCTGATTTTTTCCTGTAATTTGTTCTTATATGGATACAGTTTTTGTTTCGACGTTTGACTTTTATTTTTGAGTTTGATTTTACAATTGATTTCGTACACCTCGTTCTCTTGTAATTTGATGAAAGTGGGTGATGTTTTTCTGGCCCAAAAGAAAACCAAAAAAAGTAAGTTTTGACCAGTCATTGACCCAGCCACACTAGGCTAATAGGCTTGGAAAGCCCAACCAGCTAAATGTAAAACTAGATCCGTCAATTGGAACCACCAGATGTATTAATGAAGGTTACTCATTTAGTAGGTGGGAAAGTTGAGAGCTCCGTAACTCAAAAAATGTATAAAAAGAACATGCTTGACCAACAAATCTCTATTTCAAGTTCACAAGGCCCGCTTACATGCAATTGAAGAATTTTTCTTGACAATCCCTCATTCGTAATTTGGCTTTACACATGAAATATGACATGTAAAGCCTAGGCGATTGAGAGGCAATATGTACAATGATGGTGTTGGGGACATCCAATCTGGGTGCACATTGCCAAAAGTCAAAGTTATATCTACAGATAGATATGGAGATCTCAGCATGTGCTTTTCATTGATGATGATGTGTAATTCGTTGATCGGCCACAGATTTTTCGGTTGAATGTAATTACAGATCTGTTCTAGAATGACAAGTGCGTGGTTACCTCTGTCAATCATGCTCTGAATATCATTTTGGTAATGAATAGAAATTTATTTCGATAAAAGAAAATGCAAACATATCAAGAGAAATCAGCCACAACATGATAACAAGAAAACATTCGCAAATATCAACGAAGGATGGAGGAGTGACATGAGGCAAAGTATTAATTTTTATGTTGTTGTACCAATGTAGCTCGATCAAAACAACATTTGTTCATGTTTATAGTCTAAATTTCTACGAAGACTGTACTGGAGAGTTCTATCGGAGAACTTGTTAAGTATCTTTACTTGTGATTTTGAAATATAAGCACTTTTCACCGCATTGTGCCGCTCTCTTGAAATATATTCTCGGTGAATTCTCGAAACGTATTGACTTGCTTCTTTTCCATGGATTTTGTTTAAAAAATTAGTTCCTAGGCAGTAGGAACTTGTTAAAAACCAAATAGTGATTTTCTCATGTTATGTGTAATCAATACTTTAGAAATCAAATCGGTGATTAACAAATGTTTTGGAGGAAGACAAATCAAATCATCAAGAATAATTAACAAGTGCTTTTGAAGGAACTAGTTGAGAAGAAGTGTTTACTTTTCAATGGTTTTTTTTTTTAAAGTAATTTGTAAGCAAACCACCTAAACAGACATCTAAAAATAAATAAAAATAAACGGACATAGGGCAATTAGAGATTCATGGGAGGGAATACCAATCATGGATGGAGGAGTTGCCAAAGCAAAGGACAGAGCCAACCCAAAAGTTATCCAATCAATCGTAAAAGCAGACTTGTCTTTCACATAGCCATCTCATTTCCCCTTGATTTGGGATTTCATTCATCACCAATGGTTTTAGATAACATGGTCAGGACACTTTGTAACGAGATCCTTCGAAACAGACAATCAATTTTTGAAAATTTCCCAAAGCTTAAACTATGATATAAAGGTGACTTCTTTCAACAAGCAATTGTTTTAGAGTTTTCAAAAATCTAAACTAAACTATAATCGACAATTGAGTAAAGGACTGCCATGCAATGTTTCCCTCGACGGCTTCCAACAAACAATCCCAAACTTCCAAAGTTTTTAATGCATATGCAATTAATATTTCCATATACTCCCTTTGGAGCTTGCCACTTGAATTCACAAAAGCAGATTGTTGCGGAAAACGCCAAGAGATGCGCAAATTCAAGCGCGAAATAGCAAGGACGAAAGTCAAAAAAAAAAAAACACGGGGCACGATATATGTGGAAAACCCAAAACGAGAAAAATCACGGAGAAAGAGAGATTTCATTATCTTCAATAACGAGTACAAGCGTACGATCAAAGATCGAAAGATCTAATAAGAAAAAGTGAAAAACAAAGGGTTTTCGAGTAGAAGCGAAAGTAAGCGTTGCAATATAATATGCAACATATCCTTTTTATAACCCCCTCTAAAAAACTCTAAAATAAAGTGAATGGTAAAAAATAACCTTATCTCTTTAAGTCAAAATATAACAGATCTCCACCTTTACTTCAAATTTCCATAAGAGCGTTTAACCAAACACCACAAGACCTCTTTCCCTCTCCATCAAGCGTGACCACACAAGGCCACCCACCAAACGGCGGAATCAACGACGCACACTCCTAAGCCTATGAGATCATGCTCGACGTAGGAAAAAAGGGACGAACTGCCATCAAAATCGCCTAAGCAACTCAAATAGTGAAAATACTAACTAAATCCAAACAATGCTTAAACTTAGTCAAAGAAATTGGTTTGGTCAACATATCTACTGAATTATCTGCGTAGGTACTTTTTTCACTATTATTGCACCCTTAGCAATCTTATCACACACAAAGCGATAATGAATATCCATGTATTTCGTTATCTCGTGATACATCGCGTTCTTGGTCAATTAAATCGCTCTTTGGTTATTGCAAAAGATAACAGAGGCTCGCCCTTACTTCACCACAAGTTCTGTAACTAAACGCTTCAACCAAAGAGCTACCTTTGTTGCTTCCGTTGCTACCATGTACTCTGCTTCAATGGTAGATAAAGGAACCGTGTCTTGCAAAGTTGCTCTCCAATTAACCGCAAATCCAAGTGTAAAAATGCAACTTATCAAAGATCTCCTTTTATCAAGATCACCTACATAGTTAGAATCAATGAAACTAACAATTGAATGCCCTATATCACAACCTCTATTAAAGACCAAACTAACATTTGAGGTACCTCGGATATAATGAAGAATCCATTTCATTGCTTGCCAGTGAATTTGCTATATACTTACTCGTAACACTAAATTTTTGGGAAATATCTGGACGAGTACAAAACATAGCATATATAAGACTACCCACAACACTAGAATATGGAACTCAAGGCATCTCATCTTCCTCTTCTTTGATATTAGGTGACAAAAAATCAGAAAGTCTCAAATGAGTTACCATAGGGGTACTTACCGGTTTAGCATTCATTATGTCGAAACGTTCAAGAACTTTCTCAATATGCCTTTTTGTGAAAGGTAAAACTTTCCAACCTATCTACCTCTGCGAATCTCCATACCTAGAATTTTCTTGACAGCTCCGAGATCCTTCATCTCAAATTCTCTTCTAAGTTGCCTATTTAATAATTGTATCTCTGACATATCTTTCACTGCAATAAGCATGTCATCCACATACAATAGCAGATAAATAAAAAAAAGCATCACATAATTTCTTATAGTATACGCAACTGTCATGCACACTTCTCGAGTAGTCACGACTTAACATAAAGATATAAAATCTCTTGTACCATTGTCATGGAGATTGCTTGAGACCATACAAATAGCGTTTCAACCTCCATATATAATCTTCTTTAGCCTTAACAATGAATCCCTCCGGTTGAAACATATAGATTGTCTCCTCAAGCTCGCCATGCAGAAAAGCAGTCTTAACATCAAGTTGCTCCAATTCTAGATCATAAAGGGCCACTAATGTGAGCAACACATGAATGGAACTATGTTTCACAACTGGAGAGGATACTTCATTGAAGTCTATCCCCTCATTCTGACTAAAATCCTTCGCTAATAAACATTCCTTGAATCTTTCCTCTTCAATCCCCAGAATTCCCTCCTTTCTCTTGAAAATTCACTTGCATTCAATAGCTCTTTTGCCCTTAGTCAATTTCACAAGATCTCAAGTTCAGTTCTTATGAAGAAACTCTATCTCTTCATTTATCGCAACAAGCCACTTCTCATATTTAGAACAAATAATAGCTTCACGAAATGTGGAAGGTTCTTTAATACCAAGCTCTTCAGCAACTGTAATAGTATATGCTATCAAGTCGGTGAAACCATACCTTTGAGGAGATTTAATTTGTCTTTTAGCTCTCTCTGCAGCTAAAGTCTGAGGTTGTACAACTTTTTCTACTTTTATTTAATCAAAATCAAGTCTTGTTGCTCGCTCTCACTTTCTAACTGAATGGAAATGTCTTCAGAGGTTATCCGTGGATGCTTTACACTAAACTCTACCTCTTTTGCTATGTTCTCTTCCTAAATATCTATAGACTCAACAACTTTTCTCTAATCAAGCATAGAGTTTTCATCAAAAGTAATATTCCTACTAATTATAAACGTTAGTGACTGAAGGTCAAAACACCACAATCTATATCCTTTAACACCATCTGCGTAACCAACGAAAATACATTTCTTGGCTCTAGGTTCAAACTTACCATCTTTTGCATGATAATAAGCGGGACATTCAAATACTTTCAAAATAGAATAATCAAAAGGTTTACCAGATGATGCCTCATTTGGAGTCTTACATTAATTGCAATGGAAGGAGAACGATTTACCAAATAACATGTCGTATTCGCAACTTTAGCCCAGAAAACTTTTTCAAGTCCAACATTTGAAAGCATACATCTAGCTCTCTCTAAAAGTGTTTGGTTCATGAGCTTCGTCACCCCATTCTGTTGAGATATATACGATATACATTACTGTTTGATGTCGAACAATTCTTAAATCTTCACTGTACTTGTTAAAATCACCTCCGCAAAACTCAAGACCATTGTCTATTCTGGGACGCTATATCTTCTCACCAGTATCTTCTACTTCTTAAATGTATCAAAAACGTCACTTTTTACGCTAATCCATATTTTTCGAGAAAAGTCGTCTTTCTAGAAGATAAATTGTACCACCTTTAGATGTAACACGTGCAGGTCCTTATAAATCGGAGTGAATGTGGTCAATTGTGCCCTTCATTGAGTGCACTCCAGTATTGCAACTAACTATATGCTGTTTTCCATGAACACAATGCTCACAAAAGCCAGGTGGGACTGTATGCTCCTCACAGAGTAAACCACGCTGACTTAGGATAGTCATTTCTCTTTCACTCATGTGATCCAACCGCATATGCCACAACCTTGATTTATCATAATCCAAAGATGATGATAAATTTAAAGACCCACAACGGTACTTTCCTACAGAAAGTAAAGACCATTCTTCTTGTTACCTCTCATCACAATCATGAGCCCTTTGAAATTTTTAAAACTCTACACCCACCAGTATATATACATACAATAGAATCAAAATTACTCAAAGAAATAAGGTTCTTCTTCAAATCTAGGATGTACCTAACATCTGTCAAAGTTCTTACTACCTTGCCATGACATTTAATCTGCATTGTACCAACAGCCACAATCCTGCAAACTGCATTGTTACTCATCAAAACTAAACCACCAGTGACTTTCTCATATGTGTGGAACCAATCTATATTTGGGCACATATGGTATGAATAAGCCGAATTCAAAATTCATTTATCATCTACATGACAATCCGAAGACAAAACAATAAAAACGTTAGTTGCATTAGCAAACACAGTATGTTTCGCCAGACTAGCAAAATCAAAACTCTCCGTTGACCTTTTTCCTTTAGCCTTGAGCAAAGGACACTCATTTTTATAGTGTCTGAACTTGTGATAATAGTAACAGTCAACTTTTTTCTTGTTTTGGCCTAACCTAGAGGCGTCTATCTCGATGATTCAACCTTCCCCTAACAACTAAGCCATCGGCTTTTTATGCACTACTACTCGCATTCAACTTTGTACGCATCTTATCGGAATTCAGCAAGGCCTCCACATCAAGAGTTATGGATTATCTTCTATACAATATAGAATTGACAAAATTCTTGTACGAGCTCAATAAGTAGCATAACACAACTAGGGTTTGATCTTCATTATTTAACTTCAAATATAGATTTTTCATATCCATAACGATTTTATTAAATTCATCTGGATGTTTTTGGATAGGAGTACCTTTTTGCATCTTTAACGTATAAAGACGCTGCTTCAAGAATAATCTCGTCACAAGAGATTTCTTCATATAGAGACTCTCTAACTTTTGCCATAATCTCGAAGTCGTTTCTTCATCAACAACTTCACGAAGCACTTTGTTAGATAACGATAATTGGATGGTGCTATGTGGCTTCTTTTTCATCTCTGCCGTAGTCATGTCATCGAGATAATTCATATCGAAAGCTCTAACCGAACTTTCCCAGCGCAACAAAGCCTTCAACCTGATCCTCCATAGCCCGAAATTATTTTGGCCATCGAAGGTGTCCTTTTGAACTTGATAGATGCCATCTCGAATAAAAGACCAAAATTTTGCTCTGATATCAATTCATTGCAGAAAACACCAAGAGGTGCACAAATTCAAGCGCGAAATAACAAAGATAAAAGCAAAATAAAAATACGAGCCATGATGTATATGTAAAACCCAAAATGGAAAAAACCATGGAGAGAAAGGGATTTTACTATCTTCAATAATAAGTACAAGCGTACAATCAAAAATCGAAAGATCTAACAAAAAGAAGTGAAAAATAAAGGATTTCGAACCAGAAATGAAAGTAAGTGTTGCAATATAATATGCAACAATCCTTTTTATAAACCCCTCTTAAAAACTATAAAACAAAGTGAATGACCAAAAATAACATTATCACTAATTTGAAGTCAAAATATAACACATGGGCTATTGTTGGGTTGATTTGCATTACGACTTTAGAGAATGATTAATGCCCTATAAATTAAATAAATGCGAGGGCAACAAGGGAAAACTCACCCAATATCAACTTGTGGCCAGAAAAAGTCCATAATTGTGCCTTCTTGAGTAGACCTGTGATGCTGATTGCTAATTATGCAGTGTTCATGAAATCAACCATAAGTACATTTTGCATGTCAAGTTTTACTCTAATTCCGTGACAAATGAATAATATGAAAAATACTTTATTTAAAAATAATCATGTAGATCGCTCACATACACAAAAGAAGAAAATATATTTTAATCATTCTTGAAAATATTTATACATAAATTGTTATCGATAATGAAAATATTTATCATTGGCTAATTATTTCATGTTATCTAATTACAAAAGTATGTTTCAATACATTTATTTTTCATGAAATAAATAGAGTATAAGTTTAATTGAATACATATCATCTACGATGGTACTATTTTAACGCTTTCATATTCTAGGGGGAGAGAGGAATTTTGTGATTATTCTTATGGACACTTTGGAATTTTTTTTTTATGACCGAGGTGTCCAAGCCAGCTTACGCGCACACTTTGGATATTGATCTCTAGTATTTCGAACAAAGTGGATTTGATGATGAACTATCTCTCACCAAAAATCGTTGTTTGATTTTATTAGAGGAGACAGGTTTCATGGTGATTCTAGATAAGAAATATTACATTAGACAAGAGAATAGATAACTTTACTTTAAAAGAAGTCAGATATACATAAATTCTACTAGAATTCAAGTGATAACAAAGCTGAAAACGCGAAAATGCAACGTCGAAATTTAACCGATGATGAGACATCCAAGATATATAGCAAAGATATGTAGTGAAATTTAATTAACAACTCAAATCTAGAAACTAAAACTAAGAAACACGCCACAATTCAATCGACCACGTTAGTCAGAAAACCATGACTTATGTGCAGAATTGTAATGATAATTAATAAAATAACATGTTTGTTTATTTGTGTTCGAGGGCCTTCAAAGAGTATGATGTGGCCATCTAAATCTTGTAATGGACGATTATCAACGGAATTTACAAGGTGGTTACAAACAGAGGTTATAAATGGTTACCAAATAATTACATTGACCCCATTGCCTTGACCATCCTTTCGACTTTACTATCTCGACAGTTGCTTTATTCTACTATGTTAATGGTCGCATCCAAGATTTCCAACTCCACTTTTTATGGATTCCTTCAAGTTGTCATTATAAAAGTCCCAAAATGATTGTGATGGTTGACGGTTGCTAATATAAACTAGTCGACCTAGCAAATCAATTCTAAGAGAGAATACTCACCCTTGTTAAGGATCCTTATTTTGGTGTTCCACAACTTGATGAGAAATGGAAAGCGCATTGGACCCTAAAAGAGTAGCTAGACGGAAAAACAAACTTGAAATGACTTGTATATTGACACCTGATTTTCGATCAGTATTTTTTCAATTTATTTTTGTAAAATTCATAAATAAATCCATAAAAATTTGAAAAATATCAAAATCAACTTTGGTAGCCTTAACCAAGCCTAAGGAACCATTTTTAATTGAATTTGTTTTCAAATTTTTTACTTTTTTAGCATTTTTGGAGAATAGGAAAATACACGAAAAATCAAGAAAAATATCATTCAAGGTCACAAAAATACATAAAAATAGTCAATATTTTTCTTTTAATTCCCTTTTCATTTTGATTTCATAAAAAATCAAAATTTAAGTTCAATTTCACGAGTTCCCTTATAATGGAGTTGAATTTGTTCAAAAAATATCATTTAGGTCTTTTTATTTGCAATTTTTTTATTTTTAGAATTCTGACATTCAATCCAATTGCCATGCATTGAAATTCGGCTCAATTGTTTGCTTAAATTGCTCAATTGCATGAATTGAGTAAAATTGCACTTTTTATTGCAATTTAGTCCTTTGATTTGGGCAAAATTGAAAGTAATTTTAAATCATAGACTGCCATGGAAAATTGAAGCCATTGTCCAATGTTTTTCACCTCCTTGAATTGATTAATGGGGTCAATTTGGCTTAATTTGACCATTAGGGCTTTCAATTTCGCAATTTGGATTCTCGGATCCCTAGTCAAACTTGGGTTTTTGTGGAAATTAACATCAATGTTTGGGGAAAAACACATTTTTAGATAATATATGTTCCCCCAATTCAATTTTGAGGATTAATTTGATTAATTCCCCATAAATTTTGAATAATTTTGAAATTAAAATTCAACCTGATCTGCGGACCAGACCGAATCTGGCCCGCCGACCCAAACAAACAGTGTCGTCTTCTTCAAGAAAATTGGCACTATATCCAAGTTTACAGGTCGAATTTTTATGACGAAATTGGAAACCAATTCTCAGGAATTACTCGAGCTTGGGTAGGCATTTCAATCCATATGAGCATACTGATCGATTAACACCACCCTCTCGACGTCGCCGGAGCACAACAGAATTG
Organism: Rhodomyrtus tomentosa; assembly: GCA_028455895.1. Lineage (NCBI taxonomy): Eukaryota > Viridiplantae > Streptophyta > Magnoliopsida > Myrtales > Myrtaceae > Rhodomyrtus > Rhodomyrtus tomentosa. The sequence continues at coordinate 2,083,381 of JAPCWY010000006.1, forward strand.
ACCAGTCAACACTCGCTAACTAGAAAAGTCAACAAAATGCAAACAAGGCCAAATTGGCTATCGCTTGAGCTCGACGGAGGACTTAACAGACTTGATGAAATTCCTGACCGTCCCCGACGCCGTCGACGTACCAAATTGCACATGGGACGCACGTGAGAGGTCGAGTCAATGATGCCCCATTCGAGACAAAATTCAAATCTGTGACATACACCTTTGGAGCATTCTAGAACATGAGACGTGTCATTCTGTTCGAGGAGGCTAACATAGAGAGAGAGAGAGAGAGAGAGAGAGAGAGATCGAGCGAGAGATTGTCATTGCCGCTCCATAGAGTTCGGACTGAGCAGCTTCGATCGAGCAAATCTAGAGAAAATCAAGCTATGATTCCACCGTCGAAAGTTTGCCTGAAGTTTAAGGAAGTGATCGCGACTACGGTTGAGTCCTATCTCACTCAGAAAAGGTAAGTCGATCTTCGAACTTTACCTCAGCCCTCTAATGATCATTCATGTATTTTTCACTCATTCACGCAATTGATGTGTGTGTTTCATTCCCGAGCCATTACTGATCATGTCCGCATTCTATTTTTGCCTTTATTGTAAATAAAACCTCGATTGAGTCTCACATACCTTATCGCCATTGTTGAGCACTGTCGAAGCTCGCCTAGCTTAACCTAGACCATGCGAACTCAATCGAAAATCGACGTAAGTATTTTAAACCTCTTCTTGTGCTTCTGCGTGAAGGAATTGGCCTCATATAGTTTGATTTACACGATTGAGATGCCATGGCCGTTCTCGGCATTTTATTTACTGCTTGCGATTCTGTGGATAATTAGGTATGTAGTTTAGATATTTAATCGAGATGAGAAGACAATTCGAACGGCACCAGCCGCGCCCAATTCCATCAAGGTTCCACCGTTGGATCATCGCCGGAGCATTTCTGTCTTCCATTGCAAATGAGGCCTTCTCGACGAAAACGATGACGACGTAGAGGTCATGGGTCAACGTGATGACATGGAGCTGACGTAGCGCTGTCGCGGCATTCCACGAAGCAGCCATATCAGCTGTCGTTAGATCAAATATAATTTTGTTAGATGATCCGACGTCTAGGTTAAGCCACATGTTGGCCTGGTGACTGTTGGATCAAAAATTAAATTTTCAAAAATCTATATAAGGTCTGAACTTTCTGGATATTTTCAGATTTTGTGATATTTACTAGACAGATTCGGAAAACCCACGAATGGAAAGTTTATCTTTTATTGAAGTTTGCAATGTTTGAATGATAAGACATTTCTTCAATTAAGATCAGGAGGAAATCTACAATTGAATACTACCTTTCAAATATAAGTTTTTCTATTCATTTGAATTCATTCTACTTTTGAAAACTGAAGATTTAGTTGCATGGACGATTGAATCTGAAGAGTTTAGATTCTACTCAGCAGCTATCATATCTTCTTAAAATACAGACTCGTTCAATCACGATTGACGACTTCCAATCAACGATTGGAGAGCAGTCTTTTGAAGATCTATCCAGCGGCTAGTTTGGAAGAAAATGAGTATATAATAAGATTCATAGTGACCAGAAGATAAGGTCAAGAACATAGAATTCCAAAGTACCTGAGTTGTTCAGATTCATATACTTGTTCCAAAAAGTTTAAATTCTCTTAATTGTGAGGTTTTGTAAGAGCGATTGAGTATACCATCTCTTGTAATCTCCATTGATTCATACTAATGGAATACAGCCAATCGATTGATAGACGCAATATTATCTGAATAATTGATTAATATCCTCCCAAACGAATATTGAAAGACTAATGTTGATCTTTTCTTCCTCCTCAAGCAAAATTCGAATTTATAACCATATATCCATTTAAAATTCGACCAAGAGAGTGTAATGGTGATAATACCCGAATTAAAAAGCTTGAATGGACTGAATTTAACATGAGAATTAATCCAACTGGCCCATATAAAAAGTCGGTACACCTTATTGCCCTATCTGAAAATGTCGAGGCTAAAATTTCTTGTTAAAGTATTTAGCAACCCTACGCTGGTAATTATCTATCACATAGAGCCTTATGCGGCTTTTTATCGATCAGGTTCAACTAGTCAATCCTCTGTTGGATCCAATCAGTTTCAATTAGATTAATCTGAGATAATATTCGCAAGGGATTTCCACTTCAACTGGTAGTACTGTCTCCATTCCATACACAAAAGAATATGGAGTTGCCCCAATAGATGTTCATATTGAAGTCTGATAAGCCATAAGCGCAAATGGCAATCTCTCATGCCAATAACAATAATTCTCAGCAATCTTGGCCAAGACTTTTTTGATATTCTTGTTGGCCGCTTCCACCGCCCCGTTCATTTGAGGATGGTATGGGGAAGAGTTAATATGCTTGATCTTGAATTTCTTGAACAAATCATCGACTAGCTTCTTGTTCAAATTCAAACCATTGTCGATGATTATGACTTCAGGCTAACCATATCGAGCAATGATATCTAGACGAATGAATTTCATGACATTCCGTGTTGTGACTGCCAAATATGATGTGGCTTCTACCCATTTGGAAAAATAGTCAATGGCAACTAGAATAATCGATGTTCATTAGATGTATTGGGATTGATTGGGCCAATCACATCAATGCCCCCACATAAAAAAAGGCGATGGTTCAGACAACTGATGCGACTCATTCGAAGGAACATTGATCTTGTAACCATGAATCTGACATTTGTGACAGCTCCGAACATGCTGAATGCAATCATTATCAATAGTAAACCAATAATAACCTAACCTCATGATCTTCTTGGCTAACATATGACCATTCATGTGCAGACCACGGATCCCTTCATGTACTTCCATCTTTAGACGAATTGCCTCCATGGAATGAATGCATCTCAAAAGGACATAATCAAATAATCGATTGTACAAACTCTCTTCGCTAAAAAAGAACTTCGAGGCCATCTTCTTTATGTATCTTTGATCAGATGCGATGCTTTTCTCAGGAAATTCTTGCTTCTGAATATAAGTCTTAATGTCATGATACTAAGATTTGCCATCAGGCTCGTCGATTACGACCATACAGGAAGTCGGCTTCCTCAGCCCTTCGATCTTCAGTGGCTCAACTTCAAGTCCTTCAGTGACTTGCAACATCGAAGACAAGATAGCCAATGCATCAGCAAACTGATTGTGAGTTCTTGATAAATATTTGAATGAGATATTATCAAATTTCTTTACTAGTTCATCTAAGTACTCGTGGTAGGGTAGCAATTTAGCATCTTGTGTTCCAATAATCTAGAGGATAGTCAAAGCAGAATCTCTGAATACCTTGAGTCGGGTTATTCCCATTTCGATCATGGCTTGCAATCCGAGAATGCATGATTCATAATGTGCCATGTTATTTATGTAAGGAAATACCAATTTTGCTACTACAGGATAATGCTAGTCACTAGGGGATATAAGAATCATTTCAGTACGTAATATAAATAAATTCACAACTCCGTCAAAATACATGATTCAAACATAATCATTCATTAACATGATTCTGTCCTCAGGATAGTATGAATCATTGTCTTGCCCCGAACTCTCAGCTAAGGCACCAGCTATTGTCCATCCCTTGACTGACTTTTGGGATAGATATCGAACATCAAACTCAGAAATGAGGATCTACCATTTGGTAAGCCTGCTAACCAAGGTAGGTTGATTCAGCAGGTACTTAATAGGATTGCATTTTGTCACCTAGAGCACTGGGTAATGCAAAGTGTATTGTCGTAGTCCGTGTAGCACCCAAACTAATGTCGTGCATGTCTTTTCAGTTTCAGAATTATTCATTTTGGAAGCTTTGAACTTCTTATTTAGATAACAAATGGCTCTCTTATTCCCATACTTGTGACTCGTTTGACATAGCATGGCTCCTAAAGACTCACTGTGGATTGTGAGATAAAGGATCTTGGGTTGCCCGGTATTGGTGGGACAAGTATAAGTGGACTCATAATATGTTGCTTTAGTTTCTCAAAAGATTCCTCACGATCGTTATCCCACTCAACCAGCGTGTTTTTCTTTAACAACTTGAGGAAAGGCTTAGCAGTCTCAAACAACTGGGAAATGAATCGGGCAATATAATTCAACCTACCCATGGGGCTTCGAACATCTTGGACCATCGTTGGTAGCTTGAGCTCACAGATAGCTTTCACCTCGGATGGGTCAATCTCAATACCATTATTCCTAACAATGAACCTAAGCAAATTGCCTGAGCTAGCACCAAAAACACACTTAGATGTGTTGAGGCATAACTTGAACTTCTGGAGTCTTTCAAAAAGTATCGTCAGGGTCTACATGATCCCCTCCATGCTTGGTCTTTACGATCATGTCATCGACATAGACCTCAATCTCATTATACATCATGTCATGAAATAAGTTGACCATGGCCCGTTGATAGGTTGCACCAGCATTCTTGAGACTGAAGGGCATCACCTCATAATGGAACATCCCCTATGAAGTAGTGAATGTAGTTTTCAATTTATCATCCACATTCATCAGAATTTGATCATAGCCCGAGAAACCATCCATAAATGAAAACAGTTCGAACCTAGCTAAGCTATGGACGGGCACATCAATGTGTGGAAGCTGGAAATCATCTTTAGGACTAGCCTTGTTCAACTCATGGTAGTCAACACATACTCGAACCCGACCATCTTCCTTTAACACTAGAATTGTAGCAACGACCCAATAAGAATATTGTGTAGTCTCAATAAATCCCATACCGAGAAGCTTCATGACCTCATCTTTAATTTTCTTTGCCAACCCCAACTTAGCCCTTCATGGCCTTTGATTTATGAGCTCAACTGAAAGATCAATCGGCAAACAATGCTCAACGATCGTTCAATTAAGACCGGGCATGTCGATGTAGAACCAGGCAAAGATATCCTAGTAATCCCTTAGGAGCTTAGTCAGTCGTTCAGTCACATCTTTGGAAAGGTTTGCTTGTGTTACGACCCTCCTCCGAGGGAGCGGAAAGGGTTAATGGGCCATCCGACGTTTTTTGATCGGACGCAGGCCTCTCCCAAGGCCCATTACCCAAGTCGCAACAGAGGTATACATGGTCGACCTTCGGTGTGGTCTAGTGACATGTGATACGTGTACAAGTCAAGGAGTCGCCATCAATCGTTTTATGGAGGGTACGATTAGAAACTCTATCAAATAGTTGAGACCATTCTATTCAATTCTGCGAAAACTAGAGAAATGGGATCGGGGACTTTGTTACGCCAACTGTCAGAGTTGACGCCCTTTCGGCACATAAGTTGAATGATTTATCTAACCCTAGGATTTCATGCAAATGAGTGGGGCACGAACTCTAAGACTAGGAGTTCATGCAGACATGAGTGACTACCCTAACATTCACAATCAGTAATGAAAGTGCGCAAATCAATGATCCAATACGTGCGGATAAATTATATGAAAGCAACGTGACATCCCTAATAAGGCTCTATTAGGCTACAGAAGTGTCAATCAAGGCTTAGGAGTGTTTTTTACATGATTTGTCATTGAGGGCCAAAATTGTGATTTTGAAGAATTCTGAGACAATTTGCCTCAAGAAGGGAAAATTTATCATTTCAGATGAAATAGGGAGTCAAAAGATGGTGAAAAAAGGATTAGTCAGCATACCAATCAATTTCCTATTTTCCGGAAATTTCGAATTTTTTGAAATTTTTGGAGCGATTACCCTTTGAGGGGTAAAATCGTCTTTTCATAAAGATATAAGAAGTGAGAATCCCAACTAGAAGGATTGGTCGGCCTTTTGACCCAAATCCTAATTTTGAGCAATTTTCACGGCTTGATATGAATAAGGAAGACAATTTACCCTTTGAGGGGTAAAATTATCATTTCAGAAAAAAGATACGAGATTCAAAAATCCAAGCATAAGAATTGGTCGCCCAACCGATCATAATTCTTATCTTGGCGTTATCGACCTATCTTGCTTACAAGGCAGAAGCGATTTACCCTTAAAGGGCAATATCGTCAATTCTCAGATCAATAGATAAGAAATCTTAAAAATATGGTCAACCAGTTGTCTGTAGTCGATCCTCAATTTTTGGGAATTTCTGGAGTATCTAGGAATTTTTCGCAATTTTCTTACATTTTTTTTGGGATTTTCTGGAATTTTCTAGCATTTTCTAGAATTTTTTTGATTGTTTATTATTTAAAAAATTAATTTTCAGATTTTTTATTAATAAGAAAATTATTCGGACCGGGTCGACCCGACCCACTCAGGTCGGAACCCGGCCCAGACCTGGATCCGCGAAACCACGATCTCAAAACGGCGCCGTTTCATATTTTTTATTTTTCAATTTATTCGGATTTAATCCGACTGTTCCTATTGAATCACGTGGTTAATCCATGGCCTTAGGATCTATTGACTGAAACCTACGGTCCATATCAAAAGCCGACTATACCTCAGCCGTCAGATCTGATTACTTAAATCTACGGCCACAATCGAACGACTCGGCTACTCCTCGACCGTCCGATCTATCGATTTATTTTTTATTTTTTGAAAATTCAAATTTTATTAACATAATTTATAAACCTGATCGAATAGTCACCAAGCCAACACATGGCACAACCTAGACCGTTGGATCGACTAACAGATTTAAACCTAACTCTAACGGCTCAGCTGACGTGTTTGCCACAAGGCACGCCACTTAGCGCCACGTCAGTAACTTTAACCGGTTGACTGCCACCTCAACTTTGTCGTCAACTTCTCGACCCCGACGAAATGGGCGGCTATGAATCTCTAGTAATGACCAATAGTGAAACCTTAACGAAATCGAACAAAACCAACGCCGATCGACTCGTCTCAACCCCTAGTCTCACATATCTAAGAATCAAGGCAGTTCGCTCGTGGAATCAAGTGCAATCAAACTCAAACCAGTACAGGTATAACTACTCTAATCCCACTATTCGTGGCATTTCAAGTCAATTTATCAACACAATTGCATATACATGAGCTCAGAGCACTTACCTACAGATCCGATTGACCTGGTTTAGGCTAGCTTGGGCTAGAGAAACTTCAACAGGGTTGGCCATGGCGACGGGGTTTAAAAGCAAGGTTTGACTCGATTTCAATGCAATCAAAGCATATAACAGTGCTCAATGATGTCACAAATACGAAATGCACACATCAATCGCAAGAATTGAGGCGGGAAAAGGACTTCGCCATTAAAGGACAGACATCAAGCTCAGAAGATTGACTGACCTATTTCTTGGTTTCAGGCAGCACGGCTGACAGCGATCGCTTCTTGGAGCTTCAGGCGACCTCCAGATGTCCTTTAGAAGCTTTGATTTGGCCTAAAGAGCCCCAACCAGTGCTCTGAAAATTCGAGTTCAAGCCCTCGACAAAAGCAATGGAGGACGAGCTCTCTCCACTCCTCTCTCATCTCTCTCGATTCTGTTCACTTTGGGAAACAAAATTTAACCCCCCCCCCCTCCCCTTCAAATTTTTGGCGTCGAACGAGGGTATCCAACTAACTCCAAATGGCACGTGATTGTGAATGCCATTTGGTCCAAACGGCGCCGAAAACGATGGGCAACACTGTCAATTCAAAATGGTTCTCCGGCGTGCGCGAATGGGCGTCCGATTTGGCCATTCCGTGAAAGCTGACTCCTGTAGCCACTGAGACGTTAACCGGTCGATTTCGCCTTCCTCCGGCAACGATTGGTCACGATTTCGGTGTCAGTTAATAGGGAATGGCATAGAGGATTAAACGACTACCAATTCATCTTTAATTGAGGTCAATTGATCGATTAATTTTGCTGTCGAAATTCACCTTGCACTGTTCATCTGCGCGAGTTCTAAGGGAAGACAACGACACTGTAGCAGTTCGGTTCAACCGGTCTGACCGGTCCGAACCGGCTCCAACTTGAAATTTTTAAAATTAATCCAAATTTGTGGGGAATTTTTGTAATTAAACCTCAGAATCAAACTTTGGGCATGAATATTGTCTAAATATGTGATTTCTTTCAAAAGTTCATTTCAATTTCTATAAAAACCCCAAATTTGTCTTTAATTGCAATTCGAAAAATCGTGAAATTGAAAGCTCAAATAATCAAATTGGACCAAACCACCCATGCCAAGCGGCTCCAAATGGTGAAATATATTGGATGGTGGCTTCAATTGGTAAAGGTAGCCCTTGAATTGAAAGTAATTTCAATTATGCCCAAATTCAGGACTAAATTGCAATTAAGTATGCAATTTTGCCCAATTCATGCAATTGAATAATTTGTGCAGATAATTAGACTAAATTGCAATGAAGAACAATTAGATTGAATGTCAAGACCATAAAAATTCCAAAATTATAAATTAAAAGACTCAATTGACATTTTTTTTACCAAATTCAATCATATGTGTAACAAAGGAACACATAAAATTAAACTTGAATTTGGATTTTTTATGAGGTTAAAAATACAAGGAAATTAAAATAAAAATATTTATTATTTTTTCATATTTTTTTGACCTCAAATGTTATTTTTCTTGAATTTTCATCTATTTTCCTATTTTTTTGAAAATATTAAAAATTTTGAAAAATAAAGAAAATTATTTTTTGTTCAAAAATGATTCCTTAGGCTTGGTCAAGGCTATCAAAGTTGATTTTACAATTTTTTAACTTTTTATGAATTTTTTGTGAATTTTTCAAAAATAAACTGAAAAAGACTGATCAAAAATCAGGTGTCAACAACTTGACATTAACCTCTATAGGATTTTCTTCATCATCCAGGTTGATTGATACAATTTCTTCTACGACTAGAGGTTTATCCATTTCATGCCGCTCAAAATCTTGATGTATTTCTTTGTCATCATAGTCGGACTCGAAATTATATGCAACGTCCACATCATATACATTAAGATCCACCAGATTTCCCTCTTCATGTTTGCCTTGAAACGTAAAGTAACGAAATCAAACAAACAAGAACACGCATGAGTGTACCAGGCACATCGACATCGATTGTCATATTATGTATCATCAACTTCAAACACATATCATTTCTCTTCCTTTTGTGATCTCTGCAACCCAGTTTGCTGACTTATTCACTAAATCTCTTACCTCACAACGATTTACTGCTCTTCTTTCCAAACTCTCGTTGGTTGACCCACATTGAGTTTGATGGGGGGCGTTACATGTATTGCATATACTAGGAGTAAAGTCTTTTTCTTTAGCATGTGTATTTACTTTCTTACCCTTCTTTATATGTATATGTAAATTCCTTGTGCCTAATTGTAATTTATTATTTCATTTATTCAATTCTCAAATCTATCTCTGCTTAGCCCCAGAGTCTTTGTTCGTTCTATGTTCAGCTCGAGATCAAAACTCGGCGTTGCTTTTCGTTGCTCAAGGAGTGCTACATTTCCCCACTAATTGGTGTTGATTGAGGTGCAAATTAGTTGCTGCAAAATTCACTTCGGCGTATACATAAGCTCCCTAGGTGTGCATGAGTCCATATCTTATCAGTCCGATAGATCGAGCTCGATATTCAAGTTTCGTGCAAGTTCAATTGGCAACATTGATATTCATTCAAGGGAAAGAAAGAAGCTTAGAATTGTTATTGGGTTTTGACCCAAAAGAGATCGGTATTATAATGCAGCGTTCAGCAAAGAAGAACAAGCAAACCTTGCTTAGAGAAGAAACTCCACAAAATTTAATATCAAAGATATATTTTATCTCCTCAAACATCATAAAACACTTTATATGGTGTGTTAACCCTAAACCTAACCCTACTAGAATTATAAAACATCAAAATTCAAAATTATAAAATACCACTAAAATTAACAAATTGCTTAAAAATAAGGATTACATAATATTATGCAATATCACACAATATTATGTAGATAATATTTACATAAATTGCCAACTTTATCCGCATCATTCTTAGATTGCAACCTTATCCACATCGTCCTCCCCTGCTGGGAAAAATATTGGTCCTCAAATCTAGTTCATCTTCAATTCAGTCTCTTCAAATTCAATCTCATCTTCAAGTTTACGAAATCTGCTTCGTTCAGGACGGCCTCTCCAACGAATCAAGTAATACATCAGCTTCCTATCCCTATACTCGACCTCATTGTGGCATATGTACAATTCCTGTGAATTCCACATGACCCTTCCTCTGCTGTTTCGGCCTTTATTTCGTTGTACACCAAATCATCTAGGTTGTCTATAAATTCTATATAGCTCCAATTGATTTCTTCTTTGCTATACTGCTCCTACTCCATCTTGAAATCATGCTCATTGAAATGTTGCTGAAGATTCTCATTTGCAAAGTAGATGCAAAATTGCTCAACCTATTACGCTCGAAGCATTCAAAGCCATATACACCCCACATTAAAAAAAAAAAATTAACAATCATCTGCATATGGAAGCCAGATTTCTGATCCTTTATGACGGAAGAATCAAGCCCTTTGCCCGATGAAAGTTCAGTATTCCCTAGATGCAGAATTCTGGTCAATGTACGAAAAATACCTTCCTAAACTTCATGGCCATTACAGCTTTCATCACTCTGTGGTATCTCAAAAATATCCTGAATAATTGTTGAACAAGCATGGTCCGTAATGGCTTCCTTGGTGTAGAGATTTTCACAATAGTTTGTCTGATCAGACTTTTCATCAACACTTTCTCTCGTAGTATAACAAGGCGGTGCACTCACAGAAGGAGAAATAGCATAGTACCTAGACATGCTAGTAGAGTAGTTATGAATATCTTGACTAGTGTCCCTACATTCTGATATTTCACTCACACAATCCCCTAATCTTCTTAGTTACTCCCAGACTGGATTGAACTCCCCATTCAACGAATTTTCCAATGTTATTTCGAAATTCAAGTTCTTGCCATTAAAATCATCACTTTCAAAAATAGAATTACCTTGATTATTAGTGCTCCTCGAAACATCGATTTTTCGCACATCTTCGGGAACCAAATCGGTTTTCGCTTGGGAACGTTTCCAGGGTCGACCTCGTTGCCCTTCGCTAACACGAAGGGTTCTACCATTGTATCTAGATCTGAAACCTTACGTACACAGCTGTACTCTCTCTTCTTCTCTGAGTCCTCGAATTTCGTCAAAGAAGCTCCATAGACAGATGGCATAATGTGGGGTTTGAGCTGTAACTGAGCCTCTTTGCTTGATTCATTAACTCCTCCCGATTCAACAACCAAAAAATCTCGAGAATGCTTTTAAAAATCGCAATTTTGCCCTAAACCCATCAATTTCTGCTTGAACTACTCATAGTCGGGTGAAAGGAATTTTTGCTTCAGTAGCCTCCTCATTCTAATCCAAGTTTGCACTCTTTCTTTTCCTTCTCACTCCCTCCTATTCTGCAATTTCTCTCACCATGCAGACGCACCCCCTTCAATCTACAGGCTACTAATCTCACCCGTTTCACCCGTTTCTCACCAAGGGTCTCCATATAATTGAATAATTTATCTATATCAGCAATCCAATCCAGAAATTTCTATTTCTAGACTTCCATTAAAATAAGGAATATCAACTTTCAATTTAAAGTCGTTACCTTCACGATCGTCGTAACGCCGTCTTCCGTCTCGTCTATCATATCCCCTTTGAAATACTCCATAACGATTTCTGTCACCATAACCAGCTCGTTCTTCATCAGAAAATAAAGGGTTATTCTGCCTGCAGACGGGAATAGGCCTATCAACAAGGTCACCGCAAGCAATATTTGCACCCGGCCTTCTGTCATTTCGTCGATTTCGGTTCACATCAATGTCAAGACCGTCGAATCGATTTACCAATTCATCAAATCGTGTTCCGAAGCGATCTATGTGTTCCATCAAACGCTGCTCCAAACGTTACAGCTTACCATCCCCAAGGATTGGGCTCCAGTCTCATGAGACTCGTCATGAAGACCACCGCCTGTCACCATAGGCTCTGATACCACCTGACGCAGCGTTCAACGAAAAAGAACAAACAAATCTTGCTTAGAAAGGAAAATCCACAAAATTCAATATCAAAAATATATTCCCTCTCCTCAAACATTATAAAACACCTTATATAGGGTGTTAACCCTAAACCTAACCTTACTGATTATAAAACATCAAAATTCAAAATTATAAAATACCACTAAAATTAACAAATTGCTTAAAAATAAGGATTATGTGATATTACGCAATATTACGTAGATAATATTACATAAATCGTCAACTTTATCGGCATCATTCTTAGATCGCAATCTTGTCCACATCATATTGGGATGCCAAAGACAAAGTGTCTTTCATGTTCTTGTGGGGCAAGCCATGAATAAAAATTCAGCAGAGTTCAAGTCATTTAAGCTACGTTCATTTGGAAATAGAAGATAGGGTGAAGACGCATCAGGAGAGAGTAAGATTTCGCAACCTATGCAAGGAACACAGGGCGCCCAGAGAGTAAGGTTTCGCAATCTACATGATGAATTAAATGAACCTAAGCATGCAATTCTAAATGACATGACTAAGACAACATGTAATGCATGTTGACATGGCATGATTAACATTTTATGATTTTGCAGATTTAATTATGATCCTACATTAAACTATAACTAAACGATAGTTACCTTATATATTTTAGGAATTGGCCTAAACCTTAATCTCGTAAGGGTAAACTATTTTAGATAAAAAAAAAATCTACTTAAACATGAAGTCTCTATCCTAGAATTTAATCTAATCTAATTAATTTTGGAATTCAATTAAATATGCAAATCACCTACATGTTAATACTCTAAGAATGCAATTCAAATTAAATATGCAATTCTATCTAAAACATATGCAACCCTAATTTATAAGGAAACTGACTATTTCCAAAAAAAAATCTTTTAAATGTTTAAAACATGCAATCAAATATGCAAAGATAATAATCCGTATCAAATCAATTCAAATAAGGAAATCATATAAATAAACTTGAATATTTTCACGATTTCGTTCGAAATGATTATTCTAAGACCTTATAAATCAGCCTATCCAATTTGAAATATCCCGCTATGACAATGATTATATCTAAGGCCTTATAGATGGAATCAAATCCATATGTCCGATTGCAAATTAGGAAATAATCGTAATTGATATGCACATGGCTCAAAAGATATGCATTAGATAACAATATCAATCCAGATATGTAATAAAAATATTCAAATCAAATAAAACAAGATACTTACCTTATCGGAACATTCACTTTTCAAATTTAAACCGAATTGAATCTGACTTTGATTTGCTTGCGGATCATGGTCCGTCTCAGCAAGTCTGCAATTACAGACTTGCGGATGGCCTCAATGGCAAACGTGCTCGGATGATACGCCCATCGTTACTCGACCGGTGGCTCACACAAGGGAGATAGCGATCCCGACCAAACCTGCCGGCGTTGGCCTTAGTGGCAGGCGTGCTTGATGAATTAGAAGCACGTTATATAGTAAAGCTTGATTGCAACCCCTTGGGTGCTTTCAAGTGTTTCGACTCGTGCAACGATCAGTGGCCGACAATGCAAAGCGAAAATCAAGAGGAAGGAGTTAAAACCCAAATTTTAAAGCTTGATTGGAATGAAGCAACCCGATTTGTTAGGGTGAAATCGATGGAGAGTGAGCGGTCTCTTATCTTTTTGCTCTTTGTCCCGCTTGCTTCGCTTGTCACCACCGCATGAATGACGTACGAAGAAATTCAACGAAGGCCGAGACTCGGTGCAGGCAAAGATCGGCAAGGTTTTGGTGAGGGGTTGCAGGCTTTGGCGAGGAGCTCGACGTCGGGTCAGGAAAGCTACTACTAGGAGTGCGTCTTCTGTGCGCGTCTGTTTATTTGTTTCTGATTCCGATTTTATATAATGCACATCTTGTTTTTTGAAATATTTCATGCTAGTTTTTCACAGAAACTGTATTAGAGTTTGGTCCCCTGTTCTGACTTGTTGCTTAAATGTCGTATTGTATATCTAATAAACATTAATCATTTGTAATAGCTATAACGAATCATTTTTGATAAGTAATCATTTCAATAATTTAGAACTAGAACATAATTCGAATCATTTAGAATTCTATAAACTATATAAATATATTAATTAATATAGTTATTATATATAACTATTAATATTAGTTAGAAATACACATTCTATTTTAATTTGAATTAGTAGTTTAAAATGACTATTTTCATTTTCTATTAAAAAGAATGAATATAAATTAATAGAAAATAGAATATAAGAAAGAACATAAATAAGCTAAGCTAAGTGACGTGTTATAAGCGTTTCTTATTTAAATCATTCAAAATATCAATTCCTTCTTGAGATTTTTATCTCAAGAAATAGATGAGAAAATTGCGTCCAATAAAATTTGAACCTATACCAAAGGTTTAGAAGAACAGGCAGGCAAACCCCAATCGAGTTTTTATGAAAAACTAGCATGAAATATTTTCCAGAATAAGATGTGCATTATATAAAACCAGAATCGGAAGCAAATAAATAGACGCACTCCTACTTAGCATAATCTCTTTGTGATTATGCTAAGTAGTTAAGAAACCGTAACCCAAATTTATTTGCTGCCTACATGCCCTAATATTATCCGAAGAGCCTGAAATTCGGGAGGTAAAGGTGCGAAAATGAATATCTCCCTCATATGTTGTTGAGTTCACTCATCGTGCTTATCGCTGAAACAAGTAGTTATATAACATTTTAGCACGCTAATATAAATACAGTTGAGGATGGCAATACGTTTTTTTTTTTTCTCGAAAGAAAATACGTTTTAAGGAGGGTATTATCATTTTCATCTTCCCTCCCCTCCAACGCCAGATCCGATGCCTGGCCTCGCCTTCCCCTTCGTCGACGGCTTCCGTACCCAGCTGCAACTACTCCAACCCAGACCTTGGCGGCCACTTGGTTTCCAAGTCTAAAGTCGTATCTGGCCGATGCTTAGGGAGGCCGCCGGCAAGTCCGCCATCCCCGATCTCTCCGTCACCATTTCTGATCTTCCCGACAAATGCCCAACCTGCGTCTTTCAATTCCTAGATAAAAGCGCCTATAGAATTACTCGTCATTAGGACAAAATAAGATTGGAAAGGTTGAAATATGTTTGTTGGGTCACATAAGGAGGATTCTAAAGCCCAAGTCTGTTGGAAAGACTGTGTAGGTCGGTCATCTTCATCCTTCAATTTCAGTTCTTCATTTTGAACCCAATCCTTGGTCGATGCCCCTCCAAAGAGATCGTCCTATTTGCTTACCAGTTGCTGGACTTCTAATGGGCGCCTGGGCCGGTATCAGGCGAGGGCGAGGGTGGCCCTCGCCAGTGTCGACGCCTCGCTGCTCTCGTGACCGTTGTCCTCCCCGTCATTGCAATTACGTGTGCAACCCCTATCCCATCCTTTGAACGAGATGGAATCGTATTAGTCTACCCACACTAGTGGAACTTTGGGAAATTTTAGAGCAAAAGCTGAGCTACGGCCTATCTTGCTCCGATACAACACGTGACACAAGGCAGGACACGAGACACGACACGCCGACACATGATTTCAAAAAAAAAAAATAGAGAATTTCAATGCATTTGGACAAATTATTTATTAAATGTACATATAAAAATATCGGCGTTGAATTTCTTTTTCTTTTTCTATTAGGGAATAGCGATTAATTTTTTTTGGGCTGGTTAAGTATATTAATTTTGAGATAATTGGATACATGACTTAAGTAAATATAAATAAATATATATTACAAATTTACATTTTGACTTCTAATTTATTGAGAATGCTTAAAATCGACCACTTGTGTGTCGGAATGACGTGTCAAGATGCTGGACTCACATGTTGTTGCTGGCGTGGCCGGATCGCTGACCACATGTTGGTCACTTGTCAAAGAGTGTCCAAGTGTCGGAGAGTGTCCAACACGACACAACACGATACGGAAGCCTATGGAGAGTGTTTGACATAGGTTGCGGCTCTTGCTCTACATTTTCGTTTACGGTATCAGACCCATCAGGTTTGTTGTCATAAACATCGAAGGATAGCTCTTGATGGTGCGAGGACAACCCTTTAGAAAAAGAAAAAAAAAATCAAAAACATGATTGACAGAAATGCCCTTATTTGAAATAATTTAAGCAATTCACGCCCTTATTTGAAATAATTTGAGCACTTCATGCTCTTATTTGAAATAAATTTAACATCAAGACTTTATTTGAAAAAATGATGACATTTCAAAATTTTCACAAGAAAAATTGTTCCTTTTTAACAGCCAAGGTCAATGAAAACGGGCGTTCAAACTCTAAAAAGACTTCGACAAAAAAGAAGTCAGAAGAGATTAATGAACGAAATCTTTCTTTCGACCAGAAAAAAAACAAAAACAATGTTAGAAGAGATTAGCATCGTGCCAATAAGTTTCACCATGCATTGGGGATCCGGATCCGGATCCTCTGACCTTCGCACAGAAGGTCAGAGGGATCTACACCCTCCCCCTTTTTATAGGGGGGAAAGGTTTTAAAAATAAAAATAAAAAATGAAGGGCTGGGATGCAAAGGGCAGGAAGGCTCAAGGGCAGACGATTTCATTCCATGCATTGGTCCCTTTTTGAAACTGATTTTGAAAATTCAACCCTGGCCAAACCAATGCCCATGTCGAAATCAAATTTGAAACGTCAAGGCGGGCCGACCAAAGCCCACTTTCAAGCGGCTGGTTTCGTTCCCCCCCCACCCCCCCGCCCCTCCTCAGTGATTTTTCCAAAAAGACTAATTTCAAAAATACGTTTTCTGAGAATGAAGCATCATATGACTTGGAATAATTAACAAATAAAAATTATTTTTACTATGGCTAAATGGACAAAAAAAATTATTTTAATATTCTCCGTTTATAAGTTTGTAGCTACAAGCCTACAATTACAACGGTAAAGGAGCAAAAGCAATAGCACAAAAGATTGGGGTCCCTTGGTTATTAAATGACCCCAACCTACCAGACCGGACAGACAACCTCCACAGCTCATTCATAGCTTTCAGACACTCCCCATTCTTGAGGTAACTGCTAACCGGACACCCAAAGAAAATTCAGACAGTAGCTGTAATCAGAGCGGAAGCCAAAATGCATTTTAAGTCGAACATCTAGCACAGATTCTCAGAATCCTTTGCCTGGGATCCCTCTGTGCCTTTCCTCTGTTTTTTCCCCCATTTTCTCATTAACATGCTTAGTTCATAAGCGCTCGAAAACACTAGTTAAGTACGCTTAATAAGAGGTAACTCAAGTAACAAAACTTTTTACACACGTAATACTAGAAAAATCAGCATTTTTCACTGTTTCCTGGAATGCAAATTTCCATAGATTAACTTCTTTTTCTCCTGTAGATTGGCGATTTCTGGGTCTCTGCAACAAGTTTCCTGGAGCGACATTAAATGCCATCAAAAGCTGCTGCAAGCAAGAGACCTCTCTGAATAAAGGTGCAAAATGAGGCACCTGAACCTGCTCAAACCACGGTGGCAGATCCAAACCTTGAACCTAAAATAGCTTCAAATTGAAATAGCATCCAACCAGAGGAACAGTGCCTGTTCCTAGATTTGTCTTCTTCCATCTTCAGAACTTTGCTTCCAGTTTTGTCCTCTTTGCATTGACACGTATTTTAAGAACTCGGGATTGAAGACATTCCTGATCCTGGTGCAAGCCGCACTTTCAGGAACTGGGAATTTTTCTAGATCAGTTATCCAAAATCACAGATAATGTTGCCATAGAAGTAATAAGATTAGCATAAGATCAAACTTTGACAGCAAAACAGGGAGATCTACACAAAAGAAATCCCAGATTTTCACCTCAGAAGCATGGAAAGCCAAAGTGATACATTTCACTATTGTGGGTGTTGTAATTAAAAGCCACGGCTTCTCATTTTCAGAAACACCTGGACTATACCAGAGAGAATGCACCTTCGAATGAAACCTTGAAGACAGAGGGCAGAGCATTCTCAGGAAGGAGGTGTAAAAGCAAAGAACCCTAGTCACAAACTCGGTGGAATAGAAAATTGAAGTGATGATATTAAAATTTACAGGTGTAAATATGCACCAAACTTCTTTCTTTTCTGGCCAACCCCTCTTCTTTCTTGGATACTTACACCTTTAAAAAGAAAAAACTCTTCCAACGGCTTTTGATCTCTTCGTCTTCGGAGCAAAGCATCAGGCAGGATGAGTGAGTACTGAGAGTACCCTGCAAAATTCGAAAGGAAAATAGTTTCTCCTTCCTGTGACAAAGAGGGGTAAAAGCTTCTCAAGCCACGCTTCCTGGATCCGAGGCATCATCATAGTAATAAGGTGTCAATTTGCCATCTTTGTTGGCTTTCTTTGGGGCATTTTCAGCGCTGATTTCCTGCAACAGCTTCACGACCCTTCTCATGGATGGCCGGTTAATCGGGAGAGGGCTCGTGCACTGCAGTCCGATGTTGAGGACCTTGCATATATCTCCTTTGAAGCAGGAATCGAGTTTCCGGTCAATCACTTGGTCCACGCCTTTCTGATCCAAAGTGATGCATACCCACTTGACCAGGTCCTTCTCCCCAAACTCTGCATCCACGGGACGTCTCCCTGTGACCAACTCCAGAAGAACGACGCCAAAGCTGTAGGTGTCGCTTTTCTCATTCACTCTGAGTGTGTATGCATATTCTGCAGGAAGTCAATTGACAGGAACACTTCAGTATTCTGCTAATCCATATACAATATGAGGGTAAAAGAATTGATTAATTCACCATAGCATGCTTTGATTTTCGGCTAATCCATATATAACAATGATTAGGACAAACAGACTAATTTACAGTACCACGACACAGACTGTCTATGCTACAGCCAATATCTTAGCTGAACCC
Source organism: Rhodomyrtus tomentosa (assembly GCA_028455895.1). Lineage (NCBI taxonomy): Eukaryota > Viridiplantae > Streptophyta > Magnoliopsida > Myrtales > Myrtaceae > Rhodomyrtus > Rhodomyrtus tomentosa. The sequence goes on from JAPCWY010000006.1 coordinate 2,102,191, forward strand.
TCGGATTAAAAAGCTGCAATTTCAACAACTTTTCCAGAACTAAGCCGCACATGCCCTAGCGTCTCCGCTTTTTAACTTATGACCAAATGACTATCTCCAATGTTCCCCTCAGAAAAGTTAAGTTGCTAAACGAATCTGAATGATAGCTTGAATTGCAACGACAGATGCCCGACAGGATGTTAACTAGAAAACTTTTATGCTTAAAATTTAAATGGACACACTGCAATGTTCATGCTTTTCCAAGATTTAGCTTAACTAGCGCAGTAGATAAAGATGCCCCTCCAAATAGTTCCAAGATGACTAAGATAAGACCCCCAATAAGCATGAATTTCAGGACATGCTGAAGCAGCAAGATACGGATCGGACAAGTTTAAGAGTCGGTATCACAAACCTGGGGCAATATAGCCACAAGAACCAGCAATCATGGACATCGACTCATGGCCCTTCCCGGTCCGTTCCACCACCTTAGCAACTCCGAAATCAGCCACCCGAGCTCCATAATCCGCATCCAACAAGATGTTGTTCGACTTCACATCCCTGTGAACAATTGGAGGCACACAATCGTGATGCAGATAAGAGAGCCCCTCGGCGGCATCCACTGCGATCCGGTACCTCGTAGGCCAATCCAAGAGCCCTCCTTTGCTGCTATGCAGCAGATCGCCCAAACTACCGTTAGGCATGTACTCATAGACAAGAAGCTTACAATCTCTTGTAGTGCAAGAGCACCAGAGCTTCACGATGTTCTTGTGCCGAATCTTTCCAAGAGTCCTAACCTCAGCATCAAAGCCATCGTCCTGCACAGGACCCTTCTCAACATCATGGCTCTCACTTTCTTTCCTGGGTCCATCCCAAAGCTTCTTCACGGCCACCGCCTCCCCATTGGTCAACACAACCTTGTATACCTTCCCAGAGGATCCGGCTCCGATGACATTATCCTCGTCCAGACAATCCAAGATCTCGTCTTCACTAAAGCCCAGCTTGTGAAAAGACATCAGCGTCCACTTCGACTTGTCGATAGCTCTCCTGGCACTCTTGAACTTCTTGTACTTCATGTAAAACCAACCGACGCCAACAATGAAAACCAACCCGGCAAGGATAAAGATCGATCTAAGCAACCACACATAACCGGAGTTCCTCTCTTCGCCTCCCCCGTTGCATAGACCCTGCATTCCGCCTCCACACAACCCGGGGTTGCCCAAGAAGCTGTCTTGGTACATTTGCTTAGTAAACATCGGCGGCAGGGTGCCCGATAGCCTATTGTAGGACAGATTTAGCTGATTGAGCTTCAGATTCTGCAACTCGACCGGGACTTTCCCGGAGAACCGATTCCCAGAGAGATCCAGATAATTGAGCACCGATAGGCTCCCAATCTCACCAGGAATACTTCCTGAGAGCCGATTACTTGCCAAGTTCAGCTCATTCAGCTTTTTCCACTGTTGAATGCCACTGGGCAACTCCCCAGACAATTCATTGTGGTGGAGATCAAGCCTCCCCAACTGGCCAAGACTCGCAATACTCTCTGGAAGTGACCCAGTAAGCTTATTCTCACTTGCGGAGAAGTCTAGAAGGCTCGCTAAAGTCCCAATCCCATTTGGTAGAGACCCAGTAAACTCATTTCTTGATAAACTCAAGACAGAGAGAGCACTAGCACTCGCTATTTCTTCTCCAATGGGACCTGAGAACTTGTTATCCGCAAGTTCGAACAAATAAACCCGGGGCAAACCCCAGAGAGAAGAGGGAACTTCACCGGATAACCCGTTGTTGCCCAAGCGGACTCGGGTCAAGCTCCGGCAACCGCCAAGCGGCTCCGGGATCGGTCCCGAGAACGAGTTCTCTATCATCAGAAGCTCCTCCAACTCACCTTTAGCGCACAAACTCGCCGGAATTTCGCCGGAAAAATTATTGGTCGACACGTCTACGTATCTCAGTGGCGCATTCTGGCCGAAATTTTTGGGCAACTCGCCGGTGAGCTTGTTCTTGAACAGTCTCAACTCGTACAAGTTGGGTGAGTCGGCAATGCTCGCCGGCAACTCCCCGGAAAACTGGTTCTCGTAGAGATTGAGCGACTCGAGAGGCAGCCGAGTCAGCTCGTCCGGAATAGTGCCATTCAGCCGGTTCATCGATGCGTCGAGCAACCGCAATGCGGTCAGCTTCGACAGCCCTGGCGGCAACTCCCCCGTCAGGGAGTTATTGTAGAGCTCAATCTGGAAGACGCTCTCCAACTCAGTGAGCGAACTCGGTATGGGGCCCTCCAAGTAGTTGATGGCGAGGTCCAAATCGGTGAGTCTCTTGAGCCTCCCGAGCGACTCCGGAATCTCCCCGGTCAAGCTACACTCGGTCAGCCAGAGCACCTCGAGATTCGTCAAGTTCCCGAGCTCCGGCGGGATCCGACCGGGCGCGAACGGGTTGTACGAGAGGTTCAGCATCTTCAGCGTGCTAATGTTGCCGAGAAAGCCCGGCACCGTGCCATCGAGGAGGTTGTACACGAGGGAGAGCACCTCGAGCCTCTGGAACCGGCCGAAGCTCGCAGGGATGTCGCCGGAGAAGTTGTTGCCCGTCAAATCGAGGTAGGCGAGGTTGGGGAGGTCGGCGAGGGAGGCGGGGAGGTCGCCGGTGAGGAGGTTCTGGGCGAGGTCGAGGTGGACGAGGGAGCGACAGGCGGAGACGCCTGAGGGGAGGGAGGTGATGGAGTTGTTGTAGAGGGAGAGGAAGGTGAGGTTGGCGAGGCGGCAGAGGAGGAGGGGGAAATGGCCGGCGAGGTTGGCGCTGGAGAGGTCGAGGGAGGTGACGGAGCCGGATGCAGGGTCGCAGCCGACCCCGGGCCAGGCGCAGGGGGAGTCGTCGCGGTCGTCCCAGGCGGCGAGGGAGGAGTCCGGGTGGGCGAGGGAGAGCTTGACGCTGTGGAGGTAGAGGCCTTCCTGGGTGAGGGACAGGGCGGGGGGAGCTCCGGCGAGGAGGAGGAGGAAGAAGAAGAAGAGGAGAAGCATGGTTTCTCGGCGTTCGGTTCTGGTTGGGCTTGCCCCTTTCCCTTCACTTCAAGCTTTCTCTCTCTAGCTGGAACTGGAAGTGATAGTTGGGGCGTGAATATATGGAAGGGAGCGAGGAGAGAGAAAGTGTTTTGGTTTTGGCCCTTGGGAGAGTGCAGTGTACTAGTGTTAAATGTCATTTGTCCGCTCAATTATAAAAGCTTACTCCCATTTTCACTCCAAAGTATCAAATATCCAAAATCTACAAGGGTTTTTTTTTCCCGATCATAAAAAAAAAACCCTCCGCCTTCCTTTCTCTCTCCTCACATACGGCAACACCGCTCGACGGTGATGAACTGTACACCTCAACGTCGTACCTCGACCTTGACCCTAATCCTAACCCCATTGATGAAGTCGACATCTCGCACGTCGTTGGCACCTCTCGCCTTGCATACTCATTTTTGCCTCTGACAAGATCGTATGTGATTTGTTGCGGTCTCGGATCTACGATCTCAAGGATGTGCGAGATTGATCATCCAGCTTACGATAATTAATATATAGGGTTTTTTTTTTCGAGTATCCCTTAAATATTAGTATTCAATACAAAAAGAATAATCCGTTCGATTCGTTGATAATGTAAAAATTTCTTCACAAGTGAGGGTAGAAAATGTTTTGATAGTAATTTCAAATGATCCCATTTTTCTTATTAGTTTCTTTTATCTTTGTGCTATTGCTTTCTCATAGCGGAACAACGGATTTAGAATCTCACGTTTTGTTTCTTTCTTTCATTAACCCTTCCTCGCTCAATTCTATGCAACCTAATTATGTTTTTGATCGTACCAAGTGCAACATCGAAATTAACCAAAACATGGACCACACAATGTTCAATGTGATGCACATACAGCGAGGAGGGGGAACACCTGTGGACCATCTTAATGTCATTTGATTATTTTTATAATCTTCAACTTAGGAATCTTTAATTATATAAAAACATGAGTGGGGAAATTCAACTACCCACTTTCTTAAAAACTTCTCTTTCGTATTTACAACTTTTAAAGGTACATTATCAAAAAAAATGTCAATACCGAAATAACGGCTAAGGAACTCGTTTTTGCGCTTTTCAATGATGAATAAATTGGTCGCATTTCCTCGAAACCTCGTGACATCGCACAAATGAAAGTAAGTCTCACGAGATTATAAGTCGATTCACGACGTATGCTACGCCCGGAAAAAGATACGAGATGTTCAGTCAATTCGTCTCGAAATTGGATTATGCAAGGGACGATGATGTTGTAGAGGTACGATCTTCATGTTTTTCATTATTCGGTTTCGGGATAAGATTTCTATGGGGACATGAAAGAACCCAATTTCAAGAATGAATCAAATCCATCTTTAGCTCTACGTCTGAATTCCATAATCAATCGATTACAATGATCTTGCCCCTTTTGAGTGCTTGAACAAAAATGATTGTGTCATTTGGGCATGTTGGAGAGCCTGCTCTGCTTGTCTTCTCCCCTCTTCATGATGTTGTTTGAGCATTCGAGTGTCGACAAGGGAAAATTTTGCAAGTCGTATCATGGTATTCCATGTAGGGAGGGCGGGTCGGAGTGTGTTTTAGGACATGAGATGAACATAAAGGGTACCAAGATTGATTATGGTGTGTAGCCTTTATTGATCATGCAAGAAAAAAGAGCCTAGTTCTACATATTCTCATAACAAATACGGTTTTCTTTTGAAGGAAATGTAATTTTGATTAAAATTCGTTACAAAGAGATGCAACAAGGTTATAGCCGGAGTTCATTCAAAAATAAAAAGATGGAGATAATCCCATCGAAAATCCTAAAATTCTCTTCGTGGGACACCAATACCTTTGCTTGAGTTTCATTATAGTCCTTCCTACCAACTTTTTATGGAAATAATTGACGTGACGGTTCAGTCATCAACGATCGTCTTACATGACACATTTCCATGTCAACGATTCCATTCGAAAATTAGCTAATTTCGAGCAAAGATTAAGGACCGGAAAGTTTAGACCTAATCATCATATGTACAATAGAATTAGGACTGATTAAACAATTTTCTCCCAAAAATCTTGATGGTATCTATCAACTATCTTGACATAAATTCAACGAATTGGCATGCATGTCTCAAAATTTAATCGCACAAAAAACAATCGATACACAATAAGCCAAAAAAAAAAAAAGATATACGTGAATTGCTTTTTTGCATCATGAATCGAACACCGGCAAGGGATTGTTCCAAGCATAATTCCTATGCTTCCGCACACCAATCCAAAGGCACTCCACGATGAATGCATTTTGCAAAATGGGATCGAATGGCCATGTCTCGATTCTTAACCTACCATCATTTGGTCAAATTCACGTCTTCCGTGCGTCCTCATTCCATATGTACTCTTAAATACGAATGTACACATTATTGTGAACACAATAATTATTTTGAGTTAGCGAAAGTGTCGAAGTAATGACTCGTGAAAGTGGAACAAATGCACATGAAGTGTGTCCAAGCCGCAACATAACTTTGGACTGTCTTTTACTAATGATGAGAGTGAGAGACTACCGCAAACGAGTTGAATCTTGCTCGTTATTCTCGATTTTTCAAATGATTATAACATTAGGATCTCATCGACTGTTGCTGAAAACAAGCGACCGAGCCATAACAAATCGGAATAGATAGAATAAATCGAATTAGACCTACATCCAAAAGAAGAACACCTCAAATTTCCTTTTGTCAAAATATGATAAGTTGTTTCGATCTTCTCCAATTCAGCTTTTTGTATATTTTAATGACCGAAATCAATTGCAAAATACCAATTTGATTTCAAAACAAATCAATACATAGATTCAATATTCCTTAGGATTCTAGAGGGTCATAGGAGAACCACTACTCCGTTTGTTTACTGAGAGAAATGAGAAAATCGCGAATCTTTGAATCGAATGAATTTATCGAAAACGAAAAACACTGTCTTAATAATTGTAACTATCATGATGTATGTGTGAACTGTTTTAGAGAAATCTCACATTGAAAAATTAATGTGGTGTGGAACAGTTAATATATTTTCAAGTTAGCTCATAACTCATTGACTTAAGCTTTTTGAGTAAATGTGGGTCCAATTGAATATATTGATGGGCTCATACTTGGGCTGTCTCTTGGCAATCTCTCCTGCGAAAGGTATCGAACTTCTATTGCACCCACCAATCTCTTCCGATGAATAAATTTCATGATTGACGCTTATTTGGGGTGGAAATTACTATCATGGTTGGTCTCGAGAGAAGCGACCATAGACAATTGATCAGATAACACGAGTTTTGGCAAAAAAAAAGACCATAGAAAGTTGGTCTGAGATGCAAGATGGAGACCATGGGTGATGGAATCCCAATTTATCAGCTGATGTTGGTTGGTTATGGAGTACAGTTGCAGGTGCATTGTAATTGACTTGGAGGTTCAAGTTGAAATAAGTTGATGCGAAAGAATGCTTGGATTAAGGGGGAGCAAACCTGACATTTAAGCTCGCACGTGAATGGGAGATTGTTAGGATACAATGTAAGTTGTGTTAACGAAGTTTCACATTATAGAATTATTGTGGTATATCGCAGTTAATATAACCAAGGTAACTCATAACTCATTGGCTTAAGTTTTTGGATAAATATTGCTTCAACTGAATATATTGATGGATTCGGACTTGGGCTCCTCTTGGCGATCTCCCCTATGAAAGATATCAGTATTCTGTTGTGCGCTCCCAACAGTAGCTTCCCATGTTGCATTATCAATGCGTTTGCAAAGTAATCGATAGAGAGATCTTTCATTAGCGACGATTGTGATGCGAACTTACGAATAAATTTGGAGGATGAAGAACTTTCATGCACATTCTTAGCTATTTCTTATTTTTATATTCACACGGAATATTTTCTCTTAAGAAATAACAACATGGATTGGACTTTATTTTGAATAAAAGTCTGATCAAGAGCATATTCACTAGATTTGGGCGAGGGGTGCCTCTCCATGGACGGCGAGGACCTAGCCATGGATTGTTGCCCTTGCCGGTCGCAGCAAAGGAAGAAAGAGAGGAATGGGAACCAAAATGAGTAATAATTAAATAAAAAATGAAAAAAAATTCCCATGATCAGATCCTTTATGATAATAAAGATGATATTTCAGACTTTTATTTGAAATATGATTAAATTTAGGCTTTTATTATACAAAATAACGACATTTTGGATTTTTATTTGAAATTATTTATTTTTTCCTCGATTTTAAGGAGAAAATAGCAATGTGATTCCCAACACAAATCCGATCTGCTGCAGTAATATTGTATCCTCCGACGGGCTGCTGCAACGGAGGGTTGCAGCGAAAAGGCAATGGTTAACGGGGGACGTGGACTGCAGAACGACGTCATTTTAGGCAAAGCTTTGGGATTTAAACCACAGCGCGCACTTCGTCTTTTGATTTAAGCCGAGCTCATCTCTTTGTTTTCCGGGTCTTTGACCGACCACGTGCATGAGTCCCAAGATTTGATCGTCCGACATGGATTTTCCTTTACTTCTTTTATTTGAAATTAATTTCAGTGAAAAATCTAATATTCTCACAAAAGCGTACATTTTTTTTTTCTTAATTAACGCACAAATTTTAGAGACAGTGAAAAAAAAGAAAATCAGAGGAATTCTCCACTGGATCGTCGTCGTCGTCCGCTGTGTTGTCTTGCCGTCATGATCTTCGTACACACCGAGTCGGTCATTTTCATCGCCAAGATCCGTCTTAGATCGATCATATTTCCGAGCTTCTATAAGCATTAAAGCCGTAGTGTTTGCCCTTGGCTTTACGTTTCTCAAGGGCGCGGGAAAAAAGCAAGAAAATAAAGATGCAATCACAAGAGGGGGAAAAAAATGAATATATATTACGGTATATTGTCTTCTAGGTTAAGAAGCGAATGAAGCGCAATCCCCCCTTATAACAAAAGGGACTTAGAAGTGAAGTCAAGAGCCATTTTCCCTCCACAGCCCTCTCTCTGCACGAGAGCCGACAATGGCGGATTTGCGAAGGACACCCCGGATATGTGCACTGCACGAGCATTGCAGGGGAAAAAACACAGAAAGGGTACGGGTTAAAAAAAATTTGCAGGAGGAAGAAGACGAAGTGTAGAGAGAGAGAATCTGGGTGTTATCAGAAAATAACAAATGAAGAAGAAGAAGAAGCAAGAAGAAGAGAGAGAGAGAGAGAGAGAATCCGTCATATGTCAAATCTGCTTCGGGAAGTACCCAAAAAGATAGTCAAGGAAAGCAGCGATCGCGAGCACTTTCTCTCACTGTTCCCGGGGATTCCCATCTCTCGAATATTACAAAATTTCACGTCAAATCGTTTTTTTTTTTTAGATAGATCTCATTGAAACATTATATTTTTCCCTGTTATGCTTAATTATTAACGAGTATTTTGGAGCATCCGATAATAGAATCATTTTTTGTTTTAAAAATAATAGTTTCTTAAATATGGACGTTTTCGTAGCATAACTAGACCTAAGATAATCCGACCAAAAAAAAAATTAATTAATTAAGATCCATGTTATCCCTTCTTAATCCGGCGATAACCAGTAAAAATCGCGTGAGTAAAATTAAGCCTTAGACTTTTTTGGCTATACTTGCTTTTGCATTTTCAAAATAGGGAATAAATAACTTCAGCCTCCTCTAGTCTTCAGATCGATAAATCTAACTATTGCAGACGTGAATTTTTTTTTTTTTGTCAAACTATTAAAAACGTGTTTGGATAGGTGTTACTTCATCCAAATCTTGCAGCAGACATACTTTGACTTTTTCTTCTTTAGATGACGGTGCCAAAAACTTTTACGGCGTACAAATTTTAACATGTAAATTCAAATATAGTTCCTCGGAATTTTGATTTTATGTTAAACTTTGATGGGAAGCCGAAACATAAATAAACATAGCATAAACTTTTTTAAGGATAGGGTTGTGGCCTAGTTCCCCCCCTCCAAACTTTCAGGAAATATTTGGTGCTTAACAGAATCATTTCTAACTTGCGCAATTGAAGAATCACAATCTCTGGTAAAATTTAATCTTTGAATTAAGTTGAAACACTAATGTCACTATTAACTTTTAGCGTCTTTAAGAAAGACAAATAAATTAACAAAATAAATTAAAATTACTTCACTTGAAAATAGATGTCCAATGCTACCATTATTACATATTTTATTGCTGTTCTTTATATGATTATGCATTGTGCATTTAATCCTAGTACATACATATTGTCGCTCTCCTCAGAAAAGATTCGAGCTTTGTCACTGTCCTGAAATAAATAACCATTATTCCTTGAGCTCAATTCATTCGTGGGCATTCAACCATGGTAGAGCCACCCTATAGCTATAATAGGCGAGAGTGACAATTCGAGTGGTATGTACCATAATATGTTTTACGTTATTGCCAACAATTATTTGAATTTCCAATTGCTCTTTAATAATAATAATAAAGGGAATGAAAACGTGACAATTTGCGTTAGTTTTGAGTTCATAAATATCGGGTCGGACTTCTCTCGATATTCGATTTTAGTAGGGTTCGAGTTCATCTTGGTAAATTCATGTCAGGTTCGAATTTTTTCGACTTTTAAGCTGAGCAAGAGGTACCTCTTCACTTTTCTCTCTTTTCCATATCATATTCAGAAATTAAAACTTGGTTAATCACCAAATAGGGCAACTTTTCATAATTCAGATGAGCTTCCATTGGATGGCTGACTTCTCAAACGGCATGTCATTGGCCATCCCAACTCGAAAGTCTCACTGCATTGCCCTGTTCTTCTAGAAATTTAGCCAAAAAGATTGGGGGTAAAAGAATGGGGAAAAAAGAAGAAGTTAAAAATACTCGAAGAGGGACAAAGTTGCATTTGGCATTGGCCCCCGACAAACGCTATGGGAAGGTCCAAGGAAGAAGACTCCTGTCTCTACCGCCAGTTCCATGTTACACATGTTGAAAAACGACAAGCATTTATTTATTTTTTTATTTATTTGCCATCAGGGCCAATAAGCATGCATTTTAGTTGTTTTCTATTTACTTTTCAACTCAACTTTTTCATTTTTACGGCCGGTACCGGTAGTAACTGGACCGTCGCTGATATTGCGCGGCTCCCAAATACAGATACGTATATTTTACAACATTGCGAGTCTTACGTTGAATAAGAGAGATGATACTACTTGATATATTAGCTATACCGCCTACTTTCAAACCGTAATATCTAATGCGTTTATTAATAATATTCCTTTTTCAGAAAGGGTGCGCATAATGGTCATTCTATTTCCCTATTTATTTATTTATTTATTTATTTTCCGAAAAATAAGTTTTAAACAGAAATGCGTTGGATAACACAATTGAATTTTTTTATTTCCTGACCAAAATTTTGGCTCAGAAATAGATTTGGATGAGAAATGAGAAATAGAAAAAAGTAGATTTTTTGTTTCTGAAACTAAAACGAGAAATAAGTTCTTCCTCCCTCCTCACCTTCCGCCACCTCACCACATGCCGCCGCCGCCGCCAGTCACCGCCGACGATCATCGGCCACCCCCCCCCCTCACCAGCCGACGCCCCCTCCTTCGCCAGCCACCGATGATGGTCGCTGATTTTGCAATATATTTTTCCAGCGACTTATTTCATGGCTTTATGATGTAGGACAACTAGCGTATAATTTTTGAGGAAAATGCAATATTATGATTTTAGATAGAGTTTTAGGTATTTTTCTATTTTAAGAATTTTAACAATATAGATAATTGCGATATTTGATTTCAATTCTGTTTGGTTATATTATATTAGATTAGATTTATTTTATGTTATCTTTAAACAATTTTATTTCCTTTAGAAGTAATATTTATATAAAGGACTTTCGGTCTTTATAATATTCAGACTTTCATTAATTAAATTTAGAGTATTATGAGGAATTGATTTCATGTTATTGCACTTTAGTTTGAGCTGCAGATATTCTGATCAAGGCTTCTTACTCTAAAGACAAAAGTACCCACATTAATGGTCGGTTTATTTCAGTATTAAGTAGGCTGTCAATAGAATTTTTATATCCGTTTATAATGGAAATTACAAGAGTGCAGCGAAATCTTCATTTCCTCGTTCTAGGATAATGCTAATTATTATGATTCTCTTTAGATACATGCTGGATTACATTCAAAATGCATGATATAACGAAAATTATGGAGTAACACCTCATGATTTGTGGAATTGTCATGGTAAAAATGTTGCACGCGCATGTATTAATTTAATTTTTGTACTGATCAAATAAAATATTTTTTTTTTCAAATGCACAAACAATCAGTCTGGCCTGGCTGGCGGTTGGTGGTGGCATTTTGCAGGATCATTCAGTGGGCCTCAGCCAGCCCCGTACAATTTTAGAATTTTTCACTGCATTGAATGCAGATCGCAAAATAATTATAGTTGTTATGGTAGGTTGTTTCTTAACGTAACTTCAAATCAGATATATTTGACCGTTGAATTTACTTCAGGAATAATTGGCGACTCCTAACATCCATTATGAATTGAATGAGATTCTGTAAAAGATTCCAACCGAGGAATTTATATCCAGAATTATCACATTACAAAAAACAAATCACATTTTGGGTTTGAAAAATTTATAAAATAAGATACATAACTCGAGATGTCAATTTATAGTTGCGTGATTTGAAAGAATTAAATAGGCTGGTGATATGTTTGATGGGATTACGACACAAGTGATTCATAAACTTTGGCTCAATGTGCAACATGTTATATGACTTTTTAATTTTTTCAATATGGCTTATGAATTCTAGCCCAATGTGTAATTTAGTTCATAAAATTTCAATTTAACCAATATGATCACTGAAATTTTGAAATAAATTCGGTCTCTAAATTATATGAAGATATTCAATATTGTCCTCCCATCAATTCAGGTTCAGAGATGACTTGAACATTTTTTTTTATAGTATATAAACTGAGTTGAACATATTCTAAAAGTTTAGAGACTATATTGAACAAATTGAAAGTTTAGGGATTATATTGTAAATTGGGTTGTAGTTTAGATACCACATTGAACAAATTTTAACTTCATAGGCCACATCACATATTTGACTAAAATTTAGGGATCATTTGTGTAATTTTTCCAGCACTTTATATACTCATAAGACCTGATAGAATTTAAAATAACAAGTGAAAAATAAAAGTTATATCGATTGGACATGCTTTAAGATCAGTTGACAGCATGCCTGCGATCGAAATATAGAAAACCGCTAATAATTAATCTTTAAAAGTTACAAAATTCCAAATTACCGTTATTAAGGCAACAAGCAGGATTTAGACGGATAACTTGTTGATATTTATATATCAATTGGGGTCAACTAGGTACGAGAACTACTCATATATTGTTGGACCATTAGACTAAAAGAAATAAGGGAAAAATCCCACAACAAAGTTCTTAAAATTTTTCTTTTGGCACACATATACCTTAAACTTTTTTTTGTCTCGCAGTTGCCCCAAACTCAAAGTAGCGATCCAAAAATGCATTTCATCATAGTTTCGTCCTCAATGGCCATTAAAAATTCTACGTGAGAACATGCGTAGACATCAAGAATAAATAAATCCACTTTGGATGTCCAAGTGTCATTAAGGACGAAAGTCTAAGGGAATATAAGATTGTATCATCTATATAAATTTAGGATATTGGTGAGTCGAAAAATATTGCAAGTAACGGTTGATAGAAAATTTATATATTAAATCATACATTTATCTGACAGCTTAAACTTTTAGAACAGTTATCATTAGTTCTAAAAAAATCTCACGATGGTGTCCTACGAAGAAATTTTAGGATTTTTGGTAACATTAGTTCTTAAAATAGCGATTGTTCATGCATGCATGGAATCCAGCGGCGCTCATGACTTCCCTTCTTCTTCTTCTTCTTTTTTTTTTTTTGTCCGATGCTCATGACTTCCCTTAGACAAGCCATTTCTTTACTCTCTCTTTTTTCACTGGTCTTTGCTCGCATAACAGTCTTCGGCTGACTGTGAGAGTAACATGTGGGCCACAAATTATTGAAAAAGTGGACTCCACAATAATTTCCAATCATTTCTCTTTTTCAAATTTTTTACGGCCTAGAATAGTCCGTTGATTCAACAATAGATTATAGACAGTCACAAAATCATTTTTCTTTTTCATTTTTGTCTTTGTTTGATGATCCTTTGCGAGACCACCAACAAGGCCAATCAAACGCGCTTGCCTCTGCATGTCTATAAATGTTTTTACGTCAAGTTGTTGTTGGGAAGATGTCGATCTCTCCCGAGTTTGTCGTGGCTGGAAAGCAGGCGTTGTCATCAATTCTAAGAAAAGGGAGGAAGGAGTCAAATAGTCAATGATGAGTAATGTATTGGTCTACTGTGCGAGCTTTATGTTTTCCACGATAATGGCCAGAAACAAAATTTTATAACTCCTCTTCACGTAATGTCAAAAATAAATATCTTTGTCAGTGTATACGCCAACCATTATCAATACAATTTTACCAACTCTCTTTACGGGCTCTTCATTTTTTCATTTAATAGTGGCATGAATTTGTCGCATTGAGTACCAATGTTTGTCCAAGGGCCCGACATTAACCATTGATTACCCTTTTACCAACTTTCTGATTTACTGTCGAAGGTTTCGTTGGGGTTAATAATTTCACCTTTGCTGAATGGAATAAGTCCTTGTTCTTCTTTGGTAGCTGCATTGCGTGAGAAAGACGTCGAGATCACATTGCACCAACTTACATGGAAGGTCTTGTCACAAAATTGAAGAAAAATGCAAAATAAGTCCTAAACATATTGTAACCGTGCCAATCTAGTTCTAAATCTATTGAAATTTTGGGAAATAATAAATTAGGGTTACGCAGTGGCGGGCAGCTCCGGTGACCCTCCCTGGCCATAGTAGGTGTAGGAAGAAAAAAAAGAGAATAAAGGAAAAATAAAAGAAAAGATATTAAAATTTTATTAAGAATTATTTGCGTAAGTGTTGGCTGGCAAAATGGATTGAATTTATACAATTGTAAAAATTTTAGGACTCAATTGTAAAAAAAAAAAATTAAGTGATGAAATGGCATAAGTTTAATTATTTCTTTTTTAAATTTACTTTTGGGTTTTTGTTAGATGAGCTTTTAAGAGACCGCCAACAAGAGAACTTATAAATCCTTTACATAAAGTCTAAATTGAATTTTTTGTCAGTACAAGCGCCAACCCTTATCAATACGTTTTACCAGCTCCCTTTGCGGGGTACTGATGTGTTCATTCAATGGTGGTATGAATATGACTCATTGAGCTTACCAATGCTTTGGTTGAAGGACCCAACATTAACAATTGGTAACTCTTTTACCAACTCTCTAATTTATTGTCGAAAGTTTAGTTGGGTTTAGTAATTTCTCGCCTTGAAGAAAGGAGTTAAAGTCAATGTTCTTCTTTGGTAGTTGCGCATTGAGTGAGGAAGACTTCGAGATCAAATTATACCAACTTCTTTGAATGAACTTATTAAAAATTTGAAATTTTTTGCCGGGATTATTGCCAACTATTCTTCAAAAAGTTTAAATAGTTAGACAAAAGCATGATTTTACCATTAAGACGTAAGAAAAATTGCCTGAAAATTTTACATAGAGGAGTTAAAGTATTTTGAACTAAATTAATTCATTTGACCCATCAAAAAGGGGAGGAGGAAAGACTCCTTTCGAACACGTGTACAACATTGAAAACTATCTGAATTGATCGGAAGACACCATAGTAGTTATTCCTATGCCAAAATGATCGTAAAAAAAAAAATTGTAGGCTCTTTTGGGGAAAATTGACAAAAAAAAGTCATAAACCTATCACACTTTTACCAATTTAGACATAAACCTTTTCATTTTGTGTCGATTCAGTCCTATATGCTCGAAATCGCTGATGTGGACGCAGGCCATCATACGTGATATTGCCGATGACAATATTCATTAATTTTTTTAAAAAATTATTTAACGATTTTTTTTTTGCTTACCTTGAGTAACCTCAACCAGATAGGTTCAGTAGGGGTCGCTGGCCCCTGCGGCCCCTAAACAAGGAGCGGTAGGGGTTGCCGGCCCCTAGGCGAAAGCCGGCGGGGTCGGGGCCCGGCGACCCTCGCAGGACCTGGGCGAAGGCCACAACCCTCCCGGCAGAAGGCGAGGGTTGCAATCTCGTCCTCACTGGCCACGCCCAGGGCATTGCGGCCCTCGCCCACGCTCGTCGTGGCCAGGTCTGGACCAGCAAGGGACGCCATGGCCAGATCTAGCCATGGCAAGGGCAGGCGATGGCCCCATGACAAGGGTGAGGGTTGCGACCCCTCGCCTTCGCAACCTTCACCCAGGGACCTGCGGGGGTTGCTAGCTCTTGTCGAGGGGTTGGCAACCCCCAGCGCTCCTTGCTCCGGAGCCGGTGACCATCATTCGGTGAAGGCCGCCAACAAAAAAAAATGAAAAATACCAAAAGGAAGTTAAATTTTTTCAAATACAAATATTTGAAAATTATTAATGTCAGCGCCGGCTGTGTCACATAGGACGGCTACCATTCACGTCAGCGATTTTCAGCGAATATGACTGAATCGACATAAAGTGAAAGGTTTAAGATTGAATCAAAACACTAAAAAAGGTTTAAGACTGAATTAACAAAAATGTGAAAGGTTTAGGACTTTTTTGACAATTTTCCCACTCTCACGCAAATCGCTTTAGCCGATAACACATCTATATTTCTGACGTAGGGTAGCGATAACAAAAAAACAATTCCACAAATAATCTGAATTCAATTGATGAAAGTCTAAAGATTACAAAAAAAAATATAGAGATAGGATTCCTTTAGGCATCATAATAATTCAAGATAATATCAAAATAAATCAAATCTAATCTAAGTTAATAGAATTCCAATCAAATATTGCGCCTAAAGACAATTCTAAATTTCCTAAAATTGAAAAACACTTAAAACTTTATCTAAAATCGTAATATTGTGTTTTTCCCGAAAATTGTATGTCAGTTGTCTTGCATCATTCTTTTTCTCTTTAGAAAAACTCGTCCTCGAGTTATAACGTGGTTTCTGGATCTGCTTCCTCATGCACTTCCAATGTCTCTTCCTTTTCTTCTTCCTCATCCGGCCTCTTTTCTGGAACGTCAAAGAATCCCTTGGATTGTCGATCTTTTCGACAACCCTAGATGGGAAAATACGCTTCAATAGACGATTTGTACCCCAGTAGGAATAATCAAGTGTCAATGAATAAGGGACAATTTCAATCTTGCACGGTTTCTTCATTCCATCAAGAACTTATTTCAGAATATCTGACAAATCTAAATGTTGAACCTTTTCAGACAATATCATTAGACAATTCCTTTCGCACGTCGAATTTTCCGTAATCGATTTTATCTGAGCCTTGTCCAGCAAGTAACATTCGTAGAGTTCTTCACTTTTATTTGCTTCCTAGGCATCATCCTCATCTTGTTCGCCTGGTTTCTCGACGGAAGCGTCAGCTTCGACAGAGATCTCCGGGTCTTTCTACTATGTTTCTTCTCTCACCTTTGGTTCCTCCTCCAATTTCTCGAAAAGATGGTCCTTGCACTCAACAAGTGTCGCCCCCTCGGGTTCCCTAGTTTTGAGAGCTTTAGAGGCCATGGCAGGAAAATAGGGGAAAGAAGGGTACAAAAAATCTAGCGAGTGGTTTGAATTTAACGAGTCTTGTTCATAGTCAGGTGGAATGAACCAAACCTTTAACATTGGTTTCATCCGTGTCCATGTTCGGATGGGGGATTTTCCTTGTTGGTATCGGGATATTTGCGCCTGCTCCTACTAGGCTAAAATGCTGCCTCTCAACTTCTTCGCCACAAGTTTTACTTGACAGTTTCCATCGATCTCCATGGCTTTAAAGAACTCCTCAACCTCCCAGAACCAATCCAGAAAGTATTTGATATCCAAATTACCATTGAAAGTAGGAAGTTCGACCTTCAATTGATACCGCTCATGCTCTCGTCGATATCCTCCTTATCGTCGACCTCCACGAACAGGTTCGTCCAGGATGTTCCTATATTGACGGTTTCCACGAATAGGGACATACTGTAATTCGTTCTCATCTTCTGCTTCGAATTCCTCGACATAGCCTTGTCGTCTTTGTTAGGGATTCGCCCTGTGCTCCATAGCTACTTCAGGATCACGAACGACAGGAATTCGCTTTGTTGGAAGAACACCAGGGTTAAGGTTAGGGTTTGCAGACAACCATTGGATGGCGGTAAGCAAGTCTTGCATTGTCTGTTGGTGGTCATGCAGATTCCACTGAGTTTCCTCATCAAGTTGCCGATTCTCCTCAACGAACTGGGTAAATTCCTCACGTGAAACAGGCTCATGGATCTTAGCTGCGGAGGTGTTTTTATTCACATTATTAGTCATAGTCATAAGGAGAAACCTCGCTCCGATACCAAATGACGCAAGGTAGCGATAACAGGAAAACAATTCCACAGAATAATCTAAATTCAATTGATGAAAGTCTAAAGATTACAAAGAGAATAATCTGAATTCAATTGATGAAAGTTTGAAGATTACAAAGATAGACGTTCTATATATAGAGATAGGACTCCTTTAGACATCAGAATAATTCAAGATAACATAAAAATAAATCTAATCTAATCTAAGCTAATAGAATTCAAATCAAATATTGCATCTAAAGATAATTCTAAATTTTCTAAAATTGAAAAATACCTAAAACTTTATTTAAAATCGTAATATTGTGTTTTTCCCAAAAAATATATGTCAGTTGTCCTGCATCCGTTTACGGTTGATCTCTGAAAAACTAGACTCATTTAGAGATTACATATGAAGTGTGATTTATCTAGACCTCATGTGATGAAGATTGAAGAAGTAAACTGATTGAACAGAGGCAATTTTTATGTGTTAAAGTATTCCACGCTTCTTTACCGGGTTTGAAAAAATTATTTAAAAAGTCTTAAACCAATTACGTTTTTGCCAATTCAGCCATAATTTTTTTAATTTTGTTAGTTGAGAACATCCGGCCAGTTATTGAAAATTGTTAACATGGACGGAAGTCGTCCTACATGGCAAGGTCGAAACTGAGGTGAATAATTTTTTAATATAATTTTTAAAATGTTTATACTGATCTTTTTATTATTATTTTCTTTTTTCCCCTCTTCCTCTATTCGACCACTCAGGCTCAAGGGACTGGCCAGAGGTGAGAGCTAGTGAGTTTGAGCTAGGGACGGGACCTCGCCGGCCCTCGCCTCTGGTAAGTTCTTGGCCATTGTTGAGGCTAGGCGACCGATTAGAGGAAGAAGGGATGAAATAAAAAATAAAAAAAGGAAAAGGAAATAAATAAATGAAACTTGAAAAATATTTTTAATAATGTCAATGTCAGTGTCGACTGTGCCATATAGGATAGTCGGCGTCCACTCTAGTGAATCTGATCAAAATTAGCTAAATAAATATGATTGGTAAAACATGAAAGTGTTTAGGCCTCAATTGACACAATTAAAAGATTCATGGCTGAATTGACAAAAGTGTAATAGGTTTATGACTTTTTGGATAATTTTTCGATCGATTTATATGCTCTTTATATACATTCCATCTCATCTACTTAGAAATTCAAGGTTTTGATTAGAACTTCTATCACAATCTCACAGTCAAGTTCTACCCAAGTTTATTTAGCATATGCATACACTCGTTTATCAAATTCCATGTTTTGTTCTTAACTCGCTTGAACGTGAGAGGAAGTGTTAAAGCATATCAAGTTGCATGTTTACGGAATTTACTTGCTTTTTATACACATGTAATCTCCATCTACCTTCAAATATAATATTTTAATTGAACATTCTAACATTACGAACCACCACTTTAGATAAGACGGCACATCACATCTATGTATGACACCCGCCCACGGCAAATGAAAGGACCATCCACTACTATAACTAACTCTAGAAGTAACAATTCGCACTTTAAGTACGTAGCTATTTATAGTCTTAGATGTAGTTTGTTAACTTCAATTATGTAGCTACTTACCTAGAGACTTAGATATAGTTAGTTAACCCCAATAAATTCATGACAAAGCCTTTTCAATAAGGTGCCAAGCATGACAGCAACAACTAAAGTCAAGTTTGAGATGAAACGGGCCATTAATATAGATCGGGGTCATGCTACTTAAGGGGAGATAATACAAGATGTTGTTAATCGATTGCCTAGAGATGCAGGTTTGGCAACTGAAGAAGACGACGAAGAAAACAATAATAGTCATGCATAATTTGAAGTTAAGTTCTTGTACCTTATTAAACCTCGTGAAAATCCGACCAAAAGAAAAAAAAACCCTCATGGAAAGTTTTAGGGTTCGTTTATTGAGCGAAGAATGAGTGATCTGAAAAACATTTAAAAAAAGTGAGCGTTTATATAATTGACAAAAATGAATGAATGAAAAATATTTTTCATCGTCTATGAATTTGTTTGGCGCAATTTGTTATTGGTCGTGGAAACATTTTTCATTGATTAATTTTTTTAATTGATTCATGCTATCATTTTTAGGAAAATATTTTTCGAATCACTCATTCTTCATGAAGCAAACATACCCTTCAACGTGCTTAAGTTATTCTTCGATACCCGGATGTTTTGCCTCTTTCTTTTTGCTAAAGAAAGAAACATTAATATTTTCATCATGTCCAATTCACAACTCTTGCGCGGGATAGCATATATCTTCATCTAGTGTTCTGTCCGATATGTCAAAACAATATATTAGGTTATTTAACTATTAAATTACGTACTTTATCTAATAATTATATTTTCAGAGCAGTTGGCGTGTCCGACAAATTTTTCCATATTAACATAGCATGAGTTTTCTGGTCAAAATATTTGCCCCTTGTTTGTCTATCTAATTGCATATTTTATACTTTAGACGTAGGCCAAAGTTCAGTATATGAGCAAGTTATTCTCGCCTCACGTATTCTATACCCATGAAACTGTTAGTGGTCCAACCAAGTTTTACATAATTTTGAAAAACAGTATACATCCAATCTTTTCCTTGCCAAACATGTCTAATCAAATACCAACCAGGACTACCAAATACGATCAAAAGAGTTCACAAAACCTCGTATACAAATTCCTGTATGAATCAACCATCGATTATCTTAACATCTCATAACCCAAATCGAAGACAATTGCCACAACCAATAATAGGCCACATAGGATTTTGTACCCGACCATATAAATTCTCTCTGGATGAGATTATATAAATTCTTGTCAGTGATAGTTATCTTTTTCCTAAGATAGAATGGATTTTCATAGCATATTCCTTCCATTTTCTTTACGAGTCCTTCCATTGATTTTTTTTTTCTTTACCAGTCCTTCTATTTTATTTGCTTTGCAAAGTTTAATTTGACACATCGGACTAGCTCGAGATTACTTCTACACAAGTTTTTGAAGAAAAGAAAACTCTTTTTATTATTCAATGAATAATTTTTTTCCTGTATATCTACAATACTCAATACTGTCATATATATATATGACAACAAACAATCCTAATTAAGAGATACACAATAGGAATGATTATATACTAGGAAAAAACATATACAATAAAATTTCCTAATAAATAGGCTAAAATAGCTCACGACCACACTCCCCCTCAAGTGGGTGCAAAGATGTCTTTGATACCTAACTTGATAAGTGAGTTTTGAAACTTTCTACTTGACACAGCTTTTGTCAATATATCAGCTAACTGATCTTCAGACTTCACAAATGGTAACTGCATCACTTTTGCATCCAAATTCTCTTTAATGAAATGTCTGTCAATCTCTACATGTTTGGTTCTATCATGTTGAACTAGATTATTAGCAATGGTTATCACTGCTTTGTTATCACAAAATAATTTAATTTCTAAGCCTGGTGGATACCTGAGCTCAGTTAGCAGTTTTCGAAGCCATAAAAGTTTGCATAACCCATTTGCTACACCTCTAAATTCAGCTTCTGCACTAGACCTAGCTACAGCCTTTTGTTTCTTACTTCTTCATGTAATGAGGTTGCCTCCCATAAATGTAAGATACCCTAATGTAGACCTCCTGTCTGTCACACTTCCAGCCCAATCTGCATCTGTGTAACCCTCTACTCCAAGGTGGCCATTTTTTGCAAATAGCAGTCCCTTTCTTGGGTCTGACTTCAAATATCGAATGATGTGCAACACAACACTCATATGATCCTCACTAGGTGCATGCATGAACTGATTCACCACACTTGCTGCATGAGCAATATCAGGACGTGTATGTGATAAGTAAATCAATCGGCTTACTAACCTTTGGTATTTTTCTTTATTAGTAGGCATCTGATGAGGGTACTCTCCAAGCTTACAGTTTTGTATCATAGGAGTATCTGTAAGCTTGCAGTTTAGCATGCCAACTTCGGTCAAAAGATCAAGAACATACTTCCGCTGAGACAAATAAATCCCTTCATTCGATCTAGCAACCTCGATTCCTAAGAAATATTTCAAACCTCCCAAGTTCTTCATCTTAAACTCTCTAGATAATAATTCCTGCAGTCTCATAATCTCGGCACTATTATTGCATGTAATAATCATGTCGTCTACATATATTATAAGAGCTGTTATTCTTCCTTGAGTACCTTTTAAGAACAAAGTATGATCTGAACTACTTTGGTAGTATCCATACCTTTTAATAGCTGAGCTAAAGTGACCAAACCATGCACAATGAGACTATTTCAACCCATGCAATGATCTTTCCAGCTTACAAACCATGTTCGGCTGATCTGCGCATCTATATCCAGGTGGAAGCTCCATATAGATCTCCTCCTCTAAATCTCCATGAAGAAATGCATTCTTCACATTAAATTGATGCAAAGGTCAATCCAAGTTTGCAACCGGGGATAACAATACTCTTATCGTGTCTAACTTTGCAACTGGAGAGAATGTTTCCTGATAATTCACCTCTTAAGTTTGTGTGTATCCTTTAGCTACGAGTTGTGCCTTATACCTCTCAATAGTGCCATCTGTTTTACATTTGACTGTAAACATCCATCTACATCCATCCGGCTTCTTATCCTCTTGTAGTTTCACAAGTTTCCAAGTTCGATTTTTCTCTAATGCCTCCATCTCTACCTTCATCGTTCGAAGCCATTTTGGATTCTTTATGGCTTCTTCAACCCTATTTGAAACTTGAACTGAGAAAACCGTGGACACGAAGGCTTGTAGTGAAGTGGACAACCTCTTGGCAGACACATAATCTGCAATAGGATATCGAGACCGACGGTCCTCTACATCTAGAGAATATCGATTCGGTAGTTTACCCATATTATGCCTATTGGGTAGCTTATAACCAGTAAGCATATCAGTATCTTCAAACGAATCAAGTACGGCAGAAGTACTTTTTTCAGGTACATTCTCAGGAGCTTGGAGTGGCATTGAAGAGGGCGAAGACAAGGAGGGATGTTGCTGCTGTGCATCTATTGACACTTGTTTGTTTGTTACTGCTTCTATGCTGTCCGGCCGTGCGCTTATCTCACGGCCGTGAGTCAGTAGCTCAGAATCTTCAACCTTAGAATCGCGCGGCCGTGCACATCCATCCGTCGCTTCTGTAGTCCCAACCTCCCATGTACATCATTCGTCACTCCTGCTGTCCCAACCTCCCACCAATGTCTAGTTCTACACTTAGTCTCCCCCTGAATAGGACACTAGGGGGAAGGAAAATAGGGTTCCGTCTTAGTAAATGTTACATCTATGGTGACATACATGCGCTTTTCGGCAAGATCATAGCAGCGATACCCTTTTTGAGGAGGGTCATAGCCAAGAAACACACACTTGACTGCACAAGGGTCAAGTTTGATCCGCTGATTTTTGTGAAGATAGACATAAGCGACACACCCAAACACCTTAGGAGGTAATGTAAGAACCGAAGGAAGAGACACATAGGTGGCAAGTGCTTGCATTGGCGTTCGATAGCCCAGAATGTGGGAAGGCATGCGATTCAATAGATAAGCAGCTGTAACTACGAGAAAATCCCAAAAGCGATGGGGAACATGGCCACCCTCCAACAGTGCTCGAGTGGTTTCAAGTAGATGGCGATTCTTGTGCTCAGCAACACCATTCTGCTGAGGAGCTTGAGGGTAAGAAGTTTCATGTATCACACCATGTTCCTGAAAATAAGCTGCAAGAGGTTTACTTAAGTATTTGCCACCATTATCAGACCAGAGAACCAAAAGTTTGGCCTCAAACTGAGTCTGAATCATACGGTGGAAAGTCCGAAAGATAGCTTAAGCCCCATTCTTATGTTTCATCAAATATAGCCAAATCGTACGTGTGCAATCGTCAACAAAGACGATAAACCATCGAAACCCAGATAAAGTAATAATAGGAGACGCATCCCATACATCAGAATGAATTAAGGAAAAAGGAGTAGAACTTATATTCAAACTTGGAGGAAAATAGGTGCGATGCCTCTTTGCCAAAATACAAGTATCACACTGAAAACTAAAGTTCGATAGACCATGAAATAACTTGGGAAACAAATACCGTAAATACCCAAATGATGGGTGACCTAACGACAGTGCCATAACCAAAGTTCCTTCTCTTGAGCTAATTGTCCACGAGAATGATAGGTCCGTCCAGAAATAATGTCATCCACGAAATACAGCCCATCTCTCTTAGTACCACGCCCAATAATCTCCTTGGTGAGAATGTCCTGAAACAGGAAAAAATCAGGGTACACAAGTACAACACAGTTTAACTCATTGGCATTATAAATATGATCTCGACGTGGTGTAGTAGATATAAGAAGGTCGCCAGATTTCGGAGTCATATGATCAGTAGCACCAGAATCGATTATCCACCCATGATGACCATCACCATGTCCATTAGCAAAGACAAACCCACAATTACCTTCAAGGGATTCGGCATTAACAGATTCAGGCTCCATAGGAATTAATGACAAGCCGCTAGTACCAAGGAGGCTTGCCCTCCATTCCGCCCTTCTGTGAGCTCAGTTTCTTATTCTTGGTCTGAAAGTCATCCCACCAATCCGGATAACCTTGTAGTTTAAAACAAGATGTTGCTGTATGTTTAGGATTCCCACAGTGAGAGCACCCCTCATATTGAATTTGCATATTAGGTCTAGGGTGAGCTCCCGGGGCAGAAGACGCTAATTAGAGGTGCGAATCACCCTTGCCCCGATGTGACATCATGGCGGAACCAGAAGTGACCCCAATGGGAGTGGAGAGCATGACAGATTGACGCATATCCTCTCGCCTAACCTGGGCATAAGTTTGCTCAATAGTGGGGAATGGATCCATCTTCAGAATATCAGCACGAACATTGTCCAAGCGGTCATTGAGACTATCCAAAAAGGTATAAACTCGTTCTTCATGGAAAATAGCATTGTACCTCTGAATATCGATCGGAAATTGCATAGGATTAGGACATCGGAAATCGATCTCACGCCAGAGCCCTTGAAGATCATTGTAATATTTCTCGATGGGTCCACCACCTTGTTTCAATCGAGAAACCTGCCTCTTAAGATCATAGATTTGAGAGGAGTCAGATCCATAAAAAAAAAAAAGTCGTTGCCACAACATCCCCAACGGCTTTGGCAGTAGGAAACCGAATAAAGTTTGGTATTAAGGTTGAGTCCATAGAATTGATAAGCCAACCTTTCACCGTTGAATCATCGGTCCTCCATTGTCGAAAAAACGGATCAGTTGGAAGGGGCTCAGGAGAACCATCATTCAAATAGCCCAGTTTGTCTTTGCCCGAGACATATATCTCAACAACTTGGGACTATACGCCACAATTTTTGCCATCAAGCTTGACATCAATTGGTATAGTAGGAAGTTCAACGTACAGCGACGCGGCCTGCAAGATCAAAATATGCTTCATCGCAACAATCAGGTTTGCCAGAATGGCAGTAGCAGAGTCACTAGCATTCGCTTGGTCAGTTGCAACAATTGGCTGATCATCAGCCATGAGATTCGGTCTGTAGTATGAATCACTCGGAGAGGATGAAGTCGACCGGCGCGAGACGATGGTGCCGTGATGAGAACCATAGTCGATGATTGACGTAAAGTACCCTAAGGATTAAACCCTACGGCTCTGATACCATGAAGAAAAGAAAACTCTCTTTCTTATTCAATGAATATTTTTTTCTTGTATATCTAGGAAGCATTCTATACTAGGAAGAAATATATACAATAAAAATTCCTAACAAATAGGCTAAAATAGCTCACGACCACAGTTTTTAAAACGAGATACGAAAATCCTTTTGATTTCTTCTATTTCTTTAATCATTAACTAAGTAATGGAATTTTTGTCGGATCTCTGTAATATTTGCTTACAAGATCGAATGAACACAAATATTTTCAGCATTCATGAAAATATTTAGAAATAAATTATTGTCGATAATAATAAAGAAAAATTCATTTATTAACTATTTTAAGTAGTTATTTTTTTAAAATCGCATCATTCATTTTCACAAAACAAACGGAGTCTAATTAACTCATCTTGTTTAATTTCTCAAGCTAAACACCTTAGGGCCTGTTCATCAGTTAACCTATGGTGACCCTCCAATCTTTTATTGTAATGATTAAATTATTCAAGGCTAGAATGCATCCAACCAATTTGTCAAAAAAGCATTCTTCAAGCCCATCACTTCAAACGACCGTGAGTTGATTTTCTTCCTCGAAGACTCATGGAACACTTTCTCTATGGAACTCCTGTCTCTGGTCACTATAGTGCAAGAGCAACTAGAGTGGTCCAATTAGATTGACCAGGCCGGTTGGGCAAGCCCCACCTTAGTTTAATCAACCTCAAGATTTATTTTATTTCTCAACATCTTGGTCTAAAAGGAATCTCCTACGGTCAGAGCAACAAATACCCAACTTAGCACATTCCATCCTCATGATGGTCCAGCCTTTAGGATCACCTAAAAAAAATTAGCAACTTGGTGTAAGGTTGATCAACAAGTACTTTTCGAGGCGTCATTTATATTTTGAACGAGGTTGATCTAGGAAGTATATATATTTGAGATTAGCAAAGTGTAAAAAAATTAAAGACACATGCTTTATGCTTTAGTGGTCTATCTCTTAAGACACATATGATCCCGGATGGTTTGGACTGGAATAGCCTACTATACCAGTCACGTTAGGGGTGGCGCAAAAAAACAATTGAGAGCATTTCCAACGTTCCCACGAAGTAAAGATCCTTGGGACCACAAAATAAGCTTTTTTCATTTCTTTACGAACTTTGAGCCAAACCCACTTCATATTCTCTATAGTATATGTGAATTTTGATGAATGTAGAGTAGAAAAATTTAGGAAAAGAGAAAGAGGGCTCCAACCCATTTGAGTCTGTTCCCATTCTCCATCATTATTGTCCTCTTATGCTCCAGATTCGTGGCTATCTCCCAAGCCACCATCCCCCACTTTCTCTCACCCTTTCTCACCCCCTTTTGGTGGGGAAAAAGAGAACTTTGCGACTGTTGAAGGGGAGATTTTTCTCACAGGGTGGGAGTATCTTTTGTTTTTGTTTTCTTTTGGTATCGCACCCCCACATTCCTACTCTCTTGAATGATTACTTGTGTGGACTTGGGATATCCTATTATATCCGGTAAACCCTTTTTCTTTTGTGTTATTTTATTTGATATTCGGGTAAAGCATATCAGGTGCAACATATTCTTTCCACAGGTATGCATTAAGAATTGTATGATACTGCTTTTTGGTCACATTGATTCAAATGAGATGATCTAGAAGTTTGCGCATGGAACTCGCAAGATGAAGTAATAATTGAGCCACCACACTTTGGCCATGCTCTTTATGGGATCTCTTCGAAAATTAACGCCAAAGTGACACATATTTTCACAATTCAATCATTGGAAAATAAAATTGCAAGAAAATATTAACATGATATAGGCATTTTCTTTTTTGGTGTTGATTCAAACCCACAATGAATTGCACAGTTTATATTGAGAGCTCAGCTCACGACATGCGAATTCTAGAAAACTAGCCACAACTCTATGTCTCGAAGCAACTTACAAATGAAACCCTAATTTACTCTTTCTGAAGGGAAAATAATCCAAAAATCCATAAACCTATTATACGGCAATTAATTTAGTACTAAAATTTTCAATTATATCAATCGAGTCTTAAACCTTTCAATTTGTCAATTTAGTCCTAAATCTTTGAGATTTTTTCGCTTTAGTCTTAAATCTTTTCAAATTTTGACAATTTATTCATGAACTTATATTGATAGAAAAGACTATATTGATAGAAAAGACTATATTGACAAATTATTAAAAGGTTTAATTTTAAATTGATAAATTTTCAAAAGGTTTAGGATTAAATCCGCATAATTAAAACGTTTATGATTGAATTGGCAAATCGTCAAAAGGTTTATGACTATATTGACACAATTGAAAGGTTTAAGACTAAATTGGCCGCCGTACAATAAGTTTTGGACTTTTTGGACGGTTATTCCCTTTATGAATAATGGTACTTTCCATGAAATCTTGCCTTCTTGATTTATGGCCATCTCGGCTGAGTGAGCAACCATTATCCTACGGTCTGGTAGCATAAATCTATCTTAGTACACTTTATGAAATAATCCCATCACGCCTCACAAGATTTTTCTTGTCGTTCCTAAACAATCATAGAGAGATCAAGTCTGCATGAGATCAGTCATGATTCTTGCTACATATGTAGGAGATCTTTAGGGATTTCTTCAAATTGGGTTCATTCATTATAGCACGAGGGTGCTCTACAGATAGTAACCATTGTTATATATGATGGATTTTGTAGAGTCTGATAAAGAAAAATAAAAAGCAATATTAAGCGTAGATATTCTACGTCTCACACTTATAATTTACTTCTCAACTTTGTATGCCCTAAACTCTTATTATATATTGGGGCGATATCTTTTGTATCTGTAACGCTGAAAAAATGATAGTGGAGAGATTGCCTAGTGGGCATTATGGTTTTTTCCCTTTCTGATTTAGAAGTGTTTTTCCACGTAAAATTCTCTTGTTTTCTTCTTCTCTACTTTTTTCTTTCTCTTCAAAAGATTTGCATTCCTTACAACTGGTATCAGAGCCTGGTTTGGCGAAATAGTGGGAGCGAAGAATATGGACGAAGGGAAGGTAAAGATCGATCGGTTCGATGGCAACGATTTTGGTTTCTGGAAGATGTAGATCGAGGATCTACTGTATCAGAAGAACTTGCATGAGCCTTTGTCAGGAAAAAAATCGGAATCGATGTAGCAAGAAAAGTGAGAATTGTTGGATAGGCAAGCATTGGGTGTGATTCGTCTCTCATTGGCGCAGAACGTCGCCTTCAACATCACTAATGAGAAGACAACGGTAGATTTGATGGCGGCCTTATCTAATGTGTACGAGAAGCCTTCAGCATCGAACAAGGTATATTTGATGCGTCATCTTTTCAATCTGAAGATGGACAAAGGTGCTTCTATGACAGATCACATCAACGAATTCAACGTGATCACGACTCGGTTGAGTTCGATGGAAGTCAAATTTGATGATGAGGTAAAAGCTTTAATTTTATTATCTTTTCTACCTGAAAGTTGGAGTGTAACTGTGACTGTAGTGAACAATTCGTTTGGTAATAAAAAGTTGGAGCTTCAAGCAATCCGAGATTTGATTCTTAACAAGAATATTCGCAGAAGAGAGTCGGGTGAATTTTCAGGTGCTGCCTTAAATATAGAAAGCAGAGGGAGAAGCAATCAATGATGGCAGAACTAGAATCGTGGTAGATCGAAATCTAAAGGAAGAAGCAAATCGAGACCTCGTGGTGAAATAACTTGCTGGAATTGTGAAAAAAAAAGAGTCATCTGAGACGAGATTGTAGAGCCCCAAAGAAAAAATTTCAGTATTGCGATCGAAATCAAGAAGAAGAGAAATCAATGAATGCAACTCTTGAAGAGACGGTTGATATGATGCTTTAATTTTGAGCATTGACAGTCCAATTGAATCTTGGATTCTAGATTCAGGTGCGTCGTTTCACTCTAGTTCTTGCAAAGAATTAATGCATAATTATGTTGCTGGAAAATTTAGAAAGGTTTATCTTGCTGATGATGAGCCTTTGGATATTATGGGAAAGGGTGATGTTTATATTAAAACTACTAATGGATATCAATGGAAGTTGCATGATGTCAGATATATTCCAAGACTTAAGAGAAATCTGATCTCTATAAGTCAATTAGATAACACTGGAAAATAGTTAAAGGTGCTTTGGTTGTAGCACGGGGAATAAAGTCGGGAACACTGTACATGACTAAAAGTAGTAGAGAAATCGCAGCTATTACTGAGTAGAAAGCGGATTCTAATTTGTGGCACTGTAGGCTTGGACACATGAGCGAAAAGGGGATGAAGTTATTAGCTTCTAGGGGAAAACTGCATGATTTGAAGTCCATAGATATTGGTCTATGTGAGGATTGCGTTCTAGGTAAGCAGAAACGTGTTAGTTTTTCGAAAATTAGGAAAGAACAAAGAAAGAAAAATTAGAGTTGATGCATATAGATGTATGGGGACCAGCTCCTGTTCATTCCCTTGGAGGCTTACACTATTATGTCACGTTTATTGATGACTCCAAAAAAAAAGGTATGGGTTTATTTTTTGAAAAATAAATTTGACGTGTTTGCTACTTTTAAGAGATGGAAGCTGAAGTAGAGAACGAGATTGGCCTGAAGATTAAAAGTCTTAGATCCGATAATGGTGGTGAGTATGATAGTAAGGAGTTCAAGCAATTTTGTGTAGAGAACGGAATCAGAATGACAAGAACGGTTCCCAATAGACCGCAGCAAAACGGAGTTGCTGAGAGGATGAATATAACTTTGAATGAGCGTGCAAAAAGTATGAGGATGCATGCATGATTACCCAAGATGTTTTGGGCGAATGTAATTAACACGACAGCATATCTGATCAACAGAGTACCTTTAGTTCCACTTGATTTCAAGTTACCAGAAGAAGAGTAGAGTGAAAGAAAAGTAAATCTCTCCCATCTAAAAGTTTTTGGTTATGTTTCATATATCCACATAGATTCTGAAAATAGAGATAAGCTTGATGCAAAAGCCAAAAAATATTTTTTCATTGGATATGGTTCTAATTATTTTGGCTATCAATTTTGGGATGAGCAAAATAGAAAAATAATAAGAACCGCTGATATTACATTCAATGAAAACTCGTTGTATAAGGATAGAGGTATGGTAGAATCTAGTGTGAAGAAGCAAACGATGGAGACTAGAGAGATTGAATTGGAAGGGGTTGCTAATAGTGATATGGCTAGAAATCCTGAAACTGTTGCTGTAGATTCTAGTGGAAATTTAGAACAAGAACCATACACTCCTGAGCCCACTTTGAAAAGATCTAACAGAACATCTAAACCTGTACAGAGGTATTCTCCGTCATTGAATTATTTGCTTTTAACTGATATTGGTGAACCAAAAAAATTTTTGGAAGCACTGCAGGTTAAAGATTCTGTTAAGTGGGAGTTAGCAATGCAAGATGAGTTGGATTCACTCGAGAAGAACAAAACTTGGGTGCTAACTAAATTACCATATGGGAAAAATGCATTGCAGAACAAGTGGGTGTATCGGGTCAAAGAAGAACCTGATGGCAGCAAAAGATACAAAGTAAGGTTAGTAGTAAAAGGTTTTCAGCAAAAGGAAATTATTGACTACACATAGATTTTCTCTCCAGTTGTGAAATTGACTACTATCAGGCTAGTATTGAGTATTGTTGCTGCTGAGAATTTACATTTAGAGCAGTTAGATGTAAAGACTGCATTCCTCGATGGCGACTTAGAGGAGGATATATACATGGTACAATCAGAAGGTTTTCAGTCTCTGGAAAATAAAATTATGTCCGCAAGCTAAAAAAAAGTATATATGGCTTAAAATAGGCTCCTAGACAATGGTACAAAAAAATTTGATATCTTTCCTTGTGGTAACAACTTCACTAGAAGTGAGATGGATCATTGTTGTTACTTCCAGAAATTTGATGACTGCTATATTATTTTGCTATTGTATGTGGATGATATGCTGATGAGGATCTAGCATGAGAGAAATCAATATACTGAACCAGCAATTGTCAAAAGAATTTGAGATGAAGGATGTGGGCGCAGCGAATCAGATTCTTGGAATGAGGATCGCGCGGGATAGATCCAAAGGTATTATGAAGTTATCTCAAGAAAAGTATATCGAGAAAATATTGAACAGATTCGAAGTTCAGAATGCAAAGCCTAAAAGTACTCCTTTGGGAAGTCAATTCAAACTCTCAAAGGAGTAGTCACCAAAGACGTACGAGGAGCAAGAATATATGGCTAAGGTGTCGTATGCGTCAGCTGTTGGCAGTTTAATGTATGCAATGGTGTGTACTAGACCAGACATAGCTCATGCATGCAGTGGGAGTTGTGAGCATATACATGGCTAATTCGGGAATAAAGCATTGAGAAGTCGTAAAGTGGTTATTAAGATACTTGAAAGGCACTTCAGGTATGTCATTATGTTTTACGAAAAACGGTGTAACTTTACAAGGCTTTGTAGATGCAGATCTTGGTGGTGACTTGGATAAGAGGAAGAGCACCTCGGGTTATGTTTTTACTTTAGGTGGCACTGCAATCAGTTGGATGTCTAGACTTCAGATGTGTGTCTCTTTCAACCACTAAAGCAGAGTATGTTGCTATATCAAAAACTAGTAAAGAGATGATTTGGTTGAAAAATTTTCTGAAGGAAATATTTACGGAGCAAGATAGCAGTGTTCTTTTCAATGATAGTCAAAGTGCTATCTGTCTTGCAAAGAATCCAGTGTATCATTTAAGGACAAAGCATGTTGAGTTGAAATATCATTATATCTGTGAGTTGATAGATGATGAGACATTGTCATTGGAGAAGATTCTTGGTGTAGAAAATCCAGAGGACATGTTAACAAAGGTTGTCACCGTTGAGAAACTGAGGCTGTGCATTGCCTCAGTTGGCCTCTATGGATAATGATAAGGGGGCCGCCGCACTAGGACAATTTCGGTTACAAAGAGGAATGAAGACTACGAAAGATTATTGCCGTGTTGAAGATCAGCCCCTAAGTGGGATATTGATGGATTTTATGGAGTCCGATAAAGAAAAATAAAAAGCAATATTAAGCGTAGATATTCTACGTGGTATACTTGTAATTTACTTTTCAATTTTGTATACCCTAAACTCTTATTATATATTGGGGCGATATCTTTTGTACATGTAACGCTAAAAAACTAATAATTGAGAGATTATCTAATTTTTTTCCCTTTCTGATTTAGGAGGATTTTTCATGTAAAAATTATCTCGTCTTATTCTTCTCTACTTTTTTTTCTTCCTGTTCAAAAGATTTGCGTTCATTAGAATATCTTGGCGCTGGAGAGATCGTGAGAGAGGGGAAAAGAGAAGGATCTACTTTATTTGTTGGCTGAGAAATGCATGCTCGGTGCAAAATTGATGCTTTCATGGTGGATCACATGGCCCGAAGAGGGTGATGAATGCGGGGAAGGGGGACCCTGCCATTTTCACCTAATTCCATCAATTAATGGTGATAGCGAGCTCTGTCTGATTTGGGGACAGCTTGCATAATCCCTGTTTTAAACTGCTGATAAGTCCATGATTGTGGTTCTCAAGCAACAGGAGCAGGAGAAAAACAGGAAAAGATTGAAATACAATAACATCCAAAAGAAAGCACCATGATCAAGAAAACTCCCACTAAAATCCAAAATGACATTTCACGTCAAGACTACTTTTTTCATGATTGATTGATTGGAAATTTACTTTACCCACTGCTTAATTTTCTTGGCACGTTGGAGAGGCAATTTAAGGAAAAAAATATCTTTAAAAAAATTGTACTAAACATATTATATTAAATGTACTTTATTTTTAAAAATTTTAATTATGTTAATTTAGTCTTAAAAATTTTATATTTATATTAATTTAATTCATCTAGTCAAATTTTATCGAAAATCACACCATTCATTTTACATAACATGACCGGCGCTGACGTAAATATTTTTAAATATTTTAAATATTTTTTTGGCTTTTTAATTTTTTTTATTTTTTCAATTGAATTCATCTAGTCAAGTTTTATTGAGGGCTGATGACCCTCGCCGGTTCTGGGCTAAGGCCACAACGTCCTTGCCCAACTCCCTCGACGGCTACGAGACCCTTGAGGGCGAGGGTCAATGAAAGAGCGAGTTGCTGAAATGATGCGATACAACAAGAGTCGTTTTCAAGTGGGCTCATGCACATGGTATCTCACTTATTGCAGCCTAAACATGATCTCTCTTTCAATTAAAACTCATTGTCAATAAAAGAGCCCACAAATGTACAATTATCATTTTAAAAGAACAATTTAGGTCAGTAATAATTCACAATAATTGTACGTTAATCGAATTAGGTTCTCTTAGCATATGTTCACAATGACTAATGTGACATTAGTATAGCCACGTGTGTGTACACAACTTTATTAACTTTTTGAAAGTTGTCTTTATTTTAAGTAATAAGTACACGAAGAAAATGACACTGGGTGGCACGACTGTCGTTGCTGGTGTGATTGATGGACTGATCTTCTTTGTCTGTTTTTTCCCCCACTGAAGGCGTTTTCCATGACGGAATAAAATGGAATGTGGAGAGTGGAGACTTTGGTGGCTGACGATGGACCTAGCGATGGAACGACCCGGTAAAATCAAAGCCAAAAAGAGCGAAAAGGTTGAAACTGGTCCTCCGGTTCATGATCATGGTTTAGAATTCACCTAATAAAGTCACCAATGACAAGGGGAGAAAAAAAAAAAAAAAGAGACACCAATGACAAGAAGATTAAACGATAAAAGGATAGAAAGCGACTATGTGAACCCCAGTTTCAAAATGTTGGAACCAAACCAGTCGGTTCTGAACCCGAAGTTTCTTGAATCGGTCATTTTCGGTACTGTTATCGAGTAGAACCAGACCCCATGCTCACTCCTAGCATGCTTTGTAGATTTTTTAATTGAATTTTGTGTAAATTTCTGTAGATATGTCAAGTAAAAGTAATTTCTTCTGAATCCCCTAATTTTCGATGTAAATAATAGCCTATATACAGTTGACCAAAATAGACAAGGTCGGATCCACGTCCGAAAGCAGATTTCGAATTACGATTCGCCAGCAGAAAGAATTACAATTGGAAATTATACTATATGGTCTTTTAAGTAAGCTTGTTTAGACCTAAATCGATGGACCCATAAGAAAAACGGGGCTCACTTCTTGCCTTATGTTAAATACATTCAGATGGTGATTGCCGTGGAGTTGGCGAGCATATCGCACATGTTAGTTTGTAATTGAATAACCACGTCCGTTACTTGTAAAGTATTCTTATTTTTCACATATTGGACTAACAAAAACACCTGCAAATTGCATAAGCTAAAAGATAGAGAGATTTTCTTTTCGAATGGGAGAAATAGATTTAATCCTACATGTAATACATGTGGAAATTAATGTGAAGTGTTATCTAAATTTCAAATACAGATTTATAAAGGCTTGAGATTTAAAAAAAAGATGCTACAATCATCTTGCTTGCCTTATATAACAATATTAATATATAATTTTCGATGTAATACTGGTACACGTTTGGTTACAATCTTAAATTTGCAACCAAATGTGTACCATTGTAACATATTTACCTTATTTTTTAAACTAAAAATCCTAAACTTGTATATATGTAACACATGTAAAGGTTTCAATACACCTATAAGTTTGGGATTTTTAGTGTCATAAAAAAATAATTTATGAAAAATAATTTGAAATATTTGGCGTAAAAAAAATATTTTGGTGTAAATGTGTCGTGCAGGCGTCGGGCACAAGTTTGACATTTAGAAAATTATCAAGGTAAATGACCCACAATAAAGTTAATATATGAGTTTTTTTTTATGCCTTGTATCTCAATGATCGTGCGAATGCCTTCTCCAGCAATGTAGTAATTGGTTATCTCGATACTAGGGAAAATGAATACACGATTGTCGAAAACAAATCGGCATGTTTATCATGAAAATTATTTGGATGATTAAGAAAGAAATTAATTGAAATTTAGAACGGGCATATGTTGAAATTTAATTTTCAAGTGTACGAGAAACTTATGAATACTAAAAATAGTTACACCAATATTTTTGAACGACTGCTTTACCATTATTAACTAATATAGACAATTATTTTAATAGCACGCATGAAATAAAATCAACATGAAATACTTGCAAATTTTTGAAAATTTTCAATATTGCCATATTGAATCACGTTTAAAGTTTTACCTAGTTTGTCAAATAATAAGATTATATTTTGTATTTTCAAAATTTAGAGAAGAAGTCGTAGGTGAAAGTCGAAAGTAATTGATAAGGGCCTAGATGCAATTAAAAAATAAAAGAGAAAATTGTAAATATGTTATAATGAAAAATAAAGGGACAGTTGGAAAACAGTGCGAGTGTGAAGTGACAATGTTCCGACATCATCGCAGACCGCACAAGCATTTACGTTTAACAGCGATTTCCATCTGTGAAATGACAATTTCATTACCAAAAATGAGAATGGCGGAGACAGCAATTCATTCCTTTTTCGTTAACAGGTCGTATCATCCCTCCCACCCCGAAATCCCGGGAAAAAGCGAATGAAATCTGCGGATACCAAATGAAATCTGGAGATATATGAATAAAGTGCAATCTTAATTTTAAAAACAATTGCACAAATAATTTTGAACTTGTGAATTACAATTGTTCAACTTGTGAATTTTTGGAAAAAAGAAAATCTTTCAAATGATTAATGTCACGATAAACTTGTTTTTGGGTCAAAATAATATTTCATTCACTTTCTATATCGAAATACAAGAGATAAATGACTCTATTTAAAGTGCATAATTTCAAACTCAAATAAATCCTAGATAGCTTCAAAACAAATTAAGCTTCAAATAACAAGAGAAATCATCGTAACAACGCTATAGGTCATGTACACTCAAAGTATATTCCTATAACTTCTTCATATCAAAATCGACAATCGATCACCAAATCTATCTTCAGCAATGAGTACATATCGAAAACTCTATTTGACACTACGGCTTTGGCTTTTAGTGGTGTGGTGTCCCCAATACTATCAACGAGCAGAATAAAAATGTTGAACAATCATAGATCTGACACTTGTGAGAGTGAAACATTTACGGAATTCCTATGTTTTCTTCATTACTGAACTTGTTTACCAATGAAACCAAAGAAAAACGAAACCCCAAAAACAGACATGCAAAAATCTCAAATTTAGACTAGATTGTGATAAAAATCTATTCGAAACGGCAGAGAAAAACTTATAGATCTAGATTAAATCGTAAGAGAAAAGCTTCCAAACGGGAGGAAAACAAAATCATGAGAAACTTCAAATTGTACACTAGTGACAAATTTATCTTTCATCTAATATTTTCACCACAAAAAATCTCAAATTAGTATACCTTTAATAAAGTTATCCTTAAACTAATTTTTTGATCACAAGAAATTCAAAGTTGGTACACCCGTGATAAATTTACTTTTCGTTAATTTTTTTAAAATTACATTAATATCATGAAAAAATTCAAATCGATACACCAGTGTAAAAAGAAGGGTAAAAATCTCAAAATGATATACTCATAAATTGTCACATGTTATCTAACTCAATAGCTTGACGGTAAAATTTAAAAGTACTCGATGAAGGATAAATTTGTCATAAATGTATCAGTTTAACATGATATTAATCATTTCATTTATAAACTTTTCTTTTTTGTGTGAACACCAGAAGGTGGTGTCCTAATCAATTTGTATGATGATGAAGGGCGGCTTCATGATAAGGATTCGACATACGAGAATCAGCAGCCATCGCAAGCATTTATAGTGCAAGCCGGTGGAGAGAGGCGATCATGGAGCTTTCGCATTAATTCCCGCACATTCTATTTCACTTCTATCCTTAGATCGAGGGCAATTTCAAGTTCGTCAGAATTACGGTCCAAAACGATAAGCTGATAAATAGATAGCTAATCTGAATATAAAGAGTATTTAAGACCCATTATCAAGCGATGTTGGGTCATTATTTCAAGACACCATTTCATGTGCGAGCTGGGAATTATGAACGAGCACGTGAAACTTGGCTATAGGGTCGGATGTGGACACACTTTCGTGAAAGGGATACCATTTAAGAAAATTCGATTCAAAAGTTTAACATAATGGATGGATAGAGATAAGATTCCATTTATGGTACGTCAACAAAGTGAATGACTAGGGTGGAAAAATCAAAATTCCCCGAATAAAAAAGTTATCTAAGGATCTCGATGGCCTCATGGGGCCTTTAATTCAATCATGAAAGAAAAGAAAAGAATATGAAAACAAGCAAAGACATCAACTTGAAGAGTCGCACTCTACCAATAATGTTTGTGCGAAGGGCCAATCGATGAGCTGTTCTTAAAAGATATGGCTTGTCCTCAATGCCATAGGAGACGATTCATCATGCTTCATTCGTGTTAACGTACAATTCATCATGCTTCATTCGTGTAACGTATTCATATATATATATATATATATATATATATATATATATATATATATATATATATATATATATATATATATATATATATATATATATATCTCTCTCTTGGCCACGCTCGCCCATGCACGCACCTGCTCCTATGTCGACATTCATATCGCGGGTTGTCCTGCAAAAGTATGCAATCCAAATGGAGCATGGGCCATTTCCGCATGGAAAGAAAGACGTTATTTTGATGTATTACTAATTGTGAAAGGTACCGGCAAAATCACAAGTTAGTATGAAAATAAAGATGTACAGGCATGATGTAAAATTTTACGTATCATAAGTAGCATATTATTATCTCTGAAATGTATATGAACAACGGAAGTGAGCTTTTATGCCGAAAATGAAAATTTGATTTTTCTTAATTACAAATGCATTACAATCAGATTGTAAAATAATGACGAGATAGAAAAGGATTGAGGTAAGAAATGAAAGTGGACTTATTTTGTTATATTCTTGGAGAAAACGATGCTGGAATATGTTTATATGGAATTTTGAAATATCAAGCCGTGTTTTCATTTTCGCGCCGTATGCGGATGGAGATTCTCGAAAATTAGGAGCGAGTAATCTCCAAGAGGGAACACACCCAAGAAATCGAAATCCAAATCCAAATCCAAACCCTAGCACCTCTCTTTTCCCTTCGCTCTCTCCTTCCTTTGCTGATGTCATCAGTTAGCTTCCCTCCCTATAGGTGACGTCATGTGATGAGTTTAGTCGTGCTTTTTGCCCCCTGTCCCCGCATCGTTATACAACGCCAATATTTGACTGATTTCAATAATCCATTAGAGTCTAGCCTAGCAATGTTTGTAAATTATCTAACTTAATTAATTCACTTATACGTTTCAGGTTGAGACCTTGCATAAACAATTTCCCTAATTCATGCGGACCTTTCTAAATTTTCTTTTGAGGGTTTTCAAAAAGGGGTGAGTTGACCAATTACCAAACTCATTGGACTGGATTATGATATTCCCAGCTATGACTCAAATTGAATTTTTTGCTCCAAAAATATGGGAATAAGTTATAGATTCTGTGCCTTGGAGATCCGATAAGATCTTCTTGACTTAACATGAACGTTCATAAATAAGATAGGCGTTGTGCCTACTCTCATCTAACTTAAAAAATAAATAATTTACCATGGTTTACCTTAGTTGTTCACTACAAAATTTCAGTGCTTTATTTTATATAGCTACTTAATTCAATATTCCTTTCAAAACACACTTCATTATATATGTATATGCATGCGGGAAGTGCCGGTGTATATTAATGCAACAACCCCCTAAATGGAGAATAAGGAAATCAGCATATGGTTAAAACATAAAAAAAAGGGTTAGTGGATCCTTAATCCCGATCCTTGAAGCTAATTGAGATTGAAATATTGTGGGACAAATTGCACCGCAAATCCTAAAACTTAGATATGGAATGCAGGTGAGTGTTAAATATTTCAATTGGTCCAGACTCCAGTCGAGTCCTAAGTCTCTATAAAAAAAAGTGCGACTAAATTCTAAAACTTTTTAATGATCCAAATAGGTCCTCATCCTATATCGAAAAACATAATTAAACCTAAAATTACGTGGAAAAGTGCAATTTAATAATGTTATATAAGTACTTTTTGAGCGATATGCGGGGATTTTATATAAGTACTTCATAAACAAGATTTAAGACTTCCATGGTGTTTTCCTAATGGCAATGGCCAAGCAAAACTACCGCATGTTTAATTTCTTGCAATTTTTTTTCCACCCTTCGCTCTAGGGAAGATTACTAGTGCAAAGTTAACAAATCGAAAATCAGAATGGACAATCCCAACTGACGATCTAGGAAGTTAAACTAAAAAAGGGTGTTCTGTAACATCCTAAAAAGACAAGATTTTCTCGTTCCCGTTCTCTTTACTTCGGTTTCAGTTTTCGTCTGGGCTGAGTAGAGAGTTCACGTGTTTCGCGTCGTCCCCATAAATATGCCTGCAAGAACGTAAGGTTTAATGGTAACGTCCAGACCGAGACCACACCAATTGGGCCTGAAAATCTGCTGCTCCTGGAGATATTTCCCAAGCATAAATAAATACCACCATCAGAAATTCTTATAAATTATTTACAAATTGGTACGATAGATTTAAGATGATAGTAATTACTTAAGATTGGTTTGTAAATCGATCGAGAAGACCCAGTCTTATGGTCCGCGCTTTAAATAACTTCAAAGGCATCGTAAGGGCTAACAATTCTGTTCATGCGAATAATTTCTGAGCAAAATGACTTTTTCTAATTATGTTTCCGAAAATGGAGAAATAGATCTTTTTTTGCTTTTTTTTTTCCCCCAAATTTTCTTCCTGGCTATTATCAGTGCCCGGGAACAAAACAAGTTCCTGTTCTTTCTGTTCCGGGAAACAAAGAATAGAAATGAGACAAACAAGAGCGTTACCAAAGAAGCCGTAAGAATACCATGTCAATTTCCGTTGTGATTTCAAGTTATCTTACCTTACACGTACTAAGATGTCGTAAGGCCTGTTGAATATCAATCTCTTTCACTAATCTCGGGCTATTAAAAAGTTTTTTGATCTCCTTTGTATAATTAAGTTTGCTTATGTTGAGTGTCGACGCGTCCAATTAACATTAAGTTACTCGAGTAATGCCAAATTTGATTCCCTCCACTTTTGTTCAACTAATTACCATCTCTCAATTTCTGTCTCTTTCTCAATTAATCATATAATTGCTCTTGGCAATTCATTTTTGGCGGTGGCGAACTTGAACAGTCCAAACCACGTCCTGTTCTACTCTCTTTTTTTTTCGTTTTATTTCTCTCTCTTGATTAAATTATTTAGCTCATTATCTTGTACTCGTGCATGTCTAATTAAAATAAAATTCTTTGCGGCAAGTTATCTTTAAATTTTTATCGTGACGCATTATATTTAACTCATTGAGGTATTGTCTGCTTTGGAACGTTCTATACGGGACCTCACGGTTTTGTCCTTTGGCGTATAGTTGGGCACATTCCCAAGAGATCACCCATCTTGGGAGTATTCTCACCTAAGCAAATTAAGTATTGATGTTACGTCAAAATGCGCCTCTGCGAGTTAATTTCAATTTTCACATATATATTTCGGAATTGCTCTTTTTCTGTTCCGTGCATAGTTCAGTTCATCCCTATACATTTTGTTATCCTAAAAACCTGTCAAGAGCTGCTCCTTGTCCAGACCCTCTAGCTCAAGCGACCACTCCCCGCCCTCGCTATACTGGATCATTACATTTATGTTGAAGTATTCTAACTAATCTACAATGTCATTTTCAGAAGAGCTATGGCAATCCAGAACGGTTGTAAGTAGGTCGACAAACTTGGTTAATTAATTAATTTGATACTGTATGTTTAACTGTTTTTAGCTATAAAGTTTCGAGTTTAATAAGAGTGTAGGGTGCGAAGCTAATGATGTTGACATGCCTATCTCCATAATTGAATGCGCATCTTTAATTAGTGGAAGATTCCTCATTTGCCCTTTTTCATAAACGATAAATTAATCTCAGATTAAGTATTTTAATCTCGTAATTTCTAGAAACTGTGGCATGCATTGAAGGGAAGCAGCAACTCTTGTCGGGGGCCCGAGAAGGTTAGCTCGACCCGATTAGCTTAGAATTGGCCCAATGGAGCAATTCGGTTTCAACAATCGAACTTGCAATCCCGATAGATATGCATTAGGTTGCCAAATGAATAATAAACATGACTATACTTAGAGAACTCGTAGAGTACGGTAAATGTCTGAGAAAAGGGATCACTTGCCCTTTCCTTAAAAAGGCAGGTCCTGCTTTTGGGATGTGGACCGTCTGTGTTATGAATGGACGGCCCAGATCATTACTTAAAACAAAAAACCCAAAAAATTACCTACTAAAAACAGGATATTTGTGCCGTTCGTTCAAAAACAGATGGCCCGTATCCCAAGGGTAGGCGCTTGCCCTTCTGAGGAAAGTGCGGGCGACCCGGATCCAAAAGTCCGATAGCCTTAAACACTTTTGAAGCGGCCAAGTCCACAGATTTTGGCCTGGGATTGATCAATCCCTTCCACATGTTTACGGATCAATTTTTCACTTTTGCGTCTTTTACCGGCTAATGTTTGATATTCTTATTTGCGGTTTCATTGCGTTTTTGAATTGTGGAAGGGAAACAAAATACGACACTTTGAGGTTCTGATGCGAGTTTCTCAGCCATTTTAATTAGCAGTACGCTCGAATTGCTTTGGTTCGAACCAGAAACATGCAAGTACAAGTGTAGAGGTCATATTTTCTTCTAAACATTTAAGGTTTTAGATAAACTGGCGATGGGTCGTAACTATTTTGTGCCAAAATTAATCAAAATAAAAGGGGGCTTTTTATTTTTTAGATGTTTCGCCGGAAGTCCGCAATGGTGGGGCCATAAATTGTCTCAATAGATCTTCGAGAGTCCTTGAGAGAAAGAGAGTAAGTCCTGGAACGATTCCACTAAAATGATTCTTTTCCCATTAAAAAAAAAATGTAACAGCTAGATACACACACATATATGTACGTATATCGGGATAAGCATTGAAAATATTCGGTTTCTAAAGAGTGAATTATCGCTTGTCATTGCGAGTATATTTTATTTACTGAAGGTTGAAATCGACATTTTCCTGGATAGGATCTTGTAATGTGATAATTTCAGTGGTAACAACTCAATGTAGGTGGGGAAGCACTTTGAAAGATGGTCCTCTAGTCAATTATTGGGGTTTTGGAATATTTAGCCGTATATATTGTGTACTGCATATTTATATTGTATACACTATAGTTATCTAGGAAAATTAAGGTATTACGTTATTCTTTTGACGGTTTTAGTTTTCCCTCGGTGAGGAAGGGATACTAACCTGGAAGTCTTCGAGTGCTTGGAGACTCGTAAAACATCCCGAAAATCTCATGATCTAGTTACGTCCAGGCTTCTTGCTAATGCATGTAGCTCTATCCAAATTTTTCACTTATGTTGGTGGCTTTGGTTTAGAGCAGTTTGCATGTAATTGGTGAGATTTGAATAGTTAGTCTCTAATTTGTGAATTGAAAAGTCCCTCTCACTCCATTCAATTGGGGAAACTTATGGAGCACGTGGAATTTTAGCTTTTGAGGCTACGCATTGAGTTAAACATGGTTAACCTTGACGCATGTAGGCATCCCACATTTGATTTTCTATGTTCTCCTTTTACCCTTTTTGAATGTGTTATTCCATCGATTCACACGTTGCTATCTTTAGAGACTCAGATAATCTCCACAATGCATGATGTATATAAATCAAATATAACCAAAACAAATAAAAACTTTTAGACTTGAGTAGAGAAGCAAGTTCACACTCCATTGACCGATCATACAGCTAACCAACCAATCATCAGATGACATAATAGAAGTTGATTATGCAGCTAAACGGTCGTAACTAAACACATAGACCCGGTTCCACATATTCCAATCAAACTAAAAGATTAGCCACAATCAAGCTCAAGGTCTACGTCCAAGCGTGTAGCATTGATCCATCTTATTCATTATGGTAGGAGTTGTGCCCACTCTCATCCACCAAATCTAGGTGATCCTAAAATAACAGAAGTTTTAATGCCACCTTTCATTTTGTATTCGTATTTCATGTCAAAGTTCATTGCGCAGTTGTTTTCCTAGTTCAATTTGAAGAAACTGCCCGCCTGTGTGCCCGTGTGTGTGCGTGTTTTTTTTTTAATCATGTAAACAATAACTTAGTCAAGAAGCCATAGAGTTGACATGTCACATCTTTAGACATAGAGATTTAAGTGTGAATAATTTTACATTTAGATCATATCTAGGTTTATCCATCCATCTTACGATTCACGTAATTGATGATGCACACAAATGCGACTTATTGCTTGTGACTTTCTTGTCATAAGAAAAAGAAGATAGGCATAATAGGTTGGGGGCATCAAGAGAGTTACAGCTTAGGAACTGGAGGTCGCTAGTTCTAATTCCATAAAGTGCATCAAGCTATTTTATAGGCCTTCAAGATAGGGTGAAGGTGAAGAAGAGATTAATTTTGAAATTTACATAATAGCGTAAAATAGAAAAAATATCGGTTACTATAGCTGTTGGGCCATTGCCATAGATAGCCAAAGAAGTAAAAGTAACATCAATTACCCAATTTCTCTGAAAAGAAAACGGCAGCAATAAGGATTGCAAAATTAATTAATGTCCTTGGAAATATTTTACTTAGGCTACGTTTGACAGTCGCAACAAAAGTCAAGATGTGATAATTATGTGTTTGGTCTTTGCTTAAGGTAGGATAAGGCCAAATATAAGAAAGATATGACCCGTATAAAATATCTCATGTTGGGGGTGACATAAAAATGGATATGATTATTTGTCCATAGCACGGATAGTATTTTCTTGAATAATGGGCCTTTTAGGTTCAATAAAAATAAAATAATAATTAATATAGATAAAATGTAAAATTATAATATAAAAAGGAAAATGCAAAATAACAAAAAATCTCATTTTTGGTTATTGCGATTTTATTTATGTATCTTAATTTATTTCTGTTCTATAATAAATAGTCTATAAATATACGCATTTAGTATTTATAATTGTTCCATATATTATTTAAATCAATATTTTAGATATATTAGCATAAATTTTTTTGTTTAATATATTTAATTGAGGTATGATGGAAGGGAATAAACAAAGAAACAACAAATGGAAGAAAAAAAATAAGTAAATAAAAACGAAGTAGAAGAACTCAGATTTTAAATGAGCAAAATCAAACTTGAGAAAAATCTTCCTAATTCCCGAAGAGTGAGTGAAGTAAATAGATGAAAAAAGAGAGTAAGGAATTAAAAGACAACATTCATAAATAATGGCGGGAATTTTAATTAAACCTCTAATAAAAAAAATTTAATCTAGAAATTATGTGGATCTTGGGTCAGTCAAGAAAATATGAATGTTCCACTTATGTGTACCGTAATAATTAAAATAAATAAATAAATAAATGGGGTTAACCATGGAAAATTAATTGGTTTTGAAGAGTAAATTGTTGCTTGCCTTTGCTTGTTTATTTTAAAATCTTATAGAAGGTTGAAGCAGACAATTTCGTGGATAGGATCTTTTTTTTTTTGGTCGAATCGTGGATAGGATCTTGCAATGTAGTAATTTGGGCGTTAGTTGTAAGGTAAGGACTCAGTGGAGGAGGAAACAACAAGGGCCCCTCTATTCAATTATATTGAGGTTTTGGAATGTCCCAATTTTTCAGCCGTATATAATGTCT
This sequence comes from Rhodomyrtus tomentosa, assembly GCA_028455895.1. Classification (NCBI taxonomy): domain Eukaryota; kingdom Viridiplantae; phylum Streptophyta; class Magnoliopsida; order Myrtales; family Myrtaceae; genus Rhodomyrtus; species Rhodomyrtus tomentosa. Next base: position 2,147,030 of record JAPCWY010000006.1, read on the forward strand.
ATTGCCTATGTACTTGGAATACCACGGTTAAACAGGAAAATGAATTTCTTATATTGTTCTTTGATCATTTTAGCTTTTCCTTTTCAATAAGGAAGAGATATAAACTCAAAAGCCTCGATTATTTGGAGGCCGATGAAACACCATATAAGCCTCACGAACCGGTTAAGCCTAAGTTTTCTCTCAATGCAAGTGGCTTTGTTCAAGTTTTTCACTTATGCAGGTAGATCTGATTCATAAAGTTTGCACGCAGTTGGTGAGATTTGAATATGTGACCTTCAATTTTTTGAACCGTAAATTTCTTGGCGCTCCGACAAACCGTGCTTGTGGGGTTACCTAGAAGTATGTGGGCATCCCGCATTTGATTCTTTATTATTCTCCTTTTATTTGAGCTGTTCCATCGATTTCTAAAATAATTGCTTAGGCCACTCACCTCAACCAAGATACAAAATCCTAAGTGATAATATCTCATCCATGAACGTTCATGAGCCATAGACGATTCACATGTCCCAATCATCACAAACTTGGATAATTTCTGCGAGGCGTCGTGTATATAAACCATAACAATGCCAAATATTACCAAAACAAATAAAAACTTTTGGAGTTAGACTAGAGAAGCAAGTTCACACGCCATTGACTGACCATACAGCTAACAAATCAATAATCAGATGACATAATAAAAGTTGGTCATGCAGGTAAAGAGTCATAACTAAACACATAGACCCGGTTCCACATTTTCCAATCAAACTAGTAGATTAGCCCTAATCAACCTCAAGGTCAACGTCCATGCGTGTGGCATTGCTGTGATAATGCAAGCGATCCATCCAATTCAATATGGTTGGCGTTGTGCCTACTCTCATCGAACATATCTAGGTCAGCCTAAAATAACAGAATTCTTAATACCACCTTTCATTTTGTATTAGTGTTTCATCTCAAAGCTCATTGCGTTCTGTTGATGACTCTTTGTAATCATGTAAACAATAACTTAGTCAAGAATATCATATTTAGATCATATCCGGGTTTAACCATGCGTCTTACTTGGTTTGTGTGGTTAATGACGTACATGCCCGAGACTTATTACATGCGAAGGACTTTCTTGTCATAAGAAAAAGAAGGTAGGCACAATAGGGTAGGGGTATCGAGGGGATTTCTAACTTAGGATCTGGAGGTCGCTCGTTCGAATTCCATCAAGTGCGAACAAACTGTTCTGAATCAGGGTCATTAACGCATGTCAAATGCCAATAACTTAACCGAATCGTGAGCCTTATCGGAGGTGTGTTATGGGCTTTCGAGGTAGTCGGGTCTTTGAGTTCGTGTAGGATCGGTTTTGACATTTACATCGTAGTGTCATGTACAATGAAAAATGTCCCTTACGATAGTTGTTGGGCCATTGCCAAAGATAGCCGAAGAAGTAAAAGTCACATCAATAGCACAATTTCTCCGAAAAGACACAAGACATAGCGAATCTTATGTCCTTGAAAATAATTCACCTTCGCTTTGAGAGGAGAGGAAGAACATTTCAAACTTCTATTCCAAATTTAATTGAAAAAAGTGATTTTCATTTCCTTCTTAATTAGCCCCACGCTCGAACTGTTCCAATTTGCCCTGGAGACACATGAGACCAAGTGAAGTATTAACACATCACATTTTCATGCAACATATAGCTCTAAAATCGCGATACAGAAGCAAATAGATATAAAATAAAATAAAAACTAAAATGAGGAATTAAAAGACTATATTCGTAAATAATTTCGGGCAATATATTTAAACCTTTACTAATTTTTTTTTCTTTAAAAATTATGCGGATCTTGGGGCAGTCAAGAAGTGCGAATGTTTCACTTCCTTGTACCGTAAATAACTAAAATAACTGGATTTTATTTCAGATATTTCGTCAAAAGTGGAACAGCTACTAGACAAATCACTAAATATTATATTTATAGGTATATATATATATATATTTTGTGATTGAAAAATAAATGGTTTTTGAAGGGTAAATTGTTGCTTGTGTATTTTGTCTTATTGAAGGTTGACGCAGACATGTTCGTGGATAGGATAGTGGTAACAACTCAATGTAGGAGAGGGAAACGAGACAAGCACTACCGGCACTTCGAGAATGGTCCTCTAGTCCATTATTGAGGCTTTGGAATGTACCCATTTTTAGCCGTACCGTATGTAGTGTCTATTACATATACATTTTAATACCACGGTTAAATTGGAAAGCGAGTTTCTTATGTTATTGTTCAACCATTTTAGATTTCAATAAGGAAGTGATACAAGTCTAGGTTTTACGCTAATGCAGGCGGCTCTGTCTAGGTTTTTTCATCCATGCAGGTGGCTCTGATTCAGAGTAGTATGCACATTGTTGGTGAGATTTGAATATGCGATACCTTCAATTTCTGGACTGAAATATTCATTGACGTTTCAACACCAAGTGTGACGATTTTAGCTTTTGAAGTGACGCATTGAGTGTAACATGGTTAATCTAGAATCACGTAGGCATTTCACATTTGATTCTCTATTCTCTCCGTTCACACTCTTGTTTGTTTTTTTGGGTTCTTCTATCGATTTCCAGAATAATTGTTTGGGGAACTCACTTAGGTCTACGTGCCTTCGAGTAGCATTGATTCAATAACGTCAAATGATCCATATGATTCGATCTGTTAGGCATTGTGCCACCCGACCTATCTTTTTTTTTTTGGTCGGAAAAATACTTTTTTTTGTCTGAAAGATACTGTATTCATAGCATTAAGGTTCAAAGGAAACCTAAAGGGGTTGAGGTGGTTTTGGCCCATTCTCTGTTGGGCTTCTACAAGAATATTCACATAGCCCATTGCAGCCGAATGGACAACCGGGTCGTGGACTTCAGCGCCAAAGCCCATCACCCGACCACATCTAGGTCAGCCTAAAAATAATAGAATTATCAACATCACCGTTCATTTTGCATTCACTATTTCATTTCAAAGCTCATTGCAAAGTTGCTTTTCTATGCCAATACGTGCAGGGTTAGTAAGAAGCCCTTGCTTTAAGGACGTCTTTTACTTCTTTAGAACATGAGATCAAAGGGTAAATCATTTCATATTCGGATCATACCCGAGATCAATCAACCGTCCTTCTCATTTGATTTGGGGTGATTGATAATGTATATGGTTTACCCAGATTCACCTCATAATAGGGTTACGTCCTGCAAAAATATTTCACTATGATCCTGATTTACAACCGCACAACTTCTTACATTTATCAGTTAAAAAACGAGCATAATATATATGAACTAAATGGGCCCAAAACCTAAGTCTACTGAAAACCCCTTTGATCCCCTGTATCGGGGGCGCTGTTCCCGAACCCTCGCATTCCGTGCACATGGGTCATATATCGTTGGATCATATTTCGATTTCCCTAAGCTCACGTGGGCATGCCTATTGTTAGAAATAAGGGTCCCAAAGTATTCGTCAACTCCAATAAAAGCCTCGTTATAAAACCCGTATCGGGCTTGGGGACTCAATAATTTTGCTGGGAGAACTGTGAAAGTTCTTTGTGGTTCACTGCTCTGGTGGCTGCGAAGTAATTTTTTTTCTTGATTCCAGTTCGATCGGAACACCAATTACGAAACACAGTATGGCGTAATCGGTGGGATTGCTCGAGAACTATCCGGTCCTGAGGTTGAGATAGCTAATAGTACAGTACAGGCCAAGAAAGGTGCCCTTCTTGGTCAGGATAGGCAATCCCGAGCTCAGGATTTGGCAAGCCTCGAGCTCACTGGCCAAGCACCCACTTGAAAAAGAAGGAAAAAAAGAAAAAAGAAAAAAAAACAAAAGTTAAAAAGAAAAGGAAAAAATAAAAAAAAATGAAAAAGAGTGATAAATTCAATCTTAGTCATTTTCATTTATATTGAAATAACTAGGATTCAAAACCTTCCTTTGTCATCCATTAATTTTCATTTTAACCCCTCATAAGATAAGAGCACCATGTCTTTTAATTGAATGGTAGAATTTTTCTGCAGCAAATCCACATCAGAAATAAAGAGTGCATACAAAAAATTATGTGGCTTCACGTATTGGGAAGATAAGTTGTGAGACAGAAATACTTGCTGAAACAGTATGATCGCATGATCCACTCTAATGCATCAACTGATGATGATGTCTCTTAGACTGATGAATCAGGTAATACTTCAAATTCCACTTGAATTTTGTTAAAAAGGGGCACTTGTTAATAGGTGTGCAGAAGAATCGGGAATTGCCCGGTGCCGAACCGAAACTGCCTTGGAATCGGCGGTTCTCATGAGAACCGACCCTGTACCCGGTTTATGTTTCTAGGTGGAACCGCTCATTTGGACCGGACCGCTACATAAATAGTTATATATAGATTGATGAATCTTTGCAAAGAAAGAAACCCTAGTCATGTTTTCTTTTCACTCTTAGAGTCTCCCTTCTCTGCTAACGCCAACGACCCACCATTAATGTGACCACTTAAAAAAGTTGCGACCGACCTTTCTTGCTCCAGACTGAGTCGTGGACAGTTGGGGTCTCTTTATTGTATCAGTGGGTTTGGAATTGTCAAGGCTCTTTGAAGAGGGTTGCTCTGGGACGTTTCTTCTTTCAAGGCTCTTTGAAGAGAGTTGGAAAGGCCTGAACTTTTCTTCTCTTAGCGTTCCCTGTTCATCCTCGGGGTTCTTCAAATGCTCGAGGAAAGTTAAATGCGTCGTCAGTTGTTGCGTTATCGTTTTGATACTGAACAGAGAATCCTTGCGCGTGCGCACACAAAAAGACTGGTTTCATGCACCCAACAAAGAACCGGACTCGACCGGTGATTCAGTTCTTGGGTGCAGGCAATTTTCGGTTCCTATTTTGTAGTAACGCACCTTAGTGGGTGGTTCCTGATTTCAACACGAGAACTGCCTATACTGGAACCGATCAGCTCTACTTGTTAAGCACCTCAATAATTGATGCTTATCATTTTTTTTGCAGAGTCTTTCTCATGTTATGTGTAATAAAAATGCATTGGAATCGAAAATAAGTCCTTATTAACTGTGACAACAATCTTAACTACTAATGGCCGATGCTTGTTCTCATGTCATATGATTCATCCATACGAGCGCTTACAAATACCGAAAACGGATTTTTTTTTTAACTAAAGCTCATCTTTTTTTTTTTTTTTTAATGTCCTTATTTTGTTCTTTGCATTACATTACATATATTGTATATATGGCAGTAGCAAACATGACACAAAACTAAGAATGACGAAAACATCACAATCACAGGCACAGATAATGAGATATTTCTTATTTGGCTTTCGATTCTTTTCTTATGTCAAGACACAATTGTTGATTGATTTGCAAATTCGCTTTCCTCATTGATCTTTAATTCACCAATGGCTTCTTTTATTTTTTTTTTTCAATCACTTGATCATCCATTGCATGTTGTAAATTTTGAGCCGACATTCTTGAATTTAGTTCATAGGCTAGTCCAATGTGACAATTTCTCCAGATAACAAACGTACCTTCTGTTAGAACGGAGCAATTAACGATTCGACTCCTTGTCTGATCAACTTATCAGAGCTCCCACCTCTCCCAACAGCCTTCCTGGCCTCCTCCCTCACCTCCTTGGCGCTCTCTCTCAACTTCTCATCAGTCATCAACTCTGCAATCTTCTTCTCAATCTCTTCCCCTTTCACAATCCTATCGGCACCCCAATCCCAGTTCCTCTCCCACAGCCCCAATCCCGCCTCCTCTGCGACCATGGCATTCAGCTTCTGGTCACCGTGTTGCGGCCAGGCAAGCACTGGGACTCCCTCTAGGGCCGCTTCCATCACTGAGTTCCACCCGCAATGGCTTAAGAACCCTCCGATGGCGGGATGCCTCAGAATCTCCTGCTGGTCCACCCACCCTTTTATGATCAACCCCTTGTTCTTTATTTTCTCCAAGAAGGAATGATTCAGGAAGTGTTTCGCACCCTCTTGGTCATCCTTATCCACTTTACTGGTTTTTAGGACCCAGAAGAATCTCCAATTGGAGCAATCTTGGCAACAAGAAGGAAGTCCACAAATATAGAGGAAAAAGGTGGAGATGATGAAGATAACAGCGGAGGGAGAAGATGGATTGACTGATTGATGTGATGCATCTGGAGAAAGAAAGGGTCGACAGGAGCGGAATCAGCTTGCCGGAAGCTAGGAGTAAGCTGGAGTTCGAGACGACTGATTTCGGGATTTTGGCGGAGGAATGAGGATATGTGGTCCGACTCGGCAATGGACACGGTGGGTCGAGCTGTGATGACCGTAACAATTCTGTCTTCCTTCGCCAGCATCCCCGCGAGCCGGAGGAATGGCATCAAATGGCCCATTCTAGCACTAGGGAGCAGAGCTATGTGAGGAGGTTGTGGTGTGGTCATTGCTAGAGGGCGTTCTTAGATGATGAAGAGACGACAAATGATTGACAAATAGAAGCTCAAAAGTGATTTGTTGCTGTTAGCAGGTGGGTCGACAATACATTTTGTTGACCAATTAGCTTTGTGTTTTCTGTTTTATAAGCGACAGAGAAACGATGAATGAATGTTAGCTTGTGGCCTTAAGTTTGGTGGGTTTTGTGTCGTCACTTGCTGGATTTGGTGAGAAACTCAGATGCCATCTACCACTCAAATCGTTTTCAAAGGCTGTGCACAATCGATGTACCGAAGTCAGCTCCCATGTCAATCGAGGTGAATTTGTAATGTTTACACCGCCTTACTTTAACATCTAACGTTCCGTGTGAAGATGAATTGGTATTTGCAAGAGTCGCCACGGAGCAATCATCTCCAATAGGCAAGCACGGATTGACATGAGTCCTTACTAATGTCTCGGAGAACTCCACCAGTCGGAAATATAGAATAATCGGGGATAAGTACATTAAAAGTGTCATAATTTTTTTTATGGCGTTCATTTGAGTGTCATAACTTTCAAAACTTCACTTTAGTGTCATAATTTTTAAAAATCGTTCATTTGAGTGCAATCGCTATGTGGACGCCGGAAAAGCTGACGTGGCGCCAGCGAACCGATTTTTTTTGAATATTTAATACACTTAGAATTTTTCATTGATTTGTTGTTTTTTTTAGATTTTATTTTTTTATATGTTTAATTATTGGTTTTTTTATTTAAAAAAAGGCCAAACCCTTGACTTCTCGGTGGTGGCTGGCAAGGGTGTCCGCTGACCACCACCGCCCTGCCCACGGGCCAGGGCTAGCTCGCCCTGGGCTGGCGAGGCCGCGACGGCCTCAGCCGACGGTCGTCGCAGTCTCAAAAGCCGTGGGGGAGAGTGCAAGGCTCTCGCCCTTGAATTCTCGGTGGTGGTTGGCGAGGGTCTCTGCCGGTCACTACCAGCCGGACCAGGGGCTAGGGTCAGCTCACTCTAGGCTGGCGAGACCACGACAACCTCGACTGAAGGTCGTCGCGGCCTCGAAAACCATGGGGGAGGAGCGCGAGGCCCTCACCATATCTGGCAAGGTCTTTAAGCCCTCCTCCATGCCAGTCGAGGTCGCAACAGCCGTTGATCGAGGCTGTCGCAGCCTCGTCGACCCAGGGCGAGTCGACCACCACCAAGAAACCCTTAGGTTTCTCTCTCTCTCTCTCTTAAAGAAAATTCACTCGACACTCAAAAAATCAATAAAATAATAGTGAAAAGTCCACTATAGCTTTTTCGATAAAAATAACACTTAGTTGAAAGATTTGAAATTGACGCTCACCTGAACGTTTTTGCTCCGAAGCAGCACTCAAATGAATGTTTTAAAAGTTATGACAATCAAGTGAATGCCGTACAAAAGTTATTGCACTTCTAATGTACTTATTCCGAAGAACCGTGAAATGACCGTAAGAGATATTGCTGCTTGTACCTCAATTGTTACGGGGTATTCTCACCTCAGTGATCTTAATGCTCACGAGGCCTTTTCAGTTTTCCCATCGTGTGCGGGGAAGAACGGGATGATACCAAATTGAGTCGCTCGAGTGAGTTTGTTTTAGGCAACAGCAGAGTTGGGTGGGAGGAATCAAGGGTCGGTCACTCAGTTCATGATCTTTGTGTTTAGAAGAAGAATTTGTTGTTCTGATGGGGCGTTGAGACTGTTGTGAAATTTTGTTGGCGATGTGATGAACAATGGAATCAGACTTTGAGGCGTGTAATTACTCTCTTTAAGGATTTATTTGCCTCACAAAGTTGCTAATGGTTTTCGGCAAATAAACTCCAGGATACAACAAAGTCTCAATGAGAATAACAAATAACAATTCTGATATTTCTCCAAGATTTCTCTAGGAAACAATTGAAAACAAAGGCTGTTTTTCTCTTATGTTCAAAGAGCGAAAGTTGAGAGAATAAGTGAAGTTGATTCTGAAAATGAATAGAGCACTTAAATATATAATGAGAACGAGCATACCTTTCGAGTCCGAAAAGTAGTTAATTCTCATGCAATTCTTCGTGTCCAAATAATTTATTCAATCATACATTTTCATGTATGAATTAGTAGTTATTTTCGAAGAGACACAAACATTCGAAAGGTTGTAAGAGTGCCTTAGAAAATAACCGATAATTAAACAGACGCAGCCTTTCAAAGGTTATCAGAATCCTTCACGAATAGTCATATTATTTCACTACAAAGCAATGGTAATTGTTGATTTACACCAAATCAAGTCCACATGCGCATTGACATCTTTTCGATGTGGGGGCAAGGCACCTCTTAATTTGTTTTTACAAACAAACTAACAATAGAGACAAGCCTGATGAATACGTATTTCCAATGTAGGGTGCAGATTGGTGGCCTCCCTTTTGGCAGAAGTAGATGCTAGAGGCAAAGTTTCACATCATTGCTTACTGCTTGCAGCGGGCAGGCACTTGCGGTTTGTGATCATATTGTGTTCCTGCAGTCCTTCCATGGAGGAAGAAAGCTTGAAAAGCTTTTTAGTCAGCAACCGACAAACTATAAGAACATCATCAGACTAGTGACAGGTTTCATGGAGTTGATTCGGTTTCCGTATGGAACCTGACAATTCCCGGTTTTATAGTGGTAACCGTCCATCCTAGAATCGATCGCCCGTACTTTTATTGTGCTTTTTTGTGACATTTCGAATTCCGACCCCTCTCGAAACTATGGATTGAAAAAATATCGATCGGTGTATTTCAATTATATCTTGATCGGAGCGGGCCACTCTCGAGTTAACTGATCGAAAGTGAAAGACTAATGCGGAGTCGGGTACGTGGACCTGGGAAATTCGAATAAGAAATGACACTTTAATCATAAGGATTGTCGATGGGATATTTTGAGTTAGCAGATATCGATCTAGGAACGATCATGGGATGTTTTGCTAGCGTTATACAGTTGGGACGCAGGTGATTCCGCTTAACCAATGTATAATTTGCGAAAATTCCTTAAATGAGATTCCGATAATCAGGACCGTAGTAACTAGTGATAGACCATCGCAATCACATGACAACCAAAGTCGCCGCGACTCAAGAAATCCTAAGGTCGATATGCGTAGCGTCTGCAATAGTCGCCTGTTAGTTTGAGATAAATTGGAATTACAGTTGACGAGAACTCGACATGAATTTGGACTTAGAATTAGGTATCAGACATTGAGGAATTTCAATATTTGAAAGGAATTAGACGTCGCCTTATCGAGGGTAACTAAGATTGAAAAAGTGAAATTCGGACTAAAGGTGAAATATTACCCTTTTGCCCCTCAAGGACCTTCATTCTATTAAGACCAAAGGAAGGACAAATTAGTCATTTTCTCTCCCTATAGTGGCCGGATAGTAGAGGAAAAAAATGGTCAATTGGTCTTCAAGATTTTTATGTACAAAAGATAAGTGTCATGATGAGGCTTAAAGATGATACTAGGTTAGATTAGAACCTAGCTTGAGCGTTAATTGGCTTGTCTAATTCTCACCTAACACTCTCTTTCTCTCCTCATGGCTTGCGGATGAAGCCACGTTCTCTCTCTCTCTCTCTTGCTCAGCCAAACTTTCTCTCCCTCTCTCACTCTCATGCTCTCTCCTTTCTCTTCCTCACGCTCTTGCCCGACCAGCCCACACCATCCGTTCCCTCGCCACGTCGCCGGCCTCCGGCCACCATTGAACTCGACGCCAACCACCATAAGATCCGAAGTCTCTCCCCTACAAGCTTCTGTTCGCCATTCGACCATTGGACACCGGAAAATTTCCGTTCAGCCTCGAGAGTGTCGAGTGGTCAGAATCGGACCCAACCTGGCCGTGAGCTCCCTTAGGCCGACTTCGAGCGTTCAATCAGCTCCCAAATTGTGGTAAAATCTTCTTAAGACCTTGTACTAAAGTTTAGTGACTTGAGATTGGAATTTTGTTGAAGATAGATGGGTTGGTGAGAGGTTCGCGTGCCCGTCGGGTTCAAGGTGTGACATTTTTGCTTCGTGATCTTATCATATATGATTTTATGGAAGTAATAGCATCTTTAAATTCATTTTGAATTCGTCTGGCCTTCTTCTTAATAAATACATCAATGTGCAATATATCTTTGCCCATGTAAACTTCAGGAGGCTTGGAATTATGAAATGCAACAGCGAATTGATGCAACCATTAAGGGTGAGAATGTGCTAGGTGGGTAGGGTCCAGACCTAGACCCTGAAAACGATCAGGTTATAATCAGTTCTCAATTTTTGGAACCGAGAACCAACCATATTTATCCTAGAATTTATTTTAGAACCAATCCTATTTTTCGATCCGATTCCAGGGTCTTCCCGAGAGCCTGTTTTCTTTTTGTTTCTTTTTCTGATTTCATTTTTTCAACAAAATAATATGAGCATTGATTGAAATGATCCAAAGTAAAACCTGAATATGAGCAATAAAAATTACAATCCATCAAAAGCAACAATCCAAAATATCATAATAGAAGTTACAATCCTTGTGTTGCGTCTTTGTGGTGCCAATGATTTGGGGGGGGGGGGGGGAGATGAGCTGGGATTGGAAAAGAAGAAACAGAGGAGGTGCGGCAAAAGAAGCAAGATATTTTTTTTTTTCAAACAATAGCTAAAATCGATTTTAAAATCGATCCGGGTGGGTCTTTACCTAGAACTAAGAACCGGACCGGTTTCAACTGGTTCCTAAAAATTGGAACCGGTTCTTGGATCGGTTTGAGTAGGAATTGATTCTCGACCCTATTTTTTAAGTGATCCGATCCAGGTTCTGAGTTAACTCGATCCGGTTGCACACCCCCAACACCTATTGCTAGTCGAGTCCGGTACAGTAAAACAAGTTGTTCTCAAAGCAAAGGACGCGCTGCGGGAGTAACTTTTGGCTCTACCTCGTGACGGTAGCCTAATTTTAAATGCAAGGGGCGTACATCAGCCTTCACTCTAGCTTTAAACCGAACCCCCACATTCTTGAGAAATCGAAGGAATTTGGCCTCGTCAAAGAAAATAGATTACCGAAATTCCTCTTGAGATCAAACAACCAGATTAAGCATATCCTGCATCATTATTTCCGACTATTCAATTAATTCTAAGCACCAACGGCATCTAAGAACCAATGATGAAGAACTTATGGAAACAATACTAAGAAATTAAACCCAGAGGGAGCAAAAGTCTATAGGACGCAAGTATGCTTTAGAAAACAAAGAGATTTTTTGCGTGGAAAGAAAGAAGAAGAAGGATAGTGGGATCCACAAAGAAAAAGAAGAAGAAGAAACAAAACCCAAAAAGAAAAAAAAATTATTTGTATCGACTCGACGTCACGATGATAAAAAGCTTAACACCTCTCATTTTTATTATTACATTTTCATATATACTGAAAAAGAAAAAAAAAGATACTAAATTCTTTCTCATTAAATAATCTCTTTCGAATTGCTCATGGAGGAACATCCGTATTTGGTGGAGTAGGCGAATGTCTCTTTCATCTTAAGAATAAGTGAATCAATGAATGAAAATGGAAGGGCCGGAGGTCAATTGAGGACATTTGATTTGATGGTTGATAGCAATGAAGTTTCCGTTGTCAGCATCATCCGATGAAATGAATAAAAAATAATAAAAATTTCATAAAAATATTTAAAAAATTATAAATTTTGTTCATATTAATGCCGGTCATGCCACGTAGGATAGTTGTCAACACGTCATTGATTTTGGGCCAAAATTTGCAAGATGAATTGGATTGATACACATACAAAATAATTAGGACTAAATTGATATCAATGCAAGGCTTATGACCTTTTTTTTTAATACTTTCCCAGCCACGGTATGATAGTCTTGTGATTTAAGCGTTAACATTAATCAAGTTTTTCTTATGTTTTGTTTTAATCTCTAGATCATAGTCAATGCGATTCATGTGCATTCTTCTTTGACTTCATAAATTCAGCCTGTGTTGGTTCGCTACCTATTTTTCAGATTATTCCAGTCGTTATATATATATATATATATATATTGAAATTAACTAGAGGAGATACTTCGCCAATATGGTCGTCAAATTTTCTCACAATAAATTTTATCTAGGGCTATTGAGATTCAGAAGGTAAAGGTTAGAAGGAGTAGAGCTTGTTATTAGAAGTATATGACGATTGACAACTTATAAATTCATCTAAGGAAGCATATCTATGACGCCATCACTCTACATGAACTGCCATTTATTTACGGAAACGTTGCATGGATATTGCTCCATGCAACAATAAAATTTCATGAGGGACACATAGCTTGTTTGTGTCAAACACAGAGAAATTGATAAGTCATTTTCGATGATATACTGAAATAATTAAGCAGTAAAATCTAGCTGTGTTATCCATTAGTCATTTTAAGCCCTCGATAAGACGGTAGATTACAATTTTTTTTTTGTTTCAGTAAATTGTTGAACAATTTATGCAGCAATCCATATCTGGGATAAATGATTATTCGTCCACCGGAATCAGAAATCAAGATTTTGGTAGATAGGAATCCATAAAAACTTCTTTTGAAGAATGGTCCAAATCGTAAAAAATAATAGTTAAGGGCACTGAAACTCACGATTTTGATAGTCATATCAATGCCGATACATTAAATACGTGGCTCTGTGAATTAGAAATATAAATTATGAGGCAGAAACATCTGTTGGAACAGTATGATAAGATGGTCCACTTTAATACAGCAACTAATAATGAGTCTTCCCAGGATGATGTTTCTAAGATCGGCGAATCACGTGATACTCCAATTCCTCTTAGGTCCACTTAAGTTATTAAATTTGGATTTTGTTAACAAGGGGCATTCGTTAAACACCTAAATATAAGAAGTTTGTCATTTTGAATAGAATTTTTTCATCAATGCTTTGAAAATGATGTTGCAGTTAATACGCAGAATTGCAAATACATATCAATGCGAGAGAGAAAGAGAAAATAAATGAGAAATAATAAATGACATCAAAACTTACGTGATTCGATATAAGTGTACATCCAAGAAGAGAGCCATTCGCCAATAAATCATTGTAATCGAATAAAGTTACAATCGCTCACACTCACAAGTATTTTTCACAGTTAGATTAAATCCAAATCTAAATATTTACAAATAAACAACTGTCTTGGATATAGCCCCCACGACACAGATCTCTCCTCCACTATCAAGCGAGACAAGAAAACTCAACTCACAGATTTGGAGGAGTTTAGTGTGTGGTCGCTCTTCAGTCTCTCTCTCTCTCTCTCTGCGTGCGGCTTCTCCTTGCAGAATGACACATTGCAGCTGTTGGGTCATGTCAAGACGAGAAGGAAACACACTTATATTTCTTTATTAAGCAACAACAGTAGGCTAGACGCTAGAGAGCAGACATAGGGCTCCTTTTTTTTTTTTTTTGCTCTCAATATTTCCTTGGGCCCACGAGATATAGATAAAAATAAGCGAGTCCATAATTTTGTATTGTAGTTCCGATCTTCCTCCTTTTATTCGTCCAACCCCAACTATGCGGGGCTTATATAATAATCATTATGATTTAAAAAAGTGATTTTAATTAAAATATATTTTTATAATATCTTTTTAGATGAGGTTTAGAAGATGAGAATGCATTTAGAGACTACATGACGACCATTTTCATCTAGAAAAATAATTTTGATTAAAATGACTTTTTCTGATTATGTTTCCTGAATGAGTTTTAGAGAATTAGAAATCATTTGATAACTATATAAAATTTTTGCTCCAGAAACAAAAATGTGTTGGGTAAATGCACATGATTTCTAGTCCCAAAAATAATTGCTCTTTCCAATTTTTATCATTTAAGTTAAATAATTACGTAATTACTTTGTGAAATTTCATCATATATTTCGAATTAATTGAAGAATAATTCATATTGATTCCTCATATAATACATTTTGATGCAAATAAAGTTGGCGATCTCCGTAATATTGCGTATTTGGAAGATTTTTAGTAATTTTATTATTTTAATGGCATTTTTGTAATATTACGTTTCCTTTTGTAATTAGGTTTGGCATCTTATAAAATGACGTCTTAGGGTTTCCTGTGGATTATTATTTGATTATTGAAAATTGACATATAGGATTTGATATCGTTTTGAGTGAACATAGATTGCCCCTTGTTTATCGATTTCAATTCTTCTATTTAGCCTTGCTTTCTATTATTTTCGCATCATTTGATATCAGAGCACATGTTGCTTAAAATCAATGGATGAACATAATCATGTTGGTCGAAGACAGCGTGCGCATGGATGCTGGGACGTGGAGTCTTTCGAGTCTTTCCTGATGCAGATATGAACAATCGCATCTGAGATACATGCGAGATATAGAAAACGAAGAGTTGTGGAGGCGAACCCAGGATTTGGAGCGACGTCTTGTGGAGGCAGGGTTAGACACTCAATCCAAAGAAGGAGCGAAATCTGATGATCCATTCGATATTGAAGAAGAAGCCTTTCGGGATTCTAAACCAAGGCCGAAGTCAAGGAGTACGACTTGGAAATCAGCCTTTTTCTAAAAACTTCGGTATGACATCGAGATTCCCGAGTTTCAAGATCCAATTTTTGACCAAAAAACCAATCTTTGATAAAGATTCAATTTTTGATAAATATCCGATTTTCTATGAAAATCCAGCCTGCGATGAAT
This sequence comes from Rhodomyrtus tomentosa, assembly GCA_028455895.1. Classification (NCBI taxonomy): domain Eukaryota; kingdom Viridiplantae; phylum Streptophyta; class Magnoliopsida; order Myrtales; family Myrtaceae; genus Rhodomyrtus; species Rhodomyrtus tomentosa. The sequence goes on from JAPCWY010000006.1 coordinate 2,162,065, forward strand.
CTGATGGAGAATAAGAGGATGCAGATCTAGGTGCGATGGTAGAATCCTTTGTGTCAGCGAAGGGCGGCGAGGTTGCTCCTAGCGACCTCCCCTAGGAGGAGGCACAGATGCCGGCGTGGGAGGTGAACGATTGGGATGTCGCTGCATTCGAAGACGAGGTGCCGATTTTTGACCTAGATGCCGACGGCAGCGATGGAGGCGTGGAGGACATAGCTACTCGTGGGATCATGGTTCATGCTTTGAAAGATATACCGGGAGATGTCTCTTTGGATGTGAAAGTGGAGGATTATGATCAGGACCTCGATGGTGTATTCCCTCTTCATATGGCTCTGAACAAGCCCGAAATTCCATCTGGTTTATCTGATTTAAAGCAACATGATGGGCCCCAGGTTTTATTAATTCTTGGAAATCATGATTGGTTCGACGGACATCATACTTTCATGAGGTACATATGTTATAAGACTTGGCTAGGTTGGTGGTTGATGCCCTAGAAAAAGAGTTATTTATTGTGCAACTTCCTAAAAATTGGTGGGTATTTGGCCTTGATCTGGCACTCCGTGTCGATATTAATGTGTTCCAATTTAAATTCTTCTCAGAGATGGTAAAGACGAAGGTTGGGGATGAGGATTCAGTGATCATACTTATGCGTGAACCTAATTGGTGCTGGAATGGTGTTTCTAGAAAGAACTTCTCTCATTTGATATGTGATTATTTGAAGGGGAGATGTAAATTTCGTATTGCTGGGGACTTTCATCATTATATGTGTCACTCATATGTACCTTCAGGTAGGCCAGTTTATGTGCAACATCTACTTGTAAATGGTTGTGATGGGGAATACTTGAAAGAGAGCAAATTGAAGGATAAAGTTGATTGCTTTTCCGACGTTGCAGTCACTAATTTTAAGATTTTAGGCAATTTTATTATTTTAATGGTATTTTCATAATACTACGTTTCCTTTTGTAATTAGGTTTGACATCTTATAAAAGGAAGTCTGGTTTCTCGTGGATTATTATTAGATTATTGAATATTGACATATAGCGATTTGATATTGTTTTAAGTGAACATAGATTGTTTCTCATTTATCGATTTCAATTCTTTTGTTTAGCCTTGCTTTCTGTCGCTTCGGCATCACATTGCATATTGAAATGTAAAAGTAAATATTAAGAACCATCACAATTCATTTTCACAATTTATTGTAAGGTTTCATTTAACTTTTTTGAGCGGACAGATAACTAACACGAGCGACATCCTCGTTTTTGCAAGAAAAATGCATTATCCTGCATTGATGTGCTTTTTGGATTCGATGAAATCAAATCTTAGTCTTAATTCATCCAAAATTAAGTACGAGAGCTTGCTAAATGTTCACGCTAGTTATTTTATCTTTTTCTAGAATTTTGTAAAACTAGACTAAGTCTAAAGTACATAAACCTATCCAAATCACAATTAATGAAATCAAGTAATCAAGGAATCGTGACAATGACGAATCGCATCATAAAATCCTAACAAAATCCTAAGGGTTTAGAAAAATGTGATTCGGATTTAATTTTAAAGTTGCTTATGATTTTTCCAAAAACAAACGAAATCTAAGAAATTTAGGAAATTGTTTATGCCCAAATTATGAAAATGAGGTCAAACCAGCCTAAATTAACCTTCTTCTATTTTTAGGGATTTTCTAATTTTTTTTGTGACTTTTTAGAAAATTTCCAAAATTTCCAATTTTTATTATCTTATTTTTTTGAAAATAAGATGTCGTTGTTTTGTTTTAGTTTGAGGGAAAAATGGCTTCATTTTATTTTGTGATTCTCAAAAGTGATTCTTTTTTTTTCAAAATTAACTTTTTTTTTGTTCTTGTTTTTACTTTAAAATTGATTCTGATTATCTAAAATTGATTTTGGGAACATAATCAAAATCATTTACATTATCAAATAGAGTTATCATCTTTTTTTGTTCCGGAGAACAAAGCCAGAAAATTAAAATGATTGTCATGCAGGCTCTTAGTAGCTGCCCGAAATTTATATTTTTAGAATAGAAACGCATTTGATAACTACACGATTTTTTTTTTCTAGGAGCAATTGCTCTTCTCCACTTTTCTCTCCTCCTGCCCCATCGCCTCGACGTCTCCGTCGAAGGACCCTAAGGACCTGGCTCGACTCATTTCCTCACGTAATTTGTTGTGCTCGTTACATTGAATGTGTCACGACAGCAAGAGAATGAGTCTGTCCAGTTATTTTTAGTTAAATCGGAGTGCGATTTTCCCACTGCCGGCAAAGAGAAGGTGGTGAGGGTGAGTGGGTGCAGTGGGATCACTCTGCTCATCTCTATCGTCAGGGAAGTCATCTTCATGAGCGCGATATTCAAGTCAATGACTCCTAAATTGACCCCCATTTGTGCACTCAAGAGCTCATTCGTTCTTACCATGCTTGACCTTGTCCTGCACATCGCCATCGGTCGCAGCGGGATGAAAGAAAAAGGAAAAGAAAAAATAAAATATAATCAAAATTTCAGGCTCCACTTGTTTCTCTGAAAATTTGACATTTATAAAAAGTGGGATAAGGCTTACTCTCGTGTGATGTGGTGCTACTTGATCAAAATTTCACTAGTAGGGTTATCACAAGCTCACTTGAAATGAGCAGTAATTATGACTCAAATCAAACATTTTGATCGTTGGTGTGGAACACTGCTTAAGAGAGGTCGTCGACACTGATCGTCCATTCAATCCTCTATTCTTAAAAAAAAAAAAAAAGAGTCCATGTCATGGCACCCATGATTATTGCCAACTCACACGCAACTCGGATTAGGCTCCCCTCCCTTAAAGGTAAGGGTGCCTTAAGATCCCCAACATTCATTCCCCCTTTTTATAGGGGGAATTTTATTTGACATTTAATGGGCGGTTGGTAGGGGTGAGTGGTTCTAGGTTCCGTCTAAAACTTGGAACCTACTCGTTAGAACAGGTTCCTCATTTTTTAGAACCTAGAACCCACCCGTCATATCCTGGAACCTGGAACCTACCCTATCACAGGTCTAGGATTGGTTCCAGGATACCCGAGAACCTATCAATTTCTTTTATTTTCTTTTATTTTCTTTTATTTTTTTTCATTTTTAGTTAAGCAAAATGAGAGTAAATACTACAATAGTAAAGGAGAAGTGGAGGTGAGCGGTTTTAGGTTCCACATTTGAAGCTTGAAACTAACTCGTTGAAATAGGTTCTTCATTTTTTAGAAATTGGAACATAAAAATTTGTTTGGTTCTAGATTATATACTCATCATCGAACGCCATAGAACATTGTAGGATCGTATAAAAATATGTACTAAAAAAAACACAATCAATATTCATGGTCCAGGGTCGAGGTTCCCGATTTCAGGTTCTAGATAGTGGAACCTGAAACCTATCCATTGAAACATATTCCTTGATTTTTGGAACCTAGAACCTACCATATATACTTTAGAACTTGAAATTAGATTGGTTCTTACAGGTTCCGGTTCCAGGTTCTCGATTCTATCTTGGAACCATGCTCACCTCTAGTGGTGGAGATCAGTCTGCCTTACAAAAAGTAAGGCAGGCGATCCACACACAACTCTAAATCGGTATACCTTAGTTCAATGAGAATTCCAGCAGACCCGCCAAGCCGATAATTGATTAAGTTGGACTTGAAGCTTATCTCTTTGTAGAACTAAGAAAGTTGTGTTTCCCTCTTATACAAATCATTCACGTTAATCAAAATGTTTCCCTATTAATGAAATGTCTATCTTTGATGCAAGAACCCCATTGCCCATTTAAAGAAAATTTCAAATAAGGGCCTGAAATTTTCTTGTTTTCTCAAATAAGAGCTTTAAGTGAACCTTGTTTCAAATAATGGCTCGAAATCCTTTTATTTTCTCAAACAAGGGCTCTAAGTGAATCTTGTTTCAAATAATGATCTGAAATGGCTATCAAATCTTTTCAAAAAGCCTGATTTCAAGGGCATTTTTATCTTTTTCTTATTTAATTTTTTATTTTCTATTAAACTTTTTCTTTAAAAAGTAACAAAAAAAAGAACAACATAAAGAGGTGGGAGGTCTGCCCCTCTCGCCTGTTGTCGTTGCCCCATCGCCGTGGGAGGGAGGTGGAGTGAGTGGGTGGCGAAGGTTAGAGAGGTCTCCGGCCATTGCCAAAATAGGGAGAGTCGGGCGTTTTCCTGGATCAGGACATGAGAGCCCAACCCTCTCTTGATTTTGGCGATGGGCCCTCACTAGTGGTCGGTGGGGTCGTTCGTCTTCGCCACCTCTTCTCCCCTCTCCCCCCCCCTCCAAAAAAAAAAGAAAAAACCTTTCATGTGGCCTTATTTTTCTTAAATAGGAAAAGGAAAAATAGTGAAAAAATAAACAAAAATCAAAATAGGAAATGACGAAAATGCCTTTAGGTCAGGCCATTTTTTTGAAACTTTATGACTGTTTCAAGCCTTTATATGAAACATACTATGCCACTTCAGACCTTGTTTGAAGTAAGGTTCACCTGTGTCCCTTATTTGAGAAAATAAGAGTACTTCAAGCTCTTATTTGAAAATTTTTCCTTTTTATTTTGTTATTTTTTCCCCTTTTCCTTGCTTTGAACGGGTCATGTTAGCTCATTGCCTCAAATTTTAGAGATCTTTAGAATTCAGCTCATAATGAAATTGTACACTTTGCTTAGCAGACTAAACAAACCGGCACACTTGTCATTGGATTCCAGTTCATGGTAATATGGTATCTCAATTTCGAGATGTTTAATTTAAGTAGTATAATCTGTTAACCCGTCTAATGCGAAAATGACTTTTCGATTTGATATTCCACAATGCAATGCCCCTTTCATATCTTTATAGAAAATTATGTTATAAGTATAATGTTGGCCCCTTTTTGGAGAGTTTAAGGTGGATTTTTTTTTTCATTTTTGCTGTCGTTTGTAAACAATAAAACCATTTAACTTATTTTCAATTTATTTAAACGTTTCTAAATTAAAGAATAATCTGTGTTTCATAAAAAATTAAATGTCCATTTAATCATTTTTTGTTAAGCGATAATTTTGATGTCTAATATGCTAGTTATACGCTTTGTCTAACTACTTATTTTTTTTTTTGGGTCAAAGTGTAACTACTAATTAAGATCTAACAAAATTAACACATTTTCTTATGACGTTAATAAACTACCCTAATTCGTAATACACAACAATTTTCAAATACAAGCAAAGAATTCAAAGGCGCTAATAACTCTTATCACGCGATAGGAAATGGATCGCTAGTCATGATAATGATATGTGAATTTGATTGACTTTTCAATGACGATTTACACAAAAATCAAAGGCACTTATAGTTTCAATCAATTTTGGATCAAATATGTGGATAAGCCTTACTGACATAGTTGCACCGAACCTGTCAGAACTTCCGTGCACGACAAAGTAAAAGTCTCCCTCCATTTAACAAGGAGCGTAAGAACAATCAAAGGGAGATGTCTATTTATGTGCGCCCATCGTTCATTACTGTGCATCGGACATGGAGTCAAATTCGAGATATGTTTTAGTAATAGGTACGACGATACTTCACGATTCTAGGTAATGATATTGTGTTTCATTGGCTATTGATTTTTTTATTTTACTTCATTTTATGTCGAGACATGGATTGATGGATTTGCAAGTTTTTGCTTTCCCCGTCAATCTTTGATTCGCCGATGGCATTTTTTTAATCATTTGACAGTCCATTCCAAATGGTAGATTTGGAGCCAACACTCTAGTATATTTCACAGACACGTTCGATCTGACAAATCTCTCCAAACAACAAACGTATCTTTGTTAGTGGATGGATATATCACAAAATGATTCAGATCCAATACACAGATGATAGAAAAAAAAAAAAAAGACCACACACGATTTATTCACGTTCACTTCAGAATAAAATTACGTCTATAAAAGATTTCATTATGATTCTGCTTTATAGCCGCATAACTCGTTACAATAATATATCAAATGGGCATAATATATATGACTTAAAATAGCCCCAAAACTTAAGTCATGTCTCCAAAACCTAAGCCTATCCGCCTGGCAGCGAGATACCCTTTCAGGAATGCTATCCTGAATCTCCGTATTTCGTGCACATAAGTTATATATTATCATATCATAATTCAGTTTCTCTAAACTCGTGTGATGATACCCGATCTGAAAAACAATGATACCTGAAATATTCAGCAACTCCATAGTTAGAATGGAGTAATCAACGATTCGACTACTTCTCTGATCACCTTATCAGAGCTCCCACCTCTCCCCAACAGCCTTCCTAGCCTCTTCCCCCACCTTCTTGGCTCTCTCCCTCAGTTTCTCATCTGTCATCAACTCCACAATCTTCCCCTCAATCTCTTCCCCTCTGACAATCCCATTGGGACCCCAATCCCAGTCCCTCTCCCACAGCCCCAGTCCCGCCGCCGCCGCCACCTTCGCGTTCATCTCTGGTCGCCGTGTTGTGGCCATGCGAGCATCGGCACACCTTGCTGGGCCGCTTCCATCACTGAGTTCCACCCGCAGTGGCTCACGAACCCTCCGATGGCGGGATGCGCCAGAATCTGCTGCTGGTCCACCCACCCTTTTATGACCAAACCCTTATTATTTGTTCTCTTCAAGAAGGATTCATTCAAGAAGTTCTCTGGATCCTCTTTGTCTTCCTTATCTACTTTACTGGTTTTTAGGACCCAGAAGAACCTCCACCCCATCTTCTCCAGCCCTTTTTCCAACTCACGTATCTGATCTCTGGACATCGCCGTTCTGCTTCCAAAGCTTATGTACACCACTGATTCAGTTGGCTGATTATCCAGCCATGACCTGTATCGATCCCCGCCGGCATCGTTGTGTGCAACTTGATATGGTTCTTATGGCCCTATGGGCAGAACGGGCGGCAAGCTTTTAATCACCCTATCTTTGTTGAGAGCGGCTAGTGCAGATGCTTCGAACAACTCAAAATTGTTAATCAAGATCCCTTTGGCCTCTGATAGAGCTGGAGAGTTTGTAATGATAATCGAGGTAAGAAGATGAGTGGCATCATGGAATACCGGCGGGATGCTCAACATTTCTATGGGTGGCAACCCCGGTATATTTATTTCGGATTTCGTTTTGTTGAATTCGACTGGGTTCGATGCCAGCACTGGAAGGTATGCCATGAGCGAGAGGAAAGCGACTGAGGAGGTGCAAAGGATATAGACAGGGAGATGAAGGGTTTTAGCGATTGGAGCAACCTGGGCAGCCAGAAGGAAGTCCACAACTATAGCGGAAAGAGGCCGAGATGATGAAGATAACAGTGGAGGGAGAAGATGGATCGACTGATTGATGAGATGCATCTGGAGAAAGAAAGGGTCGACAGGAGCGGAATCAGCTTGCCGGAAGCTAGGAGTAAGCTGGAGTTCGAGATGATTGATTTCAGGATTGTGGCGGAGGAACGAGGATATGTGGTCCGACTCGGCGATGGACACGGTGGGTCGAGCTGTGATGACCGTAACGATGCTGTCTTGCTTCGCCAGCATTGCCGCGAGCCGGAGGAATGGCATCAAATGGCCCATTCCAGCACTAGGGAACAGTGCTATGTGAGGAGGTTGAGGTGTAGTCATTGCTAGAGCCTAGAGGGCGTCCTTGGATGATGAAGAGACTGTAGATGATTGCCAGATAGATGCTGAAAAGAGGTTTTATAGAAACAATGAACGAATGAATTAGGTGGGTTCATGTAGTACGTGCGGAGTTAGGTGAGAAACTCAAATGGCATCTACCCCTCTCTTTTTTTTTTTAACAAATGTTGGGTAGAATAGATTTACCGCAGTCAGCTCCTAGTTATTTGTGAACAATTTGAATTAATGTCGACCCACGTGAATTGCGCTTAATAATGTTATAAACAATCTTTCCTCCTAAATCACTCATCCCGCCGACCAAAATATAAAAATAAAAATCACCCATCCCGGTAGTGTTCTAACCCGATGATTTTTAACTTGAAACCTCTAAATCTAAAAGTTGCCGATAAGTTAAAAAGGCATCTCCATCACTTAATTTCAGCTTTTGATTCATTCTTACTCCGTTCATCATTGCTAAGAACTGCTCCTTGCTCAATCCCTTTGGTTCCGACGACTACGCCTTGTCTTTCATCGGATCGAGTGATTACATGATTAACATGAGAATTGCGATGAAGGAACAAGGACACGTGGTCCGATTTGGCGGCGAACAGGGTGGGGATGAGCGCTTGGCCAGTATCGCAAGCCGAAGGAGCGGCATCAAGTGGGCCCCTTCCGGCACTGGGGAAAAGACCTATATGAGGAGCATGTGTCATGCTCATTGCTGAATTGGCCTTCTCGGATGATCAAGATAGAGGGTAGATGATTGCCGTATAGTTGCTGAAATCGGATTAAGATAAGAGACGGCCGTGTACTGGATACCGGATGGTGGGTACTGTTGGAAAATTTCGTCGAATGTGATGAACAATGGAATCAGATTTTGAGGCGTGTAATCACTCTCTTTAAGGATTTATTCGACCCACAACGTCGCTAATAATTTCCGACAAATTTACTCAAAGATACAACAAAGTCTCGGTGAAAATAGCGTAAAATAAATTTGATATTTCTCCAAGGTCTCTCTAGGAAATAATTGAAAGAGTGGTTGTATTTCTCGTGTTTTGAAAGGACGAAAATTAGAAGAATTTATGCGTATCTTACCAAAAAAAAAAAATTAGAAGAATTTCCTTACCAAAGAAAATAAAAAAATTAGAAAAAAATGAAGTCGAAAAATGATACTGAAAATGAACATAACACTTGAATATATATGAGAACGAACACACCTTTTCGCGTCTAAAAAGTAGTTAATTCTCATGCAACTTTTCGTGTCCAAACAATTTATTCAATCATACCTTTTCATGTATGAATCGATAGTTATTTTAGAAGAGACACAAACATTCAAAAGGTTGTAAGAGTGTCTCAGAAAATAATCGTTAATTGAATAGACGCAACTTTTCAAAGACCGTCAGAATTTTTCGTGAATAGTTGCACTGTTTCACTAGAAAATAATGGTAATTATTGATTTGTACTAAATTTAGTCCACGTGCGTACTCGCATCCTTTCGATGTGGGACAGGATACCTCTTAGTTTGTTTTTATAAACAAACTACCAACAATCCCCCACTTTGTTTGTAAAAACAAAATTACAAACAAAAAATTCTTAGAAAATTACAGCCAACATTTCCATGATCCAAATTTCAATTCATTCATGACCCCAAAATTCATCCACATAAACACATACGTAATACATTCATGGCGTAATGCTTTAAAATTATTTATTTTGCTAAAACTCATAATCAAAGAAATCATTGATCTTCATGATTTAATTTCACAAGCAATAAGGATGAAGAGATACCTTTATCCATAGCCATTAAGTGAGATTGTTGGCGTCTAACTAGAAGCCGTCTAAGAACTATTTTTCCCACGACCCATTGACAATTTTATGATTGTCAAAAGAAAACCAATTTGAATTTGTGCAAAGCGATCCGATTTCCTGGTCATCTCCTCGACGCAAAGAAGATATGACCATGACCACCTTCGCAGATTCGTAATCAAAGTAAATATCCTCATCATCCCTTTCAAGTGAAATTAAAGTTTCTGCCACATAATATTCTCTGTCTTGATAATCACCATGGCTATCCCTTGTTTGGTCCTGAACATTGCATGAATTGCCCCCACCACTACTATCTAAGAAAATTCATTATAGCCCCACCATAATAAGTAACCGTAACAATTGATAGGGAGAATACGCAGCCCATCTGCTCATCAATCTAAAATCAAAAAAATCTCTGGGACATCATGAGTTTGCACAGGGTCATGAATCATTGTTTTAAAGGCAAACTCATTGGGATCAGACAAAATCTCTAAAACCCAAAAGGCTTCTGTGATTTTATCATCTCCGAAAACTGCCTCCTCAACCTGAACATGAAATGCTACGAATGGTTTCCTTGATTGGCTCCGAAACCCGCCAGTTGAAGAGGCTGATAAGCATCCCCCTCCAAAGGATACGAGTATCTATCATCTAAAAACCTTCTCTGACCATGCGCTCCGACCCCGAAATTAGGCTCATGTGTGGAACCATAAACGTCCAAAGCGTTGCTATTTTCCCGTCGTTGCTGATGATGATCATAGCGATTGGTATCCATTTCTCGGATGCAATACCCAGATGCGTAATTCCAAGAATGAATAAATCCAAGGGCCTTGGCCTTCCTTTTCATAACTAGAATAAATAAAAATGTCAAATTCCTTCCACATATCGAGAAATACCCCTCTTCAAGTGCACCCCCGAATAAAAAAAAATTTATTGAACAATACACCGTCAGAGTCTGAGATCCTCTCTCCATGAACTGAACCGGCAACTCAATTTCAGTCGAAATATTAAACACGAGCATCGCGTCCATTTATGGTCCCAACTGCACATGCACAAAAAACCTTCCGATATAATCGGTCCTTTTACCCTCATTGTGATGTCGTCTAATTTGCTATCACTAGCAATACTCGGTGAATCATCACCATCTCCAATTCATGGCGGTTGCATAATCAAAGTCCGACTCTATTATTACACAAATAAATCCTTAAAATTGTTGAAAAATTTCGTCGAATAGGATGAACAATAGAATCAGACTTTGAGGCGTGTAATCACTTTCTTTAAGGATTTATTCGCCCCACAACGTTGCTAATTGTTTCTGGCAAATTTACTTCTGGATACAACAAAGGCTCGGTGATAATAGCAGATAACAATTCTGATATTTCTCCAGGGACTCTCTAGGAAACAATTGGAAGAGTGGCTGTATTTATCTTGTTTTGAAAGAACGAAAATTAGAAGAATGAAGTCGAAGAATGATACTGAAAATGAACAGAACACTTGAATATATATGAGAACGAACACACCTTTTCGTGTCCGAAAATTAGTTAATTCTCATGCAACTCTTCGTGTCCAAACAGTTTATTCAATCATACCTTTTCATGTATGAATTAGTAGTTATTTTCGAAGAGACACAAACATTCAAAAGGTTTAAAGAGTGCTTTAGAAAATAACTGTTGATTGAATATACACAACTTTTCGAAGGTCGTCAGAATTCTTCATGAACAATCGCACTGTTTCACTAAAAAATAATGGTAATTGTTGATTTGTGTCAAATTTAGTCCAGTGAGCATTCACATACTTTCGATATGGGACAACACACCTCTTAGTTTATTTTTATAAACAAACTACTGACACTTCTTTGCGTCGTGGAGATGACCAGGAAATCGGATCGCTTTGCACAAATTCGAATTGGTTTTCTTTTGACGATCATAAAATTGCCAATGGGTCATGGGAAAAATAGTTCTCGATGGCTTCTAGTTGGATGCCAACGATCTCACTTAATGGCTATGGATAAAGGTATGTCTTCATCCTTATTGCTTGTGAAATTAAATCATGAAGATCAATGATTTCTTTGATTATGAGTTTTAGAAAAATAAATAAATAAATAATGTTAAAGCATTACGCCATGAATGTATTACGTCAGTGTTTATTTGGATGAATTTTGGGGTCATGAATGAATTGAAATTCGGATCAATTCTAGCAAAATTCTAGCCACCGACCATTTGAAATTCGTCCAATAGGTTCGCATCAATATGGGCAACAAAAGCCCTAAGTTTGTGGTTTCTGCGAGGACAATTCTAATTTATGCGCATTTGATACTTCGATCCTTGATTCGCTTTGCATGTAATGGATTGTTAGAGAGTGCTATTACATGCTTGGGCATATATGTAATGCGTTATTTATGGATGCGACCTAGAGATATGGGCGTAATGCCATTGCTTATTCATTTTGTTTATCTTTGAAACCAAAATGTTGGCACTGTAGATGGATTGGTGGATGACCTTTTCTGCACTGTCATATTCAAAGAAAATACTTTAGTAAAGCAGATATAATCTTGGGTTTTAAAATTAAAGCCGTAGTGAGGGTTACTCTTTGAACCAATGTAATTAAGGTTGAAAAGATGTTAAATAAATTTAAATATCTTGGTTTTAAAGAAATTTTACTGTTTCGTACCAGTATGAAATTAAAATATACTACTAGTAAAATAGTAGCAGAAATTTAATAAGTGAGTGCCATTAGATCTTTAATGTATGCGATGCATTGTACTAGACCTAAGATTACATTTTTCGTGCGTAAGTTGAGTAGATATAGTAGTAATCCAAATATAGAATATTGTAATGTTGTCATAGAATTTTGGTTAAGAGAACTAAAAGATTTGTAATTGTTCTATAATAATTATCCAGATGTATTAGAAGGATATACTGATACTAGTTGGATTACAAAAAATTATGTCGACATGTTGTATCTTGGGCGAGCAAGAAACAAACATGCAAAACTTACTCAACGATAGAATCAGAATTCATTACTTTAGCGGCAATTGAAAAAGAGGCTGAGTGGGATTAGAAATTTATTGTTAGACATTAAATTATTGTCTAGTCCTATGCCTCATGTGACATTCTGATTTTTCCTGTCATTTCAAGACTCATTGTTGAGAAAGTATCTAACGATGTATTTTAGTTGTATCCCGCTCGGATCTAATCAATCTCGAGTTAACTGACCAAAAGGGAAAGGCTAACGCGAGGCAAGGTACGTGGATCTAGGAAATTCGAATAGGAAATGATACTTTGACCATAAGAATTGTCGATGGGACATTTAGAGCCATAAAAGACCGATCTAAGAACGGTTAAGGAATGCATTGCTAGCATTATACAATTAGAGCACGGGTGAGGTCGCAAGAACCAATGTATAATTTGTAAAATTTTTCTAAATCGAACAGTGACGATCGAGACCATCGGAACTAGTGATAGACCCTCACAATTACATGACAACCAGAGTCGCCATGAATTGACGAGCCCTAATTGTGATATGAATCACAGAGTCAATACACATAACGTTTGCAAAAGCCGCCTGTCATTTCGGGATAGGCTGGAACCGCATTGGATAGAGAAATGATTCAAAAACAAGTCTTGAAATTTGAAAATGGAGAATCAAGAATTTCAAAAAGACAATTGGATTGGCCGTCGCCTTATCGAAGAAAATGAAAATTAGAAAAAAAATCACATTTCGGACGCCGGGGGTAAAATTACCATTTTACCCCTCAAGCCTTAGCTTTGCCTTAATTATTGGACAAAGGCATTTTGGTCATTGAATCCCCTCATTAGCTGTCGAAAATTGGAAGAAATGAGAGCCATTGGATTAGCATTGATTGACACAATGGACAAGTGTCAAAAGATTAAGCTTTGATGTTGATTGAGTCACTTTTAACCTACCATTTAACAAGTTGACTCTTGAAATTGATATATACCTCACACTCTCTCTCTCCCTTGGCCAAACACCTCTCCTCCATTGCCGGTTTTCTTCTTCTTCTTCCCTTCTTCTTGCCAAGAGCTCCACCGCCCGATAGGATTCCGCCGCAGCCGTCGCTCGCTCCGACTGCCATCTCCGGCCACCGCTTGGACCCGAGCTGATCACCTACTGCTTCCTCATCCTCTTTCCGTCGTCCTCTAAGTGGAATAATTGCATTTGACTCAGTGAGGAGCTCCAGCCGGCCAATCTCCCGAAAGTCGACGGAAACCGTCGCGGCTGGAGGTAAGCCACGGTTTAGGCCTCATAGGACCCCGAAATGTTTGAGTTTTTTGACCAAATTTTGTGGACATCTAGGGGATACATAGAATGAGCTGTGGTAAAAATTTTGGAGGAATTTAATGGAGTTTTGACCCCAAATGGGTCTTGTGTTTGAAGGGGTAGAACTGACCGGTAGCAGACCCGGACGAACCGACGCCGTTCAAGGACTTTCTAGCATCGCCTTGGCTTCAAATTGTCAATGAGGCTCCCCAACCCTTAGAACTAAATTTTAGCAAGTAGATTAGTAATTAAATTGAGGATTTAAGTTAGTTTAAGGGCTGTTGAGTAGGGATATGCACAGAACCGAGTATGCCCTGTTCGGTTCTATGCATACGGGTTCTGTTGGGGACTTTTGGTGTCGGAATTAGGTCTCAAATTCATCATCGAGACATGCTAAGATGTTGATAAACATGTAAATAAGGTTTATGTCCCATGGATTGTCGAATTGATCAAGAAAAATTAACGATTGGAAGGATTTCCTTAGGTTGCGTGGTTGAGCTGTTCTTAGACGAGTTGGATCGAACCCTTGAGGTACTTGGAAGAGGATATTGCATTAATCTTAAGGTAAGGGGATTCTAAACCTCTGATAGGAGGATTGGACTCAATTGGATGATTTGTGTGCGAATTGATCGGTTCTTGAAAGTCATAATGTGATTTTCTAATGTATGTCGTAGAAACATATAGAGGACTTGAATGTTTGACATTGCTTGTGCTATGAATTGATTGTCACATTTGAATGTCAAAATAAATTGTCTCGCATGCCATAGATGTGTCGTTCGTCGCATGAGTTGCCTTCGAACGTGTGCTATGAAATAAATTGAACTTAAGGCATGTTTGAGAAATTGTGACACCCTGATGCATATGAGACGCGGGGTTGTGCGGATGAATTCCTTGATGCGCTGAGGCGCGGGGTTTGAATTGAATGGCACCCTGAGGCATACGAGACGCGAGGTTGAGAAGGCTATAGTCCTGATGTGTTGAAACGCGGGATAGAGTTGAGATGTATCGACATAGGCCTGAATTGAGATTGAAAACCTGATGCGTTTACGCAGGTTTGTCAATGAGACGGTCTGATGCGTTTACGCAGACCGAGCTTGAGACGTTTTAAATGCTGGCATGATTCAAATGGAGGCATGGAAGGGTGGAAGGTGCAATCTGGCTTGATAATGTATGTTTGAGCTTAATGATGAAATAAGATGCCTTGATTGCATGCTTGACATCCGTGTGTTATTTCGTGATAGTTGAATGCCTCATTTGATTTTTGTATAAATTATTTGTGATTGTATTTGCCTGAGTGGACGATCAGCCTAACCTAGGGTTAGTACCCACCTTACTGAGATGTATATCTCACTCCGTTGTTGGACCCAATTTTTCAGATCCCAGGCCTTGAGGACGTGGCCAATCAGGTTTGGTGACCCCAAGGAGATGTCAGTGTATTTTGATGAATTCCCGGATGGATAGGGAACTATATATGTTAGGAAGTACACGTCGTCTGGGTAGATGAGGGTGGTAGTAGCTAGAAGCCTCATAAGTACGAGGCATGGTTCAGGAAGATAAGAGATGTTTCTACAATGCCACTGAAGCCCATTGAGGTACCACGTAGGGTGATACCTAGTTGGTGCCATCCCGCTCGAGATTCAGTAGAGGCCGAGGGGTCCGTCGCAAGCTCGAGGATTGGTCCTGAGAGGACCCCGACCCTGGAGGACACCGATGAAGTGATAGTGATTAAGGCTACCGAGGACAATCTGGTTGAGCCATCAGCTGACGAGACGATGGAGGACACCGTGGAGGTTTGCACGGAAACCTTCTCGGAGTACGAGCCCACTAAGGAGACTGAGGAGGAGACCGATGACTCCAGTAGCTCGACCTAGGGGTTTCCATTTTTCTGGTTTGACATTATGATGGTGTTCTCGAAACCTACTTTTTTTGGGAGACTGATGCCTGTGTTTTGTGTTAGGCTTGCCACCCCAATGACCAGCATGTTTAGTTGTCGTGCCATGTATGGATACGCAGAAGTTAATGTATTATTGATACTTTCGTACCCAAGTCTCATTTTGTATTTGTACAGGGAGTTATTTGTCATCGCTTCCTCACGCTTTCTTTATGTTATATCTCTCGACCTATACGTGAATCATGGGACCTCGAGAGAGAAGTTTGTGCTTGCAGGAAGTAGCGAACTCGTACCTGGGGCGCGGGGCGTGACATCCCCGTCTGCTTGGTATCAGAGCAAGGTCAGCCCGATCCAAAATTGATTGAGGATTGGAGTAATAAGGAGGATTAAGTTAGGACAAGGACGGGTAGCGAGACCTTAGGAAACTAGTTAGGATAAGACACAGGTTGCATGGCATACGACTTGGCGCATATGATTGGTATTTGGCCTTGACAGGATTGTGGTGACATAAGAGAATGAAGTTCCATGCTTCGTGTTGAAAGTCATTTCTGGGTGTTGGCCTGTTAAGTGAATGGGCATGGCTTATTTTGTGTGAACCGTTGGAGGGAATGGAATTGAGGAATAGCCATGAACTGCGTATTGAAGAATCTGTGGAATTTGTTGTGTGGAAGGTTGTTGTATTGTAACTGTTTCTGTTAAAGCATAGCGTGGTAGCTTTGAACTTGGTTGAAATGAATGAGTTACTAACTCCTTGATGAAATTGTGGTGGACCAGGCTCAATAGAAGCATATAAGAATGAGTAATTCATCTAGGAGACTTGGAAGGCCTAGAAACGGAGCCTCTAGCTCGAGGTCGCCTGTAGCAGAGAACCCGAGGATGGACGAAGTATTGAGGGCGCTCGAAAGGATTGGCGATCTCATCGACAGGCAGGCCTAGGATAGGGATGCTGCCATAGCCCAAGCGGTAGGAGCCGTAATAGCTGTCGTTAACGCCAACAACGGCAATGACGGGGGGCAATGGAAACAAAGGCGACCACAACCAGGGCAATGAGGCGGTGAATCCCTAAGAAGAAATTGTTGTGGCTAGATAGGTGGGCCAGCTGGTCGAGCAATTTATCAAGCTGAAGCAGACCCAGTTTGATGGGACTGGAGATCTCGAGCTAGCACCGAGGTGGATCGAGAAGTTGGAAAAGGCTTTTGGGGTGCTAAGGTGCACAGATGAGCAAAAGGTGCTGCTGGCGGTATATCAACTAGACGGTACCACAAATGACTGGTGGACTGCCACTAAGAATGGAGTTTTTTCGGAAAGAACGATATAACCTGGAATGCCTTTACTACGGCATTCATGACAAGTATTTCTCTGAAACAGTCTGAGAAAGGAAGTAAGCTGAGTTCTTGCAGCTGCGTCAGAATCAGTTGACCGTGGATCAGTATGAAGTGGAATTCTCTAGGCTGTCAAGGTACGCACCCCGATCAATAGAAGATCCCCTAGAGAAGTCGCGAAGATTTTGGGATGGACTGAGGCCTGAGCTTCGCAGCCAGATAATAGCCCTGAATCTGAGGACCTACAAAGAAATCTATAAACGGGGGCAAATGATTGAGAGGGATCTGAAAGAGAGGAATGCCGCATCTGGATTGTGGTTTAATTCATTCAGAGACAATCGCCAGATGGGTGAGAGACTAGTGACTGGTAATAGGCGTTTTGTCCCTTCGATAAGGAAGAACATTGTGAAGCTGCCGAACCTCATGAACTGGAATTGTCGCCTCTGTGGCAGGAGGCATGGTAATGGACCATGCCCGGCAAGAATTGGAGCACGCTTCAAGTGTGGTCAGATGGGCCACCAGATGAGAACGTGCCCGAACCAAACTTCGGAGAATCGACCTCAGGGGCAGCGACCATAGGCTGGACCGTCGATTGCCACTCTTCAGATTGATCATAATCGACCCCCAACTCAGAAGAGAGTTTATGCAGTAGCCCGCAAGGAGACAGAAGAAATGCCAGGCGTAGTCATTGGTACGGTTTATTTGTGTGACCAAGATTTATATGCTTTGTTTGATCCTGGCGCAACACACTCATTTATGTCTGCTCGGTTTGCTGATTTGGTTGATACGAAGTGAGAACCGTTGAGTGTGATTCTGCATGTGGCCACCCCGTTGAAAGATAATTTACTAGTTTCATTGGGCCGTGCTGACTGTAAAATCGTAGTTGGAGGTAGTAAGGAGAGTATCGATTTAGCTGTGTTGCTCATGTATGACTTCACTGTGATCATAGGAATGGACTGGTTGGGTAAATAGGGGGCGGTAGTGGATTGTGGTAGTAGGATAATCCGGTTCTATCCGGAAAGCCGCCCTAGCTTTGAATTTGTGGGAAGTCGAGGGGAACCTCGATTCCTTTATTCTCGTCTCTTGAAGTGATGAACTTGATGACTGAAGGATGTTAGACGTACTTAGTCGCAGTTATGAATACAACTGCCGAAGAGCCTAAATTAGGAAGTATTCCGGTAGTGCGTGAGTTTCCTGACGTTTTTCCCTAGGAGTTACCAGGATTGCCACCAGAGCGAGAAATAGAGTTCGTGATTAAGTTAGCTCCCGGAACGAAGCCAATCTCGAAAACACCTTATAGAATGTCCTTATGAGAACTGAAAGAGTTAAAGGTGCAGATGCAAAAGTTACTGGATAAAGGATTTATTTGACCGAGTGCTTCACCGTGGGGAGCGCCGGTGTTGTTTGTAAGGAAAAAGGATGGGTCCTTGCGTCTATGCATCAACTATAGACAGTTGAACCAAGTAATAGTGAAGAATAAGTACCCGTTGCCGAGAATTGACGACCTATTTGATCAATTGCAAGGAGTTGCGGTATTCTCTAAGATTGACCTGAGAATCGAGTATCACTAGTTGAGAATCAAGAAGGAAGACATACCAAAGATTGCTTTTAGGACAATGTATGGTCATTATGAATTCACTGTGATGTCTTTTGGATTGACCAATGTTCCAGCCGCATTTATGGATTTGATGCATCAGGTGTTTAAGAAATTTTTGGATAGATTTGTCATAGTCTTCACTAATGATATCCTAATTTACTCAAGGAGTGACGAGGAACACGAAGAGCACATAACGATTGTTTTGCAGGTCCTAAGGGAACACTCGCTTTACGCTAAGTTTAGTAAATGCGAGTTCTTGTTGGATAAAGTGGCGTTTCTTGGTCATGTAGTGTCCGGAGAAGGAATTGCGGTGGATCCTACGAAAATCGAAGCTGTAACGAATTGGCACAGGCCTACTACGATCACGGAAGTTCGAAGTTTCTTGGGATTAGCAGGATATTACAGACATTTCGTGGAGAAGTTTTCATCCATAGCTATGCCACTGACAATGTTGACAAAGAAGAAACGAGGTTCGAATGGACGGATAAGTGCGAAAAGAGTTTCGCAGAACTTAAGCATCGGTTGACAACCGCACCTGTGTTGACGATTCCATCAGAACCTAGAGGCTATGAGATATATAGCGATGCTTCGCTAAAGGGACTAAACTATGTGCTAATGCAACATGGAAGAGTAGTTGCCTACGTATCCCGACAGCTGAGACCGCACGAGATAAAATATCTGACCCACGATTTGGAGTTAGCAGCGATCGTCTTTGTTCTGAAAATCTGGAGATACTATCTGTGTGGCGAAAACTTTCAAATTTACACTGACCACCAGAGCCTGAAGTATCTGTTTTTCCGGAAGGAACTGAATATAAGACAGCGTCGATGGATGTAGCTGCTTAAGGATTATGATTGTGACATACTGTATCATCTTGGGAAAGCGAACCGAGTCGCGGATGCGCTCAGCTGAAAGTCAAGCATTGCCTGTCTATTGGTGAAGGGATGGCCGTTAATCGAGGATTTGAGGGATTCTGAGTTCAGATTGAAAGTCTGTCAGTTATCTAGTTTGATGGCCACACTAAGAGTAGAACTTGAGGTTTAGGAAAGGAAAAAAGCCCTACAGCATACGGACCTAGAAATTCAGAAAATCTTGGAGATGGACGCGACAAAAAGGAACCAGAGTTCCAAGTATTAGAGGATGGAATCTTGAAATTTCGAGGATGTCTATGTGTGCCAAAGGACGAAGAACTCAGGAAAAGGAATTTATCAGAGACTCATAGGAGCAATTATAGTATCCACCCAGGCAGCACGAAGATGCATCAAAACTTACGCCGACATTATTGGTGGAACGGGATAAAAGTAGATGTGACGAAGTATGTGGCAAAGTGCTTGACATACCAGCAAGTGAAGGCCCAACACTGTAAGCCTGCAGAATTATTACAGCCACTGGAGATTCCTGAATGGAAGTGGGAGCACATAACGATGGACTTTGTAATGAGACTTCCAAGGAGCCAGAGAGGCCACGATTCTATTTGGGTAATCGTGGACAGGTTGACCAAGTCCGCACACTTCATCCCTATGCAAAAGGATTTCGCAATTGACAGATATGCCAAATTGTACATGAGGCAGATCGTGAGACTACACGGAGTACCCGTGACAATTACATCGGACAGAGATCCCAAGTTCACAGCCAACTTCTAGAAGAGTTTTCAAGATGCCATGGGAACTCGACTGCAATTTAGTACGGCATACCATCCACAAACGGGCAGACAATCGGAGAGGACGATTCAGACACTCGAGGACATGTTCCGAGCATGCGTAATAGATTTCAAAGGTGGATGGGAAGATCAGCTACATTTAGTAGAGTTCGCGTATAATAACAGCTATCAGTAGAGCATCTGGATGACACCTTTTAAAGCGCTCTATGGAAGGGCTTGCAGAACACCGTTTTGTTAGGACGAGATTGGAGAAAGGAGTACCACAGGCCCAGAATTGGTGGAACAATCGGTAGAAGCGGTGAAGGTAATTCGAGATAGACTGAAGACGGCGCAGAGTCGTTAGAAGAGTTATACGGATAAACGGCGTAAGCATTTGGAATTTCAAGTAGGCGATCATGTTTTCCTTAAGGTGTCGCCGATAAGAGGATTATCTCGATTTGGAAAGAAAGGAAAACTGAGCCCAAGGTACGTAGGTCCATTTGAGATTCTAGAACGGATTGGGACCTTAACCTACAAGCTTACCTTGCCGCCTAATCTATCCCAAGTGCACAACGTTTTCCATGTGTCCATGCTACGGAAGTACGATCTGCACCCAACGCATGTGCTGGACTACGAGGTTATCGAAGTGGATGATAGAGTATCCTACGTAGAAAAGCCAGTCAGGATCAAAGACTGGAAGGAGCAAATTCTGAGGAATAAAACGATTCCATTGGTCAAAGTTGTTTGGGAACACCATAGAACCGAAGGCGCTACGTGGGAAAGCGAGGAAACGATGAGGCGTCAATACCCCCATGTGTTTGAGTTGCGGGTGTAATGTAAATTTCGGGGACGAAATTTTGTAGGGGGTGAAGAGTTATGACATTTTGATTTTTCCTGTTATTTCAAGGCTCATTGATGAGAAAGTACCTAATGATGTATTTCAGTCGTATCCCGCTCGGATCTGATCAATCTCAAGTTGACTGATCAAAAGGGAAAGGGTAACGCGAGGCAAGGTACGTGGATCTAGGGAATTCGAATAAGAAATGACACTTTGACCATAAGGATTGTCGAGGGGACATTTAGAGCCATAAAAAGCTGATCTAAAAATGGTTAAGGAATGCATTACTAGCGTTATATAATTGGAGCGCGGGTGATGCCGCTAGAACCAATGTATAATTTGTAAAATTTTCCTAAATCAAACAGTGACCATCGAGACCATCGGAACTGGTGATAGACCCTCACAAGTACATGACAACTAAAGTCGCCATGAATTGATGAGCCTTAATTGTGATATGAATCACAAGGTCAATACGCGTAACGTTTGCAAAAGACGTCTGTCAATTCGGGATAGGCTGGAATCACATTGGATAGAGAAATGATTCAGAAATAAGTCTTGAAATTCGAAAATGGAGAATCAAGAATTCCAACAATACAATTGGATTGGTTGTCGCCTCATCAAAGAAAATGAAAATTAGAAAAAACGACGTTTCGAACGCCGGAGGTAAAATTATCATTTTGCCCCTCAAGCCTTAGCTTTGCCTTATTAATTGGATAAGGGCATTTTGGTCATTGAATCCCCTCATTAGCTGCCGAAAATTGGAAGAAATGAGAGCCATTGGATGAGCATTGATTGACACAATGGACAAGTGTCAAAAGATTAAGCTTTGATGTTGATTGAGTCACTTTTAACCTACCATTCAACAAGTTGACTCTTGAAATTGATATATACCTCACACTCTCTCTCTCCCTTGGCCGAACACCCCTTCTCCATTGCCGGTTTTCTTCTTCTTCTTCCCTTCTTCTTGCCGAGAGCTCCACCGCCTGACAGGATTCTGCCGCCACCGTCGCTCGCTCCGATTACTGTCTCCAGCCACGGCCTGGATCCGAGCCGGCCACCTACTGCTTCCTCATCCTCTTGCCGACATTCTTCAAGTGGAATCACTGCATTTGACTTAGTGAGGAGCTCCGGCCGGCCAATCTCCCAAAAGTTGATGGAAACCATCGCAGCTGGAGGTAAGCCACGGTTTAGGCCGAAATCTTTGAGTTTTTCAACCAAATTTCGTGGATATCTAGGGGACACATAGACTAAGATGTGGTAAAAAGTTTAGAAATAGTTGATGGAGTTTTAACCCCAGATGGGTCTTGTATTTGAAAGGCCAAAACTGAACGGTAGCAGACCCAGAGGAATCTGTGCCGTTCAAGGACTTTCCGGCGTCGCCTTGACTTCAAATTTTCAGTGAGACTCCCCATCCCTTAGAACTACATGTTAGCAAGTAGATTAGTGAATAAATTGAGGATTTAAGTTGGTTTAAGGGTTGTTGAGTAGGGATATGCACAGAACCGAGTATGCCCTGTTCGGTTCTGTGCATACGGGTTCTGTTGGGGACTTTTAGTGTCGGAATTGGGTCTCAAATTCATCATGGAGACATGCTAGGATGTTGATGAACATGCCAATAAGGTTTATGTCCCATGGATTGATGAATTGAGCAAGAAAAATTAACGATTGGAAGGATTTGCTTAAGTTGCGCAGTTGAGTTGTTCTTGGACGAGTTGGACCGAACCCTTAAGGTGCTTGGAAGATGAATTGTATTGAATTAAGCTTGAAGTAAGGGGATTCTAAACCTTTGATAGGAAGATTGGACTCAATTGGATATTTGTGTGCGAATTGATCGATTTTTGGAAGTCATAATGTGGTTGTCTAATGTATGTCCTAGAAACATATAGAGTACTTGAATGTTTGACATTGCTTGTGCTATGAATTGATTGTCACATTTGAATGTCAAAATAAATTGTCTCGCATACCATGGATGTGTCATTCGTCGCATGAGTTGCATTTGAACATGTGCTATGATATAAATTGAACATATGTCATGTCTGAGAAGTTATGACACCCTGATGTGTATGAGACGCGGGGTTGTGTGGATGAATGCCCTGAGGCGTTGAGGCGTGGGGTTTGAATTGAATGGCACCCTAAGGCGTACGAGACGCGGGGTTGAGAAAGCTATAGTCTTGATGGGTTGAAACGCGAGACGGAGTTGAGATGTGTCGACACAGGCCTGAATTGAGATTGAAAACCTGATGCGTTTACACGGGTTTGTCAATGAGACGGTCTAATGCGTTTACGCGAACCGAGCTCGAGGCATTTTAAATGCGGGCATGATTCAAATGGATGCATGGAAGGGTGGAAGGTGCAATCTGGCTTGATAATGTGTGTTTGAGCTTAATGGTGAAATAAGATGCCTTAATTGCATGCTTGACATCCGTGTGTTATTTCGTGATAGTTAAATGCCTCATGTGATTTTTGTATAAAATTTTTGTGATTGTATTTGCCTGAGTGGATGGTCAGCCTAACCTAGGGTTAGGATCCACCTTACTGAGATGTATAACTCACCCCGTTGTGGGACCCCATTTTTCAGATCCTACGCCTTGAGGATGTGGCCAATCAGGTTTGGTGACCCCAAGGAGATGTCAGTGTATTTTGATGTATTCTAAGATGGACAGGGAATTAAATATGTTAAGAAGTGCACGGTCGTTTGGGTAGATGAGGGTGGTAGTAGCTGGAAGCCTCATAGGTATGAGGCATGGTTCAGGAAGATAGGAGACGTTTCTACAAGGCCACTGAAGCTCATTGAGGTACCCCGTGGGGTGATACCCAGTTGGTGCCATCCCGCTCAGGATTTAGTGGGGGCCGAGGGGTCCGTCGCATACTCGAGGATTGGTCTTGAGAGGACCCCGACCCTAGAGGACACCGATTAGGTGATAACGATCAAGTCTACCGAGGACGATTTGGTTGAACTATCAGCTGACGAGATGATGGAGGACATCGTGGAGGTTTGCTCGAAGACCTTTTCGGAATACGAGCCCACTGAGGAGGCTGAGGAGGAGACCGACGACTTTAGTAGCTCGATCTAGGAGTCTCTGTTTTTCTGGTTTGACATTGTGATGGTGTTATCGAAACCTGCTTCTTTAGGAAGACTGATGCTTGTCTTTTGTGTTAGCTTTGCCACCCCAATGACCAGCATGTTTAGTTATCGTGCCATGTATGGATACTCGGAAGTTTATGTATTATTGGTACTTTCGTACCCAAGTCCCATTTTATATTTGTATGGGGAGTTTGTTTTTCATCGCTTCCGCACGCTTTCTTTATGTTATATATCTCGACCTATACGTGAGTCTTGGGACCTCGAGAGAGAAGTTTGTGCTTGCAGGGAGTCGCGAACTCGTGCCTAGGGCGCGGGGCGTGACACCTCATATTTTTGTTCTTTGTGACAATTAGGTTATTTTGACAAGATATCATAGTAGCACTTAAAATGAAATGTCTAGACTTATTAGCCTAAGGCATAAGTCCTTGAGACAATTAATTCAAGAGGGTACCATAACAATTGTCTATCTAAGGTAAAAACAAATATGAATGATCTCTTTACAAAGGCTTTATCAAGATATGTGATAAAAGTGACTTTAAAAGAAATTGAGCTGAAACCTTTTACTTAAAATCGCCAGTAATGGTAACTCGACCTTATACTAGCATATCACTAATTATAAGGTTTAATGGGTAAAAACAAGTTATTGATAGTGATTGTTTGATGTTAACACTAGCCCGGACATGACAAGTCAGTATCGTTTGTTAAGTTTAGAGGTTGGGCTATATTCTTAATGAAGTATAATACGTTTTAGTATCGTGTTCATTAGTAATAGAAACACGTGAAAATACTTCACCTATATGGGCTTAGAAGTGGTGCCGCTTTTTACGAAAGTTAGGGTTGCTTTCTAGAGAGCTTATGAAATAGGTACAAGCACAAGGTCATAATAGTGCTGAGTAAAAATGAACTTCTCGCTGAAACAAGAGCTTAGTATATGTGAAGTATGTCCGATTCTATTACATAGAGTAACAAGTTTAAAGCCAAGTTACTTGTAACTTTGATAGAATTTTAAGATACTTGCACTAAATAAAGATTTAACTCGAAAAAGACCTTTATATATATATATATATATATTAGTCTCATGGAAATGTTGGCCGTAATTTTTTAAGAATTTTTATTTTGTAATTTTGTTTTTATAAATAAAGTGGGGGATTGTTGGTAGTTTGTTTATAAAAACAAACTAAGAGGTATCTTGTCCCACATCGAAAAAATGTGAGTGCGCACGTGAACTAAATTTGACACAAATTAACAATTACCATTATTTTCTAGTGAAGTAGTGCGACTGTTCACGAAAAATTCTGACGACTTTTGAAAAGTTGTGTCTATTCAATTAACGGTTATTTTCTAAGGCACTCTTACAACCTTTTGAATATTTGTGTCTCTTCGAAAATAACTACTGATTCATACAAAAAAAGGTATGATTGAATTAACTGTTTGGACACGAAGAGTTGCATGAGAATTAACTACTTTTCGGATGCGAAAATGTGTGTTCGTCCTCATATATATTCAAGTGTTATGTTCATTTTCAGTATCATTCTTCGACTTCGTTCTTCTAATTTTTGTTCTTTCAAAACAAAATAAATACAACCACTCTTCTAATTGTTTCCTAGAGAGACCCTGAAGAAATATCAAAATTGCTATCTGCTATTCTCACCGAAACTTTATTGTATCCTGGAGTAAATTTACCGGAAAATATTAGCAACGTTGTGAGACAAATAAATCATTAAAAATAGTGATTACACGTTTCAAATTCTGATTCCATTGTTCATCTCATAATACGGAATTTTCCAACAGGTACAATAGCAAGTGGGCCGGTGGAGACTGCACTTCTCTTCTCAACTTTGTTTACGCCAACCGGTTCTCTCACCGTATCATTCAGAAGGGACTTTTTCCCCCACGGTACTAGGAAAAAGTGCTGGCGCTTTACGTTCCGAAAGAAATTAAATTTTGGCCTATCGAGGAAAATTCTCGCAAATATGAAAAAAGAAAGGAATATCTTCCATATAAATGTTTAAAATATATGAACTTATTAGGGTTTGGTGGCCTGATAGGACAAAAAATATCATGCCCAACATTTTTAAATCTGGATAAAATGTCGAATAATTTTTCTGGGCTTCGAGCTGGGATAAAATTATCTCACCCGAATTTAATTGAAAAAAAAGGGGTAAGAAATGGATGGAGCATTTAGGAATAGTGGTTCGTATTTGCCTTGCTACCCAGCTGCGACACTGCTCGGTGGTCGCTAACCAAAGGCGACGTGAGGTGGTCGCTTCCCACAGCTGACTATCGGACGTTGGCAGCCCGAGTGTTTCACTCTTCATCGCTAGTGCGGTGAGCAGCTATAGCAAGATGAAGATCTAGTAACCGCGCTTCTTTGCTTGGTGGTCTTGCATAGGAGATCACATGGCCGCAGTCGCATCACGGGGCGACGATGGCCACCACATGTTACCGTGGGTCAAGAGGGGACCGCCACTGTAGAGTGGAGTGGTTGCTAAGGTGTTTGAAATCTTATGTGATAATAAATTGATTGTGACTATGTCCCTCCTTTTAACATTTTTCTCTGCATGGAACTCGTTAACAAATATTTGAGGTTAAAATAAATTCTGGTTTTTTTCTAATTTTAAGGGATCGATTATCTATGCAATTAAAGCAGGGAGAATAATGAAGTATTAGGTCAAGCCTCGTCACCACAAAACCACAGAATCTCTACAGGCACTATACATTAGACAGAAAAAAAGGGTTTGATAGGTAGAACTCGTTGTCATGTAAGTTTTTCCTTTAACCTCTGTTTGTTTTTGGCAGAAAATTGACGATTTGAAAATATTTTCCTAAAAGTTCTCTTGAATCGCTTGAAATAATTAATCAATAATTTTTTATTGACGACAATTCATATCTATGTACGTGGGTGATGAATCCGTTTTTGTTTTTTTTTTTTTTTGCCCCTTTAGACGCCACTCTTTTTCCCCCCTTGCCTAATTTCTGACCCTTCATGGCGAACGGTCCACGCCTGCATATTTAGAAACTTAGACTAAGGACAGCACGTTTAATCAAACTGGACAGGCTTTACGATTGGGGAGGGAGGTCACCAATCATTTTTTCAAAAGTAGGTTCTATCCCTTTCATTCAAATAATGTTTTCCATTCCCCACCACACGATGCCCAATCTAGAAAGTTATTTCTAGGCGCAAGGACACTTCAAATGATAATGCATGCGCACGACCCTCACTTTAATATTAAATTTTTTTGCTGGATTACTTAAATGATGTTGCGACCTAAAAATTAAACTAATGGATCATTAGGTCAGTTAAATTAATTAACCTAACTCGGATCCTCCTAAGTCCTACCAAAGCGCAACTTAAATTTATTTGTAAAACAATATTCAATTGGAGCCGTCACTAATCATTTACGGTAGTTTAATTAAAAACCTATATAAAATAGCGGGAGAACTATTTTATCTTTACAAACTAGAGAAATTAAGCTAGGGGACTTGGTTATATTAATTTAGAAAATTAATGCCCTTTTGGTACATAATTTTCATGAAAACTCCTTAGTTTGACGAATTGAATTTTTTTTTGAATTTTTCTTTTATTAAATGCAATGCTAATGCAATCTAACTACATGACATGAGTAATAACATGCCAGAGATGTATGACATGGCATAATGACATGATAAAAAATGCATAACATGGAAAATGTGAAAATGCAAACTAAACTATATGCTATGCAAAATAAATTGACATTATTTAAGATATTCTTTTTATATTTTTGGATTTATGAAAAATTAAGTAAATGCTATCCTAAAGTCAAAGGAAATGTGATTAACTTAAGAATTTTTTTAGGGATTTTTCAGGAATTTATTTAAGCATGAAGACAATGAAAATTGAAAAAAAATAATAATATTGTCCATAAAACATATTTAAATCAGAAATTTTGATTTTTATTCACAACATCCCGAAGATTAGGATTAGCAAGTAAATGTATTATAGAATTACCGTCGTCCCTATATACATTGGGCAAACATTGAAATTATATTTAGGAATTAGCAATCCGCTCCTTGAAATCAAGAATTTGATATCTAATTCACATGTACGGGCACGATCGTACTTCGAGATCGAAGTCATATGTTGCCTTTAATGAACATGTGTTATGGGCAAGATTATTTATTTAAGTGCAAATTATATCATAAAAAATTAAGCAATCAATATAAGGATATGATATGATGCAATTCAAATAAGATAACTACAGATAATATACCAAATTTAACAGTAAGATAATACTGCATTAAATTGTAACACAATATTATCCTGTCAATAAGGATTTAGATCTTTTCAAAAATATGCAATAATATCCGCAAGAAATCATTAGAGATATGCAAATAATTCAAATTGGGGAAGTATACCCGCAATATAGCAATTGATTTAAACTAGGCAATGTAATATCCAAATTATTCTAAGATAGGATAATTACCTAATTTGCAAATCAACTTCCAAATTTGAACTGGGACCAATGGCGGCTTGCGGATCATGGCTCTTCTGATGAGGGACTCAAAATGAACATCGGACAAGGATGATCGGACTAATGTGGTCGATCAATGGTGATTTTGAGCATCGTCGATCTTAAAAGGCACTTCTGGACTACCGTGAGAATGCCGAAAGTGAAAGTGCATGGTATTGATTTTGAACATTACTCTCCCTAGGAAAGCAATGGCCATCAACAGCGAGGACTACAAGCTAAATCCAAAGCCCACCGCTTGACGAATTCCATTGGAACTGGGTGACTTTGCCGATCTCGCTAGGCTACCTCATCAATATGGAATTAATGGGAGACTGCCGGGATCACGAGAATTAATCCATGAGCGGTGAACTGAGCTCCTTAGCATCGCGCAAGGAAGGAGGCATTTTCTTAGAGCTCCATTTTAGTCTACAAAGGAAAACTTTAGTGGAGAGCAGAGAAACCATGAAGTAACATTCAGAAAGAAAAAATCAAAGAAGCCAATTCGCTTGCGGCCCAAGCAGAATTTTATAGTTGCTCTCTCCTCCTTCACACTTGGTTAAGCTCATTGTTAAATGTTGGTCAGTTGAGGACAGCTTTGGGAAAAACTTCTCTTTTGTCTCTTGTGCTCTAAGACCTTCTTTCGTTCATCCGATCTCCACATCTTGGGTCACTGAAAGTTGTCGAAGATGATGCAGGAGACATGATGTGGCTAGGCGCTGGAATTCGCTTGATGGTAGGCATCATTGGACCTGTCGTTGGTCGAACCAAGGGGAAAGCATCGGCTGGTCGTTCCACAGAATTCGTCGGAGATCATGCAAAAACAAGACCCGATCACCAAAAGAAATCGCGGCTGTTCGTCATAGGGGTCGAGGGTCGCTTGCTAGAGCTCGCTAGACTTATTGGCGCTCGACTTGATCTCCTGGAAACTACCCAGGAATCGTCGTCGGAGAAGTGTTCTTGATGAAGGACTTGAACGGTATTAGGCAGGGACCACCTTCTTTTTGACAGAGGAATAAAAAACAGTGACTCGTTCCCAGATCTCTCCCCACTTTGTTCGTCTATATCCTTCTGTGCCTTCATTTAATATTCTGTACAACATGTGGCCTCCAAGAACTCTCTTTTTTTTTTTTTCTCTCAGTCAGCCGGGTCGCTCAATTGAATGCGGCCTCTCTTTTCTGGCCGTGTATTGCAACTGTGTGGCCTCTCCTCGCATTATGTGACTTAGGGATGCTTATATGGTGAAAATTTAAGTACAACTATGATAACGAGGGTTTAAGTTTTGGACTTATTTTGATTAATAAACTCCAATAAAAATGCCTATTCTGCAATTAAAATTTAGTGGACTGGATTAAGCTCGAATTAGGCCTCAAGGCCTTGAGGTTTTCAGCACTTGCTCCCTTATGATGGTGAATTGTGCTATGTGGGCTCTGGTACTTCGCATGTCAATTTAGACCCAACTCCCGTCGTCGGCGCAAAATAATTAAATGCAATGCATTCTTAAATTAAATGTGCTATGTATGAAAACTAATTTTTTGGTGAGAATCAAGGCTAATTCTCATTTTTGTGAAAAATGAATAATTAAAAGAAAATCAAAATTTAGGTGTCAACAAATGTCAAATTGAAGAAAAAATCACTTTAGTGCTAGCGGTGAGAGATTTCGATCAAAATAAGTACATGGAATTTTTATTTAAAACAATTTAGTGACATGTTATTTTTAATTCACACAATTTAGTGACATGACTTTTTTAAATAAAAAATCAATTCCACGTGTACAAAAAGAACGACATCGCTTGGTTGACTTGGGTGGGATGTATTAAACTTATAGCACTTAATTGATTACATGTTACAACTTATGGCACTTAAGTGATCACTTTTAAAAAAATTTACCAGTCAAATGATTATAATTTACAACCTATGGCACTAAAAATCACTCCGTGACATTGGTTAAACGTCGTCATTTTTGCTTTGAAAGTTGACTAGGATCTCCGACGAACCACATTGGATTAGTTAATTAAAAAAATTACCACGTATGATTTTTTACTAGGCTCTCCGGAATTAGCAATGAAATAACCATTTTTTTAAAAAAAAATTAGCACATAAGTGATCCCAAAAAAAAATTTGACACCAAAATTATCATTGTACATAGATATTGTCACTTGAGTTATCTTTCTTCCGTTCATTGTAGAAGGCGGGAAAAAAGGTTAATTAATAATTTAGACAGGGCGGCAGCGGTGGCGGTTAGAGGTGGCCAGTTCGGTGGAATTGCCGGTTTCGGTTTCATAAAAAAACGGAATTGGAACCGGTCCTTAAGGGATTGATTCAGATTCCGATTCGGAACTGGCGGTGGACCTAAGCTATGGTCAGCTGATTGAGGCCAATGAGCCATGACCTCGTTAGATCCAAGCGAGCTTCGAACTCGGTGGAGGCCTACGAGCTCTAGCCTCGACACAAAATAGGTACTTCCATTTGATTTTACGTGGCATCACATTCCATTCGTTGGGTGGTTTTCATTTCGTATAAAATGAAAGGATGTGATGGTTTCAGGTTGCCTCTCATTTCAGGAGAAAAAAAAAAAGGAGGAGGAGGAGAACGGGGAGGAGGAATCATCGGTGAATCGATTAAGCAATGATGAGCACATTCTATTTCAGCGAGACTCAAGCTTCCCGGCCTCGAGTGAGCCCAACATCGCTGGGATTGGCCGACCCTCGAGCTCGCCCGTGACCGGTTGCCATCCGATGCCATGGAGGAAATTTTTTCACACCAAATAATAGAAAATATTTTCCTTGTCATTTTCATAGTTTAGCCAAACACCGGAAAAAAAAAATATATTTTTTTCTGAAAAATAAGAGTGGCCTTATTCATTCTTGATTTGAGAATTGCAATTACTCGCTCTACCAAATCTTTAACGGAGACGCATGCTGTAACAGCTCAAAATAGGCGGAAAGGAAAATCGTCTTGCCGTATTTATCCGAACATTCATTCGCCTTGTTTTTGAATGTTTCTTCCGTAGATAGGGGGTGTGCAAAAGGAATTGGGAACTGTCCGGACCGGAGCGGCCCGGAGCCAAATGGATCCCAAGGGAACCGGACCGGTTCCCGACTCAAACAAATTGAAACCGGTGGGTACCGGTCTGGTTCTTAGTTCCAGGTGTGGAGCCGCCAATTCGACCGAATCGGTAACATGTTCTAATTTATTTAAATATTCAAGAAGACTTGAAGCCTCAAATACTTAACTGCGCTCGTTGGTCGCCTTGTCGGAAAAGACGATCAGATCATGCTTTGACTGGACATTACTTCTATCTTATATAGAATTAGGACCCTACCGGTGTTTGATTTGCTGAATTTGTGCTGATTGATATTTGATTTCTTGAATTTTGCAGTTCTTTTCTTTTTCTTCAATTGCTTGGCAATCTCTTCGATATGGGAAATTGTAAGCCAACCATTGGTGCCATTATTTTCTCAGTATTACAGGGATAATAATTTTTATTAAGATGGAAGAGTTACCGAGTCAATTACATCTCTAATCACTCTATCAGAGCTTCCACCACTCTCAACAGCCTTCCTGGCCTCTTCGCTCACCTTCTTGGCTCCCACCCTCACCTTCTCGGCTCCAACCCTCACCTTCTCATCTGTCATCAACTCCACTATCTTCCTCTCAATCTCTTCCCCAATCCCAGCCCCTCTCCCACAGCCCCAATCCCGCCTCCTCCACGACCTCCGCGTTGAGCTTCTGGTCACCGTGTTGCGGCCACGCGAGCATCGGCACGCCCTGCCAGGCTGCTTCCATCACTGAATTCCACCCGCAGTGGCTCACGAACCCTCCTATCGCAGGATGCGCCAAGATCTCCTCTTGGTCCGCCCACCCTCTTATGATTACCCCCTTGTTCTTGGTTCTCTTTAAAAAGAAATCGCTAAGGATGTCTTTCACGTCCTCGCGGCCGTCCTTGTCTACTTGGTGGTTTTCAGGTTCCAGCAGAATCTCCACCGGGCCTTCTCCAACCCCTTTTCCAGCTCTCGCACCTGATCCCAGGACATTGCCGTTCTGTTTCCGAAGCTTATGTACACTACGGACTCAGATGGTTGGTTTTGTAGCCATGACCGGTAGGGGTGGTCCTCGTCTTGCGGAGTGCGATACAATTCTAGTGGCCCCATGGGAAGAATTGGCGGTAAGCTTGCGATCACCCTGTCCATGTTGAGAGCACCGAGTATTGATGCTTGGAACCACTCGAAGGTGTTCATCAAGATTCCTTTGGCCTCAGATAGAGCTTGAGAGTTCATAGTGATGATCAACGTAAAAAGATGGCTGGGATCGAGGAATGCTGGTGGGAGGCTTGACATGGCCATCGGTGGCACTCAGGGAATCTTGATTTCGGCGGAAGCATTGTTGTACTCCGTCAGTTTAGATTGGAAAACTGGAAAGTACGCCATGAGAGAGTTGAACTCGACCGAGGAGGTGGAAACAACATACATAGGGAGGTGCAGGTCCTTGGTCACTGGAGCAGTCTTGGCAACAAGAAAAAAGTCCACAAACATAGCGGAAAGACGGAGATGACGAAGACAACAGAGGACGGAGGAGATGGGCGGACTAATTGATGAGATGGAATTGGAGAACGAAAGGGTCGTTGGCGGCAGAATCGACGATCCGGGAGCCATGAGTGAGGTGGAGTTTGAGATGATTAATATCAGGATTGTGGTGAAGGAACGAGGATAAGTGGTCTGATTCTGCGGCGGACACGGTGGGGTGAGCGGTGATGATTGTGACGATGCAGTTTCGCTTGGCCAGCATTGCGGCAAGCCGAAGGAACGGCATCAAGTGGCCCATTCCGGCGCCCGGGAAAAGAGCTACGTGAGGAGTTTGTGTTGTGCTCATTGCTGAATTGGCTTTCTCGGATAATCATCTTTGTTTGTGTCCCTTTTAAAAGCAATTGTCAAGAACACAAAGGATGAGGGCAGGTGGGTTGTTGGAGTGAGTGGCCTCATCCGGAGTTTTGTTTTAGCCGACCTATTCTCCTCTACCTCTATCAATCAAAAGGGACTCTTTTTTTCTTTTTCTTTTTTTTTCTTTTACATGGTACCGGCAAAAACAATCTCTTTTAAGAATCATTTGACTCACAATATTGCTTAAGGTTATTGGAAAAAATCATCGAGCACACAACAAAGTCTCGAAATGAGAATACAGATAACAATTATGATATTTCTCCAAAAACTTTTAAAAGAAAATAATGGAAAAGATGATTGTATCGCTTTGTAAATAAAATGAAAATGGAAGTTGGAGTGAGTGAAAATTGAAGAAAATTGTTTAATATATAGCTGTGAAAAGATCTCAACTTTTCGCATTCCGAAAAGAATGCAACTCTTTGTGCTTGAAAAAGGTAAATTTGGATGCAACTTTTAATGTAAAAAAATTATTAACTCGGACACAACTCTTCATGTGCAAGGACTATTATGTCTGAAAAATTGCAATTTTAATTGCTTTATGAACAGTCGCGTTGTTCGCTAGGAGATAATAGTTGTTTATAATTGTTAGAACTATTATGAGTTATTTTAGTATTCATTATCATGTGTGAGAATGCCCACCGTATTACTATGTACCATCTTTATTATTATATATATGAGAGATATTAATCTAAAGAGTTAGACGATTTATTCACATTATTCTCCTCTTTTTTTCTTCTTCAGACATGGTATCAGAGCCAACCCTAGCCGCCCCAACCTAAACTCTATCCAACGCTCACCATCAGCGCCACCGCCATCACCATCGTCAAGAACTTGCTTCTCTCTCTCTCTCTCTCTCTCTCTCTCTCTCTCTCTCTCTCTCTCTAAAATCTGCTGTCTCGGCCAGCTTTGTCGACCACGTCCCAGACTCTCGGTCAGGGATCTGGCCAACTTGGCCAACCAAGGCCCAGGCTCTCGGCTAGCTTGGCCGGTCACATCCTAGTGCTCTCGGCCAGTTTGGCCGGCCACGGTCTAGGTTCTCGGTCAGCTTGGCCGAACATATCCCAGGTCGTTCAGATTAGATTTACATGTCGAGGTTTGATTAGATCTAATCAGATCCATGAAAAGGTGAAGCTTGTGATTTTCTTATTAATCTTGTGTCTAGATTAAGTATTCGTCATGAGTAATACAGATACTCAAAATAGCTGCTGCTAAATCCGGTGAGACTGGATTAGTCATAAATAGATCTGGTGTGACTAAATCTGATGTGATGCGATCCCAAGCTATGACCTTTATATCTACTTCATCTAAGCTCGTCAAACATGTTTTGACGAGACAGTCTACGTATACGCTTTGGAAGAAGAATGTATTCAAAAATTTGCACGGACAACAGCTATCTCATCATCTTACTCAGCTTACTATGAGTGAGGATGACCCAACTTATGATGAACGGTACATTGTTGATTGTCGTATTTATAGTCAATTGTTGAATGCTATGGATATTTCTGTTCATACTTTTGTTAGAAATACTAATACTGTTAAGGAGTCATGGGATGCTTTAGCAGATTTATACTACTCTTTGAATGATTTTTTGCACTCTATGATGTTGTTTGTGGGTTATTGAAGCTGACCCTTGCTGGTCGGCTTCTGAACGGATATTATGAGGAATTTAAATCATTTGTTGATGAGTCTGATCGGTTAATCCCCTTTACACCTAATCGGACTACTTTTCAAGAATAACGAAATTAGTTTCTAGTCACCTGCTATCTTAATGGTCTGAGAGCTCAGTTTGATATTGCTTAGTCAAAAAAAATTTCAGATGCTTGAGTACCTTCTCTTGGAGAAGTTCATCGCCGTGTTCTTCGTACCGAAAGTTGTGAGGAAGTTGGATCTACCCCTTCAGAAGTTAGTGAATAGGTTGGTGCTCTACATATAAATAGAGGAGGTGGCCGTGGTGGCGGAAGCTGTGACTGAGGGGGAGGTCATGGTAGCATTGCTGATTGTGGTCGGATGACTTGTACTTGCAATTACTGTGGTATTGTTGAACATCTTTGCAGCTATTGCCGGAAGTTATAAGCTGTAAAGACAACTTCTGGTTCATGGACCACACTTGCTCATATTGCATCTGAGATTGCGTCTATGGACCAGAAAGTTATCACAATGAGTCTAGAGTAGTATATTCGCTACTTGAAGTTTCAGACCTCAAGGAGAGGAACTACATCTGCCTCTGTTGTGAAACTACAACGATCAACTGATTATTCCTCTACCTCGGCATGCGCAGCTCTTCCTTCCGTTGATTGGATTATTGATTCTGGTGTAGGTGCTCACATGACGGGCGTTAGAGGTATTCTTACTACGTATAAGTCTTCGTCTCTGTTACACCATATTACTATTACGAATGGGTCATCCGTAACAGTTCAGGGACATAGAGTTGCACGACCTTCCAACGAGATCTCTTTATCTTTTGTTTTATATACTCTTGGCATGCCATTTAATTTGTTATCTATTGATCGTATCACACGGGATTTGAATTGCTCCGTTACTTTTTATCATGATTATTGTGTTTTTCAGGATCTCTCGATACGGAAGACTATTAGTAAGGGAAGCGTTAATAGTGAGATCTACCAGCTGGATGGTACTTTCATTCCTGCTGCACTAGTGAAAGAGACTGATGTTTTAGACATTCACTATCGTCTAGGTCGCCCCTCTCTGTCTATGTTGCAGTAATTGTATCCTCATTTTCGTTCGATGTCTACAATAAATTGTGAGTCATGTCAGCTTGCAAAGCATAGTCGTGTCTCTTTACCACTAAGTGTATCTCAACAAGCAACTGCTCCATTGCCTTGGTCCATTCTAATGTGTGGGGACCTAGTCTTATTGTGTCAGCCTTTGGTTATTGTTACTATATTCTTTCTGTCGATGATTTCACAAGAATCACATTTGTTTGCTTAATAAAAGAACGTTCTAAGTTATTTTCTATATTTCGTGAGTTTTATTCTTCTGTCTGCACTCAATTTTATTATAATATTCAAGCCTTACAATCTGATCGTGGAGGGGAATATATGTCAGATCATCACCATCAATTTCTTCATTCTCATGATCGTCTTTCATGTGCTCGCACATCTCAACAGAATGGTTTTGCTGAGCGGAAGAATCATCATCTTATGGATACTGATCATGCTCTTTTTATACATATGCATGTTCCATAGAATCTTTTGGGGGATGCTGTTTTTACAGCATGCTATCTCATTAA
This sequence comes from Rhodomyrtus tomentosa, assembly GCA_028455895.1. NCBI lineage: Eukaryota > Viridiplantae > Streptophyta > Magnoliopsida > Myrtales > Myrtaceae > Rhodomyrtus > Rhodomyrtus tomentosa. The sequence continues at coordinate 2,198,791 of JAPCWY010000006.1, forward strand.
TCGCATGCCTCTTTCTTTTCTTAGGGATAATATGCCTCATGGGCTCATTGTCGCGAACCTCTCTCGCGACTTCGAGGTGGAGCGGGCTAATAGGCTATATCTTCTGGTCGGATGAGGGTCTCTCCCAATGCTCGTTACCCAAGTCGCAACGGCGGTATACGTGGTCGACCTTCAGTGCGGTCTAGTGACATGTGATACGTGTACATGCCAATGAGTCGCCACCAATCATTCTGTGGAGGGTACGATTGAAAACCCTATCGGATAGCTGGGAGTAATCTATTCAATTCTACAACAATCAGAGAAATGAGATCCGGGACTTTGTTAAGCCAACTATCAGAGTTGACGCCATTTCGGCATCTAAGTTGAATGATTTGTCTAAGCTAAGATTTCATGCAGATAAGTGAGGTTTGAACCCAACACTAGGAGTCTATGTAGATATGAACGACTACCTAACACTCACAATAAGTAAAAATGAATGTGCAAATCAAGAATCCAAAATGTGCGGATAAATCACATGAAATCAACATGGCTTCTTTAGTAAGACCCTATTAGCCTAGGGAAATATCAATCAAGACTCAGGAGTATTTTTGACATGATTTTTCCTTGAAGGGCAAAATCGTAATTTTAAAAAATTTCGAGACAATTTGCCATAGAAGGGAAAATTTATCATTTCAGATGAAATATGGAGTCAAAAGATGGTGAAAATAGGATTGATCACCAAGCCAATCCATTTCCTATTTTTTAAAAAATTTCAGATTTTTTCTGAAATTTTTGGAGCGATTTACCCTTTGAGGGGTAGAACCGTCATTTCAGAAAATGATGAGAAGTGAAAATCTTAAAAAGAAGGATTGGTCTACCTCCTGACCCAAATCCTGATTTTCAACAATTTTCACGGCTCAATCGAAATAAGAAAGGCAATTTACCTTTAGAAGGGTAAAACTGTCATTTTCAGAAAAAAGACGAGATTCGAAAACTCAAGCATAAGAGTTGGTCGCCTAACTGACCTTAATTCTTATCTTGGCATTATCGACCTATCTCGCTTACAAGACAGATGCGATTTACCCCTGAAGGATAATATCGTCGATTCTCGGATGAATAGATAAGAAATCTCAAAAATAGGATTGACCAGTTGTCTGTGATCAATCCTCAATTTTCAGGAATTTCTGGAACATCTAGGAATTTTTCACAATTTTTTTTTTTACATTTTTTTGGGTTTCTAGGATTTTCTAACAATTTTTTTTAGAATTTTCTACGATTTTTCTGATTTTTTTTATTTTTAAAATAATTTTTGAATTTTTATTATAAAAAAATGATTCGAACCGGGTATACTCGACCCACAAGGGTCGGATACCCGGCCCAGACCCGGACCCACGCAGCCTATGCATCGAAACGACGCCATATCTCTTTTTTTTTTAATTTTCTGATTATTCGGATTTAATCCGACGGTTCCTATTAAATCACGTGGCTACTCCACAACAGCTGGATTGGCTTACTGAAACCTACGGCTCAGATCAAAAGCTGACTACTCTCAACGGTCAGATCTGATTACTTAGACTTAGAGCTAAGATCGAACGACTTGACTAATCCTCGACCGTTCGATCAGATTTTTTATTTTCTTGAAAATTCGATTTTTATTAATAGTTATAAAACTGATCGAACGGTCACCAAGCCAACACGTGGCACAACTTATACCGTTAGATCATCCAACAGATTCAAACTGAACTCCAACGGCTCAGCTGACGTGGCTGCCACGTCAGTGCCACGTCAGCATTTTTGACCAATTGACCACCATGTCAACGTGCAATAGCGGCAAGGTTCAAATGCGAGGTTTAACTCGATTTCAATGCAATCAAAATGCAGAGCCATGGTTAGTGATATCTCAAATGTAATTCGCACACATCAATTGCAAGGATTAAGGCCGAAACATAGATCTGCCATTAATGAACATAAGCTAAGTGTTGAAGTTCGACCTTCCTGTTCTTGCGGTTTCAGGCGGCGCGACTAGTGTCGATTACTTCCTGGAGCTTCAGGTAGGCTTCCATCATTTTTTTTTTTTGCTTCAGTTTGGCTGGAGACGGCCTAATCAGCACCTTGCCGTCGAGCTCGAGTTCTCAACGACGAGAGTTGGAGAACGAGCTCTCTCTCTCTTTCTCTCAATTCCCTTCTCTCTCGATTCTGTTCATCCTCAAGAACCGAATGAACCAAACTCCTCAACAGAAAGCCCTTCAGAGGCTATATACCGTTTTCGAAATTTTTTCGCCGATTAGTCAACCCTCGTCCGCTTGAATTCATGTGTCATCACGTGCCAAATGGTATGCCGACGGTAATTGGGATGTTGGGTATTCCGTCCAACTCCGTTTGGTCCTCCGTCGAGCCTCATTATGTGCCAATTTGACGTGAGTTTGATCTGACTTTGTCTTTGTTGACTTTGGTGGATACCGCGACCTTGATCGGTCAATTACTCCCTATTTCCAGTGGTCATTGGTCACGAATCCAGTATCAACCAATGGGGAATGGTCTAAAGCATCAAAACCCCACGATGTGTCTTCAATTGTGGTCGATTGATTGATCAATTTTGCCATTAAATTTGACCTTGCACTATTCATCTACGTAAGAGTCATGGGGAAGAAGACGACAATGTAGCGAACCGGTTTGACCGGTCTGAACCGGTTTCGACTTGAAATTTCTAAAATTAGCTCAAATTGGTAGGAAATTTTTGCAATTAAATCTCAAAATCAAACTTAGGACGTGAATATTGTCTAAAAATGTGATTTTGTCCCAAAGTTCATGCCAATTTCTATAAAAATCTCAAATTTATCCTTAATTTCAATTCAAAAATTTGTAAAATTGAAGGCTCAAACGGTCAAATTAGACCAAACCACCGATGCCATTCGACTCAGAATGATGAAATACATTAGGCAGTGGCTTCAATTGGCAAAGGTAGCCCTTGAATTGAAAGTAATTTCAATTATACCCAAATTCAAGGACTAAATTACAATAAAGTATGCAATTTTACCCAATTCATGCAATGGAGCAATTTGTACAAATAATTGGGTTAAATTGCAATAAGAGACAATCAGATTGAATGTCAAGACCCTAAAAATGCCAAACTTGCAAATTAAAGGCTAAATTGATATTTTTTACCAAATTCAATCATATGTGTAATAAAGGAACACATAAAATTGAACTTGGACTTTTAATGAGATAAAAAAATACAAGGGAATTAAAATAAAAATATTGACTATTTTTTCATATTTTGTGACCTCAAATGCTATTTTTCTTGAATTTTCGATAATTTTCTCAATTTCTAAAAATACAAAAAATGTGAAAAATATGAAAAATTATTTTTTCATCAAAAATGGTTCCTTGAACTTGGCTAAGGCCACCAAAGTTGATTTTATATTTTTTTTTATTTTTTATGGATTTTTTTAATGAATTTTCAAAAATAACGAGAGGAATCTTGTAAGAGGTTTTACTCAAAGACAGGTGACACCTAAATTTAGACCGACTCGACTGTGGAAAAGAAAAACGAATCCCAACATTCAATCAATCTTGTCCTACTGGTAAACGCTCTACTTATTCTGTTTTAGCTGACACGAGAGAGAGAGAGAGAGAGAGAGAGAGAGAGAGAGAGAGAGAGAGATGGAGTAGAGATACTCACCTGCCTGATGCTCATGTGGCATGCGTGATATATGACGGATTCAAGTAGATACCTAGGGACTCGTTTCTTGAGTATCCTAGAGCAATTAAGTTATAGCCCGTATGGTAGGCTAAACTAGAGTGAGATTCTTATCTAACAGGAATCTAGAGGTAACACACTCGTTCTTTAGGGTTTGTCACATGTTTCGATCTGTATGGAGGATCAGGCCTTGAATAGGACTCCTTTCTATCAGAAACCTATGAATGATGCACTCGTTCTTTATGGTTTGTCTGAAACTAGACTTTCCATCTACTAGAAACCTAAAGGTGACGGACCCATTCTTTAGGGTTTGTCGGATACTAGGCTTCTTATCCACTAGGGACCTAAAGGTGACACACTCGTTCTTTAGAGTTTGTCTGATATTAGGCTTCCCATCCACTATGGACCTAAAGGTGATGCACCCATTTTTTAGGGTTTGTCGGATTCTAGGCTTCCCATCCGCCAGGAACCTAAAGGTGATGCACCCGTTCTTTAGGATTTGTCGGATACTAGGCTTCCCATCCACCAAGGACCTAAAAGGTGACGCACCCGTTCTTTAGGGTTTGTCAAAAACAAAACTGATCCTACACCTTGAGGAATCAACGATGGTCTATACACATGAGGTATACCTAACTCTTAGGTTTTATCAAAGGAGCTATTCTGGGGTTTAGGGGTTACTTAGAGCCTTACATAAAGCTGGTTCTAAAGATTGTCTTCTCAACATGCAAGGTATCATTCTAGGATTTGGGGACTCCAAGTATCGGGCAGAAAGCTCGAACCTGCAAAAATTTTTGTTAACAAGATTCTTATGAGATTTAGGGGTTACCTGAAATCTCTCAAAAAGATAATTTCGAAGATTGTCCTTTCGACAAGCGATGCACTAATCTAGGATTTGGAGACTCCAAGGATCCTGCAGAAAGCTCAAACTTGCAAAATTTTTGCTAACAAGATTCTTTTGGGATTTAGGGGTTACCTGAAATCTCTTCGAAAGATAATTTCGAAAATTGTCCTTTCGACAAGCAAAATGCTACTCTGGGATTCGGGAATTCCAAGGATCCTGTAGAAAGCTTAAATCTGAAACCTCACATAAAAGATGACTCTGATGCTCCTTCTTGTTGAACAAAGTATTCTTGTTTGACCCAGGGCTGTCGTGAGTCTCATGGAAGTTTAATCTGAAAGTTCATTCCTCATCGAAGAGATATCAGTTACCTCGAGGCAATGACAGTTATAATGCAATGAAAACTTTACTTTGACCTATGCAATTATGCAAAATGACTTATGATGCTGGAGGTTATCCAAGACATCTTAAAGCATGCAATGATGACCAGAAATACTTGTAAGGAAAATCATTGATCAAACATTTTGAAGTTTCCATTAAAGCTCACTTTTAAACATTCTATTGGAATGTCTTCGTCAAAGAGGGTTTCTCACAGATTCTTCGACTTTGGTCTTTTACAAAGAAAGTACTCGAATTTCCTAATAACCTACACCCAGGTTTTTGGAGCTATTCACAGCGTGTACACCCCAATTAATCAGGAGGTCTTTACGGGACTATAACGTTGGGCTTGTACACGATTTTCAAGGGGGGCTCACTCTCTTAGTCAGGCCATTTGAATAGAAGCTTTTCTCACCTACTCCAGGTTTACAAGTCAAGAACCCTGCAAAATGAGAAAGAAATAATCTTGCTCGTACCTCTTCGAGCTAAGGTACGCATTAACCTAGGCGTCTTGTCAGAAAAGACTGCAAAGGGTTGTAATGTCGGTAGGATTGTGGACCGAAAAGGCTTGTTTTTGGTCTGGAATCGCGAAGGGTTTAACATTAATGATCATTGCTGATCAATCTTTTGTTGTCTCTGGCCGACGATTCCTTGAAGAACATCTTTAGTTTTCTTGAGGATAGATCTAATCATTGAAAGAACTTCTACATCTTTTGGCAATTGACTATGATTCCATTTGGAGGGTAGCATTTCGTTGCACAGTTCTTGAGGATTCTTTTTTACTTCAGAAGTTGTTGAGGGTGGAAGTATCTAGTAATCCCTTGGTGTTCCATAATCAATCTTAGGACTTTTCAGCCTTCAGGTGAGGATCAGCCTTGCTCTTGTTGGGCTTTTGTCTCTTCTTCTTTTGTAATGCATAGAGATTTGACTTTTTCTCATTTTCGATCTCGCCTTTTCCTTTTCTTTGTCTAGGAACTAGGATTTTTATGATCATGTAAGGTATGTAACTTGAGTCTCATCCTGTCTGAACATTTTGGTTTGGAAGTTTTATGTAGCTCCTATTTCTTGAACTTCTCTGTCTGTGAGTGTCTTTGTCGCCTTTGTCTTGGTGCTGCGCAATGATCACCAATGAAGGTACATGAAACGAATATGTAGGCTCAAATTGACTATGCAATGGGTATAAGTATATGATAGAGAAATGAACGTCTCTTCGTCATCTTAAGGCGCCTGGATTAACGCATATCAACACACGAAAATTGATGTTAGTCCAAGCAAAAAGATTTCTAACCATTTACCTTTCTAAGCTACTGGGCTGCTTCTATGTGATCTCAATGTGGGGCGGCTCTTGATAGGATTAAGAAATGAAGACCACCGCTCAAAGGGTGTATCAATAATCACTTGCAGTGTTTATGGAGAAGAATGAATGCCGCCGTCATCCCAATCCATGTAATCGATGCGAATGGCCCTTACATCCCTAGGTTCAGGCTTTTCTATTCTTACACTCCTCTCATCTTTCTGGTGTGTAAAGGACGTGTTTAGATTAGGCTTGCCTCTTATCTGAAGGAACATTCCTGCTAAATAACCTAAACAACTCTGTTTTGGAAAAATCAATATGTTTTTCTTCAGACATTTCATCTCGTAGGGGATTAATGACGCACCATGTATGCTTTAGCCATGTCTGGATAACCTCTAACCCTAACATGGGTGCAACAACATTAGAAGTATCATTCGTTCGCGAGTTCAACCAAATGCACGTCCACCTTTGACTTTTTCTTTCTTACGAGAAAGTGAGAAATTTGGCTGTATTTCTCCATTGTTGCTTTCCACCTTCATTGGACATTCTTGTATGAAGAGAACAAAAATTTCAGTGAGTGAAAGATATTTTAAAGTTTTATGGAACGGATACATATCACCTGGTTCTTCGCATCAGGGACTATTTTGTTCTTGGTTTCGTCTGAACAGATCTAATTCTGAGTCCATTCTTCGGAATCCTGCAAAACATAACATATGTCGTGTATGCATGGATGCATGATATGCCTATGTAATGACTGTTAAGGCGACTCGAATCTTTTTGAAGAAAGTCACGTGATCATCATCTGATTTCATTTCAGGGATAATACTTTTTCACAGCATCTGAGTTTACAAGATATCTCATTTCTTCTCTTTCAGAATTTACAAGAATTAATGCTCCTCCCATAATGACTTTCTTGACAACATAAGAGCCTTTATAATTGGGGGTAAACTTGCCTCCTAGATGAACAGCATTTGGCAAAATTCTTCCTTATCACCGGGTCATCTACCTCGAAACTTCTGGGTTTAACTTTTCGGTTAAATGACTTAGTCACCCTCTTCTGGTAGCTTTGGTCATGACAGATCGCTCTAAGACGTTTCTCGTCTATTAGATTTAGTTGTTCATAGCTGAGTTTGATCCACTCTGCTTCGGAGAGTTTAACTTCTGATAATATTCTCAAAGACGGAATCTCAACCTCTACAGGTAGGACGGCTTCCATTCAGTATACCAATGCATAAGGAGTTGCCCCGGTAAAAGTCCTGATCAAAGTCCGATATGCCATTAAAGCAAAGGGTAACCTTTCATGCCAATCCCTGTAATTCTCGGTAGTCTTAGCTAAGACCTTCTTTATGTTCTTGTTTGCCGCTTCAACTACTCCATTCATTTGTAGGCTGTAAGAGGGAGAATTAAGATGTCGAACGCCAAAGTGATGTAGTAAATCATCAATAATCTTGTTATTTAAGTTGGACCCATTGTCTGTGATGATCGCCCGGGGTACCATATCGAGAGATTATATCCTTTTTGATAAATTGACATTTGTGTAAAAGCTGGCCTCTATCCACTTTGTGAAGTAATCAATTGCGATTAAAATGAAACGGTGACCATTTGAGGCTGCTGGATTGTTAGGCCCTATCATGTCTATTCCCCATATAGAGAAAGGCCAGACTTCAGACATCTGATGTAGTTCATTTGGGGGCGTATTAATCTTATCGCCATATACTTGGCATTGGTGGCATAACCTGACATGTTGACTACAGTCTGACTCAATGGTCATCCAATAATAACCAAGCCGCATAACCTTCCTAGTGAGGAGATGGCCATTCATGCGTAGCCCACATATACCTTAATGGATTTCCTCATGAGAGTGTTTATTTCTTTAGCATCTATGCACCTTAACAGAGTATAGTCAAATGACCTTTTGTACAAGGTTTACCCACCGAGGAAGAATTTACTAGTCATCTTGGCTATATATCTTCAGTCTTCTGCTTGACATCCATCGGGAAATACTCTCCTCAAGAGATAATTCTTGATATCGTGGTACCATGGCTCTCCGTCGAATTCTTCTTCGACTAGCATACAATAAGCTGGTTTTTTTATCACGCCGATCCTTAATGGCTCTATTTCCAATCCATTAGTTATTTGCAGCATGGAGGCCAGTGTGGCTAGCACGTCTGTGAATTCATTCTGCGCTCTTGGCATGTATTCAAATGACATCTCTTCCAATTTAAGCGTCAACTCTTCTAGATACTCATGATAAGGGACGAGCTTTGTGTTCTTCGTTTTTAACTCCCCTTGTGTCTGAAAGAGGATGAATATAGAATCTCCATAAACCTGCAACTTAGGTACTTCCATAGGGATGGCCGATTATAGGCCCAAGATGCATGCCTCGTATTCTAAAATATTGTTGGTGCAAGGAAAAGTTAGTTTTGCAGCAATAGGATAATGTTGACCATCAAGGGATATCAGCACTGCCCCCGTGCCAGCTCCCGATAGATTAACGACACCGTTGAAATACATGACCCATTTGTCTTCTGTTAGGTTGAAAACTTGCTCTTCTATATTCAATTGTTCAGAAGGTGTGCGATTTTGGGCCTTTTTTGCCAACATATCAGCTATGGTTCTTCCCTTCACAGACTTTTGCGGAGAGCTTTTAATATCAAATTAAGACAACATTACTTGCCATTTTGTCAACTTCCCTATCAAGGCTGGTTTCTTCAGGAGATATTTGATAGGGTCATTTCCTGTCACCAGATGAATGTGGTGGTGTGGGGTATACTGCCTCAAGTTGCGAAGTATCCACACTACTGCTACACAACCCCTTTTAACAGGCACATAATTTGCTTCCGATGAAGCAAATTTCTTACTCAAGTAGTAGATGGCTCTTTCTTTCCATCCACGAGGCTTATTTGAGCAAGTAAAGCTCTCAAAAACTCGTGATGTATGGTCAAATATAAGGTCAAGGGGTGACTTGGGATGGGTGGCACTAGTATTGGTGGAGTGGCTAGATAAGTTTTGATCTTTTGGAATGCCTGACTGCGTTCTGCATCCCAGGTCACTTTTGCGCCCTTCTTGAGCAATTTGAAAATTGGTTTGGCCACGTTCGATAACAGATTGATGAATTTGGTGATGTAGTTTAATCTCCCTAGAAAACTTCTTACTTCTTTCACCGTTGAGGGAGTTGCCAAGTCACAAATAGCTTGGATTTTCGAAGAGACAATTTCAATGCCTCTGCTACTGACCAAAAATCCAAGAAGTTTCCTTGATTTCGCTCCAAACACACATTTATTAGGGTTCAACCTCAACTTGTATTTTCGGAGTCGCTCAAATAGCTTCCTTAACACTTGAATGTGGTCCTGTCCTTTCTTAGACTTGGCGATCATGTCATCGACATACACTTCGATCTCCGTATAGATCATGTCATGGAATAAAGTGATCATCACCTTTTGATAAGTTGCCCCAGCATTCTTTAGTCAAAAGGGCATCACTTTATAATATAAATTTCCCCAAGGGATGGTAAACGCAGTTTTCGGCTTGTCCTCCTTTTTTATGAGGATTTGATTATATCCGGAGAATCCGTCCATGAATGAGAATAATTCGTATCTTGTAAAACTATCCACCAATTGTCACGTCCCACACCCCAGGTACGGGAGCGCGACTCGCTGCGAGCAAACTCTCAAGTCCCAAGATTTACTTACCAAGAGATGTATAATATTAAGAAGCATGCAAAAGCGATAACATACTTACCTCCGTACAAAATCCATAGGGAACCTGGATAACGAGAACATCACATATAACATAACATCACAAGTTCATACAAAAGTGCAGGTGAGCTAATCGTGCTAATAGGTCGGGGTAATGAAACCAAACCAAAAGGCAACTATAACATGTCCCCAAAATCTACTGACTGACAAGGTCATCACCAGAGGGCTACATAATAAGTCAACAAACCCTTAGGTCGAGCTGTTGGAATCGTCTGTCTGCTCAGCATCCTCAGTAGGCTTGTAGTCCGAGAAAGTCGCGGAGGGTACATCTACAGTGTCCTCCATCGTCTCGTCCTCTAACTGCTCCTCCAGCTCATCCTCTGAAGAGTCAACATCTATCACCTCAACGGTGTCCTCCAGGGTTGGGGTCCTCTCAGGCATGTTCCTCGCACCAACAACGGACACATCTACCTCTACAGAATCTCGAGTGGGATGACACCAGCTAGGGATAGCTCCGCGAGGTACCTTAGTGGCCTTCAGCGGACCAGTGGTAACCTCGCCTACTCTACGGAACCACGCTTCGAATCTATGCGGTTTTCAGTCCTTACCGCCCTCGTTGACCCAACTACTGTACACTTCCTAACATATACGGTACCCCCACCATCCGAGAACTCATCAAAATATGCTGTCATTTCTTTCGGGTCACCCAATCGAGTTGGCAGCATAGTCAAGGCTTAGGGTCTGAAAATATGGTCCCATGACGGGGTGAGATGGATATCTCAGTAAGACAAGTTCTAACCCTAGGTCAGGCTCACAATACACCCAGATGAATGCAAATAATGATCAAGAACATGCAAACAACAATATCAGACACTCATCAGTCATGAAATGCCACACGGATACAAGCGATTGACATTCGAGCAGTCATGGCATCAAAGCTTATCAATCAAGTTAGGCATGAAATACAATCAAGTCACTCATTTCACCCTTCAGAACTTTCCCATGAATCACGCCCGCGTTAAAAACGCCTCAAGCTCGGTCCGCGTCATTATGCCTCGGACCATCAGATTGGTAAACCCACGTACACGCATCAGGTTTCTAAATATCATTCCAAGCCTGTGTCGACACATACTCCATCTCGTCTCGCGTCTTAACGTATCAGGACATTCATTCTCACTACCCCGCGTCTCAACGCATCAGGTACCAACCATCACAACCTTGCGTCTCAACACCTCAAGGTATCACAAGATCTCAAGCATGCTAAAAATCATTTCAAATCAAGACTTCATGATCGAGTACAAGCTCATGCAACGAGTTAAATATCTACGACATGCGAAACGATCAATTTCATCACTCATATGTGGTAATCGACTCATGGCATATGCATCTAGCGGCATTCAAGAAATCATCAATCCACAAAAATGATCTTTGGACAATCACACCATAACTCACGAAAACTAAATCAATTCACACCCAATTCATCCAGTCGAGTCCAATCCTCCTAGCCAAGGTTTAGGGACTCCTTACCTTGGGCTTAAATTAACAAAATCTCCTTCCAAGGTCCTCTAAGGGTTCGACCTTAGCACTCCAAAATAGGGCAGTGTATACCTAATGGAATTCCATCCATTTCGTCAAATTTTCTTCATCCAATCCTCGAACTACGAAGCATGAACCTCAATAAAATATTCATTGACATTCTAATATGCCTCAACAAAGAATTTAGAGCTCGGTAATACCCCAAACAGCCCCTATGATCTCGGAATGCACAGAACCGAAATAGGACATTTTTGGTTCTGTGTGGTGCCCAATTAATCAATCCATAAATTACTCTTAAATCTTAATTTATCCACTAATCTACTTGCTAACATATAGTTCTAGGTGTTGGGAAACCTCACCGAAAATGTGAGGGCAAGGCGACACCCGGAAGTCCACGAACGACGCCGATTCTTCCAAGTCTTCCACCGGTCAGATTCTGCCCTTCAAACACAATGTCATTTCAGTATCAAAACTCCATCAAACTCAGCCCAATTTTTTGTCACAACTCAGTATACATGTACCCTAGATGTCTACAAAAATTAGCCGAAATATGGAAGCAAATCGAAGTCCTACAGAGCTCAAACAATGACTTGCCTCCAGTTGCGACGAATTCTGTCGACTCTCAGGAAAACGGTTGGCCGGAACTCCTCAGGTGGCCAAATGCTGAAATTCAAGTTGGAACTAGTCGGCAATAGGCTGAGGAAGGTGATGGTGGCCGGCACGAAGTCAGACGGCAGCCGGAAGGGGTGCTCGACGGCAGCGATGTGGGGGTGGTTGTCTGGTTGGCTAGAGCTGGTTCGACCGAAGAAGAAGAAGAAGAGGAAAGGAAGAAGAAGAAGGTGACTATGGAGGGGTGTTCGGCTGAGGGAGAGAGAGAGAGAGAGAGATATACACCAAATTATGAGAGTCAACTTAATAGAATGTAAGGTTAAAAGTGGTTAATAAATGCCAATCTACCGTTTAGTGACACATGTACTCTTATCAATCAATAGCTCATCCAATGGTCATTATTTTCCTAAATTTTCGGCAGCCTTGGGTGGTGTCAAAGACTAAAATGCCCTTATTTCATTTATTAAGGCAAAGCCAAGGCTTGAGGGGTAAAACGGTCATTTCATCTGCGATGTCCGGAACGTTGTTTTTCTAATTCGAATTTTCTTTTGATGAGGCGACGTCCAATCCAATTATAATGTTAGAATTCTTGACTCTCCATTTTTCAATTTAAAGACTCGTCTCTGAACCATTTCTCAGTCAAATATGATTTCAGCTAATCCCGAAGTGACGGGCGGCGTTTACAGACATTTCGCGTATCGACTATGTGATTCATATCACACTTAGGGCTCGTTAGTTTATGGCGACTTTGATTCTCATGTAATTGCGAGGTCTATTACTAATTCTGACGGTCTCAATCGTCATCGTTCAATTTAGAAAAATTTTACAAATTATACATTAGTTGAGCGACATCACCTGCGATCCAATCGTATAACGCTAGCAATGCATTCCTTAATTGTTCTTAGATCGGCCTTTTATGGCTCTAAACGTCCCCTCGACAATCCTTATGGTCAAAGTGTCATTTTCTATTTGAGTTCCCCACGTCTACGTACCTTGTCTCGCTTTAGCCCTTCTCTTTTGGTCAATTAATTCGAGAATGATCAGATCCGAGCGAGATATGACTGAAATACACTAGTAGATATATTCTCATGAATAAGTCTCGAAATGACAAGAAAAATCAGAATGTCACAACTTTTCCCCCCTTACAAAAATTTCATCCTTGAAATTTCCATAAACCCAGCTATTCAAATAAATGAGGGTATTGACGTCTCATCGTTTCCTAACCTTCCCACGCAGCGTCTTCAGTTCCATAGTACTCCCAAACGACTTTGACCAATGGAATCATCTTGTTCCTCAGAACTTGCTCCTTTCGATCTTCGATCCTGAATGGCTTTTCTATGTAGGATACTTTGTCATCCACTTCGATAGTCTCGTAATCCAATACGGGCGTCGGGTCCTGCTCGTACTTCCGTAGCATTGACACTTGGAAGACGTTGTGCACTTGAGACAAATTAGGAGGTAAGGCAAACCTGTAGGCCAACGTCCCAATCCGTTCCAAAATCTCAAATGGACCTACATATCTTGGACTTAATTTCCCTTTCTTTCCAAATTGATATAATTCTGGCATCGGGGAAACTTTAAGAAAAACATGCTCTCCTACTTGAAACTCCAGAGGTTTATATTGTTTATCCGCATAACTTTTCTGACGACTCATTGACATCTTCAGTCTATCCCGGATTATCTTTACGGCTTCCACCGACTGCTCTAGCCACTCTGGGCCTGTAATGCTTCTTTCCCTAACTTCGTCCCAACAAATCGGGATTCAGCAAGTTCTTTCATAAAGTACCTCAAAAGGTACTATTCCAATAATTTGTTGATAACTGTTATTATATGCGAACTCCACCAAATGCAATTGATCCTCCCATCCACCTATGAAGTCTATAACACATGCTCGTAACATATCCTCGAGCATTTGAATCGTTCTTTCTAATTGTTCGTCCGTCTGCGGATGTTTCTCTGTACTAAACTACAATCGAGTTCCCATGGCATCCTGAAGACTCTTCCAGAAGTTCGCCATAAATTTGGGATCTTTGTCTGACGTAATCGCTACGAGTATTCCATGTAGTCGTACTATTTGACGCATATACAGCTCGGCATACTTATCCATCGCAAAATCTTTTCGCACCGGAATGAAACGTGAAGACTTGGTCAATTAGTCCACGACTACCCAAATAGAATCATGATCTCTTTGGCTCCTTGGCAATCCCATTACAAAATCCATCGTTACGTGCTCTCATTTCCATTCAGGAATCTCCAAGGGTTGTAGCAATCCACCAGGCTTACAGTGTTGTGCCTTCACCTGCTGGCATGTCAAGCACTTTGCTACATATTTCACTACGTCCACCTTCATCCCATTCCACCAATAATGCTAACGTAAGTTTTTGTACATCTTCGTGCTACCTAGATGGATACTATAATTGCTTCTGTGAACCTCCGATAAAATCTTTTCTTTGAGTTCATCATCCTTCGGTACGCATAGACGTCCTCGAAATTTCAATTTTCCATCTTCTAACACTTGGAATTCTGGTTTTCTTTTCGTTGTGTCCATTTTGAGGATCTTCTGGATTTCTCGGTCCGTAGGCTACAAGGCTTTTATCCTTTCTTGGATTTCCAGTTCCACTCTTAAGGTCGCTACCAAGCTAGACAGCTGACAGACTTTCAATTTGAATTCAGAATTCCTTAAGTTTTCAAATAATGACCATCCTTTAACTAGAAGACAAGCGATACTCGATTTCCGACTGAGCGCATCCACAACTCGGTTCGCTTTCTTAGGGTGATATAGAATGTCGCGGTCATAATCCTTGAGCAGCTCCATCCATCGGCGTTGCCTCATATTTAATTCCTTATGGAAAAAGAGATACTTCAGACTTTGGTGATCTGTATAAATCTGAAACTTTTCGCCACACAAATAATGTCTCCAGATCTTCAAGGCGAAAATGATTGCACCCAATTTCAAGTCATGAGTAGGATAATTCATCTCGTGACACCTCAACTGTCGCGACGCATAAGCGACCACTCTTTCATGTTGCAACAGTACACAACCCAATCCTCTTAGTGAAGTATCGCTATATATCTCATAGCCTCCAGGTCCTGATGGGACCGTCAATACCGGTACGATCGTCAACCGATATTTAAGCTCTTAAAAGCTCCTTTCACACTTATCCGTCCACTCAAACTTAGTTTCCTTCTTAGTCAACCTCGTCAATAGGATGGCTATGGATGAAAACTTTTCCACGAAACGTCTGTAATATCCTGCTAATCCTAGGAAACTCTGAACTTCCGTGACCGTAGTAGGTTTAGGCCAATTCATAATGGCTTCGATCTTCGCAGGAACAGCTATCCCTTCTCCAGACAACACATGACCAAGAAATGCTACCTTAATCAACCAGAACTCGCATTTGCTAAAATTAACGTAAAGCGAGTGCTCTCTCAAGGTTTGTAAGACAATCCTCAAATGCTCTTCGTGTTCTTCACTGCTCTTTGAGTATATCAAAATGTTATCGATAAAGACGATAACAAACCTATCCAAGAACTCCTTGAATACCCGATGCATTAAATCCATAAACGTAACTGGAGCATTGGTCAAATCAAAAGGCATCACCGTGAACTCGTAGTGACCATATCTTGACCTAAAAGCGGTCTTAGGTATATCCTCCTTCTTAATCCTTAACTAATGATACCCGGTCCTTAGGTCTATCTTAGAAAACACCGAAACTCCTTGCAATTGATCGAATAAATCATCAATCTTTGGCAGTGGATACTTATTCTCCACCGTTACTTGATTTAACTGCCTATAGTCGATGTATAAACGTAAGTACCCATCCTTTTTCCCCACAAACAGCACCAGTGCTCCCTATGGTGAAGCACTCGGTCGAATAAATCCTTTGTCTAACAATTCTTGCATCTGTACCTTTAATTTCTTCAGTTCTGATAAGGACATCCTATAAGGTGCCTTTGATATCGGCTCCGTTCCGGGAGCTAATTCAATCACGAATTCTATTTCTCGCTCTAGTGCCAACCCTGGTAACTCTTGGGGAAAAATATCAGGAAACTCACGCACTACCGAAATATTTTCTAGTTTAGGTTTCGCTGTAATCGTGTCCATAACTGCGACTAAGTAAGCCTGACATCCTACAGTTATCAACTTTGTCGCTTCAAGAGATGAGACTAAAGGAATCGAGGTTCCTCCTTGACTTCCCACAAACTTAAAATTTGTGCGACCATCTAGATAAAAACGGATTATGTTACTACCACAATCAACTACACCCCTTTGCTTACCTAACCAATCCATTCCTATGATCACATCAAAGTCGTATATGGCCAATAAAGCTAAGTCTATACTCTTTTTACTACCGCCAATTACGATTTTATAATCAGCACAGCCCACGAAACCAGTACATTATCATTCAACGGGGTAGCAACATGCAAAATCACGCTAAATGGTTTCAACTCTATATCAACCAGATCAGCAAATTGAGCAGACACGAACAAGTGTGATGCGCTAGGATCAAATAAGGCATAAGCAGCTTGGTCACACAAAAAACCATACTTATGACCACGACAGGTGCTTCTTCTACTTCCCTGTGTGCCACTACGTAGATCGTTTCCTGAGCTGGGGGTCGATTCTGATCATTCTGGGGAGTGGCAATTGATGGTCCTGCCTATGGTCGTTGCCCTTGAGGTCTATTCACTGGGGCTTGATTCGGGCAAGTTCTCATCTGATGACCACATTTGAAGCACGCTCCGGTTCTTGTCGGACAAGGTCCGTTACTATGCCTTCTATCACGAAGGCGGCAATTTCAGTTTGCTGGGTTTGACGGCTTCACTATATTCTATCTTACTAGAGGGACGAAACGTCTATTGTCATCCACAGGTATTCTACCAGTCTGGCGATTGTCTCGAAATGAGCTGAACCGCTATCCAAATGTGGCATTCCTCTCTTTCAGGTCTCTCTCGATCATCTGCCCCCATTCGTATATTTCCTTATAAGTCCTTAGGTTCAGCGCTATCATCTGGCTGCGAAGTTCAGATCTCAGTCCATCCTGAAATCTCCGCATCTTTTCCAATGTGTCCTCTACTGATCTGGGCGCATATTTTGACAATCTAGAAAACTCAGCTTCATATTGATCCACTATCAAATGGTTCTGACGCAACTGTAAGAACTCTACTTGTTTCCTTTCTCGAGCCGGCTCGAAGAAATATTTGTCATTAAATGTCATAGTAAAGGCATTCCAGGTCAAAGATGTTCCTTCTGAAAAAACTCCATTCTTGGTGACAGTCCACCAGTCATTAGCAGTACCTTCCAGTTGGTACATTGTCAGTAATACATTTTCCTCATCTTATACCTCAGAACTCCAAAGGCCTCCTCAAGCTTCTCTATCCATCTCGGTGCTAGTTCAGGGTCTCCAATCCCATCGAACTAGGTTGGCTTCAGTTTAATTAACTGCTCGACCAATTGACCCATTTTCCTAGCCACAATAACCTCCTCCTAAGCATTACCTACCTCATTGCCCTGGTCATAATCGTCGTTGTTCCCATTTCCTCTGTTATTGCCGTTATTGGCATTGATAGCGTCTATCGCGGCT
Organism: Rhodomyrtus tomentosa; assembly: GCA_028455895.1. Classification (NCBI taxonomy): domain Eukaryota; kingdom Viridiplantae; phylum Streptophyta; class Magnoliopsida; order Myrtales; family Myrtaceae; genus Rhodomyrtus; species Rhodomyrtus tomentosa. The sequence goes on from JAPCWY010000006.1 coordinate 2,216,408, forward strand.
CCTACCACTTGAGCTATGGTAGCATCCCTATCCTGGGACTGCCTATCGATGAGGTCGCCAATCCTTTTGAGTGCCCTCAGCACTCCATCCATTCTTGGGTCTTCAGCCACAGGTGGTGTCGAACTAGAGGCTCCGCTCCTGGGTCTTCCAGGTCTTCTAGGCGGATTACTCTCCTTGTGTGCGTTTACTGCACCTAGACCGCTATAATTCCGCTACGGGATTAGTAACTTACTCATCTAGTCAAGTCCAGTGATACCAAATTATGTCTTAAAGGGAACAATCACGACAAAACAGCCTTCCACACCACCTTTCCTAGGATAAATCAATTAGAGAGTCACCACTACACTTCAGTTCTACTTACTCCAGCTATTCCTCAGAACTAGCAATACTTGCTATTCAACAGGGCAAAATCCTAAAATGACTTTTCGCGCTAAACTTGAAGCTTAATCTTTATTCACCACAACAATCACGTCCGTACCACATGACAATCACAAGCGCCAAGTCATATGGCATGCATTTCGTGCCTAACTCTAACAAACCTCCTAAGGTCTCACTACCTAGTCAATCCCAATCCATTCCTCCTTATTACTCCAATCGTCAATTAACTTGGATCGAGCTGACTTGGCTCTAACACCAAACAAGCAGGGATGTCACGCCCCACACCCCGGGCATGGGGGCGCAACTCGCTGCAAGCAAACTCTCGAGTCCCAAGATTCACTTACCGAAAGATGCATAATATAAAGAAGCATGCGGAAGCGACAACATACTTGCCTCCGTACAAAATACATAGGGAATTTGGATAACGAGAACATCATATATAACATAACATCACAAGTTCATACAAAAATACAGGTGAGTTAATCCTGCAAATAGGTCGGGGTAACGAAACCAAATCGAAAGGCAACTATAACACGTCCCCAAAATCCACTAACCGGCGAGGTTGTCATTAAAAAGCTACATAGTAAGTCAAAAAATCCCTAGGTCGAGATGGAATCGTCTGTCTACTCAGCATCCTCAGTAGGCACGTAGTCTGAGGAAGTCTCGGAGTGTACATCTACAGTGTCCTCCACCGTCTCGTCCTCCAGCTGCTCCTCCAGCTCATCCTTTGAAGCGTCAACCATTATCACCTCAATGGTGTCCTCCAAGGTTGGGATCCCCTCAGGCATGTTCCTCAAACTAGCAACGAACACCTATACCTCTACAGAATCCCGAGTGAGATGACACCAGCTGACTAGTGGTAACCTCGCCTACTTTACGGAACTACGCTTCGAACCTATGCGATTTCCAGTCCTTACCGCCCCCGTCGACCCAAACTACTATACACTTCCTACCATACAAGGTACCCCTACCATCCGAGAACTCATCAAAATATGGGGTCATTTCCTTCGGATGGCCTAATCGAGTCAACAGCATTCTCAAGGCTTAAGGTCCGAAAATATGGTCCCACGACGGGGTAAGATGGATATCTCAGTAAGGCAAGTCCTAACCCTAAGTCAGGCTGACAATACACCCAGATGAATGCAAACAGTGATCAAGAACATGCAAACAACGATATTAGGCACTCATCAGTCATGAATTGTCACACGGATACAAGCGATTGACATTCGAGTAGTCATGACATCAAAGCTTATCAATCAAGTCAGGCATGAAACACAATCAAGTCACTCATTTAACCCTTCAGAACTGTCCCATGAATCACGTCTGCGTTAACAACGTCTCAGGCTCGGTCCGCATCATTACGCCTCAAACCATCGGATTGGTAAATCTGCATACACGTATCAGGTTTTCAAATGTCATTCCAGGCCTGTATCGACACGTACTTCATCTCATCCCGCGTCTTAAAGAATCAAGATATTAATTCTTACTACCCCGCGTCTCAACGCATCACGGTACCAACCATCACAATCCCGCGTCTCAACGCCTCAAGGTATCACAAGATCTCAAGCATTCCAAAAATCATTTCAAATCAAGACTTCATGATCGAGTATAAGCTCAGACAACGAGCTAAATATCTACGACATGCGAGACAATCAATTTTATCACTCATATGTGGTAATCGACTCATGGCATATGCATCTAGCAGGCATTCAAGAAATCATCAATCCACAAAGACGAACATTGGACAATCACACCATAACTCACGAAAACTAACACAATTCACACTGAATTTATCCAATCACGTCCAATCCTCTTAGCCAAGGTTTAGGGACCCCTTACCTTGGGCTTAAATTAACAAAATCTCCTCCCAAGGTCCTCCAAGGGTTCGACCTTAACACTCCAAAATAGGGCAGCGTATACCTAATGGAATTCCATCCATTTCGTTAAATTTTCTTCGTCCAATCCTTGAACTACGAAGCATAAACCTCAATAACATATTCGTTGACATTCTAATACGTCTCAATGAAGAATTTATAGCTCGGTGATACCCAAACATCCCCTATGATCTCGGTATGCATAGAACTGAAATAGGACATTTTCGGTTCTGTGTAGTGCCCAACTAATCAATCCATAAACTACTCTTAAACCTCAATTTATCCACTAATCTACTTGTTAACATATAGTTCTAGGTGTTAGAAAGCCTCACCCAAAATTTTAGGGCAAGGCGACACCTGAAAGTCCGCGAACGACGTCGATTCTTCCAAGTCTTCCACCGGTCAGATTCTACCCTTCAAACACAACGTAGTTTCGGCATCAAAACTCCATTAAAATCAGCCCAATTTTTCACCACAACTCAGTATACATGAGCCCTTGATGTCTACAAAAATTGGCCGAAATATTGAAGCAAATCGAAGTCCTATGGAGCTCAAATGATGACTTACCTCCAGCTGCGACGAATTTCGTCGACTCTCGGGAAAACGGTTGGTCGGAACTCCTCAGGTGGCCAAATGTTGAAATTCAAGTTGGAGCTGGTCGGCAAGAGGCTAAGAAAGGTGATGGTGGCTGGCGAGAAGTCAGACGGCTTGAAGGGGTGCTCAAAAGCGGCGATGTGGCGGTAGTTGTCTGGTCAGCTAGAGTTGGTTCGGCCGAAAAAGAAGAAGAGAAAAGGAAGAAGAAGAAGGTGACTATGGAGGGGTGTTCGGCTGAGGGAGAGAGAGAGAGAGAGAACGATATACACCAAATTATGAGAGTCAACTTGGTAGAATGGTAGGTTAAAAGTGGTTTAATAAATGTCAATCCACCATCTATTGACATTTGTCCTCTTATTAATCAATATCTCTTCCAATGGCAATTATTTTCCCAAATTATCGGCAGCCTTGAGGGTGTCAATGATCAAAATACCCTTATTTCATTTATTAAGGTAATGCCAAGGCTTGCGGGGCAAAATGGTTATTTCACCCGCGACGTCTGGACCGTCGTCTTTCTAACTCGAATTTTCTTTCGATGAGGCAACGTCCAATCCAATTATAATATTAAAATTCTTGATTCTCTATTTTCCAATTCGAGACTCGTCTCTGAACCATTTTTTTATCAAATGTGATTTCAACCTATCCCGAACTGATGTGCGATTTTTGCAGACATTACGCGTATCGACTCTATGATTCATATCACACTTAGAGCTCGTCAGTTCATGGCGACTTTGATTGTCATGTAATTGCGATGGTCTATTACTAGTTCCGACAGTCTCGATCGTCATCGTTCAATTTAGAAAAAAAATTCAAATTATACATTGGTTGAGCGGCATCACCCGCAATCCAATCGTATAACGCTAGTAATGCATTCCTTAATCATTCTTAGATCGGCCTTTTATGACTCTAAACGTCCTCTCAACAATTCTTATGGTCAAAGTGTCATTTCCTATTTAAGTTCCCTAGGTCCACGCAACTTGTCTCGCGTTAGCCTTTCCCTTTTGGTTAGTTAACTCGAGATTGATCAGATTCAAGCGAGATATGACTGAAATACATCAGTAGATACATTCTCATGAATAAGTCTCGAAATGACAGGGAAAATCATAATATCACACCAGCATATCGATGTGGGGAAGCGGGAAATCATCTTTTGGGCTAGCTTTATTCAAGTCCCAATAATCCACACAGATCCGGACTTTGCCATCTTTTTTCATGACAGGGACTATGTTTGCAATCCAATCTAAGTAGGGTAGCTTCAATAAAACCCACTCTAAGAAGTTTTATCACTTCTTCTTTAATTCTGTCCTCCAACTCAGCTTTCATCCGTCGGCTGCCTTATCTTACAGGTTTAACACTGGGATGTGTGGATAACGCATGCTTCATAATTTTTTGATCCAAACTCGGCACATCGGCGTACAACTACGCAAAGATATCTTGATAATCTTTACGTAATTCTGTAAATCTGATCCTTTGAGCTCTAGATAGATATCCACCAATCTTGACCTCTTTGACATTTGCAGCATCGCCCAAGTTAATGACTATCAGCTCTTCTGAAGTGGGAGGTGTCAAATTTTTGAAAACACTCCAATCTCTACGGATAGCTGTGTAATCCTCATCTACGTCTTCCTCAATATCACAAGAGTAATCATCTTGGTGGTCCGATTCGCAAGTAATCTAGTATGCATGTTTGAGATGATATGCCTGAAATGTCATGAGAATGGTTAACCTCTATTTCCTATGAAAATACGATGCATAAGTGCAAAAAATCTTTTCATAAGAGATTTCAAAATAAGTGTAGGTGTAAATGTCAAGAGAATTCATGAAATTAAAGAAAGTGCAACCTTCAGCGATAGTTTTGATACCTCGATAAAAACATGTTTATGCTCATACACATGTATTAAAAGTAACATATAATACAGATGAGTATCCAAATGTCAGGAAAACATTGTAATCTTCACACGTTTTACACTTGACAAAAAGTCTATCCAAGTCTAGGGCGTTTAGGGTTTAAGGCACCCTCATCATCCAGGTGAAGATCAAATCCCTCATTCTGAGAATCCTCATCTCCTGAATAGGGCGGTGATCCCATGTCCTCAAGTATATATGGCTCCACTCCAGGCACGTATGGCATAATGTATTCGAGTAGGTAAGGCTCAAAGAAGCTGCGTCTGGTCGCCTCAAAGCATTGGATATATTCTGTAGAAGCTCTATAAGTATCCATCTCGGGAGTCATATCATCTGGTCATTCTATGTCTTCCATCCGGAAGTACTTCAAAGAGCATATAATGGACTCCATCTTGGCTTCGAATTGCTTTTTCTTCTCTCCTGTGAGGATTTCTTTCGGCAAGTCAAACGAGCAAACATCTAGTCGTGGTGATGAAGGAACCTCTTGCAATGCCCTATACTACCGTATAAGCCTCCTTGGACAATATGATGTGGCGCCTGTGAATCCTAATAAGGGAACTGGATCTTCGCCATTGCGTGCTAGCCTGACTTTACCTAACGTTGGTAATCTAAGCCACCATCAAAGTTGCTCTGGCTTTAAAGTTCTAAGAAATTTCTTCCATTCTTTAAAGTTGAATTTAGGAATGCGTGTATGTGTTTTGATGAAAGTTCTAAGATGATGGGCATCAGAACTAATCTCAGTGAAACCCATACATATATGGAATTATTTTACGTGGGATGTGAATTACAAGTACAGGAGACTACTAGAGGCTCTAAAAATCACTTTCTTATTTTCCCAAAACGGTTGAGGGAGAGGGAGGTTTCAGCAAGGATAAGGTTCGAGTAATCCCACCCATGACAAACTTATTTGACTACTACAGCCATGATAGGGTCAAAAGTTACGAACGAGATCGGAAATAAGACAAAACTAAAGAATGCCAAGACAAAAGCTCTAGCAGACTTAGTTCCTTTACTAGCAGGGAGGTTGAGAAACCTTTCTAGAAGAAATGATAAGGAAACTCGCCTAGAATTACTTTTGGCGTCCGCTTTGATTTCGTTGAGGTTTGTATCTAGGAATTCAGCTAGTTGACTCAAAGGCTCAAATCCTATAGGGGTTGGACTAATAAGTGAGTGAACTCAACTCCAATGGCGGCGCTATATTCTTCAAGGGTGGGGGTAACTTCCAACCCTTCCATGCAGAACGTCGCGGTGGTTGGATCCCAATAGAGTGCCATGGCTTGGAATAAGACAGGAGGACATTCAATCTTTAGTAGGTCCAATAGATATCTTAGCCACAATCTGACGTACTTCTGGCTGGCTTCACCATGCTATCCCACCAAGCTGTGAGCTCAGCTCGAGGGACTTTGAACACTTGAATGTCATTCTTTCCTATCAAGTCTAAAATATGCAAATGATTTTGAAAAATCAATCGCCAAAGATTACCTTAAACATGTGATTATTCTAATGTCATGAAATATGCATTGACTGATTTAATTGCATATTTTAATTAATGAAATGAAAATTAGAAATATTTTCAGGCATGAAGAACCTGACTCAAGGTCTAATTTGAATTTCAAAGAAGAGAATTATGCAATTAGCCAGATTCATCTTAGTGACTAGAGGAAATAACAGCGTCACATTCCATTGTCAAAACATCAACTGTGAACATAACAGATGAAATTCCTTATTACAAAAAGGATATGCTATGACGGAGAGATCGAGAGGGGTTCCAAGAGGAGATGAAGCGCCAATCAAATTTTTTCTAAAATAAGAAAGCCATAAAAGGCCCCTAGAATGTGTGGTCTAAACTACCCCTCCTCAAGACCTAATCTTTTGTGAGATGATGACCGATCAAAGTTTCCTTCTTGGTGACATTTTTGTCTTGTCCCTCTTCAGGATACGGTTTGGCAATCAGGACTTCTCCCCTAGTTGAGCGTTCCTCAAGATGCGAAGGATGGTCTTCAGTAGGTTGGTTGAGATGTTTTAGCTCTTCCGGTCATGTACAAATCTAGTAAAATGCAACATTGTGTTCGGTCCGGGGTGAGTAACTTTCCTTAAAGACTCGAAGGCCACTAATTCCATCGAACTTCTAGGGAACAACGACATCCTATTCCATATCATTGTTATTTCAATCAATCACTAGAACGATTTCATAATGTATGCAATGCATGTAGATATAAACGATATGTAATATATGAACATACCATAAAGCAGGGAGTAAGGAAATACATCGAAAGTAAGTGCCTTACCAACTAAAACCGTAGGGAGCATGAAGTATTCCCTGGTAACAATGGACGGTTTTAGGTATACCGACCTTCCACAGTCATGCGTATAAGACAAGTGGGGGATATACTCTTAAAATAAAATAGGGTGAGAAACCTATAACTCAGGCTCCCACGATCCAAATATGGCAGATTCCTCCCCAAGAGTACCTACCTAAGAGGGTTAGATATCGCCAATTTAGATTGTGAGCGGGAACGAATACGAAAGTCTCAAGTGCCATCAAACACGAGATCCTTTCGTATCTTTTCCCTATCTAAAGTAACCTAGAGGTGGTTGCAGTCGGGGTTTAACCGCCAGTGTGTGAGATGTGTCATGATCATCACAATGCAAGGCCATGCACATCAGTTTGTATCAATCTCCGCTTCAATATAAGCATTAAAATAAACATACAATCTCAACTCCAACCTGCAAGAAAGATATCAACAAACACTCCACCCCTTATTTCTCCAATCTGCAAAAATATCTAACACAATCGTTAGGGTTCGTACCTCACCTTCGAGAGCATCTGCAAAAAATAGGGTTAGATAAACCAATCAACCTTTTAATCAACTCAAGTCCTTTAACATTCCTAACCAGAGATTATGGTTTAGAATAAGTCGCCAGTTTGTCGTACCGTTTCTCGCAACTTCGAGGCGGAGCGGGCTAATGGGTCGTCCCTTCTGGTCGGGCGCGGACCTCTCCCAAGGCCCGTTACCCAAGTCACAATGGCGGTATACATGATCGACCTTCAGTGCAGTTTGGTGACATGTGATAGTGTACATGCCAAAGAGTCCCCACCAATCGTTTTGTGGAGGGTACGATTGGAAACCCTATCGAATAGCTGGGAGCAATCTATTCAATTCTGCGAAAATCAGAGAAATGGAATCGGGGACTTTGTTACGCCAACTGTCAAAGTTGACGCCCTTTAGGCACCTAAGTTGAATGATTTGTGAAACCTAAGATTTGATGCAGATAAGTGAGGTGTGAACCTTAACACTAGGAGTCCATGCACATATGAGTAATTACCCTAACACTCACAATAAAAAAAAAATGAATGCGCAAATCAAGGATCCAAAACTTGCGGATAAATCACATGAAAGCAATGTAACATCCCTAGTAAGGCCCTATTAGCCTAGAGAAATATCAATCAAGGCTTAGAAGTGTTTTTGACATGATTTTTTCTTGAAGGAAAAATTATAATTTTGAATAATTTCGATATAATTTGCCCTTGAAGGACAAATTTATCATTTCAAATGAAATATGGAGTCAAAATATGGTGAAAATAGGATTGGTCACCAAACCAATCTATTTCCTATTTTTTGGGAATTTTTAGAATTTTTCTGAAATTTTTTAAGCGATTTACCCTTTGAGGGGTAGAACCGTCATTTCAGAAAGTGACAAGAAGTGAAAATCTCAAATAGAAGGATTGGTTTACCTACTGACCGAAATCCTGATTTGAACAATTTTCACTGCTCAATCGGAATAAGAAAGACAATTTACCTTTAGAATAGTGGAATTGTCATTTTCAGAAAAAAGGACGAGATTCGAAAACCCAAGCATAAGAGTTGGTTTCGTAACCGACCTTAATTCTTATCTTGGTATTATCGACCTATCTCGCTTACAAGACAGAGGCGATTTACCCCTAAAGGATAATATCATCGATTCTCGAATGAACAGATAAAAAAATCCCAAAAATAGGATTGACCAGTTGTATGTGGTCAATCCTCAATTTTTGAGAATTTTTGGAACTTCTAGGAACTTTTCATAATTTTTCCATACTTTTTTTGAGTTTTCTAGGATTTTCTAATTTTTTTAAAATTTTTCTAGGATTTTTCTGATTTTTTTTATTTTTAAAATTATTTTTGAATTTTTATTATAAAAAAATAATTCGGACTGGGTTGACCCGACCCACTCGGATTGGATACCCGGCCCAGACCCGAATCCGGACTTGGACCCGCGCAGCCTATGCATCGAAACAACGCCGTATCGTTTTTTTTTATTTTCTGATTATTCAGATTTAAACCGACGGTTCCTATTGAACCACGTGACTACTCTAGAGTCGCTGGATTGGCTTACTGAAACCTACGGCTCAGATCAAAAGCCGACTACTCTCAGCCGTCAGATCTGATTACTTAGACCTATGGCTAAGATCGAACGACTCGGCTAATCCTCGACCGTTCGATTAGATTTATTATTTTCTTGAAAATTCGATTTTTGTTAACAGTTATAAAACTGATCGAACGGTCACCAAGCCAATACGTGGCACAACCTAGACCGTTAGATCATCTAAAAGATTCAAACCGAACTCCAACGGCTCAACTGAAGTGGCATGCCACGTCAGCGCCACATTAGCATTTTTGACCGATTGACCGTCACATCATCGTCTTCTTCCTCGAACACTCCTCATTTGCAACGAACGGCCGAGAAACTTCGGCGACGATCTGACGGTGAAATCCTGATGAAATCGAGCAAGATCGACGCCAATCGACTCGTTTCAACATCGTGTGTGACATATCTCACAATCAGATGCGATTATTCGCAAGAACCAAACTAATCAAGCTTTAACCAGTTTTGGCCATGGCTACTCTAGTCAAGCAACAGAGAGCATATTAGACTAATTCCTTCACATGATCGCTTTTAAATGAGTTCAGAAGACTTACCTATAGGTCAGATTGACCCGGTAAGGTTTAGGATAATCTAGACAAGTTTCGACTGAATCAATAATGGCTACGAGGTTCAAATGCGAGGTTTGACTCAATTTCAATGCAATCAAGCAGAGCCATGCTTAGTGATATATCAAATGTAATTCGCACACATCAATTGTAAGGATTAAGGCCGAAACACAGATCTATCATTAATAAACAGAAGCTAAGTCTTGAAGTTCGACCTACTTGTTCTCGTGGTTTCAAGTGGCGCGGCCGGTGTCGATCGCTTCCTGGAGCTTCAGGTAGGCTTCCAACGTTTTTCTTTGGCTTCGATATGGCCGGAGACGGCCTAATCAGCATCTTGCCGTCGAGCTCGAGTTCTCGACAACGGTAGTTAGAGAACGAGCTCTCTCTCTCTCTCTCAATTCTCTTCTCTCTCGATTTTGTTCATCCTCAGGAACCGAATGAACCAAACTCCTCAACAGAAAGCCCTCCAGAAGTGTTTTCGAAATTTTTCCGCCGATTGGTCAACCCTCGTTTTGCTTGAATTCACGTACCATCACGTGCCAAATGGTATGCCAACGGTAACTGGGATGTTAGGTATTCCGTCCAATTCTATTTGGTCATCCGTCAAGCCTCATTCTATGCCAATTTGACGTGAATTTGATCTGAGTTTGTCTTTGTTGACTTTGGCGAGTACCGTAACCTTGACCAATCAATTACTCCATGTTTTCGGCGGTCATTGGTCACCAATCTGGTATTAATCGACGGGGAATGGCCTAAAGCATCAAACCCCCACCGATGTGTCTTCGATTGTGGTCGATTGATCGATCAATTTTGCCATTAAAATTCAACCTTGCACAGTTCATCTGCATAAGAGTCATGGGGAAGAAGACGACACTGTAGCGAACCGGTTTAACCGGTCTGGCTGGGCAGTTCGACTGGTCTGAACAGATTTCAACTTGAAATTTCTAAAATTAGCTCAAATTGATGGGGAATTTTTGCAATTAAATCTCACAATCGAACTTAGGACATGAATATTGTCTAAAAATATGATTTTGCCCAAAAGTTCATGTCAATTTCTATAAAAATCCTAAATTTATCCTTAATTTTAATTCGGAAATTTGTGAAATTGAAGGCTCAAACGATCAAATTAGACCAAACCGCCGATGCCAATCAACTCAGAATGATGAAATACATTGGCCAGTGGCTTCAATTGACAAAGGTAGCCCTTGAATTGAAAGTAATTTCAATTATGCCCAAATTCAATGACTAAATTACAGTAAAGTATGCAGTTTTGCCTAATTCATGCAATTGAACAATTTGTGCAAATAATTGGGCTAAATTACAATGAGGGACAATCAGATTGAATGTCAACACCCTAAAAATGCCAAAAATACAAATTAAAAGACCCATTTGACATTTTTTATCAAATTCAATCATATGTGTAATAAAGGAACACATAAAATTGAACTTGGATTTGGACTTTTGATGAGATAAAAAAAAATACAAGGGAATTAAAAGAAAAATATTGACTATTTTTTCATATTTGTGTCACCTCAAATGCTATTTTTCTTGAATTTTCGAGTTGTTTCCTATTTTCTAAAATTACTAAAAAATGTGAAAAATATGAAAAAATATTTTTTGATCAAAAATAGTTCCTTGAGCTTGTCTAAGGCCACCAAAGTTGGTTTTGTAATTTTTTGACTTTTTATGAATTTTCAAAAATAAGACTGAAAAATAATGGTCAAAAATCAGGTGACAACACTCATCTTCCTGAACGCGGTCACTTTCATCTTTATCCTAAAGCGTTTGGGTGTACTTATTTTGTCCATGATGATCATCCAAGTGTATCAAAAGTAGATCCTCGTGCACTCAATTGCGTTTTTCTTGGTTATTCACGAGTGTCAAAGGGTTTTCGTTGCTATTCTCTTATCTTATGAAGAATGATCACCTCTCGTCATGTTACTTTTATAGAGTATTAAACTTTCTTTTCTGCACGTGGCTCTAGTTCATCTTATCCAATCCCGCAATTGTCTGAATCCACATCCTTTAACCCTGTCCTTGTTTATTCTCTATCAATGGTCTCTCATCCAGTTATCTCTCTAGCATCTTCATTAGACAATGCCCCCATTGACAATTCTCTTTCTGTGCTAGTCTCTCCCGTGGAGGATCCTCCTACTGAGATAGTCTCTCCTGTTGCTGACCCATTTGATACTGATACTACTAAGCAACCTATTGCTCTTCGTAAGAGCTTCTGTGTCTGCAGGGATCGCCCTCTTTATACACATTCCTACAAAAGTTTATCAGTAAGTTTGTCGTCTTTTGTGGCCAATATCGATGCTATTTCTCTACCTGCTTCGGTTTCCGATGCTCTTCAGCATGCAAGTTGGCGTTTGACCATGGAGGAGGAAATGAGCGCCCTCCAATGCAATCAGACTTGGACCTTGGTTAATCTTCCTTTTGGTGCTCAGGTTATTGGCTATCGTTGGGTGTTTTCAGTGAAGGTCAATCCTGATGGAACTGTTGCTCATTTGAAAACTCAGTTGGTTGCTAAGGGTTATGCTCAAACTCATGGTCTTGATTACTTTGAGACATTTTCTCTGGTTACAAAAATGGCCTCTATTTGCCTCTTATTATCCCTTGCAGTTGTGCAATCTTGGTTTCTCCATCAATTGGATATCAAGAATGTTGTCCTTCATAGTGATCTTGCCGAGGATGTTTACATGGAGCAACCCCAAGTGTTTGCTACTCAGGGAGGGAAAGTCTGTAAGTTTCGTCGCTCTTTGTATGGTTTAAAGTAGTCTCCTCGCGCATGGTTTGAGAAATTTAGCTCTGTTGTTCAGAGTTTTGATTCGCTTCAGGCTCAAAAGGATCATGCAGTATTCTATTAACGTGCTACTACTTGGTGTATCTTTCTAGTTCTATATGTAGATGACATTATCTTGACAGAGGATGACAAGCATAATATTTCTAAACTGAAAAGATGTTTGTATACTCACTTTGAGATGAAGGACCTCGATGATTTGAGATACTTTCTTGGGATCAAGGTGTCCCAGAAGAAAGAAAGTATATCTTTGTCACAGCGTAAGTATGTTATGGATATCTTACTTGAATTTAACATGCAACAATCTCGGCCCGCAAAGTCACATATGGAACCAAGATTAATGCTTCTTCCTAATCAAGGTAACTTATTTGAACATCCTGAAAGATACTAGCTTATTGTTGGTAAACTAAACTATCTCACTACGATGATTAGGCCTGATATTGCATATTCGGTTAGTGTGGTTAGTCAGTTTATGGCAGCACCTAGACAATCACATTGGGATGTTGTTTTGAGGATTCTAAAATATCTTCGAGGTAATCCTGTCAAGGGAATTATTTTTGCTAGTCATGCTTGCATGGAGTGTTATACTGATGCTGATTGGACTGGTTGCCCTATTGATAGGCAGTCTACCTCTGAATATGCTTTGTATGTTGGTGGTAATTTAGTTTCCTAGAGAGTAAGACATAGGATATTATGGCGAGGAGTAGTGCTGAAGCAGAGTATCGAACCATTACTACAGCTGCTTCAGAGATTATATGGACTAGACATCTTCTGAATAAGATTAAATATGGATCGAGTAGTCCCACTTCATTATGATGTAATAGTAGTTCAGCAAATCACATTGCTTCAAACCCCATCTTTCATAAGACAACAAAGCATATCGAGTTGATTGTCATTTTGTTCGACAAGAGCTTATACGTGGTAGTCACACTATCTCACACATTCGCACTGGAGATCAGCTATCATACGTGTTTACTAAACCTTTAGCTAGGCAACAGGTTCGTTTTATATGTATCAAGCTGGGCATGGTCAATATCTATGTCTCAGCTTAAGGGAGGGTGTTATGAGTTATTTTATTATTCATTATCATGTGTGGAAATACACATCGTATTACTATGTACTCTCCCTATTATTATAAATAGGAGAGCGTGCTAACCTAAAAGGTTAAACGATTCATTCATATCATTCTCTTTTTTTCTTATTCTTCAGACAAGAACTAGAAACTGTAATAGATAAAAAAAAATAATCTTTGATTATTGCCAATTCCAATTCATGACCACACAAGCTGGCAAAGTGTTAAGTACGTCTAATAATCGTGCGATTATTCACACACTCCATGCGAGTATAGTAGGGCCAATCCACTTAGCCTATTGTCTTTATTTTTTGAAAGGCTAGAAGGACCTTTCACTTGTAAGAAAAAATAATCATTTTTATTTGCTTTAAAAACAAACACGCGACCGAACTTTTGCAAGATGAAGTAGCTCTAGAAAGCACAATCGATATAATTCCCGAAAACTCTATTCCTGAGGAACTCTTAGGGGGTGCATGATTACTCTATTTTTGATAAGAAATAGATTTTTTCATTTTTATTCCTTAGACAAATTTCTCAAATAAAAAACGTGTTTAATAATGATACAATTTTTTTATTTGTGAAAAAAATTCGTTTGACAACGTCAAAAAATTTCTATTTCCGGATGAGCTTTTCGCCATTGGCGGAGGCAGCCGGTGGCGAGGGTCGGCGACTGGCGGAGACGGCCGCTGCTACCACCGGCGATTGGCGGCCTCCTACCGGCTAGTGGCGATCAGCGGTAGACCAACAGCCATCGGTGATAAGGGAGAAGCGACGAAGAACTAGCAAATTATTTCGAGTTTTTTGTTTTTGAAATAAAAAGGCAGCATTTTTTAATTTATCATTTCTCATCTAAAATCTATTTCTGAGTAAAAAGTTTGGCCGGGGAATAGAAAAACTACATTGCATTATCAAACGCATTTTTGTTCCAAAATATATTTCCTAGAAAAAAAAAGGGAAACAAAAATAGAATCATGCACCCCTTAGTGTGCTCGCCTTTCATCTTACAAAACGAGAGATCTCGAGTACAATCCGTGTCATTGCCAATTTCTTGGGGGCGACCACCTAGTGCTATGAACTCGTATGACTTTATAATTATTTGATGTAGTCGGGTCGAGAGGCAACAACACCTGATGGGAGCGCACAATAGAAATCCGATATCTTTGCCTGGGGAGATCGCTAAGAGGGAGCTCAACTTCAAGTTTGTCAATATTTTCAATAAAACTTACCTTAACTCGAAAGTTTAAGCTAATGAATTATAGACCAACTTGAATATATTAACTGATCTACATCACTTTGATTCTCCAACGTGAAATTTTTTTAACACAACTCACTCATACGCACATCTTAACAATCTCCCCCTTACATATGAGTCCAGTGTAGGTTCTCTCCCTCTTAATTTAGGTATCATTCTGCATCAACTTATATAAAATTGAATCTTCATCAAAATCCAACTTCATAGCCATGAAGTTTGCCATTGGGCCTGCATTGATACACCATAGCGTTTGCCGTTCTAAAACCCCCAATGGGTCATCGACAGTTGACTATAATACCATTTAATGGGAGCACACAGTAGAAGTTTGATACCTTTACTTAAGGAGATCATTAATAGAAAGATCAATTCCGAGCCCGTCAACATATCCAGTCAAACCCACCTTAACTTAAAATTTTAAACTAGTGAGTTATAGACCAATTCAAATATATTATGATTTGTGTGGTAACGTTTCTGTTCATGGGAACATTTTTGGAACAAAAACATTTTTTCTGTTTCTGTTCCTGGCAATGATTTTTTAGAACAGAAACATGTTTGGTAACTTTAAAAAAAATATATTCCTGGAACAAAAAAAGAACAGAAATGCGTTTGGTAGCTGCATAAAGTTTCTATTTCCAAAAAAAAAAGAAAAAAGAAAAGAAAGGAGAGGCATTTGGTGACCGCAAAAAAATTGAGAATAATTTTTTTTCATTTAACTAAGAGGACTATATATATTAAAGTTAATATGTCTTTATCTTTTTAATTTACTAAATCAAATTAAATATGATTTTTCAATTTCTAAATCAAATTAGATTAATATATATATATAAGTAATTATGTATGATTTATCAAATTACAATATAGATGAGATCCACTACAAAAAAAAAACTGAAAGAGAAGAAAAATTGAAATTGGACAACGAGAACATCAAATATATTTTCTATAGATAGGAAAATTTATAAATTATGAGTCACATGTAAATGTTTCTACTTTCCAAGTCGTTAAAAATATGATTACCTTTAATCGAAAATTCCTATAAAAATATTAATTGTATTTTAAGTGAAATCGGAGACTAAAATGAAAAATATTTATGCATTTAAGTCATTTTAGTCTAATTGTGCAATTTTTCCAAACATAAGGATCAAAATGAGATGTAAGGTATCAAAATCTCATGTCATGACTCTAAAAGTAAAAAATTTTGGCTGAAATGATTTAAAATGAAAATTTTTAGTCAATTTAGGATTATGTTTAATTAATATGCATGTGATCCCAAATTGAATTTTAAAAAATTTAAGATTCCAAGATGAAAAGGAATTAAAATAAAAATATGGACTATTTTTGCACATTTTCCTGATCAAGAATACTATTTTTCTTGATTTTAGGCTATTTTATAATTAAAATAAATCCAAAAAATGTCAAAAATTATGAACATATTTTTTTTATTCAAAATTGGTTCATAAGGCTAGGTCAAAGCTTTTAAGGTTGATTTCATAATCTTATGAGTTACTTTGATATTTTTAATTAATTTTTAAAAATAAAATGATTAAAAATCCGAGTGTCAATATCATGCAAGAACAAAAAAGAAAAAAGAATGTTAAAAAAATTTCCATTTTTTTCTTAAAAAAAATTTCCAAATGCTTTTCTAAAAATTGTTTCAGAAATATAGAATCAAGTTTTTTTTTTGTTTCTTATTTTTGCTTCAGAAGTCTTTTTGTTTCTCAAAATTGTTCCAAAAACACTTTGGGAATACTTTTTTACCATATACGTTTCTGGAGTGTTACCATACAAACTCTTAACTGCTCTACACCATTTTGATTTTTCGATGTAGGATTTCTTGAACACAGTTCACTCACACGTGCATCTTGATAAACACCAGGCACTGAAAACTCTAGCCATGTTTTTTATTTATCATATTTCTTCAAAATAGTGAAATTTCCCCGTGCTTATGTGTACCATTTGCTCTCCCTTTCCCAAGTCTATCTAGCACATTTAGCAAATAATCTTTCATTCATCAAAGAGTCATCCCAAGCCAATGTTGGGATACAAACAAAGTGGTGTCTTTCCTTGCCGCACGTAGAAAAGATATTAGCGTGTGTTCAATTTATAAATGTGAAAATCACCCAATCTTACAAATTGAGACAATAGGCTAAATGGGTTGGACTCTATAATACTTGCGTGCGGGCTGCGGTAATGTTACGTGCACCTAGCACGCATGTGGATTAGGGGCACCTAGCATGCATTAATCTTCACGAAGGAGCTACGATTATTATTTTAATTTTGAAAAAAAAATTGCCTAATGGTTATCAAGGGATCTTGCAACATTTGAAGAGTTGTGTCCAAATTTATTTTCAAGCATGATAAATGGTGTTCTTTTCATACATGAAAATGTGCGCTCATTTACATGAAAAGTTTTGTTCTTTTCTCTGTTATTCACCGATTCTATTCAATATTCACTACATGCAACTTTCATCTTTTCAAAGAGATATAGTCTTCTTTCCAATTGTTTCCCTTTGAAAGTTTATGGATAAATATCAAAATCACTATTTGATATTCTTATTTTGAGACTTTATTGTATTCGGAAGGATTTTTGCTAGTAACTATTAACAACGTTGCGGGTCAAATAATTCTTTTAAAAAAAGTGTTATTATGTCTCAAAGTCTGATTTTATTTTATTTTTCTATTTTGAATTTTTTTTTTCGAACAGCCAAGTTAGCCGGAACTCGAACGGGCGAATCGAATAGCCCGCAACGACATGATCTTCGAAATTAAAAGATCTATTGAGGAGAAAACGAAAAATAAGCTATTGCGCGGAACAAGCGATAAAGCAATAAAATAAACAGAGCAAAAAAATAAATCAAACACCAAATTTTACATGATTCAGTCGTAGAAACATACGTTCAACGGAAGAACAATAACGAATTTCACTATAAATGAAGCGATACACGGAGATTATATACCACACTTAAATAACTCAAACACTGTCAGGGTTTTCCAGTCTCAATTAAATCCAATAACGCACACAGTTTTTAGTCACAATTATTAGAGCAATAATTTCTCAATCTCACAAAAGAATTACACAAATATTATCACAAGATTTAATCGATTTCGTCACTCGTATATTTGATGTAATTTCGCGAATAAAACCCTCCAAAATAAGCTTGCCAAGCTCTCGCGGCGCTACAATAGGAACCCTATGCTGATCACGTCTTGCTCACGGCCAAGATCAAACAAGATAATCCCATATTGGTCAACTAAACCCAAGTTGACCGAAACATGATGAAAGAAAATCTTATCTCCATGGTCTATATGCTTAGACATACAATTGCATATGAAACTTGCATTTCGAAACTTGATATTCAAATGCTCATATTTATTTATTTTCGCTTCAGATCCAAACTCGAGACATATTCTAACATGAGCCATAAAGTTAGTAATCTATCTTTCATGATGCCAAATCACGAGCAACCCGAGTTATTTTCAACTAATCGACTGGTATTCTTCCCAAGATTGACCAACTTGGGTTTGGGGCATTCTACATCTCTGTCGATGAATTTGAAGGTGCGTTGACATTCGACGGCATAAAAAACGACAACAACGACAACAAAAACGTTATCTCAAATCCTATAAGAAAAGAAAACCAAAGATGACCGACAATTGAAGACTGAAAACAGACAGAAGAAAAATGCACCAAATTTATCCTCAATTGCTTTGGCAGTCTTTTCCATATTACAGATTATGCAATTATTTTCTGAGGATTACAGGGGATAATTTTTAGTAAGATGGAAGAGTTACAGAGTTAATTACATTTCTAATCACCCTATCAGAGCTCCCACCGCTCTCAACAGCCTTCCTGGCTTCTTCTCTCACCTTCTTGGCTCTCTCCCTCACCTTCTCATCTGTCATCAACTCCACAATCTTCCTCTCAATCTCTTCCCCCTTCACAATCCCATTGGGACCCCAATCCCAGTCCCTCTCCCACAGTCCCAATCCTGCCTCCTCCACGACCTTCGCGTTCAGCTTCTGGTCGCCATGTTGCGGCCACGCGAGCATCGGCACGCCCTGCCAGGCTGCTTCCATCACCGAGTTCCACCCGCAGTGGCTCACGAACCCTCCTATGGCAGGATGCGCCAAGATCTCCTCCTGGTCCGCCCACCCTCTTATGATCACCCCCTTGTTCTTGGTTCTCTTTAAAAAGAAATCGCTAAGGATGTCTTTCATGTCCTCGCGGTCATCCTTGTCTACTTTGGTGGTTTTCAGGTTCCAGCAGAATCTCCGCCCCGCCTTCTCCAATCCCTTTTCCAGCTCTCGCAACTGATCCCGGGACATTGCCGTTCTGTTTCCGAAGCTTATGTACACTACGGATTCAGATGGTTGCTTCTCTAGCCATGACCGGTAGCAGTAGTCTCCGTCTTGCGGAATGTGATACGATTCTAGTGGCCCTATGGGGAGAATTGGCGGTAAGCTTGCCATCACCCTGTCTTTGTTAAGAGCACTGAGTATTGATGATTGGAACCACTCGAAGGTGTTCATCAATATTCCCTCTGCCCCGGGTAGAGCTTGAGAGTTTGTAATAATGGTCGATGTAAAAAGATGGCTGTGATCTAGGAGCGCTGGTGGGAGGTTCGACATGGGCATTGGTGGCAATCCCGGAATCTTGAGTTCGGTGGAAGCCTCGTTGAACTCTGTCGGGTTCGATGCCACAACCCGAAAGTACGCCATGAGAGACAGGAACTCGACCGAGGTAGTGGAAACAACATATATGGGGAGTTGGAGGTCCTTGGCAATTGGAGCAGTCTTGGCAAGAAGAGAGAAGTCCACAAACATAGCCGAAATAGGCGGAGACGACGAGGATAACAGAGGGCCAAGGAGATGGATCGACTGACTGATGAGATGGAACTGGAGAAAGAAAGGGTCAACAGGGGTGGCATCGGCTTGCCGGGAGCCGGGAGTGAGCTCGAATTGGAGGTGCTTAATTTCAGGATAGTGGCGAAGGAATGAGGACGTGTGCGCCGATTCAGCAGCGGACACTGTAGGGTGAGCAGTGACGAGCGTGACGATGCAATTTCTCTTGGCCAGCATCGCTGCAAGCCGGAGGTACGGCATCAAGTGGCCCATCCCGGCGCTCGGGAGGAAAGCTATGTGAGGAACTTGTGCCGTGCTCATTGCTAAATTGGTCTTCTTGGATGAGGAAGAGAGCGCAAGGTACGTTTGTTATATAAGCAATTTGTGAAAAAGACTGAAGGATGAGTCCAGTGTGGGGAGGAGCGGTGTGAATGGGAGGTGGGGCAGGTGGAGGGAATCAGATGAGAAACTCAGTTGCTTTCCATCATTCTCTGTTTACCATAGAAAGTCGACCTTGGGCCATTTAGGAAATTTTTTGCCAATATGAAAAAAGGTGGGAAAAAAAAATTGAGGATAAATATTTGAAATTATGGTTGATTTAGGGGCCGCTAGCTTGGCCGAATAGGATAATTAATAGACCAGATATGACTAGTTGTTCACATTTGCCTAACCAGCAGCACCACCATGGCGCCGATACCGACCACCGGTGGTTGCCCACCTCAGGCAATCGTCGTCAGGTGGTCAAAGGCTTGTCAGGTGACCATCAGACGGTGGCCGATTGAAAGTTTCGCTCTTCGCTGAGAGTGCAACGGGCTCGATCTATGTAGACGTGGCAACCGCCCGAATTTGTTGTGGCTGCCTTATTTCTGTAACGGCTGAATTGTGGTTCCATCCAAGGGCGACGGGGACCACCAACATGTTGTCATGCTCAGGAGGGGGAACACCACTGTGGTGGCCGACATGGTCAAGTGAAACCGTCGTGTGGAGGTCGCCGACAGAAATGGCGACCACCCCAACCGAATGTACACACTTGCTTAGGTTTTATTTCTTTCCTTTTGAAGTCGTTTGATTTAATTTTCTAAATTTCTGTCATCCTTAGTTACCTACCAAACATGCATAGGACAAGGACATAATGAACCTCCCACGTCTTCATCTTATTCTATCTCAATCCTAATTTTTATCTCCTTTACCAAACATAATCTTTCTTTTTATTTTTATTTTTTTGAGATATTGCTTGATTTGAAAAATGGAACTAGATTTTGTTTCTCGTGGAAGAAGAATGCTCAAACCACAAAAGTAAATGGAGATGTAAATTTGAATCTACTATCGAGATTATATCCCTCCTTTAATGTGCTTATTTTCATGGAATTTAATGATAATTTGACGTTATAATCAATTTTTGGTTTGCTTTATTAGGAGGGATCAAATATCCAACATGAATCATATATGCAAATAGGAACATGAATTTATTTAGGTTAACCCTCATCACCCCAAAACTACAAAAGCTCCCATAGCCATACTCTATATTAGCCAAAAATGTTTATTACTCCAGTAAAATTTGACATTACTGTACTTCAACACTAATTTACGTAACCCACTGTATACATGCACTTTGATGTAAAAAAAAAAAGTTACTTAACGCAAGTTAGCCCATACAACTGGATTCCACGAACAATATTTTTTTTTTCCCTTTGAACAATCTTCACAAGGATCAGTCTTCGAGTTACACGTTGGATGACTGTTGGGCAGATCAATTTAAGCCATCGAAGCTGATCAATCTAAGTTCCTATGGATTCGGCCGTCCATACAATCAAACCTTTGGTTTCCAGAAATAAAGTAGATCCAATTGTGAAAAGTGATCCTTCTTCAGAATGATTGTTAATCAAACCAAGATATCATGCGTGATTAATATTTCTCACGTAGATATTTCCTAAGATTTACAATGAATCAATTACGTGCAAAACAGACATTCTTACCATATCACTAGATGTCAAACGATAAGATGAAATAATTCGTCTTGGGATATTACCCTCTAAGCATTTGACAAGGTTGCTCGTCAAAGGTAGCGTAGTCGCTCTGCTTATATCATCGGTCCCCGATTATTTCTGGATTCCCAGTGACATTAGACTTTTGCTTATGTCAGATTTCTATCGATATCAAACGCGGTTTATATCATTTTTCCTAGTTATATTCTACTACTTTTTCACTAGTGATGTAGATTCTTTAGACTACTGATCATGCTTCCTCCAAGTCTTTATGAACTACCCATTTTCCTAGACTTAGACTTGTTCATGTAGGTCCATCTTACCACCCCACCACCCCCCCCCCCCCCCCACTCTAAAAAGACCCTCCTCTTCCTACCCACACCTTCCCCACCCACTCGAGAGGCTTGCATAGTCCGACGCCCCCACCATCACTTCTCCCCCTCTCCAAATAGAGGGCTGCCATTGTTCCTTCGGGAGAGGCGTTCACATCTAAGGTCGGCAATGGTCATTGCGTCAGCTCAAGTCCAGGTCCAGGTTGGGCAGCATGACCGCCATGGCCAACCTCTGCCTGGCTCATGAGACTATCGTAGAGGTGCGGTCGGTTGAGACCCTGGCGAGCTGGAGGCCATTCTCGCACGGTCTTGGTAACTGCGATATTACGACAGACAAGACAATGGATGCAGGGAGAGGAGTGCGGGCGGTAGGCAAGAATGAACGGTGTCGTTATCAACGTCGAGGTCGGGGTATGGTGTTGAGTAACCATGCTGCGTGATAGGTGTAAGGAGAAAGAAATGGCTCTCGAAGAGAGTAGACACAATTTTTGGGGGAAAATTATCAAAAAAGTCCTACGTATGTTATAATTGTATCATTTCAGTCCTAAACCTTTTTTTTTTGCCAGTTGAGTCTTATGACTTTTATATTTTCATATTTTTAAATAGTTTTAATTAATTCTTTTCTTTTCTTTTCTTTAGTTTTGGATGACGGTCGGCTGGCGACCTCTGCTAGACCTTAGGAGAGGGCTTGCGCCTAGATCCGGCCCTCGCCCAATGACTAGAGAGGGCCGCAAACCTTCGTTGTGGATTGGTGAGGGTTGCGACGCCAGTTATCGGCGAGGGCTCGCAAGTCTTCTCGCCCAAGTCTTGGCCAATGGCTGGTAGGAGGCTAAACCAAAATAGAAAAGAAAAGAATGGAAAAATATTGAAAAATAATTAAGAATTTGAAAAATATTAATAAAAATTTGTCACGTCAGCGTCGTCCAGCCGAATAGAATAAATTGGCATAATTGCAAAAAATTTAGTCAATTGGCCAAAAAATAATGTTTAGAGCTACATTGATATAATTACAATGAGTGTAGTACTTTTTTAGGAATTTTCCCCAAGTTTTGGTGTAGAAGTTGTTTGTGCATGAGAGCATATGAGTGTTCTTAAATTGAAGGTAAAATATGGGCTTCAAAATACAAGAAGAATATTCGATTTGGAGAATAAAATTGACGATGGTTTTTGCAATTATTTTCACCCACCAAGCTTACTGTGAGGTGAAAAAAATTGTGAAATGGTTCTTGAAAGTTCATATCCTCGGTACTCTCTTCTTGGAAATTGGTGCACGTAAGAGAGGCTTCTCTCGTAGATTGAACCCTATGTTTACCTTATAGAACGGCGAACCTAACGAGTTAGGTGGCTATTAAAGACCCCCTTCCTTTCGTGAAAAAATGAAATGTTTCTCAAAGAAAGTTTTTCAGAAAAATGATGTTAATTTTCGATGTTTGGCTAAAATCTGAAAATGAGGAAAATATTTTTCGTTGTATATTATAAAAAATCAAGTTTGATTTTTCCCCATGAACTCCTTTTCGAATAATATTTTTCATTTTTAAATTTTTAATTGAATCTAATTTTTTAAAATTTTTCTCTTGTTTCCTTTTTTCTAGCCTTTCCTTTCCTTTTTCCTCCTTCCTATACCGCGATCAGCCGACAATGGCCACATACGAGCTCGAGGCTCAGCAAGCTGCGTCTATGGCCAATTACTAAGACCCAGTGACCGCATGAGGAAAGAAAAATAAAACGATAGAAAAGAAGAGAAAAAAATTAAATAAAAAATAAAAATTACTAAAATGTAAAATATAAAAAAAAAATTCGAAGCATGTAGATAGAGAGAGAATAGAAAAGAGAGATAGAGATTGGTCTCCATGGAAAATGATTTTCGAAAAAAGCTGTTTTTTTCCCTATTTTTTGAATGTATTTTTTTTTTCATTAACGGAAAATATTTTCAAGAACTCTTTTATCTTTCATAAATCGAACACCTAGAGAATTCAGAAAATATTTTTCTGAAAATTATTTTTGGAGAAACGAATGGGGCCTAAAAGTGGCATCAAAGTGCAGCACCTACTAAAGAAAAAATATATATAGGGGTAGGACGGCGCCTCGTTAAGAGAAACTTCTCTCATAAATTGAACCCGATGTTGACTTTATAGAACGGTGAACCTAACGAGTTCAGCAAAATTTTAGCGGGTGTAAATTCAAGGAAAAGTCCAGTTTAGGAGGGGGGGCCGGGTTGGGTGGCAAGAGAGATAGAGTTAGGACTTGTTTTGTAACAATAAAAATTAACTGGAAATTTAAGGGTTAACTATTAAATGTTGATAATCAAGTGTTGAAAATGGAATTAAAAAGGGTTTTGATAACAATTAAAAGTTGATAGCAGAGTATTATGAATCTCTTAATAGGAAAGGAAAAACAAAACACATACACACCATTATTGAGGTCGCAATCACGGCAGAGAACGAAACCGAGACAGATTATTCACATGGCCCAGTTGGGCGTCTCCACTCTACGAGAGAGATCGACGAGATATTCCACTAAATCGACAAGGAGGAAATTACAGTCGCTCGAAGTGCACGACTCTCTAGCATTTTTATAGACCTTGAAACGTCTCGGATGTTGAACTCTAATTCGAGTCGATTCCATATTAAATTGTGTCTAAACTTCTAGACACACTCAACAAATCTCTACTTGGCAAGAAGTTCCAACTTAAAAATGGGCAAAATTACAGCAAGATTGTCAATATTTATGTACGGCGCTCAATTTTCTTGGTAAGGGTCACCGAAGATCCGCGACTCCACTGGGCACTCCCCCGCCCATCGCTGGCCACTGCTGGCGATGGTGGTGGCGGCGGTGACAATGGCTCACAACCCTTGTCGCTGCAAATGCAAGCCTTTTTTATTTTTAAGTTTTTTTCTATTTACTTTTAATTTTTTTAAAAAAATTAACTTAATTTTTAGTTTAAAATCCATGTAGATTGAATTTAAATTGCCATGTGGAGAAATGTTTCTTAAAAATATTTCACCTGATATTAAGAAATTAATAAAAAGATGCCCCATGTACTGTTGGATCGAAATTGGCACTTAAAGTTCTACATGACAACACTTCTCGTAGAGAAATCAACTTTTGATTTCTAATTCTTCTCAAAACCAAAAGTTGATTTTTCTAATTATGTTCCAGATTGACTTATGATCAAATAAATTTATTTAATAATGGTTGAAAATATCTATTTTAAAAATATTATTAACAAAATATTTAGCGATGATCAATGGCAGCCAGCGACCGACAGTGGCGATCGGCGATTGGCAAGCAACGGCAGCGGGTGGGCAAGCGATGGAGGCAGGTGGTGGCGGTGACCCATATGATCGAAGAAGTGATTCTAGAGCAGAGAAGTAAAAAATTTTAACTTCTCAAAGTTGGCCAAAAATTCAACTAGAAGTAGAAAGAAAATCTTACTATAAGTCAATTTTTTTACCAAATACTTTTTTACTTCGAAAGTGATTTTATCATAGGAATTTCTTTACCAGATTGGCTTTTGATAGATAAATTCAGAAATTGAAGTGTTGTCATGCAGCACCAAGTAATCATTTTTTTTAATATCAGAATTGACACTTAAGTGATCGTTTTTCTCTGTTTTGACACTTAAATGATCCAAAAAAATATTGATATTAAAATAAACGCTGCACACAAATATTAGCACTCGTGATGTACTTTTTTCCCTTAAAAATGGTTGTCCAAATTTTGGTGCTTCAATTTGGACATCCGTCGCCTAACTTGGGATGTGTGCCACTTAACTTAGGATGTTCGAATCTTGTCCTTGGGTATTTTGGGATGTAGTTCCTACTCTCCTACGACCAAAAAAGCACGTGGGTCTCCGCTCAAGGAGTCGGTGCTTCGTGGACATCATAAGGCTTTTATGATTTTACCTCATAATTTTTCATTAATAGTGTGGGTTTTGACTCATAAATGGCTACTATTATATATGTTCTTTTTCATTTATAATGGAGTGACGTAACGAATGGTGCGAGATACTAATTTTAATGAAATTCTCTACTGGGCGTAGCTCTAGTTTAAAGGTCAATCGAGATAAAATCTTATGTATCGATTTTTTTTTTCGCTACATTTTATTTTGTTGCGATTACGCGCCGAATCCTAACAGCACGCTCCAAACCTTTTTGCTATCTTTGCATATCTCGAACTGGAGCAACTCAGGTCTACACTTCGAGCTATGTTCAACATTGCAATTATAGTTTACATATAACAAAAACATAAATAGTATAATAATACGGGTAGCGAGTCGCCTGCAAGTAATCCTCCAAGACTTGATCTCAACTTGAATTTTAATAGGTAGGGCTGCGCTGACTTAGCTACTCTAATTAGGCTTCCAAGCTTATAAGTGGTTGATTATAGTCATGTCTTTACCTATCTCAGGTTTTAGATCCATCTTTTTTGGGTAAAACTTCAGCATTGCCTAATTGACCCAGTTTGAGACTTTTTAAGATGGAAAATGATTCCCCGCAATATGACATTACTATCCGTTATTATTTTACCATAGATCTACACACAATCGCCACGTGTTTTGCATAAAATACTAATTAATTAAAAAATCATGCGACTAGAAATAATATTGTCAGGTCAGCAACTTCTATAAATTTGAGATCCAGGCATATTCACAAGTTGCGTGTATACACCCTGCAAGACATCGTTTCATTTTTGTTGAAAGTCAATAGCCAGTATCGCCCGGAATCAACATGATTCGAATCTGACAAATACATGCCACATAGCTCAAGCTTTTCAAGTTCAAATGATGCTAAATCCTTGATGTAAAATACACGCAGTCGACACGTGTCCGAACCGTTGACACGCGGTCAACAGCCGGGACACACTCCCAGCCTTAAATTATTCAAACTTCGGACTTCGAAACAATAATCTGACCCACGGACCATGGGCCTTTCCATGACCCATCAGCCCGCCCGACTTTTTCGCTGCTTTGAGGCTGCCCTCTCTTTCCTCTAATTGTCCACCGATGTGGGACATGGATGGCGCTTAAGACGTGGACCATTCCTCCCTTGCTGAGGACGACCTCCTTGGGCGCGTAGTCCTTTTTCCGGCCAGCTGTGCACCTTCCGATCAATTACCATGTAAAATTCATCTTAGGCCTATTTTTATTATTTATTTATTTATCTAATCATAAAAATAATAATTTAACATGTATATATAAAATGGCCCAATCCTTAAAAAAAAACCTCAAACTTTAAACTTTGTCCAAAAAATATCCATAATTTTTTTTCTCCTAAAAAACCTCCAACTTTTGATTTTGTCCCAAATCTACCAATTCAATCCCAAAAATACCTCAAACTTGAGACTTTGTCCTAAAAATATTCACAACTTTTTTTTTGCCTCCTAAAAAACCTTCAAGTTTAAATTTGTCACAAATTTACCAGTCCAATCACAAAAAAAAATCCTCAAAACCCATCTCGTAAAATTTCTGACGACCCCAACGTCGACCTTTTAGCTTCTGTCGAAACTCCAAGTGATTCTCAACCGTCACTCAAAGGTGTGGCCTTATCCCGAGACAATAGCAACCCTCGTCATCGGCTCCTTACTCATTGATAGTCCTTGATGCTAATCGAGCCTCCCATTAAGGACTATCGTGTCGACCCTACATCTGTGACAACAAGCTGCTGTAGAAATTTGTATGTAGATCTCAAGTAACTTAATTATGTATCGAATGAATGAATGCGACTGCAATGTGCCAAACATTCTCCCTTGAAATAATTGGAAGTACATTTTGATCTTTGTCAAATAATCATGAGTTCTGTTCAACTAGATGCGAAACACTCCTTTTTTTTAATAATTGTGGTAAATTTCGAATAAAATCAAAAGTTTGAGGTTTTTTAGGATACAAAAAAAAATTGTTGATATTTTTGGAACAAAGACCAAAGTTTGAGGTTTTTTTGGGACAAAATCAGAAATTGAAGGTCTTTTAGGAGATAAAAAAAAGTTATGGATATTTTTGAGACAAACCTCAAAGTTTGAGGTTTTTTTTGGAATTAGGCCTATATAAAATTATATATTTAATATACAGCGTATCCCAGCGTGTTGGAATTCTCTATTTTTTAAGAAATCACATGTCAGCGTGTCGCGTCGTGTGCAACACAGTAATTTAGGACACCCTTTCCCCCTGCGTCAAAGAAGATCACAAACTTATGGTAGCTTATTCAAGATATACAGCCCAAAAGCATCCACATAATCTCATCACAGACCGCAAAATATCCAAAAAAAGAAGTGCCTTGCTATGATTCTGCATGACCAGGGACATCTACTAGAATGGATACCTAAAATCAGTTAAGAAAGATGATCAGCAAACACAGCAACTGTACTAGCAGTGATAATAGAAGTAACTTAGTGATAAATGATAATTATATGATAAACTCATATAGTGCAGCAGTCCTAAGGTACCAGGTTTATGCAAGTTCTCTTTTGCGACAAAAGCAAACAAGTTCAAAAGACAGACATATCAAATAACTAAAACTACAATTGCAATGAAATACGCGAAAATGCATTCATCAAGCTCAACGAAGAAATGAATGTGAGAACATACCTCTAGTTTTGATAGATGATTTCTTATGGTGAAAGCCAGCATGACCAAAAAAAAACGACTAAGTTAATATATGCGACGACATAAACCATAAACATCAATTTAGCGGCAGCATGGTGGGTGGGGAAAACATGTTATTTGTTGTATAAGTTAGGCAGTCTATTATTGCATATGCACTTTATGTCAGATTACTTCTTGCAATGAAGTTCATCTACATAGGATCTGACTAGTAAAAGCATTGCTATAGTTTATATACAGAGAGTCTCTAAACCATCCTCTCAGTCAATCTCTGGTGTGCTCTATCTTGGGATCAAAAAATGGGACTCGATCAGAAAGTTACCATAGTGAAAGAGAAAGAAAGAGTTATCAAAGAGAATCGACTTATTCGGGAGATGATTTCACATATTCATGCTAATATCTCATACTGACCAATGTAAACTCAATTGATATATCCAAAACATTATCAAGAACTGCCTACAATAGGACAAGAATTTTCCCATCATGGGACAAGCAATGTCTGAAGCAATGTAAAAGAATGCTTGAGAAAGAATCATATATCGAACAAATCAAGTAGCATCAGGAAGCTGCCCATCACAAAATTAATGGTCCTAACTGTTTGACAATTATAAAATGACGTGTTAATTCTGTAAGCTTCATTTACAATAATTACAATGAGGGATAGGGAGGACGATTGTCCATTTATTTGCCACATGCTCTCATCATAAGGTAGGAGAACAAAGAATTACAAGCTACCAAAACTGACGGACAATGCTAAATTCTTCTTTTCCCTTGTTTGACACTGTCCGGGAGTTTCGTATCCCAGATGGGCCAGTTCTCCCCGTGCTGAAGCTTGGGGTGTCATCATGAGGAATAGGCCTTGTAGAGGGGAATAGGACAACTGGATTGTCAGATTGGTTTGTACTAAGAATTCTAGGATATTTTCTAATAGGCTCAACAGGTAAGTTTCAATGTCCCCATTATATTGCCTTTGTGCATGATAATTTTGACAATTGCATCTCTATGCATATCTTAACGTGCTCAATGCACAACAACAAACAACACACTTCTTGTGCTCATCTCTAGGAACGACATATTGACAACCAAGGAATTCATCCACCAAATCATCCTTTGTTCATGTTTAACTATGAAGCAAACGAACGAACGAACAGTGGGCCGACGATTACAAATGAACAGCGAGCAAACAAACGAACCAACATTGAAACAACTACACTAATTCAGTCTCTATAACTTCATACATGATGGTCAAGCAAACACCCAAAGAAGAGGATACAGAGAACTGCAGATATTGGCTAGTGACCCCCTTCCACACCCTTCATGAATTCTTGTCGAAGAAATTTTACCTTAAGGCGACGAGCAAAGGAGGGGGAGCAGGGGACGATTACCTTAAGGCGGCGAGCTGAGGCGAGAGCAGAGGCCGGCCGCCGGTGAGAGGAGAGGGGGTGCGGCGAGAGCAGAGGCCGTCGATCGAGGCAGTGAGCCGACGCGCGAGCAATAACCGGCGAAAGGAGGGGGAGCTGAGGCGAGAGGAGCGGAGCAGAGGCGACTCAGGCGAGTCGCGACTTGCGCCGGCAGGGGTCGAGCCGCGATGGAAGCTAGTGATGGCGGTGGGTCGCGAGAGAGAGAGCCGGAGAAGAAGAGACCACTGGCCAGTCGATGCCAGAGGGAGAGGGAGAGGTGAGTGGCAGAGTCTGGCGAATGAGAGAGACAATTTAGAAATTAGTGCAAAACAAATTGGGGCTTTCTCATTCTGTGACCTGCTGACCTGTACATTTTAACGCTGAACACTCGCGTGTCCATGGCGTTGACCCCCTCTACGGACTCGGACACGCGTTGACATTGTGTCCAAGGAGAGTTCGGTCGTGTCCGTGTCCGACACGGGAAAAAATTCCAAACCGGCATGTCCGTGTAACAGTGGGGCTCACATTGCCGCTGCAAATGCAATCCTTTTTTTATTTTTAAGTTATTTTCTGTTTACTTTTAATTTTTTAAAAAACATTAACGTAATTGTTAGTTTAAAATCCACGTAGATTGAATTTCAAAAGAAAAAATTGCCATGTGGAGAAATGTTTTTTTTTTAAATCACGTGATATTAAGAAATTAATAAAAAGATGTCACGTGTACTGTTTGGCCAGAATTGGCATTTAAGGTGCTGCACGACAAAAAATCAACTTAAGATTTTGAGGAAAAGTAGAGAAATCAAATTCTAGCCTCAAAAGTTTAAGTTGATTTTTTTTAAAATTTCTGCTCAAGATTGACTTTTGATCAGATTAATTCATTTGGTAACGGTTGAAATTTTTTATTTTTAAAACATTACTAACAAAATCGTTGACAGCGGCGGCGACTAGAGACCGGTGGCCGCACCGAGCAACGGTGGCCCATGTGGTCAAAAAAATGATTTTGGAGCCAAGAAGTAAAAAAAAATTACTTCTCAAAGTTGCCCAAAAATCCAACTAGAAGTAAAAAATCTTATCATAAGTCAATTTTTTTACCAAACGCTTTTTCACTTCGAAATTGATTTTACCAAACAAATTTCTCTGCCATATTAACTTTTGGTAGAGAAATTCAAAAATTGAAGCATTGTCATGCAGCACAAAGTAGTCATTTTTTAAAAAAATTAGAATTGACACTTAAATGATCATTTTTCTCCGACTTAACACTTCAGTGATCCAAAAAAAATGTTGAAATTAAAATGAGCACCGCACACAAATATTAACATTCATGATGTACGTTTGCCCTTAAAAATGGTTACCCAAATTTTGGTGCGTCAATCTGGACATCCGCCACCTAAGTTAGGATGTTTGCAACTTAACTTAGGACGTCCAAATCTTGTCCTTGGGTGTCTTGGGATGTGGTTTCTACTCTCTTTCGACAGAAAAGCAAGTGGGACTCCGCTCAAGGAGGCATCACTTCGTGGACATCAGAGGATTTTTACGATATTAGGCCATAGTTTTTTATTAGTAGTTTGGATTTTGGCTCATAAATAACTACTATTATATATGATTTTTTTTACCTGTAATTGAGTGATGTAACGAGAGATGCGAGGTGCTAATTGTAATGAAATCCTCTGCTGAACGTAGTTCTAATTTAAGGGTGAATCGAGATAAAATCTTGTGTCTCAATTTCTCTTTTTCACTACGTTTTACTTTGTTGCGACCATGCGCCGAATCCCAAGAGCGGGATCCAAACCTTTTTGCTATCTTTGTGTATCCTCGAACTCCAATTCGAGTTTACTCCGAACCAACTCAGGTCTACGCTTCAAGCTGTGTTCAACATTTGCAATTTTAGTTCATATATAATAAAAGCATAAATAGGATAATAATTTGGGTAGGGAGTCGCCCGCATGTAGTCCTGCAAGCCTTGATCTCAACTTGAATTTTAATTGTTAGGGTTGTGCGGACTCAGCTACTCTAATTAGGCTTCCAAGCTTATAAGTGGTTGATTATAGTCATGTCTTTACATATCTCAGGTTTTAGATTCATCTTTTTTGGGTAGAACTTCAGCATTGTCTAATTGACCCAGTTTGAGAATTTTTTGAGATGGGAAATGATTCCTGACAATGTAATATTATTGTCTGTTATTTTTTACTGCAAATCCACACACAATCACCACGTGTTTTGCATAAAGCATTCATTAATTTAAAAATCGTGCGATTAGAAATAATGACAGTACTGTCAAACTATTAGGCCAACGACATCCATAAACTTAATATCCAAACATATTCACAAGTTGAGTGTATACATCCTGGCAAGAGATC
The DNA here is from genome assembly GCA_028455895.1 of Rhodomyrtus tomentosa. Taxonomy (NCBI): domain Eukaryota; kingdom Viridiplantae; phylum Streptophyta; class Magnoliopsida; order Myrtales; family Myrtaceae; genus Rhodomyrtus; species Rhodomyrtus tomentosa. The sequence continues at coordinate 2,248,767 of JAPCWY010000006.1, forward strand.
GTTTCATTTGTGTAGATTTGTCGTTTCAAAACTCAAAAGCCAGAATCGCCCGGAATCAACTTGACTCGAATCTGAAAAATTAATACATGCTATAGCTCAAGTTCAAATGATGCTAAATCCTAGATGTAAAATTTTTTAGAGGGGTCAAACTCCTCTGTGGGGTCAGACTGAAAGACATTAAGAATTTTATTTGTATGGTTCATGTTTTTGGTCAAAATTTTTTTTTATGATCAAAATCCAACCTAAACACGAAAAACCTCAAACTAGTACATATGTAATAGTTTTACTTTAAATTGATTGTTTTACCAAGAAAAATCGCAAATTGGTACACATGTTGCAAATTTATCCTTAATTAATTTATGTTAAATTTTATTATCAAATTACTGGATAACAAGTGGCATTTGACGAGTTTACCATTTTGATTCTTTTATCTTTCTTTTTTAACATGTGTACTAGTTTGGCATCTTTCTTGGTGTTAATCAAATTTAACGAAAACTAACGAAAGGTAAATTTGTCATTGGTGTACAAATTTGAGATTTTTTATTTGAAAAAATATTTATGGAGTAATTTTGCCATATGTGTACTAATTTGAGATTTTTCATGATATTAACCATTTCCTTAAAGTTTACTAAATGACTCAGCTTTCACTACAAAACTAGTGAAAAATAGTTCTTATGGTATTGTTAATTGTTAAATTCATGTCTCGAGTTTAAACCATTTATGGATATTTATCGATATGTTAAAGAAAAAATAACAAAGAAAATCTTTAACATATTAAGACGTGGACTTGATATGTGCTCACGTTGGCCGAATTAAAGAAAGAGGGCTCACATATGTATCATGAGGGTAAAAAGGTCATTACGAGGGAAAGAGACAAGACAAGGGTTTCCCTTCTATGATTCTTTTAGGGGTGTGCATGATCTGGGTCGGTCTGGTTCCGAGCCGGGGACCAGACCAATAGTCCTGATCCTCATATTTTCGGGACCACAGATCGGACTAGACCTAATCGGGATCGGCGGTCCGATCTGGTCCCTATCCCGGTCTAGTAGGATCGTTAATTATAATCTCCTACAGCTTTTTGAGCTCGATGAATTAATTGTGTAAGTAAAATTTTTCTTATTTTTGAAATAATATTTTAAGAATAATCAGGGACGAGGGAGGTTGAAATATCTCCTGCATTTTGAGGTAGGCAATTTTTCTAAAAAAAAATTATTGTTTTGTTTTGTTTTTAAGTATTTTTATTTTTTTCCTAATTGTATATATTTATATATATAAATAATTATATATTATAGGCGGTCCGATCGGGACGGGCCGGTCCGGTCCCAATACATGAAACCGGGGACCGAACCACCCACCTCAAGGACCGCACCAATCCCGCCAATTCTGGCTGGTCCAGTCCAGTTTGCATACCCCTAAATTCTTTTGATCCCGCAGTAGCCGTACCATAGAAAGAGTATTGTTTTATTTGTAAACACTTTGGATTTAGATATAATTTAGGTGCGGAAAAACACGAGTATATTAAATGATTGTAATTGCGATTCTCCGATTATAGTGGTTTGTTCTTGCCGACTCTCTTCGTGAATGTAGGTACCGATATTCGAATCGAACTACGTAATATCTGGCGTACTTTTATCATTCCTCGTTATTTTTCTGGGCTTTTCGCGTTAACTTAATTTACAACATCTTGATTAGTTTTCGCATGTGATATTACAGCAGTCACCATCGAAGAAACCGGCGCCCCGTCTTCGCTCTCGTTTTCAAGGTAAACGCCGACCCAATAGGGACGGCGACGTCGGGCCGAGTAGCTCGCCTCGGATCGCCTTGTGCAGCTTCCATTATTGAGTTTTAGGGACTGCGCCTTGCCTAATCGGTTTCAGGCTGCACTAGAGGGCCTGAGATAAGCTACCTCGTCATCCCTATTGGCCTTACCTTAGAAATGAGCTCGAAGACGGCGTGCCGTTTTGGTTGATGAGGTGGGTCATGGCGTGCAGAGGGAAGAGTCGTTGCCCTAAGCAACGAGTCTGGTTTTGCTGGACCTTAATCTAAGCAAACATCTTCCCTGTCATCTCAATTTTGTACACGGATATCCCACAAGTGTCCTTGTCAATATTAGTGAAATTGGAATTGGACCGTGACCCATTTCCACGTACGTTCCCCAAAATTGAAACCCGAAAGTGTTTAAAATTTTCTTTCAGGTATCGATTGACATCGATAATATAGAGTTTGATTCACTCAGAGTTTATAATTGTTGTGGAATCCCCCTGTACAAGATAGGGAGTCTCTTGTATTTTATGAGCGGAAGCAATTGTATCTTTATGTCGGTCTTATTGAAGGGAAAGTACGTTAGAAGCCGTCGAGCTATTGTACTAACTATGTTTCAATCTCTCAACTTTTTACAAATCATTTAGAGTTTCAATACTCATCGTGAACAATATCTCATGATCCAATCAAAGCGAAAATTTAATTATTTTTAAGTGCACGGCGAAAGTTTACTATTTCAATATTAGACTTCTGATTGATATTGACAGTCATGTCAGTTTAAATTTGGCGAAATCAAACGGTGATTGTGCAGAGGCAGAATCAAACTAAGTATATTCCCTGATTAGCAAAATTCTGAAAAATATAGGGACCCAAAGTCGATGATCACATTGTAAGGATTGCAGTATCTTGGAAGATGTCCATTCCCTACAACAAGCAACTTAGTTGACCTAGAATCTGAACATACTCGTTTCGGTAATAAACAATTCTCCTAAGCTTCCCATGGTAACGGAATTGAATGCTTTCTGAGCAAAACACTGGCATCGTTCCAACCTCTAATTTAAACTGATGTTCATGACCAGACACAGTTGGAACCACAACCTACAAGTAACGTGCAAAACCCAGTTTTGTGTCGGTCTCGGTTTCTTGCAAGACATCACAATAACCCTCCCTTCCCTCCCTTATCCTCCACTCATATTTGCCTACAACACATCCCCACACAACCTATAAAATCACCCAAATCGTACCAATCCAATCTACCAAGAACTCCACATCCCACGTAGGAATAGGAGATTCAAATCTATCAATTTCAAGGCTTGGGTCCGGCGTTAGCGGCGGCGAAAATGGAGATCAAAATGCCGGACGAGAGATCGACAGAGCAAGAGCACCCCCTCTTGAAGGACGAACCCCGTCCGGATGAGGCCAGGAGGAAGAGCTTGATACAAAAGGCCATGAGCCAAACATTCCAGAGCACTGCCCATTTGGCCAACCTCTTGCCCACCGGGACGGTCCTCGCCTTCCAACTCCTATCCCCGATATTCTCGAACCAGGGCAACTGCGACCCGGTCAGCCGGGCCATGATGGCGGGCCTGGTGCTCCTCTGCGGCCTGTCCAGCTTCCTCCTCTGCTTCACTGATAGTTTCCGGGATAGGAAGGGAAATGTGTGTTACGGGTTCGCCACGCCTCACGGCCTGTGGGTGATTGACGGGTCGGAGACGCTCCCGCCCGAGCTCAAGGATCGATACAGGCTGAGGTTCATAGACTTTGCGCACGCGTTCATGTCGGTTCTGGTGTTTGGCGCGGTCGCGCTTTTCGACGATAACACGGTGAACTGCTTCTACCCGACACCGTCGGACGAGACGAGGGAGGTGCTGACGGCGTTGCCGGTGGGGATCGGAGTCATTTGCACTATGCTGTTCGTCGTATTCCCGACCAAGCGGCACGGGATCGGTTTTCCCCTTTCCAATAATTGAACCACACCACATCTAGAATCGTTGTCTTTTGAGACAATGCACAGTTGTAAATTTGAATGTGTTCAGTTCTTAACATTATCCTAATTCCTTTCGGAGCGGATTATGGGATCGAGAACAATTTTAAAAGAATGACTTTCATACCATAATCCTTTTCTTTTTCTCACCAAATAAAAAATAAAACCATAACGTTCTCTTTGCACGCGCATTTTATTAAATAGATTTTACAAGGTGAAGAGCAGACATCAACTACATTATAATTTCATAATAAAACTTTCACCATTATCATTCCCTTAAACTCAAGGTTTAACCAAAAAAATCGGAGCAAAATGACACCTCAAGTGTCAATATTTGTGTATGACTCTCACTTTGATGCTAATATTTTTTTTGAATCACTTAAGTATCAATTTTTTATTAAAAAAATAATTATTTAAGTACCAACTAAGGTGAGATTGGAAGAATTTTTTACCATTAGTACTAAAGTGATCATTTTTTTAGATCATCTAAGTGTCGATGTAAAAAAAATGATTATTTAAGTGCCAAGAGATTGTCGGAATTTCTCGTCCTTGGCATTAAAGTGATCATTTTTCTCCGATTTGATACTTAAAAGATCCCTAAAAAATTATTAGTACCAAAATGAACACCGTACACAAATCTTAACATTTGAGATATCCTTATGCCGAAATTTGGAGAACAATATCAGCGACACATGTATATTTGACCGATCGAGACCACGTATGATCACAATATACCTTAAAAAAAATAATGACAATTCGATTTAAATTTGCACAAAAAAAGAGAGAAAAATTGACGGTACATATTGCCATATTGGCACGTCATCCCTTGTAAAATAGAACATTAGTAATTCACTTAAGACAGCTTGCTTATCGCGAGTTTTGCGTATCATCGCTTTTGCCCCAAAGTTATCCGGGGACGAACGTAATTTCCGTACTCGGATCATGTAAGTCCAAATTCCTATGGACCTTCGGATGACGAGGGGCTCGTGTCGGACCTACTTGATCCGACGATTCATGTGAACTGGGCTCACATGATCTTGACGTAGGCAAGATTTGTTTCTCTACCATATGATGAAATGATGCAGCATCGTACAAGCAAAGGAACCATGTGGAACGTGTGACCTAGTGAACCGTACAAGCAAATATAAACTTGTGCTAGAAATAAAGTTATATGGACCCATTTGTCGTTTAAAGTTGCAAGGATATACACATGTATATTATACGTATGATAATTCTTGAATTGAGTGTTTCACAGTAGATTTCCACAAATTACAAAAATAGAGGGAATGAAAAAAGACGGAGGACCTTACCAAAAAAAAAAAAACAGAGACGGAGGATTTGCAAGTAACAATGATAGATTGATTGCATTGGTCGGTAAACATCGAGTTTTGGCAAGTAACAATGATATATTGACTAAAGTTGCGACCTTCCAAAAAATTACAAAAAAAGTTCTCAATAATTGAATCCTAAAATTTTTCACATTGGTGTTAATTCATACTGACCGGTCAATTTTGGCCGACAGGCGCTAACATGGCAAATTTTAAAAATATTTTAATCACATTGTGCAAGGTCGACACTCGAAAAGGTCGACCAGCCCTTTCCTCTAGCCGGTCGCTGATTCGACAATCCGCTAGAGGAAGAAGGAGAAGAAAAAGAAAAAAAATCCAAAAATACTAAAATATTATTAAAATTATCAACATCAATACTGATCAACATTCATGTCAGCGTCGGCTAGCCAAAATTGGCCAAATAAACTAGATTGACACAAATACAAATATTTAAGGCCTAATTGGTTAAAAAAAAAATATGACTGAATCGAAAAAATTGCTATAAGTTTAGGATTTTTTTTAAAAAAAAAATTTCCTCTCATAAGTTTACCACCCAAGGAAAAGTTAATGGATTACTAAGCTAAATAATTGGCATTGAAGAAAGGAGGAAAATGGGAAGAAGAAAAAATCTATTTAGATTACTCATCAAAAGGTTTAGGACTCATTCGCAAACGAGAGAGAGAAAGAGAGAGAGATATATAAATATATATATATGACTGAATTAATACAATTACAATAGGCTTAGGACTTTTTTGAGTAATTTTTCCTCTCAGAAGTATACAACCAAGGAAAAATTAATGGATTACTAAGCTAAATATCTAGCATCGGAGAAAGTAGGAAAATGGAAAGGAAACCATATATTTAGATTACTAGTTCCCTAAAAAAGCACCAACTTTAGATTCAATGGCGATTATGACCCGAACTTTTTTATCTCATAAAAAAACGTCAATTTTAGGTCCAATAACGATTCTTACCTAAACTTTTTTCATGCCATGAAAAAGCACAAACATTATCTTGAGTCCCAAATACAGCTCCCCTTAATTTGGAACTATTAGTTGTCCAATGTGGCAATTCCATGTCATCAATAAATCCACGTTCCTTGTTGATATGGATTTAAGAGATCATCTTCTTAGCATTGAATTTGAAGTTATTTATCTACTTCACATCTGACACAATTTGAAGGACAATAGTTAACTTATTCATAACCTTCATCACTTCATTCGCAAGCATCAGCTGTCTAATTAAAATCCAAAGTTGTGTATTACTACCCATGGAGAGACGCCATGGACGAGATCTGTGAAACTCTCAACTAAAGTCTTTCTTTTTTTAACAAGCTCAGCCATGTCATATCCCCGAAGAGGATAAACAACTTTATATTTCATGCCAATAATACAATGAATAGTATCTTAAATTCATATCAACAAACCACATGGATTTACTGATTACGTGGAATTACCATGTTGAAGAACTAATGGTTCCAAATTAAGAAGATCCACCCAATTTGAGACTCGAGTTAAACTTTGTGCTTTTTTATGATATGAAAAAAAATTTGAGCCATAATCGTTATTGGACCTAAAGTTAGTGTTTTTTTTATGAAACAAAAAAGTTCGGGTTAGAATCATCATTAGATCTAAAATTAATATATTTTTTAGGGAATTAGCCCCTTATGTTTAGGCGTAACACAACATTGCACAGGTGCTAAATACATGCAACTTTTTTTCAAGGAACAAGCTCCCCTTATATGGCATCTAAATCTCTATAAAATTATCACATTTTCAGTCTTCCTAATCATTTGCATTAGGGAACTATGCTTAACTTACATTGTAGTAAACCCAAATGACTAGCGGTCTATCCCATGTAATTAACAAAACAAATAACCTAAAAACAAACAATGCAGCATAACTTCAAATGCAGTCTGAAAATGGATTAGGAGATGCGATATTAGACATGTTTTCGTCATGGATTTTGTCTTAGTTTATCCATGAAATTCTTTCAATAATAATAATAATAATGGTAGGTTGACTTCGTTTTTTGAAGCATCATTCCCAACGTGAATCATGGGCTACCACAGAGAAATTATTCAGTGGTTACAGATTACCACGTCACCAGCCTACGTGGCGTGCTTCTCCATTCATAATTCGACATGTGGCATCTGATCTGGAATAAACAAATAAAAACGGAAGCTATTTTTCTCTGTCCTCTGGCTGGTGTCAGGCTGCAAAATACCAAGACAAGCAACATTAAAATCTCTCTCTCTCTCAGAAAATAATGGGAAAGCTGATGTGGTCCAAAGAACCATTTATGTTTCGACACATGTCAAATGTGGGTCCACCTCTTTTCTCTCCTCGTCTTCCATCTGGTCTCTCGTCCTCTCTCTCCTCCTCCCGTTTTCCTTATGTACGCTTCTCCTGCTTAGCTTTTTTTCTCCTGCTCTCTCATCCCCTCTCTCCTCTGCCAAAACTGAAATTAAGATTCATGGCCATGGCGGCTCAAGCCATCTTCTCTGGCCGCGAAACTTGAGCCTAAGTCTCGCAGCTGCCATGGCCAAGTAGCACAAGCCCACGTCCAGCCGGCGCCATGGCAACGGACCTCGAGCTCCACAGCTAGGGCGGCCACAAGCTCCATAGCCATGACGACCGTGAGCCGTGGGCTCGAATTTTGCACCCATGACAGAGAAGTCGTCGGCGGTCATTGAGGTCGCGAGTCGTGACCTCGAGCTTTGCGAACGGGGATGGAGAAGACGACGGCCATGGATGAGCGTCTCGCCAGCGTCACCCATGTCTTTCCCGTCTGCAGCCACTATAGCTGTGGAGCTCGATGTTTATGGCATGGCTGGCGACCTTCGGCCTTCGAGCTCCTTTGCAAGCTTCCTGCGACTCAAATTCGTTGGTGACCCGAGCCTGAAATCAGAACCGAATTAGGAGTAGAACACGAAGAAAAGTTCGAAAGGCCAGTCGGTGATTTCTAGAGTCGAAGCCGGGGGCGAAGCCGAGAAGGCGACGACGGCGGCGAGGATTGAAGGCGAACGAGGAGGAGAGGAGGGAAAAAAGGCCTTAGGATGGAAGCAGAAGAGAGAGATGCAGCGCGCTTTAGCGAAACGTGAAAGAGCGGGGAGAGAGGTAGCCAGAGGAGAGAAAGAAAAATAGCTTCCGTTTTTATTTTTATTTTTTATTCCAGGTCAGATGCCACATGTCGAATTATGAATAGAGGAAGCACACCACGTTGGCTGGTGATGTGGTAATTTGTAACTACTGAATAATTTTCTCGCAACCACAGGAGAAGATTGAATTAATTGAAAAGATCGTACGAAAAGGACTAGTGCTGCCTCATATTACATCTTCGCATTAATATTTGTGCAAACTTGACGGTCCACTAATTAATGAGCCTGTACATATGAAGATACAAACCATATCCTTCGAATTGCCGACTCAACGGTAAGAATTATCGCGCCTCGACTAATCAACGATTCTAGCCAAACATCGTAGTTTTTGTTCTTCTAATTGAGATGAGATTTTGCTCCAAGGAACAATAACTTGATAATTACGTTCTAGAACTGATGAGACGAATCAACAAACGAAACCCAAAAAATAACAATCAAAAGAATAAGAGCGAGTGTTCGATTCAAGTGGAGTACGTATGAAGGAGTCAAAGGCTTCTTCTATTCTTTTCATTGGCGCGGCTAAGCCATACGTTATCAGGAAACGATGATGATTGTCAATCTCCATCTTTGCTAATCGTTCCCGCCTAAGAGTTTGACTCAAACAAAACTTCCTACTCTTGTTATCCTTCAAGTCAGGTTTGATTTCAGTAACTTCGGAAATTGATGACAATGCTTCTAGAGTCCCACTAATAGTGATTTGATTGATCAATTCAGATATCAATCCATCGAATTTGGACCATCTGACATTGGGACTTCTGTGACATGTGTAACATTACTTAAATCAGATCGTCTATTATGGACTGCCTGATTTGAAAGAAGGTTGGAATTCAAAATTTTTTAAATCCTAAAAAAATTGTCGCCCAAAGTTTTTTCTACCCTTCAACAAATGACGTGGCTCATTCTTGACCGTTCATTTTTATTTGGACGGTTTAATTTGAGTAATATTATGCATATTATGGATCTCAATATTAGGTGATCCAGATCTCAATCCATTGGTTGAAACTGTTCTCGTTTAGTCGACTTAGTTCTATTGGTTTCACACGATCAATGTCAGGTAAAGTTTTCTCTAAGGGCATCAATTCTCGTCCCTAATGGAGTCTAATTCTCATAAAAAGCTAACAACTTTAGGTCAATCTCAATTTTAGCCCAATTTTTTTTTTATAACCAAGATATCCGATTGGTTTCACACGATCAATGTCAAGTAAAGATTTCTCTAATGGCATCAATTCTCGTCCCTAATGGGGTCTAATTCTCATAAAAAGCTAAAAACTTTAGGTCCATCTCAATTTTAGCCCAAATCTTTTTTTTTAATCAAGATGTTCGGTCAACTTGCGAGCACCTCGATTATTCCTCAAGGAGACTAACACAACAACCTATCGCTATAGCCTCCCACTTAAATCATAGGTGCTCATATGAAAATCGAACTTGAAACTAGTGCGCCTAACCACACAATCCCAAGTGCGCCCTAACCAATTGAGTTACCCATGAATATATTAGCCCAAATCTTTTCTGTTTCATAAGAAACAACAATTTTAGATCGTGCCTCAATTCTGACCTAAACTTTTTTTTTGTCTCGTAGAAAAGCATCGACTTTATGTTGAATCTTAATTATGGCTCAATTTTTTTTTGTTTCATAAAAAATCACAAACTTTTAGTGTCACCTAAATCCGACCCATTTTTCAAGTTTTTGTTCAATAATGCTCTTATAAAGATTCGACGTGTCATTCCACGTGTACCAGATAGCTTCTTATCGAAAAGGCGACAAGGGTCAGATTGGGGAACCAATTGAAAATGAAATATATTTGATACTGTCCAAAAGTGTGAATGTGTCCACGAGAGTGATGGGGTCTGGACCGAAGTTGTGGCTATATGAAACGCCCCAAAAAGCCAATTAAAGACATGTTAACAATTTATTAGTGTTCAACTCACATTGGCTTAAAGGGCATCATGGTTAACAGTATCGAAGTGGAAGTGTCATTGATTTTATTTTTATTTTTATTTTTTTGTAATATGGAAAGACGGGTGACCGAGATCATCTTCACCCCAGGTTGCTTCGCATTTATTTCTTATGTCGCATCTTCATCCGAATATATCTAACACAACTATCATCGTATCTCAATAACCTTTTCCCGCATGTGAGCTCTAACCTCAGGCGTGCTCTCCCTTAATCAAGGTGTGTCTCTCTTTCTCTAGCAAGAAACCTCAACTGGAATCTCCATCTCACTGCGTGTGAGGAAGGATCCCAACAATTGTAACGCCCGCCTTTGTCTTCGATCTCTTCCGCTAGACCGAACCATAAAGGCTTTTCCTTGGACTGCATTGCTATGACATAACACTCAGCCTTCACCCCTGGTCTCTTCTGCTAATTAAATCGAAGCATTAAGGGTACCCGAAAACTCAAATGCCCATGGGATTTCTTAGTCGGATTTTCACCAAACATCAACCCATATACAAATTGAGAGTGGTGATGCATCAATCAACCATCGATTCCAATGTCATTTTTTTTAGAGGAACAATATAAGTACAATACTTTTCATCTACCATCAAGAGAAGGGATGAACAAGATGGACTGACCGAACTGGAAACTGCTCGGACCGGACGAACTAGCCGATTTGAGTCCTATTCTCAGGGGTGTTCATCTAGTTCTCCGGTTCTAAAAGTGGAATTGTTATCCGGGTAGTCCAGTTCCCGGTTCCAAAGAGGAATTGGACCGCTCGACTAGACCGATTATTAATTTTTTTTAGTGATACTTGTATTGTGTTGTGTCCCATTCGATACATAATTTAACTATTCATAAGCATTCCTTAGTTACTTCCATTTGTCTCTCCACTTATACTTCTTTGTGCAACATCTTTTCCCTTTTTCTTTTTCGTGATAAGAACTTTTGTATATAGCGTATTCTTTAGGGCGATGCTATTTCCACTTTCATTTTGATTAAGACACTCATCTTTTCAATCAATATATCGAAAATACCCTTCTCCATCTTCCCTCTTCAAGTTGTTGTTTCTTTTTTTATCAACCTGACCAACATAACTCCTTTATTTCTATTTGTCCTTTCAAATATCAAATTCATAATATAAATATCAAATTATACCTAATAAAAAATATTCTATAATGCATCATGTTATCACTTTTATAGAAGAGTTCGTTATTCTTAATTTATGATATCATACTTTTAATTAGAAAAGATATATAAAATGTTAGAAATTTTTAGGTATGACGACTTATGAACACACAATTATTGTTCTCCCTTACAAAAAAAAACACAATTAATTGTTCCTTACCAAAAAAAAAACACACACACACAATTAATTGTCTATTTTTTAAGAAATAGTTTGAGGAAAACTTTGTTTCAAAGTTGAAAATCCAACATAACTATCAAGCAGATTTTGATCTTGTGGGTAATTTTCAAAAAGACTTGTAGGTTTCTAAAGTTACAACTCGTTTATTTGTGCTTTAAAAAAAACTTTTCACATTTAAATATGAATCACAAGATGGGGTTGAAAGTTTATTTACACATTATGCACTTTCAAACTCGCACAAGTTGGATCAACTAGTTAGGAGATTGAATTTACAATGGATATTAATTCCTTCATTTGGATCAAGAGTTGAACAACGCAAAATTTCATGTTTTTTTCCCTTTATATGTTTATCCATTATTAGTACATATCTAAATATAAATATGTTCGACATTTTATTATGCTTTTAAAAAATCAAATTTTTTTCATTTTGTGACTAATTTTACTTTTTTCGTTTTTTTCAAGATCGACTAAAAATAAAGGCAGATTTGCAGATTAGCAGCGTGATAAATAAAAAACATTTAGTTGAATAAAAATGCGAGCATTTCAGTAAATTAACTTGTAAAAAGGAATGTCATAGTCAAAATAAGAGTGAAAATAACGCCGCCCCTTCTTTATAATGTGAATCTATCGTCGTTATGAAAATATTAATTTCCGTTTTCTAGAAATACCTACTCTTTTTTTCCCCCTCGGAGAAGAATGGAAACAATATTGCCAACGTTACAATGAAAAATCCGAAGAAATCTTATGAGGAGAGAGATAAAGAAAATAGCCGATAAGGGATTTCACAGGCGACAGCGATTGGACAGGACAAGCCCTCTCTCTTAATCCATTCGCCTTGGAGATAAGCCCTGGCCCACCACGCTCCTCCCCTTTCATCCTCCACCACAAATCATCAGAGCCATCCGCCGCTCCTCCTCACGGTATTGCCGTGAGCCCGTCAATCTCCACCGTCCATCTTTACCTGTCCTCGGGTCACGGTTTTGACGTCGCAAAAATAAAACTTTTTCTTAATTTAAATAATTATATGAATTAGAAATGTAGGACCTAAGGTAAACTGTTTCGTGAGCAGTCTCGTCCGGATTTCGGGATTCCTTTGATATAAAACACAAAGAGGGTAATCCTCGCATTGATATAAGAAAAAGATATGATTGACAACAAGAGTTGCAAAACGTGCGATTACTGATATATTAAAATAAGAGAAGTACATGTCGCAAATGCCCATTTAGAAAAGATATCTCCCTTTTTTGTTAAGGTAACCTTCAATCCATATTGTATGAATTAGAGATGTAATGTTGTACAATACTATAATCTTTTTTATGTGATTTATATTCGTAAATATAGTGGCCAACATCTATATGATTCGCTGACTGCAATCCGCTATCCTGAGGCGCGGAGCAGAGGAGCACGAGAATAGCGGGCGCACTTTTAGCTCGCCCGTGTCTCCCGGCGCATGATAGCGTCACCGGCGGAAGTTAATTTTATCCACTCGCCACCCTCATAAGCAAATGAGACCTCGCGCGAGCCACTGATAGTGCACTCTCTCTCCCTCTCTATCTCTCTCTCTCCTCCGGAACCATGGAGTCGCGAGTGCTGTCGCGCGCCACCGCCTTCTCCGCCGTCCCGCAGCTCCGGAAGCTCCCGCGGGAGAGCTGCCGGAGCGGCGGCCTCTGCTTCGCCGCTCCGAAGCGGATCGGGACCGTCGGCGAGGGCGGGAACCTGATTTGGGGGAGGCAGCTCCGGCCGGCGCTGCTGCTCGAGAGCTCGCAAGGGGTGGGGAAGAGGGATATTCTCCGGCCGTGCCTCGCCGCCGCTTCGTCGCCGGCTGGGGGGGGCGATTCCGCCGGGTGAGGTCCGTCCCTCCGTTTTGACTCGGCAAACTCGGGCGAGCGAGCTCCTACTGACATTTTTTTACTGAGCTATTACAGTGAAGCGAAGATCGCGCCGGTTGGTTTCTTCGAGAAGTACCCGGCGCTCGTCACCGGATTTTTCTTCTTCATGTGGTAAATGTTCAATCTCCTCCGAAATCACCGCTCACTAACGCAAGTTACATTCTACGAGTCGTCGCTAAACTGAACCTTCGTGCGCCCGAGACTATCGGCCTCGCGTGGCCAACCGTCGAAACGGTCGAATAGTTATTCAAAGCCTCCGTTCCAGAGGGGAGGGATGGGCCGTCGTAAATTTACGTAAATGCCCCTCTTCGTTGTCGTTTTTGCTGTTGCAGGTACTTCTTGAATGTCATATTCAACATCCTGAACAAGAAGATATACAATTACTTCCCCTATCCTTAGTAAGTCCGAACATTTTTTTTAAGGATGAGACTTGACTTTAGTTGTGATTTGAGGATTGAGTTTGGTGACGAGGGTCTGGTTTTTGCGTGTTGGACTCTGCAGTTTTGTCTCGGTCGTGCATTTGTTTGTGGGGGTGGTGTATTGCTTGGTGAGCTGGGCCGTGGGCCTCCCAAAGCGAGCTGTAAGTCCAGACCCAATATTTCTATTTATTCATTCAATCTGCCCTTTTTACTTTTGCATTACATCTGTTCTTTCTTTCTATCAACGACGACGAATTGAAGCATAAAGTCCAAAGCTTTCAGGGCTTCATTGCAACAAGACATACCAAAAACAGTTTTGTTTTTTGTTTACCTGCGTCTGTTCTTTCTTTCTATGTCGGATGCTGTGGCTTAAGGACACAAAAGTTGGCATTTTTAGTTCATGATCGACCAATGATAATTTGCTCAGTCATGTTCATAATTAAAAAGAACTCGAATGGCAATCTTTCCTTTAGTGGCAAAAAGTCCTGCATTAATCTTGTGCTAAATGTGGTAATGGTACGAGTGCATGTGTGGTAAGTGTTCATGGACTGTTAGTTGATGTGTGTGCACCAAATTTTTTCCTTAAAGGAACGTACGAATATGACCTCCTTTTACCTTCTGGAAATCAAAGTAGCTGAGGGCCTTGAGCTATCATTCTTAGCAGTGTCCGGCTATTTTGGCCTTTTCCTTCTTTCTTGTCTGTGTCATCGACATTATGTGGGGATTGGTGTTTGAAGGGCGTCGATCTTAAATCGAAGAGGTTAAATCTCCATGTAGTGTTATTATCTCCTTCGCTGTTTTGATTGAGACAAAGGTGCATGATGGAGATGTTTCTTTCTATTTTTGTCCCGATGTGTCATTTGAGCATAGTGCTTACATGATAGTAGAATCTCATACGTGCAATTCCATTCAGTGCACATTGTCATATTATCCCCTGCATCTACTACAGTCAAATGGGTTTGAGGTTGTATTGAATCTATATCTTTGTTTTCATCCCTGCTGTCATTAATTTCTGCGACATTATCTGCTTTCTAAACTACAAGAGCTGTCGAATTTATGCGCAGCCGATTGATTCAAACCTCCTGAAGCTGCTTATTCCTGTTGCTGTCTGTCATGCACTTGGTCACGTTACCAGCAATGTTTCCTTTGCAGCTGTTGCCGTTTCCTTCACTCATACCATTAAAGGTAAAATAGCATTTATTTGTCTGATGGGGAGCAAAAGATTAAGATAATGCCCGCTTTTCTATATCTTCTTCCCGTTAGTTTTATAATATTCTACTTCCTGAATTCCTGCTATATTGATTTCAGCTCTTGAGCCGTTCTTCAACGCTGCTGCTTCTCAATTCATACTTGGACAACAAATCCCCATTACCTTGTGGCTATCTCTGGCTCCCGTGGTCCTTGGTCGGTTCTACCTTCTTTTACTGTCGTTTTGGAATCACTAGCACAGAACCATGTTTGAGTCACTTCATTCCAGGAGGTTTCCATTTTCATGGATCTAGCTCCTTGATGACTGCTATTCATGCAGATTAGTTTACACAGACAGGCATGCATGCACTCACGTAGGTAGTTAGGTTGGTTTATGTATTTAGATATGTAGGAGTTAGCTGCATGGTGGATTATGCGAGTGTTTGGAATTGTAAATGCTGGTGGAGGAGGAGCGAGGAAAAGAAAAAAAGGAAAAAAATATGCTGGAGGAGTATTTTCTGATCTATGTCATATGATTCGTTTCTTTTGGCTTGATTTATCATCCAGGTGTATCCATGGCGTCATTGACCGAACTCTCTTTCAATTGGGTTGGATTTATTAGTGCTATGATTTCCAACATTTCATTCACTTACAGAAGTATATACTCCAAGAAAGCCATGGTGATGTTCAGCTATACCATTATCATTCTTCTTTTATATTTCAAGTTGTCATGATTTTTCTTTTCGGGCATGATAAATCGATGATTATATGTCTAACTCAAAAGCATCGTTCGCGAATATCTGCTTGTCGTTTTCTGCAGACCGATATGGACAGCACAAATGTCTATGCCTACATTTCCATCATCGCCCTCTTTGTCTGCATTCCGCCAGCCATTATTGTGAGCAATGCTTGTGTCATTTTTTCCTGATTGGTATAATCATGAGTGATAACTTAAAGTTGAAGGCCCAAAATTCATCCTTGTGTTTTGTTATGGGAAGCTTGAAGGACCTCAACTGATGAAGTACGGTTTCAATGATGCAATTGCAAAAGTGGGATTGACCAAGTTTGTTTCTGATCTCTTTTGGGTGGGAATGTTTTACCACCTCTACAATCAGGTATTATTCCACTAATGTCTATCCCACTCGGATGACTAGAGAATATATTTTGTTAACTGACTGTTATGGACGAAGAACTGAGTTTGCAAGTTACTTTGCATCAAGTCGGATGGTCCTAATAAATATCTTAACATTTTCATTTTATGTTTCATAGTTGGCCACCAATACCTTGGAAAGAGTCGCACCTCTAACGCACGCAGTTGGAAATGTCCTCAAACGCGTCTTTGTGATCGGCTTCTCAATCTTAGTTTTTGGTGAGTACGCATCAGATTTCGGATCAATTAGTTTTTGCTTCCATTTTCCCCCTCTACTACTTGATCAGAAATCCTGGCAAAAATGGGATATTGATTGAGTGCTTTCCTTACAGGTAACAAGATCTCAACTCAGACTGGTATTGGCACTGTTATTGCAATTGCTGGAGTTGCGATATACTCGTTCATTAAGGCAAAGATGGAAGAAGAGAAACGGGTGAGTCTCGATCGCTGGCTTGACGTTTGAGATTATATGCACCGATCCAAGACCGATTTCATCATCTCTTAACGTTGAGGTCGTGTTTGGTCAGCATGCGAGTGCTTTTCGAGTCTAGAGAAAGCTCGGGTTGCGCATGCTTAGTCTTCTGTGGCATGAAATAAGGTGCAAGCCAGTGTTATTAACGTACTATACATACTTGGAATTTCATTGCAGCAACTGAAATCGACTTGAGAAGAAGCAAGACGAGGAAGTGGACCGACAGACCTTTTAGGCTTGTGTACTTTTCCTTCAAAGATGAAAAAGGAAAAATCCTAATGTGATGATGAAGTTATTTATTTTTTTTGACAAATTTTCTTTTATTTCGGAAGCATTGAACAAGTGCCGTTGTACAATCATCCCTTGTCACCAAGAATAATGTTTCATCTGCTCTCTCTTATTGAGATTATGCGAGTGAAAAGTGCAGTCCATATATGATGGAAGATGAACAGACGAAACCGCTCCCAGCAAGATCGTGAGAAAGATTTCACTTCAACGGAAGAACGCAAACCGCCATCGTCTCGCCCTACAACCAGTTGACATGTTTGTTCAGGGGGGACAAGCCCGCCGAGAGTTGATTCTAGTCAATCAGGCGAACTGAGAAGAGACTGCAGAGTACAAAGAAGAACTAGGAACTTCAAACTGAATGTGCCAGGTATGATGCAGTCACACGGATCGCAATCCCGGGGGTTGGGGGGGATTGTTGCGGGCTGCGGATTAGCCCAGGCAGCGGCACCGCACGATGCCACGGCCCCTAATTCTTCTCCGTCCTTGCCCCATCTCTTCGAATGGCAATGCATGACCCCCGCAAACAGAGTAAAGTCCTTTGCTGCCCAAAACAGAACAAGAAGTTACTGACAGACTTTGAGGTTCAAAGAGATGGTTAGTTAAAGGCAAGGTGGCTGTTCCACGCATGAACATTAAAGCGGGATCGTAATATAATAAACAGTTATTTTTAGGGATAGTATCACAAACAATTCAAATTAGTACATCTATGATAATTTTATTTTAAATTATTTTTTTATCACAAAAAATCCTAAACTTATATGGGATACATTTACCATAAACTATTTTTTCATTCACAAAAAGCCCCAAACTAGTATATTTTTGTAATAAATTTACCACAAACGAATATTTTTAACAACTAAAAACTCCAAACTAGTACATATATTACAAATTTATCTTTCATTAGTTTTTGTTAAATTTAATTTATATCGCGAAAACCCCCAAATTAATATAGTTGTTAAAAAAACCCGAATGCATACACTCGGCAATTGTCACGTCTCATTCAATTCAACAATTCGACAATAAAATTTAACGAAAACTAACGAAATGTAAATTTATTACATGCATAATAGTTTAGAGTAAAATTATCAAAAGTGTACAAATTTGGGGTTTTTAGTGGTTGAAAAAATAGTTTAGAACAAAATTGTCACATATATATTAATTTAGGTTTTCTCGTGACACTAGCCCTTTCATATATTCAACCTATGAAGGGTTTTTTTTTCCAATTTAATTTTAAAAAAATTATTTACAAAATTAATTTATTTAAAAAATAATTACCAATTTAGGTTTGGCGCGCTACTTCAAGTGGCGTGCGAGTCTCGCGCTGCTCTCTGCTTGCTTCACGCAAGCAAGCTTTTGCTTGCATGCCTGTGTTTTTTTTTTTTTGTGCTCACTTTTGTTTTTTTGGTTGCTTGCTTTTTTTTATTTTAGAAGGCACGCATTTTTTTTTTGCTAGAAGCCACGCTTGCTTTTGTGTAGCTTGTTACTGCACAAAAAAATATTTATTATTAATTTACAATGAATTTTATTACGATGAATTCTATGACGAACATGGCGTTAGAAATGTACGTTATATATTTTTCTGATAAAATTTGTAATAAATATGATGTTTCGTTGCAAATTAGCGAGAAATTTTTTTTTCTTCGTTAAATTTCGTAGCTAATTTTTTTTTTCGTTTTTCAATTATTTTATATTTTTAGACAAAAAAATATTTTTTTGGTATTTGTCAACAATATGCGATGAATTTCTAAGCTATATATTTGCAACAAACGTGCCACAAATTTCGTCACGAAATATATGTTTCGAGTCCCACAAAAGGCGCAAGCGTATTGTGAGGCACTTTGTGAGTCTTGTGCAACACTCAAAGTATATATTTTGAGATGAAATGTGCGGCACGTTTGTCGCATGATATAAAGCGTACATTTCCAATGACATGTTAGACGTCACCATGAAGTACACTAAGTATATATTTTGCGACGAATGTGTCGTTGAAAATGTACGCTTTATATCGTGCGACAAACGAGTCGCATGAGTTTGTCGCAAAATATAAACGTGCCGCATGACGAAATTTGCGCAAAATATATAACGTAGAAATTCGTCGCAAATTGGCAACAAATACAAAAAATTAATTTTTTTAGCAATGAATTTTATTGGGGACGAATTTTATTAGTGACCAATTCTACGACGAAAGTGTCGTTGAAAATGTACGTTGTATATTTTGCGACGAAATTTGCAAAAATATGATGTTTCGTCGGAAAATATACAACGTATATTTTCAACGACACGTTCGTCGTAGAATTTGTCGCTAATAAAGTTCGTCGCCAATAAAATTCAACTCAAATTAATAATAAATATAATTTTTTTGTTTGTGCAGTAGCAAGCTGCACAAAAACAAACGTGGCTTCTAGCAAAAAAAAAGTGCATGGATTCTTAAAAAAAATCAAGCAAGCAAAAAAAAAAAAAAAGTAAACAAAAGAAAAAAAAAGTATGCAAATATATATATATATATATATATATATATATATATATATATATATATATATATATGCAATCAAGGCTTGCTTGCCCGCACGAGCAGCGCGCGCGGCTCGGTAATTATTATTTTTAAACTAATTTTGTAAATATATATTTATAAAAATTAAATCTGAAAAAAACCCCTATGAAACCTATAATCAGTTATTTGCTGAAATGGACATGATCTTAGTAAAGTTGACATCTAGAAGCGAACATTGCACGTTCTAACCGTAGCTACATAAGTTGTCATTAGTTTCATCGTTATATTAGTTCTCTAGTAATTTTTTTTACGTAACTTCGACTTAAATTTTTTGCTGACGTGGCTTTATAAGTCTGAACGAAATTATTTTTTTTTTCAATTTCTCTCTTTTTCTTTTTTTCTTCGTAAGGTGTCTAAGTTGGATTTGAGAAGCGGACTGTCGCTCCGATCCCGCCGTTTTCGAGTCCGGAGATGGCGGCGAGCCGCCTCCTCCTCCTCCTCCTCCTGCTCCCGGCCATCTTCCCCCTCCTCCTCCCTCTCTCGCGTGCCTCCACCGAGCTCCCTCAGTCAACGACGTGCCCAGCTCAACAGGTCCGCGACGGCTTGGTCTGTGAATTGCACGATTTGAAGCTCAAGGTCGCTCGCCTCGGTAAGTTTCCTCCTACCGTCTGAATGCGTTGAGCTCGGTCGAGCCTATGTTTGAGCGAGCAGACGATTGGCCCAAATAGATCGTAAGGAGGTCCGGGCTGTGAATGAGCTTGTGAATTTGTGGGTCGGGGCTACTGATTACATCTGGAAGGTTGTGGAGTATAGAACTGAACGTTCGCGGATGGTATTAGTCTCTGTTAAAGAGCTCTCTTGGGCTATTGAGCACCTGAAACGCAAGTCAGTTCAGGTTCTCATTCTGAAGATAGCTTGGTGTGCTTCAATTCAATATCTTTGTCAGGCCAGAAATTATAAGATTGATGAAGGAGGATCGGAGTCAACTGACGATATTGTAAATATGCCGAACATGGTGAGAAATTCTGATTGGTTATGTTACCTGGTATTGGTAGAAGAGTAGTTAGCGTTTGGCACAGAACTTCAGCGTTCACAGCTTGGGAGATCACGGAAGTAGGGTGGCGAGGTCTTGTTTATAATCTTATTGGGTTGAATATTCTCTTACTGAGATCTTGCCACGTGATGTGCAATGAAGATTCACTTGCTTATATATGTAGATCTCTGATGTTTCTCGTTCAATGTAGCGGCTTTTTTATCGGTTTGGCCATTGCATCTTTGACGACAAGAAAATAAGTTGTGTTTGTTCATATTATACACCATTGAATGCCTTTACTCTTCTTATGGGGACTTCACCGTATTAAACGAGCTTTGGTTTCCATTACAGTTCTTTTAGGCTTCTTCAACTAGCTTCTGGTGGAAAGACACACAGTATTAAACCAGTTTTGAATGCAATTGCTTCTGCCATCACTATGGAAATTTATCATATTACTCTGTCTACATCCTGGTTATTTGCTTGAATAGCACTTAAAAAAAAAAAAAAACTAAAACTCATGGTTATTGTCCCTGGAATTGTCTCTACCGCTGCATCTGTTTGTTCGAGAGGGTACTGACATTAAATGAGAGTCACTGATGGGACAATGCAGAATCCATCCTTGAAGAGAGGACCCAACACTTGGATGCAAAAGACCTTCATCTCAAACAGCATGAGACGCGAGTAGAAGAATTGTCACATAAGATCATTTCCTTGCAGTCAACTCTATACAATGCCAATGTAAGTAGCAGAATTGAAGGTTCTACACGAGTCATAACTGCGCAACCTTTTTATCTGTGCGGTTTTATTCGTTCTTCTTGTTTCCTCATATAAATGCTTTTCTCGACCTATGTAACAATGTAGAACTATTACTTTGTTTCCTGAAATTCTCTATCGTTTACCGTGCATTGTCGCTTGTCCCCGCACTTCCTCCTCACGTGCATATGTGTTCCCATCTCGCTCTTGGATTCTTCAAGCAGTCACCAGATTAATCTTCACTAAATGACATTCGACATCTTGTGTATGTGCATGCTCATTCATGTTTCTGCATATGTGCATTAGCGTGCATGCGGGGTATGGGCATGTTCAATGGTGTATGCATGTCCCACAAGTGTGTGTGCATGCGTGTGGACACGTGTGCACATGACGGTAAATAAGGATCCTAGGTTGACTTTGATTAACATCAGTTCCATTTTGGATGCCTTCTTCAAGAGAAGCTTTTCAATGACTGCTCTTCTTTCTAAAAGCTGCAGGATGACTTGTCAAATGCGGATAAAAGGCTAAGAGCTCTAGAGGAAGAGGTTCCAATTCTGTTACATTTTGCTTAGAGCATCCCATTTCGTATCACTTTTTTGGGTTTTCCTTGTTCAGGGGTTTCCAAAATTATGAATGTTGGGGAGTGAATGAAAGTTCAATTTGGATGATTAGATACGGCATCTGTGGGCTGTCTCAAGAAAGAACAACTTTGATCTTCACGTCTTGGAATCTAAAGCAAAGGAAGCTGAGGCTAGACTGGAAGTTACTGCTTCAAAAGTCGAAAAGGTGAAAATTCCTACATATAGGATGATATGTTATTGAAAAAGGTTAAGGATGCTGAAGAAGGCGAACTGTTGTGGCTATATATAAAACACTTGTATGTCACGAGCTTTCTTCAATCAGCTCTAGGTAGTTTGTGTTGGATGTGCATAAATGACAGACCTTGTTATCATTAACATTGGCTGACCAGATTGTCTGTTTTGCAACCTTTGTCCTTGAATGAACTCCTTATTGTCTAGTATCATGGGTTACGATGCTCTGATCTTCATTGTCTACATGTCCTCCATTATCTTCCAGTTTGGCATTATCAGAGGAACCCCAAAAATGAGTTGACTAGACACCAGAATTAACTCCTGTAGAATGTATGTATACTTCTGACATGTAAAACACTGACTCAAGCCTAGAGCAGCTACATCATGCCTGAGAACATATACTTCTCTTTCTGTGCATGTGACAAGAAGTTTACCAGAGCAGCTACATCTTGGACTCAAGTCAATTCAAGTATATAAATAAAGCATAGTGGTAAACAGTTGATTGATAGCAGAGACTATGTTTTGGTGCATCAACTGCACATTGACTCTTAGGACTTTGAGAAGGGGTTTCTGTCAATAGGGGATTTTTGCAGCTTGGAAAATGGTTGGCCCTATATCTTGTAATGGAGAAAGAGAGGAGCAGCTTTTCTTTGGCCATGAGAGGAAGGAGTAGGTCTTAGTGGAACAAATAACAGGTGGTGTTGAAACAACAAAGATCTTTGTATATACATGTAACAAGGTTTTCGAACTAAGACTCTTTACTGACAACTTTTCTTGCGATGTTTTCACATTTTTCATTTCTTTGTTTGTGCTTTGGCTGTTTTGTGGGAATTCCCTCATGTCTAAGGCGATTTTTGTCCAAATGGTTCAGTGAGCTCTTAAAGATTGTTTAAAAATAAAAAAATAGTGTTTGTTTTAAAATAGCAAAAATAAATAGAAGAGGGATGAACTTTATGCCAAATGCTGTACAAAGAGCAAAGCCTCCAGTTTCACTTGCTTAGTGGAACTGTACAGTTTCACCAAATTAGCTGGTTTGATAATTTTTTCTATATGTCTTTTGTTACAGAGGACTCAGTGAGCCATCCTAGGCCTGATTCTTTTTATGATGTTACCATCATGTTGGTTTGACATAGCAAGTACAAGCTGTTAATTTTCTCAATAATTATTGAAACAAGAATACTACAACATGTGCCGCAGAGGCTTTGGGACAAAAGAGAAGAAGTATTGTGCATGGCCTAACCAATGCTTTTAACTTCTCTACCGTGGATACTTGAGTGCATTGTTGTACTATGTTCTTGGTTTAATTATATTTTCTCTTTATCTCACAATATGTTTTCCCAGTTCTATGGAATTTAGTTAGTGGTGTATTTTTACCATAGGAGACCTAGAATTCTATTAGACCGCAGTCTTGTACGACATGTGTTCTAGAAAAATTTCAAGAGTCCTGGTTGACTTGCTAATCTTCCAGATTCCCTTGCAAATCTTCCCTCGAAAATCACTTGTAAAGTTAGAAATACGGAAAATGTAATGGTAGATGTGATGTTCTAGCTTGTCTGGAGTCCTAGAAGCTTATTAAAAACCTATTTTCGTGCTAGTATTGTGTATTTATTGTGGCACATCCATTATAGTAATCTTTCATTCACTTTGCTTACAGCTGGCTGGCATTGTTTCAGAGCAGTGGATTCAAGTTCAGCACCTTGAGCAGGCTCTCCAGATTACAGAAGTATATCATGATATCCGCCTCTTGTGTGATTGACTTAAGTTACTTCAGATAGACCATTTCTTCCTCCTGGTTCTCCTTTGTTGATCAGGTGAGGACTCTAAATGTTCACAGGAGAGTATATCCGACAAGATGTACATTCTTAAAGGTAATTGCAGATATATTATGTACTCTTTTAGATGCCATTGAAGCTCCGAATATCATCTGGTCTGGTCAATTAGCTGTGATGGTGATAGGGTTAGCAAATGGTTCTGTCTTTTAAGCTCATAATTTGTGAAGTTTTTGTTTTGTATATATACTTCATCTTTGTGGATTATAGTTTATTGACAGCATCACCAGCAATCATCTTCAGATGGTACGTGGGATGTTACGTCACTATTCATTTGTCAAAGAACCTACATCAACTTCCCGTCTCTCAAGGGCTCTGCATCTGTCCAAGAAAGCCTTCTCGGCTGGGAAGAAGTATCATCACGAGGTTTGTACATCTTTTGCAAATGAACAAACAAGCATCGCTTATCGTAAATATGTTCTAGTAACAACAAGGACATGCATTGTATACCCTAGCAGAGTTCTAGCTTCTTGCATAGCTAAGTGCTGGAGTGGAGAGCACTTTTTTGTTATCGTTGGAACTACTTTGCTGTTAATGGAGATATATGCTGAAAAATTGACTAGCCTGCAACTATTACTGTTAACCATTGTCAACTTAAATCTAAGGCCATGTATAAAACTTGGTAAATGTTTTGTATCAAACGCAGTATTTAGTATTTTAATGTATGTTCAGATTATGGAGGCTCATATAATTTTACCAGCAAACCATGAAATACAAACATACACACGTATGTTGTCTTGACAACGTCTGTGGTTTTGAAAGAAAATTCAGCTATTTGATTTCTTTTGCAGCTACAAGGTTTCATCAAGAGAGAGATGGAAAGAAATGAGATCACGGCACCACTTGCGAATGATGAAGTGGTGTTTTTTGTGGTATGATTCTACCTATATGTTAGTTCTTTCTGTTCCATAACTCTGAAAGATCAGCAGCTTAGTAGCCTTCACAACATTTGCTACATTTCAGGCATCTACTATCGTTGTGTTCCCTGTAATGAGCATTTGGGCATGGTTCTTATGACTGCTCCTATAAAGGAAGCTTGCTCTTTTTGTCTGTTCAAAATGAAGACGACGCTTCCTGCCTTGCTCTCTATGTTGATATTGGTAGGAAAATATCGGCACAGCTGAATTAGATCTGTACATAGCACTGAAACTCATTTTCAATCTACTTCAATGCATACTGGCTCCAGCTGCATTCTTGACAATGTGAACCTAAAATGGTATTCACGCTTTTTGAACTTTTCTTGATTGACACAGGCACTGTCTTGGTCAAATATCCTGTAGACTAGATGGAAAACCCACTGCAACATTTTCTGCAGTGCTTTCAATTTTTTTTCCTCTACAACTTTTACCTTTGACTGATTTGTTATGATTTGGATCGCTAGTGATCCAAACAGAAATTAATCCTTTGGTTGGGTTTTTCACTTTCTCATATCTTTGATTTAGAAAGATGTAATAATGGTAAAAGCAAGTTCAGGGTTGATGTGTATGTCTGGGTTGATGTGGTTCTTCCTCTTGATTGATGTGTGAATATGCCTTCTCCCGGGCTGGATCAACATCTAAGTGGCCTGGATCAACATCTCATTGGACAACCCGGTCGACTGGCTGTTTTAATATATCTCATCGGACGGCCCAATCAACTGTTTGCATGAAGAAGTTCCTCTGAGTTTTTAGTCGAAATCAATTGGGTGAAGGAGCTCCTCGACTTTTAGGTGATGGGGCAGGTTTTGACGAGGTGTTGGATGTCGAGCCTGACTGCTAGAACCAGAAAAATATATGGCCATGAAATAGGAGATTAAGTGGAACAATTTTTTCTTTTGGGGGGGTCGAATAAGTGGAACAGAATTGGCTGAGTGGTAGAGCTGTGAAAACACATCTTTCTTCTCTATTTTAGAACTTAGCTTCACGGAACGACATACTACTGCCGAAACACGGAAGAATTCAAATTTTAGATCAAAACACGTCCGCCCATGTCAAGTCTATGCTGCAACCTCTATTATAACGTATTTGTCAGATTACTCTTCACATTGTGCAAATTGTTGTGCTGTCCTTTCGAATGAAAACCCCATTGTAGATCAATCTTCGTAGTAAAGAAATTGATTTAGAGTGGCTTCTATATCTTAATGAATCATGCAAAACCCTAGCAGCAGATGATGGAGGGGGGCGTCAGCCAAAATGAAATAGCACACAGGAGAACCTAAAACATGGGTAAAGGTTCAATTACAGACAAAATTTATCCTTTTATCTGTCCCATAAAACTCTCATTCAAGATCTGTTCGTTCGTTAAAACCTGTCCTTTTCTAATTAGGGAAACAACCTCTTCGATAAGCGAATCTCTTGCTTTCTAGACAGATTCATGGGCTACACAAGTCTTAAGGCAATGTGTTCGAAAAGTAAACATGTCAAACGGGTGGATTGGGTCGACTCGAAAATAATCCGTATCGATTGACCGATTAACACTTGTTTTGATCCATTTTCATGTAATGCGAGTCTGGCGACTCATAACCTACCTAACACAAACCTGATCCGATAACATATTGCTAGCAAATTCGAATTTGACTCAATTTCGGAAAACTTATTATTTTTTTTAAGGCAATTCGTATATGACTTGCATCATCAAACATGGGTCAGAATATGGATTCTAGAATCATCCTACCGCCTCTATCAAATAAGGACCTGGTGACAATGCTGGCTTGATTAAACTGAATGAAACTAACTTATGCCGATCCGCTTAACTAGTTAACTCCCAAATCGACAAGACACCGTTGTCGGGAGGAAAATCGTGACGTCCCCTTTAAGTTAGTGTTTGTTGGAATCGATCTCATCGTCCCACGACGGTCAAAGCTGATTAGGATTTCTCTTTTTCTCATTCTTTGGTGATCTTGAAGCTAAGATTATATGTTCGAGATGTGGTGACTTCCTTCATATCAAAGCTGTGTCTTGGTTGTCCCGTTACTCCTAGAGACCTTGGATGCTTTTCCTTTTCCTATTTTCTCAGT
This sequence comes from Rhodomyrtus tomentosa, assembly GCA_028455895.1. NCBI lineage: Eukaryota > Viridiplantae > Streptophyta > Magnoliopsida > Myrtales > Myrtaceae > Rhodomyrtus > Rhodomyrtus tomentosa. The sequence goes on from JAPCWY010000006.1 coordinate 2,275,621, forward strand.
TTGTCCCCCCCTTTTTTTTTTTGCCTTCCTTTTTCTACTTTCACTTTCACTTTACTAGTTAAAAAAATTGGCGACCCACGTAAAAACAAAGCCGAACCCATAATGGGAGAACTTCAAACCACTCACAAAAGAACTTTCAAAATGGTACTTTTCTTTAAAAAAATAAAAAATAAAAAAAAATTCGAAACTGGCGATTTCATCTCAATTTACTCCCGAATTGCCCGACAAGCTTAAATCTTCGCCGTCCGACGGGCACGTGCGTCTCACGTGCCATTTTTTAGTCCATACGGCCGTGGGGGAATTTCGAAAATTTGCAAGGTGGGATCTTTTGAATTGTCTCCCACCTACGATTGTGAAAAAAGGTGAAGAAGTCTCCTCCGCTAATCACGCAATAAACCCCACCAAATCCGAGGAAAGAAAGCTGGAAAAACAAAAGAGAAGGGCCAAATAAATGGGAGACAAAACCTTTTGGTACAACCGTCCAACGCAAGAGTTGACAAAAGGACTTTGCGCCATCTGAATTCCAACTGCTCCTTTCCTTCTCTGTTGTTGTTGTTGTTATTATTATTATCATCGTAATTATTCTATTTTTTTAACTTTATAATAATCTAATATAGTACCACTATATTTTTAGCAAGCTTGTGCTTCCTAGGGTATACTATGGTGTGTGTGTGTGTATATAATTGAGCACAAATTCAATCAATACACCTAACGACTAAAGCTACTCCCCGATGTGAACTTGGATATTATGAGCCTCCAATTTCATCTTCCAAATTGAATGCCAAAAAGCTAAAGAGTAAATGCCATTGCCCAACTTTCTGGACACCAAAGCTTTTGTGGGTGTGGGGTTGTTCCTCCCCTATCCATCGATTTTCGGCTCTTTCTTTTGAGCTTTACTCGTTGGATGTGTTAATTTTACTTGTATTTTGGCCACCATGTTCTTGGATTGATGGAGCAAAACCGACTTCTTCTTCTTCTTTTTAATTGCTCGACGAATTAAGCTTATGACAATCGATGAACGAAGACCACCTGTATGTAAGAGCATATGGATCTTGCAGACATACGATGCAGGATATCATAATGAACAGCAACATGCGAAATTTGTCGATTGAGGCCGCATGTGCGAGAGAAATTTGGGCTGGCTCTGATACTAAGTCATGATGTCCTACCCCAAAAGCTAAGTTTACAGGCGGAGGGATAGCGCATATATATAGACAAATGATATGTAATAATCTCTAATCACTACACTAAATTAATCGGCAGAATCCTAAATGGATCTCAAATGAAGTTTGATTTATATTGAACATATATCTAAAAACCAATTTTTTTTCCCCTTGATCTCCTTCCTCGAGCGAAGTGCATTCAATTAGAAAGTTAAAGCGGCCGATGAATTTGGTATACATGGCCAACTCAAAATGTAACCTTTTTACCTAACATCTTTGAATTTTGGAGGGTCCGATTTCAAGTACTGGATTAACGCCCTCAAAATTGGAATTCAAAGCCCTACGTGCTTTAGTTGGCAACTCCCTTTCCTCATAAGTAGGTTTAATTTCCATTGGTTGAGTCTGAAGATTATCACATTGTTGTTAAATGATCTATTAATGAAAGTTATGACATACGTATTTGTACATAATACGCAAAAGTCGCATTTACCGCCATCAATTTGGATAATTTAGTTTTCACCACATCAATATATTTCATCAAAGAGTGGGTCTGACGCATGTTAAAATGCATCGACCGTAAATAAATGAAAAAAAGGTCATATTGACAAGTGTTTCTATTGAAAGCATATACTTTATCTAGAATTATTGAGTTTTATGGATACCAATTGTACGAGAGCAATCAATGTATCGAAAATTTTAGGATTTAGCTAATTAGTTGCTTAAAAAGTGACTCGGAACACCTGGAAAGTTGAACGCCACTCCCAATTTTGAATAAGACAAAGACACATTTTGAACATCGTCGGTGACCATTGGAGCTATTGAAGGTGAATGGGGCAAGAGACCGTCGGGAGAGGATTGATAGTCTCCGAAGCACTGTTTAACAAAATCCAAATAGAAATTTCGTGTATTGGGATTCTTAAGCTCAAAATTCATTGACATTATCATAAAATTGATTGAAGTTTCGTAACCAGAATGGAATTTTCTTCAACAAGTTATCATCCGAGAGAGTTGTGTAGTGGGAACACAACTATATAACTAGTCTAAACTAGAAACTATGGTATAGTTAACTTTGGACCAAAAGACTAAATGACTTTTAAAGGTTTCTAAATATGAATGGATAAGTGCTTTGGGGAAGATCTCATGGTGATTATTATGGGGCTCATCCCCATAACACATTGTTCTCCTAATCCAACTTTAATAGAAGAACCTAAAAAAGAAGAAGATAAAATTGAGGTTTGGCTCACCTTCCTCACACTAGGTGATCAAACCCTAACGAGTACTACTCCATAGCAAAAGTGAATTAACCCAAGAGTAGGATGCAGTAGCATGAGTCTCCCCCACCCACAAGAGTAGTGGGATTATTTGAGCTGTTGCGCCTACGTGAGCTGGGGCTTCACTTATGCAAGCTACATTGTATTTTATCCTATCGTCATTCGTTTTCTCCTCCAAAAGGGTGTCATGGAACTTTTAGGTCTTCACTTATGCAAGCTACATTGTATTTTATCCTATCGTCATTTGTTTTCTCCTCCAAAAGGGTGTCAATGGAACTTTTTACTCCCCCGAGATATCTGAAAATTTCGACTCGATCGGACATCTCCATGTTGTAGAGGTGAAAAATTTCGTCTGCGAGGCGGTGGGTGTGGCATTCAACGCTACTACGAGTGGTAGACACTGTGATTCGAATACGGGATATGACCCGACCACATGAAAATTTAAGGGCGTCGATCTTTTAGCACCCGATCAATCCCTACGAGTGATGGGGCTGGCTCTCGTTTCATGCCCACCGGGTACTACGCCGTACCCAAAAAAGTGTATGGCATTAGTAGGACGAAGAGTAGAGGAGGGGCACATGCTGCGTGCATCATTAATGGCCATTATGTTGCATGCCCCACCAACTCCTCCTCAATTCACGCATAATTACCCGCCTATCTCCCCTTTCCCTTTTTGCTTTTTTTGTTTTTTTTCATTCATTCATTTATTTATTTGCTTCATATTTATTTATATGTATATGAAATTCTAATAGTCATTTCCCAATCTGCTCTTTTTCCTTTCTAAACTGAACTTCAAAATGATGCTCTCGCTTTAATCCAATTTACAATGTCCGGAAATTTGCAATGGATATAAGATATAAAAAAGAAACCTAAGTGGGCACATTATGCTTTGGACTTTATATTTTCTGCACAAACGGGGGAGGAAAAGGTTTGTTCTTTTAAATTACGCACAGATGATGATGTCTGCGTGTTCTTTTATCTTATTCTAATTACATTCATTAGACAAAGAATTTTTTCCTTTTAATCATAAATCCTTGTACTCATCATGGCTAAGACTTTGTCTACCCTTTAGCTCTTTGATAAAGTAAGCAGTTCTAGGAGGAAGGAAAAAGAGAGAGAAAGAGAGAGGGGAGGGGCAAGAGGGGCTTCGGAGAAAAGAAATGGAGAAGGTGTGAACTTCAAGTCTAGTCACATGACATGACGACTCCCTCTCTCTCGAGGGACAAAATCACCATAAGTGCCGGAAAATCCCGGAGAAAAGCAACATTAAATCAATCGAACCGCAATTAAAATTGTAATAAAAGAGGGCCATAAAAAGAAAAGGGCTTCTTGCCAAATAGTGGACAAATTTCTAGAGAGAGAGAGATCCCATATATAAATAAAGCAACGAGCGCAAATATTCCTTACTACCATAGTCTCCTCAACACTACTATTCCCATAAGCCAATCTCTCTCTTTCTCTCTCATAGTTCCAAGATGGTCACTCCAAAACAGTTCTTCTTCTTCGCAGCACTCTTGATTCTTGCCTCCATCCATGTCGAAGCGAGAGAGGTCAGGGAGCGCCAATCCTTCAGCAAGTTCACCAACGCCGCCGACGACAATGGCGACAACGAGAAGGCACGAGTCGTCCCCAACACCAAGGAAGAGGCTCTCCCCACCCAAGAGGCCTTGAAGAAGCAGGAGGACCAGGAGCAAGAGCCGACCTTCCTCCCACAGAGCCAGAATGGATACGGCCTCTACGGTCATAAGGAGATGTTCGAGGACACTCTCGCCACCGCCCGTGACCGCCCGTCCAGGACGGCGATGCCGGACGACTCGTTCTACAGCTACCCCAATGGCAATTCCGAGAGCAGCAACAACTATTACAACGACAGGAGCTACGACAGGAGGAGCGACAACTACTTCGACAAGGATGCTTACGTCACGGGCCGGAGGGAGCAAGCCCGCGACACTTACTTGCCGGAGGAGCAGAACTTTGACGGCAACACTCGACTTCAAGATAGCAGCTACACCACCTCCACCGACTCCCGTGCCACGAACGACCGGAACAATTACTATACCGGCGGCAATAGGTACACGTTTTGGTCGAGCTAATAGTATTAGACTAAGCATGATGCCTCGATGTACATATATTGGGGTATCTCTCAAGCTCGATATTATTTTGCATAATTGAACGCTATGCTCGAAGCAAGCAACATAACAAGTGCATTCAGCATAAAGTTTTATGATACTTTGATTATTTGACACTCCAATTTGAACAAAATGTGGTTACATATACGTTTCCTAAAGGATGCTTTTCACGTTTAACTTTCAAATTATGCAAAGAAAATATTTGACGGATTTATCTTGCGTTCGCCGTCAGGTACGGCGCCGGGAAGCAGGAAGGGATGAGCGACACGAGGTTCATGGAGAACGGGAAGTACTTCTACGACGTGGACAACGAGGAGAAATACTCCCAAAACAGGTACGAGAGATCGAGGCCTGGATACTCGACGCAGGGGTACTACGGCAACAGCAACCGCAACGACAACGCCAACCTCTACGAGCAGCAGTTCGACAATACCGACCGCAACTCCATGGGACGATTCCAGGACCGGGAGGAGTTCCAGGAGAACCGGGACGACGAGTTTGTTCCCTGAGCGAGCGAAAGAGGGAGAGAGACTGATGAAGCTGATGCACTCTAAGAGGATGAAATTGAATTGGGTTTTAGTTATTCATGATATGTTTGAATTATGGCGTTTTGTTGTGGAAGAGAGGGACGCAAAAATGTTAAACTATACACTTTAGCTTTTTTTCACTTTAATTTGTGACTTTATCTTGCAGTATTCCCTGGGACCGCGTGTTTGAAAAGATGGAAACAGTTGGGGTGTGGAAATGTATTTGGATCAAAGTTGAGGACCTAATAATAAATAATACTAGTAAGTGTATATGGAAGAGGGATTACCGAATACGCGTTCTTTTTTCCTTTTTGGTCCCAATAGGAATTAGGGGCGTGCAAAGAAATCCAAAAACCGTCCGATTTTCGGTTCTAAAGTGGAACCGCCCATCTAGATCTCTAAATTGAAACCTGCTCATCTCATTTCAAACTCTCATTTTGATCTCTCAAATCTCCGTCTCTCGACTCACAACCTTCACTTCGATCAACTCACGGCCTCAACTCTCAAGTCTCTTTGACTAATAGCCGCGCCTTTGGCCTTTCATTGCTTCCCTCTCTTGCTCTTGGTCACCTCCATTTGCATGGTGGGTCCACAGAACCAATGGATGGTTCTGATGTTTCAATTTTTTGAAACCGGCCCCTTAGTGAGCAATTCCTAATTCTAGGGTGATAACTGCCCACTCGGACCATACTTACTCCAAGAAACACAATCAAAGGATTTTGCATGTGATTGGGTCCTTGGTTGAACCGATTCTGAACCGGTTAAAACTGGTTTCGGTTCAAACAAGCTCAATGCACCCCGACTCTTAAGTACTCAATTTTGAAAAATAATAACGGAGTCCAACGAGGCCGGTTCTGGAGTTCGGCCTTCTTATTAACCCATCAAGAAACTTATTGCCACTAACAAGTACTAATGGAAAATATATCCATAGCAATAATATGGCAGAAACATCGATGCGATGTGATTATTAAGGAATTGAGATCCATTCAATTCGACTTAGAAGGTAACACAAAGCATCGAAACTTACCTATCTCCCTAGCCAAATGTCCATCGCATTCTAAAACATTCAATTAGTTTTATCATGCGTATTAGCAAGCACTTATCCATTATTTAATGTAAGATCTAGTATCTTACACGTATTGATCTCATTACATAAACATCGAAGGGTGCATGTTGTTCAATCTTTAAGTTACTGGTGTTCCAATGAACAGTCTTTGTATAACTGCAGATGCTTTTGTACGAACCCATGATTAAGGAAGATGGGGTGGAAATGTTGGATATGATAATGCCCCCCATGAACTACCAAAAGAGCACCCACCAAAGCCTGCAAATCAATTGTCAGCATCAGACAATTGAAATTGAAAAAACATGGTAATTTATGTGCAAAATGTTGCCTCGCACGAATGTCTAGAAAGATTTCAATAAATCATGGAGATTCTATTCACAATTTATCTACCGAAATCTCTTAAAAATAAAGAATTTCATTTAGAATCCGAAATCAATAAAAAAAAAATCGGAGATTCGAGACTAACCTAGGTTCGAGGGATTACTTATGTGTAAATTTGTCTTTCTGTGCGTCAGCCATATTTATATGATGTTTTGCGGAAAAAATGCATTTTTTATTATTATTGAAACTTGTTTTAGTTTCGGGGTTAATATCGAAAAACCTTAAACTGGTATATATAAATTTGCCTAAAATTATTTTTTATCGCAAAAAATCTTAAACCGATACACTTATGATGAATCTAGCTGAAACTGTTATATATGTGACAAATTTATTATTCGTTATTTTTTGTCAAACCTAATCATCAAATTGATGAGTTAAATGGCACATGATAATTCATAGGTATACCAGTTTGGGATTTTACTCTATGTTTGTCACAAGTGTATTAATTTAGAGTTTTTCATGGTATTAACTCAATTTAACATAGGTTAAATTTGTCACGTGTATACCAATTTGAAATTTTTCGTGATAAAAAAAATTAATTTAGAGTAAATTTAAAATAGGTGTACCAGTTCAAAATTTTTTGTGGTAAAAAAAATAGTTTGGGGTATACTAGTTTATAGTTTTTGGTGAAAAAATAGTTTAAGATAAATTTGTCTAAGGTATGTCAGTTTTGAATTTTTCGTGGTATCAACTCTTTAATTGTCAATTTGATTGCATAGATTTTTGTTTTGAAAAGGCATGTTATTCAAATGGTCCTGCATATATGAAAATATGTCTTGGTAAGGCTATTTCAATATCGAAATATTATCTACAAATACAACCGTATCTATGACAATTCGTAACAAAGCTATAGTGATTGGCTAACTAGATAGCGGGCTGAATATATTACTTAGGTCCATCGTATTTATGTCGCATATTAATATCTTATTTCTCTCTCTCTCTTCTTATTTTGATTTTTTAATTTGCTTTTGGGTTCACTTATACCCTCCAAAAGTGGTCCAATTGAAGCTTGCCTGCCTCATTCCAATCCAAAATGTACAGAAAACAAGACAAGAGCATCCTCGTGAAGCATTTAAGGAGAACATAGTGACTCGAGGGGATATTTGTATTGTCCCATTTGTGAGCCAGTTTCTAGGGGACCAACCGAAAATTTCCCTGAGTTCTGTCACGAGGAGCAACAGTTATAATATATGCATAAGAGCAAGCTAATCATCATCTTTGCTTCCAATATAGATATCGGTTTCCCCAAATGGAATAGTGACCTTCAATCAATCTAATTCCTCCACACCCCCACATTGAAACAAAAACTGAAATAGAAACGGGCACAAATGGTCCCTGAATTTTTGTACAATGTGCAATGCAATCCTTAAATATTTAATTTGTTCGGTGTGGTCTATTAACTTTAGCTCAATGTATAATGAGGTCCCTGAACTTTTAGGTTGTATAATGTGGTCCCTAGATTTTTTATACATGCTCAGTTTAGTCTATTAATTATATGAAAATGTTTGATGTTTTTACATCATCGAACATTAACAATGGAAGGACAGCATTAAACATTTTCATAAATTAATGGATCGCATTAAACAAACTCAAAATTCATGCACCACATTACATATTGGGGTAAAGTTTAGAGGCAACATTGAACAAATTAAAAGTTAATGATCCACATCGAATCAAAATTCAAAGATCATTTACATCATTATCCCTAACGAAAATGATGTTTTAGGTCACACATATTGCTTGCCTGCCAAGTCTTTGATTGCATCATAAGGCAATTGGCGTCATTACCATGGTAATGCAGTGATTACACCTAGTCTTAATTTCACAAATTTCTAGCACTTGAAATAACACCTCCAAGCGCTTGATAAAAAGCTCACTATTGAGTATCTACATGTGCATGCCCACCCCAAGAGGACAAAAGAGTTGGTCTTTGTCAACTCCAGCTAATGCCCATTCTTCCATATCCACCCCCAACATCCCATGATATGTCAAATTGCCTACACGCCATATATATTTTAAGTGCTGCAAAAACTCTCCTCCTTGACATTATTGCCCCACTATTGCCCATTCACCGGTAATGTCCACATCAATCTAGCACCCAAAGTCGTCTCTCACAACTCCACCATGATATCTAGAGAAAATTGACCAAAATTTTTTTAAATCTATTACACTTTTACCAATGAAGTTATAGATCTTTTAATTGTGCCAATTGAATCCTAAACCTTTTCACACCTTGATAATTGAGGCTATCCTTCAATTTTAACGGAAAATCATTGACGCGGATGCCGATCGTCCTACCTAGTACGATGGACGTTGATATTGACAATTTTTAATAAGATTTTAATATATTTTTAAATTTTGTTATCTTATCTTTTGTTTTTGCTTTATTTTTTGGGCCGGCAAGGGCCTGCCAACTCAGACCACTTTTTTAAGGAAACAAATCATAGAAAAGAAAGAAAAGAAACATTAAATAAATAATTACGAAATTTGAAAAATATTAAACTTTGAAATATGTCCACATTTGTGAGACCTTACCACATAAGACGGTCGACGTCCACATCAGCGATTTCTAGCTAAAATTAATCGGATGGACTCAATTAGCAAAACATAAAAAGTTTTGGGACTCAATTGAAATAATTAAAAAGTTAATGACTCAATTAATAAAAGTGCAATAAATTTAGGATTTTTGGCCATTTTACTTCGCATATCTCTCTACCATATTTCTACCCCAACTAAAACTATCAAAGTCTTCTGCAAGGCTTATCACGACTCCCCTTCGTCAATTTTCGCATGCCATTACTGGTTTATACGCTTTCTGTAAACTCAAATTTTTAGATTGGGCTTTTTAACAAGACTCGTCTCTAAATGTTTTCAAACTCTCACATACATTACTCTTAATTCTGATGATGATAGCCAAACTAAAGGTGTGTTTGTATTGGGGAAAGTATTTTCAAGGAAAGTGTTTTATGGACTTTCGTCCGTTTGGTTCGTGAACAATGATTTGATCAACGAAAGTTACTTTCCAGTCAACAAAGATTTTATTTATTAAAATAGGAAAGTGAATTCCCTAAAATAAAAAGGTGAAAACACTTTCCCAAATTACTTTCTTTGAAAACGAGGCTGGGGCCGATCACGGGGGCCAATCATCTGGACCGGGATCGAGCCGGGGGCCAAGGCCGATGATCGGGGCCAAGGCTAGGGACCGGGGATAGGAACCGGAGCCGAGGCTAGGGACCAGGGATAGGAACTAGGGCTAAGGATTGGGACTGGGGCCGAGACCGACGATTGGGGTAAGTTCACGTCAGTTCTCTCGATCGTTTTCCTCTCCTCGGTATCAAGTACAGTCTCATTGATGAGATTGAAATCATTTTCCAAATGAGAACCAAATACCAAAAATATTTTCTGTAACGTATTATCAAATAAAGAAAAACAAATCATTTTATGAGAAAATGGTTTTCATAAAATCACTTTTCAGAAAATGAATTCCTGAAAACAAACACACCCTCTCCTTCTACTTGTGCTTCATATGGCAACTATTCACATCCCTCGGATTTCAGTCACTTAATTTACGATCCTTTCTATTCCAAGTAGAGTGATACATGACCAACCCAGCCTAATTGACATGGAGAATTAGACTTTGATAGATTCGATTTTAACGTCCTTGCTTTTCCAATAGGGTCGGTCTGGTCAGTTTCGCCGGTCGCCTTTATTCAAACCCTAGCTGTCATCATAGTGGCAATACAATTAATCATAAATACGGCCACTGGACGCAAGATTCCAAGGTCCTCACCTCAACAACTCCCTCTTTCCTCGGTCACCTAAGCCGTGGCAAATGGGTAGATGTCTCCAATATCTACTTTGGTAGATCTAGCTTGTCTCCGTCAATGGTGTCCTTCAACGATTGTGCACTGTTTAAGAGGCTGATCGAGAAGATTGAACCTATCCATCGTCTGGGTTTCGAGCCCGTAAGGTAACGAGGTCCCCTATGTCTTCTAGCGAAGATAATACAAATAGTTTATGAACTTCGGCCTTATATGTATTGTGGCGTATGAATTTTTAATTTATTTAATATAGTTTCTGAATTTTAGTTCAATGTACAATGTAGTCGCTCAACTTTGAATTTGTTCATTGTAATCCATTAACTTTTTGGTACATGTATAATTTAATTCATGGACAATCTAAAAATGTTCAATATTTTTCGTAATCTTAAATTAATAGAAGAGGTACATTAAATATTGTCATGTATTTCAAGGATTACATTGAATATGTGCTAAAATTTCAAAAATCACATTGAGCAAATTAGAAGTTCAAGAATCATGTTGAATATTAAGATAATGTTTAGAGATCACATTGAATAAATATAAAATTCGTAAATCATTTATTTCATTATCTTTGTCTTTTTTATTACACTCGTATAAGCCACATGGGCGAAGAGCAAAGGCCCTGACCATCCAAACCGAATTGAGTTAAAGATCGCCGTTGAAAGACTTGAATGGAAATAACAAGAAAAAGACAAGCCTCCTATCCACCGCACATTCATCTCCTCGACTGACGGACGGACGACTTGTTTGGAGTCGAACGTGGCTCGTCAATCTAAAGGCCTTTTAGGGTCTGGCGAGTCTTTTTGGCTCTCAAAAGTGAAGGCGTTTTTTCTAGGGTTTTGTCTAGGGCTTTGGTCAAGCATGAGTCCAAAACCTATCCACGACGTGCCGTTTGCGGTACTCCATTGTTGCTTATTGTTCAGGGAAGAAGCGAAATCGTAGTTGTACTCCTATCGAGTTAATTTTGTCTCCATAAATAGCGCGTTATTCGATTCGAGATTAGAGGATTCGCGACAACTATTTCTTCAAACACCCGATCTGAAGTAGATTTGATCGAATAGGCATCGAACTCGACACTTCGTGCTCCCTATTAGCATGAGGGCGATCTTGGACGTGGGACGAACCACCGCAGACGATCGTAAAGATGCTTTAAGTAAGTCTTCTTTTGCCCTTCCCCTTGGCTGGGGTGACCAATCAATCTGTTCACCAACCAAGACTAAGGTAACAAGAGGAACGCCATGATAGCAAACAGCTGTAAAAACTTCGATTGCAGCTTTAATTTTTGCCAGTGCCTTCATGGACAAATGGAACCCAACTTCACAAAAGGCACCAATTTGACCTTATGAAATAGGGGGAAATTGATGATTGGACCAGCAATCATGATGTTGGGAAGAGAAAAAGGGTAATCCTCTGGAAGACATGACCACCATCACCCACCCAAACCGCCTACGCCCACGCCCGCACCAGCACCAGAACCCCACCTCCCCCCCCCCCCCCCCCCCCCCCCCCCCCCCCCAAAACAAAAAAAAAAAACACGTCTTCTGACATATCAGTGTTTGCCAATTTCATAATGCAGAGGCAATGCATGTTTGATCAACCGCAACAAATTGGTTGGACCCTCCGCCAAGTGGTCTATTCAGGCTGGTCCTCAACCTTCGGATTGCCCCAAAATGCAGGTTGCAATTCCTGTTCTTGTGTTGTGGATATGATGGTGGGTGGTATGTGCAATGCATGTGCCCTAATTCATCCTAATATAATGAATGGTGAAGTCCGGTCTCCCAACTGTCACTTTGGTACGTGAGCACTCAATAGATATCATAAACAAACGCGCAATCTCGTATTGTATACATGGATTTGACTGTTCATTGAGCAACCGAAGCGGCCTTACACAATCGGTTCACATGTGATGGAATAGATTTCTGGATTCACAGTTGGGAGACTGGCCTTCACCATTCATTGTGAATCGATGTTGAAAAGATTTTTAAGGCTAGTTCTCGCGTTGAATCGGGTTTTAGCCTTTTCTTACCACTTTGCCGCAAATTGTTCACAATATGTTTTTTTCTAAAATAGTTATGCTACTTAAAGTTAGGCTTGGCTAGATTTCAGGCTGATTATTAATGAAGCCAGTTAGATTCCCGAATCAAAATTTAGAAAATCGACTCTGACATGGTAGCTTTCGGGTTCTTGATTTGGAACCTACTCACTTTGAAACTATTCACCCCTAATTTCAACTTCAAATTTAGTGCTTCTATGAAGCAACGGAATAAAAAAGAAATGTACGAGAATCTCGTGAGCATAAGGTGAGTAACTCTTGCATCCCATCCATTTTGTGGATGGGCTCGAAACGAGGGATTCAGCTTATTGGGCTGGTCCAAATTCGTTAAGCAAATTTGGTTAAAAAATATGTACTTTGGGCCTAAAAACCACCTCAGGCCCATGCAAGGGTGAGTTTGTTTATTTGAAGCCCAATGGAGCATGAAGTCGAACCGGAGCCCATAGCGTAGCTCCCTTCTCAGCATCACACGAGAGCCATTCAAATTGTCGGGAAGTTCTTTTAAGGAGATCACCAAGAGGAAACTCGAGCGATCTCATTAAGATATTTAATTGGACCCACCTCGTTAAAAAAAAGTAAGATATCTTAATTGCTTTACTCCACATAAAAAGTGTGGGATTTTTCTAATGCCACCCCCAACGCGTACACTGGTCTATCTTCACAATTCCCAAGTTGTTTTTTTAGCGATTATTACAAATAGTCATTGAACTTTGCCCCAATTGCAATGTGATCCATCAACTTTAATCGAATGTACAATATGATCCTTAAATATTAGTTTATTCAATGTGGTTCTTGAACTTTAATAAATTTTTAATTTCTTCCATCAACTATTATATCATTAGATTCAATTTAGTCATTGGTTAATCTAGACCAAGGACTAAATTGAACCTATAACAAAAGTTTAAAGATCACATGGAACAAATTAAAAGTTTAGATATCACATTACACATTATGTTAAAGTTCAGGGATCACATTGAACAAATTAAAAGTTCAAAGAGTATACTATACATTAGGATAAAGTTCAGGAACTATTCGTGTCATTTTTCCTTATTTCTACTAATTGTCAATGCCAAAAAAGTTGCTGACCCGACTTTGAAACGATAATATTTTCCACCAAAACTTTAAGAGGATACTATTCCTAGCTCATGTAACCCTTTTCATCGTTTGAATAGTATTGTTCTTCAATCAGCATTCAAATGCTCGTGAAACTCATCGTCGAGGTGATTGACCTAGTGAATCGGATTCGAGGTGACCGAGGATTCAAATCCGCTTAAGATAAATTGTTCTTGTGAACCCAAGGGTGTAGAAAAGGGCACGAGGAAGGGACATAAGGAATAGTGATGGAGAGAATGATGAATTACCCATATTTGATTCTTACAAAGTACCATGCAATCGGGTTATGAGAAAGAAATCCCATTTGAGTCCAGCAATGCCAGCATATATTATGTGTGGATGCCTTTGATCGAATTGAAGAGGTAGATATTGAAACGTTCGAGTGTCGTAATAGCAGACAAGATATAACATCAAAGAAGATTGCGAGATCTTAAAAGATACAAACTGACTACGTTGATTTTGAAGATTGCGAGATTGTTTCCTTTGATTATTGTGAGTCAAAGATTTCATATTCGTTTTGAAGACTTCCCCCGTTATCAATATATTTTAATTATGTTATTTGATTTTGAGTATTTATTTCTTTCCTGACCTCTCTATAAATAGGCGCCTTAGTCATTGTTAAGATTATCATTATCATTCAGAATAAAATTTTATCTTTTGGAATGTTTTTCAGTTGTCTCTTCTTCTGCGTCATTTGGTATTGAGTAGGTTTCTCCTGTGACGATGGTTAATAACGCCAATATCAATCTTCCCATAACTAAGGGTTGTGAAAACGAGCCTATTATACTAATAGAGTTCAATCAGTTTGTCGAGCAAAATGAACAGAGGTTTCAAGAATTGATTGTCGCCATCCAACATTTGTCTACCAACCCCATACCTGGTAATCTTCCAGTCGAACACGCTCAAGTTGCTAGAGTTTCGAAAGTAGCTATGGAACGTGGAGCAAATCCCCGACAAAGGCGACAAGCCTATATTGAGGATACCGAAGAAGACAGAGAAGAAGTTTTCTTGGACGTGCCTGTTCGTGGAGGCTGATGAAACATAGGATACCGACGAGATCCTAAGCAATGACAATTGAAAGTTGACCTCCCAACCTTCAACGGCAAATTGAACATCGAAGACTTTCTAGAGTAGCTCTGGGAAGTTGAGAAATTCTTCGATGCCATGGAGATTGAAGAGGATCACCAAGTAAAATTGGGCATACAAGTTGAAGGGTGACATATCAGCCTAATAGGAGTAGAGGCAGCTAACCCGACGCCAGCAAGGAAAAGCTCCCAGACCGTGGAATTAGATGAAACAAATGTTGAAAGTTCGGTTCCTCCCAACTGATTATGAACAATTGTTGTTTCAGCAATTACAGAACCGTAAGAAGCTAAGCCAATCAGTCTAAGCCAATTCGGAAGATTTTTTCCGACTCTTTGCCTGTAACAACATGGCTGAGTCGGAGGTACTTACATCAATGGCTTGCAACTCTTCAGGATCATGTTTTACTACACCGTTTGTTCTATGTTGAGGATGTCCAAGAAATAACTTGAAAGATAGAGATGCAACTGGAGAGCACTAGCCCCACTAGTCGGTATAACAATTATGCCGCCGGAAGGGGGAGACAACCAAATGTTCCGGGATCCTTTAACTAGCAAACTTGTGATACGAACCAAATTTTAGGGAGGACTACTGGGGTACTCCAAACCAATTGTTGCTGCAAAACAACAATATGAATTCCCATAATCCATATATCAAGCCACAACCAATTAAATGCTACAAGTGTAATGAATTGGGCCATCATTCAAACGACTACTTGCGGCGAAAGATGCCCAATGTTGTCGAGCACGATGACGATATATATTAAGAGGACTGGGTTGATGAAGAAGAAGCAGAGGATGAAGAGAGCGAGCATATTAAATGCGTCATCATGCGACTATCACTTGCCCTGCAAAGAGAGGACACTCAACAGAATAATATTTTTTGTAGTTGATGTACTCTCAACGAGAAAGTTTGCGATGCCATCATCGACAGTGGCGGCTATGAGAATATAGTGTCAAAGGTCTTGAAGGATCATTTACAGCTGAAGACAGAGTCACATCCCTTCCTTTATACAATCGAGTAGATTCATAAAGGAGCCAAACTCAAAGTAATGCAGTTATATCATTTTCCTAATTCAATTGGGAAGTCCTATAAGGACAACATTACTTGCAATGTGGTGAAGATGGATGCATGTCATGTCTTACTGGGACAACCATGGGGACATTACACACTGAGTCCGGGAGAATACTTATCCTTTGTGTGGGAAAAGACAAAGATTATGTTGAAGCCGAAAAGCAACATTCTCTAGGTCCTGAAGAAGCAAAGTGCGGGCGTTATGCTAAACATCTGTAAACGTTAAGGAATGTACGTCATTATGGGGAAAGGTGATCAACGAGTTGTTATTCGCATTCCCAAGGCTTTTCAACCCTTGTTGAAAGCATTCAACAGCGTTATGCCGGAGGATTTACATCGGATTACCTCCTTTGAGGGATTTCCAACATGAGATTGACTTTCTTTCACGTGCAAGCGTTCCCAATTTGCCACACTACCAGATGAACTCAAAGGAGAATCAAATCTTGCAAGGCTACATGGGAGAGCTCCTTCGAAAAGGTGACGAATGGAAGACAACTTTTAAAATAAGTGAAGGGTTGTACGAACTGCTTGTCATACCGTTTGGACTCACCAACGCACCTAGCACCTTCATACGTTTAAGGATTCAAGTCCTTAAACTTTTCATTGGCAAGTTTATAGTGATTTTTTATTATGACATTCTTATATATAGTCCAGATGATCAGCAGCACATGGAGCATTTAAGGGATGTCTTGTCAACCTTGTAGACTAACCAATTGTACATTAATCTGCAGAAATGTAGCTTCATGGCAGATCGACTCCTTTTTTTGGGGCATATTGTTGGAGCAGAAGGCCTTCAAGTTGATGCAGAAAAGGTAGCTATAATTCACAACTGGCCAGCTCCCCAGACCATTAGGGGAGGCGCGCAGCTTCCATGAGCTCGCGACATTCTATCAACACTTCATCCAAAATTTCAGTACCATTATAGCCCCGATCACTAAGTGCCTGAAGAAGAGGAAATCTCATTGGGGGTGACAAAGCCGAAGCCAACTTTAATCTCATCAAAGAGAAGTTTTTCACAGTGTCAGTATTGATGCTTCCTGATTTTGAAAAGGTGTTCGAACTAGACTGTGATGCCTCTAGTGTAGGAATTGGCACTGTTATTTCCCAAGAAGGTCAGCCTATTGCTTATTTTAGTGAGAAACTTAATAATGTTCATAGGCAATAGTCTACCTATGAGCAAGATTACTTTGCTATAGTACGAGCTATTAAGCATTGATAGCCCTATATGTATCAATATGAGTTTGTCCTTAACACTGATCATCAGGCACTCAACTACATTAAGAGTCAGAAGCATCTAAGTCGAATGCATGCGCATTAGGTCTCCTTTTTGGAGCAATTCAACTTCGTTCTTCCTCATAAGGCGGGCCACTTGAATAGAGTCGCTAATGCACTTAGTCGTCGTGCTGAAACACTCGTGACCATACGCATCGTCATCATGGGCTTTGACCACCTATGTTCCTTTATGCCAAGGATGACGATTTTCAAGATATTTAGGAGAAGTGTTCTACGGAAGTCTCTTATGGTGACATGATCATTCAAGATAATTTCATTTTTTTGGTAATAGGTTGTGCATCCCTCGCAACTTCTTGCGAGAACAACTTATTCAAGAACTCCATGGTGGCATCCTCGAAGAACATTTTAGATGAGACAAAACTGTTGGCTTGGTTAAAGAGTGGTACTATTGGCCTCAATTGAAGTGGAACGTTAGACAATTTGCGAAAAAGTGCTACAACTGTCAGACTGCCAAAGGCCACTCTCAAAACATTGGTTTGTACATCCCTCTACCTATTCCTTCTGAACAATGGGTAAAATGGATTTCGTTTTAGGTTTTTCCCCGAATCCAACGAGGTACGAATTCTGTTTTTATGGTGGTAAACTGGTTTATAAAGATGGTACACATTGTTCCTTCCAAAAGCCTTTGATGCTTCTCATGTGGCGAGCTTATTCTTTCGTGAAATAGACTGCCTACATGTGGTGCCCAAGACAATCACCTTCAATCATGACACCAAGTTCCTTAGTCATTTTTGGAAGACTTTGTGGCGCATATTTAGGACGGATTTACAGTATAACTGTTACTTCCATCCCCAGACTGACGACCAAACTAAAGCCGTCAATTGTACTATGAAGGATATCATTCGGTGTCTCTGTAGTGACATGCCAAAGCAGTGAGACCAATATCTTGCTCTTGTTGAGTTTGCCATCAATAACACCATCAATCGTTCCACGGGTTAATTCCCATTTGAAGTCATCCATCGGAGAACTCCACAATAGACACTAGACCTTGTGCCTTTGCCTAAAGTCCCGGGATATAAAATTGCAGCTTAAAATTTAGCTATAAAGTTGCAAGAGATATAAGAATGTGTGAAGCAACAACTGAAAGCTTCCACTGTTGTCTACAAAGCTACTGCAAATAAGCATCATCGCCTCAAAGTATTTACTAACGGTGATGAAGTAATGGTCTACCTTAGCAAAAAATGATTGCCTGTTGGTACATATAACAAGCTAAAGCATAAAAAAGTTGGCCCCTACCGAATTGTAAAGAACATCAAAATGACAATGCCCATGTTGTTGATCTCCATGGTGATCTTAACATATCTTCAATATTCAATGTGGCAGACTTGTTCAAGTATCGTTTTTCAGATACTCCCCTTTATCCTGATAATAACTCGAGGTCAAGTTCTTTGAAGTGAAGGAGACTGATGTAGAACATTTAGCAAATGAATACATCGAAATGTTCGAGCGTCGTAAGAGCGGATGACATATCAAATCAAAGAAGAATGCGAGATTTGAGGAAATACAAACTGACTACATTTATTTTGAAGATTGCAAGATCTTTTCCTTTAATTATTGTGAGTAAAAAATTTTAGACTCGTTTTGAAGACTTTCTCTATTATCAATATCTTTTAATTCTGTTTTTTGATTTTGAGTATTTGTTTCTTTCCTGAGGGGAGACTTTTTATAAATAGGCACCTAAGTCATTGTTAAGATTATCATTATCATTCAGAATATACTTTTACATTTTGGAATCGTTTTCCAATTATCTCTTCTTCTGCGTTAGGTAAACTTAGACTCCATTTGTTTTGCGAAAAATAAATAATTTAAAAAATATTTTCTTAAAAATGATGTTGATATCATTTATGAAAGAACGATTGAATAAAAAATATTTTCATCATTGCCAAAAGTATTTAGATCTAAATTGCCGTCGATAATGAAAATATTCATTATAAAATTATTTCAAACGATACAAACGAATATTTTTAAAGACGCATTATCTAAATATTTATTTTTCGTGAAACAATCGGAGTCTAAAAATAAGTTTAGAAGCGATATGATAAAGTAGCTTCGGACTTCGCAACTTGGACTTATAGAAATCAGTGGTTAAAAATCTTCCAAGTACTTGGAAACTACCGCGGAATATTACAAGATGCCCCCGTAGCGAAACCTATGAAGCGTCCTCCTCGATATGATGGTCTAAGCTTGAGAGCTATGATTGGAGAGGCCAACCATTATTACAATGACATAGTAACTTTCCAAGGGGCCAATCTACATGAGCGCTAGAGATCCTATGAATTTGCCACGTGTCCATCTAAAATTGACAGGTTTAGGATTTGGTTAATTAGTACTAATTGTGGTATTTATTTATTTATTTATTGCCAGAGCTGGTTTCGGTAATTTTCCTGCTGCATTACTTGTAAAAATTTCAAGGTCTTGAGACGCTATCGCTACACCGTTTTATTTTAAAGAAAAAATTACAAATGACTCTTAAACTTTGATTTGATGCTTTTAATTTATTAATGCGGTCTTTGAACTTTTGGTAAATTTTCAATGTAATCATTCCGTTTGCTCAAATAACTTAGATATTATTTGACGACATGAATTATTATATGCTTCAACGAGCCCAACTTTTTCATCATTCCACTTTGAAAAAATAAAAACAGAAATTAGGGCGTCAACATATTTATCGTTATTTCATGACTTTGATTATTATAACCTCATTTTGGGATGAATATCCTACTTAGATAATTCACGTGTGAGTATTTTTCTTTTTTGTGGTTGGCTATTGTCTAAATTTAACGATTTGTAACCTACATCATCGAATTCTATTAACTCAAATTCACGAAAGTAAAGCATTAAACATTTCCACGTAGTTTACGGACTATATGTAATATCTATCAGTCGTTTATAATTACATTGAATAAATTAAAAGTTCATGGACGACATTACACGTTAAATCAAAGTTGATGGACTATCTGCAGCAACTTCTCATTATTTTATGTAATTTTACTTCTTTCTTTCTTTTTTCTTTTTTCTTCACCATCAGGGTGTCGGCTACGGAGTTTTCATGAGCTGTAACGTTACGTTTAATGCACGGTGAGGATGATCCATCAATGCTCGCCTTCAATTTTTTGTCTTCAATCAACAACAGAGTGATAATTAGAGGGAGGACGTCAAATGCACCAAAGACTGAACCTTCAGTCTCAACCATCAAAAAACTGACAGGTGACATTCCGGAGCAATTCTTATTCTCTCCGTCTTCCTTCCTCCGTCTCCCGAGTCTCAACCATGAGATGAGTGGTCTACAAACTTTTCTTGCACAATCTCTAATCAAACGGTTCAAAAGGGTATAATGAAATCGGATTCCCATTAAGACCCCGGCACGTGTTCATTCCAAAGGTAACTTCAATCCGAGAATGCGCGGGTGTTGTGATCACGAGGCCATCGGAGACCGGTTCGCTTTGCCTGTCGAGACGTGAATCGTAGATCTCTTGTGAGATTAACGAGATTTCCCAACTCACTAAATAATTTGGCTGTTGAGGGTGGGTTGGCGGTTAATGTGTTGTTTTAGGGAAGGACAGGTCGTAATTTTCAGAGCTGCACCAACTGTGATTTGAAGGCTAAAAACCAGATCAGTGGGGCCATAATGCACTAAATACAAATGCTTAAGAAAGAAATCTTTTTGCGGGGAGAGAGACTTGGTAAGTCTGTGGAAGGACCGTCCGGAAATGCCAAAGCTTTTAATGCGTTTGGGTGATCAGTGATCTTCATTATCTTTTGACTTCTCTCTGTACGAGGCTCTACAACACCAGATGGACACAGAGGTAACAGACTTCTTTAGCAGTTACGTGATCTCCCACTTCATTTTGTTCCTTCATTCGAGTCGGATTCTGCTGGCTCAGTAGGACTGTAACTAGCGTTCATGATTTACCTCCATGAGTCTACCGTGTTCATCGATCTTTCCAGAGCTGCCATCAGTTTAGAGAGAGAGAGAGAGAGAGATTTTCGGGGTGTCGGTGTTCAGTTCAGGGCATTTCTTGTTAACAGGATGAGACAGAGAGATGGAACCATAACTCTTCTTGATTAGGCCTGAATTACATAAGTCAGTCCTCTTCCAAGTTCGAAAACTGAACAAGTTCGGTAGGGTTTACCAGCTCCTGAGCTGCTATGCATAAGCTTGATACTCTGATTCATGTGATGACATTGGTATTGAAAAGGAACCATTTTAACTTCAATTTGTCATTAGAACACCAGTTCCTCAAACCAGGACACTGGACAGTCGGACAGGCATTCTTCTTGGTAATGCTTTATGTGAATTTATCTGATTCCCCTCTTACCAATTGTTCCTCTGCGAATCATATGGAATAGGAATTATTAGTTTGTCTTTTCTACGCATGATTTGAAAGAGACCAGGGTTTATCTCTATTGTGTAAGGACTTGGAGGCGCGAATCGGATGGCCACTTGGGCTTGAGATTATGAACTTGAGACTCAGGCTGTTCGAGAGCTCACAATCTACGACCGTGGATCCCCGATCTTTTCGCGCGCCCTCGACCTGTTTCTCATCATTATCATCCTCTGCCCTTGACACAGAGGTAATTCTACCTTTAATAATGTCTCTAGGCCCTTTCTCTTGCAATGTAAGAAGAACATGGCTAGTGTAACTGGTGCATCAAACTAAACACTTCTTCACTTCAGTTATGGTCTGACATTTTTCTGCGTAGTTATTCAATCACTTGATGAAATTGCCAAACCTCGATCGGTGATTTCAATGATTTCGATCGGTACAATTGGCTCGAAACTAGAGTGTGCTTTCTTAATATAAGCATTCTGCCTACTCTGTGTAATGAGTTGAACGTTGCCCTATTCTCTTGCGAGACTGATCAGTCGTCGGCGTCCTTCTTCCAAGACAGCAGCGTGTCGCTTGGTCGCCTGATCGGTATCGGACCCAGCAACAGCCGGCGTTTTTACTTCCCCAACTCGAGTTCGATTCGGCATGAAGAACCAGCGACGAGACTGGTGAGGGGCTCTCCCTCTCAGAAAACCAAGGGGCGCCGAGCTGATGTAACCCGAGGAATCTGCGTCCCGTTGCTACTTAGCATCCTAGTAAGAATGAGCCCAAGTAAGAGCAAACCAAAATGATCGCTCCTCGTGTATGTGATGGTGTCGAACTATATTGAATATGCTTGAATCTATCATACACGGTATCCACAACAGAAGTATACCTTCATGTTGCTGTTCTTGTGACGACCCAGGCCTAGTTAGAGAATTTCTGCTCATCGCTTGACGATATTGCATTTTTTCCGGGATTATTGTCTAAAGAGTTTTAAACCTATTGTATGGCGAATTTTTCGGTTCTAAATTTTTCAATTTGATCAATTTAGTTCGAAATCATTTGAAAATTTGTCAATGTAATCTGTCCGGCCAAAATTAATCAGAAATTATTGACGTGGCAATTAGCCGTCCTAGATAATACGGTCAGACGTTGATGTGGATGATTTTTGTAGTTTTTTAATTTTTCCTTAACTTTTTGCTCATTTTCCAATTTACTTCTTTCTTTTCTTTTTTTCCCCTTAACTGTTCACTTCTCAAAATGGCCAAATAGGGATCGCTGGCCAGATCTGGCTAAGATCTAGGGCCACGACCCTTGTCTACTGGCCCTTTCGAGAAGTGAACAGTGAAAAAGAAAAGAAAATAAATTCATAAAAAAAATTTGTCAATTTTTCAAAGAATATTACAAGAATTGTTCATATCAATATCAATCATCATCCGCAGTCATACCACATAGGATAGTTAGCGACAAAGCTAGCATTTTCCAGTCAATTTTGATCTGAATGACTACATTGGCAAATTATCAAATGTTTTAAGACTGAATTTGGTCAATTTAAGGTTTATGGCTAGATTGGCCACCGTAAAAGAGGCATAGGTAATTTTTTTTGGGGATAATTTTACCTATTTTTTTAAAAATTGGTTTGAGTGAGAGTTGAGGTGAGTTCATTAAATGGTTTTGACTGATATATTCAACAGTAAGTGTGAAAAATTTTAGTCTTTAGAAATCATCAGTGAGCAAGGAGTCATCGATTTCAGAGTGAACCGATCTAAAACTCGGAACAAACCATGTTTACTCTCGGTTCGAAAATCAAACCGGTGGTTCTGAGCAGCTGGTTCATGAATCGTAGGCTTTCATGTTTTGAGTAAACATCAATTTCTTAAATTAAAATATAAAAGTTGGTCCATTTCCTACAAAAGACATTTGTTGATCAAGTAGTTGTGTTGTTGCTTGTTCGGGTTGAGAACTCTGGTTCAATTCCTGATGAGTGGTAAAGTGTCTTCATTTTTCAAAAAGAGGCTTCAAAAACGATTTAGCACTAGTTTATAAAACTCAAAGACTCGGATTGGTTAAACCAGCTCCCGGATAAAATGGCGGCGGTTCCGATGTTGAAAAATGAAACCGATCGGTCATGGGCCGGTTCTAGGTTAATAAAACCCGATACCGAACCGCTTTTCCAAGAAGTCGATCGAGGCCGGTTCGCTCATGTTCAGGCCAAACGGGACCTGGCTTTCAGCCCTTGTGGTGGGGCTCTATACCCATCGGTCATCAACCTCTTTTCATCAATACACAGGATTGCATTTGCACTAGCCCTATGTAATGTCTTTTATACCCAATTGTTGAACAATACTGGGAATTCAACCCTTGCTACAGTTTTTTCTTTGTCAATCTCAAACTTAATTTAAACATTCAACACGTTTTTTTTTTTTTTTGCTCTTCATCTTGGTTGAGAGCTGGTCAGTGAGTTTCTTTCGTTATTTTTGTCTTTTGTCTTGTTTTCCCTAATATTAGACGTGGTGAGTGACTTTAACGGATCGCTTTCTGTCCAAATCTTGTACGACATTGGAAGCTCTTTTTTTTAAAAAAAAATTCAAAACGCATTCTTCATTTCATATTAAAGAATTGTACATAAAGTAAGTAAAATAAATAAATATGAAAATTGACTCAATTTGATACAGCCTGCAGAGACTCGTTCATCCCTCGAAAATAGATCTGTCATGATCCCAAAGCACAAACGGCGACTGATTACCGAATCTTGCGTCACCGACATAAGAGGTTACATCGCCGCAAACTTTGCAAAAACCCACATCAATTCACGTAAGATTTTTCCATTTTCCAAGTAATTCAGCTTGTCGACGGCAAGAATAAGTGAATCAGCACTCGTATGGTTGATTACTTCGAACGCAAGGGAAATTGGATTGAGACTCTGATTCCTAGTCATGAATTGCCCACTCGAAAAATTTAGGCTGTCGGGTACAAGGAAACTACACAAATGTTCGGTGCCTAGCAATTTCATACTCAAGCTACGTGGGATACATCGCTAAGTTGCAAACTATGGAAGCGAAATCGCATATTGTTGTTTCATTCCAAATTCGAATGTCCATGGACTTATAAGTTGTATTCGTTAGGATTCGGCGACATAGCTACAATGAAATAAAGAATAGCGAGAAAGAGAAATCGAGACGCAAGAGTATATCACGGTCAACTCTTAAATGACGACTATATTTCCACTATAATTAGAAGTTCTTAGCTCTCTATCGCATCTCTTAAATACAAAAAGAAACACATTATATCTAATATTAGTTGTTGGTGTGTCTAAGCTCAAATTAGCAATAAAATACGAATTTCAACAATAAAAATTCTCTTGTGTCCAGGGTGCATTACCCTCTTGAGATCTCTGTCGGGACGGCTCTCATAAATCCTCGTTTCGGGACTTTAGAGGGTGAATCACACTTTCATAATATTAAAAAAAAAAATTAAGGAGTCTGCAGACTTGGATTCCTTGAAGATAAACTCACAAGAAGCACACAATCACAAGTGACCAATGCCAAAAAGGGCGGAAATTAGCAAATCATGTCGGGACAAGGCGAGAATCAATCTGCAAATAAAACAATCAAGAAAAAACCAAAAACGTTAGAGATGAAGTGACGTGCACAGGACAACGAAAGGGGGGGCCCAACGCCTGTGGCGGTTGGTCGGCGCACATAATAAAGAAAAGAATGGAAGGTGGGCGGGCGGTGGGAGGCGTCAAAGCTTTGTGGGGGACTCGGTCTTTACCATCATTTCTTCATCCGTCCGAAATCCACCCTTCAACGGAGACTTCAGTAGCCGCTTGTCGGATCTTGCCATACTTAGCCGCGGAATGACTCGTGTGGAGAGAATTTTTTTTTTCTTTTGCCGGTAACCGTCGTGGTGAGGCCGTGGCAATGGCCTCGCCTGGCCAACCTCAAATCTGAGTGTCGCGGCTTGCGTTGCGTAGCTATGAGTCGAACCGAGCGCTCCGAATTGCGTGCGAAATGCTTATGATAAACATCCAAAAGGGATCGTTAGCTTCGTCGTCAAAGATCAAGGGATAAATACAAGAAATAACTAGTCGTTTTTTTTTTTTTGGGTCGGGATGAAGTTTTGGAAGTTCTAAAAAAGAGATATTTTCCTGAGCACCTCAGATGAGGAAGGGTAGGCTGTCAAGCTGGCCTAACTAACTATTTAGAATATCTATTTAATATTTAATATTTCATTGTGGGTCTTACCAAAAATGCATATAGATATAGATATATCATAGCTTAAATCGAAATTTATCTATTTTTGTGATGCGAAAGGGGATCTGAACTCCGCTGACCACCCACCCAGCCTCGGCCAACAAACATCCTCGTTTTCCACAAAAGGTCATGAGCCACTGGGATAAATCGCTATGGGCGGTGGGGACTTGCGGGACGACATTGAATTTACCATCTTACCCAGGATGATGCTGACGTCACGGAGGGAGAGGGGCTCGCCGCTCAAGCCCATAAGCGTAATTTGGCCCCATTATTGGAAGCAAAACGGGAGCCCTCGGTTGTTCTGGTCCGGTTGGTGGGTCCCGCTCGGGTGACATCATCGTCACAGGAGAGCGCATGCGCAGCAATAAAAAGCACATCCCGAGCCCCAGAGCCTAGAATTTGGCCTGAAACTTCTCGGTTTCTTGCTTTCTCTTCTCCGCGTGCTCCGACGACAAGAAGAAGAAGAAGAAGAAGAAGAGATGATGGTGGAGCTGTTCGTGCTGGGGTGCACGGGGGTCGTGGTGTTCCTTCACGGGGCCAACTTCTTCTTCCACGTCCTCACTCATCACTTGGCCATTCGATCACTCAGGTTCGCCTCTGTTCCTGGTTCCGATCTTGCTTCGCTTGTCCGATTCGATTCGCTTGTCGACCGATTTCTCTGACTTTTAGCTTAAATTAGGGGGGAGAAAGAGAAGGGGGTTTACTTCGATTTCTGTAATCACCTGGAAACTTCCTTTCTTTCTTTATAAATTTCTGTTTTTTCCGCTCTGTTTTGGCTGCAGCTTCCTGGGTTTTGTTGGCTGGTAGGAACCAATTAGAAGGACGATGGAGAGATCAGACATTGAAGCGAAGTCCTTTTGACCCCGTGCAGAAGATGGAACTTGGGCTTCGCTGTAACCATTTTGTAGATAACCCCATTTTGATCGATCTTGGAGGGATTATATGTTAGCTCATATAAATAAATCTCCAATGAGGGATTGAAGCCATTTTGTATGACACGGATTGTAGCGAGATGATTGCGCGAAATTGTAATTGTTCATTGATTCATCTTGGTGCGGCTCACTGCGTACTGCTGTTTATACAGATATCGAATAGACAATTGAAAGTTGATTCTGGTTTGGAATGATTGACTAGATTCTGTTTGAGGGTTTAAGGGGAGGTTCTATCAATTTCAGTCTCGAACCTCGTTGTCGCGTTATGGTATCGAACAAAGTGTGATGGTTAGGAATGTGCATGAGTTACTGCCGCTACAACATCGATCCTGTGTCCACTCGTGAACTCGAGAACGAAAGGTTGTTGATGTTTCTGGGAATTTTCTCCAAAGGGTTGTCGATCTTCATGTTCTTGGATTGATGCACGCTGAATTCAGCGAATGCCCCACCTTGACCTCCTCCTCCTTTCCCTTTTGTCCATCTACAGCCAAACGTGTTGGGGGCCCTTTTGGCATGAAAATTGCAAAACACTACTTCAAGTCCCTATGATCAACGACATGACAAGATTTTTCCTCCTCAAATCAGGTTCAAGCCAACATTGTCCCCAGCATGCATTGCCAGGATCTAAAGCAGCTACATAGTAGCAATTATACCCTCTGGATTATGCCGGAGTTTTATTCGACCAAAGGGCAGAAAATGAGGTGATCTTGCCCTGATTTGATTTTTTTTCTCTCAGCTTGACTTGAAGACTGGACTGCAGTAAATTGTAAGCGTTAATTCACTCTCATTAATGATTTGAAGATCTAGGGTTTGGTCCAGAGGAAGAACCACGTTGATTAATTGGGCAGATGTTATGTTTTATTATCCTTTCAAGCTTAGTTTGTGAGCTACGAAAACGGCACCCTTGATCACCATGCCTAGAATCTAGAACACAATAATGGAGGAAAGAGATTTGCGCACCTAATTTGGAGTCCATCGTTCTTAATGCAAAAAAAGGATAATTTCATAGCTTTTTTTTTTGGTCGGAATTTCAGAGCTTGAGTGCTTCTTATTTGTTGCTCTTTGTATCACTAGCTCAATGAGACTGTCGCTCACGATTCGAGTTCTGTAACTGCTTATTATGTAAGGTTATTTGTGCATCAGGGTTAAAAGAAAGATTTGGTCACTATTTATACAATTTCAGCCATAGATCGTCTCATCAGAGGCTGGGCTTCACTCGACTCACACAAGCTAGCCCCAAATTAAACTAATTAAGATTTTTTATATCTTTCCTTATAAGACCAATCCAGTAAAATGGTAAATTACAATTTCAACTAATGAAGCCCATATCAGAAAAACTCTTACGTTCTGCCACTTGCATTATATTAATTCAAATTCTATGCATGAGCGCACATTTATGTTGGACTAGAGAATATTATTAATAATCAATTTGGTCCCACAAAATCTCAAATACCGAATCATGGCTGCAACTGGATCCATAGACATAAAGTCATCCATTGTCATAATGGATTCAATATGGTAGCAAACTGATGACAACCCTAAAGAGTAATACCTCATGTGTCATCCTCTTTGTTAGTCCGCTTTCTCTCTCCATAATTGTCACAAAACATAATGTGTCACCAAATATCCTTTATGAATCCAATGAACTCACATATAGTTAACTTTACTTTATGTTTAACAAAACCTATCCTTTAGGCTAATAACTGAATGCCTGTAGCTTTTACTCAATTCTTACACAACATCTTGATATTTTTCAATAGATATTTGTATTTAACATGAATACATTCATAAACACTTTATAAGTACAACGAGTTAATACATATCTAAATATTGCAAAATGTAATAAACACAAACGTAAACTTCATTAGAGCAAAAACAAAACAGCTCCCATTAAACAACAGCATCATATGATGATTCTAAGTTCATGCTAACGACATGTTGTTTAAATACTTAAGGGTGAAAACCTTTTTAGTTAGTAGATCTACAACCATGTTATCTGAAAAAAAAAAAATATTTTACTACAATGTCACTATTCTGAATTGTTTCTTTTATGGTAAAAAACTTGACAAAATTCTTAGATCCCTTGAGATCTATATTATTGTTAATAAACAACACTGCAGAGTTAATATCGAATACAAGCTTAAGGACGTGTTTGGTTCAATTTTGGAAATGATCTTTGAGCAAATGCAAATGTCTTTTTTTTCTTTTTTTTGGTTTGAAAAATCTTAGTGCCTTTAGGGAAGTGAGAACGGTGCCTGGTAAAATATCCTTTGAAATGCAACTTTGGGTTAAGTAATATTTGGCAAAAAAAAATTGCAAAAGGCTTTTAGCCGCATATTTCTTTTCTTTTTTTTAATCAAAGCCCTTCGCAGACTAGCGAAAGACTCCGACCACCGACGAGCCAGATCTAGTGCCAGCGCCCTTATTGACCTTTCGCCAGTCCTTCGCCGATCACCCTGAAGAAGAAGAAGAAATGCAACAATATAGGGTTCCACTTAAAAAAAAAAGGTATAAGAATGATTTTTTATTAAATTTTTGAAGGCAAAATAGGTAAGTCACTAATTTTCATTGATGAAGCCTTCAGCATTTCGAAAATGCTGAAAGCTCAATGCTAGTCTCTGCTAGACTTTTAGCCTTTCCAAGGTTGACATTTGGCCAAATGTGATTTGAAAAAGCTTGT
Organism: Rhodomyrtus tomentosa; assembly: GCA_028455895.1. Taxonomy (NCBI): domain Eukaryota; kingdom Viridiplantae; phylum Streptophyta; class Magnoliopsida; order Myrtales; family Myrtaceae; genus Rhodomyrtus; species Rhodomyrtus tomentosa. The sequence goes on from JAPCWY010000006.1 coordinate 2,304,776, forward strand.
CAACTACCCTAGCATTTCTCTAAGGGGCCAAATGTCAACCTTGGCAAAGGCTTGCCAAATACCCAGCATTCTCTAAGGGGCCTTAGAGGCGCAAAGCTCATTGAGAACGTTGAACCAAACATAGCCAAGCTTGAGCTACTAGAATATCTCGTTGTGTTAACATCAACAATTCTCGGCTCCACATGCTTACAAGCCTTATTGAGGGTCTTTTCTAAATAAAAGGAAACATAAGTTAAAGATGAGCCTAAATGTCTTCATAATTACGTTGTACACCCACAACATAATTTGACCTTTTTACAAGATTGAATTTGAGTTTCTTCATAAATTACTTGTGGTCAAGTTCCAATATCTTTTTCTTTTCTAATCAAGTCAAGCTTCATTACAAATTCTAATGCTCGAGTCAAGTTACGAGCATCGGATGTGTGAGTCGAGTCAACCTTGAGTTTGATACTTTATAGGCTCGACTCGACTCAATTTCATTGGGGGGAAAATTGTTTAGCTTTTCTCCTAGATTGTTTTGCAAGGAAACTCGTGCGATAATGCATTCATTCTTGGCATTAAACTTTTGGTCCCCACGTTGGCGAGGTGGGCGAGACACCAGTACAAGCTGACTAGCAAGCTAGCAAATTATTGCACGGAACGACTTTCCCAATTTTGATAGTGAAACGGCTTGAGATTGTGACACGACGATCATTGTGGACCCCTTTTAGATGTGCTTCCACAACTCTCTGGATCGCATGACTTTGATTTGAGATTTCCAAATTCCAATGGATCCAACTTAGTTTTACTATTCAAAGAGAAATTAATGTTTGTATTAGTTTATCGGTTGCGTGGTGGACATAAATAATTACATTATAACTTTTGAAATTTTGTGTTTGATAGTGCGTCATTTGGGTAGCACGCGTGTTTATTGCGTGTTTAGTATGGTCTAGTAGATGTCTAAAAGTATGCAATTCAACAGAATTACCAAAAAAAAAAATTCATAAACTTATTGCAATTATGCAAATTCAATCCAAAACTTATTTTTGCTAATGCAATGACAAACCTTTTGCATTCGTGTCAATCTAGTCCTAAATATCTTGTATTTGTGTCAATTCAGTCATTTCATCTAATTTTGATCGAAAATCACATGATATGGTTTGGTTGGCCCTAACGTGACCAATTTTTAATATATTATTTTAAATTTATTATATTTTATTATTTCTTTTCTTTCTTTCTTTCTTCTTCCTCCAGCCAGCTGCCGAGCCCGACTAATAGCTAGAGGTGAGGGCTAATGAAGCTTGCCTAGCTCCTAGCGAGGGTGGCCTTGCATTCGTTGCACGATGTCAAGCCTCGAGCAAGGCCGACCTTGCCCAGTGACGACTAGACTGACCGCGTGAGGGTCGACCTTGCCTAGTGACGATTGCCAGCGGGGGTGAGCTTCACCAGCCCTCGCTTTCGGCCGGTCACTAGGCTTAGACGCCAGTTGTAGGAAGAGAAAAAATAAAGAGAAACCCTCTAGCTATTAGTCGCGCTTGATAGCTAGCTGGAGGAAGAATAAAGAAAAAAAGAGAAAGAAAATAAAAAAAATTATAAATACTAACGTATTACTAAAAACTGACCATGTTAGTGCTGGTTGCGCCACGTCGCCAAAATTGACCGGAAGTCTTGAATTATCATAAATGCAAAAGGTTCATGATTCAATTGGAAAAAAAAAATGTTTAGAACTGAATTGACATAATTACAATAAGTTTAAGATTTTTTTTGGCAATTTTACCCAAGTTTTGTACGATGCAATTAAAACAGGAAAGTAAATCTATCTAAATTTTCATTAGATTATGATATGGAATGATAATTCAAATTTCTGTTGATTACTCAAGCCATAATATTATGACACGTTGCATCTTATCGAATTTTTTTCTGACAAACCCTTCTCTCTCTCTCTCAAAAATGAACGGCAAAATGATAGGGCTAATTTCGTCGCCAGCTACTTGTCGGATGTGATCAAGCCAACAGTTAGCAATGTTGTAAATGATGCTATGTCGAGGCCAGGATCGGAAGGGTAAGCCCCAGAAGCAAGCAAAGCCCTGTAACCAATTAAGGCAACTTCCATATGCACCGTCTCTGTAGGGTGGAATCCGTCATAGTACCACTGCAGCGACCTGTCTAGGCATGGAGTTCTGAAGGGGACGCACTGGTCATCCTCCTTAACCTCGCAACAGGTTGAACTCGTAACTGGGACAGCTGAAATTCGGACAAACGCGAACGATTCGTTTAAACCAACCAATCATTGATACATTCCTAGAATTGCTCGAAGAGGGTTGTCTCATCACAAGATTGTTACAGAGATCGAGAGAGAGAGAGAGAGGAACATAGATACCTGGAACAGCGGTAGTGGAGATTCCGTAAGTGTTCACGTAGATGAACTTAGCGCCGGTAAGCTTGCGATTCAATTCATGTATGAGGGGTTTGAGCCTGTCGTTGAATAGCATAACCTCGCCGTCAATCTTGTCGACGCACAGAGACCCGTCGGTCCCAAATTCTGATATTTCTGCCGGGGTGCAACCTATCTCACTCAGCCCAAAAATTGCCAACCTCCTTGCTCCATAGAAATACAATGTCTGGGGTTTGAAAAGGGTAATAAGAAAAATCAGATCGATTGAAACAGTGCATTTCCTAGTAAAAACCAAGTGAAACAGATAAAACCAGAGAACAGGTGCTAATTTTCATTAGAATTGGAGCTATCCAATGCTTATGAAGATCAAATATTTACCTTCAACTGCTGTTCATATTGCTCGATCAGTACATTGGCGTATTGCTCGGGCGTGTAAAGCTTGCTGGTAGGGTATATGTCTGGCATCCAGTAGTTGTTGATGTAATCGTTGCTTCCCATCCATATAGTGTACACGCACTTGTTTAAGTATGTCGCAGCATCCGCTCCCAACATTTCTCTGATGCGCGAGATCGTGACCAAATGGTTTTGCAATTGATGGTTCAAGCTAATGCGACCGCCCTATTTGAAGAGTGTGTACAAGATATCACTTTGAATATATGTATAAATAATAGAGGCAGACCTAAGGGGAGCGGGTGTTGTCCATCCTAGCCATCAGATACTTAGCACAATCTTCATAACTGGTGTAGATGTACTGTCCATTTGTGAAATTTTGTGGTAAAAGTTTATTGAACTTCATCCTATGCCAAGGTCTTACACTTCTGTTGTAGGCCTCTCTGGCCGGTAAAGTCAGCAGATTAAATGTGCTTGTGTCGAAAGATTTGCTTCGACCGTGTCTACCGTTTGCATGCTTGAGCCAAGGACAATTTATTAGCCGTTAGTCTTAACTACCACAAGAGTTCATCTAGGAGCTTCAAGATGATTGCAGTTTTGATAAAAAATGGAATGATAACAAGTTGGAATTTACACACTGAAGTATTCGATCAGTCCGGAGAAACTGCAATTCATGCTGCACAAACTGAAACGGGTGCCAAGTACGTGTCTGTAAAATTGTGTACCAGTTGTCGTCCCGTTTCATCTCGAATGCCCGCCCCACCGGATGCATAGTTCACACCGCGGAGTATGTCGGCGCCTTTTGCAGTAGCAAAGGGTGGAATGTACTCATCAAACCCCAGGAGCTCAGCTGTAACTCGCAATTAACACAAAATAATGAAGGATAAGAACATGAGCAGCAAGCCCATGATCGTATGTATCTGATAATTAGCTCCAGGATTTGAGGCACTGTGTTCTCAAGAGAGCATGAATTTCCATGGGAAATCAGATACTGTGTTCAAGCCACATTCACATTGTGCTTATACGAGATTTGACATGATTAGTTATAAGGGCTGATGGGAAAAAAGAAAGGCGAGAAAGCGGACCGATGATGTCTACGAAGTTTCGACCGTTGGTGAACCTTCCGGTCGCGCCCTCGGGGAAGTCGATCCCATAGGGTGGATAATTCGCTCTCGCATCGGTCTCGAGATCGTTGTTGTTCCCATTATCGGCGAGCGAGTCTCCAAATATGAAGTAACAAGGGACTTGAGGAGCTCCCGCAGCCCCGCTTCGCGAATTGGACGAGATCAGGAGGAGAACGGATAGAATAACGCTCCACGCCATTTTAGCGAAAAGAGAGTGAAGCTTTCAGCATGTGAACATTTTGCACAAATGGCGGGCAAAGAGCAAGGACTAAGGAGAGCTTTTAAGCTGGAAGTGCTTGGTGACTGGGGATGGACAGAAAAGAAAGCAAGAACATTTTTCAGATGGCAAGGAAGCAAGACGGCCAGCGGTCGGTCAGTCCATCAGTAAGTCAATTGCCGGGGCTTGGCTTCGCACAGGCCTAAGTCTGCTGCTTCTTATAAACTGGCTACTGAGCTAGTATTTGCTCTTTTTTGCTTTTCTATTCGTTCAAGCAAGTAAAACCATTCTCAAGGAGAAGCGAAGGGTTATTACATTCGAAATTTTTTGGTTTTTGCAAAAAATTAAACGGATTTGAACAAAATTTTTCCTAATTTTAGTCGTTATAAAAAATAAGCCGATGAAAAATGTTTTAGTTTTTAGCAACACATTGTGCCCAAACGTTTTTGTTGTTAATGAGAATATCTTCCGTTACCTCTTTTCTTAAGATATGTAGATGATCGAAATCATTAAAATTTATCCTAAATGGTTCATTTTCCAAGAAACAAACGGACTGACATCAACTTTTGCCTGGACATTTATGTTTATAATCAGAATATTTTCCGCCACCTCTAATCTTTTTCCAAGGCATTTATTTTCGGAGAAACGAATTCGTGAAAAAATGATCGATTTGAAAAATATTTTGCTAAAAATGATTATCTGTTTCGCTTGAAATATTAAGTCAATGAAAAATTATTTTCATCGAAAAATAATTCATATAAATTTTTATATTTACTTATCTTTGTCATCGATGCTATCCATCACATCTACGAAAAACGATTTTCAAATCCTCGATTTTATGCGAAACAAATGGAACCAAAATGGCTACTTTTGTCGGTGACTAAGATATCTCCGTATACATCGTGCGCATGGGACCCGACGGGTCAATAGTGAACGAGGGATCCTGATTGGCAAGGAGAAGTAACATAGAGTCTGCACGTTGAAGGTGAAATTAAATGAATTTTAGTACTTCAACCTCCCCAACGACCGACAGCTAATCGAGAATGCCCGAAAGGTCACATCCTCCTACGGCAACTGCACGTGTCTTAAAACCACGGCGTACGTGGCCAAGTGAATCCGGGGCCAGATAAATTCATCCAAAGTCTAAAAAATTATGGGGATAGTGCAATTGAGTTTTACATTTTTTTTAAAAAAAAAGTTACATTCAGGTTTGACGAACAGAAAATCATGCATTTTTGAATATAATATGAAGACATATCGCGCCTGTTAGGCGCCACGATAGAAAGAAGGCCAAAGGTTCTTTTAGAATGATAGGTGTCTATATTGACGCAGTGTGAGGTTTTCAGCGGGGGTTTTTTTTTTTTTTTTTTCAAACTAGGAGTAACAAAAATTTACCAAAACAGGTGTGAAAAAATTTTATTTACCTAATCAGGTATCGCTCGACACTCAAAGTGCCGAGCCACACCCGCTCATCACTTTACCTAGCAAGTGCTCGTCACTATTTTTTTTAAATTTTTAAATTTTAATCAATTTTAACCTGTAGTTGAAGAAATAATGTTGTCATGAAAGGGGTCCTATTTTTTAATTATTTTTTTTTATTTTTTATTCCTTGTTTTCTGGAAATACGTCTATTGCTGTACAATTATCTTTTGTGTTTGTGCATTTGCATATGATTTTTTTCATGTGTCTTTGTTTATTCCCAACACAACCTATTGAAAATATTAATAGAGCAACTTCAGAAGAGTGGTTCATGCTATTGCGTTTGAATCTTTCCAGATCACTTCAGTCGAAGTCCCGACCAACGTTTCAGATGCCACCATATGCTCATCCACATAATTAAACTTTACCATCGTCCATAATTTTCAAAAAAAAAAAAAAAAGTGAAGGCATTTGATATGTATCGAAAAGTAGCAATCCAAATATATCCGGGTTTGACACGATGAAAGCCTTTTTGTTCCATTTATACTCGGACACCATAATAGTTGCGAAGGTGTGGATTGATCCATCACAGAAGATCTTCAATATTTTTAGCATATTTTTTGTTTCTTTTCCATAGCGGATAGATATGGTTACATTACGCTGCATGCTAAAATATTAGATATGCTTACGTTATGTTGCGCCCTCCGACGTTGGGGATATCCTAAGTTTAATCATCCTAAAGTCATCGTGGCACATTATCGTGATTAAAAACTGACAACATTGGAGTCGAGACGTGTTATTGTGGTGCACGAGCGAGCGAGCGACGAGATCGCGGAGTCGAGACGTGTCATCTTGATGTAAGAGCGAGCAAGCGACAACATCGGAGTCGAGACGCGTTATCATGGTGCACGAGCGAGCGAACGAACGATTAAAAAAATTACAAAAATGATTAAAAAATGGGGACCCCTTTCATGACAACATTATTTCTTCAACTACAGGTTAATAAATGATTAATTTTTTTTTTTAAAAAAATAGTGATGAGCACTTACTTGGCAAACGGCGCAGCACTTTGAGTGCCGAGCGGGGTGTCACTCGGTAGTAAGATTGCCGAGGGACACCTGATTAGGTAAATAATTTTTTTTGGCACCTATTTTGGTAAAAAAAAAAAAAATTTACTCCTGATTTGGAAAAAAAGCCCGTTCAGTACATGGTGCTCAATGTTGTCCCGATCAAATAGTTGGCCCGACATCGGGTGGGTGGGTCAACTAGCCCTTGCATTTTGGAAGGAGGTACAGGCGCAATCGTCACTTGCCCCGTCGGATGGGGGAGTCCTTGGCCTGCAAAGAGAGATGGGTGTTGAGCCTAACGATGTAGGCAGTGAGAATGCAAAGCTTGGACGTGAGTCCAGCAACTGGGTTAGCCAAAATCTTCAACAAAATAATAATAATAATAATAATAATAATAATAATAATAATAATAATAATAATAAAAGAAAGAACAATTGCACTAAAATTCATAAAATTTGTAAGTGCAGTTAAATCCTGGACTTTCAAAAAGTGCAATCAAGTCTTAAAACTTGTCATTAAAAGTGTGTTTATTTTGGGGAAAGTATTTTCAGAGAAAGTATTTTCTGGACTTTCGTCTGTTCGGTTCGCAAAAAATGATTTGGTCAACAAAAAGTACTTTCCAGTCAATAAAGATTTTATTCATTAAAATAGGAAAGTGAATTCTCCAAAATAAAAAAGGTGAAAACACTTTACCAAATTTGAGTCACTCACTTTCTTTGAAAACGAGGCTAAAGTTGATATTGGGGCCGAGGTCGGCGACTCGGGACCGGCGACCGGGGCCAAGGATGGAGACCAGGATCGGAGATCGGGATCGGGGACCGAGAATCGGGGTCGAGAACCGAGGATCGGGACTGGGTTAGTGACTAGGATTGAGGCCTGGACAGAGATAGGGGTCGAGATTGGGACTGAGACCGGGGTTGGGGATCGGGACCAGGGCCAGGGCCAGCGGCCGGGGTCGAGTTGGGTGTTGGGGCCGGGGATTGGGGTTGGGGACCGGGGTTGTGGTCGGGGCCAACGACCTAGGTCGAGGATCTAGGCCGGGACTGGGATCGAGGCCACGATTGGAGACCATGGCCCGGACCGGGGATTAGGATCGGGATCGGTGTCGGGGGTAGGGGCCGGGAAAGTGCTACATTGAATATTTTTATTGGCCACATATGAAGCGAGATGTCACACGTGTTTGTGAGAGATGCATTGCATGCAAGCAAGCTAAGTCTACAACTAAACCACATGACTTATATACACCTTTGCCTATACTGACGTATACTTAGGTTGATATTTCTATGGATTTTGTGTTAGGATTGCCTAGATCTAAGCATGGTAGGGATTCTATTTAAATGGTTGTAGATTGATTTTCAAATATGGCTCATTTTGTACCTTGTCGGATCACATGTTGCTAATTTATTCTTTCGTGAGGTTGTGCGTTTACATAGCATGCTTAGGTCCATTTTTTCTAATCGTGATACTAAATTTGTTAGCTACTTTTGGAAGACATTATGGAAGAAATTAGGTACATAGTTTTTATTCTCTACTACTTGTCTTCCACAAACTGATGATCAAACTGAAGTAGTTAATAGAACTCTAGGGACATTATTGCGTGCTATCATTAAAAGAACATTAAGTCTTGGGAAGATTGTTCACCGCATGTTGAGTTTGTATATAATTGGAGTGTACATTCTAATACTAAATTCACACCTTTGAGGTTATTTATGATTTTAATCTGTTAACTCCGTTAGATTTAACTCATTTGCCTATTGATGAGAGTGTGGATTTATATGGTGCTAAGAATGCCGAATTTTTGAAGACATTGCATAAGAAGACGCGGTTGAATATTGAGCACAAGACAGAGTAATATGCAAAGCGGGTCAACAAGGACAGTAAGAAAGTGATGTTTGAACTTGGCGATTGGGTTTGGATTCATATGCGCACAGAACGTTTTCCCGAGCAGCAACATTCTAAGTTATTACCACGAGGGGATGGATCATTCATGGTGTTGGAGAGGGTTAACGATAAAGCCTACAAGCTTGATCTTTCAAGTGAGTATGGTATTAGCACTGCTTTTAATGTTACTAACTTGGCTCTTTTCGATACAAGTAATGATTTGAGGGCAAATCCTTTGCATGGGGGAGGGAATGACGTGGACATCGAACCATATCAAGGATGAGGTACTAGGAACTCATTGTTCTATCTGTTTGGTCCAATTACTCAAGCGATGGCGAGGAAATTCAAGCAAGTTGTCGACATCATGATTCAAGATCTTTAGAGTAGAGGTAATCTTGATTCGAGAATTGAAAATTTTGAACTTTTTTGGCGCAACACGATTATATTTAGTCTCGCGAATTCCGAACGGGTTTAATGTTGACGAGCTCCGAATGGGCTCAAAAATTCAGTCGACTGAAGAAAAACGGCGTCCTAAGCAATGGTCATGGCTTATGGCCATGAACTACGATGGATTTCGGCCATTCGACATCGTTTAGATGGACTGTTAGGCATTTTTCTATTTTTTGATGAATTTTTTTATTAATTAAGGATATTTTCATCCTTTTTCCCTTTTAGGGTTAGCACCATATTTAAGGATACTTATGAATTTCTGACAAACAACATTGATTTAGAATTTTATACAGAGATTTTTTCTCCTCTTCGAGTTCTCTTAAAACTAGATCTTATCAATACTTTCTCGTGGCGATCGACTCAACTTATCGAGCAATATCACGAATTCTCTTGTTCGTGGTTTCTATAGCGTGGATTGGCTGACACAGGCTGGTCAACAGGTCACGTTTATACCAAGGTTATCAATTACAAGTTCGATTGAGGGTCAAGGTTCGCAATTCTTAATTCTTGAATATTCGTAGAAAAATTAGTTTTCGCAGCGATTCACATCATCTTGGAACAATTTAATTTTATGCTTTGACATAATGCTGGTCATCTGAGTAAAGTTGCTGATGCTCTAAGCTGAGCTACTTTAATTGTTACTATGAAAAATGAAGTATTAGGTTTTGAGATTTTAAGTGAACTTTATGCTGAAGATGAAGATTTTCGAGACACCTGGATGGAGTGTTAAGCCACTGGTTCTGACGATGATATGATCATTAATGGTAATTTCTTATTTTATGAAAACAGGTTGTACATTCCGCGTAGTTCTCTTCGTGAGAAATTGATTCGAGAATTACATAGTGAAAGCCTTGGAGGACATCTAGGGCGTGATAAGTCTATCACCTTGGTGGGGGAGCATTATTTTTTGCCACAATTGAAGCGGGATGTTGGACGTTTTGTGTAGAAGTGTCTTGTGTGTCAAGTTGCAAAAGGGCATTATTAGAATACTGACCTTTATACACCATTGCCAATTTCATCTGGACCTTGCGTGGACATATCTATGGATTTTGTTTTGGGACTACTGCAAACGCAACGAGGTATGAATTCTGTCTTTGTGGTAGTGGATAGAATTATAAAGATGTCGCAATTTATACCTTGTAAGAATACATTCGATACTTCTCCTGTTGCTGGTCTATTCTTTCGCGAAGTTGTTTGTTTACATGGTGTCCCAAAGACGATTACATCTGATAGGGATACAAAGTTCCTTCGTCATTTCTGGAGGACTCTGTGGAAATTGTTTGGCACTAATTTGCAGTATAATAGTTATTTCCATCGTCAGACTAATGGGCATACTGAAGTGGTTAATCGAACAATGACAGACATCATTCATTGCTTTTGTAGTGACACACCAAAATAGTGGGATCGATATTTAGTTCCTGTAGAATTTTCTTTCAACAATACAGTTAATCGTTCCACTGAAAAATAACCCTTCGAAGTTATTCGTGGTCATGTACCTCAGCATACACTTGATATAATCCCTTTGCCTAAGATTCCTGGTTGCAGTGTGGCGGTAGAAAATTTGGCGACTAAAATTGTGGAGATTCAAGCTGATGTTACATGCTAACTTGCTAAGTCCAATGCAAAGTATAAGGAGCATACTGACAAACAAAGTCGTTCCAAGACTTTTGAAGTTGGCGATGAGCTCATGGTCTTTCTACGCAAGGAGCAATTTCCCATTGATACGTATAGCTGAAGAGCAGAAAGATTGGTCCTTGCAAAATCATCAAGAAGATCAATGACAATGCCTACATTATTGATTTCTCTAGCGATCTTAATATTTCTTCAACATTTAACGTGGCAGACTTATTTGAGTATCATTATCCAGACATTCCGCTTTATCCTAACGATAACCTGAGGGCGAGTTTTTCTGAAGAAGGGGGAATAATGTAAAACAGTTGGCATGTGATTATCTTGACAAATTGGATCGCCAGAAACCCGCGTGAATTTATCGATAATTTTGATCTTGGGTCAAACGATCTCGGATTGTGCTCAAAATTGGTCGATTGAAGCAAAATCGCTATCTGATTCAAAGTCATCATTTTGCCGTGAGATACGATGGATTTTAGCGTTTCAGAGTCGTTTAAACCACTTTTTTGGCAGTTTTCTATCTTGGCAAATTTGAATTTTCCCATAGTTTCTAAGATTTTGATTTGATTCATTTTAGATTAGATTAGATTTGAATTGATTAATGTTATCTTTAGTTATTTACATTCCGTTTGGAGTCATATATATATATACACACACACGGACGTTATCTCTTTGTAATGGTCAAATTACCTTCAATTGAATTCAGAATTTCTGTGGAGATAGAGAAGACTACACATATAGTTTATAGTGGTTCGGTTTTGGTTAAGCCTACGTCTACTTCTTCAGCTACTAGCCAATCGGTTGGATTCCACTAGTAAATTACTCGAGAGGTTATGGCTTAGTGATCTCGTTGACACGCAGGATACCCTACCTAGCGTTCAACACTCTTGTGTACACCTCCTCATAATTACAATGGATGAATCAAGAATGTGTTTGAAATGAAGCACTCTCGATCTAAGAATTATAAAGACTTTTTGTGACATTCTGGAAATTCAATACTTGTAAGCGCCGGAAGTCGATTAAATGATATGAATGTGTAGTCATAGTCGTCGTTTATTTTGGACTATAAGGATTGAAAAGATGAAAATTTGATCGAATTCTAAACTTTAGATTATTTCGAATTGAGTTTCGAAATTAATCCGCGGCGATTTTTGAATTGCCGTTTTTGCAATCGAGCTTAACCCTGATCGAGCTTGGCCAGTGAAATTACCAAAATTACCCTTCGTTCAGTCCGGCCGCTACGGCCGCCATCGACGCCGACCACCACCACCCAGGTACCCCCCGACTTCCCCTCGACCAATCCGACCCCTCGTCGCCGACCGTCAGCCGCCGAAATCGCCGGAATCAAGCCTTGAAGTTTCGGTGCTCTGTTTTGAACTCAGTTCATTCCGGTCTTCGATCCGGCCGCCATAGTCGCCGCCGTGTCTCACCGCCATCGCCAGACGACTCACCTGAGTCTCCTCTACCACCGCCTAGCTCGCCTCCGCCGGTCGCCGCGCGTGACCGCCGAAAACGGCCGCCGACCAAAACCCCTGTTTTGGTGCAAAACAGGGTAGCCACTGATCGTGGCTGTCCGCCGTCGCCAGCCGCCTCCCGCCGCCGGCCGCCTGTCCTGGCCGACCCCCACCGATCCCTGGGTGAGCCCCCGATCCTTGGCCGACCTTGTCCCGGCCCATGTCGCCGGAAAACGGCCAAAACAGTAAAGTCGCCAATTGAATATACTGATTTTGTATTGTTTCAGGCCGCCGGCCATCGCTCGCTGGAGCTCCGCCGCTGGCCACCTGTTCTGGCGACTCCGCCGGATTCTCACGGGGTGTTGTCGAAGTTTGAGCTCGATCCGCCGCGCGATAAACCTTAGTTTTATTGCCGCCGCCGCCGCCGCCGCCGCCGCCGATTGAGCTAAGTCACATTGTGAATTGACCCTAAACCTTGGTTAGGGCGCTAATTGCGCTTAGGATTAGTTTTATTAATTAATTAATTTATTTATTTAGTTCTTGTAAAAAAAATTTATATTCGATCGGGACCGGTATAGATAGAAACCATGATTAGGATACATGGTCAATCGATTAATTGTCCGTGGCTATTTGTGGTAATTTATCAATTAATTGATTGATTGAGTTGTTCGCAAGTGAGTGATAGGTTAGAGACGAGCGAACGATTGATTGCTATAATTTGACTGAAAATTAAGATTTTTAATATGAATTGAGCTTGAAATTGCCGGGTTAAGTTGATTACTCGAGAGCACGTGAATTGCTTGATCGGTTCGTTTGTTTGGCTGAAATGCTCAATTGGGAGTCTTGTGGGCCTCGGGGCCGAGTTGATTGTATTTCTTGTAAATTTTGGCGTTAATCCAAGATAATCAATGAGTTGATTGACGAATACAATTTGTGTGGTCATTTAAAGGATCAATGACGCTACCTGGCAAGTTCGCATTGTACCGTGGGTACTTGTGCCGTACAGATTGTATGGAAATTCGCGACTTGTCAGAAGCACGATAATCCATGCCCGTGCCAGTCGTACGGTTTTAAGAGATTATCGGATGCCGGTCGCAGCTTGTGATGGACCGAAGCTCCTTTTTAAGAAATGCCTACTTGCAGTGCCGTGCCGGGTGCACTGGATACACCGCTTGTAGTAGCCGTTGCTAAGAGAGTAAAGTGAACGTAGCCTGGTTTTGTCAGAAGAGTGCGGGATCGCATTATTGATGTATCTATCACGCCAGTCGCGTGGGTCATTGATTAATAATGGACTTGTGTATGCCTGAGTGGTTGTGCTTCTGTTGGTTGTAGATTTGACAGATTTATTTTGATTGATATTTATATATATCTCTGTTGAAATCTTGTGATCTTTTTGTGGCGCTTAGGATGTTCTGGGCGAATCAATGTCCTAACCGAGATTAGGCTTGATACACTGAGATTCATTTCTCACCCCGTCGTGGGACAAATTTTTCAGGTCCGAAGTAATGAAGAGACCGGTGCGGTTCGGCACCCCCACCCACTCATCACTTGATATCAGTCTCCATCCGGTACCAGGTACGGATCAGATGTGGGAACGTCACATCACGACGATATGGGTCGATGAAGGGATACCACATCTGGTGGCACACCTCTTTAAGGCCTGGTATCTTCGTGGTGGGATGGATCTCTTTGGTCCGCTTAGAGGATTTGAGGGGCCACCTCTTCAGGGGGTCCCTAATATCCCCGCTTGCTACCCGATGGATATTGATACACCTGATGGGAAAGTGGTGGACCCCGCGCCTGGTATGCAGCTCGAGCTCGAGCCTGAGCAATCAGTAGCCCCCTCTTGCATTCTAGCCAGAGTTCTTGTGATAACCTGAACGACGCGGCTCCCCCGGTTGGTTATGACGACCCGGATGTCGAGTTTTCCCAGTAGAGGGTTAGGTTCCTTTTGTGGTCAGGGAACTGATGTGTTTTTGAGAGGGATACTATTTTGGGATAGATGAGAGTTAACCTTACCTGACTCCTGTATCTTTTTGTGAGTCCTAGAAGGCCGCCCCGAAGCTAGGGGTTGTAATTATTAGTTGATGGCTCTGTAAGGTTATAAATTATCTATTCTCATCAGCTTTTAGTATTGGGATATCTGGCTTTACTTCCTATCTATCCCATATGGTTTTATTGGATGGAAGATTGTACGTTCCGCATGCACAATATAATCTTAGGTCGAAAGCAGTTGCCTGGGACGCTATCTATTATGACCTGGTGGCGATTTGGTAAGGGATGTCGTGGGTTCGAGAGTCGGGACGTGACACTTTTCCCTCTTAACGCCGACCAATTATCCTTTCGACCTTGAGATGTCTTTTATACCTTTCTACCTCTAATCTGATCGTTGCAAGAATTCCAAAAGAGGTCTCTCCAAAACTTCCCGTTTGGATGAGAGATATCAAAAGAAGGTCTCGTAAACATTGGGGATTGCCAAAGGAAATTTTTCTCCGTTCGGATCAGATCGCCTATACAATTATGATCTTGAGTTTGCATAGATGATTTTGTTCATTTGGAAAGTCATATGTTTATCTACTTGATTTCGCATCCTTGATTGATCTCTATCCCCGAGAATCCTCAAGAATGATCCAGCTCGATTGTATCCATTGTACTGTGTCAAATAAGCACATTTAAAAGTCATCTTCAAGTTCTAATTACTGCACGTGAATACTCAACTCAAAGCTTGAGCATCATTCCAATGTCTGAGCTATCTCCACTCAACGTCTGAGCTCCAACCAGAGTTTGAGTCCCTTAGAAATCCCATTTGAGCAAAACCTTTTTGACAGATTCAATTATGTGGATCCCCTCACCAAAGGATAATCTGCAAAACAAGTATTCCACGGCATTATCTAAAAACTTAAGAGTACTTGGATTATTTTGACAGTTTCAAAATCACTTAAGGGTTTTTCTCAACAATTGTAAAACTGGAAGACGTTCATGTGGTCAAAGAGTTTCCAGATGTATTTCTGGAGGATTTATCAGGCTTACCTCCTGATGGAAAAATTGAATTATGTATAGAATTGATGCCTAGTACATCACCTATTTCTAAGGCGCCATACCGAATGGCACCTGCTGAATTGAAAGAGTTGAAAACCCAACTTCAAGAGCTTTTGGATAAGGGTTTCATAAGACCTAGTGTTTCACATTGAGGAGCTCTAGTTTTATTTGTGAAAAAGAAAGACGGTAGCATGAGGCTGTGCTTTGACTATCGAGAACTTAACAAGGCGGCGATAAAAAATAAATATCCTTTACCCCGGATTGATAATTTATTAGACCAACTTCAAGGATCAAAGGTATTCTCTAAGATCGATCTTCGTTCTAGGTATCATTAGTTGAAGATAAAAACGAGTGATGTGCTTAAAACTACTTTTAGAACAAGATATGGTCATTACGAATTCCTTGTCATGCCTTTTGGATTAACAAATGCGCCTGCTACTTTCATGGATATGATGAATCGGATGTTCAAGAAGAATCTAGATAGATTTATAGTAGTGTTTATCGATGATATTTTAGTCTATTTGAGGAATTTAGAAGAACATGAGCAACACTTGAGGTTTATCCTGCAGACTCTGCGTGAAAAGAAGTTGTATGCTAAGTTTAGTAAATGCTACTTATGGCTTGACCACATAGAGTTTTTGGGTCATGTAATTTCGAAAGATGGCATATCAGTTGACCCAAAGAAAGTTGAAGTAGTTGCTCGATGGAATCATCCAACTAATGTTGTAGAAGTGAGAAGTTTTCTTGGGCTAGCTAGCTATTACAAACGATTTGTGGAGGGATTCTTCAAAATTGCCGGTCCACTTACTCAGCCAACTCAGAAGGGAGTTAAATTTGTGTGGTTTGATCAGTGTGAATATAGTTTCCAAGAGTTAAAGAGGCGATCAGTATTAGCTCCTCTATTGGCCTTGCCTTTAGGAACTGGTGGCTTCACAATTTATTGTGATGCTTCTAAAGAATGTTTAGGTTGTGTTATTATGCAAAGTGATAAATGTATTGCTTATGCCTCTAGACAATTAAAACCACAAGAGAAGAATTACCCTACTCATGATCTAGAATTAGCAGCAGTTGTATTTGCTTTGAAAATATAACGACACTATTTGTATGGAGAGAAATGTGAAGTATTTACAGATCACAAAAGCTTGAAGTATATTTTCACTCAGAAGGAACTAAACATGCGACATAAGAGATGGTTGGAACTTCTGAAAGATTATGATATGTCTATCAATTACTAGCCAGGCAAGGCTAATGTGACAGCAGATGCCTTAAATCGTAAATCTTCTGGAAATATAGCAGTGCTGCTCACTACTGAAAAATCTATTCTTGAAGATATGAGAAAATTGGACTTGGAAGTATTGGTACATCAGCTTGGTTCTCGATTGGCTAATATTCGAGTGCAACCAACATTGATTGACAGAATCAAGTCTAAACAAAATAGGACCCTAAACTGTAGAAAATTAGAGAAGCTGTGGAGGCTAATGATCAAACAAATTTTAATGTTCACGTAGATGGATCTTTGAGGTTTTGTGGACGATTATGTGTTCTTGTTAATTCTGAATTGAAAAATGAGATATTATAAGAAGCTCATAATACTAGATTCTCAATCCATCTGGAAAGCATTAAAATGTATCTGGACTTGAGAGAGAATTTTTGATGGATTAATATGAAGAAGGATGTTGTGAAATTTGTCGATCAATGTCTAACCTGTCAACAAGTAAAAATTGAACATCGAAAATTTGATGGACAATTACAACCACTTGAAGAACCCAAGTGGAAGTGGGAGCATATCACCATAGATTTGGTTGTCGGTTTGCCGAGGACACCAAGTGGTAAGAATGCTATATGAGTGATTGTTGATCGATTGACTAAATATGCTCACATTTTATTATATCGATATGGTTTTTCACTGGAAAGTTTAGCAAAACAATACGTCAATGAGATAATGAAGCTTCAAGGAGTTCCAATAAGTATTGTTTCTAATAGAGATCTTAGGGGCTTGCCCGGTGGCATTGATCTTGTACCCCACCACCCCGAGGATTCTGTCCATTGTACGTAGGAAACTTTAGTTATAAAAAAAAAAGGATTATGCAAGACATCAATAAGAATATGTAACATATGAGTTTCAATCATAGCATTAATTAATCATGGGTAATTGAATTAAACATCATAAATTTAAAAATCCAGAAGACCTTAAGGTTTGGCCACTTTGGTGAATTCATAATTGAATTTTGAAAATTGTAAAGCACAATAATTATTTCATAATTTGATCAGTAAATGAATGAGGGCAAAATTGTAAATTCATCGTTGGGAAAGGGCAAAATTGTAAATTCATGTGTCCAGGCACCAAAGGGGAAATCACGGCGCTAGGGGGCAAAATCATAAAAGCACATTAGTTGCACATTTTCATAATCAATGGATTTTTAGAATTTAAATAACAATTAAACGATCGATAAAAAAAATCAGGTGGGTCACATTATTCTTACATTGGCGAATTTTTTCCTAAAGTTAAACAATATACAAGGTCATTATACTTCGGCTGAATGTACTACAGTATCATTCCCGGACTTTTAATTTATTCAATGTGGTCCCTGAGCTAATGAGTTATGTTCAATTTAATCCCTTGATCATATGGAAATATTCAATATTATTTTTTCATTAATTCAAGATAATGAAATCTAATGAGGTGACTTCTAATATCTTAAATTTGATCGATGAACAAAGAGAGTTACACGTGGGCACTTTCAGACCTCTTTTTATCCCTTATCTTTTTATCCATCTAGGTATTCCCGTGTAGGTGAAAACGTAGAATCGGACCGAATTTGAGATGAAATTTCTCGAGTTGGAGAATTCTGCATTGCTTAGGCGCTTCGGATCTGAGGGTTCTGGAAGGAGAGCGGGATAAATGGTTGGCAAGCTCGCTTGGGCGAAGATGGTTTGATGGGTTATGGCTTATTCCTGCGGCTATGTAACTTACATTCTCAAAGTTTTAACAAGAGTCCTAGATGTTTAGTTTAATTAGTAGAGTCCTAAATGTTTTTGAAAAAACACGCAATTATTGTCCACTCGGCACGCGAATAATTCAATAACGGTTTGAAGCTATAACGTTCGAACAGCCCCCCCTTGGCACGCGAATATCACATGTGCAACACATGTTGCGTACGTGGATAATGCTCGAGATTCTTTTTTCCTTTTTTGGATTTCGGTCATAAGAAGTCAGCTGAGTCTGCACCTTCGTAGACAAGATAATAAACGTATGATTAGTTATCTACGAGAATCTTGTACATGAAGTAATATCCAAAGTTTGGAGGACCCAATAGGCAATAGCAATTTCCAAAGATCAGAGAGACATGTTTTTTTTTTTTTTTGGTCAAAAGAAGTGGTGATGAACGAGGTATAAATTTTAACGGTTAATATCACAAAAAATCTCAAACTGACACACATTTGATAAATTTATCTTAAACTAATTTGTTTACGATGAAAAATGTCAAACTAATATGTTTATGATAAATTTAGCCCAAACTAATTTTTTGATCACCAAAAATCCCAAACTGATACATCCATGGCAAGTTTACCTTCCGTTAATTTCCATTAAATTGTGTTACTACCACGAAAAATTTCAAATTTGTACAACCGTAACCAACGGAGGGTAAAAATTCCAAAGTGGTCACTCATCAACGGAAATTAACGAAGCGCGGCTTTTTCATAGATGTACCAATTTGAAATTTTTGGTAATCAAAAAATTAATTTTGGATAAATTTATTGCAAATCTATCAATTTGGTGTTTTTTGTTATATTAATTTAAAGCATCTTCTGATTAGGACACTTGAGTTAGCATTGAGCTAAATAATTTTAAGTATTGCTCGAAAAAGTTCAAGCAAGATTGTTTCTCTCTCATTTTTTGAAGGGTCTTTGACTTGTAAACTCGAAGCAGATAACGAAGAAGTTCATTTCAATGGCCTTGACTTGATTGGAGTCCCTTTTGATTTAACCTTTGACCTAACTCTCATTACTATCCTTATCAAGACCTCTAGATCGACTCGGTCGTACCAATTGCGAGGTTACTCAGATCCTTGTCGAATGCGATGATGGTAAGATTGAGTGATTTCTCTTGAATCTTGCGGTCAGGATAAACAGTTTTTCTCGAGAGTGAGAGAAAACCCTTTCGGACTGAAGTCCTCCATTTAGCTTACATTCGAGGTATTCACAATGTGATAACCTCCCTGAGCAGAATTGATAATGCAAACTTGACAAAATAATTAAGCATGAATCGCGTCATGAGCGAAATGCACACTTTAATCATCTTTGACAGGAGCTCATGAGATGCACAATGCAAGATTAACAAAGTAATTTTGCGTGATTTCATTGATGAATTTCAGTAATTATGGTTGCACATGTCACCTTTGATATTGTCTGATAAGTAGCAATTCCTGATGATCGAGTTACCTCTCAAGGTCTCGAAATTCATCCAAGTACCATTAAATGAGCAAACCTTACTGGTAAATGCCGACCAGGTAACTCAAATTTGCTACTTTCCCTTCATCCTCGTTTGCATATCTGCATCAGCCATGGTCTTGACCATTAAGTGAAGATTTACTTCGACAACCTGATTCATGGTGAATCAATTAAATCTATGTGATGTGAACTAGATAAAAAGCCTCCACTTCTATCAGATCAAGAAAATCAAAAATTCTTTTAAGTTGCCTCTAACAATTCCGAACAATCATCAATCCATATCGTCATTAGTCATGACTGTTATCGCGTTTTTTTGTTGGGATAAGTAAGCTGTGATCACTCTTTAAGAATAAATATGAGCAAAATTTGTCAAACAATCATTGGCAAATTGAGGCAAGATTCTATCCCTCGATGCACACAAAAAAGGGGGACAAAATTCCGTACCAGTCGAATTGAATTACATAGTAGTTAGTAAATTTCGAACGGTGTCGGGAAGAAAATTAGTTTTCTGAAAACTTGTTGATCCTGATTAGGTTTTAGATAGGTACCGTAATTATTTTATCAATGTCATATTCGGGGAGCGAATAATAACTAGTCTACTTCTTTTTTTTTCTGTTCCAAATCAGTTTATGGAATAATCTCGGAACGGAAATTTGTTTGCTAATGCAATTCTATTTTTGTATTGTTTGAACAAAAATATGTTTCAGAAATAGGTTGTTGATACCTAAAATTTGACTAAACTTTTCAGTCATTCATTTTTGCATAAAAATTATGAATTAAATTTTAGTTCCTAAAAAATAATGATTAAATCACTTAGCATAACATTTACATTTTTTTTATTGGACCAACATCGGACGGACTTAATTGTGCGATTTCTAAGACTTAGTAAATTGAAAATTGGTCTAAGCCGAGAATCGCATTGAGTTTTTGGTCGTGTTAATCATAATCCACATTTTATCATAAAGGTCAAGAAAAGGGTTGTGTGGGGAGAATATTTTCATGGTCAAAAGGTGGAGATAAAGGGAACTGTGCAAAAATTTAACTCTTAAGACGCAATCTTGTCCTGCTCGGAAATGAAGGGGACCAGCCATGATTCTAAGAGTGGATTTCCTAATTCGTTAAATGACAAAAAGGAAAATAAGGAAAATATTTAATTAATTAGGAAAAATATTTTCCTAATTCACAGCCGTACATATGGATTTAGATGTAATTATTTCTATATCAGGTATTTTGGATTTTTTTTTATCTATAAGGCGTTATATCAAAGATTAATTCAAAATCAATCACGAAAAATTCTCATTTGATTGGTTTTATCACTTTCCTATCTTGAATTGATTGATCGTTACCCTTTAGAATATATCCCGTTCCATGATGTGATTTTTTTTAAAAATTCTAAAAGATATCGCATTCATCTATTGACATGTTTAAATAAAACTGCATTTTTAAATTGTACATCATGCAGATGATTTGCATCATATAGGATAAATTACAGTTCTAAATATAATCCTATTTCAAAAATACTTAATCTTTAATAATTTAGGGTTTAGAGCATTTTAAATCCTAAAAAATGTAAGAGATAAAGTGTTTTGACATAGTTTAACTTAGGGCCATAAGTAAATTCGAAAATAAAAAAGAAAACATCATTCTTGTCATGTCATTTCATAGAGGTTCACTTTTTTCATAAATTAAAAATCCAAAAAAGTGATTCCGTGTCGCATGCTCCTTACAATTATCATTGAATATTGATTGTTAGTTTAATTGATTGCGTTCTCAACCTTTGTTATAGACGTAGGCTAAAATCAATTAATATTGGCTGATCAAATAGTTTTCATGAAATAAAATGATACCGAAAGGGAGTTAGAATAATGACATAATTAAGTCCCTGAACTCATTTGATCTATTGTTCGTAGAAATAAAATAATTCTCCCTTTAATTTATTTAGTTTTTTAATCAACCTATTTATAATGATTAGTGACGACTTCAATTAAAATCTTGACATGTTAATTATTTGAACCTAAGTTGTGAATTGGTAGAATTTGGGAGAACTCAAGCTAAGTTAGTTAATTCAATTAAACTGACCTAAAAATTAAAAACCCGACTTTTAGGTCGCGACATGGTGTGGAACAGAAGGTAAAATTTTCAGCTTTTTTGTTTCTAAAAAAATAAAAAATAAAAATTTTTCTCACCATTTACTCTCTCTCTCTCTCGTCTCCGTCATCCGCCAGCCCGTTAGTCGCCGGCAACCTAGAAATTTTATACTTGTGTCAAACAAATTTCTAATCCTGGAACAAAAAATTTGTGTAGTTATCAAACAAGTTTATTTGTTTAGGAGCTCATTCAGAAACTAAAATTTTTAAAAAAATATATTTCTAGGAACTCGTTCAAAAACTAGAAATTAAAAAAAATTATTTCTCCCTAGAAATTGATTTCGGAAACAAAATGGTTATTATTTGCGTCTTCAACCATTAGATTAAGAATTACTCTATGTTTTTTCGTGTTAGATTATCAAATGTTTTTAAATTTTACGGTGAGCTTGGCAAGTTGTTACTGAGTTGTATGAAAGCATTAATAATGCTAGCAGTACTAAAAATTTTAGGTCGAATTTATTTAAAGATGTAATTAGACAACAATGAGACATTATCACGACCTGACTTCCCTCGTCCAGCGAGTTTAGAGGTATTGCCTTATCAGTCTAGGCGTAGGCTCTTTCGAGTCCAACCTCACGTGATGTTGGGTTTCGTTTTCACTGCGACAATTCTTTTTTTTTTTTTTTTTTTTGCATAATAACCTTCACCTTCAGACAACCATGCTCAGCTTGCGGGGGATGATAACATGTTATCATGAAATCAATCTTGAGGATACTTTTCTCAATTTGATTTTTTTTTTGTATTTAAAAGTCCTCCATTGATTTGAGTGAATCCCTCGATTCGAGTAATTACTCTTTCCTTGAGTTGAGGAATCACTTTCGTCGTCATCTATAACTATGTATCTATCTAAACTCAATCTACATATCAACAAAAAGATAAGAAAAATCAAATTTCAAATTTTCTTTCACTTTCTTTAAAAATCAGATTGCTCACATTCTTGTAAATATGTCTTCCCTTGTTAATGTCGTCATAAATCGGCATTGCTCTGCCTAAAATAAGGTGATTTTGTCCTATGATAATTTACTTCTTGGAGTCACGATTCGCATGACAATCTTGTGCATACTCGTAGCCGCGATGATACCATCAGTGACCTTGAGTGATGCACACGGATGAGGCAAAAGAAAACAGGAGATTAAGAACGTTAAATCGCAGCCCCAATAACAAGATGATCAAACTCATTCCACATCCCTATTACTAACATGTTGCCTTTATACGGAAAAGAACACAATTAAAATACTTTCAGTGCAAACCCTAGAGCTGAAAATGCAAACACAACCTATGGCGAATAGCTTAATGCAATCAATAAAGAAATAGACTGTATTACAACAAATTGCACGTGTTTAATAATTTGAAATTACCTAATTTATAACCCGTCATATTCTCGATTACAGTCCACATATTTACTGTTACTTTAGAAATTCATTTATCTAAGGCTAAACACCAGAAATATCAAGATAGCGTTGAGATTTAGCTTAACCATTGAAAAAGATGAAACAAAATACTTTTAAAGATTATAGCCCTAAGCTAAAACAAATAGTGGTTATAGCATTGAAAGTTTTATTTTCTAGTTTTTGTATCATAGGTTCATTTGAATATTTTACTGTCTTTTTCTACTTTATGCACTTGATGGATAACAACACCAGATAACACACACAAAAATTACAAAACTGACAAAGAGAAAAGTGCACACTGACATGCATTCACAAAACTCACGCTATGTAATTGATCCGGCTACCTTGCCTTAATGAATCTTGGCCGTCTATTTTGACATGGACAGCTAAGATCCCATGTATAAAGGGGGAGGAGGGGGAATATTTTGGGTTAAAAAAAAAAAAGATTTGGGCCATCCATTTTTGCAATGGACGGCCCGGATCCCTTGCATTAAAACCAACTAAGTGCAGGAGATCCACTTCCCTATGTAACTAGTATAGTTAAACATAGTTTATTATTATTTCTTTTTTTTTTTTTTTGGTCTTTCCTATCTCTAATTTGTAAAGCTGGGTAAGATTCACATTGGTCTTTCCTATCTCTAAAACTGAAGTTTACCGACAAATGTACTCGCAAAGCTGGGTAATGCTAAGACGGAAAGTCTCGCAAAGCACAGGCTATGCAAAGCGCAGCTTTGAGTTTTAGCATTTCCGGAATGTTCATGCTTTTTTTTTTTTTGCCTTGTTACTTTGTCATCCGTACGTAAACTTGCTAGTTTTATCATAACTATTTTCAACCCATGCACGTCGCGGGCAAGCACACATCTGACCACCAAGGAGCCTTATCTGGCGCCGACGAGACGGCGCGCAACCTGGACGTCTCGCATTCTCCCATGGAGCGCGATCAACGGCCGTCGTCTCGTGCCATGTTCATCCATGGACAACCCCGATTATCTGGTCCTCTGCCCCCTCCTTTTTTTTTTTTTTTTTAATCGACAGCTTCCGCCTCGTTTTCCATTTGAGTGCAGGTGAAGTTGAGCGGGCTGGAATTCTTTTTCGTTTTTTGTTCAGCCGCCCCACCAGCCAATCAAAAACTCCCCTCGATCGAAACTTTCGGGCCCCACTTTCTGATTGCGGGACGTTGCCGTTGCCGCCGTTGCCATGTGGGTGTGCTTGCATTGGAGTGGTGGGACCGACAACATTAAGTGTGAACGACACCTAAACCCTAACCCCCACACCATCTTCATATAATTTGTTGTTTCTACAAATCATCCCCTTAAATGGAGAGAAATGATCTGGTGTAGGGTGCTGTTAGGGCAAGGGATCTTGACCCGCAATCATCTTTCTCATGCAAGAAGCCTCTATTTAAGACCGATGGAAGCCGCCTCCTCCTCCTCCTCCTAAACATCAACTAAATCTTCCCTCCCATTCTCCACTGCCCCCGCCATGGAAGCCTCTCAACCTCCTCCTCCTCCTCCTCCAACCCATTTAAGGCACTCGCGAGAGGAAGACATGTTCTCCTCTCTTCGCTCGTACGAGGGCTTTTGGTTCCCCTCTTGGGTCTTGAACGGCGTTGTCACTTGCCAGAACCACTTCCAAGCTCAGCCCTCCGACATCATCCTCGCCACTAGCCCAAAATCCGGCACCACCTGGCTAAAGGCCATCCTCTTCGCTCTTGTGAAGCGTGTCAAGCACTCCGATCCCGACGCGCAACGACGCCATCCTCTGCTGACCCAAAACCCCCACGACCTCGTGCCCTTCTTGGAGCACAACCTCTATCTTGAGCAAGAAAATCCCGATCTCGCTGCCTTTGCGCCCCCGAGGCTCTTCGCCACCCACCTGCCTTATTCCTTGCTTTTACAGTCGGTGAGGGACTCCAATTGCAAGCTGGTTTACCTGTGCAGGAACCCCAAAGACACCTTCGTCTCAATGTGGCACTTCGCCAATAAGCTGAGGCCGGAAGAGAAGGGCCAGATGTCAATCCAAGAGTGCCTCGACAAGTTTTGTGGAGGGGTGAGCCCTGCCGGGCCTTACTGGGACCATGTGTTGGGTTACCACAAAGCGAGCTTGGAGATGCCGGAGAAGGTGCTATTCGTGAGGTACGAGCAGATGAAAGCTGACCCGCATGTTCAAGTGAGGAGGTTGGCCGATTTCTTGGGGTGTCCGTTTGGTGAAGAAGAATTGAGAGACGGGACGGTGGAGGGAATATTGAGGATGTGTAGCTTCGGCACTATGAGCGCATTGGAGGTGAACAAGAGCGGGAAGTTGTCGACGGGAACAGATAACAACTGCTTCTTCAGGAGAGGCGAGGTTGGAGATTGGGTGAACTACATGAGCGCTGAGATGGGGGAGAGGATCGACGGCATCGTGGAAGAGAAGTTGTGTGGCTCTGGATTGAAGCTTTGAAGCTGGCTTGAACAGAAAAAGTATCTGCAGGCCACTGACGAAGCTCTGCATCTCTCATGCTGGAGGCTGAAAGGTCTTCAGCGGCATCGTCAATGGTGGCTTCGTCTCCATGGAAAGATGCTTCAAGGTTGTGATTCTAGTCTTCATTAAAAGCTGCCTTCCTTCTCTCTCGCTTGGAGCCTATGGATTTTATCTTCTGTTACTCTTTTCAATTACTGTTCCGAGGCATATGGCCTTCTATACGTGTTGGAGTCTCTTTTCTTTGTTTCAATGATAATATCCCACTTTGAATTTTCTATTCCTGATTAAAGATAAATATTTGAGCTTAACGAATTGACAGTCACATCGACTCATTGTGTTAACTTGAATTATCGAACGGAGGATATTGGATAGTTATATGGCTGCTGGCACCAACGTAGCGATCATCGTCTTTAGTCACGCGCCCGTCATTGACGATCTATTCCCCGATCCAGACGAATCAACGAGACAACTGGCTTCTCGCATCGGACGACCATCGAGCCCTACAAAGCAACTGTACCGAGAAGCCAGACAAATCCTTAACCCATCGCTACTGCACCAAAAGCCACGCGAATTCTCAAGGGCCTCAACCCATGGCGTCATTAGTCATGACTGTCATCGCGTTTTTTTCTTTGGAGAAGTAAGCTGTAATCACTCTTTAAGGATGACCATGAGCAAAATTTGTCAAACAATCATTTGCAAATTGAGGCGAAATTCTATCCCTCGATACGCACAAAAAAAGGGGGCAAAATTCCGTGCTAGTTGAATTGAATTACACAGTAGTTAGTAAATTCTGAATAGTGTCGGGGAGAAAAATAATTTTCTGAAAATTTGTTGATCCTGATTAGGTTTTAGATAGGTACCGTAATTATTCTATCAATGTCATATTCGGAGCGCGAATGATAACCATTCTATTTCTCTGTTTCTATTCCAAATCAGTTTATGAAATAAGCTCGGAACATAAATTCATTTGATAATGCAATTCTATTTTTGTCTTTCTAGAACAAAAATATGTTTCAGAAATAAGTTGTTGACACATAAATTTTGACTAAGCCTTTTAATCATTCATTTTTGCATGAAAATTAAGAATTATATTTTAGTTCCTAAAAAAATGATTGGATTAGTTAACATAACATTTGCATTTTTTTTATTGGACCAATGGTGGAAGGACTTAAATGTGTGAATTCTAATAAGACTTATTAAATTGAAAATTGATCTCAGCCGAGAATCGCATTGAGTTTTTGCTCGTATTAACCCTAGTCCACATTTTATCATAAAGGCCAAGAAAAGGGTCGTGTGCGGGGAGAATATATTCTAGGGGTGAACAAATTGGACCGCCTGGACTGGGACCATTACGACCAGACCAGGACCGATGGTCTTGTTCCCGATTCTAGAGGGAGCGGTCCGGTTCCCGGTTCTCGGTTCTAGGGTCCTTTAGTACCGGACCGATCAAAACTTTGTTTTTAATTTTATTTTTATTTTTAGTTCGTTGCTCTGTTTCTTCTCCACATGCAAATGTCTGCTACAGATTCATCGAAGAGCCGCTAAACTACCCTAACAAAAAATTATTAATTCGACACAAGCTTCGTCTTCAAAGCAAAGAGCTATATAGCTCGTTTTCTCGCCAACTTCTGTGCCACTTGCTCTTTTTTGCATCAAAAGAGGAAGAAAGCCATTACTCCGATGCTTTCTTCACCCTTGCTCTCTATCCCACTTTGCGGACATAAGTGCTACTCTTGCGTTCTGATCCAGACTCTACTACACTTGTCAACAATTAGCATTGGAGAAGAGACAACCACTAGTAGCTTAAGCCTTGGATACTCGAGTTAAACAAAGTACGCATTTAAACCTGGCGTCTCTATACATCTTAAAGATAGCGACGGGTAACTTTGGAATCACGAAAGAACTACAAGGAAGAGAAGTGAGACAGCATGAAACAATGAAGTCCATTCTACTAAGAGCTCATCTCTTGCTACTCGAAATTTAAAAAAAAAAAAATCGCGTGTGTCCGATTCAATGAAAGCACTCGGGAACTGGACCAGACTGGTAATCCGATTCCCGGTTCCGAAAAATTAAGAATCGGGACCACCGGTCCGGTTTCTAGTTCTTGAAGGGAACCGGACCAGACCTGAAACCGATCGCCCCTAATATTTTTATGGTCAAAATGTGGGAATAAGGGGAATTGTGCAAAAATTTAACTCTTAAGGCCCAATCTTGTCCTGGACGGAAATGAAGGAGATCAGCCATGATTCTAAGAGTGGATTTCCTAATTCACTAAATGACAAAAAAGCAATGGAGCAATCCAAAAATTGAGCGAAATTCGATCGGCATTAAGAGGAAAGAATTGAGGCATGATTTTCTGTCATCAGGCAAATTATACTCGGCATATTTGGTGTGTCATTCTTAATCAAGGAATTGAAGATATTTGGTTGGAGCAAAGGGAAGTCAGTCTTTAGAAAAGAGATGCATCGCTATCGGGAGTCTCTCGATCCTAAAGCTGTTGTGATCAATTTATTGTCAAAAATTCTTGTTTATGTTATACAGGTCCGAACGAATTCTCTGCGCGCCACTTGCCATGCAATATTGCTAGAATTCCAAACCAACGAGTCTTCTTTTTGCCACCATGGATGCCACGATCAAGAACCTTCCGTTGATCCAACCGCCGGTCCTAGTAGCCGATCTCTCCGCCACTGCCCCCTTTGCTGGCCCTCACCAACAGCCAGTTGTGTTCTCATCACTTTTTATTTCTTCTTTTGCAGGAGTCGAGGTCGAGGTCAATAAGGAAAATATTTAATTAATTAGGAAAAATATTTTCCTAATTCGCAACCGCACATATGGATTTAGATGTAATTATTTCCATAGCAATTATCTCGATTTTTTTTTTTTATCTATAAGCCGTTACATCAAAGATTAATTCAAAAGCAATCACAAAAAAACTCTCATTTGATTGGTTTTGTCACTTTCGTATCTTGAATTGATTGATCGTTACCTCTTAGAATATATCCCGTTGCATGATGTGATTTTTTAAAAAATTCTAAAAGATATCGCATTCATCCATTGTCATGTTTAAATAAAGCTGCATCTTTAAATTGTACGTCATGCAGATGATAAATTGCACTTCTAAATATAATCCTATGTAAAAAATACTTAATCTTTAATTATTCAGGGTTTAGGCAATTTAAATCCTAAAATATATAAGAAATAAAGAAATAAAGTGTTTTGGCATAGTTTAATTTAGGGCCATAAGTAAAGCCGAAAATAAAAAAGAAAACATCATTCTTGCCATATCACTTCATATAGGCTCACTTTTTTCATAAATTAAAAATTCAAAAAAGTGATTGCGTGTCGCATGCTCCTTGCAATTATCATTGAATGTTGATTATTAGTTTAATTGATTGTCCTTCTGCATGATAACCTTTGTTAGTGACTTAGGCTAAAATCAATTAATATTGCCTGATCAAACAGTTTTCATGAAACAAAATGGTACCAAATGGGAGTTAAACTAATCTAACGTAATTAAGTCTCCGAACTCATTTAAACTCTTGTTCGTAGAAATAAAATAATTATCACATTATTTTATTTAGTTCTCTAATCAAACTACCTAAACTAATTAGTGGTGACTCTAATTAAAATCTTAGCATGTTAATTATTTAAACCTAAATTGTGAATTGATAGAATTTGGGAGAACTCGAGTTAGGTTACTTAATTCAATTAAACCGAAAATCC
The DNA here is from genome assembly GCA_028455895.1 of Rhodomyrtus tomentosa. Taxonomy (NCBI): domain Eukaryota; kingdom Viridiplantae; phylum Streptophyta; class Magnoliopsida; order Myrtales; family Myrtaceae; genus Rhodomyrtus; species Rhodomyrtus tomentosa. The sequence goes on from JAPCWY010000006.1 coordinate 2,333,996, forward strand.
ATTAACCTAAAAAATTTAAAAAAAAATCCAATTTTAGATCGCGACGTAGTGTGGAACAGAAATGAGAATTTAAAACTTTCAACATTTTTGTTTCTAGAAAAAAAAATGAAAAATAAGGATTTTTCTAATCTCTCTCTCTCTCTTGCGCGTGCGCGCATCCTTGTCGCCAGTTATCGGTTCGTCGTCCGCCAGCCTGCCAGTCGCCGGCAACCTAAAAATTTTATACTGGTATCAAACAAATTTCTACTCCTGGAACAAAAAATTTGTATCGTTATCAAACGTGTTTATCTGCTCAAGAACTAGTTCAGAAACTAAAAATTTTAAAAAATTTATTTCTGGTTAGAAATTTTAAAGTTAAGGTGAGGTTGTTAAGTTGTTAGTGAGTTATATGAAAGCATTAATAATGCTAGGAGTATTAAAAAATTTTAGTTGAATTTATGGAAAGATGTAATTAGATAATAATTAGTGTATAAATTAGATGAGACATTGTCAGGACCTAAGCTTTCCCTCCCACGAGGGCCTAGCGTGTTTAGAGGCATTGCCTTATCAGTGTAGGCATAGACTCTTTCAAGTCCCACCTCACGTGAGTTGGATTTCGTTTTCACGATGAGAATTATTTTCTTTTTTGGCGAAACTAGAATTCTCTCTTTTTTTTTCTCTCTGATATTGCTTTTCTCTTTGGTATTTTCTTTTTCTTTTTCTTTCTTTTCTTGTTGTTCTATCTCTTGCGAACGACGGCCTCTTGAATTCTCCGATCGGGAAGACTGAGTCAAGATAGGGCGCGGCTTGTCGCGGCTTTGGCGGTCTCCGGGAAACGCTTTGTCCTTTTCATCCCTCTCCTTGGCCTTCTTCTGTCAAAAACCGAGACCTACACCGCCACCTCAGCCCGAAGCTTCTTCCTTCCCCAGCCGTCGTCGCTCAACGGCCGTCGTCTCGTGCCATGTTCATCCGTGGACAACCCCGATGATCTGGTTCTCCCCCACCCCACACCCCCCCCCCCCCCCCCCCCCCCCCCCCCCCACCTCTCTTTTAATCAATAGCTTCCTCCTCGTTTTCCTTGTTTTCCATGTGAGTGCAGGGTATCCAGACACGAAGTTGAGCGGGCTGGAATTCTTTTTTGTTTTTTGGTCTTATTTTTTGTTCAGCCGCCCCATCAGCCAATCAAAAACTCCCCTCGACCGAAACTTTCAGGGTTGGATCTGGATCCCATGACATACTGTCATGGGTGACATACTATTAAATCCAGCCGTGGGATGCGAGTGATGGCCTGCAGATGCTGGTTGCTGATGAGGGAATTATTGTGCTAAAGTTGTGATTTTTTTTAATGAATTTCTAGCGATCTGAATGATGCTTCTGTTGACTTTTTGATCTGGGTATTGGATGGGGAGGCCATATCAGGGAAAGGAAAACTAAAGTACAAATTTGTTATCCCAATTTAAAGTTCAATATCTGATGAGAGCTGCGGTGAAATCGATAGTGTGAATTACTGATCTTTCTGTGTCTATGCTCCATGTTTTTGCCAATTATTTGCAAGTGACAGAACACATCAACGCCAGGGAATCATAAAATGCAGTTGCTTTTGGTTACTTCCCTATTTGTATATATCTATTGAATTGTTTTCAATCCCTTAATCTAGACCAGGGTGATCGACCGTGAGCACATCCATCAACTTTGTGCCGCCGACGGGAACGACTCGCAAGTCCACAGTATATCTTCTGCTAAGGCCTGGCATTTTTATCTGGGAGAACATCTCATAGTATGGCTAAATTCTAGTTCGTCATATCTTTGATAGGAATGATTTGCTTGAGTTTGCCACTACTTTCAATTGAAAATTTTTCAATTCACGACAATCACTTCACTTCCTTAAGATATTACCACCCTGTGCTCAAAGAAAAATATAAAGATTTCCCACAAAATCCTTTTTGCAGGTATTAGAATCGAGTGGAAAAAATGGAAGTGTCAAATCGACCTGCATTGTCCGACCTGGCTAGAGACGATAAGCAACCACAGTACACAGTGCCTCCAAATGTATGGTTCGGCTCGGTTCCAACGAAAGATTATACCATATCTCCAGATGGCACCGTGCTCAAAGCTGCTTCGAGGGATGTGGAGAAACAACACTCTCCTGTGGGTTGTACTTGCGTGCGGGTCTTTCAGTTCCAGGACTTCGAGTTAGCTAGGCGGTCCGAGCTTCTTTCTCGGTTCCCCAACTTAGAGCCTATGCTCTCTATTCTCAATCTGCCTGATCGATGATTCACTTTCCATTCTGTAGCTTGTTGAGATGTTGGATACTTCTCCTATGTATGAGGGAGATGATGTGTTGTGCATTGATACTCAAACAGAATAAAGGAATCTTGCACTTTAGATAGTCTTCATTTCGATGTGATCGCATTCATCTCTCGTGCTATGCATAATGAATTGCACGGGTCTATTCAGCTGTATATACATGAATTGGTTCGTAAATTCATTAGCCATGATTCATACTACAGCTATATGATCTTCAGATTGTTATCTCTTGTGACAATCGAGAGGTAAACTTTTGATCATTGATGGTATAAACATTAGAAATCAGCGTAGCAGTTGCTGGTCTCTTTAGAAAGAAGTGCACACGCACACCAATAAGGCACAACTCAACCAAGACCAGATCCGAAAGACCAAATCTTTCGCGCAGAATTTCACTTGCTGACAACAACAATAATTGCACTGTCAAAAACAAGTACCGTATCTTCAACAAATGAGTCAATCCGCTTGATAAGCAGATGGAGCATAAGTTATCCCATGTTCCTGGTACTAGCGTCACGGAGAGCGTCCAGGAACATAAATCGCCAAGGAAAAGCCTCAGGGATTCGTAAAAAAGCCTCTAGGTGATCACAAATATATTCAATATCGGACCAAATGAAAAAAGAATGTAGCCGGTACATGCCATCTGGTTGATAGCCGTCGATCATCTTATTGATCGAGATTGAGTGACAGAGCGTTGTGCCTTTGTTTTTCAACAGCTTCATAGGAAGGAGACGCGAAAGGAGATCTCGAGTGTATTTTTCAACAGTTTCATAGGAAGGAGACGCGAAAGGAGATCTCAAGTGTAGAATCTCACCCACTCAGGCTTTTGTGGACTCACAACCCTCACGATACCGCCCTTTGCATCCTCCTCAACTCCACCCAAGGATACCACATTTTACAAAAAGCAGAGAGAAGAAAGAACAAGACAAAGGAAAGTGAGATCTACAAGAAAAGAAAGGAAGAAACCTAATGCATAGTATTTCTCAGATGCTGAAAGGTGGGACCCATGAAGGGCATAATGGTAATAACAATATGTCGAGGAGTGTTTTAGCTGAAGAATAAGTAGAAAAAAAAAGTGTGATCCTTTTTTTTATAAGAATCTGCTAGTCTGACTGTCTAACAATGCTGTCATTTATTTTTTATTGCACGATATCTCAATCAATTAGTGTTGTTTGCAAAATGTACGGTGAGGTGTATGGGTCTATGGTTGGATTGTATAATCCTTGACAATACTGTTAAAGAAGTATTTTCCTTTTTTATACCATAACCAATGTTTTGCCGATCAAACTTTCCTAAAAAGTAGTCGTACACAAAAAATCTTCTTCCTCGACTCGATGGGCAATCTTTCTTTTCAATTATTTGATCATCAGTCCTTACTCAACACTCATTCGTCCCAAGATGATTAGGTGGGCATGGACAAATCAATCAGGGCAGGAATAACTGTAATGCCATGCTTAAACCTCCGCGCGCAGAGACTGAAGCATCCCGGGAGGGCGCTCTAAGCCAATGAACGACCCGTCCCTTTTCGGACAGATGAATATACTTTAACGCCTTGTATGGTTGTCCTACCACTACCTGTATTTTTCATTATCGATAACCATTCATTCCAACAGACTCATGAAGCCTTACCGGTGCCTATCGTTCCTTCGAACAACCCCAGAAAAGCTCTCCATGTGTCGATAATACTTCAATAATACAGCTCCCGACATTGACAACAGAGGAGAGAGGGATCTCCTTAATGTACGTAAATGCACAGACCACAGAGAGAGAGAGAGAGAGAGAGAGAGAGAGAGTCCTGAAAGTGTGATTCACGAATTCATGTTTGGTTGAAGGGACAACGAGCAAAACGTGGGGTGGGTTTGATTGGAACCATTTTAGGGATAATGACATAATTGCTTCATGAATTTTAGCTTAACGTGCAATTTAATCCTTAAATTTTTAATTTGTTCAATATGATCCCTCTAATATTCAATATGGTTCCCGGACTTTTATATCATTTTCAACTTAGTCCTCGAACTATGTGAAAATATTCAAAGTTGTACTTCTATTAATTCAAGTCATGAGCGACATTGAATATTTTCATATAGTTCATGGACTGAATTAAATATGTACCAAAAGTCTGTGTACCATAATGAACAAATTAAAGTTTAGGGATCACATTGCAAATTTGGTTACAGCTCAGTGACTAAAATAAACATGTACCAAACGTTGAAGGATCATGTTGAACAAAATAAAAGTTCAGAGATCATATTATATATTGAATTAAAGTTTATGAATCATATTGAATAAATTAAAAGTTTAGATACCACGTTGCATATGAATCAAATTTTGGACATCGTCTGTCATTTTTTATCAGTTTATTTTTACTCACATCAACGTGCAAGAATTGAACTTTTCTCCCTGTCCTAACCGTGACTAATTTTCTTCAGTTTTTCTAATTGTCATGTGCTGAAACTTCATCTATCTTAGAAAATGGGGAAGTTCGTATGACTTGGATCTCATATCTCGACTTAGCATCACGAAGGGCAGTCTAACAAGATGTAACTCCGTTGACCTTCGCGTGGCTCATAAGTACTCCATTAGCCTCCAAATAGCCGGAGATTAAAGTCATGCTTTTGAGTTACCTGAAAAAAAAAAAGTCATCGGTCTCTTTCGACTTTAATTACATAGAAAAAAATAAGTGTTATTTTTTGCTGTTGAAAAATAAGTGTTACTTGACAATATTTGTGTGTGTGAGAGAGAGAATTTTCACTTTTGACATTGGTAGGTGTAGAAAAGTAATTACTTAATTTGGCTTAAACTTATGACACGACTGGCAATTCAATCTTAAACTTTTCGATTTTATCAATTTAGTCATAAATATTTGCGCAAAATTTCAATGTTGTTGTTCTAGTCAATTTTCACCAGAAATCGTTGATGTGGCAATCCAATCGTCTACGTAGCGCACCGCTGCATCAGCGATTTTGAAAGTTTACTGAAAGGATTACATTGAAATTTTACACAAATATTTAGGATTAAATTAGCAAAACTAAAAAATTTGGGATAAAATTGACATCTATATAATAGGTTTAAACCTGATTGGAAAATTTCTCCATAGTTTTTCTATAAGCAGAATTAAGATACTAACATTCAAGTTTTAGTTTTTGGACAATTGTGTCCTTTTTATTAGATTATGAAATTTCCTTTCACGATTGCAAGTATGAAAAATGCTTTACAAAATGTTTTTGACACTAGTAATCCTAATTTTTCTTGAAATAGAGATTCTTAATTCATTCATTTTTACGCTTAATGTGAACATAATCTACATTAATGATGGTAATAAGTTTCATTTTTTTTATTCCGCTATATCTAGTTTGGCTTATTACTATTTTTTCTACTTGAGAAATGCCAAACTCGATGGGCTGGCAAATCCACTAAGGGCCTATGTGGAAACAATTCTGATTTTCTGATTATGTTTTTCGAAATAAAAAGAGGATGAGAAATATATTTGATAACATAAATAATTTTGATTCTGATTCTATTCATGGGAACAGTTTTGGAACAAAAATAAGAAAAAAAAAGTTGGTCATTAAAAAAAATCATTTTTTAGAAACGCAAAATAGTATGAAGTCTCACATATCTCACTTTTCCTATTTAGTTCTCTTATCATTTTCCCTCGACTTAAAATAGAAATTTCATATAATTTCCAAATACATTTTGATTCTCTAAAATTCATCCAAGAAACAGAATAAAAAAAATCAATTCTAATCAGAATCACTTTGTCAAATTAGAATCGTTACCATGCAAGCCCTAAGTCATTGTGTTGTCACACTCTAGAGGTGCGAATGACAACTATTCTCTTCTCGGACTTTATTTCTAGCCATTTTATTTCTTTTCCATATATGAGTTTTTGAGCAGAGACACGCCTTTGATAACATTACAATTTTTTTTTGAAATAGAAATTCGTTTAATAACAATATAAAATCTCTACGGCTATCGATCGCTGTGACGCCCTAAAATTCGACCTCTTTTCTAATAATAGAAGTTAGGTTATAGATTGTCTATGAATTTTAGTTTGTTCTCTTGGATTGAATTTTGATGAATTAGGCAAAGAAAATCAAGAATTTCCTAAATCGACGATCGAATTAGTTTATGCTTCGATCGATCAATCGTATCGTTTTAGGGTCGAAATTCCTAAACCTAGACTTCCTTCTAACCCCATTGATTTAGAATTGGACAAGATTATCCTTAAAAGATTGGCGAGGGACCAAAGTACCCCTAGGACGATATTTGACGAAAATGACCTCAAGAGATTTCCAATTGACTAAATTTCCCTTGAGTGGACAATTTATCAAAATGTTCTTGACATTTGGAGAAATTACCAAAATGCCCGTAGGATTTTCTACACGTGACATCATCATGATGTCATCATAATGTCACCTTCCCATGACATCGGATGACATCATCGATGACATCACCTCTCAATTGTCTCACATTGCTTAAGAGTGAGGTTGCACCCCTCAAGTATCCCTTTATATCTCTCTCCCTCTCATCTCTCTCATTCACTTCAGCCATGTGCCAGGCCGTGTGCCTGAGTGGCTGGGCCAGTGCGCCAATTTTGTGGGTCAAGTGGCTGAGACTTTGGGCCATGTGTGCCGGTCCGTGGGCGAGTCCATAGGCCAAGTGGGCCGAATGATTGGCCAAGTGCCCGAGGAATTGGCCTGTGCTCGAGCCTCGTCCAAGTTCGAGATTTTCAAGGATCGTCTACATGCACACCTCGTTCAGTTCACTGTGAGTCGACCTCTAGTCCTTGGTTAGGTCACTAATTACATTCAAATTAATTTAATTAAATTATTATGTATTTAGGTAGCTCGATTAGGGCTGGATTAGGTTAGAAACCTGGTTTAAGTTCAATGGCCCTAATTGGTTAAGTTAGTCTGATTAGCTAAGACTCTCTGGCTATTTGGGATTATATGGATTAATTGAATGTCTGTTATTGCTTGATTGTGAGCTAGTGATAGGTTAGAGATGAGCGATCGATCGATTGATAATCGAAATAGCTATAATTAAAGTCGTACGAATTGGATTAAATTGGAAATGATGAAATTGGTTCTTATGATCGGATTGGCCCTTGAGATTTGGCTGCATATTCTTGTTTGATTGGTTACTCGCACGTCATGTGAGTGGTCGTCCTGATCGCTAATTGATTGATCAAATAATTAATCTAGGGATTAACGGCCTCGTGGTTGCTTGTACTGTATGTCACGCATCATCATGGTCTCGTGTGACTTAAGCTATATGTTTTGGCATGAAAATGGCCAAAGGCCAAGTCTTGAGCATGTTCGTCTGAGCATCTGGCTATAATTAAAAATAAGAACTGATTGGTGGTCGGATGAGATGAATGGTCATACGATTGAGCGATGATATGTGGCCTGGCGAGTTTGTATCGTGCCTATAGCATACATTACAAGTCTCATCAGTTGCACGACCTTCTATGTTGTGTCATGGATTGTCGGATGCCGGTCGCAGCTTGTGACGGACTGAAGCCTACTTGTGGTATTGTGTTACTACTTATAGATGCCTACTTGGGGTATTGTGTTACCACTTGTAGTTGCCGTCACCGAAATTAGTTGGGACGATGCCTGTTTATCAGAAGTCGATTATGTGTTTTGTGCGGATCAAATTAATGGACTCCTACATTGTGTTGTACAGATTCAAACTATATTACTCACGTGAATCATCGTTAATAAATGGATTGAATGTGGTGTGATTCGTTCATGGGCTGGTACGAGCGCATCCCAACTATGAAGTTTGGTATGGGACAAATGGAGTAGAAAGATGGAAGCTCATATTCGCTTGTGCTCAAAATTATCATTGCTTTGGATGTGGTACTTTGATATGTCCAGTGACTCTGAAAGATGTAATGATGCATTATGAATGATTGAATGATTTGATGGTCGATTTTGTGTGATATTCATTACCGATTGATGCTGAGATGCATGATGATTGTTTAAGTGTCTCGATGGGAGAGTCGGGTTGGTATGATTGGCAAGCATACGATGGATATGCTATGTTCTTATCGTATTCGTGTTACACTACACATGGCATTCTGGCAGGTAAGTTGCATGTGGTTGATATATATGTATTTTGTGCTATGTAATTGATTGATTATGATATTATGGACGAATCAACGCCCTAACCGAACTTAGGCGTTGACTCGGTGAGATTTATTTCTCACCCCATCGTGAGAACAATTTTTCAAGTTCGAAGTAATGAAGTCTTTAGGCTTGGAGTTGTTGGTTCTTTTGGAGTAGATTGACGTGACATTAGCCCACCTCGAAGTATGAGGTTAAATAGTGTAATACCTCTATAGAGATGAGACCTAACTATAAACGAAATGATGTTCTTGAATTGATATGTTTCCTGCTTACCTATCCCTATTTCTTTTATTATCTAGGAGTATTATATGTTTCCGCTTACGTAATAAACTATCGTGGGTCGATAGCGAACTTGGGACGCTATCCTTATAACCCGAAGTACGACTTGACTCGGATGCTACATACCCAGGGTTTTGGGGCATGACAACTGCTATTGGAATGTGGTTCATACTCCCCATAAACAGGAAAACACGAGGTCTCCACTCCACGATGAGTAGGCAAGGGTCCGGGGGAATCACCCCAATGGGTGTCTTAAGGAGGCAACGTCCTCGGCCACTAAAGAGCTTTTTTATTTTGAGCTCATATTTTTTCATTGATACTTTGAGCTTGAGCCTATGAATAGCTATTGCTATATTTTTTTTCTTTTGTAATTAAGAGTTATAACGAGAGATGCCATGAGATAATTATAATGGAACCCTTTGGTCAACGTAACCCTAGTTTAAGGGTGAATTGGGATAGTCCTTATATTTCAATTTCTCTTTCTCGATTTACTAAGTTGTGATTGTACGCCGAATCTTAACATTCATTGAACCTTGGTTGGTGACCTATGGAGGGCGGCCAGAGACCTGTGGATGGCGCAATGCCAACAGGAGCCAAGGATCGGAGATCGGCGGCCGGTGAAGAGCAACCAATGACAGGGACGCGAGAGAGAGGGAGTGAGCAATGAAAAGAATTCTTATTTCTATTTATGTTCCAAAAATAAAAAGGTATAAAATTTCTACTTCTTATTTATGTTCTGAACCTATTAATGGGCTAAATTTTTTTCCTGAAATATAAAATTGAAATTGCGTTACCAAACGGATTTCTATTTTAACTGTTCCTCGAAACCAAAAAAAAGAAGAAGGAAAAATACAACTGTTGTGATGGGTGCCCTGATTTTTCAAAAGTTAATCACTCTTTCTCTGACTTTTTGGGCCTCCCGTAATGGTTCTTTTTTCTTTTTTCCTTTTTTGGCTTTTCCAACTAGACTTTTAATTGTTGGCTTTGCTTAAATGGACATCACCAATGTTTATTTCTTAATTAATTTTAGATTCCCGTGATGTCTATCTAGGTAACCCACCAACTAAAAAGGTGATGAGAGAAAAATCAAAGCCTTTACATGACTACCATGAAGTTGAATAAAAATTAGGTTAAAACTAATGTCTAGAGCTTCACACCCAAACCTAAGGCTAAATACGCCAAAAGTTCTAAATGTTTCGCCGGTTGATCAATTAAGTTCCAAGTGTTTGATATTAACTAGTAGAGTCATGACACGTACAATGATCGACTCTTTTCCACAACAAAATGAACCACATTGGGAAAATCTTTTTTTTTGAATATTTTGATTCTGACTAAACTATCTTTATTCAGAAAGAATCTATATAATATTTATAAACTTTTATTATAGGATGAACAAGTGAACAAAAGCTCATATTGATCCGAATTTGATATTCAGACTCAAAGTGTAGTTATCATATATTTACTTCTGAAGGCTGTTCAGATAGAGAAGGTTACTACCTCTGAAGGCTTACTCTTCTGAAGATTGATGTGACATCTCGACAAAAACTTTATTGAAGTTCAGAGTCACTATTCAACATATGTTCAGATTTAGAGAGTCTCTACTTTTGAATAATGTTTAGATATTGCAGCAACTTTCTAACAAATTTCGAAGACCTACATTTGGCAGGTTTTCGATAATGGCTGTATCTTTTATGGAAGTTTGTAATCTTTGATTGACAAGATTAGTTTCCAATCAGATCAGGGAATATCTTGGATTAAAAATTACCTTCCAGAAATAAGGATATCTGATTATTTGAATCAACTCTACTTTTGGAAACTGAAAATTTATTTGTATGTACGATTAAATCTGAAGAGTTCAGACTCTACTCCAATGGCTACTATATATTTCAGATACAGTCACATTCAATCGCAATTGATGATGCCCAATCAATGAAGAGCGATCATTTGAAGGTCTGTCCAACGACTAGTTTCAGAGCAAAGGAGTATAAAAGAAGATCCATGGTGACTAGCAGAGAGTGTCGAGAATATACAATTCCAAAGTGACTAAGTCATTGAGATTCACATACTTTCTACTTAGACTTAGAGATCTTGATATTATGAAATTCGATTTTTGGCCAAAAAAATAAGAATTTGTGCGAACAAAGAAAATAAAACAAATAAAATAAATAGAACAGAGCAAATAAAGCGGTAGGGATATATCAGAAAATTGTACTTTTTTCTATTCTTCTGTTTCGTCGCCGGAATTATTTATAAAGAATAAATAGGTTATATCATTTCTGATAATGAGCAAGGAATATTCGTCTTTCTGCTAAACATAATGTATTGAACTCATAATTCAGTAAATACTTTTTATGAATGTGTTGACACCCAAAACTATCTCATGAGTCATCTGATGCGCACACAAAAAGGGAATAATCAGCTACAAAAAGATGTATGCAGCAAAAAAGTCATAAACATATAGTAACTGTGTCAACTTAATCCTAATTTTTTGTTTGCTAATTTATACTAAATCTTTTACAATTATATTAATTCAGTTCATTTGTCAGCCCGGCGCTGACGTGGCAAACTTTAATAATATTTTAATTTTGTTAATTTTCTATTTATTTTTAAATAAATTCTCTTCTTATTTCTCGGTTTAACCAGCCCTTAGGTGAGGGCTTGCAAGCCCTCGCCCAGTAACCAGCAAGAGCTGCAAACCCTCGCCTAAGGGCTGATGAGGTCACTGGCCCCAACCAAGGAACAATAAAAAATTATTAAAGAAATAAATAATTAAACCACGTCAGCGCCAAATGGCCAAATGGACTGAATTAGCGTAATTGTTAAAGGTTTAGGACTCAATTGGCCAAAAAAAAAAAAAGAAATCGAAAATGAATTTATATAGTTATAATATATTTATGACTTTTTTGGTAATTTTTCCAATTCATTTGTGATCTTGAATTTCGCTCGGCACAAATTCCCTTGTTTCCAAGAAATGCTTTGGTCCCTCGAATTTTGTCTAGTCGAGCTCACCATCGCGAGCCCGATCAAGCTTCTGTTTTCAAAGGAAATTAAGTTAAATATAGATGTATTTATCTTGGAAATTACATAATACACTCATAATATCAATTGAACTTTTCAAGGTCAAGTTCGAATTCTTTTGTAGATTAATTGTAATAAATTTCGGTATCTCGATCTCTAGTCGAATGGAACTCGAGTATAAATAATAATGCTCGATGGAGCTCGAATCGAGTTTCGAGCATAGAATCTGTGAGTCAAATCAAGCTTAAATTTGGTATTATGTCGTGTCTCTCGACTCTCTAGACAGTATGAAATTCCAAAGGATGGGACCCAGTTTTCCCATTCACACGTGGAGAGAAAATATTGTTTATAGTCGGTGTATAGGGGTTGTGGAGAAAGTTATCCAAAGAAATTTTAAATATATTGCACGGCCGCTAATTAATCATAGAATTTTTAATTTAGTCGATAAAATTTTAAATACAGACCATTCAGCTAGTTTAAATCGAAAATCGATGACATGACAGTCCAATCAACACATGCGATCCTACATGAAAAGATTGACGATCTGATGTGTCCAACTCCACTCGAAACAACGTAATTTTTAAAGAATTTTATAATAATATTTTCCTTCTTTTCTCTTCTTTCCTTTATTTCCTTTTTTTAATGTTTTACTTCCTTTTCCTTGATGTGCATCTTCCTTGAAAAAGCTGGCGGGATCGTTGGGGCCTCAACAATGACCGGCAACCCTCATGTCTGGCCCGCAAGGATGTCGCGGCATCAAGGGTCTTGTTTAGACAAACAATCAATGGTGTACAAGATTGCGAAATGAGGGATCGAAAGAAAAATAAGTACATATAGGTCGAGACTTGGTTTTATCTCTGTTTTTAAATCTTTCCCTATATATATATTTATCTATTTTTTTATCTTTGTTTATTTATTTTTACATATTTATCTATTTTTACTCGATCGATCCTATTGTTATTTTATTAATCTTTAGAATTCATCGACCGCCAACCCTATCTAGTTTGGGATAAAGGTGTTGTTGATGTTGATACTGATATTGATGTACGTCGACACTTGGTTTATACTACAATGAACTGAGAAATCTACTCATTGATGTTGCCATGTCATTTCACGGGAAACAAATCCAAGCTCATCTTCTTCTACTCCATCTCCCCAACGTCCGAATCTGCAGATCGCCCCCACGAAATTTCCTGCCAAACCCTACTTTCTCCGCCCACACAAGAGTCACAACGCCCTCGAGGGCCACAGAGAGGGTCACCGGCCATTACCAAGGTCTCTACGAGGCCCCTCGACTCTTTCCGAGAGATGAACAATGAGGAAAAAGAAAGATAGAAAAGGAAAATTGAATAATAAAATTCTCAAAACAAGTTTGGAGTGAATTTTGACAAGTCAGATCACTGACCAAGTCACATAGGATGGTTGGCAATCACTGAACGACCATCTTCAAACTAAATTTGCCCAAATGGACTACATAGAAAAACCATAAGGGTTTAGGACTTCATTAGCTAAATTGAAAATTTCTAAACTGAATTATCCCCTAAACAACATGTTTAGAATTTGTGGACAATTGTTCATGTGTTGTGCTGGATAAAACTAAATAAAACATATATCGTAAGGAAACTTGTATTTTCTTAGTGGGATTTAATGCGGGTGGCATAGACATTCAAAATGTGATTGATGCAGTCTAGTAGCTATCATTAACGTGCGATACTTTATACACAGGACAATTTTTGTGGTAAAGGGAAAACGATACAAATGGTCCCGAAACTCTAGCTCAATGCATAATGTCATTGATGGATTTTTAATTTGTATAATGTGATTCTTAAACTATAAAAATGTTCAATATCATTCCTCCATTAATTGCAATTAATGTAATCTATTGGCGTACTTTCCAATCCGTTAAATTTGAACGATGGACAAATAAGAACTACACATGGGTACTCTAGATTTCATCTTTTTATCCACCTAAATATAGCCATGTAGATGAAAACATCGAATCGAACCAAATTTGAGATGAGATTGCTTGGGAAATTTTGCCTTGCTTGGCAGTTCATATCCGAGGATTCTTAAAGGAGAGAAAGGGAGAAATGTTTTTTTTTTTTTTTTTTATGGTCAAATAAAGGGATAAACGTTTGATAAGCTCGCTTGGACGAAGATGGCTCGATGGGTTGAGGCGGATTCCGTCGACGATGCAACTTACATTGTCAAAGGATTATCTAAGGCTTACCTCCTCCTCCTTATGCAGCTTTTGGGGGACGAGCCATTCGGCGCGAACGATAACTATTCGTTTTTTTTTTATTTTTTTTTTAAATTTTTCTATTGTCGAGAACATGTTTGCAACATTAATCCATTTGATAAAAGAGTTTTAACTTTTTAAAATTTTCGAGATAAATTTTTACTTTAGAAATAAATTTGGAATAGAGATGACGAGTAGAAATTTTCAACATTTCTATTTCTGAGATAGAAACAAAAATAAAAATTCCTCTCTCTCACTCTCTCTCTCTCTGGTTGTCGCCCGACGGTCATCGATCAGAAAGTCACCGATCTCCGATCCCACGATCGTTGATCGCCCATCCGCCAGCAACCGTAGAATTTTTATACTATTATCAAATGAAGTTTTATTTCGAAAATAAAATTTTTGTGTCGTTATTAAAGGCGTTTCTCTGCTAAAAAATTAATCAAATGAATAGAAATAGAAAAATTTATTTCTGGGTAAAAATAACTTCCAAAAATAGAATGATTACCATTCGCGTTCCTAAAAATAAAAAGTTGAGAGCATCATAGAGTTGAGAGCATATTGAGAAGAGCAAGAAAAGAGATTGTGCCCTCTTTTTTCTTTTTCTTTTTTTATGTCGATGGCCACTGTTGGAGTGCTCGGGCTTTAGTTTTTATATAATAATATCCCACATTAGAAATTTGTTTTCCTAATTAGAGATGAATACTTTACGCGGACAGCTCACATGTAATATTGTTTTGTCTATGGAACAAACTTGATGGATTGAAAGTCGCACCAGCATATTCCGTTAACTTTAAATTAATGAAATGTGAAGATTAAATAATTTCACACTCCCAGAATTTAATTGATTGCAGTTTTTTCTTCTGTAGTACCTTGACGTGACATGAGAGGAAAAAAATAAGAAAAGAAAAAATAATAAAAAACGACACTTTGATTCTATAGAATGAAATTACGTAGGTTTGAGGAAAAACGTAAGAAATTGAATATTCTGATTTCTATAATTAATAATATAGAATTAATACTACTTATTTATTCAACAAATTCGATTGATTGATATGAGTTGATTTTCTGTTACGATAAATTGACGAAACAATAGCTAAAGTTCACGCAGAACACCTCCACTATACTAGTTATGGAGGGGATACGGGCCGGATGGAACAAGGCACTTCGAACCATATACTATTGTTGCTAGAATGAACATGCGACTTCCCGTTCTTGCTTTGGGTGGCATAGCCCATTGCAGAAGTCCCCCTTTTCTTAATCCATTTCTTTAGTCTTTAGGGAGCTTGACTTTATTTAAAAAATCAGGCTCGCGCCGGGGCCGTTTTTTGACTAAGCCATATCTTGCGGGGTGGGACCAAGAGAAAGAAAGGACGGGGGCAACCATGCATGGTACTTCTCGACCGTGTCTCCGAGGGACAGTTGAACGAACAACTCATGAATGTTGCCGAGTTGGACGAGCCAATAAACTCAAACGCGTTCGGTATGTTTTTTGAGCAAGAATCATAGTGTTACCTTACCTTCACCATGATACGAACTTCTTCCACCCAAGAGTATAGACAGCACACATAACCAAGCAAAGCACCAAGAGAAAAGCTAAGAGCTCAGTGAACGGAGTCAGGCCAGACAACTTACCATTACCTAGTCCGTCTGGGTCTGGAGTAGCATCATCGGTTCTACTCTATCCTATCTTTGCCCTTACTCCAAGAGCGAGTAGCCCTTTATGAAATAGCAGCGGAGACGTGAGCGGCAAAAGCCTCTTTTAATGTTCCTGACCTCACCCGAGAGAGAGGGGAGGAGCTTCCTTGAGTTGAGAGATGGGTTAACAATGCTAATGGTTTTGTCTACCCTTTATTCTGATTGATATTCGAGAGTCACTGAACTTAGAATAGTGAATCCAGTTCAAGCAGAATCATAAGAAGAAGAAGCCCTTGTTGGAGTTGGAGGAAGAAGTGTTGCAAGAATGGCTATTTCCGCTCTTGGAGGAGCGAGATTTGACTACTAGAAGACAAGGCAGATAATTGATTAAAGAATGTTCATTTTCTAAGAAAGAAAGCCAAAACTTATAAGAACGAAGAAGGACTTCCACTACACGATCAGTAATAGAAGAAGGAGCAAATAGTCTGCTGTAGCGTGGTTATTTCCATTCTCAACTGCTTTCATCGCCAGAGATGGCTTAGAACCAATAATTCATTATCTAATGGATTTTTCCGTTCTACTACTCCATCCAAGAGTTATCAATATTTATCAAATCTGTTCCCATCTAACGGAAGGCTATTGGATCAAATGACAGACATTATCCTTTATATGGAAATAAAAGGACAGGGGGACGTTCCCTTGACGCATACCGATGAGAACTTGACTCCGCTCCGTTGCTTTTTATATATTTATCTCGTCTATGATTCAGCAATCCCAAAGTTCCTTTTTTTTTTGTCTTCATAACAAAAACATAAATATTGTTAAAAGTTTTCTGTTGTGGAAAAGGTCAGAATTGGACCATAACGGAATTTCGGTCTATACCGGGATCATAATATCATATTGGGGAGGAAGATTAGAATTAGAGATTGATTAGAGGAGATACTCGTTTATTCAGTATAGGACCATCCATAGCAGTTATATCCATTTTACTAAGTTATTCAGTAATAGCTATTGGTATTTATCCAGATTTCGTTCTCTCGCTATCTGTTGACAAGGTCGAAGCTATTATATCTAATTATTTTTATCAATAGTTTTCATCAATAAAATAAAAAAGGTCGTAATAGAAGAGACATTCGACGATAAGCCTGTGCTTGTTTGGAGAGATCATCATAAATGATTAAAGTGTGTCGTTCACGAAACATAAAATATTCAGCGAGAGCTATCGAGGTAAGGAACCATGGCATATATGTTTGGAATAGATTCCCCGAATAAATCCAACTAATGACTAATAATCCTGTTATACAGAAAAAAGTAGCTATCGTGCCTTTTTCTGAAGAATCATAGAGTCTTATGATTTCATCGACTGATAAGCTTGTAAAAAAAAATTGTAATTACAATTGAAACGATCGATGCTACTACCAATGTGACTTCACTCACAGCCGTGCACTGATTTGCTCTCTCTTGAGTTGGCTTAGCTCGTTCTATGGCTCACTCCGTGCTTGCTCATTCCATTCGTCCTTATGCTTCATTCTGTGACTAATGCACTTTGCTTCTTTTTTAGCGACTCCATCTAGGAGATAGATGGATACATTTTGGGAAATAAAAGCTTCCATCGAAGAGAAGCAAATGAAAGGTTTTCATAAAAATTCTCGTAGAATTGAGAATGAGGTTTTCATTCTGTACATGCCAGATCATGAATTAGTAACCGCATCCAATCTCCAAAAAAATTCCAATTGTTTCGAACTTTCTATTTTTCGAATGGAAAGCGGATCACGAAATCTTGGCGATCTTCTCTATCTAATGAATGGAGAGTCCGCTTTGAAATCGTGCACCCACCCTCCCAACATATGCTTCAATAGGAATCACACAAGGGTAGATTGATACAATATAAACCTCTGGTAAAATGCCCGCTTGTAATGTAACCCAGCAGATAAAGTACATTTTATAGTCCGTTTTAGGGATTGGCAAGAAATAGAACTGACTAATCCTAAGACAAAGGGTCGAGAAACTCAATGCCACTATTTCACTATTCTTGAACAACTTGGAGCCAGGCCTTCATTTCGCACTATTACGGATACAAAAATAATGGAAAAAATTGGATTCCATTCTCAGCTTCTCCTATCGGAAAGAAGTAGTTAACGATTTATGAATTTCATAGTAATAGCAATACATGTCCTACCAAAACATAATTTGTAACTTGCTATCCTAGAATGTATCGTAATTTTTGGCCTAATTCTTCTTCTGATGATCGATTCAACCTCGGATAAAAAAGATATACCTGGGTTATATTTCATCTCTTCAACAAGTTTAGTAATGAGCATAACGGCCCTATTGTTCCTAAACGGAGTCTGAATACTTCATTTTATTGGTCCAACCATAAATTATTCTATAGACTTTTCTAATTGATAATAGAAATTTGAATACCCTCCAAAACAAAAAAGGATATAATTTCACTTCACGCTCCAATTTTTGATAATTCAAAATCTTTTTTGGGCAAAACAGAGGATATCTCGATTGGGAGAGAGAACGGGGAAATCCCATATGACCCAATATATCTGACAAGTCGCACTATACGTCAACCCTCCACACCAGAGGATATTCTCATATTTTTTTTGTATATAAATCTTGATAGAATTTTGTATTTTTTTATCTTCTTGTAGACCCTCGGAATAATTTTTGGGTTGTGCAAACCAAATAGAATGATGACCTTGGGTTGTACCAAGTCTGAAACCAAGTGGATTTATTTGTCGTCCCATAATCCCCCAATATTACATGGGTCGTGAGTGGGAACTTAGTTTCCGTCTAGGTATGCACCCTTGGATTGTTGTTGCATATTCAGCTCCTGTTGCAGCCGCTGCTGTTTTCTTGATCTACCCAATTGGTCAAGGAAGTTTTTCTGATGGCATGCTTATAGGAATTTCTGGTACTTTCAACTTCATGATTGTATTCCAGGCTAAGCACAACATCCTTATGCACCTATTTCACCTATTAGGCATAGCTGGTGTATTCGACGGCTCCCTATTCAGTGCTATGCATGGTTCCTTGGTAACCTCTAGTTTGATCAGGGAAACCACAGAAAATGAATATGCTTATGAAGGTTACAGATTCGATCAAGAGGAAGAAACTTATAATATCGTAACTGCTCATGGTTATTTTGGTCGATTGATCTTTCAATATGCTAGTTTCAACAATTCTCGTTCTTTACACTTCTTCCTAGCTGCTTGACCTGTAGTAGGTATCTGGTTTACTGCTTTAGGTATCAGCACTATGGCTTTGGAATTATCTTTAAGATCAATCAATTCATCCGGCAAGTAAAATGAAAGGAGACAAATCTATTTCTTTTCAAATGATAAAAAGCAAAATAGGGTAAACAAGTGAGTTTTCAAACCTTTTTTTTCGTTTTACAGCAAGTTACTTTGAAAGCCAGATTACAAGGCCAATACAATCAAAAAAGAGACTTTGTTACTGGACCTTGCCCGAAAGAAAGAGGGGTTTACCAAAGCCAAAGAAATAAAATGTAGCACAAGGTTATCCCTGAGTTCACAGGTGTCCTTTCTTATCCCCTTTTCTTCATAAAGATTGGGTGAGTCTTCCGTGACTGGCCTTTCTCTTGTTGTTGTCGAGTGCTTGCAGTTGCACTTCTTTCTTTATGCATCTTTCTCCCGTGCTTTCCGTTGGTCAACAACCAACCAAAGCTCTATCTAATTCTTCACTAGTCCTACAGGAAGGACTCTCTTTCTATCTTTCTGGGAATTGGATTCTCAAAGAAATCTTGCATGAAAAAAGAATTGATTCTACTCAAGGCTGTAAAAGATTTTTGTGAAATTGCAGTGGGGGAGCAAGAGCTCTATCTCAAATTCGAAGACATTGGTTCCCCAGATCAACCTAGAAAGCATATCTTATTTGAATCCGCCAAAGACTTACTGCATAGTTCTCTTCAAAAGTGCAAAAAACAAATTATGGCCAAACTTCCCGTTCTTGCTTTGGGTGGCATAGCCCGTTGCAGAAGTCCCTCTTTTCTCCATCCATTTCTTTAGTCTTTAGGGATCTTGACTTTATTTAAAAAATTAGGCTCGCGCCGGGGCCGTTTTTTGACTGAGCCATATCTTGCAGGTAGGAGTGTTTGTGATTGTTCCAGAAGAAATGAAACAAAAGATACGGTAGAGTTAGGATAGTTATTGTATGAGGTCTACCCAATGCTAGATGCTGATGCGCATAATAGATCAATATGAATATCATGAGCTGTCCCGCAATAAAACCCGTTGTTGCTTATACCTTCTTCTCGGTTCCTTCTTCCATAACCTGAGCTCGGAGAAGGAAGAGATAAGAGGGCCCTATGGAGAATGTGGTCAGAAATCCATAATAGAGTCCGACCATTGTTGGTCCAGAAGAAGCAATAAATTGGGGTTTATCAGGACCAATGCTACGAGCTTCCGGAATCCAATGGGATCTTCGTAAAGTTGATCATTATGAATGTTACGAAAAAGTTGGTCTTGCCGGGAGAGTAGCGTCGGAGACATCTTTATCTGAGGAGGAGGTCCTTCCCCTCGTTTGTGGATGTGAATTGAATGAATAAAAAGATCAAATCAAGAATGAAGAATTCAACCAATGGTTTGGGCGGAGTAGCAGAAAATATAGCCAGAAAGGCTATTTCAATAGCGGCGTCCAAAATGCCTATACGAACTCAATTTATTATTTCGGAATAGGAATGTAGAACCAAAGCTGACCCCTTTCGAAGCACTTTCTAGCGTGCGCTAACGTTTAAGAATGTGTCGTTCAGCCTCACGAGTCTACAAGCCTTTCTCATTTCAGTGCTCGCCTTTTGAATCTTCAGTAAGGGCCTTTAGTCTTTTGATTAGAGTATAGGTCGCGAGCTGCCTTCGCTTTTGGCCTTCCTTTGTAGATCTCCGGATTTCACCCCTACACACGAAATTCCACTCTCCTCTCTCACACTCAAGTGAATTGGTCTCGAGAACATTCCGCCACTTTTTGGCGACTTTCACTTTCAACCCGATTCAGCGCCTACGTGCCCTTTACGCCTCAACATCGACAGAAGCTACTCCGAACTAATATCAGATGACAAACAGCCATCGATATGAGCTTATGGCCGGCCACCTTGTCGCGAGTATAAGGAGATTCTCGAAGGAATCTCGCTCGAGCGTAGGACGAAGTCGTAGCCCGACCTTTCTAAGAGTTCCTTCATCTTGGGCGAGTAGTGTCAGCTCCTAAATCCGAAAAATCATATTTTGTGGGATATTTTGGAGAAAATCGAGCGGCTACTTAAGGCACTTTATGTAGTGCAAACCAGAAGGACTGGAGCTGTTAGATGTTGCTCAATATTGCTATAACTTAACAACGAAAAACCGTCGGGTCGCACGATAGAAGAACACCCTCCATACAGATGCATACTCCTACATGCGAAATATTCATCTTCATTGGAGCTTTTTGGTAGTAGTCGTGACCAATAGCCATCAATTGTCAGCTCGTTGGTAAGGCGAGAGTTTCAAGCCCGATTTTTGGTGGCACACCCCTCCCCCCCCCCCCCCACAAGCACCACCCGATGAAGGGGGCAATTTTTCTTTTTGGCTGCTATTCACCATTAGATCTCGCCAATACAGGCCCCTATAGTTTTCGTTATCGAGATATCTTTTTTTTCATTATTCCTAGGGATTTTTTGGTTAATCCGCTCCCATACTGCAAACAATCAAATCTGAACTGAACCTTATCGCTCTTCTTTCCTCACGGGCAGGAAGCACACCAGTAGCGTGCGTTGCGTGATTCTACTTTGTTTTTTGCAAACAACAAGAGGGCTTCTTCTTTGGTCGCTTCCGCGGCTGCAGAGTCCCTTTGACACCGAGCCCTCGTGAGGCTGAACGACACATTCTCAAACGTTAGCACACACTAGAAAGTGCTTCGAAAGGTGTCAGCAGGTGCGTGGAGTCGAAGCCCGGCATGTTCACCCGCTGGGCCGAGTCTTCGCCCACTTCAGAGTCTTCGCCTTTAGATAACAATCAGTGTCCGCCCCTTAGGTCGCCAATCCTTCATCAGTGGTTGTGAATGATTGATTTTTTCTTAATCTTTTCGACCTTGGTTCCGTAGGAGCAAGTCAGAAAGATTGAGAACAAAGGAAAGGCAAAAAAAAGATCGTATACTTAGAATACGCTACCACCAAAGGCAAAAAAGGGCGATGCGCAATCAAGACATTCATGCACACAGCCATCAACAGAGTCAAGAGCAACTATGGCCGCTTCTTCCTTGTTTACAGTAGCCCATGAGTGACCGGTTGATTACTGGCTTTAATGATTGTTGCCCCATTCAGTTGTCCGTTCCCGAACATTCTTCTATTTCTTTGATGAGAAATGAAAAAAGAAAAAAAAAAAGAGCCCTGTTGGAAATGAAATTCGACCTTTTTTTGTATCTCTTTTCACATCCAAATGGAGAGATGAATTAATGTATTTTTTGTTGGATTTTATTCCGTCGGGACTGACGGGGCTTGAACAGCATATAAGTTATCATGCTCGCATATCCACCATTTGAGTCTCCAACAATTATTCCAATAATTACGCATCCGATTTGACCTATGGACGAATATGCAAGCATATGTTTCATGCTTGTTTGAGTAATAGCAATGAGATTCCCCAATATCATGCTAAGAATAGCTAGGATTTCCAGAAGAAGATTCCATTCGTTTGATGAGAAATAAAAAGGAATATCGAAAATTCGAGTGGCTGAAGCTGAAGCAGCTACTTTCGAAGTAATATAAAGAAAAGCAACGACTGGAGTGGGAGAGTCAAAGTCGAAAAGAGGATTCCTCACTTCTTTCTCTCATTCAAAACTAAGCCAATCCCAGTAGAAGCCACTACTGAATTCTGGACACTCCGGTTTTAGACTTTTTAAGATGGTGAGCTGCCAACTTAAAATCCCCATTTTCTTGACTTTTTTCAGTAAAAAAGTAGTTAAGACGATCAACGTTTGGGGAAGTTACTTACTCTTGGAGACAGGAATAGCATTGGCTCTGTTAGACTATTACGGCTGACAACTTCTATGTTTGGATCATCAAGCTTGCACTATCCGCTTCTGTATATTTTATAAGGAAGGAGAGAAATCAGCGATGTTTTCAGCATCCGCTTATAGAGAAATAAAAGAAGTTTTAGTTCATGAGGTCATTGAAGCTGTCAGGTGTTCCCAATCTCCGAGCTGAGTTTATCAACCCTCCTCTTTTTTGCATGATTTGGTACCGCAACGCTAGAACGAAGCATCTTTTTGCCTGGTCCTAAAGAAGGAGACACTAAAGGAAAGAGAATGTCTGATCGAAGAGGTGGAACTTCTTTTGAAAACCAATTCTTTTTCTAATGAAGTGGAACTAGGTAAAATCAAGAAGTTTATTTTAAAAGGTTCTTTTTCATTTTCGCACAAGCTGAAACAGGTGAAATCAAAGGGCATTACTTGAATGCTACTGCAGGTACATGCGAAGAAATGATCAAAAGGGCTATATTTGCTAGAGAATTGGGCGAAGAGGGATTTGAACCCCCGACACCGTGGTTCGTAGCCACGTGCTCTAATCCTCTAAGCTACAGGCCCCGCCCCGTCTCCACTAGATCTGTTCCCGGGAGTACCCTAAAAAAAAGGTTCGTACGCTCAATTGAATGTTTTATCTTATATTTTTTTTCCTTTTTCAATAGATATGAAAAAGTAGTAATAAGAATGACAAGTTTTACGCTTTTTATCATCCTAGCGTCGAGCTATTTTTCCGCGGGACCTCCCCTACAGTATCGTCACCGCAGTAGAGTTTAACCACCAAGTTGGCCTACTTCCACACCCAATATAACGTATAACACTTTTAGTGTGTTGGTGTAACATGATAAAACATTCATATTGCCCTCTGACAGAAATAGAACTTTAAGGGGAATTATTTTGATTCAACCATCTCTTTTTCGACTTGCTTAGTTGAATTTTCTGTTTTTGATACAAACTAATCACATAATATCCCCAGTAATTTGGATCTCTTTTATGCGATACAAGAGTAGTAAGCGATTCCAGAAATTTATGGAGTTCAAAAAAGAATTTATTTATCTTATTATTAGGACCTCGATATGGTTCTATTCCGTTCATCGTACAGGAGGTTATGTTCCTTTTTGCTTTTTTCGGGCTTCTTCTCATTCTTCTTTGGCACCTACGGTAGAGATCGGAGTTATTTGGCCCCCAAAACGGATTGGGGTTCAACCTGATTCATTCAGCTCTTCGGATGTGCTTGTTTTGTCTTGTGCTTCCTAAGCATGAGCGTACCAAACTCACTGCGTCATCTGTTTTTTTTTATTGGTATTGAAATAAAAGACTATAGATACTATGATCTGGTAGCTCCATTCGTATATCTCTTTTCTTTTTTAAAAAAGGGGAACCTTTTATCCATACCTGCATCATACATAGCTAAAAAAGAAGATCTTGTATTGCTAAATCCATTTTATTCTATGACCCTACTTTTACTGGTAGAACCTCCAATGATGCTACAGAATCTGATTCGCCATCTACTATTAACATTAATAAAAATACATCATAGGATGGTGTTAGCGGATCCTTTGTTTCTTCCATGACACCTTTTCTTTTGGTTCCTCTCTCGCGCCTATGCCCGATTCTTATTCTCTTAATGCTGGTCCATCTCAACCTCTACCTGAAGGCATTCATTGGATCGGTCCAACTTGAGTGTGTCAAGAAGAAGCAAAATGCGGATGGGAATGGTAGCCGTGGCCTTGAGCCTTCAAAAGTTCGGGGCTTGTGGCCAAGGAGTACGGTCCTGCGTTGGGTTCAGTCGTTCAATAAAGAAATTTCAGAAAATGCAAGACAGTCGACGAAGGAATGCATTCGACATAAATTGGGCCCCAGGCGCCTTCATGTTTGCGTGGAACAAAATCCAATACTTTGTAGTTGGGCTATTGTGCGTACGAAACTTGTCTTCAAGCTTGAAACTTCTATTCCATCTATCCTGGCTTTCAACATAGGATTGGTCCTGTCTCAAAGAAAGCATGGAAAGAGCATCCGAGTACTGGATTCACTAAGTGATCGTTGCTTAATGCACGGATGCCTTTCATAATGGCTTGTGCTTAAACTGCGTGGAAAACTTTGCTTTTTTCTGGTGCAATATCGAAAGCAATGTTCCATCTGCGCAAACGACTGACTTCTTACGACTTGACTTTCCTGTCGAGCAAGGATATCTCCTCTGTGCGTCGTGTCGAAAACATGCCTTTTTCTATCGATTAATTTCCTTGTCTAAATAAAGGTAAGCATTTCCCGTCAAGAGCCAACTTCGAAGAACAAGCAGAATCTTTGAAATTTGCATTTCTTCACCGGGCTTGGACCATGTCTCCCGAACAATCTCAGTTTCCAATGTGATCCAATCAATGGCAGAGAATCTAACTCAACTCTCTTCCTTTCCGTCTTTAAACCCACCGCCCTATACTGCGAAATGAGTTTGTTTCATAATAAGTTGCAAAAGAACTAGAATGAACACTATCTGGAGCTATGTCTGAAAGAAAGTAGATTAATGTAGGTACGCTTAGCACTTGGTAGGTCAGGAGCAGAGATTATAGTATAGTTGTTCCAAATCCAACTTCTGAAGCACAAGAGATATCCAGTTCACTTTTCATAGGTTTTTCAATGAAATAATAATATATTATTATTTCGAGTATGCCGCTATGGTGAAATCGGTAGACACGCTGCTCTTAGGAAGCAGTGCTAGAGCATCTCGGTTGGAGTCCGAGTGGCGGCATGGCATCTTCTAAAACAAATAGAATAAGTCCTATAATAAATTCAATTCCTAATTTCAATTCCGTAGAATTGGTTTACCCCACTTTTTTATTTTAATTAAATTAAAAAAAATTATGATATTTTCCACTTTAGAACATATATTAAGTCATATATCCTTTTCGATCGTTTCAATTGTAATTACAATTTTTTTAAAAGCTCATCAGTCGATGAAATCAAATAATATAAGATAAAAAATCATATCACATCTCAACTAGGTATGCATATTTCTAGGCTTTCACAGTTTTGGTTTGTATATTCATAATGATACCATGAGCGCTTTAAGGCGACCCCAAGATATGTTTCTGATACCACTATACAATTACAACCCATCTTTACTCAATGGATACAAAACACACATGCTTTGGCGCCTGGTGCAACGGCCCCACAGCAAGCACCAGTTTGACTAGGGAAGGTGGTGATTTAGTGGTAGTAAGTGGCAAGGTTGCTTTATTACCTATTCCATTGGGAACCGCAGATTTTTTGGTACATCACATTCATGCATTTACGATTCATGAAACAAACTATCCCCTGGTAAAGGGATATTGGAGTCATAGCGACGACCATAACCTTTTATTCATTGTGGTTCATGTTGTGCTTCCCGACAAACTCCTTTTTCCTTTGAATAGAAAGAAGTGAAATCTAAGAAATTATTTCCCCAATTCCTTCTTTTGTAACTCTTTCTCGTCGCACCCTACCCCTCCGATGACAGCTGCATCTTCCAAGGCAAAGTAGCCCCCTCTACTAATTGAATCCTCAGTTCGGAGGTCTTTGTCAACATGTTACGAGGCTCTAGTCTTCGGTAGGTCACCATTACTTGACTTAGAATAATCTAACCCTAGGAACCGGGGCCTGGCCATTCTTCATTTGCGGTTGACCTTTTGGCTTTGTCCGTCGACAGCTGAATGTTTCGATTTGGTTCGATTAATGATCGCATCTTCAAACCTTTTCCCTTAGACCGACGCCCTCCCCTTAGTCTAGGCATTGATCTATCATAAAGAGATTCGTTGTTCCTAACCCTGCTTTACCTTAATTGTTATTTGAACAAGTAAAAGTTATGTCTTGGTCCGAGTAGAGATAGCATTTCTCTTTTGCATGTCCATGGAGTTTTGAAAATTCCCCCTTACTTATTTCTTTGAAAGCGTTCGCGCCCCTTTTTGCCGAGTTCCTGAACTATAGTTTGCTCGCGGGCCTAAGGATCTTCTCATATACTCCGTACGTTCATTCGTGGTACGGGTACCCTAAATATATCCTTATAAGTTTTTCTTGGAACCCTACTTCAATGGAATGCGAATCCATTCGGCTGCTTCCTTTTCTTTCTCTTTCCCTAAACCGATGACTCACCCCAAATAAATTGGCTTATTCGAAAAAAGCCTTGTTCTTTGGAAGATCTATCTCGTGTATGGTACTGCATAGTTTCACTCTGCAAGAACTCCGAATCATTCTCCTGAAGCTCCTCTTTTTCATCATAAATAATTCGCTTGCCCCGAAATGACCTGGCCCAACCGGGTAAATAAAAGTCGCGGTCTGAATAAAAGTTTGTTGGGTCTGTCTTTTGATCCCCTGGTTCGAGTCCAGCTCGTGACAAAGGCAGAAGTCCAAGTCTAAAACGATAGCCTTCTCTCTATGGATGAGATGCCCCTTTTTCCGCCTTCCTTGTTGGACAAGGCTCCTGATCTTACTCAGCGAGTGCCTTTCTTACTCTATTCCAATATTTATTCTTTCTTTTTTACTTTCCTATTTTTTTCTATCAGGACACGCAGCCACATCAGGAATGCAGCAGGAGAATCGAACCATTTCTTCTGACTCTTTTTCAAATTCGATAAATGTTGGTTGATCGTATATTTCATTATAGTTCTATGATTCAAAGTATCATTTCCTATTTGATCCGGCCTCTTTCTCTTCCCCTTTCTTTGAAAATTTCCCACCCGAACGACTCTCATCTACCCAAACTACCCTCTTCTCATTTGTTGAATCTCTCTTGTATCAGAAGCCTCATTCTCAGTCTCAAGTGCCCCAACCTCCGCTGCCCAAAGTGAGGCTTTAGCTAGTACCCGAAAGTTCATACCATGATTTTTCTGTCTATTAATAACTGCATGCATTGCACGATGGATGTGAAGAAGTAGACCATTATCTTGACAATAATGAGCCAAGGTAGCCCTTCAGTTGTGTAACAAGGCGA
The DNA here is from genome assembly GCA_028455895.1 of Rhodomyrtus tomentosa. Classification (NCBI taxonomy): domain Eukaryota; kingdom Viridiplantae; phylum Streptophyta; class Magnoliopsida; order Myrtales; family Myrtaceae; genus Rhodomyrtus; species Rhodomyrtus tomentosa. The sequence continues at coordinate 2,361,570 of JAPCWY010000006.1, forward strand.
TCCACTCGATAACGAGTTCGCTCCCATCGAGCCTCTTCGACGGAGAAAGGTGGTCCACCCGTTCTAGCAAGGAAGCAAGCAACCGAGAATCCTTTTTTTGGATCAGAATGGAGCAGCCCCCTTCTCTCTAAAAAAAAAAAGCTTTCTACATCATCAACGGCCCCGCACTCAAGACTTTCGAAGATAGCATTGAGACTTTTGATGCTTTCAGCCCGTTTGAAAGAGGGAGAAGACAAGATATCGATAGTTGAGGCAGCAGACCATTTCTAACTACGAGTCTGTTTGAAAGCTAACTTCATGCCCAAGCGCTGGTGCAATAACAGCTCTTACTCTTGCATATCTGGTTCACGAAGACCAGGCGCTTACCCTTTTTTTTCATATCTATATCCTCCGCTGAAAAATGAAGACTAAGACAGGACTTTCGTGGAAAAGAAAATTAAAAAAACCAAACCCTATAACTAATCTATATATTTTTCTCTTTCTTCAATCGAAATGGAAGGGAAAGTGAATTCCATTGTATAGTCGTATGCAATGCACCCCATGGTTGGGAGCTAATGATTGGCAATGTCTACAAAGATTTTGGATTTGCTCACAACGATCAAATTATATCTAGTCTTGTTTCAGGCATTTCCTCATGGGGGGATAAATCAAGAAAATTTTGAATCATAGCTCTCGATTGTTTATCATAACGAACTATTTACTTAACCCGGACGGTTCTTTGCTTAACACTGACTGCTTGTTGCTTTACACGAACAGTTCCCCAATCCTTATTCGCCCCCCTACGTGCTCTTTTTCGAGGACCTGAACCTGAACCCGCCCCTCATTTAGCATGATTAACTCATTCCATACTAGAAATAATCGCAGGAAATCTTTTGATAACACGGATTCCTATTTCTCAATGATATCCCACGATCAAGGTTTGAGTCCTCTTCAAGGCATAATATTGAGAATACTCATTGAATTGGAATAAGTTCGGTAGCAGATCACGAAATCTTGGTCGAAAATCAATTTTACGGTATAAACGCTTATGACCTCCCCCTCTACGCCTTAGCCGGATTACCACCTCTTTCGTCACCACAATCACTAGTAGCACAACCAATATCAGCTTTAATGACTTTAAGGCGAAGCTATTGTAGAATTCGCAATGGTTTCATCCTCCTATTCAACTACTTCAACCATTTCCGAACACCTCATGGCATTTTCAGGGCGTTTAAGGATTCGATCATTTATATATGATTTGATTTCTCGTACACGACCCTAATGGGGTTTCGGGAAGGGAGGATTAGGAAAATCCTATTGATTGCAGCTTACCCCATACTCCGGGAAAAGCACGAAAACAAAGGCTCGAATGGTACGATCCCTCCGTCACCCTAGAATGAAAGGGGTGATCTCTCATTCGCCCCCCTACATGCTCTCTTTCGAGGACTTGAACCTAAACCCGCCCCTCATTTAGGATGAAGCTTGCTGGCGGCATCGATGACGGTGTCGACGGAGTTCTCAGGACGGGATCTTACTTACCTTAGTCATCTTATAATCCTCTTTTGCTTTTGCAGCCCCCTGCTCAAGAGCCAAAACGGAAGATGAGATTCTAGCTTACAGGACGAAGAAGAAAAGGCGTAAGCATAGGCTAGCCCAAAACGTGACTTTCTTTTAATTCTAACGTATTTACAAAGAACAACTAGCCACTCTGCTTTCACTCGGATGTTGCTTGCTCCTGCATCAATGCCTATGCTTCCGACATGTCTGGGTAGCTCAAGACGCAGCAACACCTATGATGCAAGGAATAATCGACTTAAATCATGATATCTTTTTCTTCCTCATTCTGATTTTTGTTTTCGTATCACGAATCTTGGTTCGCCCCAGAAGGAAATTTGGCTCTATTCCCCTCAATCTTCACTTTACGCCACGCCGACTCCCCTTTTGTCATAAGGCATGGAATTAGACCGAGGGGAATCTCCACTCCATAGGAATGAGTCCCTCAAATTTCGCACGTAGGAAGAATCGAGTATGAATGACTCACTATTCATTCGGTTGCTAGGAGGTTTCAATCAATTCATAGGATCTTAACAAGGGAATTCCTATCAATGATAAAGAAAAGAAGAGTAAAGCTGCATTGCATTACCATAATGAAAAAAAAAAAACAGAGATTGCTCGTGTGATTAGGCTTTTCCATGAGTGGATGATTCTCCATTTTTTAATGAGTTCTAACTATTATCTATTTCCTATTCTAGGTTGTACAAAAATGTGTGGAAGAAGCGGCATATTGATAAAGAAATTTGATTTTTCCCGGACATTCATTCTGGAAGACTAGATTCTCTATGACAGACTATCTAATCGGCAAGACTAGTGACTGAAGTGAAGTCGTAACAAGGTAGCCGTACTAGAAGATGTGGCTGGATCACCTCCTTTTCAAGGAGAGCTAATGCTTGTTGGGTATTTTGGTTCGACGTTGCTTTACAAAGATTGTTCAGAAAGCTTACTCTTTATTCTTGATAAAGGGGACGTAAACTGAATTCAATATCAAAGAGACGCTCGATTACCTCTTGGATATTGACTCCTGTTAGTAAGCTCACATCTACACCTTAGAAAGCAGTTTACCAAGACTTTCAACGATCTCACCTATTCTAGGTTATTTGAAATTGGAGTGAAAAGGGTAAGGTCTTTAAAAGATATAGAGAGGATATATTAATCTTCTTTCACCACAAGGAAGTTCATTTTCCATTCCCCAAACTGTTAAAAAACAAAAATCATTTTTTGTCCTTTATTTCTCAGCGGAATTACAATCCCCATCCCACCTAAAATTCTAGGAATTCGTTCGTAGGCCCAGCCTACCTAGCAAAGAGCAAGGTCTTTCACTTTCAGCCAAGTACTTAAAAAAAAAAAAGAGTGGAAGGTGAAACAACTACAACATTATAGGATATTTTCTGTATTGTATAAGTTGCTCGGGCCAGGAAAGCCCCGGAGATTCTATGGGAAATTGGAAACGTCGAAGTGAGCTGTGGCTTAGAAATAGGAAGATGAAGAGATAACGGGCGAAGGATATTCATGATATTAGGTTGGATCTCTTTTCATTCACTCTGTTCGCGAAGAATGCCGTTAGTGGACACCCACCACTTTTCACCGGTTAGAGAGACCCTCTTTAATACATTAAGAAAAGATGTTCACAGGGGCCAAAAGGAGTTGTTGTTGGAGGTGCTTTTCAGCTCGTTGCATTTACCTTTTTTTGGGGTCTAGTTGTTGTCCTAACTAAGGGGAGCATTATCAATTCTTTATGCTTGCAAGCAAGTTCAAGAAAGTTTTCTTTGAAAGCTGGGTTAGAGGGCGAAAGGCTAGTTTCCAAGTTAGCAAGTCAAGCTAAGGCAAGTTAGTCTTCAAGCCAGCAAGTCTCCACTTTATCCCAGTTTTGCCGAGGGAGCAACCCCATTTTTTACCTTGAATTGGTAAAAATATGCGAAATTTCTTACTTTTTGTGGGCCCGGGCTGGCTTTTTGGGAAGCCCGTTCCCACTGCGCTCACGGCCCGGCTAGCCTGCCAGCCCCGGGGTAATCATCACCACCTGCACCTCACATCTCGGCACAGTAGAACGTGTAACCCGCCTACTGTCTCATTCAACTACATTTGTTCCTGTAATCCATATCTTAACAAAACGCAGCAGCGAGGGACAATCTGCCCATACAGCTAGCAGGGAGGATGGCACTACCGCCCATACAGGTAGCAGGGAGGATGCAACTACTGGCAAAGACAATCTGGTGAAAAGACCGCAAACGCGGAATGTGGTAAGGCTTTTGCTTAAACCACGTGGAAAACTTTGCTTTTTTCTAGTGCAATATCGAAAGCAGTATTCCATCCGCGCAAACGACTAACTTCTTACGACTTGACTTTCTTGTTGAATAAGGATATCTCCTCTGCGCGTCGTGTCGAAAACATGCCTTTTCCATCGATTACTTTCCTTGTCTAAATAGAGGTAAGCATTTCCCGTCAGTAGCCAACTTTGAAGAACGAGCGGAATCTTTGAAATTTCCATTTCTTCATTGGGTAGGTAGGCCCAACCACCACACTACATGTATAGACGCGAACCTCCCTTGTTACCATACATGCGACTCTCACCGCATATGGCTCGCACAAAGACTCCTAAATCCATCCCGAGCCTTTTCTTCCACCTCTCCTCTCCAATCCTTGATCAAACTTGCCTTTCCCAAGGGCTATGAATTGGGCGGTTTTTCCTCCGCCTATCATATGTATCAGCTTGGCTTCGTCCAGAACCAAGGAGGCATTCTGGCGGTCGTGTGCATGTGGAAAGGCCGACCAATTTCTGTAAATAGACAGGGGTTGACCTTAAAGAGTGGACTATAGGTAGACAGAAATAGGGTAGCGGAAAAATTTTGTTCGATTCCCGTCATACGCTATTGGCGAAAAAGACTGATTCCCATCTTAATCAAGAAAAAACCTTTTTCGTTTTTTAATATTGGTGTTTCCTTCTATTCGATTTTTTTTCTAGCTATTGAATCAACGTGATCAACTATAGGTGTAGTCCTTTATTGGCATATAAATAGGGTGAGGACGAGGCCCTAGAAATTTGGGAAAGAAAAGGGAGGGGGGATAAGGTCCTTTTTTTTCACTTCGAATCGAATTCGAAACCGGCGTGGTGCTGCTAGATGATTCTGATCAATAGAACAAGAAGAGGAGCCAAAAATCAAAACCACCAAAAGTAACGACTACCAAGATACTCATAGTGATTCGATCTCTTGATCACCCATTTTTGGAAAATCATTTTTTGGGGCTTCCGCCTTACATACAGAAGATTGGGTTGCCTGAATCACGAGTATTATATATTGTGTTACGATCACCTTAAATTGATAAAAAGTCCAGAGAGCAATTTGAAATGGAAATCAAGAAATTCTTTCTGGTCATAAAAACAGAAAGGCGTGAATTACGCAAGAAGTTATTTCGGTTAAAATGCCGTGCGACTCGGAGTACATAAGACTTCTTGGTCAAGCCCAATTGCCGACAGGATGCTCCTACCCCACCATGCCTGGCCTTACCTTAAGAAGAAAGAGGGGGGTATGAAGCATGGAAAAGATTGCTAGAAGTGTATGAGAAACAGGTAACCTTAAGTGTTGGAGTGGCGGCAAAACTCTTGATTGATCAACGCGAGTGAACTGTGCTTAGACGCTTCGTCAAACCGTACCGATCTACAAGAGGAGCTGATGGATGAGTAGGCTTCCCCTTTCGATTCACAGAATGTGATCTGGGACACGATGGGAGTTTGCGTGCCTCGGTAGGAAAGAGATCACCGGAATATAGCACAAGATCACCTTTTCTTGCTGCCATTGTGTGACATTCTGATTTCCAGTCAATTTTAGGCTCATTGATGAGAAGAGTATATCTAGAGATGTACTTCAGTCATATTCCACTCGAATCTGATCAATTCGAGTAGATTAACCAAAAGGGAAAGGCTAACGCGAGACGAGGTACGTGGACCCAGAAAACTCGGATAGGAAACGGCGCTTTGGCCATTAGGATTGTTGAGGGAACTAGCGATAGACCCTCACAATTACATGACAACCAAAGCCATCATGAATTAACGAGCCCTAAATATGATATGAATCACGAGGTCAATACGTGTAATGTCTGCAAAAGCCACCCGTCGATTCGGGATAGGCTGGAACCACGTCTGGCATAAAAAACCATTAGAAATGAGTCTTGAAAATTAAAAATGGAGAATTAAGAATTCCAACATTACAATTGGATTGGCCGTCGCCCTATCAAAGAATCTTGGAACAAGAAAAATGACGTTCTGAACGTCGGGAGTAAAATGATTATTTTGCCCCTCAAGCTTAGAACCTTGCCCTTGCAATTGAAGAAGGAAAAATTGGTCTTTTAATCCTTCCCTAGCTGCCGAAAATGAAGAGTGAAGGATGGCCATTGGATCTCATTGGGAAGGCAAGATGGACAAGTGTCAAGAGATGGGCAAGTGTGGTCAAATCAACTTTTGCCTACCTATCATTCTTCTCTTTGACCAAGCCTTGGAGTATAGCCTTCCCACTCTCTCTCCTCAATTATTTTGGCCGGCCACCACCCCAAGACTCACGTCATTCCCTCTTCTTCTTCCTTCTTGATTCTACTGTCGCCAACCAATCTTGAGGGTTCTGTTCGGCTGTTCCGGCGACCATTTTCGGCCATCACTTAGACGTCGGCCAGTCACACCAACCTATATCTATGTCTTTCCAATATCCTCGAAGTAGAAGCGAGGCATTTGGACCACCGAGGAGCTCCGTCCAAGCATTTTCCCAGAAGTCGTTGGAAATTGACCCAACCTGAGGTAGGTCCGGTTTTTGACCCTTTTGAAAGCTTAAATGTTAGATTTTTGAGGTCAAATTTTGTGAAGATCTAGTAGACATATAGATGAATCTGTGATAAAAATTGGGGTTCAATTTGATAAAGTTTTGACCGTGAACCGGTCTTGTAAACCTTGCACAGAAACTGTCGAATTCTGACTTTGGAGGAACCGGCGACGTCGGACGAGTTTCTGGCGATCAATCGACTTCAAATCTTCGGTGAGATCCCTAAACCCTTAGATAGACATGTTAAGAGGTAGGATAAGGGTTAGATGTTGGATTTGGAGTTGAATTAGGGCTGGTAGCTCACGGCATGCACAGAACCGTAAGGAACCAGTTTGGTTCTATGCATGGCCGAACCATGGAGGGCTGTTGGCGTTGGATTTTGAGTCTCAAATTGGTGATTAGAATATGTTAAGATGTTGAGGATTATGCTATGGAGGATTAGGATTCATGGATGGTTGAATTAGACTTGGAAATTTATGGAATTGGTTGGATTTTATTAGGTTGTGCGACAAGTCCAGTTGTGGACATTGGGGGCCGAAACTTTGGAGGCTCAAGAGAAGTAAATTGTGTAATCAAACCCAAGGTACAGGAATTTCTAACCTTAGGCTAGGAAGATTGGACTCGATTGGGTGAGTCAAGATTTAATTTGATTGATTTAAGAGGATATTTCAAAGGGGTAGCTTTTAAAATGCCCTAAGTGGTTATAGAAAGTCATGTGTGATATTGTTGTGTTTAAATTGTGTGCCATGTCGAATGTCATTGATTGCCTTACATGCCATGGATTTTCAAATTGTGCATGAGCTGCACTTGTTGTTTTATTTGTGCATTGAATAGTGAATCATGGCATGAGCACGACATGGCGAGGCCCTGAGGCATATGAGACGCGGGGCGGGAGATGGATACCCTAATGCGACGAGATCACGGGGTGGAGTTGATATTGTGTGGCACCTCGATGTGATGAAATCACGGGGCTGAGATAGCTACTGTCCTAATGCGAATTACTCGCGGGACGGAGAGACCCTGAGGTGTATGAGACACGGGGCAGGAGATGTATACCCTGATGCGACGAGATCGCGGGATGGAGTTGATGTCGTGTGGCGCCCTGATGCGACGAGATCGCGGGGTTGAGTTGGCCACGGTCCTGATGCGAACTATTCGCGGGACGGAGTTATGAGATGGTGATATTGGCCTGGAGATTCATTGAAACCTGTTGCATTTACGCGGGTTGCCAATGACGGTTTGATGCGTTTACGCTGACCGAGCCTAATGCGATTTAATCGCGGGCTAGAGATTGAGGCAGGCGGAGATTGGTGGATGTAGTGAAGTGGCAGGCTGAATGTGCATGATCATTTGAGTGTGACATGAGGTCATCATTACATGCCTGTCATCTGCATGTTGTTGTTTTATCGATTTGCGCTCAATATGTCTGTATGATTATGAGTTGGAAATATCAGGATAGATGACTGCCTAAGTGGACGGTTGGCCTAACGTAGGGTTAGAACCCACCTTACTGAGATTTATATCTCACTCCAGTGGGGGCTTAATTTTTCAGGTCGAGGAATGTCCCATCTTCCCCTCACTCTCCTTTCCCTAAGATGAACCTTGAGTCATCAAAGCCTTTCTGACTTGGCCTGGCCCGATCGCTCTACGCGACTGGTGCTTCAAAAGGCGAAATCTCGTCGTAGTTTGGCGACCTAAGGGACGGACGATTCTTTCTTTTTCTATTGATTCTTTTCCGATCGAGATATATGGATCCACGGATCTATGTGTCTATATAGATCCTCTGTTCATGGATTAACAAAAATGCGCAAAAGCTCTATTTGCCTCTGCCATTCTATGAGTCTTTTCCTTTTTGCGTATGGCATCGCCACTTCCTTTGGCAGCATCCACTAATTCGGAACTTAATTTGAAAGCCATGTTTTGACCCGGATGTTTTCGGGATGCTCCTAATAACCAATGAATGGCAAGTGTTTTTCCTTGTGTGGATCCTATTTCAATGGGAACTTGATGAGTCGATCCGCCTACACGTCTTGCTTTTACTGCTATATCGGGAGTTACTCCACGTATTGCTTGACGTAAAACGGATTGTGGATTTGTTTCTATCTTTTGTTGAATCCTTTGCATGGCTCGATAGATAATTTAATTGGGCAATGAGAGACCTTATTAAGTCTTACAAAAGAAAGGGCCTGCTGATAGAGCTGGGCAGGGAGGCAATACTAGTTATCAGGTTAGAGAGACGCCTGGGGTCATTTCATTTTTGGATCTGGACCAAATAGGTTCAAGAGATGAGAGAATTAAGGATAAGAATAGCTAATAATGAATAGTTCATATTAATAGAAAAGATCCCAAGAGTTTACTAAATTTCTATGCATGTACAATTTCTACTATTTTTTAGCCCGCTTAGCTCAGAGGTTAGAGCATCGCATTTGTAATGCGATGGTCATCGGTTCGATTCCGATACCATCACCCATTGTTACTAAAAAAATTCAAAGAAACCTCATAAACGGATCTCGGCCAAGCAACCAAAGCCGGGGATGTAGGTGGGAATAGTGAAAGAAAGAGAAGGAGAAGAAGCGAGGTAGAGGAATGGTTAACTCATCAGGCTCATGACCTAAAGATTGCAGGTTCGAATCCCGAAAAGGAATCTATTGATTCTCTCCTAGACCATAGGTGTGATGATTTACTTCACAGGCGAGGTCTCTGGTTCAAGTCCAGGATGGCCCAGGTGCGATTCTTTCGTTTCCTTAGGTCACTGGCCATCGGTCGAGAGTTTCGAATTTAATACCAATATTTTAGCAGCCGAGGTTGAATCTACTTTTTTATTTCTCTTTCCTCATTTCTTTATCATACTTCTACTTATTATATTGTATCGAATTCTATTTTATCTATTTAAAAAAAAAAAGGAAAGAGGGGGAGGGATTAGTCACAAATCTTTTGATTCTATCTCTAATCTTCTTCACCCCTTCACATGTCAATATTCAGTAAAAAAGAAATAGTAATTTTTAGTTGGACCTCGTGAAAAAAGACTTCTTTATTTTGTGAAATTAATCATTAATTTCTTTTAGAAGGAAATGAAACTACTAAAAAAAGGTAAAATAAAAGTCTCTCTTTTATGCGAATCATGATCGCTAGACCATGGACCTTCAAGCCACCTTTCTTATCTTAGGTCTTAGGTAGAACCTTCCCATTAGATAGCCAAGAAGAAGAATAGCTTTTCTCTATACTTTCAGCAACTAAACGAAAGGGTTTATGCTTTGGCTGAACGCCTATGCTATGCCAGCTAGGGAAGATGAATGATGACTTTATCTTAATGGAACTCCAATAATCTAGTTTGAAGGCTGGTATAACTTACATATACCAGACTATCGATAGATTTGGGTAGGGTCCTTGGAGAATAGAGCAGCATTTGTTTTTTTTTCCCCTTTAAAAAAGAAAGTGAAATGGAGACAACATTGATCTCTATAGATGGTTTTTTTTTCCAAAGCCCTGGTTTGGATTCGCCTTCCCGGTCTTCCTTTTGAATAATGGGAGCAAGATTGAATTGAATCTTTTCAAGATTTTTCATTATAACAAAAGAAAGATAAAGGGAGACCAATCTATAATTTATGATTAGTTAAGCTGGAAGCGCTTGGAATAGGAAGGCCTACCTAAAATCTTGTTGTTTTGTTGTGGTAAGGTAAGATAGGCCATGAGCTATAGGACTGCACTGAGATGTCAGGAGAGAGAGTTAAAAACTAAGAATTTCTTGGGGTTAGCATGAAAAGAGCCTTTGAGAAAGAGAAACTAGCCCCCCTTACTCCTGTCACAATTTGTATCGATTAAACAAATTGTTGGAATTCCTAAAGTGATACATTCTCGAAGAGCCCTATATTCTTCTTGTTGATCAACGAGAATTACAATATCAGGTAACCCCGTCATATATTTAATTCCACCCAGATATGTTTGCAAGTGAGATAACTGTCTCTTCAACATAGCTGCGTCTCTTTTCGGAAGACAGTTCTCCTGCTATTGATTTGACCCTGCGCTAATTCAGGAGCTTCTTCTTTAGTCTAGGATTCTAAATAATAATCCACTCAAAAGAAAGGGCTGGGCGAGAACAAGAAGCGATCGTCATCCGGCGGCCGGTAGCTCTACTAAGCGAAGGACCGCTTGCTGCCTTTTCTTGGCAAATAACATGTGCAGGTAGCCTAGGAGAAGAGACAATGATAGAATGACCCAAATAATCGACCTGTTTGCCAAGCAGAGTCTCACAAAATCTTCCCTCTTTGCCTTCAATTACATCCAAAAATGACTTGTAAACCTTATTATGACCATCCCTCATTGGTTGTCCGCGAATTCCATTATCAAGAAGTGTATCCACGGCTTATTGTACCAATTTCTCTTGACACACTACTAATTCCGCTAGTTCGTGACAAAAAACTAACGAGGGTTCGAATCCTTCTCTCTCCTTTTGCTCGGTGAAAATATTTCTTTCCTTACCTTATTTGAGTTGCCTGGCCTACGCGACCTTCTATGGAGCGTGTAAGTTATGTGTGCGGTACAAAGTTCATAATGTGGAACTCTTTTAATTCATCCTATTGGCTTAGCTCATCCAAAATCAAAAGAAAGAAGTATACTCCAAATTCGAGGCGTGAGGGGATTGGAGAATCATAGAGGGTGGATTACCAACTTTTCTCAAAAGGTGAGGTGGTCAGTCCTACTCCCTCGAGTGTCTTTGCAGTTAGCAGTGGAAAGAGAGAATTTCCTCTACAGTGACGGTACGAAATCGATTGGAGAGTAGGATACGAATTAGTTCGTTTGACCTGTCCTTTCGATTACTAAACATCATCGGATAAGATAAAAGGGCAACGAAGGCTACGCTACGGTCGGAGATTCATTGAAGCTCTACTATACGTTCACTGGAATGGTTAAGACCTGGATGATCCTCAAAAATACCATCATAAGAACCTTGAGTATCGGACGATTGAAGACTAGAATTGGTAATAATCATCGTGGATTGACTTGGAGTTCTAGAAGATGTAGCACTGGAATTCAGACTATTTTCATCAAATAAAAAGAGGCGTGGAAATTTTTCAAACATATTGATGGATTTCAAGAAAATGATTCCCTACAGACAGAAAGAGAGTCCTTCCTGTACGACTCGTGAAGAATTAGATAGAGCTTTGGTTGGTTGTTGACCAACGGAAAGCATGGGAGAAAGATGCATAAAGAAAAAAATGCAACTGCAAGCACTCGACAACAACAAGAGAAAGGTCAGTCATGGAAGAATCACCCAATCTTCATGAAGAAAAGGAGGATCCGAACAAAATCGAAATAGAATTAATACTGATTATTTAGTAAGCCGAGCCGGGATACCATAACGTATATGGGTTGTACGCTTGGAACAAGAAGGTTCGTAATACAATTTCGGCGATTCACAAAATCAAGGAGTATACCAATCTCCTTTAGTGTCTTTCCACTTCCATCGTTCAGGGACAAACACTTCGCCTAATTCTTTTGAATCCCCACTAACCAATTACGTTACGACCACTAAACAAACTTGGTTGACGAACAGGGTTTATGCGCCACTAATGTAGCTGCTTGTCAAGCATTTGACAAACTCACACCATCCATTTCAAATAGGATTTGTCCCGTGGACACACGAGCAATCCAACCCATAGGATTTCCTTTTCCTCTTCCCATTCTGACTTCTGTAGGTTTCCCGGTAATAGGGAGATCTGCTCCTCGTCACCTGCAAGATAAGGCCAAAAACTTGACTTTACTAAACAAGCAAGAAAGCCCTTTCTATTTAGTCAAGTGCGCTAGCTACAATCAAACGTTAGCGCACACTAGAAAGTGCTTCGAAAGGCGTCGGCTCCCTTATGACTGACAGCACAGCTACATGTTGGCACTCAATTAATAGCGCATCAATTCACTCTCAATCGCTCTTTTTAGTGGGGAGGAATTGTTTTCATATCCTGGACTTAAGGAAGGCAAAAAGTGCCCTATCTGCCTTGTTCGGGGGACAGTGCCAGTTCTTTCTTTTCATTTCATGTCAAGCTTCGTATCCCTATCTCTTTTTAAGTTGGCATAACAAGGAAAGATGGTACCAAGAAAAAACACATACCCATAACTTTTTGAAAGTTCGGGATCGTTAGGGAGGAGCAGGCTACCATGAGACAAAAGATCTTCTTTTTAAAAAGATTCGATTCGGAACTATTATATGTCCAAGGTCCAATATTGAAATAATTTTAGAGGTTTTCCCTGACTTTGTCCGTGTCAACAAACATCGATCCTAGAGAGCAGCTCTGGGGAAAGCTCCGAACCCAACGTGAATCAGCTGATGCCAACTGGCTCTTCAAATCAAAACATGGATGGCCCGTCATATGCTCAAATTGAACAACCGGCTCCACAGCCTACTCCTTTCCCCCTCCTTCAAGAAGAGGGCGAGCAGGGAGATCTTTTCAAGTCTCAAAAATGATTTATTTGATATTATGAATGACTGGTTATGTAGAGTATGTTTCGTTTTTGTAGGTTGGTCTGGTATATTGCTCTTTCCTTGTGCCTAGACTGAAGTTCCTTATCAAAAAGTGACTCTTTGTAGGTAAGGGAGAAAGATTGCTTTATCATCCGTTAACATTAACAGCAGTCAATCATTCCTCTACTTTACAGTCTCTAGCGTTCCTTCCACGCTCAGTCAATCGTCAATCTCCAGCCCAAAGCTGACCAGTACAACCATGTGTCACCCCGCGGGCTTCGTCGTACCCTGCCTACCCGTATTTAACCGGCCCATTTATACTAGCTACAATCTATTCCCTTAGGCCCAAGGGTCCATCAGCCAATCGTCACTCGCCAGCTCTGTCCTTGCTTAGGTGATCGAAGTGAGGCCGAACCCCTATTTCTTTCTTGATTGATCTGACCATACACTTGCTTTTTCCCGCGTGCTTGTTCTCTTGATATTATTTCGACAACTATTGATTTTGAGCCAATCAAGTATCACGGCCTGTCAAACTGTGTCAGGCGGGAGACAGAAAGAATTAAGTAGTGATTTCAAATCCAAAGGTTGATCGTACTCTGGCAACTTTACGTAAGGCAGAGTTTGGTTTTTTGGGGGTGACAGTGGAAAAGTTGACAGATAAGTCACCCTTACTGCCACTCTACAGAACCGTACATGACATTTTCACCTCATACGGCTCCTCGTTCAATTCTTTCGAAGTCATTGGGTCTTTTTCCTCGTTCGAGAATCTCCTCCCTTCTTCCACTCCACCCCGAAGAGTAACTAGGACCAATTCAGCTACATTTTCATGTTCCAATTAAGTCCATTTTCCGGCTATGTCTGGCATCCAATTTTAGCTCTGTGCAAGATATATAGGGGAAGTTACTTACTCTTGGAGACAGGAATAGCATTGGCTCTGTTAGACTATTACGGCTGACAACTTCTATGTTTGGATCATCAAGCTTGCACTATCCGCTTCTATATATTTTATAAGGTAGGAGAGAAATCAGCGATACTTTCAGCATCCGCTTATAGAGAAATAAAAGAAGTTTTAGTTCATGAGGTCATTGAAGCTGCCAGGTGTAAAGCTGCTTGTTGTATTAAAATTCTCCGGTCTCGAGCAACTTTACTAATAAAAAAAGGGCTTTTTCAGCTGGATCCAAAACGAATAGGAGATATATCAGTATGCCACTCCCTTTGAGGATAAAACAGAATCCCTCGGATTTCATTTCGTTTGGAAATTATGTTTAGGGAGGAAAAGCCATCCTCAACTAAAGCGGCTTCCACTCTCTTTTCCATCAAGAGTTGGGCATTGATCATGCAATCTATTGATTCAACGAGTAGCTTTTTACTGATCGAAGGAACGAGCGAGCGCCTATAAAGTTCTTTTCTTCGCTCTAAGTCGAATAAGTTAAGACCCACCTCAAAAGGGGCGGGCCCTGAGCCTTCTTTCTTTGAGTCACTCGCTTCGGGGAGATCTTCTTTTCTTTGGTAGGGATGGGACTAAAGAGCTCTAACAGAAGAACGGCAACAGCTTATCCGAAAAAACCTATTCTCTTATCGAAAAACATCTCGCTTTAAACATTCTCCTTTATCGAGATCCTAGCCCAACTAAGGGTTCTAGAGAAACAACCATTTTTTGACTCTTTGCAAGACTAGGCCATGGCTCTCCTAAAAAAACTCTTAATCCTCTGTTGTCTTGAGAAGTGGGGCGAAAGGCTGGATTTTCCGTCCAAAATTAGAGATGAACCGCCGGGGAAATTTATCTGTCCAATCAAGTGCCGCAACTCCTTTTTGCTTCTTGAGGGAGGTGCTTCCTTGATTGCCCTGGATTTCTTCTTGTCAATTTCAAACCCTCTATTGTGCTCTAAGAACTTCAAGAAGTTTACTGCTGTTACGCCAAATGCACATTTTTACGAATTCATTTTCAAGCCGTGTTCTCGCGCTCAAAGACTGTCTTGAGATCAGCCAAATGACCCTCTATATGGAAAGACTTCACAACTAAATCATCAATAGACACCACCTCTACGATGTTGATAAACTCACACTATCCATTTCCAATAGGATTTGTCCCGTGGACACACGAGCAATCCAACCCGTAGGATTTCCTTTTCCTCTTCCCATTCTGACTTCTGTAGGTTTCCTGGTAATAGGGAGATCTGCAAGAACTCTTACCCATATCTTACCATTTCTTCAGGATTGTTCGCTAATAGCACGATGTAATTGTCCGAAACAAAGCTCTCTGATTCGGTCAACGAGCAGTCGTACGACTCTTCAGTAACCTAGGATGAGCCCTTCGACGCTTCTTTCGCTATATACCCCATACATCCTTCGGAGGTGGAAGAAAGTGTACTCACTATTAAAGAATGCTTTCTATGTTGCAAGGCCCCAGAAAGGTGAAATCAAAGGGCATTACTTGAATGCTACTGCAGGTACATGCGAAGAAATGTTCAAAAGGGTTGTATTTGCCATAGAATTGGGAGCTCCTATCGTAATGCATGACTACTTAACAGGGGGATTCACTGCAAATACTAACTTGGCTTATTATTGTCGAGATAATGGGAAGGCAGAGGTAGTACTTCGAATGGCGAAGAGAGGCGGCTTGGCAGGTAAGGAATGGAAAATCGTCAAGGATGACTTCTTTGTTGGCGCAGGAGTGGTTCTGGAAGGCACATCGGCACCCACCGGAGGTTCGTACGCTCACGCTCGTTCCAAGTATTCCACTAGCTTATATTCGCTTGGAGTTCGCTCCCAGAAATATAGTCATCCCTACCCCCTCACGTCAATCCCACGAGCCTCTTATCCATTCTCATTCGATCACAGCGGGAGAGTAGGTCAAATAGAAAAACTCGCATTGATTTTAAGGATATCCCTCCAAATAGAGAAGGGCGGGCAGGACTTCCGCAAGAGCCTCCCCCTTCTTCCTGGTCAAGATAGATGGGAAGGAGCCCCATCAAGTAAAGGCCATAACCAATCTCTTTATTTATTTTATGTACGTACACCTTTGTTTCAGGGTGGGGCCGCCCTTTCAATTCAATAACTATTTGAATTGAATGATTTCTTATGAGTATTTGATATTCGAAGAAGTCGAAGATTGAAAATATATTAAAATAGAATATGAATAAAAAATTCAAATAAAAAAGAAAATATTAATAGATATCGGTAGTTGCCTGGTCGTACCCAAACAATAATATGCCAGAGGGAAATGCACCTAAGATCAGATATTTCGAGCCGGCTTCCGTGGACAATTCAGACTTTCTTTTTTATGCTGCGATCACATAAAAACATAAACTTTGAGGCTCAATAGCTAAATACATGGCAATTGAATCATGAGCCGAGATCATAAAGAGCATAACTGTATGAGCTTATGACTAGTTTTGAGGACTTGCTGGAAAAATCAATTCTATTGTTTCTACTATTCGATGGGAAAGACTTAATTTTGAGTAGGCAAAGACTAGCCTGGCTAGCCTAATAGGTAAGGGATGAAATACAAATTTCTTGCTTGAACTATAGGAACCCTAGAGCATAACTGGCTGTAAAAATGTCTCTCTCCTGTCGATCTATCCCACTCCTTGCTCAAAGGGACCTCCAAAAAAGGTTTTCCCTTAAACTGTGACTTTAACTGGACCATACATATCCATTTATTTGATCGTTTGGAGGACTGAAACTGGATTTCCTAAAGAAAATAAAAGAGATGAGATACTGCTTGTTGACCTTCTTCCCCGCAGCAGTTCGAAAGGTTGACCTATTCGGGAATCTCCGAATCCACGCTTATCTTCAACTCCCCGAAGCATTTCGTCGCTTACTACGCCCTTCCTCATCTATGAGTGCCTAGGTATCCACCGTAAGCCTTTCCTCGTTTGAACCTCGCCCTTCACGTTAAGGCTATGCCATCATAAGGTTCTGTTAAATGGAAGGATCTTATCAACGTCCATGAATGATAATTCATAGATCGAATCGCCGAATCGGAAAAATGTGGTGCTATCATATAGCTTTGGCATCCATCCAATGCATTCTTTTCGATCTTCTACCCGCTTGCTTCGCATAAGCTCCAGAAGCTTCGGCGCGGTACACTGAAGACCAAGCCAATCTTGACAAAGAAAAAAAGTCAAAGCAACTACATCTCCATCTCCTTCGGACCCTGAAGTGAACGGCCACTTTTTAGAGTGTCATAACCAACAATAACGAGAAAGCTTTTTTGTTTACTCAGGCAAACAAAAAAGGGATCCGCCTCAAATCAAAACGATTTCTCCTTTCTTTTCTACGCAGAGATCTTTCTTCTCTTATGAAATTTCTACTCAGCTTGAAAAAATGCCTCAAGCCGATAAGAGCTCTTCATCATGTTCGAGAATTTCGAAAGAAGAGCTGAGAGTGATTGACCTCTCACTCACGGCACTCATGCTACATGTGTGATGCCGACACTGAAGTAACCGAATTATGCTTTGAAAGTGAATTGGAAATGAAATCTTTTTTTCTTTAAACAAGTTCGATCCCCGTACCAAAGGTAAAAACATCAACTTCAGTCTCCCTTTCATCGCTCTGGTTTGCTGCTGTTAAAGGATTTGTTGTTGATTGACCGTACGAATTCTGGTCTTCCAAAATTCTGGTCTTCTTCAATCTGTTTCTCAAACCAATTAAGGAACTTCCAAAGACCAAACGATTTAATCCCAAACTCTTTCTGGCGAAACGTGAGATACACACGAAATACGTGCAGGATCATCATTAGGATCATCATACTTGCCGACCATCAATGAACTGATCGAATTAACCAACCAAAGTTAGCTTCAGTCATTATGTATTAAATAAAAAAAATTGGGGGAATAAGAAGAAATCTTTTTTATTGGATATTGAACATATTCGCTCATTTAATTTTGAGCGACTTTCTCATACTCTTTATCATACTAATTTCTACTCTACCTTCCCGGAGTTCATTCTCTAGCGAACTCCATTTAAAATAAATGACGAATTCCTTACAATTTCCTTTTTTATTTTATGATCTCATTAGAAATCATATAAAGACAATTCCTATTTAATATAGCTATTTGTGCAAGTATTTTACGATTAAGAAGCAACTGTCTCTTGTACAGATTGTGTATTAATATACTATAATGCTTATTACGCAGCATACGTTGGAGTCTCCATTCCCGATCTCCGAGCTGAGTTTATCGACCCTCCTCTTTTTTGCATTCTTTGGTACCGCAACGCTAGAACGAAGCCTCTTTTTGCCCTGGTCCTAAAGAAGGAGACACCAAAGGAAAGAGAGTGTCTGATCGAGGAGGTGGAACTTCTTTTGAAAACCAATTCTTTTTCTGATGAAGTGGAAGTAGATAAAATCAAGAAGTTTATTTTAAAAAGTTCTTTTTCATTTTCGCACAGGTTGAAACAGGTGAAATCAAAGGGTAGTACTTGAATGCTACTGCAGGTACACGCGAAGAAATGATCAAAAGTGTTGTATTTGCCAGAGAATTGGGCGAGGAGAGATTTATTTACCGCTTTTTTTCAGTCTTAGAAGAAAGACACGTGATTCGGGATAGAAAGAAAAAAAAGGTTATTGAAAAAAAAAAACTACACTTTTTGAAGGTGAAGGTCTTGTTGCTGGTAGGTGCGATTATGTGAGTTGACAACAATACACTGGGGTCCAAAATAGGGAAGAAAGAGGTGTTTCCACGACTCTACCACTCATCAATTCTGTTCCACTTAATCCCTATTTAGCGCTGGCACGTCACTCGGCTCCTCGGCTCACTTCGATTGCAAAGACTTTTCTACCGAATGTGAGTATGTGTTTTCACTTTATTTTATGTCGAGCCAAAAGTAAAGAGAAGCTTCTTTTTATGGCCCTTGCTAATCTGCCAATGGATCTCCAATATGTGAACCTTGCTTTCCTCGAGGAACCAAGATTATGTTAGAAAGAGCCCATCTAAAAGAGTTCTTGGCACCAACGAGTTTTTTAAGAACAAAAAAAAAAAAGACTATGCCTTCACCATATGAAATACTTCGAACTTGGAACGAGCATGAAGAAATTAACGATACTTCTTTATCTTTTGATTCTTCCTAGGTCGATGCCCGAGCGGTTAATGGGGACGGATTGTAAATTCAATTGCTATCTTATTAGGTTCAGCTAGTACAGCTATTCGGAATCCACAAACCATTCTGAATGACAGTCAGAAATGAAGCCCCATCTGGGGAATGCTCCTCGTGTGCCCTTTTGATTCTGGTAGCATTCTGGGTGAGATGCCAAAGCCGCGTTAATTCTTTCCACAGGGATTCGTCAAATTCTTTGGGCTAAACGGTGGGAAAGGAGTTGAGCATGCCTGGAGAAGAAGGTGGCTAAATACGATTGGTTGCGGGGCTCTGTTAGGACTAAGGAAGGAATGGGTACTGTAATTGAGCTAGAATCAACCAACCAAGACTGTTTGACAATCCTTTGAGGTTCTTACAATTAAAGCAGCGATAAATATTGCTCTTAATCAAATATGGGTAGTTTTTGGCGGACGTCGCTTCCTCAGAGAGGAAATAAAGAAAGACCGATCAAATGAAGAAATTTCTTCAATCGAAGTCCCCAAATCGGCCGAGGGGTGGTAAATCCAGCTCGCATCAACTCCCTCAAACACAAGGGAGCCTCCTTTCTTCGTACGCAAGTCAGGAACTGGCCAACGATTGTCTCGAGCTACATGCCCTTCTCATAAGATGTTGTTTGTCTTTCTAGCCTGGTACCAGTAGTTCTCCATAGTCTAATGGACACTAAGCGTAACCTTCGCCCCCAAAGAGAAGAACTATGTCAACCGAAAAAAGGGCTACTCCCTATTCAAATCAAAAGAAGAACCTCCCCTCACTTACAAAGAAGTAGTTGGAGCTGTTACAAGAAAGGGATAATATGCAACTCCGAGTTGTCAATTATATTGTTTACAGAAATGGCAAAAGGAATTTTTACATAACATAAAAAGAATAGTTATTGGGGCTTTAAGTTAGCTCTTTAACCATTGTTGTAGCTCACCATATGTATCCATGCACCCTTATCCATATCTAGCTACTGACTATGGTACACAACTGTCGTTGTTCACACATCACATGTGGATTGGCGAATTTCTCATAGTTGGTGCTGACTGGCAGTTTAGCCATGTAATTTATCCCTCAAGCTGAACGAACTTGACCTGCTCCTTTAGTTTAGGGCTATAGAGTTTACTTGCTTCTCACTAACGGCAAAATCGTAAGCTTGATCACTCGACTCTAAACAAAAATAAAAAAACTCGGCTATAGGTATCTTTTTCCATCTAGAGGAGATACTCGTTTATTTAGTATAGGACCATCCATAGCAGTTATATCCATTTTACTAAGTTATTCATTAATTCCTTTTAGTTATCACCTTGTTTTATCTGATCTCAATATCGGTGTTTTTTTATGGATTGCCATTTCCAGTATTGCTCCCATTGGACTTCTTATGTCAGGATATGTATCAAATAAAAAATATTCTTTTTTAGGTGGTCTACGAGCCGCTGCTCAATCGATTAGTTATGAAATACCATTAACTCTTTGTGTATTATCAATATCTCTACGTGCAATTCGTTAAAACAAAAAATTCTCTTTTCTTTATTTTTTTAAAAGAAATTAAATAGATATCTCCTTTTTATTCATCATTCAGTTTGATGACCTAAATCAAATAGTTGTATGAGTGAAAGAAAACAGCTTAGAAATTAGCAGTAAAACGATTGAGTCTCATTTCCTACGTACAAGAATTTAAAAAAAAAAGTAAATAGAAGCAAGACTTTTACCCCAAGATTGGTTGATTAGTCATCTTGGCTTGAAGCAGGCTCAACCCAAAAGATCAATCATCTAGAGTTTTCACTATCGTTTCGATATATTACCATAACAGGTGATTGAACAAAAATCTGTGGATGGTTAGGAACACCAAAATACATAAAGGATTCGTAATAGAGATTTGTTATGTAAATTATCCAAAAGGAATTTTTACATAACATAAAAAGAATAGTAATTGGGGCTTTAAGTTAGTAGAAATGATCAAGCGGTACTCCCACGATTTCGATTCAGAGTATGCTCCTATCCACAAATTCAAAAATGACTATCAGGATTAGTCACAAATCTTTTGATTCTATCTCTAATCTTCTTCACCCCTTCACATGTCAATAACTAGAATGAAAAAAAAAAAAGTAATGTCAACGCATTCGGAAATAAACGATTCGATTTCTCCTGATCCAGCTTCCATACTTTTATCTGCTACTGATAACATTATCATTGCCTTTTGATTTGCCACTTATTAGCATTGGTCCAGCAGTGACTTTGTTCTTCCCGGATGAAGCGTACTGGGGTATCTAATCCCATTCGCTTCCCCAGCTTTCGCCTCTCAGTGTCAGTGTCGACCCAGCAGAGTGCTTTCGTCGTTGTTGTTCTTTCCAATCTCTACGCATTTCACCGCTCCACCGAAAATTCCCTCTACCCCTACCATACTCCAGCTTGGTAGTTTCCAACACCTGTCCAAGGTTGAGCCCTGGGATTTGACGGCGGACTTAAAAAGCCACCTATAAACGCTTTACGCCCAATCATTCCGGATAACGCTTGCGGCGATTGCTTGCCAAAAAGCCTTTGTAACGAATCGTGTTTGCGATTTTGATTTATTATTAGGAATTTTAGGTCTTTATTGGATAACCAGTACTTTTGAATTTCGGGATTTGTTCCAAATATTCAATAACTTGATTTCTAATAATGAAGTTCCTTTTTTATTTATTACTTTGTGTGCCTTTCTTTTATTTGCAGTTGCTAAATCGGCACAATTCCCCCTTCGTGTATGGTTGCCTGATGCCATGGAAGGTCCTGCTCCTATTTCGCTTTCGCGTCTCTCTAAAATTGCAGTCATAGTAAAATTTTGGTTATTTAATCATCAGGGACTCCCAACCACACGAATTCTCTATAAATAGAATAGAAATAGATAATGGAGGGCTTGTTATTCAACAATATAACATGACTTATTTACCCGTGTCAACCAATATCCATATTCATAAATATCTATCTATGATCTTATCTATCAAGATTCATCCGAATTTCGTGGTTATCCTAATTGTTGGTTTAGTTTATGCATGGCGAAAAGGAGCATTGGAATGGTATTAGTTCCTGAATATTCAGACAATAAAAAAAGTAAAAAAAAAAAACATTGAGACAGTTATGAATTCCATAGAATTTTCCTTACTTGCTTGAACAACCCAAAATTCAATTATTTCAAATACATTAAATGATCTTTCAAATTAGCCAAGGCTCTCTAGTTTATGGCCACTTCTTTATGGTACCAGTTGTTGCTTCATTGAATTTGCTTCATTAATAGGCTCGCTTCATAATAATTCTGCAAAACTTCCGCATAATTTACTTCGGATTGAGCCGACATCCGTTACGGTCGTTGTTCAATTCAAAGAATCTCCGGCGGATGATTTCAAAGCGGACTCTCCATTCATTAGATAGAGAAGATCGCCAAGATTTCGTGATCCGCTGCCAACCTAATGATGGGAGCCGGCGACCGATGCCCCGATTCACATTGATGATTCATAGAATAATTCAAGGTTTTGGTGCTTATTAAAAATAGGAACAAGTAACCGAATTGATTTCATGAATTTACCTAATTCAGGTTATGGACCGAGAAAGGTTTTTTTGTCTTCGAAACCCCATTAGGGCCGTGGTGTAAGGATTAAATTAAGTATTTATCAATAATTCATAAATCATATTAAATAAATTACAAATGGCATTGCTTATCAAGCCAAATTTCGGCAACGATTTGCATCAGTTTTCTTTCATAAATCTTTATTTTTTTTTTTATTATTTTGGTGAGGTGGGGGATCCAATATGCATACGATCTTAGTTTGCGAAGCGGTTCTTTATTACTACATTTGTACCGCCAACCTTAGTCTCCGAAACCGAGGATGGATTTAAGGAGGGCCAAAAAGTTGTTGTAACACGTGTTTTGTATGGAAAATTTGCCATGGAGATTAGCTTGAATGACGACTTATAGGAGCGTTCGTCCAAGGAGAGATCGCCGCGGCACCTTTGAGTTCGAAACCTGACCCCGAGGCCCGTCTTCTCAGCGGCCGCGTCTGGGCTTAAATCTTCGGAGCTCATTCAAAAAGCTTTCTTGAGTTTAGAAACCAGTGCGCTTGCCGGACGAATGACCAGATGGATTCTATCTCAACGACTTTACCTGCCATTTGAATCCGCTGCTCTCCCAAACCGTTTCCTCAACTTCTCCAAATCCCTCCGTGCGTACACTGGATTCGGCCAGAATCCGCAACACGAGGGCCGTGTCCTTCTCGCCTCCTCATACTACTCCAAGCTGTTGTCGCAATGTTGCGCGTCCAAATCTCTAGTTCAGGGCAAGTTGGCTCATACCCAGTTGACCAAATTCGGTTTGTCCGAGGACCCGAAGCTCCGTATCCATCTGATTACGTTGTACTCGAAGTGTGGGGATTTCGGTTATGCCCGGAAGCTGGTCGACGAAAGTCCGGAACCAGATTTGGTTTCTTGGTCTGCCCTGATATCTGGGTACGCTCAAAATGAGCATGGACTGGAGGCCATTTCGGCCTATCGTGAAATGCATGGAATGGGTGTTATCGGTAATGAGTTTACTTTCCCCACTGTTCTGAAATCATGCTCCATCAGAGTGGATTTGGTGATGGGGAAGCAGGTACATGGGATAGTGGTGGTGACTGGTTATGACTCGGATGAGTTTGTTGCGAATGGCTTAGTTGTCATGTATGCAAAATGTGGAGAATTTGGGGATTCAAGAAGGGTTTTCTGCTCGATTCACGTGAAGAATGTGGTTTCATGGAATGGCTTAATCTCCTCTTACGTGCAGAGTGACTTTTTCGGAGAGGCAAAGGAAATGTTTGACGAGATGATCTTAAGTGGGACAAGACCAAGCGAGTTTAGTCTGTCTTCCATATTAAATGCGTGTGCAGGTTTGGGGGATTGTAGTCAAGGAAGGAATGCTCATGGATATTTGATAAAGCTTGGATACGACTCAGACCGGTTCTCGGAAAATGCACTTGTTGATATGTATGCAAAAGCAGGGGATCTTGATGATGCAATAAATGCCTTCGAGGAGATGACGCAACCTGATATTGTCTCTTGGAATGCTATAATTGCTGGATGTGTCCTCCATGAACAAAACCATCAGGCTTTGAAATTATTTATGCAGATGAATAGATCAGGAATATTTCCAAATTTGTTCACCTTGTCAAGTGTTCTTAAAGCTTGTGCTGGTATGGAGCTAAATTATTTGGCCAGACAGTTGCACACCATTGTGATTAAGCTTGACACAAAGGCAGATAGTTTTGTCAGGGCTGGACTCGTCGATATGTACTCTAAATGTAGCTTAATGGAAGATGCAAGAATGGCCTTTGATTTGATGGCACAGAAGGACTTAATTGCATTGAATGCTCTAATTTCTGGATATTTACAAAACGGAGAGGATGTGCAAGCTGTGTCCCTCTTTGCTGAGACATACAAAAATGAGATAGGTTTTAACCAGACAACTCTATCGGTCATTCTTAAGTCAGCCGCCAGCATGCAGGCTATTGATTTTTCTATGCAGGTTCATGCCCTTTCTTTAAAATTGGGTTTTGATAGTGACAGTCAGCTGGCAACAAGCCTCATCGATGCATACAGTAAGTGCGGGAACATAAGAGAAACAGCAAGAGCTTTCGAGATTTGTGCCGCTGGAGATTTAGTGGCTCTCACATCTATGATTGCTGCTTATGCACAATGTGGACAAGGCGAAGAAGCTGTAAAGCTATACCTGGAAGTTCAACGCAGAGGCCTCAAGCCAGATCCGTTTGTTTGCAGTTCTCTTTTAAATGCATGTGCAAATTTATCGGCATATGAGCAGGGGAAACAGGCACATGTTCATGTCCTGAAGTTCGGGTTCATGTTAGACGTTTTTGCAGGGAACTCTCTGGTTAACATGTATGCAAAGTGTGGCAGCATAGATGATGCCATTTGTGCTTTTGATGAGATACCCGATAGAGGAATAGTTTCTTGGTCAGCAATGATTGGCGGATTCGCCCAGCATGGACATGGAAAACAGGCCTTGCGATTGTTTGATCAAATGCTGGAAGATGGGGTCGTGCCTAATCATATAACTTTGCTCAGTGTCCTCTGTGCATGCAATCACGCAGGCCTGGTAGATAAAGCCGAATGCTATTTCAAATCCATGGAAGAGTTGTTTGCCATCAGACCTACACAAGAACATTATGCTTGCATGATTGATATCCTGGGTCGAGCAGGTAAATTAGAGGAAGCCGTAGAACTCATCGAAACAATGCCATTTCAAGCTAATGGCCATGTTTGGGGGGCAATTCTTGGTGCCGCAAGAATCCATAAGAATGTCGAGCTTGGGAAACGAGCAGCAGAGATGTTATTTGTTCTTGAGCCAGAGAACTCAGGGACCCATGTTCTTCTCTCGAATATATATGCATCCGCTGGTATGTGGGCAAACGTTGCCGAAGTAAGGCGACTCATGAAACACAGCAAGGTGAAGAAAGAACCAGGAACGAGCTGGGTCGAGTTGAAGGACAAGATCTACACCTTTATAGTAGGAGATAGAAGCCATCCTAGGACCGAGGAGATATACGCAAAGCTTGACGAGCTGAGTGAGCGTATGAGTAGAGCCGGGTATGTGCCTACGGTCGAGGTAGATCTCCACGATGTAGAAAGAAGTGAGAAGGAGAAGCTTCTTTACCACCATAGCGAGAAACTTGCCGTGGCTTTTGCTTTGATTGCTTCTCCTCCTGGAGCTCCTATTAGGGTGAAGAAGAACCTCCGCATTTGCATCGATTGCCACAACGCGTTTAAGTTCATATGTAAAATAGTCTCGAGAGAGATTATTATAAGAGACACAAATAGATTCCACCATTTTAGGAACGGTTCTTGTTCATGTGGAGATTATTGGTGAAACTAAAATCTCAGAGACATGCTTCTCGATTTTGTTCCGGGCAAGCAACACCATTGTATTCTTCTGTCCTGAGTGGATCATAAGTTGAAGCTGAAAGCTCATGGCAGATTCTTTTTAAATTTGTCTCTGCTGCTTCTATGGTTAATACCAAGT
Organism: Rhodomyrtus tomentosa; assembly: GCA_028455895.1. Lineage (NCBI taxonomy): Eukaryota > Viridiplantae > Streptophyta > Magnoliopsida > Myrtales > Myrtaceae > Rhodomyrtus > Rhodomyrtus tomentosa. Next base: position 2,387,488 of record JAPCWY010000006.1, read on the forward strand.
GATGGTTGAAATTTCTCTCCTCTCACCCTGCTCTACCTGGGAGATTTTAAAGCAATGTCATTGCTGCTAATCATAAGGTTGTGTAAATCATCAAAGTCGGAACAACAATCTTCTCGAAACAAGATAAAAGATGATTGCTCTAAGAACCGACTTCATGCCGGACTGCTTCTCTTGCAGCACATCTTATCAAAGATGTACATTGAACAAATTTACAATAAAAAGAATTGTATCTGTTCACTCAGTTTAATCACATTAGCATCATAGACTCTTCTGACATTATCGTCAACAAAGAATACTTGGCCTTGACCGAAATCCTTCCACCTTCTATACACAGCTTGGCTCCGGTCACCACCCAATACCCAGGAGGGTCTTCCGGGCCCCTTACCATTTCTTTCGTGTCAACAAAATTCGTCATTCTCGGCATCTTCAACGGCAATGGTGGGCCCCCAGGATAAACCGCGGAGTTCAAATCCACCTTCACTGGCCTCTCTGGTGGGATTGGATTCAGTCCTGTGCTGAACCTCATGCTGATGAAAGAAGAAAATGCCCCCGATTTACGAGATAGACTCGATGGTCCATCCCATTCAGATCTCCGGATCTTTGCAGACGCCACCATAGAGAATCCTAACCTTAGGAACAGAACCTTCTTCATGCCTAAGACCTTAACTTCAAACCAGGCCTTTGTCACAATAGATGCCGAATCATCGATCCGCGAGCCATTGTATTGCACAGGAGCCGTGCACACGTGCGAGAAGATGCTCCACTTGACAGGTTCGAAGAAGGCTCGCTCGTCCGGACTATGGGTAGGCTCATAAGTGTGGTCGTCCGAGATCTCAAGGGTGTTGGGGAGATTCGTCAGGTGTTGGAGATGGATGGCTAGATGGTCACTTTTCTTCCCTTCCAGGTACAAGCGAATACCTGTCACTGGTCGGTTTCCAGTGTCCACCTGCAAGTTTCAAGTTAGAGACACCATGGAGAAAATGTAGTAGCTTACTGTTCGTTGTATTTATTAGAAATCACAAACACAATACTCACTACATGTAATCACCTAAATTAATAGCAGGACCAATCCAAGTTATTGTCCATGATAGACAATATGCCCACACCACCGGATTAGTGCCATATCATTTAGCTGTAAAAGTAGATAATATAGATGGGATTCCCAATATTTGCAGTCTCAAAGTAGGCAGATTCAAAATAAAGACGATGAACTGGTATTGTTATACTCGGATCCTTCTTTTGTAGATTCAAGTATGTGAATCCAAATCGGCTCAGCGTTACAACTATCATGAATATAGAGATAATCAAAAGCATTAACTAAAGAATCAACATAAACAGAAAGCAAGGTAGGTGGAGAAACGTAAGGACACTGTGTAAAGTAATTCATTATTTCAAGAAGCTCGAGTTGGAGAATGAATAAAAAGCGAAATCTTCATCAGGCTTCTCATCAAGACTTATATGCAATGGACTAAAATGGAAAATTTGCAGAAACTACATTAAACATCCATAAAAGGAGGCACTGAGCAAAACAGGATATTGCACAATGCTATGTCATCATGTCCAGACCTAACGAGTCTCCACTCTCACAATGTGTGCTTCTATTATGAAGAGGCATCCTGCATGCATGAAACTCCAATTTTTGGAATTTAGGCATGCGCCACATTTGTATGCTTTTTGCAGAATGAATTACCTGAAAGGTATTAACATAGAGCTTAGGACCCATAAATGTGAACTGAAGTGATGGAGCTAGGTGCTTTCTCCTTCTCGGTCCAAGGGGAAGATCAGCATATACAGGGGCCCATTGCCGAGGCAACTGGAACTCTAGAAATTGATGGAGCTCCTCTATGGGCGGCTTGTCTGGACGATTTAGCAAAAGTAAAGCAAGGATTCAGTTAAAACTGACCAGAAGCACTGCCGAGCAAATTGATGATGTAGCATGTGAAAGACTTTCTCGGACACACAAAAGTAAAAATCAAGCAAACACGATCTTCTGAAAGACCATAATAAGGTTGACGACACCACAATAGAAGTAAATAAGATGAAACCAAACACAATGAATGCAGCTGATGAACAATATTGTAATTCAGCTCAAAATCAGTTGAATGGTTCAGTTGCCAATTGCCACCAGGTCAATGACATGACTAAAAACATGGGTCCGTTACTCTCTAAAAGGCATAATAATAGGCTAAGAATACAGAGAAGTATACACACATCGAAGGTACAGATTGACCGCGTGGCTTAGAAATCCATTTCCTCGTACGCCGGTCAGCAGCGAAGTTATAGGCACAAAGGACATTGAGATAACGTTGGGAGACTGAGATATCGTTGAGAGCCAATGGTTATGACTTTGACCCAAATCAATTCCGCCCTTCCTGATGCATATACTCACAACGTCCTACATGAGAATTAGAGATGTTAATGCACGCAAGAACAACAGAAACCTTAATTCTTTTTAAGGCAAACTGTTCAGTGAGTACAGCTTTAGGCATGATCTTTGACAAAAATATAGAAATGCTTACGTTGTTTTTTGATGGAGTAACAATAGGCGACCTAACATATAATGGATGGAAAGTCCCAGGCATGAGGTCTTCACCCTGCAAAACCATACATGCACATTAAGCTAGGATAGGGTCGGATTACCACCTACGATTTCTCTCTGACTAGACAAGCCCTTCTCCTGGAGATATATGAGAAGCACTCAGAATAGTGAACCATGATACTGCACAAAGCATTCTGGTGAACCTTTTAGCAACAAAATGAGGCCAGTCATGCATATTACACATGAGTAACCTTAACTTGCCGGGTCAATCAATATGCTTTAAGAGAGCACTATTGGTCCAGAAAAAGTAAGGTAGAGATTATATCTTGCACTGCACTGCCTCAGTGCAATCAAATTCAGAGGAAATTAAAGAAAAACAACGAAGTCGATACCCAAGCAACTCGATGTCAAGCAACAACTTGCTCACAAACGTCCTTCTTCACATACGTACACTGCTAATGAAAAATCATCATAGTCCCAAAATGAATAATCTCAATTATACGATATTGGTCGATTTCTCACAGAGGGCCAACATTCCATATGAAAGCAGTTGCATCCTTCTGGTGCTTTCCAGGAGATGCATTTACTCATCACTTCATAATGGAAATACTTGAAGACGGTCGTGTTGATTCAAAATTTTCTGTGTACCTTCAATTTGGCCGATAATTGAGCAGGATCTGATAACAAAGTTCCATTAGCATCTTCAGAAAATCTCTGATCAGCTAATTGCTTCAGGTAGTTCTTAATGTCAGTGGGCTGAAGATGTGAGTTCTGCAACTGCTTCATGTGAACTACATCTTTACCTCCCATCTTTACCCCAACCACAACATGAGTACCGTATTTCTCAATAAACCTGGAAAATAACATCGTCAAACACCGGCAATATCTATGAGAGGAAAAATATCATAAGGTCTTTTGATACTTTTGAATTAGAGGGTGCCAAAGCAATCTCATGCGGATTAGAAGCTTACCCGGCAAGGGCGAGGGGGTCCCACGAATTGGGCACTTCTTGTTTGACTTGCTCAGAAAGCGTCAGCTGAGATCTTTCCAACTCGATGCTGTAGAGATTCATGAACCAACCATCCAAAGCAAGGCTTTTTACAACCGACGCATCCTTCTGCCAGCAGCCCTTAAAGTCGAACATGGTATTGAACATGCCTGAAGGTATCTTACCAGATAAAGAAAGTTCCTGATTGAAATGCTCCGACATCTGCAATTATAGAGAATGCGAATTGCTTATAAAACAGAATGCAACGGCCAACCTTAGGGCACTATCTTAGTGCAACAGCATTGCGAGGTCAGAAATCGACATAAAAGTGAAATACTGCTCATGCTTGAATGGTAGCGATGCTAAAATCGGTTTCCTCCACCACTGCATTGCTCTTGCTATAATATTACACCATGAGACCGAAAATGCAAAATGATAAGTCATTAACAAGGCCTTCATTCTTAATGGTTCTCACTAGGACATTTGCGACAGCAAGCTTAACAGTATTAGTAAGTAACGTAAAGAGAATTGCACAGTTGATACGTCAAGCAATGACCTCAGGCAGGACAGAAATTTAGTGATTCGCAGAGTGAGTAAATCAGCTGTCCTACACCAGTTGTTTAACATTTGTCCCAGAAATTCAGTTTTTTGGTTATTCCTTTTTCTCCAAGCAATACTTATTCACAATCAATTGCAACCCCTCAAGATCAAAGGCACCCTCTTGTGAAAACCAGACTTAATAGTAGTCACAATCCCGAAAATGACGTGAAGGCAGGCAAAATTTTTCTTCTTTCCAGTCCAATTAAAACTCCATGGCAGGACCTGACTATGTAATCACATTTACTTCGAGAGAATGCTCTTGCATTATGTTAATTTTTGAAGCTGGAAGTACTAGGAATGGTCAGATGATCAACATGTTGACTAGCCCCAACTAAAAGCTAATTACACTTGATACAAACAAACGATCATCTATTCGTAAGTGCCCCAAATATCATTCATCGCTTCAACAGGTTCTATCCCCGGCCGACGTTTGAGAATCAAGTTTTGCGCTCCGGTCAAAGGCTGGCCACCCGAATCATGATTCTTCAACATGACAAAATATGAGCAGAACGAACTGTATGCACTTCGCACCAAAAATACAGAAGTCAACAAGTTTAAATCTTCACTCAAACTCAAAATTCACCACATCACCAGCAAAGTATTGAAGAATTGAAAAAAGCAAAGAAAAAATAAAAACGCATTTTTTTCCCACCTTATTAAACGAGAGCACGTCGGAGCGAAACCTGGTGCGCTCGCCCTTATCACACTTGATGCAGGTGGGCACGTCTTTGACGACCACCCCACCAGGGACCACGAGGTCCCTGACCTCTCTCGCCTCCAGCTCGATCAATCTCGACCCCGAACGACCCGATTTGCAGGAATTCAACCGGACGTCGCTCGCAAGGTCGTGCCCGTACCCGATCACCGACACCGCCTTCTCGGCGGCCGATTGCGGGTCCATCATCTGAGTCATCAGAGCAAAAAAGAAAAGAAAGATGCGTCGTTTCTTTTCTTCGCTTCAGCTTCGCATCATTTGGCACTTGCTTTTGAATGGCTTCCCAATGAAGTGTTTCTGGGTTTTGACTCAAAATTCCACGGAGAAATAGCGAGAGAGAGAGAGAGAGAGAGAGAGAGAGAATTTGAGCAAGAGTCTTCGTAGAGTTTCTTTTATGCTACGCCCGTGAGAGAGATTCAACTCAACTCTACTTTTTCAAAGTTCCCCTGGAAAACCCAGAAACAAAAAACGAAAAAGATGCTCCCTTTTCAAAGTTCAAAGATTGGTGGGAGCTATGTGAGCAGAGTCATTCATACTCCAACTCATAATTTCCAGGGGATTTCTCCATTTGTCTAATGCGATTCGAACAACCCAGACTCGTTTGCGAAGCTTTGACATTTTCACACGCTGTTGAACAACGACGAAAGCTTACCAGCGTTTTCCATTGGGTGATTCTTTAACGACAGAACGAGAAATAAAAAGATTGAAGTTAGGACAGACAAGACCACGCAGGCGGCTGGCGGGCTGTCGTCTTTCGACTGACACGTGGCGGTCCGCGGTGAAAAGGTGCCTCCTTTTTTGTTCCGCGGCATGTTGGTCGGCAATGCTCGTTGAAGGCCAATGACAAGGAACAGCCGCCGAGCCGTTGGCGAAACGTCGTCGTACGAAAGCCCGATTTGGTTCGGCTGCAAGTAATCGCCCCCGAATTAGAAAAGATCATTCGCAATTCGTGTTTATGAAGGTCAAGTTTGCCTTAATAAAGTGAAATTAAGCTGGGAGAGAGCAGTCGAAAAAATGTACTCCCGATTAAACCGGGGACCGACATAATGGGAAGCGACATCCTGCCCCGACACATGGCGACTTGCCCGCTCGAGGAACAGAGATGACGTGCATAAAATTCGATTTTACTCCGAAGATGAGGCCCTGCCTACTCCTAGACCTTCCCCTTTGAAGCGCCTCGAGCCCTCTATATGCACGCCGCCCCCGAGTCCCACGAGTACGATTGTTTAATCCTCGTTGATGAATCCGGATTTTTTATGCCTAAATTATCCCTAATCAAAAAGAACAAAAGTAAGTGATTGGCTGGTGCAAAGACAAGATCTAAGCCTCGCCCTAATGGATAAGGAAGATGAGCTTCTAGATTCTATTCGGTTCATGACTTTTTTTTTTCTTTCTTTTTTTTTCAGCCTATGCAACTAAGAAAGGTACAAGCTCACTAATCCTCGTTCTCCATGGTTAAGAATGGACTTGGTCGTGATTTGCTTATTGTTGATTCCGATTGACTTAGGCTCAAGCTCGAATTGGCCGTTATACAATTAGAAATGTAATCAATTAATTAAGCACTTTCTTCGAACCCGCATTTAGCAATTTTTCATGTAAAATAATCGATTAAGTAGATGTTTTGGAGATTATCAATTGCACTTATTAATAACGTTAAATATTTCTATTTTTCAACTTTTAGCACGATTAATAACTAAGCACTAATCCTTACCAAAAAAAAATAACTAAGCACTAACCCTTACCAAAAAAAAAAATAACTAAGCACTACCTAAGTTTTACTTGATTATTAGCTCTAAGGAGTTGTTAAAGAAATGTAAAATTTGATGCTATGGAGAACAAAAATGTAAGAAATCGAATAGAAGAGTTCTTTGTCGTGTTTTGATTTTTCTTTAAAAAAAAAATTGAAAGTTACAACCTTGACTTGGTAAAATATAGTGGCTTGAAGGCCGTCGTCGTTGATGTAGGTCGGAGGATTTCCAGGTAAGACAATGGGGGTTATCTCTCACAATCCCACCTGATGCATGAAACCTACTTTGTCAGGCTCGCTTGGATAAAAGAAGGTCCTGGAGTTAACCGGTTTACGAGATTTGTAGTTAGGAAATTATATTTGATTTTGAAGCAAACATAAACTCACTTTGTTGAAAATACTTTGATTTATACTTTGAAGATTTTATTATAAATGTATCTCTATGCATTTTGTACGCAATACACTCGACGCCTTTATTTTGATAGAAGCAGACATGACTCGTGGTAGAAGTAGACTCATACGAGATTCAATGAGAGATTTGATTGGATCTTTATTTAATCATCGTTGTTCATTTGATCTTACTCTTTATTATCTTAGTAGATCAACTTTCCCCACTAACGGTTAATTATCTGGTTAGGATTTCGTTCCTAAGTTAAAATTAATTGTCTAACAAATCATGAAGATATCCTTGAGACTTTCTATTCAAGTAGTCTTGCTTGATTGGCAATCACCTGTTAAGACACTTACTTTTATTAGACGTTTGCTTAAGGATCCTAAGATTTGTTTGTATGGGCGAATGAATTTTCTCAAGATTCTGATTTATCTCACCTTAACGGCTCATTTTCTTTTATCAATCAACCAAACGGCTAGCTTTTGGAGGCTGATCCTCGGAAGTGATTCTGTCCAGCGGGAGGTATGAAAGAGGAGGAATATAAAAAGTATGAAGTCCAAAGATCAGCGAGAGACATCAAGAAATTAATTATCCTTATTCAAAGAGAGCTTTACTTCATAGGTTTCTGTACTTGAGCGTTTACTTGAAATTTTGTAAGAGGTGTTATACAGGATGAAGTGTGCACAGTGGAATAGTTTTGGAAGAGGCAGAGCTCGCTTATGTTGGTCAAGCAATCACATTTTTATATAATCTCCTACTTGATTACTTAGTAGAATGGAGCCAATAGGTTATTAGTGTAGGAGAGTGGACATAAATTGTTCAAAAGTCAAACCACTGTAATCTTTTGTGCATTGTCTTCTACTTTCTACTTACCTCTATTTACTGTTTAATAGAAGCTTTGTGAGATTATACCTATTCGAACTTGATTGTTTTAATTTCACATTATCTATCTGAGTTTGTTTACAAACACCTATTCACCCCCTCTAGGTGTTAGGTCTAGACAAATCAACACTTGTAAGGTGTTTTATAGGCCTTTAGGTAGTCGGGCCTCTTTAACCCTGTGAAAGAAATATGTACATTTGTATTTAGTCATTCCACAATGCTTGACAAGATGGTCAATAAGACATTGTGTTTGAGCAGCATCTTGTCGCGCGAGGTAAGGGTTTGGACCCGACAATTGTTTACTTTCTTAAATAAGATTAGAAATATATACATGATGTGAAATTTATAACTCAAATGAAACTGACATCGGCCATCTGTTAAGATGCACGTGTGAGTTATGTTGGAGAACTTCCATATTTGAGAATTAAGATGGTGTGCAGCAATTAATATATCCAAGTTGTCTCATAACTCATTGGTTTAAGCTCTTGAATAAAGGTAGATCCAACTGGATATATTGACGAGCTTAGACTATAGCTCCCTCTTGGCGATCTCCCCGAGTGAAAGTATCGGACTTCCGCTATGGCCTCTCAACAAATGGTATCAAAGCCGATGTTTAATTGGTGGCTCACTCTCAATATGTATCGGTGTTTGGTGAACATCTTGTTGACACCTAAATTTTGATTTTTCTTTGATCATTTAGAATCATATTGCATTGCATTGCATTTACATTTAATCGAATCAACGGCGAAAAATGAATTGAAATCAACGAGCGGTGAACCAAAGTTGTGCCAAGCAAATTTAACAAGGATTTCTCCGCAGGCTTCTAAAAAAATTTTCAGATCAGCCCATAGTCAAAGCAAATTTATTTAACCTTGTTCGATCCCCTTCGGCAAATCACGAGTTTAGCAGTAGACTGACAATGCCTCTCGAGCAGCCGCGCGGAACCTATTAGTTCACAATCCTCCATTGTTGTGCCAAGCAACTCTCCATTCAATCCATCGACGCGTTCAAATGGGAAATTGAATATCCTTGCAAAGTTCGAAATAGGTAATTTTTATAGTACATTGATTCTTATGATATCTTTGCCTATTTTTAATTGATTTGACAACAATGTGAGTATTTCATTGGAATTTCTCACATTTTTACTTATCTTGCCAAGTTTGAATGATTTGCAATCAAAATACAAATTTTAGATGAGAAAATTGAAACGTTTTGTGCAAATTTTTCTGAATACAAAATACCTAAATCAAAATTAGGAAAATTTAATCGATTTGACCTATCACCGCTTAGGTCTGATTTGTTAACTTCGAAAGACCAATTTTTAATTTGGAATGGGGATATTTTCGAAAAAAAAAAATTGAAAAGGATCGTGATCTTGTCGATTTCTTTCCTTATCTCGTCATGAATATTGTTGATAGATTGTTATCTTGATTTAACCTGCCATATTTTGAAAACTCCTAAAAGATTTTAATAAGATATTGTTTCCTAAAAACCCTATCTAATTGAATTTTTTTTTAGGAACATAAGGTTTCCTAGAAAACCTTATCTCATTAAACTTTAAGCATATAAATCAAGATAATGAAATCTTCATGATATCCACCTTATTGGTCGAAAATTTAAAAGGAAATAACAAAAAAATCACATTCATGCATATCTTATAATTTTGCATATCTCACGTAGATTAGGATGGCATATCTCTGGCATATCTCATTTTTTGTCTCATGTCATGCGCATATGCATTGCATATTTTCAAATTTTATATCTGCATATCTTGCATCTCATATTTTCGAGTATCATCCATTGCATTCCATATTTTCAAAATATCCTTACATATATTTAAGTTATATCTTGTTTCATGCATCATCCATTTTTTTCGAAAATCATGCATAGCATTCGCATGTCCCGTAATTAGCATGTATATGTTGCATCGTGTTTTGCTATGTCATTTTGCACGTCATTAGTATCAAGTTTAGTACATTCACGTTAAGTTGGTGTAATGGCATTACTTAATTCTTAGGTCAAAATTCACATGCTACTTAAGTTAGACATGAGTTTTCGTGTGTTACCTAGTTCTTGCATATTTAATTAATTGCATGCTAGCTTCCACGTTTAATTAGCCAACCGCATGATTGATTGTATTTTCGTATATGGTCTTCGCATTATTTAGAATAATGGTCTTGCTCTATGCCCTGACATTATGTCATTTTACCTGTTCTTATTAATTAGCTCTTTTGCATATAGGGTAATTACGTTTCGAATTCACATGTCTTTGCACATCATCTAGTCATTTAGATAATTTCATGTCATTGCATCCATGTCCTTCATGCATTGCATAAAAAAAAATGAAAATATTAAAAGAACTCACTTTACTGAACTTAAAATAAAAATTCAATCTGAGTTGCCAAATTAGGGCATCTCATGGAATTAAGGTACCGAAAGAGCATTAATTATAATAAACTAGTGTAACCAAGTCTCCGAATCCGTAATTTCTGGTTCGTAGAAGTAAAATGATTCTACCGCTGTTTTACTTAGATTTCTAACCAACCTATTATAATTAGTGGCGACTCCAAATTATAAATCATTCAAATTAATTTAAGTTGCGATTTGGTAGGACTTGGGAGAGTTCGTATTAGGTTAGTTATTAAATTAACTTGATAATCCATTAACCTGAAAATTTCAATATTTTAGGTCACAACACATCTCAAGGAATGAATTTATTGGTCAATGCGGTTTCCAGGCCGATGGGTGTTGTGGTGTAGCAGCACGTGCCCGATCGGCGTTGATGGAGATTCAAGTTGATAAGGATCTCAAGGAAGTAATCTAGTAGTCAACACGGTTTCCGAGCCGATGTACATTGTGGTGTAGCAACTAGGCTCGATGGACGTTGATGAAAATTTAAGTTGAGACAAGTTGATGCAGAAAGATACCTAGATTAATGGAGAGCAAACCTTACACTGAAGCTCACACATGAGGGGGAGATTATCAGGATGCACGTGTAAGTTGTATTAAAGAAATTTCACATTAGAGAATTAATATAGTGTGGAGCAATTAATATATCCAAGTTGGTTCAAAACTCATTAGCTAGCAAAATTATTTTCGGACGTATGAAAAACTAGCTCATCAATGGAAATAGAAAGTGTTTTCCACGGATTTAAAGCAGCAAGCTTAGATTTGGAAGAACGAAATTCACCTTTTGATAAGAAGAATATCATTTTGTCTTTGTTCTTGCTGCGCATCCAAGTGAGGAGGATGGGTCCGTTTATGTCTTATGTTCTATCTCTCATTGATTTGTTTCTATTTATCGATAATTTCTTATGTATTTCTTCTGTAAATTTTGTCTACCTTCTCCTTAATATACTTCATTAAAACTCATCATGTTCTTCTACGTACTCAAAAGGCAATATTTACAAGTATGATTTCCTAATTCTTTCTCAATTTCTCTGTAATTCTTGATATTTTAAGGAATAAAATAATACAGATAGAAGATGCCGATTCCGCTTTCTTAGTCATCGCATGCCATGTTTAACCATTCAAAATACCTTTCGTAAATTCACTTATTATCAAGCACCGCAAAACCAATTTTTTCAACTTATTTTCATCACCAACAAAAACTAGAAAATGGTTTGGTTTCTCTGAAACTGAAATCCTTGAAAATAATTTTCAGCAATACCAAGTTTTCAGTGAAACAAATTTTCTGTGTTTTAAAGACATCTGGACTAGCACAAAACTTACTTGGACCCTGTACCACATCCCTAAGATCAAACAAGACATTAAGCTAAGATTGTAGAGACAAATCCCATTGGCTGAAGGGAAAATTGTCCAAAACTTATTTTTACGTGTTAAATTCAGTCATAAACCTTTCAATCATGTCAATGCAGTCTTAAATCTTTCGATTATTAGTCAATTTAGTCCTAAACATTTCAATTATACCAATTTAGTCCTAAACCTTTTTAAAAATTTACCGATTTAATGCTAAATCTTTTGATAATATGTCAACACAGTCATTCTAACCGATATAGATTTATGACTAAATTGACAAAACTTGAAAAGGTTTAAAACTGAATTGACGAATTTTCAAAAGGCACGAGAATAAATTGACACAGATGAAAGTTTCAAATTAAATTAGCAAATCGTCAAAATGTTTAGCATTAAATTGACATAACTGAAAAGCTTAGGAATGAATTGGACGCCACCCATATAAACAGGTTTAGGAATTTCTGGACAATTTTCCCATAGTTGCAAAGATCTACCAGTACCACCAGTCAAAGACGCATATGGAATGGCTCTGATTACATTAAAGTCTTAAACCTTTGTCCCCTTCCTTAGTTTTTATGAGCCTTATGTTCTAAACCGAGTCCAAGCAAAAGTTATTGACTATGGTGATGATGCCAAGGTCAAGGTCAACACACGCAGAGAGTTGGGAGACTAGAAGAGTACGCGATTCTTGTGCTGTGTTGCTTCGCGTCCCTTGACTTTCATTAGGCCGGCGTTGTACCGGAGCCAGCCAGCCATTTTGGACAATATCGTTCACAGTTCACACCTGCGATACGCCCGATCGAATTGAATGGAACCCCCCAGGCCCTTTCGTAATTATTAAGGGTAGGGTGGGCGAGGAAGCAAGAAGGAGCACGTGTATTAGCCAAAAGATTAGGTTTGAATTTGGATGGCCGTTTGGCAAAATTGGTGGTCCCTTGGAACATTAAATAGAGGGTTTGAATTAGAGGCATGCAACATGAACAGGTAGAATCGGAAACCAAAACCTGGTTCCGACGAGGATAGGTCCAGTTCTCAGTTCCAAATTTTTGGAACCGGATTGAATGGGTTCGGTTCCCTATTCCAACTGAAGTCTCACCCAAAATCAATTCTTAGCAATAGAAAATAATAATAATATTAATTTCTCTAAGTTGAGCCTAACTCTGTCTCATCTCATTTGTTTCTTCCCCATTCTTTGCCCCTTCTATTTTGATTCTTTGGAGTAATATTCTTATGAATGAATGGAGAGTGGAGTTCAATATTTTATTTTGATGAATGTAGAACGGAGTTTTATAATTTATGTTTTATGTTACGTGTTTGAAACTTTTTATTGGTCATCATTGTACGTGGCTACATTTTGAACTTCTCATCCTTTATAGTTATAAGTGACCACGTTTTTAGCGGATAGAGATTTATATTGATCATCTTTTACTTTTAGTGCTTTTGTTGCTCATATTAGTTTGTTATAAAAAAATTAAATCAAAAATATAAGGGGAAAAAAAGCCTCTTAGATAGACCTCGAAATTGGACCAAAAAGCATAGTAGGTTCTAGAATCTGTTCCAAAAAAACATAAAAGATTCGAGGTTCCAAAAACTGAAAATCGTTTATAACGAGATAGGTTTGAAGTTCAAAGTCTGGAACATATCCACCCTAGAACCGATCATTCTTAGTGTAAACTGGAACATCGTGGATCAAATCCCACATGAAATCAGAGCCTCGCATGTGAGCTCAGAAATTCATCAGACCTTGAAATTTACATTAAAGTCAAACAACATACAAGGCCAACTTAAATCTCGTCAATCAACCAAGCCCCATTTGATTGCCCATGTTTGATTCATCGTTAGAGATGAGCATTGGGGCACTAAAGTCTCTTGGCCAAATGTAAATGGTGTTTAGTTCATTTTTTGGCTTACTTTGGGGAGATGCAATTGTATCTTAAATACTCTTCAAAGTTCTCTAGCTTAAAGTAATTGGGAAGTTGCATCTCAAATGCAAATTTTTTTTTTTCTTTTAGTTTTGTCACCTTCATCTGTCGCCACCTGCCTCGTCGATTGCCGCCGATCGCCGACCGCCGCCTCTCGCCGATCATCGACAATTGCCACCCGCCGACAACCACCACCAATCGCCGACCACCACCGACGACCTCCGCCGCCCACTGTCGCCCACCCCCAACCGCCTCCCATCGACCGCCACATTTTTTAAAAAATAAAAAAGTGAAAATGCAATACAAAATGTATTTTTCACCAAACGTCATTTACGTCAAAATTGTTTTTCAATGTGATTTTAAAAAAATACTTTACCAAATACTATTTGCATTTTGAAAAAGGTATTGAGCCCAAAGTTATTACATTTACTCAAAGTACCTTGATCAAATGCTCAACCAATCAGAGTAGATATTTGTGCAAGCAAAATGAACTTTCAGTCACAACATTATCCACTGGATCCAACCAAGGCTCATTCAGCTAAGCCAATGGCTAAAGGTTTGTTTCCAAGATTGATTAAGTTTCTTCGTTCAAGTTGGTTTCTTAATTTAAGTGATTTTCTAAGTTAATATTTCCCTAGCTTAATACCATCTATTTTATTAGTTTCTAGTCTCAGTCCCTCTGTGATAGAAGGTAGAGGTGAACCAACGTCTGCGGAGTCAGGAACTGACCCTGTTGACTCTGGTACAGCTCAGGTGTTTTCTTCACCAATGCATTTTCCATCTTCATACTTCCATCTTTGATCCTCGCAAAGAGCTCTAGCTTCTGCTGCTACGATCCCGGAAGCTCAAGCACGCTGCTCAGAGAGAGAAGCGCCCCGGCAACAACGGCGGGTACCGGTCTAGTAGTGGAGAAGAGACCGAGTTCGAGGACAATGTCCCTCGCCTCCTCTCTTTCCATATCTCATGTGGCAGTTTCGATTTGCCATCTCTCCTTTGGTTAGCCAAGCCCTATTTTGTCTGTCATCGATCGAAACGACCTATTGATAGCAAGAAAAATCTGACTGCATCAAAGGACAACTTCACGCTGGACCGCTTCTCTTGCAACACATCTGATATGCAGTATTTACAATGGTGTATGAAAAGAACTGGATTCTGTTCCCTTAGTTTAATCACATTAGCATCATAGCCTCTTCTGACATTATCGTCAACAAAGAATAACTGGCCTTAACCGAAATCTTTCCACCTTCTATGTCCAGCTTGGCTCCGGTCACCGCCCAATACCCTAGAGGGTCTTCTGGGCCCCTTACCGTTTCATTCATGTCAACGAAATTCGCGAATCTCGGCATCTTCAACGGCAATGGCGGGCCCCCAGGATAAACTACGGAGTCCAAGTCCACCTTCACTGGCCTCTGTGGTGGGATTGGACTCAGTCCCGCGCTAAAACTCGTGCTGATGAACGACGAAAGTAACCCCAATTTATGAGATAGACTCGACAGTCCATCCCATTGGGATCTGCGGATCTTTGCAGATGCTGCCATAGAGAATCCTAAACGGAGGAACAGAACCTTCTTCATGCCTAAGACCTTAACTTCAAACCAGGCCTTTGTCACAATAGAGGCCGAATCATCTATCCACGAACCATTGTATTGAATAGCCGCAGTGCAAACGTACGGGAAGGTGCTCCCCTTGACAGGTTCAAAGTATGCTTGTTCGTCCAAATCATGGATAGGCTCGTAAGTGTGGTCATCGGAGATCTCGAGGATGCTGGGTATGTTTGTCAGGTGTTGGAGATGGATGGCTAGATGGTCGCGTTTCTTTCCTTCCAGGTACTGGCGAATACCTGTCACTGGTCGGTTCCCGGTGTCCACCTGCAAGTTGCAAGTTAGAGCAACCATTCAGCAGATGCGGTAGTTATTGGATATATTATTAATATAATTCATATAATATGTTCACATGTAAGTCCAATAGGTGAAAGCATGGTTATTTGGGTCCATATGAGTTGGAGCCCAGTAACTTGCATATAACTCTAAAGTTTACTACGTTAGAGGTAACACTGTTAAGCGTTTCAAACTTGACTCTTGATGTAATACTTCAAGCAGACAAAACCATCTCTATTCTCTCAAATCCTATCCTCCTCTAACAATCTTGAAGTATTAAATTCGTGTATCGGATTTGAGCGAGTAAGGTGTCTACTTGAAGATATCATCGGGACGAACTCACAGGTACAAATTACTTTCAATTTCGATGGTTGATTTGTCCAGAATCTAAGTTTAAAATTCGGGTGACCGAAATCTTTGAATCAAGAACCCAAAAAACATCCAATTTCAGAGGTCGAGACCACTTGGGTTTCGTTCTACTTATCGATACAAACGTTTTAAGTAGTCACTCGCGTCGAACGGAGATCAAACGAAGAAGATACGATCGTCGGAAGTTTACCGTTACTATAGCCCGGCGGTACTGTAGCGCGGCGGGTACTGTAGCATACGGGGTTACTGTAGCACCGCGTCCAACAGTCCATCTTATGATTTTTGGGCGCTCTGGACTCATTTTTGGGGTCTATTTTGGCAAATTCCATCTCTACAAAGTAGTTTGACCAAAGTTAGAGGCGTTATTCAACTTTGTAAGCTCCAAAGACTCTAAGGCGCACTCTTTCTAGCTGTTTGCTCTAATTGAAATAGCAAAACACAGTTCCTATGATATTATAAAGCTGCAATCATTTGATGTTACTGAATTTCATGGTTTGAAGTTACATGTTCAATTTGGCATGAAAGAGCGTGAAATATTATGCACTATTTTGAGTGATTTTGCATCTACCACTAAAGATATGGATGAATATCAATGGAACAAAGATGAAGATTTCTGTAGAGATTACTTGTTAACCTCTCTAAATCCTCGTCTAGCTATGACTTATAGTGAGCATAAGACAGCGAAAGAGATATGGGATCACTTGAACGCTCAGTTCCAAAAACAAGAGGGGCTCTCTAAAACTCTCCTAGCGGAGAAGTTCTTTGGCTTTAAATTCAATATGAATTCGAGTATCACCTCTCAGTTAATTGAACTTGAGAACATGAGGAACAAGCTGAAAGAGGATAGCTCTGATATATCTGATAATCTCTTTGTTGGTCTTGTGTTGAGTAAGCTATCTGCTGAATGGAGTTTTTTTAAGACTGAAATGCACAGACAGAAAGAACAGATGGGACTGAATGAATTAAAGAGGTATATTCACATTGAGGATCAAAATATTACTAGGAAGAGCTTGGATCAAGTAGGTCAACAAAATTCAGTTGCTAACTTTGTTCACACTCTAATAAACCTCAGAAAAAGTCCAAGTCACCAAAAGGTGAATCATCTTCACAATTAGAGGCCAAAAAGATTATCTCCAAAAGAAAAAAAAAGGGCAAGTGCCATAACTGTGAAAAGTGGGGTCACTAGGCAACAGAGTGTAAGCTACCGAATAAGCCAAAGAATGACACACCACAAAATGAGGCTAATATGCTAGTTAATGAGTCTGAACCTCAAGCCTTCATTGGAATGATGAAGAATGGAAAGGTCGGTGTCTCTTTTGAGTGGTGGTTGGATAGTGGCACTATTTGTCATGCTACAAATAATAAGAAATTACTCACTGGGGTCACAGAAGTGAAAGACGCCATGAAAAACTGCAATGGTGGTGAGGCAAAGGTAACTCATGTTGGAATTGCAAATTTGGTGCTTTTTTCAGGTAAATTATTAACTCTAAAATATGTTAGAGTAGTACATTTACTTAAAAAGAATTTGATATCTATGAGCTTACTTGATAAAGTTGGTTTGTCATTTTCAACTATGAATGGTAGAGTAATTTTATCTGTTAACTCATGTTATTTCGGTTGTGCATTCATAATTAATGGTATGTATAGGTTGAGTTTAGATCTGATAGCATAAACCATGTAAGCTCTACTTTGATTGATCCAAAGTTGTTACACAATAGACTTGGACATGTGAACTACAAGAAAATGGAACATCTTGCTAAAACTCACAGCATTCCATTGGATACTTCTATTTGATTTGACAAATGTGAAGTGTGCGCACAGGCTAAGATTACTAGAAAACCTTTTAAGTCGATTTTTAAAAGCACACAACTTCTTGAGCTAATACATTCTGACCTTTGTGACTTTAGAAATTACGTTACTAGAGGTGATCGGAAGTATTAATAACATTCATAGACGATTTTTCTAGATATTGTCATGTCTATTTGTTGAAATCAAAAGATGAGGTTTTTGAAAAGTTTAAGATTTTCAAGTCTAGAGTAGAAAATCAAATCAACTTGAAAATTAAGAGGTTTAGGAGTAATAGAGGGAGTGAATATCAAGGAATTTTGTACTTCAAAGAGGATAATACTTGAAACCACTACTTCTTACTCACCCCACTCAAATGGTGTTGCCGAACGTAAGAATAGAACGCTAACTGAAATGTTAAATTTCATGTTAATTACAGCTGGCATGCCTTACTTCTACTGGGGAGAAGCAGTTCTAACTGCTAATCACATCTTGAACAAGTTGCTGCACTTTAAGTTGTCTATGACACCTTATCGGATATGGCATAAGAGTCCTTGTAGATATAATACTCTTAAAACTTGGGACTGTGTTGCTTATGTTAGAATACAAGATCCTAAGAGATTTAATGTGGAACCTAGAACATTACTTGTGTATATCTAAGTAGTACAGAAGATAGTGTTGCAAATAGATTTTTGAATTTATCTACTAACACAGTGATTGAATCTAGAGATGCAAAATTCTTCGAGAACAAGTTTATTAAAGATCATGGCTTGAATGTTTCTAGATCTATAGATATGATTTCAGAGTCTCCTGTAGGATTTGAAGCAGGTACTTCTGACACTAATTCCACACAGCTAGTTGTTGAACCAGTTTCGATTAAAGTATCTACAAGGGAGAGAGTTCCCAAAAGTTCTGGTGAAAACTTTGTTACTTACCATCTAGAGAATGATCCATTCTCCTATCAAGAAACAATGAGATCTAGGAAATTTTATGCTGTGGGCGGAAGTCATAAATGATGAAATGAGCTTTTTGCTGCAAAATCACACTTGGCAGCTAGTCAATTTACCAAAAGGGGCTAAGACTATAGGCTGTAAGTGGGTATTGAAGAAGAAACTGAATAGTGACGGATCAATAGCCAGATACAAAGCACATTTAGTAGCTAAAGGCTATAAACAACAGAGTGGAATAGACTATTTTGATGTTTATTCACCTGTGTGTCATCTATCAACTATAAGAATTCTTCTTACTTTAGCATCTATTGAACACTTTGTAGCGTATCAAATGGATGTAAAGATAGCTTTCCTCAATAGAGAGTTAAATAAGGAAATCTACACGAAACAACCGGAAGGATATGTCATGAAAGGCCACAAAGTTTGTAAATTGAACAAATTTTTGTATGATCTTAAACAAGCAAGATGTGGCATCTTAAGTTTGACAAAGTGGTAAAAAGTTATAGCTTTCAGTCTAGTTACTCAGATAAATGTCTTTACTATCGTTCTATGTCAAATAAGATAGTCATCATTTGTTTGTATGTTGATGACATGTTAATTCTTGACTCCGATCATTCTGTAGTGAGTGACGTAAAAGCTACTTTAGCTAAAGAATTTGACATGAAAGATCTTGGTATTGCTAATACCATTCTTGGTATGAAAGTAAGCTTTGAAAGGCAAGTTATCTCCCTTAGCCAGACTCATTATATTGAGCAGTTACTTTTTACTTGGAGATACAGTTAGTGTAAACCGAGTGAGACACCATGTGATTATAATAAAAGACCGAGTCCCAACGAGGGGACCAATGTGGATCAGTTAAAGTACTTGAAACTGATTAGTAGTCTCATGTATGCTATGAATTGCACTAGACCCGACATATACTTTACAGTTGGCATGCTGAGTCGTTTCACTAGTAATCCTAGTAAAGAGCATTTGGATACCCTCAATAGGCTGATGAGATACCTTAAAGGTACTAAAGATTATGTTCTATGTTACTATGATTTTCCTCCAACCGTGGATGGATATTCTGATGCATCATGATGCTCAGAAATTGAAAATAGCAAGTCCACAAATGGATGTGTATTCACTTTGGGTGGAGCCGCTATTACTTGGAAATCCAAAAGTCAGACTTGTATTGCATTGTCGTCTATGGAATCAGAACTTTTTGCTTTAACCTCAGCCGGCGAAGAGGCAAAGTGGATAAAGAATCTGATTATGAATATTCCTTAGACTCGGTTAAAGATTAATTCTTTAAGCTTGTTCTGTGATAATCAAGCAGCTGTCCAGGTCGTCAAGAATGCTCTCTTTAATTCAAAGAGAAGACATATCAGACTGAGACATGCGTTGTTGAATTACCTGAGAGAACAAGGAGTTATCACCTTAATCGATGTGAGATCGAAGGATAACATGGCCGATGCTCTCACAAAAGGCTTGCCTAAAGATCGATTATTCAAAACAGCGGGGGAAATAGGGTTAAAGACTGTGTAGACAAGTCTTAATTACTATTTACTTACTTTCTTGCTATGTGTTTTGAATTATCAAATCTTCTTTTGTTGGCCAAAATGATAAGCACAGTTTATGTGTTTCATCGATGTTCATGATTGCTAATGAATTTGAAAAAGGCGACTTGTCTTATTCCAAACTTGATGAAGATAACTTTAACCTAATTCAAAGGTTCTATTTGGGAAGCTTGTGTCATTCCAAACTTGATGACACAATCCAACTAGGTTGGACTATTCTTTTGGTTAAATGACCACATTCCAAACTTGATGCGAGGTTATTTGACTTTAAGCAATTCGTAATTATGACATTTTAAATTGGAACACAGAAATAGTTGGTTGCATTAGAAGCTTGTTAATCTTGTTCTTAATTGAAATTTGACACTGCATGACTAGGTGATTGTAAGTGATTTCACTATTAGTCATGTTATTTGAAACTAGACAATGGTCATTCTACTACGAATAAACTTAAGTTTATGGCTCTTTATAAATCAAACTATTTAGGCTCTATTCGTAATTTATGAAACTGGCTTGATGCTTATGAACATAATATTATAATGCTTTATGACATTAATATATGTTCTTCTCTACCTAATGTTAATGTTGCTAAGTTCTTTTAGTATAACTAGACACTTTTAGTAAATTATTCAAATGATTGAATTCATGATAATATGAAATTCATATTTGACATTTTACAGGAGATGGCAAAGATAGATGAGAGCTTAATAAGCAAGATCTTGATCAGAATGACTTACTTGATGAATGAATAAATTTATTATTAAAGCGTGCTGGGACTTGACAGATCATCTGCTATTACCCATTTTGATGGAGTCCATTTACTTGAGACTTACATTTTAATATCTCTATTTTATGAACATTATTATGCTAGTTTCTTATATTTGTAAGGCCTTGGACTATTTTGACTGGCCTACTTATATTTGACAGTTATGCATATGTTGATTGTGAACAGATTCATGATTAGGACGATTCACTTATTTGGATTACATATGATAATTGAGTTTAATATTTTACTACTAAAACTCTTTGATCAATCTGAGTTGATTGTCTTGAACTGAATGTGCGTGACTCATATTTGCTTGAACATCACACTGACCACCGTATTAGATTGTACTGTATGGTGAACATATGAGGAGATTGTTACATATAGTATTAATATAATCCATATAATATGTTTACATATAAGCACAATAGGTGAAAGCATGGTTACTTGGGTCCATATGGGCTGGAGCCCAGTAGCTTGCATATAATTCTAGGGTTTCCTACGCTGGAGATAACAGCGTTCCAAACTTGACGTCTATTGGTATAATACTTCAAACAGACAAAACCCTCCCTATTCTCTCAAGCCCTAGCCTCCAACTGTAGTTACCCTTCAATGAAAATTCCTACTTTTTTATTTGTTCCCCCTTTATCTCCTCGTGGTCGAATCTCACTCTCTCACCTTCGTTAAGTTGAAGCTTATTTTACGACTTGAAGTATTTTTTTCCCCCTCGACCAAGGTGAGCAAAGATGTGCAAAAGAGAAAATATCTCCTAAAACAATTATGGACTCTATATGCCTCAAACATTCAAACAGACTCCTCCTCGCCCCTACCCCATGCAGAGCCTACTATCACACGCTGCCACCATCACTGACTTTCACACACCATCACAATTGCACGGGTCGCCCTATGGATCTGAGGAAGAAAAGCAATGGTCGGGTTGTGACAGTAGACGCGAGAAGAAGAGCAATGGTCGTGCTGTAAGGGTAGAAGCAAGTGACAGAATCGTGACACGTGCAATGGTGACGGCGTGTGAAAGTCGGGGATAGTGGTGGCATGCAATGGTGGGCTCAACATTAGGGTAGGCGCGAGGACTCAAGTCTGTTTGAACTGGTATTGCCATACTAGGATCCTTCTTTTGCAATGGTGTTAAGTGATGCGAATGATAATTCAAGTATGTTAAAACCAAATCGGATCAGCATTACTACCTTCATGAAGTATAAAGATACTCCAAAGCATTTACTGAAGAACTCGACTCAACATAAGCTGACAGCAAGGTAGGTGGACGAACGTAAGGGCATTCTGTAAGGTGATTCATTGTTTTAGGCAGGTGGTGTTGGAGAAGGAATTACCAACGACATCTTGACGAGGCTTCTCATTAAGGCTTAGATTGAATGGAACACAAGGAAAATTCAAGAACGCTTTGTTATATATCAGCAAAAGGAGGCAGAGAGCAACACACGATTGCAGGATGTTATGTCATCATGTACAGACTAAACTAGCCTCGACTCTCAATATGTATGCTTCTATTATGAAGAGGCATCCTGCATGCATGAAATTCCAATGCTTGGAATTTAGGCATGCACGACATTTGTATACATTCTGCAGAATGAATTACCTGCAAGGTATTAACATAGAGCTTAGGACCTATAAAAGTGAACTGAAGTGATGGAAATGCATAGATTGTCTGCGTTGGTCCAAGGGGAAGATCAGCATATGCCGGGGCCCATTGGCAAGGCAACTGGAACTCTAGAAATTGATGTAACTCCTCTAGAGGTGGCTTGTCTGAACAATTTAGAAAAATTAAAAAATCGATTCAGTCGAAACTGACCAGAAGCGCTGTCTAGTAACATCAGGGATAGATAATGTAGCATGTGGAAGACCTTCTCAAGCGAATAAGACATTCTTAAGCACACATAATAGGATTGATGATACCATGATAGAAGAAACTATGACAAAACCAAAAACAGTAAATGGCAGCGGACGAACAATACTGTAATTCAGCAAATTATGGTCGGATTACAACCTAGAATTTTCTCTCTAACTAGACAAGCCCTATTTTTCTGGAGATATGTGCAAAGAACTCAGAATACGAAACCATGATACTGCAGGAAGCATTCCGATATTGAACCTTCTAGCAACAGAATGAGGTAAAAGATGCCAGAAGCACTGCCGATCAAATCGGTGGTAGATGATGTAGCATGTGAAAGACTTTGTCGGACACACATTAGTAAAAATCAAGCAAACACGGTAATAAGATTGATGACACCACAATAGAAGTAAACAGAGTGAAACCAAACCCAATGAATGGCAGTAGATGAACGATACTGTAATTCAACTCAAAATCAGTTGAATAGTTCAGTTGCCAATTTCCACCAGGTCAAGAACATGACTAAAGATGGGTCCATTGCTCTTTAAAAGATAAAATGATAGGGTAAAAAATACAGAGAAGTGCACACACATCGGAGGTACAGATTGATCGTGTCGCCTAGAAATCCATTTCCTCGTACGCCACTCAACAGCAAAGTTATAGGCACAAAGGACATTGATATAACGTTGGGAGACTGAGATATTGTTGAGAGCCAATGGTTATGACTTTGACCCAAATCAATTCCGCTCTTCCTGACGCATATACTCACAAAGTCCTACATGAGAATTGGAGATGTTAATGAACACGAGAACAACAGAAAACTTATTCTTCTTAAGGCAAACTGTTGAGTAAGTGCAGCTCAAGACATGATCTTCCAAAAAGTATAGAAATGGTTACATCGACTTTTGAAGGAATTACAATACGCGACCTACGATATAGTCCATGGAGATTCCCAGGCATGAGTTTTTCACCCTGAAAAAACAAACATGAACATTAAGCTAGGATAGGGTTGGATTACCACCTAAAATTTCTCTCTGGCTAGACAAGCTCTTTTACCGGAAATATTGAACCTTCTAGTAACAGAATTCAGAGGTATCAAATTCAGAGGAAATTAGAGAAAACAAGGAAGTCTGAGATAAAAGAAACTCGATTCTAAGCAACAAGTCGCTCACAAAGGTCCTTCACATGCATGCGCTGGTGTTCAAGCTAGTGAAAAACATCATCATATCCCCAAAATGAATAAGTTGGTCGCAGAGCGCCAACATTTTATATGAAAGCAGTTGCATCCTTCTGGGGCTTTCCAGGAGATGTTTTTAATCATCT
This sequence comes from Rhodomyrtus tomentosa, assembly GCA_028455895.1. Lineage (NCBI taxonomy): Eukaryota > Viridiplantae > Streptophyta > Magnoliopsida > Myrtales > Myrtaceae > Rhodomyrtus > Rhodomyrtus tomentosa. Next base: position 2,411,518 of record JAPCWY010000006.1, read on the forward strand.
CTTTACAATGGAAATAGTTAAAGGCAACGTGTCAATTCAAACGTTTCTGTGTACCATCAATTCGGCTGCAAATCGAAGATCTGGTGACAAAGCTCCATTAGCATCTTCAGACAATCTCTAATCAGAGAATTGCTTCAGGTAGTTCCGCATGTCAATGGCCTGAAGATTTGAGTTCTGCAACTGCTTCACGTGAACTACTTCTTTACCTCCCATCGTTACACCGACCACAATATGAGTACCGTATTTCTCAATAAACCTGGAAAATAATGTCGTCAAACACCCGCAATATCTATGAGATGGGAAATATCATAAGGTCTATAACACTTTTCAACAAGAGGAGTGACAAAGCAACCTGATGCATTCTAGAATCTTACCCGGCAAGGGCGAGGATGTCCCACGAATCGGGCATTTCTTGTTTGACTTGCTCAGAAAGCATTATCTGAGATCTTTCCAACTCGACGCTGTAGAGGGTCACGAACAAACCATTAAAAGCGAGGCTTTTTACAGCCGAAGCATCCTTCTGCCAGCAGCCCCTAAAGTCGCACATGGTATTGAATATGGCCGACGGTATTTTACCAGATAAAGAAAGTTCATGATTGAAGTGCTCGGACATCTGCAATCATAGAGAACACGAAGTGCCTAGGAAACATAATGCAACCTAAGGGCACTACCTTAATGCAACAGCATAGCGAGGTCGGAAAAAAAACATGGGACGTGCTCACACTTCAATTATAGTGATGCTAAAATCAGTTTCCTCCGCTACTGCGTCACTCTTAATATAGTTTTACAGCACGAGAGTAACCAAGATGGGAACTGAGAAGTCAATAACAAGGTCGCCATTCTCGATGGTTCTCACTGGGAGATTAACACCAAGCTTAACAATATTCCTAAGCAAAATAAAGAGAAGTAGGCCTTGGATACGTGAAGCTGTGACCTCAGGCAGGACATAAATTTGGTGATTCACAAGAGTGAGTTAATCAATGGAGCCCACAACAATTGTTAACATTTGTCCAGGAAATTCAGTCTTTCTGTTATTCCTCTTTGTCCAAGCAACACTTATTCACAACCACTTGCAACCCCTCAAGATCTAACGGCACCCTCTCGTAAAAACCAGACTTAATGGTAGTCACAGGCCCAAAAGCTGACATGAACAAAAGCAGAATTTTTCTTTTCTCCGGGCTAATTAAAACTCTGGCAGGACCTGACTACTTAACCACATTTCTTTCGCGAGAATGCTCCCGCATTCTCATTAATTCGAAAGCTGCAAGTATTGGAAATTGCAGATGATCAACCTGCTGATTAGCCCCAACTAAAAGCTAACTCTGTTCAATTTGAAACAACGACAATGGATGGCATCGCCCCAAATATCAGTCATCAGTTCGGTAGGTGCTATCCTGGGCCAACCTTCGCGAATCAAGTTTTGCGGTCCCCGGCCATCCCAACCATGATTTCTCAATATGACCAAGTATGAGCAGAAGGAAGTGAACGCACTTCTCACGAAAATTCAAGAACTCGGACAAAGTTCAAATCTTCACCTAAACTCAAAATTCGTCACTTCACCAGCAAAGTCAAGAGGAACATTAAGAAAGAGAAAAACAAAGACTTCATTTTTTTTTTCACCTTATTAAACGAGAGCACGGCGGAGCAAAACCTGGTGCGGCCGCCCTTATCGCCCTTGATGCAGGTGGGCACGTCGTTGACGACCACCCCACCAGGGACCACGAGGTCTCCGATCTCTCTCGCCTCCAGCTCGATCGATCTAGAACCCGAACGGCCCGATTTGCGGGAATTCAACCGGACGTCGTACGAGAGGTCGTAACCGAACCCGATCACCGACACCGCCTTCTCGGCGGCCGACTGCGGGTCCAACGTCCCATCCATCAACGGAAAAAGAAGGAAAGCTCTTCTTCTCTTCAGTGAAGCGTTTCTAAAATCGACGCAAGAAAGAGAGTCTCTCTTCAATTCAACTCCCAAAGTTCACCAGAAAAATCGTTTGAAAAAAAGAATAAGATAAAGATGTTCGACTTTCAAAGTTCGAAGCTTGGTGGGAGCTGTGCGCGGCCGCGAGAGCTGAGCATAGTGGTTAACTCCAGCCTATAATTTTCCGGGGGTATTTCCATAACTTCAATGACAGCGACACCATTAGGAGTTACGACTCGACATGAATAACACAGGAGGGTGGCGGCTGTCGTCTTGTGGATGACACGTGGCGGCTCACGGTGGAAAGTTGCCTTCTTGTTCTCCGGCATGTTGGTCGGGAAGGCGAGCATCCCGCAATCTGTTTCATGCGATGCAAAGTTCGTTTTAAGGGCCAAAAGCATGAACAAAAGAACAGCTGCCGAGCCGTTTTGGGATTTATTAAAAATGGATAAACAGATCTTAACTGTTATGCGAGCAACATCTAATTAGCTATCGTATCGGCACATGGTTCCATTTATAAGTCGACTACTTTAGCGACCGCAAGGATATGCGCTTGTATAATCTCCATTGAATTTGGGATTTATTAGAATGGATAAAACATATCTTAGCCGCAATTAGAAATGTCTGCTTCTCTCTCTCTTAATTTAATTAATAATGAGACGGGTTTCATGGGCTTGACGGAGATAGATGATGGGCTTATTATTAAATCCGGTCAGCTTAGGCTTAAGTTCGAATTTGTCCTGTGACTACCCCTTCTTAGTCAATGGGGCAGTAGGTTCGGCACCTACTAAAAAAGAAAGAATCCACTTCGAATAATCACGCCATTGCTAGGCAGCGTGTGGAATGGTTGAGAGCAGACTATATATATAAGTCGAGAGTGAAGTTACGCACTTAGGGCAAACTTACTATATTCAGTAATTAATAGAGCATGGGCAAGGGCCACTGGAGATAGAGAAGAATTTATGAAGCTGCCCTCCACACAAATAAACTCATATGATATTCCCTTTGTTAAGTGAGAGGAGGAGAGGCCGCTGCTAGGAAATAGCAAATACATAGGAAAATAGGGTGGACTCAGGTATGCTTGGGGCAGGGTTGAGGGCCTAGTTAGGTTTAGCATTTGGCAAATGAACTTTGAGAAAATGCAAATATCTTTGAGTTAAATGTCTTTTTCAAAATGCAAGCAGTGTTTGGTAAATTGTATTTTAAAAACACATTGGAAATTAACTTTGACGTAAATGTTGTTTAGTGCAAAATACACTTTGTAAAGTATTTTCATTTTTCCTAAACTCAGGTATGCTTGGGGCTGGATTGAGGGCCTAGTTGGTTCAGCATTTGACAAAAGAACTTTGAAAAAATGCAAATAACTTTGGACTAAATGCCTTTTTCAAAATGCAAGTAGTGTTTAGTAAATTGTATTTTAAAAATGCATTAAAAAGTAACTTTGACGTAAATGTCATTTAGTGAAGTATGCTTGGGGCTGGATTGAGGGCCTAGTTGGTTCAGCATTTCGCAAAGAAATTTTAAAAAAATATAAATATCTTTGGGCTAAAGGCCTTTTTCAAAATGCAAGTAGTGTTTGGTAAATTGTATTTTAAAAACACATTGGAAAGTAACTTTGACGTAAATGTCGTTTAGTGCGAAATACACTTTGTAAAGTATTTTTATTTTTCCTTGACCAATTGGGTAGATCAAGAAAACAGCAGTAGCAGCTGCAAAAGGAGTTGAATATGCAACAGCAATCCAAGGGCGCATACCCAGACGAAAACTAAGTTTCCACTCACGACCCATGTAACAAGCTACGCCAAGTAAGAAGTGTAAAACATCAATTAGCTCGTAAAGACCATCGTTGTATAACCATTCATCAACATATGCCACTTCCCATATTGGGAAAAAAAAAATTGGTGGTCGGCGGTGATGGCAACGGTGGTCGGTCACAGCAACGGCAATGGTGGGGTTCGTCGGCAGTAGTTAGCAATGGTCGATGGTGACGTCGGCAAGCGATGGTAGGCGATAGGTGGTGATGGTCGTCGGCGGTCAGTAGTGGTCATCAGTGGCGGTCGTCGACAGTGGTCATCGGCGACAACGATCGGTCGATGGGCGGTGGTCAATGGCGACGATCGACTGTCGGTGGCAGTTGGCGACAGGCGACGACGGTGACGGATGGCAGCAAGTGAAGGTGGCAAAGTTAAAAGAAAAAAAATTAGTTGCATTTCGGAAATGCAACTTTCCAAAGTATTTTTAGAGGTATTTTGGGCTAAAGTCATTTAGGGGCATTTGGAAATGCAATTGCATTTTATCAAAATTGAGCAAAAAACTAACCAAACGCTATTTGAGTTTTACCAAGGGACTTTGGATTAGAGCCTCAAAGTCCTTTGCAAATACTAAATCAAACCATCCTTGAATTCTTTGGTTTGACTTGGTTCACAGCTTATTTGAACCAAGATGCAATTCCCTATTAACGATTACGGTAGAAGATGAGGTTTAGATTTTAGATTTGATTCCATATCTTCTATTTATTTACCAAACCAAATCCAAATGCAAGAGCTTTTTATTTTTGACTCCCACTTTCATTTGAATAAATTACGGTTCTGGCTCTTTTCTTTTCTTTTCTTTTCGCACGAGCGAAAGCCCTTTCCAAGTGGAGTAGTGCATCACTGTTCTGAAAACCTCTGTTTTCAATTTGACGTGGAACTCGAGTTTCCGAAAAATGCATAAATCCCGGGATTTTCGCAAAAGAGGGCTCGAATTTGGCCTGCTGATTGGGTGTATTAGTTGATAAATGTTGATATATCATCATAAATCTTGCAGCAAACGCAAAATTGAGCACACTCATAACCAAATTGATAGATGTCAAAAGATGAGGGGCTCGTTTGATCGAACTGAAAATTAAGTGTTGAGAATTTTTAAGTACGGAACATTTACGTGCCGAGCGCATTTAAGTAGTGAATAGGGAAATAAAAAGTTTCTGATGATAAATTAAAGTCGATTGGTTTCTTCCCCTACATGGAATGGCGACATCTACGGGAAGTGTCAACAATATAATCAGTAAAATTCTAGCTTCAATTGAATATTTCATCGCTTAACCAATTAAAGTAAGTACTTTCGTATCGCGCTCAGTGATTTTCACCTATAAATAATGAATCAAGGGTCGTTTACTTCACGAGAAATGAACGAGATAAAAAATATTTTTCTTAAAAATGATGAATTATTTCGTTTGGATGAGTTGAATAATATTTCAGTATTAGAAAAGGAAAATTCTCTGTCCTACTTTTGTAAACAAGAAGGTTTTGACTCTCTCTTTGTTTCCCTTCAAAATTTATAGATTTTAACACTTCCTCCACATAATTTTATATATCGAAAATATGAGGTGAATGCGAACTTGAAACAGCTCACTCATAGCGGCAACCCTAGCGTACCACACATTTCGTAACCATTAGGAGATGCACATGTTTATAATTCGAGATAAGTACAGTTCAAGTGCCATAACTTATGTACGGCGTTCACTTGAGTGCCATAACTTGTGTACGGCATTCACTTGATTGCCAAAACTTTTATTTCGTTTATTTGAGGACCATAACTTTTAAAAACCGACCACTTAAGTACCATCGCTTACGTAGACGCCGAAAAAACTGATGTGGATGCCAAAAAAATTGATGTAGATGCCAAAAAAGCTGACGAACAATTTTTTTTGAATATTTCAATGTACACGTGAAAATTTTTCATAATTTTTTATTTTTTTTTTACAAATTTTCCTTTTTTGTGTCCTTTTGTTAAAAAAAAAGGAGAAGAAGAAGAAGAAGAGAACAAACCCTAGTTTCCTCCCTTGGCCGACAAGGTCATCGGCGATTGTCAGCCACCACCGGGTGGCCCAGGGGCTACGGTCGGCTCTCCCTAGGCCGGCAAGGCGGCAACGGTTGTCATGACGTTGTTGGCGGTGAGCCAAAGCGCGAAAATCCTCGCTAGATCTAGGCAAGGGCCCTGGCCACCCTACCATCCATCGAGCGGGGGGCCCTTGCCTGGACGTCGCAACAGGAGTCGAGGGCCACGTCGGCCATCGCAAGGTCTAGGCAAGGGTCATCGGACCAATGGCCAGCAGAGTCGTAAGGGCCCTCGCCTGCCACTGTCGACGCTACAACAGCCGTCACTTGGGCCCTTCGCGACCTCGTCGACCCAGGGCGAGCCGATCTTGGCCCCTGAGCCACGCGGTGGTGGCCGGCGAGGTCACTGGTGACCTCGCCAGCCAAGGGGGGAAATCTCTTTGCCTTGTTTTTTTTTTAACTATTAATAATTAAAATTAAAATAAAAACATGAAAATAAAATAAAAGTTCCATATAATATTAAGAAAATCTAGAGTGACGCTGAGAAATTAATAAAATAATAATAAAAAGTTTATGTCATCTTTTTCGGTAGAAATAACACTTAAGTGAACGATTTTGTTCCGACATGGCCTCAAATGAACCAAATGAAGTTATAACACTCAATTGAGCATTGAATACAAAATATGACACTTACGGTATTAATATCCCTGTGATTTTGATCTAACCCGAGAAGAAAGCTTCCCTTGTTGTGCTTCAAAAAAATAACCAGACTAATGCAAAACCAACTCGAGGCCCACTTCTACTTCTGAGAACCCCATCCCTACAGATCGAAGAAGACGAAAGCTAAGACTGTACAGACGAAGCCCAGCAGCTGCGAGATTTAACCAGCAGTCAAAGAACACAGAAGAATCATATCATATTCTAGGGTTTCCACGAAAAGACGTCTCTGAAACCATGGCTATGCTCCTGGAAAACCCTTGTCTTCTTCTGGAGAATCTTATAATATCCTGGGCTTGATGTGAAGGTCAAGGTCAACACACGCAGAGTCTCCCGTGAGCGAGCCTCGCTGCTGCTTCGCGTCCTTTGACTTTATTTAGGCCCCGCGTCCCACAGCCAGCCCGCCATTCATGGCGGTAACCGTTGGCGTTCACACCTGCGACGATCATCACTCAGTGATCAAGAGCGTGTGGGATTAGTAGCTAAACTAGGGTTTTGAATTGGGTCCTTCCGAAGATCCGAAGCTTCCCTTCTTTCGGATTAGTATTGCGCAGCAACAGCCGGTTAAACCTCAATCTCAAGCGAATCGAGCTCATTGGCCGTATCGGTGTTGTAGAAGCTCGATCGAGGCTCCGTATGTTTCTTGCGAACGACGATTTTGAAAAATATTTTTTGAAAAATCATTTTTTACAAAAAATGATCATACTTTTTCGGATTTTGATCAATATCAAAAAATGAACAGAAAAATAATTGTCCTTGTTTGGCAAGGAAAATGTAGTTTGGTTTTGTACATTATCATTTGGTCGAAAATTTATTACTTGACTTGGCCGTCCTACATGGTCCGCGGCCAGATGAGAAAGAAAGAAAAATTATATATATTACTACAAAATTCAAAATTTAAAAAAAAATTAAAAAAGAAAGAAAAGTGAATGATTGCATGGAAGAAAGATGGAGATGAAATCATTTTCCCCATTTTTTTTAACCCGTTTTTTCATTGGTGGAAAGTGGCTTTTATAACTTCGTAATTTTATGTGAATTAAACGCCGAAAAATTTAGAAATCGTTTTCCTAAAAGTTATTTTTCGTGAGTTTCATGAAAAACTCCATGAATAAGGAAAATGTATTGTTTTCTTTTGTTTGATGATATGTGACTGACAATCTTTTGTGGTGTTTAGTTCTTGATTTCAATCTGATGACTTCATCTTAAATCAAAAAACATTGAATTTTAATTTTTTATTTATTTGTTGTATTATTTTCAAATTCTTCTTTTTATTTTTTATTTTTTTCTTCAATCTCGCCGGCCAATCTCAAGCTCACCAAACCTAGGGATGCTTGACCTCGCTCAATATGCCATACAAAATCGTCATTACTCTTTTCCAAAAGACATACGATTTATTCATGTAATTCTGGGAAAGGTATGAAAAAGAAAGTCTTAAATCCGTTGCATCAGTCATAAACTTTTTATTTGCGCCAATTCAATCATAAACTTTTGTATTTGTGTCAACCAAGTCCGTCCACTCAATTTTGATTAGAAATCGTTGATGTGGATGTTGATCATAATGCGTGATGCGGTCAGCGCTGACACTCACATTTTAAATAAATATTTGCTTTTCCGTTTCTAGTTTGTTTATTTCATTTTGGCCAGCCAATGGCAGGCAAGGGCTAGCAAGCACTCGCTAGATCTTAGCGAGATCATCGTGGCTGCGGGGCAAGGTGGCTCTTGCCATAAGGCCTTCACCGCCCCGCTGATCGCAGCCGTGGCGGCCCTCGCAAGCCAGAATGAAATAAAAAAAGGAAAAATAAATAATAAATAATTTCAATAATATATCAAGAAATTTCCATGTTGGCCCCGGCCTTGCCGTAGGATAGCCAGTGTCCACGTCAATCATTTGCGATTTAAATTGATAGATGGACTCGATTGGTACAAATGCAAAAGATTTGGGATTGAATTAGCACCAATACTTCGACCAAAAACAATTGACACAAACACAATAGGTTAAGGAATTTTTTTGTTACTTTTTCCCATAATTTTGCAAGCCTAAAAGCAAAAATTAGTGGTAATCCAGTAATTATTTCTGCAAACAACCGTCCCTTCAAGATTAGCTTCCACGTTTAGGATCCGTAGGTCTTGAATTTAATGATCGTCTGATTTTAAAGTGACCTCATGCTTTGCAACTTCGCAGGTATTCTAATTGAAGATTTACGGAGGTTTTGAAAAATATGTTTATGGTCGGGTGGTTAAAATATTCTTCAATTTTATTTTTTTGTCAGAGTTATATTCTTTACTCCACTTCCATTCCCTGTACATTTTTTCTTGAGTTAAGTTTGGATTTCACGTCATCCAACGGATTAAAAACTATGGTGTAGATGATATCTTTTATGGTAAACAAATTTTACAAGAGAGTGAGAACACACACGGATTGATTTTACATCGGCTACTCACGTTACAAATATATATATTAAACCCATTGTTTTTGTGTCATCCAATCCTAAACTCTTTGACGATTTGTTAACGTAGTCCATCCAGCCAATTTGACCAAAAATTATTAACATGTATGACGTCAATCTTATGTGGCATGATCAGTGTTGACATACACAAATCATATCTCTTTTTTGTTTTATAAGTTTTTTAATATTATTTTCTTTTTTTTTCTTTCTTTGCTTTTTTTTACAACTTTAGGTCAGCTAGTTCGCAATGTGATTTCGTGGATTAACTCGCTAATATATTCGTTTTGGCTTTTCCCATACCGAACTTCACAACTTTGTCCTTTAGGACATATGTGAACAACTTTCTAAGAGGTGACCCATCTTGGGAGTGTTACTATTGGAGTGTGGTTCATAATCTCCAGCAACAAAAGAATACGTAAGTCTGGGGTCCCAAAGGAATAGTGACCTCTAGACACCAATGGGATTTTTTAGCTTAAGTCCATTTTTTTCATTAGTAATTTGAATTTGAGCTCGTGAATGGCTATTGTTTTATATACTTTTTTTCTCTTGTAATTGAGTGATGTAATGAAAGTTGTGATGTGCTAATTATAGTTAAATACTTCGTTAGACATTGCATTAGTTTAAAGATTAACTGGGATAAAATCTCGTATCTCGATTTATATTTCTCACTTTTTTGTGCTTTACTTTGTTGACTATGTGTCAAATCCTAATAGCTCCCATTTGAGCACGTTTAAGCATTGTCTTTATATCAAAAGGCGCATCCGTAAATTAATTTTTAGTTTTCATATATACATATTTCAGAACCACTCTCTTATTATTCGATGCACGGTTTGGTTCATTCGTGCCCCTTTCGCCAATCCCAAAAGCTTGCTAGAAGCCTCCCCTTGACGAGGCCTTCTAACGTCGAGTACCACTTCTTGCCCTCGTTAGACTGGGTCATTACAAGCCGATTGATCGTCGCCATCCGCGGGGGCAAGGGTGTAGCGGCTCTCGCCTGGCAGGCGAGTGCATCAGCCATCGCTTGGATTTGTGAGAGGGTACATCGAACTTCTGCCTTATTTGCCATATTCTTACTTTGCATAGTAATGCAGAGCCCCACAACCGCCAAAATTTTCCATGTAATATTGATTTTTAAAAAGGGAAAAAATTAGATTATTTCAAATTAGTTTTTGTGACCTCTAAAGCTAATCTCCCAATAAATTTCAAGCTTCTTTATTTTTTGTAATGTAGAATATTCGAAACAAAACACTATATATCACAAATTTTGAATTATGAAGAAAAAATAATAACTATGGAAACAACAACAACAAAAATATGCATGGGGTAATGCAGCGTGGTGTCGTGGTAAATCTTGTCAATAGGGTCTGATCGTCGATTGGCCCGTGCTAGGGTGGCTCGATCAAGTATGAACTCATTTCATTTCGTGTGCGGGATGAAGATTAGTGGTGATTAATGGGATGAGCCGGACCCTTTTCTCCGTCCACCACCCCCCGGGCGGTTCTGACTGAGGTGGGACTGAGCGGTCCCCGCGGGAAGGGCAATATGGTTATTGTCACATTGAACCCGGAAATGCGCGGGACGACGGGAGACCGTAACGTCGAAGAACCACCGAGCGACACGCGCGGCGGTCGTAGGGGAGGGGGGGAGACACCTCAAGTTCTGGGGCACGTGCCATAGACGCACGCGGTGAGCGACAGGCAGGTTCGTGTCCCCTTGGCATTAGCTTGCAAGCGCGTGAAAATGAGAGCTCGGCTCATGGAATTTTGAAAAAAGAGAGGACAATAAATAAAAAAGTAAATATAATTGACCATATAAAAATAAATAAAATGAATAAAGAACCAAAAAATCAGAGCCGGCTCTCTGCAATGCTCTTGGGAAATTCCCATACGCCGCCCCCACAACACTCGATTCCACCGGCCATAGCCAGTTGCCAGTTCTCCTCCTTCCCCGCACCACCTCGGCGCGCGACAGCTAAAACACGTGCTCCGTTCCGCACGCGCCGGGGCCCACCGATTTTTTTTTTTTTGGGGGGGGGGGGGGGGGGGCGGGGACGTTGGTGGGGTCGAAGCCGCGTAATTCATTGAAAGCACCCTTGGGGGAGAAGATTGTATGTGGTGCGGAGATTACGCAACGTGGTGCACGTGAAGAAATCAACCATTGTTACGACATAAAGGGTGTCAAAATTCAAGCACGAAAATTAATTGGGACAGCGCGTCGCGAGAGCAAATGCTACTGACCGATTATGGTGTGTCAATCGCAAGTTACTTTCTCCTCATGCCGCGCTTATTTCGGAATCATCAGACAAACTATTTCTATGAAAGCGGACGGTTAAAACCGATCTGGACGAAAGCGGACACTCGACCTGCGAGATCAGTTATGTGTACCCAACGCATCGAAGCTCGACTCCGTTTGTGGGCCATCGTTAGAATGTTCGTCAACATAATAGTTATGAATGGGATAAACTCAGATAAGGAAGGGGAACGGAAGGAAATGGAGCATACGAGATTTGAGGTTCGGCAATGAGATTCCGAAGAAGTAGAGAAAGTTTAGGAAGGATTTCTCCTCAATTGGAGAGGACTCGGGAGAATTTTCCTGCGGATGATCTGGACCGTCAGATCCAACGAGCGAATCGAGGGGCGCAAATGAGTCGCGATCTGAGGAGCGAACAAAATCCAGCCGTAAATGGGGGCGGCGCAGTACACGGGCGCGGCGGCCAGGGGAGCGCCGAAGACGTCGTCCACATCCGCGCCCCCCGCACGCATTCCCGAGAGCTGCCGCCGCCCCCCCCCCCCCTCTCTAGAAACCAAACAAACGTAACGGAAAGAAAAAATTATTGGGAAAAGAAAAAACATTTTAAAAACATTTTTTTTAAAATAAAAGAAAAATAGATTCGTCATCGTCCACTACGGCAGCAGCCGTGGGAGAATGATAATGATACCCTCACATAGGTGACACACAGTCCTTTTGCCACGTAACCACCCAGCAATCAGCCGGCCCGGTCAAATTCCTCGTTGACCAACTCTCTCTCTCTCTCTCTCTCCAATTACTCGCCGAGCCCTTACCCTCTCCGCCGCTATAAAAATGCCTCCTTCCTAGTTTCTCTTTGTCAGAACTCAATCCCCACCAAAGCCCTCTCCCTCTCTCTCTCTCTAGAAAATCGGCGGAGAGACCGAAATCCATCCGCACGACCTAATGGCGATGAAGGAAAAGGCGAATTCAGGCGCCGCCAGCGGCGGCGGCGGCCGGAGCCTCGCCAGGGAGGCGCACTACAGGGGCGTGAGGAAGAGGCCGTGGGGGCGGTACGCGGCCGAGATCAGGGACCCCGGCAAGAAGAGCCGCGTCTGGCTCGGCACCTTCGACACGGCGGAGGAGGCCGCCCGCGCCTACGACGCCGCCGCCAGGGAGTTCCGCGGCTCCAAGGCCAAGACGAATTTCCCCATCTTCTCGGAGCAGCACCCGGTCCTCCTCGCGGCCGCCAACAACAACCGCGACAAGAAGGGCGCTACCAACAAGGCCTGCAGCCGCAGCCCGAGCCAGAGCAGCACGGTCGAGTCGTCGGGACAAGACCCGGCGGCCCCGATGGCCGACTCCCCTCCTCTGGATCTCAACCTCGCCTACCAGGGCGGCGGCTCCGGCGGTCTCCCGTTCCCGCACCAGGCTGCCGCGGCGGCCGCGCCGTACCAGCTCTTCTACCTCGACGCGATGGCGAGGGCGGAGGCGATGAACAACCAGCTCTACCAGCGGCTGATCTTCGACCGGCGTGCGGCCGACGGATCTCGGAGCGATTCCGACTCGTGCTCTGCCGTCGTCGACGTCAACCAGAAGCCTGCCCGGGTGCTGGATCTCGATCTCAACGAGCCGCCGGCGCCGGACTCCGCCTGACCGGGGGGTGCCGGCGGGTTCTCGAGGGATAAATCTAGTCTAGATGGTTCCGCTTTTTGTCGATTTAATTTTAGAAGAAATTAGACAAAAAGGCAAAAAAAAAAAAAAAGGAAATTAGATCGGAAAACGTTCGATTGATCTGTTGGTCAGTGTCGATCTCGGATCGGATCTCGATGTGAATAGAGGAAGATCGGATCGAACGTTTTCTAGTGTTTTGCGACGGAAGAGAAAAAAACCGACGGTTTTATCTCGTCTTGTTTGTAGCTTATTAATTACAATAACAAATGTTTCATCGTAACTTTCTCTCTCTTGTTGGATCAAAACGGATCGGCCCGATTCGATTTGCGACATTCGATATCTCGCGCACAGGCAAAAAGCACCCCGGCTCGCCGGATCCGCATCTCGCCGGCCAACGCCGACGGTCCATGTTCGTTCCTTTTCGCTAATCCGCGTTCAACAGTCAACAATCTCATTACCACCATAAAACAACGAAAAAACAGAAAAAGTCAATAATCTTATCTCTTTCTCCCAAACACGGAAATATGATTTGACGAGAATGTCCTTCCTCTTCAAGAAGATTGGTGTTCGGGTTATGCGCCACTTTGTCTCGTTGAATTTTTGGTGGATCAGATCTGAGATTCAAGGCTAAGCAATGATCTTTGGACTAATTAAATACGGGATTAGCGAAGGGTTTGGCGATTCTAATGTTAATTAATGAGAACAGTCGAAAGTTTTTGTCTCCGCAAATTAGTGCAGCTTCGGCGTTCATTGTTGGATGGAAATCAGTCGTTTTAACTTCCGCAGAGAACGTAATTAATCAGGGCGGTTACACTTTTGCCTTAATTGCGGTGCGGTCTCTTATCTGAAGACGGAACGGCAAACTATATAGGGTGTATTTGGTTGAGCTTATGAAATGAAATTTCAACCTAAAGGGGTTTCGAAAAATGCTAATTACTTTTGGTAAAATATCATTTGAAAATGGATTTTTGGTTGAATAGTATTCAGTAAAAACAACATGGTAGGACAATATCCTGAAGTCGAACAATCTTAGGTTGTGAAACTAGATTGTGAAACCCTGCTTCTTCCTCACGCATCCACACCCCAACTCCTCTACCGGAGGATTTAAGCTGCCCATCTCCCTTTTCTCAATTGAGAAGAGTTGCCACTAGGACAAATCACCGGTAATTGGTAAATCATTTTAACCTAAATACTTTTGTATTTTCTCAAAAAAAATTCCCAAAAAAAGCTAAACAAAAAAACTCACCATTTTATGCATGATGGAAGGAAACGTCTCGATTCTCTATGCGTTAGATACGGTGCACCTGAAATGACAAATTTACTTCCATTGGCATTCATCGAAATCCATCTCATAATAGACCAAATAAGAGCTGCCACAAACCGTTCGAGTTCCAAAAAAAAAAACACTTCATTTTCGCGAATGGGAATTCTTCCCGATAACGAAGGAAAAAAGAGAGAGAGAGAGAGAGAGAGAGAGAGAGAGGCATTATTGGGGTCCATTTCAATCCAATCGTATATAAAAAAGTCGATCTAACTCCAAATCTTGTTTCATTCGACCAACAAATTTCGGTAAAACTTCTCATATCCGTACCCTTTTTCTTTCACCCATGTTAATTTGGGAATGGTATCTTCATGTTAGCCCTTTGACAAGAGAATAGTTTTCACCTCCAATCTATGAATGCTCTAGTTATGTACGTACCCAAAATCAATAATCTTTACAACAAAAAAGTTAAAAAGTCTAAATCTCCCTTTCCTTCCTAGTCAAAATTCGACTTACCCAAATGCCCAAAATGTTGAAAAGTATAATGCGAATGGTAGTGGTCCAACTCGACTGCCTATTCCCCCCTAGTGATTCGTGACCTCATAAGAGCACGAGCACGTGACGTCGGCGTGTAGAGATTTTAATGAATTTGGTCGGAGCTATTGCTTTTGATCCAAAACAATACCAACCTTCCTTCACACTCGATTCTTCAAAGACTATTAGAAGCTCCCGGACCCATCATGGTACATTTAGGGGAAGGGGTTTAGTGCTGAATTCTGATGGAAAATGAATCTCTCCAGAGTATTTTGATACTTTCCCGAAAAAAAACTATACGAAAAGTCGTAACCTTACTGCACTCTTGTTAATTAAGTTCCTAACGTTTTTTTTTATCATTTTGTCAATTGAGCTCATTCGGCCACTTTTCATCGAAAATCGTTGACGTGGACGTCGGATGCTCGTACGTGAGATGGTCAGCGTTGATGTCAACAATTTAATTATAATTAATTTTTTAATTCAATTTAATATTATACATACTCTTTTCTCTCTTCCCCCCCCCTTTTTTCCTTCTTTAATTTTTAAATTTTTTTCCTACCTCCGTCGACCTCAGTTAAGGGCCGCCCTCACCTGGATTTAGTAAGAAAAAAAAAGGAAAAAAAAAAACGTTTACCTTAGCTTTTACCTTAGCTTCAATGCAATTTTGATTTCACCACAAGAAAAAGTAGAAAAGATGATCTTAACATAAGTCATCAAATAATTTCGATCCACCAGCTGATACTCCAATCACTTCAATTTCTCCACCTTGTAATTATTGAACCTGGACGTCAAATTCATCACGTGGGGACAAAGGCGCGTGAAACACAGAGGCCCATCGAAGGCGCGTAAGGAGGGGGTGGGAACGGAACGACGACATCGAACATCGAGCGGGCTTTTTATGTCGAGGGGGGACCGGTCTATTTCCCGCGTTGACCGGCAAAAGTCTCGCGATGTCCTAAAAGACGGCACGTGTCGCACCGCCGTCCAGATTTTTTTTATTTTCTAATTTTTTTTTCCATGGGCTGCTTTTCCTGATTTTGATTCTTTCTAGTCTATATCCAATCTCGAATTAAGGACGGAACAAATTCAGCTACACAGGAGTAAATGAAAATCATTATTAACTTTCATTTATCATAAATTGCCGTATTATCTCATCAATACAAATGCCGCTTATGCACGGATGATTTGAGATTCGACAAATGGTTCTCCGAGATCACACAAATCAAGAGATGCACGCTCTAGGGTTTCTTTTATTCGGGCTTAGCTCTATGTGCGCCCGATCATTTTGTATGTTCAAATGGCATAAATTTATTCATCGTCATTTAAGGGGTAGAGAGCGGCCTGCTGATGAAAGGATCATAAGTGGGGACGCTAGTATCATAAGTGCAGGGATTAAAGTCGGAGACAAGGATGTACAAAAAAAAATGAATTTAGTAAATATTGATTTTATAATTTGATTTTATTAGGTTTAGCTTTTTTTAATGCAAAATTAGGGGGCTATTTTGCCTTTGTAATCAGATAAAGTGCGGTCGGTCATGATCTGGAATTCGGTAGTTCACGCTAATCCAGACTTTTTTTTCTTTTTGATCGGAATCGCTAATCCAGACTTAACCGTCAAGAAAAAACATTTTTCTCCCATAAAAAGGAAAAAAATATTTTTTTTCTTTTTAAGGCGGGCGCAAAAGGAGGGAGACAAGAGTGGGGCCCAACTGGGGGAAGTAAAGTGGGAGTTGGGGTGGGAGCGCGGCGGCCGCTTTCGGTGGGGCCCAGGTCGTGGTCGGCTTATCCGTGGAGAGGATTTCGCTTCCCTATTCTAATCGTAATTAATTAATATGATAGAAAATTTCAATAATAAAATGATTTTTTGTTTATTTATTTATTTATTTTTCAGTTTTGTTTTGGTTTGGTGAGGTACGGCGCAAATAATTGTCGCATAGACTTTGGAGAAACATTGGTTAAAGCCAAGTTTGGTGGGACTTGGTCTCGCCCGCGGTTTGCACACCCTTTCACTCCAAAGTATTCAATAAAGGCCATTTAAAAAAAATCTCTCTCTCCCCCATTAATCATCAAATCCTCTCTCTTTTCTCATTCGAACTCTTGTTGAAATAGTAAGCTTTTACAAAATAATAAAATGCGCCGATTTTAGGAATTTTTGGGAATAATAAAATGCACGTAATTTATGAGGGTTACAGGTTCGTGACCAAAATCTAAGACTTGCCGTGTTTGAGTTGATTTCCTTTTTTTTTTAATCGAGAACTGAACTAATCGACGCGACGTCGAACGGGCCGATTCTCGGCTCAGCCCGCAAACTGATTGACGTTTTCTTCTGTTTAATAATTTTTTGTTGAATTAATCATATGTATTTGTACTTATAATGAAACAATTATTCGTGAAAAATAAAATATAAGACCACAAAAAAAAAAATATTTGTGAAGAGTGTTTTGAATATAAGAGGTTTAGGGGGCCAGACTTTAAACCGGTTCACACCAGTCCCACGCGGAATTGAACCGGACAAAGTCGGTCCCCAAATTCCTTTAACCCCGACAAGTTATGCTCGCCAAGCGATTTAAGTTTGGATGGTAAGGTGTCGAATGGCGCTCACATCGCGATTGCACGGCCCTACTCGAAAATTTCCGGCCCCACATCGAATCTTCCAAGTTTTGCTTTTCTAGATAGAGAGGATGTGGCCAAGGAGGAGGCGACGGGAATGGGAATGTCCCCCCGCCCCTCCTTAATCACTGAGAAGCTGCTTTTCTATTTTAGTGATTTAATTTTGTTTTTAAATTATAATTCTTCGATAAATAGAGTTGGGAAGCGTCAGAAGCAACGTGGCCACTCCTATTTAGTGGCAGTCGCTTCGCGCATATATTCTCACCAACTAATTTTTATTTTTTTTTTGGGATAACCACGTTAAAAGCCCTAAAATTTATTATGCTAACACTTTAAAAAAAATGCAAATGCAATTAAACTTCAAAACTCGCAAGAAAGTTCAATTGAGTCCTACGGTTTTGTCAAATTAGTGAAATCATGCCCTTCACGTCGATTGCACTTTTTAGGACTCTATTGCAATTTAGTAACAAGTTTTCGGATTTGATTGTACTCTTTTGAAAGTTTTAGGACTCGATTGTACTTTCGTGACAAGTAATAGGATTTGATTGCATCCTGTGAAAACGATTGGATATCAATTTCGTCTATTAAAAATGATTATTTCGAGACATGATACGAAAAAAGATATATTTTATCGTATGCTTATCTTTAAAATAACGGATGCCGACTTCCCACGACAAGACACCGTGTCCCCGCGAAATTGATAATTCAATTCGCGTGAATTTCTAAATATATTATTGACTAGATAGAGCATTATTCATTGGATATTGGAGGTGCATGCAAGGAATTTTCTTGGGGTCAATATAATTATTCCCACATGCAAAATTTTAAAAATTATTTGCCCACATACAGTGTAACTTGGGCAATCCTTGATCTGGTGTTCTAATCAATACTATCTGGTCAACAGTCGTCGACGAACATTGAGTGGAGTAAAATGTAAATATTTTACTTACGATCCTCGCAACGATCATACCTCCGACAAACGTAGAACATCAAAACGAGTTAATGGAAACTTTTCATTTTACATTTACCGATATTTTTACTAAGTAAATATTGAAACAATTTCCTTAGGGTCGATTTCGTTATATATATATATATAAAGAGAAGAAGAAGAAGAAGACCAAAGCGAAGCAAGCGCATTTTAAGTGTCAAGAGCCGGTCAAACTTCCAGAGCCCAAATTGTTCCGTCATCGAGCCATCGCCATCAAAATATAGGCAGTAGCGCCCAAAATGGACGGCCAAGATGAGTTGTGATCACCCGCCACGATGATGATGATGTTTGTGGTGAAGGTGAGGGTAACGGTAACGACGCCTCCCATGATGCCGATCATGTCATGCACATGCATGACTTCTGTGATCCCTGGCCACGGATGATGACACGAGGACACGAGGGACGCGGGCGCCGGAGCTATCCACGCGGCGCCGCTCGCGCGAGCGACGAGCGATGGCGTGTGAGAAGGAGGCGGAGGGGGCTAAGTCGCTGCCGGTACGACGGAGCATGCGCGCGACGAATGACGACTTTAAAGGAAAGCGACAAGACGAGCAGACAAACACCCTCGTTTTTGCTGAATTTATTTATTTTATCTAATTTCGGGTTTTTAACGTTTCGGGGGGAAAAATACGTGTCCGTGTTTTGAGGGACGTTAGACCGCCGTGACGCCTCTGCTGCCGACAGATTCGGTCGCGCGGGGGGCGGGCCCCGCAGATTCGCAGAGGAAAATCAGACTGGCACACCCTCTTCCCTGCTGACGACACGTGGACAGCGCGCTGATCCGCCTTGCCGCAGCACTTTACGAATTTTTTGACGGATTTGGATTTTAGGACCACGAGACGATGCTGCGTCCCCACGCACAGTCTCTCTCTCTCTATCACGGGCGCCAGTGTCACGTCATAAAAACCACTCAGCAAATTGGTACTTTGCTCTGACAAAAAAAAAAAAACAGTTGATATTTTGCATCTCAAAAACTTAAGATTTGAAAAATAATTTTTAGAATAATTAATTATGTCGTTTAATAAAATTACCCAATAAAAAAATTGATTATCAATAACTTTCATTAATTTATTTTTTAAAGCTATACAACCAATTATTTTTTAAAAAATATTTTTCAAATCTTAAATTTTATGAGAAACAAGCTTATTTTCAGGACATCCATTGACAAGATCCACAAAAAAGACAGATAAAATTTTATAGAGTCAATAAAAAATCAGATAACTTAAAATTCAATATGCTCACACATCTGTTTAAAAAAAACGTGATTCTTTGCATCAAACAAAAATTCTATTATGTAGAAAAAGTGTTGAACCGATGAAAAATTTTAGAGATGTCAAACTGAACATGCAGAGATACTCAAAATCAGCCGGCCTCCTTATTTTCACCCTAGGCGCCGATTGGCTGCGACTTATCTCCTGTGGAAAGGCCTCCTGATTGCTAACATCTCGAGAAAGTTTCAGGCCTGCAGCGGTGGTCTTTTCAATCTTGAACTTTTTGGATGGCGAGTGGTGTTTGTTCTTAATGGAAATTTATCCCGGAGGAAAAAAAAAAGAAAAGGAAAAATTACCTTAGTGGGATTTTATTTTATTTTTAATTTTTTAAATCTCTTTCAAAATGCTTTTTGGGGAAAAATGGAAAGCAAAGCATGGTTGGCTTGGGACGAGGAGTCAAGGAAAGTGTGAGCGGGGCTGGCGAGTGGGGGGACCGGAGGGAAGAGAGCGTCAAAATCAACGGTGAGTAATGACCCCACGGAAATTGACGGACGTCCGTCTGATTTCCGTCCGCTGCGTCTTCTGATGAACGACTCCGATTATCTCTCGGCCTTCCGCTGACGCGAGCGAATAAATGGTAGGC
Organism: Rhodomyrtus tomentosa; assembly: GCA_028455895.1. NCBI lineage: Eukaryota > Viridiplantae > Streptophyta > Magnoliopsida > Myrtales > Myrtaceae > Rhodomyrtus > Rhodomyrtus tomentosa. Next base: position 2,431,567 of record JAPCWY010000006.1, read on the forward strand.
GATCGCAAGGAGGTGGGACGCGGTTACGTGTAAGGCTTCTATCCCTCCCTCTCTTATTTTACATGTCAATTATTTCTCCCATTTCGTTATTATTATCATTTTTTTTTTTTAAAATTATCGCTCCGTTACAATAACCCGACAAATTTTAAGGGCATTAAATAAATTAGTTAATAAAACGATTAAATATTCCGAACCACACAAAAAAAAAGGATTAAATAAACGTCATATAAAATTCAAAGTGAATAGTGGGACCAAGGCACTACCAACCCGTGGTCCCCACCGATCCGGCGTCCCCCGTTCCATTCCCATCGTACAAGTTTCCTTAGCTTGCAATGAACGCGCTCCATTCTGTGTTGATCAGTTCAAATTGTTGGTAATAAGATTCAAATTCTCAATATATTAACATTAGTGAGAGATAAGATGAACTTATTGATCCATGTCGATAAGAAATTTGCAGTAAAAAAGTCCATAGTTAACAATTTAACCCCGCCCTTACTCGCTAAGAGAATATTTTTTGTTGTGTTCTAAGGATGCACTGAATAATTTCGGAGGATGAACACCAAAAATTATGAAACCCAACTTGCTGGAATTAATAATTCTTTTGGGTAAAAATTAATAGGGCTAACGACATGAGTGGTCCCTGAACTTTGACTTAATGTGCAGTATGGTCCCTTGACTTTTAATTCGACCAATACGGTCATTGAACTTTAGCCCAATATGCGATATGATCCCTAAATTTTTTACTTCACCGAATATGGTCTCTGAACTTTTGAAACATGTTAGACTCAATCCCTGAGCTATAATAATACGTTGAATGTAATCCTTCAATTATTTCAAGTTTAGAGACGACATTGAACATTTTCTTATAGTTCTAAGGATTAAGTTGAACATGATCCAAAAGTTTAGGGATCACATTGAACAAATTGAATATTTAGGGATCAAACTGTACACTGAACGTACGCATTGGGTCAACATTTAAGGTGTGCGTCGATTTTTCCAAATTAATAAATGCACGAAAAGGGCGCCGTCCACGAAAAGGGCCACCCTCCCTCCTTCCATTATTGAAGGCCCAGAGGGAATTGTGTTGACCCAAAAGGTGACAAGCTCGTCCCACGCTTCGATAGGATTTACGATTACAATCTCCATCAATGTCCCTTTCTTTAACTAAAATAGTGCTTGGCAACCGCACAAAAAAAAATTAATTTCTAATTAATATTTTCCGAGAGATAAAGAAAGAAATTGACTGAATAAAATAAGACCCGCCTTTCTCCGCCCATTGCCGCCCAACATACCATGAGTTGGTCGGACTAATTAATTATTACCAAGGATATTTTCAAGATCATCTTCTTTTTTATTTTTTTTTGGGAGGGCAACTCGGTGACAGACAATGGTCGTCCGGGGGTGGACTGGATGGGGTCATGTGAAATGACGAAATCATCCTTCGTTGCCTGTGGGAGATCACATTGGACAGGTCTCGATGATTAGCAGGAGGGATTAGCATTTAATTAGAGATTAGAGTTGGAAAAGGGTCATGGAAGAGAAAGGAAGATTGTGGAAACTGAAGAAGATTGACCAAAGGTTAAGAGGACCCATCGATTAGGGATTTCGAAGAGCCCCATCTCATCGGAACTTGCTGGGCCCGATTGGCGCTACTCGACTTGAACAGCCTTTATTAGTTTGCTTGGTTTCGAATCGTGAGCTCGATTCGGTTCGGTTCAGTCCGGTTTATGCTCAGCTTGATTTCTCCATAGGTCTTTGTCGAAAGTGGAGAGGTCGTCTTGTCTCAATTTTCCAATTTGGGCAGCACGGCGGACAAGTAAATCGACTTCATCAAAACCCGCTTTTGGGTTCCATTGCGTAGTTCAAAGAGTGAAAGATCACGCGTGGTAAGACAGATTTCCAAAATTGAACTCCCGGTATATTCTCCACTCAAGTGTCCGCCATGCCAATCCGCAGATCATTTCATCGAATCGCTCTTGATATACTAACATCAAGATAGAAAGTTACGGGCATAATAAACAATTTTGCACGTCGGGAATCATTTCTTTTCGATAGCCCATTTAATTAATCTCTTATGCTCATCAGGGAAAAAAAGGGGAAAACTACCCATGAAATTTCGCAAACGATCTTATTCACCCTTAATTCGATAATTACCGACGGGGCGAGTGGTGAAAAAGTGAAAAACCCTCGAGTAAAATATGAATTACATCATCGGTAATAAACAGTTAAAAATCTAATTTTTTTTGTTTTTTTATTTTTTATTTTTTGCGAAAATTGGTGGGTGGGGCAATAAATGGAGGGTCCGAAACCGGGGGGAACCCGAAACCAAGTCCCCACGGATTCCCAGGCGAAAAAGCAGAGCAAGACAGCGACCCCAAAGCCGGCACATGAGCAGCGGCGCCCCATTTTCTCGACAAACACCACCCAAAAAACGACTCCCCCCCCCCCTCTTTTTTCTTTTATTTATAATAACTAATTTAATAAAATAAATTCAATTAAGCTAAATTAAATTAAAACCATCAAATTAATTAAAAGCCGCTTTATCTCCCGTCACGTCACTCCCCCACACGTCTCACTAAACAAACTCCCCCAAGCGCGGGACCGATGACGTCACGTTCGGAAATTAAATAGAAATTAGATTAATCCCCTTGGGTGAGGGGGCGCGGGCAGCACTGCCCGAGCGTCGTACCCACGGGCTCCCTGCCGCTTCCGGACACCTCACCATATCCACGAACTCAAAAAAATAATGCGAAATAACAAAATAATTATAATCATAAAACATGGAAGCTGGATCCGTAGTAGATCTGTAGATCTATTTATCCGATTAGATGGTTCATTTTTTTTTTCCAAATTGTTAATTTAAAAATAATAATAATGAAAAAGCGCACACGCTTGCCTCCTCGTACGCTGTCCATTGTCCGGCGGGCAGCAGGCCGCTGTCCCCCGCTCTCGTATCGCCGCGTGCACGGCGCGCGAGCTGCCGGTGTCGCCCGTCGGCACGACCCGGTGGGATCCCGAGGAAGGAAGGAAGGAAGGAAGGGACGATCAAAACTGTGTAGATTGATTAGATTTCCAGCTGACCAAACGAAAGAGCAAACGAGTAACGCAGAAAAAATCGCCGGTTGTTTTCCACGTGGGAAGGAACCACAAAAGAGAAATGTATTTACAGAAAAGGGCTTCGTCTACTCCGAATTTTCTTTGTCGGCCCCTCCTCTCTCTCTCTCTCTCTAGCTCTGATGAGGACAGATGGGATAGTAAGGAAAAATTGGAGGTGAGGGAGGAGAAAACATGGTAATGACTAGACTTCATAGCCATAGCGGAGGTGGCTCGTTCAGGTCGATGGGCAGTCCGCGCGTGGCCATCCCCAGGAACGACGCTCCGATGGGCCCTTCAGCCGCCAGCATCGGGACTCCTACGCCTCCTCCGCCGCTGCCGACGACAGTCACCTCGCGCTTGACGCCGCCGTCGCCGCAGGTCAGGACCGCGGCGGGGAGGAACTCGTTGAAGACGAACCGCCGGTGGTGGTGGGGCGAGGCGAGGGGCCAACGGGGGTGGTGGTCGGAGGGGAGGTTGAGGTCGAGGGAGAGGGCGGCGGAGGGAGGAGGGGGAGGGGGAGTAGGAGGAGGGGGGAAGTTGGTCTTGGCCTTGGAGCCGCGGAGGCTGCGGGCGGCGCCGTCGTAGGCTAGGGCGGCCTCCTCCGGGGTGTCGAAGGTGCCGAGCCAGACCCGGGTCTTCTTCCAGGGGTCGCGTATCTCCGCCGCGTAGCGCCCCCACGGCCTCTTCCGGACGCCCCTGTAGTGGCCCTCCCGAGGCGCCGACGACGGCGACGACATGAATGAGGAGGAGGCGGCGGCGGCGGCGGCGGTGGAGGGTGGAGAACTACAGTAGCAATTGAGGGGGAGAGAGAGACGGAGAAGAAATAGCGAGAGAGAGAGCGAGAGAGAGAGAGAGAGTGGAGGCGTATAAAAAGGGAAAGAAGGGCGGGACCCACGTGCAGTCCGCACCCGTAATCGTCGGCTGGACGGCAATCAGCCTTGGTTTTTATAACATGAAACGTCGTCCGACAAAGCCCAAAATCCATTTCCTCCGCCATTTCCACCACTTCGTTTTGCTAGTTGACTAGTAACTTTAAATTGCCGAGCCGGCCCACCCCCCACCCCACCCCCCCCCCGAGCACGGCGGTTATGGCTGCGCGGGCCTCTACCTTGCCGGGCCGCACCTGGTCGACCAATTTGTGTTACTTATTACTAGATCGGGCTAACCTCATCGTGTTTTAGCCATTTATTGGCAATTTACCAAAATCTAGCTTCAAAATGAAACATTCCATTTTCTATAATGAACACCTAACAAGGGAGTACAAATTATTAGATTAGGGACATATTTGGCTATGCAATGCACAAAGTACTAATAAGCAGCGGATTCAAGTCACTTAAAAGTTCAAGTGTCGCGCTATAAATATAATGTCGACAAAGCTTTTGGATATTTTGAGTTCTCAATGCGTGCTGCTATTTTTAATGTAATCGATGCTTATCAATTTGAATTTAAGGGGCTAGAATTAAAAAAAAAATTTTGATTGAGTATGTATAGCGGTTGCCAGATGCCTAATACGTCATTGACCCCACATTGTCAACTCGTGCTACTCCATAGAAGAGTAGGTCTTAGCGTCTCACACAATCTTAAATTGACACAAAAAGTTTTAAAGTCGCACGAGTGCGAGTGAGTTGTGGTTGGATGAATGGATTTCTCTCTTTATTTGGTGCGTTATTCTTTAACAAGTGCACTACACAACAGCGTCATATCATATGACCGATCAATCGAAAGTGAGATGTGCATAAACATGTCACTCAGTAGCATGAAATTCATGACATGTAGCAATTATGATTGATCGATCATGCCATGTCGTCACTATCGTGTGATATGCGTAGCGTAACATAAATTCGCTCTTAATGCAAAAAACTGATTGGATCCAAATGAAATTCAGCCAAAGATCAAACAAAAAAAAAATGGTGGAACGTTTCCAAAGAACAATACCGAAAAAAATCAGAAGTGAATTCCCCCTTTTGCCCCGCCCCCCTCCCCTCTCTTTAACCTTTTTTTTTTGGCTGTCGGACTGCAATTTTCCGAAGCCGCACACGCGCCGATCGACCGTGCGATTCAAGCAACAGCACGGTGCAGGAAGCGAACGGCCGCGATTGAACAGAGACGCGCACGTGGAACCCGCCGCCTGATTAGACGTGAGGGCGGACGAGGTCATGTGACTGCTCAACGCCCCGCGCAGTGATGATGACGTCAGCCCTACCCCCTACCCTTTTTCTTTCCCCCTTTCAGTGCTTGTACGGCGCTGGTGAGCGGCGCCTGCTCTTTTCCCCAGAACCTTTTTCTTTTTTCCTTTATATTTTCGTCAGCAAATACAAAATAAAAATAAAAATAAAAAGATCAATAAACAATTGAAATATTAAAATAAACAACAATGTTACGACGGGTATAATTTTCCAAAGATCAATTTTTTTGGGCTTCCATACGTATAAATTCATAACATGTCAAATGAAACGCCTTTTGAAATTTGATCATAACATACCAATCCTACCAAGCAGTACAAAATTTTTTCTTGACCCGATTTGGCACATCGCCTGAGGTTATATTTGTATAGAATCTTATTCCGACACCAAGATCAAATCACTAATTCGATGGAGGGCCATAACCAAGGTAACTCGTTCTTACAGATAGAATATATCTGTCACTATGAATATACGTGACTATCTTTTTTTGGCTATTAAAAAATAGAGAGGACAATTTCGAAATCTATTCTTTTCTTTTTTTGCTAATTATTGGAAGAAGTAAAAAAAAATTAACTTTTCAAAGCTAATGGCGCATTAAGAGTTTAAATTTTAATATATTTTCAAAGAAAAAAGGTAATGATTTTAAATAATAAAGCGAGACAATAAAAATAAAAGAATCTGAGAGTGGGGCGGGGGTGATTGGCTGACTGGGCTAAGCGACTGAAATTGCAGGTTACGTGGGAAGGCAGGCGTGTCGAGACATGATTGGCTGGTTTCTGCTTTCCTTTAATTATTTTAATTATTATTTAATTTTTTTTGGGTGGGAAAACGGGGGAGATATTGACCGGCGGCAGAGGTTTTACCGAGGTGGACCCCACCGTGGTGTCTCGGCAGCAGGAGACAGCTTCAACTCCTGCCTCCTTTTATTTATTTCCTTTATATTTCTCCCCAACTTTATTTAGGTTTTTGCCTTTTTCCCTTTGTTTTCCCTATAAATCGCTCATTACTGATTTTTTTTTTCTCGTTCCTTTTTAACCTTTAGGCGATATTTTTCAACTCTCGTGAAAACTCGCGAATATTTCCCAGTTGGTATGGGCGCGATCGCGAATGGCAACATTCTCTTTCGAGCTATGTTTCTAGCCCAAAAAAAAAAAATTGTTTCTGTTCCATGAGCGACGGCGGCGGCGACGACGACAACTAGCTGCTATGCTGGCAGCAAGTGAATGACGGTCGGGGATCGGAGACCGGTGATCGGCAGCCGGCGACAGGGAAATGAGAGGTGATCGACGGATGGCGAACGGCAGCATGGACGCGACAGAGGCGATCAACAACCAACAAATTACACCTAAGGAAGGGCGACAAGGACGCGAGAGAGAGGGAGACTGCACGCGAGAGAGGGAGGGAGTGCGCAATGGCAAGAATTCTTATTTTTGTTTATGTTCCATGAACAAAAAATTAATAAAAAAAATTATTTCTCATTTTTGTTCCAAATTTATTTATGAGCCAAACAGTTATCTTGAAAATAGAAAAATGAAGTTGCTTTACCAAATGTATTTGTATTCCAAACATGTTCCCTAGAACATAAAAATAGAAACAAACAGAGAAATAGAACGGTTGTCATGTGCGCCCTAACCGATCAAGCCGATTTGATCGAGAACGACAACTTTATTCAGCCCAATCCGAATAACAGACTCGTTGTGGCAAAAACCTAGTCAAACTCTATAAGGATCCGATTAACATTCTATTGTTATGATATTTTATAGTTTTCGAATCAGTAGAATACTCAAAACTCTATCGATCCGTTATTAAACCCTTTAGATTATACATTAGATGGGAAAACTTACAATCCCAAATAAATTCTTTTTGGCTGATGTCCAATTCATTAAATGATTGAATGATAAACAATACTCTCCAAATCATGGAGTAAACAACCTTTAAATGCAAGCAAAGCATAGTGAAAAGAGAGTATGGAGCTCGATTGATCTAGAACTCAAATATTAGCCCCTAAATTTCTTCCTTGTTATGTAATTTTGTCTTTTTCTTCTTGCTTTTGTAAGTCATTTGAAGGCTTGAAAACCATTTTGGTTCTTTAATTCTGTTATCCTAAACAGAAAAAATGATAATCTCATTTGGTAATGTAAATGATTCTGATTCTGATTATGTTTCAGAATCAGTTTTAGAGCAAAGATAAGAACAAAAAAAGTTGGTTCTTGAAAAAAAAAATCACCTTCGTTTTTCAGGGCAATGCGTTCGTGGCGCTTGTGAAACAAGGAAAGCCCGTTTATAATCATGCCGTCGTAATCGAAACTTCTAACGATCGATCTCGTTAGTCAATCCGTCTTTTTAACAACTGGAAAAAGAAAAAGTAAAAAGAAAAAAGAGAGGAAAAAAAAAAACAATTTGAGATTCTTTCATTCTTGCATTTGGCAGACATTGGGCTTTGAGGGGGGGACCATACACATTTAAAAACTAGCTGCACTGCACGGCACTGAACTGAACTGAGAGGGTGTGCAAACAAAGCAAAACCAGACATTGATTCACACTTCTTGGTCGCATTGCAGTGGAGAGGGTAAGGTAATTAAAGGTTGGCGTGTTTGACTGAGTTTCCAGACTCAAAGGAAAAAAAAAAGGGGGGGACCAGGAGAGAGAGAGTGGTCCACGAGTGGAGGAAACAAAGGCAAAAAGATTTAATAAGTATTCGCAGTGGTACCGCCAAATCTCAACATATATCGAATTTATTTCAAACTAATTTTTTACATCTGTGATAAATTTGAACTTCGTCAGTTCCGTCAAATTTTATTGTCAATCTGTCGAGTTGGATGACATGTGACGGCTCGCGAGCTTGCCAATTTGGGGGCTTTCATCTTTCGTTTGTCACGGATGTATCGGTTTAGAGTTTTTCATTGTGTTAAACCCAATTTAACGAAAATTAACGGAGTGTGAATTTGTCACGAATGTACCAATTTGAGGCTTCAGTAAGGAAAAAAAAAATAAATTTGATGTAAATTTGTCATAATCGTATCGATTTAAAATTGTAGTAATTCAAGATTGGAGAGGAGGAGTACGAGGAGGAGGAAGAAGCGAGTGGGGGAAAGATGGTACAAAAGTTCGAATCTGAGAGAGAGAGGAGTCTGACTTTGTGGTGGAGTGTGGTGGTGGGCGAGCGGTAAAGAAGGCGGAAGGAGGACGGCAGGGCAGGCCCCTTCCCTTTCCTTCAATGCTGATGTTCACGTGAAAGGAATATTTATTAAATTCTATTTCCCCTTTTTTTTTTTTACTATTACTATTATTATTATTATTATTATGTTTTTGTTGAGACCCAAAAATGGAAATAGACTTAGCCCTTTTGTAGGGCATGTCTGATTTGTGAGCATTAAATTAACATAGTCGTCTTTTAGATAGTTGCGTTCTTGAAATTTATTATATGTTCAGTACTAAACCAACGCGGCTTTTTTGGGAAGATGCAAGGAAAGGAAGAGTGAAGAAGGGAGATTAGACGTCGCTCTCGGAGAGGAGATCTTAGATCCGGCGGGGAGTCCGCTTACGTCGGATGCGCGTTTATTAGCGCGCGGCTAAAGGCAAAAGATATTTCCTTCTTGTGCTCGGACCGCCTCTGCTCGATATATAGATTTTCGAATCTGAGCCCAGTGGACTTTCAGTTCGGCAAATTCGACCGCATTTTAATCTCGAAAAAATCTGAGTTACACCCGGTGAAAAAAAAGGGCCATAGGTTAGGGACCCGTTATCCTTTGTGAAGCTTAAACGAGAATAAGCAAATTCAAAACCTTTTAATTTCACGAGTCCTGCAATTTACTCATGAATTCTTTTAGAAATGTCTACACTTTGAACACACTCTCTTCCACAATTTCTTATTGTCGAAGACGAAAAGCACAAAATCTTTAAACACTTCGGTTGCAAGACGCATAAGCACATGATGCCAAGCGCAGGATAAGAGGGAAACCAAACATGCTCGTATAATTTTCCTCCATCAAAAGAAAAATGATGAAATGAAATCTAAAATCACTTACATACGATCTTATACACTTTTTTCAACACTATATCCTCACGATTTAACTCTCTAACCCCAACTAGTTTGAGATAAAATGCATTGCTGATATTGACCCTCACGGTCTCCCTCAATCTAAAAAATTAAAGCTTTTCTTTCGAAATAATTTTCTAACATGGTATCCTTACCGACGATACGGGTTTTGCAAAAATCTTGCATCGCCTGTTTACGGAGTTTTTTTTTTTTTTTTTTTGGGGGGGGGGGGGTAAGGTTAGATGTGCTCTTTATACACAAGTACTCTTCTTCCACTTAATCGAATTAAATTACTATATGTACAATTAGATATGATAAAAAAAAAATTTAATTGGACACATAAATGGGCAGAGAGGCCACCAAATAAAGTTGGCCATTGGCATCATTTCGTGCAGTTGCCATCACGCGGAGTAAATACTGAGAAATGGGCAAAGCACGGAAAGCAATGAAATAAAAGCTTCACAGTTATGGCAGAATTTTTTTAAAAAAAGTCATTAAATTCGAAATGAAATAAATATAGATTTTAATTAAAAATAAAAACAAAAACAAAAACAAAAACACGACAGAATCAAATCCCAAAGTGGTGGTGTTGGCCTACTCCCGAGAATTGCTTAAGCGTGCCGAAACCACGACATCAAAGGAAAGTTTATGACGTCATTAATGCCATCTCGGTGAAAAAAATATATCGCTGTCGAGTTGTCGTAATAAAGTCACAGCAATCGTTATTAACCTTCCCTAACGGTGTAGATCTGCGTCTGGTCTTTCCATGTCTGTAGAGCAAATAGCATAATAGGTGAGGCTAGGACGGGCCTCTGAAATTGATTTTAATGTTTAGCTTCCGTTCGAAATAGGATAGAAAGTAAAACATTCGGGAGCCTAAGAGACGGCGACCGCATCCCGGGTGGGATCGCAACCCATAGACCCGAGCAATGGCCATGGCCATCTAGACGAACGCCATGCCAATGGTCCTCGAATCCTGGCACCGACCACCGTGTGATGGCCACTGCTATCCTTGGATTGGGATGGTCGCCATCACCGAAGTTTAAAGTATTCCAGTCAGCGTATCACAATTCGCACGTTGGATAGGATATATATGTTATATCTTAGGCGTAGGTTCTGTATCCTACTCACGAAATATAACTAAAAGTAGCAAAAAGATTATGCAGGGCTAGAATCCTTCAGCAAGTGCTGGCTAAAGCTTTCAAGGTCTGGCAGGCAGTTCAATTTATAGCTTCGCTTCCGAATATTACATAGCATGCATGTCACACACACACAACAACATTGAGGAAATCTAGGGGTTGTGTCTCCCATCATCCTAAACGAACTGTGCCAAATTTTATGACTTTTACCTTGGATTACTGTAACACCTTTGGAAACCTACTTATAAAGGTTTAATGTAAGTTACAGAGACGGCGGTAATAATATAATATACAGTCAGTTCATTACCACACGATATCAACAGCGACGAGGACATTCGAGCTTTTTCTATAACATTTCTGAGGCTTTTTGAAGGAAGACGGAAAGGGAAAAGGGGAAACCTGATGGAGATGCTGGTCCTGTCAAGAGAGCAAGCTAGGTCCGTTTTCAGCAGCAAGTCGGGCTTGGCCTTGGCTATTGTGTCTGGACAGTTGGATATCGCGAGCAAACTGGGTTCTTGCTTTCGCGTAGGGAGCTTCTCTTGCTGCGCAAATTACAGGAATTTAGCGATAATCAGTCGATGACTCATATGAGCAATCCAAATTCACTACTAAGTAGGTAGGTAGATGTGATGTTTTACTGCTTTCCACTCAACTCACTATCATGGAGGGGAGCCACTAAAAATTTCTTCATCATCTCAAAATTTCCTTATTTCTATGTGAATAGGCTATGCCATCTGACATGCTGAGTACTTACAGAAACTGCCCATATGTCTAGACGTGGGTTCCGTGTTTTGATTAATATGGCTTTGCAATGGCGTTACCTGCAATCTGCTGTGCACGAACAATATTTTGCCGCCTTTTCCAACAGATGATCGACAACATTACAAGAAGAAACAATGCCAGCAGAGCGCCCAAGGCAATTCCAATCTTGCCACCTGGCGAAAGATGAGGCCTGCATGTAGGAAGACCGGGTATACCGCAAAGGCCATCATTATCTGTAAAACTGCATGCATCCATCACGAACCAAGTTAGAACATTGCAATTAACAAAACCAAGAGAAATTTGAAACCTCCTACAAACTCTGAACACTGCCATTCATTACATACTTGAAACTGGCTCTATGCAGAAGCCTTCCCCCTAAAGTTGCCGGGATTCTTCCAGATAATGAGTTTCCGTTGAGATTCCTGCACAGTGTAGATGTCAATTAGAACCCTTCTTCTTGTTGTATACACGAAATCACTGTGCCCAAACGTTCAAATGATCTTACAGTCTTCTTAACGATGTCAATTGCCCAAGGCTCTCAGGAATTGATCCATTGAGAAAATTGTAAGATAGGTCCCTGCAATGGAGGATCTTCTAGCATTATAACAACTAAAAAAGGGTTATCCATTATTTTGCATATAGTGTTATCGCCTTCATAGTCCAACATCATGAATTTTTACTATTATGACCAGATTGAATATTTTGTAGACCAGTTCCTTCAACGTCTTTTGTAATTTGTGAAGTTTAAAGTATCTCATCATCAGAGTCATCACTTGTAAAGACTAATCAAGTCGCGGGATTCACCATATCAATGAAGTCCATAAGAAAAACCACTGAAGTTTTGTCATTCAGAAGATGCTAGTCCTACATCTGGCCCAAGAACATCAACAAAAGGAGCATGAAATGGCAGCATCATCTTCTTAATCTATGTATTGCGGTATCCTAAACATTATATTAGTGGCTGCTTTTGTCGACAAGGCTTAGCAGCACTTGCTCGCTCTTGACGTCAATCGAGTTGTTAACTACCGAATAAGCTCCTTGTCCGAAACATATTTGACTCAACATATAAGTTGTGTTACACCGCGATAAGACCCCCACTCCTCCCACACATACCCAAATAAAAGACAATAAAAGAGAAGAAGGAAATTAGGGCTCTCAGCATTTTCAAAGACCCAAAATTGCATGCATGGTCTCTTACAACTTAACTGGACAAGGTCGGCACCATGGGTAATCAGCTTCACTAGCTGTGTAATATCTTCCCACATGGTTATAAAGCGAAACGACCATATTTAGACCAAAACAAGCTTATCGCAGCAACAAAGAAGAGCAGACGTGAAGATCTAAGGAGACACCAGAGTAAACGTGAAGTTAAAGTGGCACAGCAACTGGATGATTGAGAGTTTTTTTTTAATGGTGCAAAGAACTATATAAGGATTTTAGAGCATATGGCTTAGGAAGAATTAGTTGCACAATAAATGAACACTAGGACTCTCGAATTGTCTGTGTCCCCCAGAGGGAGAACATTCAAAATATAAACAAGGCATACGTGACAGCAATTATTACTTACAGAATTTGCAAGCCAGATATGGTCCCTAGAGAGGAAGGCATATGCCCCTGGATGCTGTTTCCGCTCAAGTTTCTGATTGAGAGAAAAGATGAGCAAAACAAAATAGATATCATGGCTGTGCAGCCTGAATTTCTACTTAGCAAATTAAACCTAACAAATGACCGCAAAAATAAAAAAATAAAAGTTATTTACAACACAATCTAGCTGCTGAATATGCTGAAAAGGAACTCTCAAAAGACAGTATGTTAAACTCACATGCTTTGCAGATGAGTCAGTCTAGATATCTCTTTTGGCAAGAATCCCCTCAGACCCTGGTTGTCAAGACCACTGAGAAATGCAGAAGCGAATCAACAAAATTGCATCGGGGATTATACTAAACTCAAGGTCAGTGGTGTACAGTAGGAAAAATCTTCTAACTACATTAAAGTGTATCATTAAGGAGCTTATATCCACAATCAATAACTTTCCAAGTGACTAATCAGTCAAAATTATTGAATTTGCACATGGATTCTTTGTGCGCTGTAATGATGGGATTCAGAGGAGTTAAAATATAGCATTACCATACGAAGGGGAACACGATGTCATTGTCACCATTCATAGGAACTATATGAATTAACTACTTGAACTGAAAGCCAGGCTTACAGATTTGGATAAATTCATGACATGTTAAGCTTTTTCATAGACATTTATGAAACTAAGCCAGACCGTTCGAAACATCGAACACAATTACTATTGTGCAACAACTAAAGAACAGCTGTAACAGAAGACATTTAAACACGCAAAGAGGAAAAGATTAGCGCATTACAGTCCATCAATGACCCATTTGCCTTTTGTCTGATTAAACTGGCAGTCAGCTCCGCTCCACGGATGTTGTTGAGGGATACATGGGTCACCATTCCACCCAAATCGACGGGGGAGTGCTAGTGAGGTCTTTAGTGCCCGCAAAGCGCTTACTAGTATGCAGAAGGATGATTAAGTTCACATCAGCTAAAATATATTCCAAGTCATAAATAATGTACAATCAACAACTGAAATTTAAAACTTGGGAAACACAAAGTTGAGATTCCATCAATTCATCAAAAATCAATACTAAAGTTTCTATGCTGGAATTCAAAAACAAGCTAGCTCAAACTTTGAGGGACACACAACAGAACAGCTCAAGCAAAGCACAATACGAGTATCTGATGTTTCCTCTGATTTGGCAGTGCTCGAATTTCTTCATTGTGTGTGGCTTTCCTTAATTGGCATTTTAAAGCAGTAAAAAGTCGCTAAATAAACTTAAAAAGAAAAAATTTTAGCTGAAAAAAACATACAACTTAACAAAGGGCATGTTTCAATGTCCTATTCCTTTACTAGAGACTGGCCAAACTCAAAACCTTTCTGAAATCATTACATCCCAAGGTCCCAAGAAAATCATCTGAAACTCTTCACACCAGATATCATCTCTATTTACAGAGTAACATAGTATACTATGTTACATGAGTCAAAGTCAAGATACGTGGATTCGTCTAACTTGACTATACATAGACAATAATTTTCTTTCTTCACTATGAATATTAGAATGCAGTTCAAACAATTAACATGAATATGCATATTTTAGATTAGAACAGAGGCTCAATTTGTTCAGAATAAAACGTAAGTCCATTCCATTTGAAATTTTTTTTCCCCCCGGTTCAACTTGGCCTTCCCAAGTTGTCCTGTCCTTCCCATGTCCTCCCATTTAGCTGCCCCTCAAACCATTTGATGTCTTCCTTAGAATTGGACGTCAGAGCTAGAAGAACCCTCGAGTTTTTTTCTCCGGACAAAAAACGACTGCTTTAAATAGTAGTCAGACACCCAATACAGATCTTCAAAGAAGAGACATAGCAGGAATTTAAGAAAGAAAGGTCTCCTATGGGGCACATTTACACACTGAAGTGGAGCTAAGGGATCCAAGGCATAGCACCGACTGACGTTTTTAATGCATAATTCAATCAGGAGCTAAGGTCTCATTTGGTGATAACATGATAGAGCAGTGAGAGATGACCATAATTAGAAATTCATCTTCGAGAGATTTTTCTTGTAACTCCTTCCTTCATAATTAATTTCATGTTATCTCTCCTGCGCATAGGCCACAGATCAACATGAAAAGATAAACATTTTTTCCTCCTTGATCTCCTTTTGTGATAGCAATATGGCCAGTAAAATAAAATGAATCCTGCCATAACATCAACATCAACAACACCTTTATCCCAAACTAGTTGGGGTCGGCGGTCGATGAACCCCAAAGAATCATAAAAATAAAAGCGAAATCAAGCGAGGGAAAAGAGATAAATGTATAAAATAAATAGACAAATATATATATATATATATATATATATATATATATATATCTATACATTACCCCTTTACAACACCAATGGCCTTACTCCACTCCGTCCTAAGACAAACCGTATGCCAATCTATTTCCCACTCAATTAAATTTTGTTTTACTGCTTTCCCCCAAGTAAGTTTCGGCCGACCTCTTGCTTTCTTCGTGTTATGCTCTCGATAGCAAATTTCTGTTCGTACCGGTGCATCTAAGAGCTTTCGGAGGATATGCCTAAACCATCTCAATCTATGCTCTCTCATCTTTTCCGCCACCGGTTCTACTCCAACTTTTCATCGAATCTCTTCATTCCTTATCTTATCCATTCTTGTATAACCATAATCCACCTTAACATCCTCATTTCCGCTACTCCCATTTTATGCTCATGTTTGCTTTGTGCTGGCCAACATTCAGCTCCGTATAACATAGCAAGTCAGACTGCTATTCTATAAATTTTCTTTTAACCTAAGAGGAATTTTGTGATCACACAAAAATCTCGATGCACTGCGCCATTTCATCCAACCTGCTCTGATTCTATGGCTTACATTCTCATAAATCTTTCTCTCCTTTTGCAATATTGATCCCAGATATCTAAATGTATCTCTATTGGGTACTTCCTGTCCGAGCATATTTACGGCTTCTTGATCCCCTCTTCCTGCCGTGTCAAACTCATACTTCAAGTATTCCGTCTTACTTTGACTTAAAGTAAATCCTTGAGACTCTAACGTGCTTCTCCATTATTCTAACTTAGCGTTAACCCCAGCCCTGATCAAAATGAATCCTGCTATAAGTATAGATATATTTTTGTACAGATGGATTCGATGCCTAATGCACCATACTACCAAACAAGTAGGAAACCGCTATTCAAAGCCAAATACTGCTAGAAGCATATTTAAGCATGACACTTTCAGCTGTGAATAACTGCGTCGTGACTTGCAAAGAAACATAAAAATTAACCTGCATAAATGAAATTGGG
This sequence comes from Rhodomyrtus tomentosa, assembly GCA_028455895.1. NCBI lineage: Eukaryota > Viridiplantae > Streptophyta > Magnoliopsida > Myrtales > Myrtaceae > Rhodomyrtus > Rhodomyrtus tomentosa. The sequence goes on from JAPCWY010000006.1 coordinate 2,447,676, forward strand.
CAGAATGATATGTACCTACGTATCTATCTAGCAATGTCAATGAAGAACAAGCATGGCTGAGACAAGCTAAAAATCTACATTAGCAAAGTCTTTTCGCACCTTCATCTGCTAATGTTTTAGACTCAGCTGTGATAATTTCAAAGACCTCAACAGCATTGATGACAGCTTTCCCCTTTTTAGGTTGTACGGTTACCGTCAAGGTCCTACCATTCACAGCAACAGTTGTGTTTAGTACCAGAGCAACATGTCGATCCCCGCTCATCTTAATGATGTCCACATCTTCAAATACAGAGTTGCCGTTTATCAAGATATCGAACACTCGCTGCCCTGCCCCTGTGATGGAAGAATCAATCTCTGAAAAATGTAACCAGACTGAATAGTTCCTGTTAGGATCCACATCCATAATGTACTCCAACTCTGGTTGCTTATCAGTTCCAACAAGTGCCGACTGATAAAGTGCTTCTGGATAAAAGTTTGGCGCAATGGAGGCCTGTTTGATGTTGCTTTCAGTAGATATCTCTTTGTCAGAGCCCACACTAAAAGTCGAAATAGGCTTCCAAAATCTGTCCCCGCCCCAATGATCACCAGTGTAATCCTCATCAAATTTTGGTTTCCCAGTACCGCAGCTTAGTCTTGTGGCTGTTCTAAGGATTATTCCATGGCCCTGGTCAGATCCATGCGCATAAGCATTCTCATCTACTTGAAGAATTTCAATGGAGAGAATAGTGGGATCTCCGTGACCAGTGCTATGGAAGCATAAAGAGGCAGAACCATCGGTAAGAAACACAATGCCTTCAGCAAATGCTTGCTCATCATGGCTGATCCAACCTGGTTTCAGGGAAGAAATCAAAGTGCCTTCAATTGAAATGTCAAATAGGGGTTCTTCATCAAAGTTGGGATGTGCAACCAATCCAAAGAAAATCCTCACAGAGTAGCGTCCCTTCGGCACTCTATTGAATACATAGCAGTTTTCAGGACCTTCAGAGAGAGGAAAATAACGAATTGTTGTAAGAGGAGGGCTGATGAAACTTGTACGCGTTGCATTAGCAGGTATTCCTCCAGTATACGCAAAATCTTTGAACCACAGTGTATTGGTTGGTCGAGTATGGACATTCTGACGAGCTCCACAGCTTATGCGCATAACAAAAGGTGCTGCAGAAAAAGAAGACAACTTAGATGTTGATTCAAACAATTGGACGAGAAAGAGTCAGAGAAAACCAGTAGGAGAAATGGCTTTCCTATACAGAGCACAAATGTTTCATTATAAAAAGAAAAACTTGAACTTTTCTCGCCTCTGCTCTATCATTATTTACTTCTTTTTCTAATCAAAATCTAAATACCAACATGCATCAGTGACTTGTTATGGTGTTGCTACATAATTTATCAGGATGCCGTTAAGTTTCTCAATGCCTAGAGGAAATGAAAAGGCAAACATGGCGTTCGTTTTGAAATCAAGGTCAAGAAAATTTGGGAACATAGAAGAAAATCAAATATCTCGTGTTAGAAGGAAACAAGAGGGAATGTCAGTTCGAGCCCAACATCATAAATAGTTGTTCTACTCATAAAATCGCTTATTACTTGTCCCAATAATGCATAGTTAGATTCAATTCGCTAAATAATATGAAGGCATTAAGTTATGAGCTAATTGGATATATCCACTGCTCCTTTATCTTTTAGTTACACACCGTACATTTTTTTTTTTGGGTTGAAATTACACACCTTACATGAACACCTATATTTTGCAGCAAAGCCAATGCTTCATCAGAGCTCTTAATCTCAGATTACGAATCTCAGTGTCTTACAGCCGCTCACTAATGGCTTAAATTGGGAAAGCATGCATGTCGCTGTCGGAAATAAAACAGACATTCAAGTTTCCAGAGTTCTTGTGGGTGTTTCCCTGCTCAGCAACCTCACAGATCCAACTGCAACTCATCTCATTCTTCAGCTCAGCTAAGGCAGCTGAATCAACACAACCGAACTGCCCATGACCATTCAAACTAAACCAATGCGAACCTTCAAGCGAAACCGGCAACTACCCGGAACTCGAAACCGAACAAATTGTCCCGGATTAAGCTCCTAAACATCACAAAACAACCAAAAACAAAGAAAAGACAAAAAAAAAAAAAAACCCGGGGCAGCACTCAAAGCGGAGCACGGACTCCCGCTGGATCGAACTCCCATCCTCCACCACCGCACACTCGGCCGTCGCAACCGCGAAACCCGCCCCCTCACCCTCGCTTCAAAACCTCTCCATCACCCTCGAACACGACACCCCTAGAAAGAGAATCGTAAAGGCGAGAGAGAGAGAGAGAGAGAGAGAGAGAGAGCTCACCGCGTCGAGCGAACGAAGTGGAGAGAGACAGCAGGAGAGTGAGAAGCGACGAGAGGAGGAGGTTCCTCGACATTGCGACCGTCCCCAGTGCTGCGCCTGCCTCGCTGGATAGGGCCGATGCTACGACATTCTCAAGCACGTTCCATCTCCATCTTTTCGAGAGAGGGGGGGAAGAGAGAAGAGAGAGAGAATGTCTTTTGTTGGACTTGTTTCGCCTGTGAGTGAACTGTAACCGGTCAACATATTAGAAGAGTAGTTAACAGTTGTAGACTTTCGTTACCAGCTCTCACTTAGCTTAGTCACACTGGTTCAGTAGAAAGAAGTCAATGATTTCTATGCTCAATATATATATATATATATATATATATACACATATATATTAAAAAGAAGAAATCTCTTTCGCCAGAAAGTGAGTGGGATGGGCCAAAAGAATACAACACCTCGAGCGAGTTAAACCAAAGATGTCACGGTATGGTATTATAGCGCGGTTCCCTCTAGTAAGCGAGTGGTTTGGCAGTGAACCATGCTGAAGTTGATGGGTTTGTAACGACCCAATTTGACGAGGATGGGAAGTGAATGTTGAGGCCAAAGGGCTGGGACAAAGAGTGGTTTCTGGCGTGTTTTTAGAATGTCGAAGGGAATTACACATTGAATATGGAAATGGCATGCTTGGGATATATATATATATATAAACTGGAATTATCTCATGGAGATACCTTTTGAGGTAACGATAAAGCCTTTATTTTCGAACTTCAAAATTAGACGTGTTCAGGTTAGAGGGCTGCCAAAGTCAGTGACTTATTAGAAAACTTTATGCCACTATGCCAAAGTAAAAAAAAATAAAAAATCGTGAAACTGGAGATGAGTTAATATAGAGATATCACATATCTCAAGCGCTGCTAGAGTTGTAGCCACAGCACCGGCAGCGCTTCGGGCCTAGAGCGAGTAGTCAAGACTCAAGTGGTGATTCTGCCGCCGGGATGAAAGGTGAGGTATTCGTAACGAGATAGGGTGGAGATGATGGCATTATTAAAGACCGCTCAATTCTTAGGAGAGGACTGTACTTAAACCTTGGACATTAATGTTTTGTGTACATGCTAAAATTAACTTTTTTTTTAATTGTATACACAAAGCATGTTTTTTCTTTTCTATAAAGATTAAAATAAAAGCGTCACGAACAAAATTCAAAATCATTTGAAAGTCCATTGAGAATACACGTGGAGTCTTGTAGTTTTTTTTTTAATCAAAGTGTCGGAGTTAGTTTGTGCGCATATCAACTATTCCTCGAGGGAAACTAGCACAACAACCCACCGTCATGACCCGCCACTTAAATCGCAAGTGCTTATTTGGATAATCGAATTTGGAATCAGTGCGCTCTAACCAACTGAGCTACCTATGGGTGGGTAAAGAGAGCCTTGTAGTTGATAACTTGATAATCATGATTCTGCCCAAAAATCTAATTTTCGCATGTAATTCAATAAAATATGGGTAAATGTGAAAAAAAAAATTTTGATGATAAAAAAAAGATGACCTCTGACTTTTTCTCATGTAAATTGTTGGTGACTCACCAACACTTTTATGAAATTACGAAATTCTTTGTATGGCTTGTGAATTAGCAATTTTTGTACTGACTTACCATCTTTTATTTAGGAGGCTTACTGATATTTCGATTTTGTCAATTCTAGATTATCAGCCTAAATTAAAGTCACTTGTCAATATTTGCCATATTTTATTGAGTTATCAATTACGAAACATGGACACTCTCCGGATACTAGCACGCATCTGACAATCTTCGACATGCAATAGATATCGGACATATGGTCAACGCTCCAAATACGTTAGTGATACGCGAGTCTAGCATCTCAATACGCTATTTTGATACGCACGGGTCAATTTAAATGTTTTCAATAAATTAAGTATGTAGATTTATCATACATACGCATACACCCTAAAATTCATATAGCGAGCTAGCAAAAATAATAATAATAATTATCGTGAATTCCTAATAAAAAAAGAAAAAACTTATCGTTGATTTTTTTAAATATGTACATGATAATTTACCTTATATATATATAATGAACATACATTTAATATAAGTGTCGAAATTATCTATTTTTTTTAAATCACACGCCATGTCGTATTGTGCCGCGCGTCGCTTGTCGGTACTAGTTAGGTTACCAACTCATATTGGCATATTTTTTACTAACTCCGTACATGTATTGACTCTCGTTGGAAATTACCAAATTAAGTTAGCACGACGAAGCAAAATGCGAATGTTTTTATCTACGGCGGGCGAAGGCTACCAATGTTAGCCATCATGGAAAGACATTCCACTTCTCTTCCTTATAGAAAATTGTTCTACTTTGATCCACCAATCTCAATTTTCAAATCTAGGGTTAGGGATTTAATGACATTTTACCGTATAAGAGGGCCCTAAAAAAAAAAATCAAGCCCTTTATGATTTTTCCCTAATTTTGCTTGAATCATGGGGCGGAAAACATGACAAGTATAAAATACCGACCCATGGAGAATCCCGAGAGCGAAATAGACGACGACTGACCCGTCACTTCAGAGCGACCGATCGCTCCCCCAAGTCTCCCTCTGCAGCAACAGCAGGAACGAGCTCAGAATTTGCTTCGCGTCCCGCGCGAAAATGCCATCGCCACCGCCACCGCCACCGCCGCCGCCATTTTCCCCCGCCGACGCCCGCAATGGCGACGATCGCGAGGACCATGAAGAAATGATCGAGGAAGCGGAGGAAGGAGAGGGAGAGGGAGAGGGAGAGGGAGAGGAGATCGAGGAGGAGGAAGATGGGGACGAAGGACGAGAAGAAGCGGTGGAAGCGGAAGGGGGAGCAGGCGGAGGAGGAGAAGGGGAAGGAGCTCGCGAGGGCCGAAACGGTGAGTACCGAACTCGATTGCTGACCCGCTTAATCGCTGTTGCGGGATTGTCTCTGCATTATCGGTTCGTTGCTTTGCTGCTAAGATTGTTCGATAGTACAAAGCTCTACGTGCTTTGGTTTGGCCGCAAGTATCTGAATGACTGCGCTGTTCTCTTTTCCCCTCTGAAGCCGCATGCATGCGTTTGAGGGAAAAAGTTGGAGACTTTGAGTCGCGTGTGCAAATTCTAGCGTCGGGGTTTGCGTCCTTTACCATTTCCTGTTCGTTGATAGTAGAAAATTGACAACTTTGTAAGTAATTGAACGGCATTTGAAAGATTTGGTGGGATCACGGGTTTGCTCTGAAAGCTTAAGCTATTGGAAAAGAAAGTGTCTCCCTCTCTCACGGTTAGTCTAGTTTTTTTTTTTTTTTTTTGTCTAATACTAACCGTGGACATTTATTGAGGCAAATAGGTGACTGAAAATATTTGAACTCGGTTCCTCATTTTCTCACACCATGAAAGATTTAGTGGTACCACAGCTAACTGCTGTAAAAGCTTAAATTGTTGGAAGAATACGTAGTTTAATATATATTCTAACAGCATTTGACTTGAATTTTGTGCGCCTCTGGTCAATCCGGAGTAGTGAATTTATCTGGATATTTGTGGCGCTGTTCATAATTTTTTTTTTATTGGATCTGTTTTCGTGTATAGAACAGCATTTTGAGCGCAATGGTGTCTTGAAATGAGCGCGATGATCTGATTTAGGGTAATGCTGCTATGATGATAATTATTTGTTTCTTGATTCGCAGTACGTTTTTCAGTTTCAAGTATATCTCAATGAAAATTTAGTACCTTACCTCAGGGAAAACCACCTTGGTCAGCTAAAGTGGACGAAAGTGGTTAATTATGGAAGGGAAACGACAAAATCGTGTTCTTAGCATTTTAAGCATTTGTAAATCTACTATTAATTTTGAGGCGTTTTATAATGGAAAGTGAAACTCCGCCTATGCATCTTTTTGCATAGCCCCGTCCCAAGCCAAGGTAAAAGGAGGAGGATTGCGTCAGACCTAGCGAGTCGGCTATAAAAAAAAAAGCTAACCTTTTTATAAGATGAACCCATATGAATTTTCGTTGGACCATACCTTTCTTAGCGACACGTTGCATCGGCGCCTGGGTGTAGCGATAAATATGCAAGGGCTCTTGCACCAAGATAGGCGGGTGCGAGGGGTAAGGAAGCTAGCCTTGGGCCATCATTCTCTAGTTTGAGATAAAGGTGTTGTTGATGTTGTTATAATGGAAAGCGACTTGACACGTATGACGAGATCATAAATAAGATAAAGGGTCCCGTGACAAATTCTATCTAGCAAAGTAAATTAGTCGTATGAATCAAGTTTATGCATCGTTAGTTTCCCACATAGCATAATCATGTCTTTCATTCCACTAATATCATCCTTTTTAAATAGTTGTGACTCTGACAAAACAAAAACTACTTCTCTGACTTTTTATGTTTTCCTCTTGAAATATGATGGAAGTAATAATCTACGGCTTTATGGATTCTTCGGTGCTTCTTTGTTGATATTCATTGCTTTTAGTATGGGCGCAATGCAATTCTTCATGGAGGAGATTGAGGCTTCAGCCAATTATGTGTAGTTGGATCCTCTCCATTCTCCATTTGTACTACTCAAACCGTATGTTGTCAATCTCTTTAAGAAACTTGACTTTTAGATGCTTCAGTTTAGCTGCCAGCGCATTTTCATCTGTAATATTGTCATAGTTACATGTATCGATAAATGGTTTGCTGGAAGTGTTTAGCTATCTACCACTGCCTAGTTGAGCTTTCTGTCACGTTTTAATCGGCCATGATAAGCGCTTGCCCTTCTTTTTATAGAATGCTCAATCATTTTTTATACACTCGAGGTTCTTTGCGTTTTTTGGAAAGATTGCGGAAGTCCGTTCTTTTAAGTACATTTTAGTCCGTAGAAAGTTCTTATTCTTTTACTAGAAATCACATAATTCGCAACTGTGTGGTCACTAACTCTAAAGTAAAATTCATCTGGCTTAATTATACACTATCTGGTCTTCTAGACAAAAACTCGTATATAGGGACCTTATTGGGTAGTGATGTGTTGGCTGCTAGAACCTTTATTGGACAACCACTTTGTATTATTGCTAATTCTCTTCATTATTCCATTTAGAAGCTAGTCGGGATGACAAACTTAAGAAGACATTTGGGCCATCGAGATCTTGCTCTTCTGCAGCTGGAAAATCTAAATCCACTTCATCATCTAAGAGAACTTCAGAGGACTGGAATTGCAGTTTTGGAGCTGCTGTCGTCTTGGATGGATCAGTGCGAGAGCCAGTGGAAAGGTTTGATTCAGTTGGCAATGCTCCAAAGCTTGGAAAATGTCGAGGTCGTCCTGACGGTGTTGAAGATCCAGAGTTTGCAATGGATGTGGATGGTGATGGGGTTCAACGACAACTACAGAAGAAACTTCCTAGTGGCTGCAGTGGACTTTCTAAAAACCATGCTTATTTTGACTGTCTTGGGACTACTCAAAACCAAGATGTCTCTTTTCCAAAAGAAAGCCTAACCATTCCTGATGATTATGCTGCTCCTTGTTCTGAGAAGGATAAGCAAGTGGACTCGCAGCCCAGGGATGGCTTGCAAATGTCATCTAGGTATGGGGATGTTCGCTATTAGTACCTTGAAATTTAACAAAAAGAGAAAAGAATAAATATTCTTGGATTTGCCAGCTAATTAACTTTTGCTCCACCAAAGCTCCATTACCTCTCATGTTGTATTTTGAGTGAATCCCTGCTGATTGTAGGTGTTCGAGGTTGACCGCTTCTAGTGCAAGGCCAAGAAGTTTGTCTCCAGGAGCGGAGTTGTCAGAACGAAATAAACGAGCGGCGATAATCTGTGACTTTTTTGCAAAAGGATGGTGCATCAGAGGGAGTTCGTGTAGGTTTCTGCACATTAAAGATAATGTCAATAGTACTCCTGAGCTGGTGCGCAGACATGGTACCGCTTCAAGTTGCATAGAAGAAGCTGTCCATGATGAAGGTATGATATTTTTAGTTTGTAGTTGTAATTTCTTTACCATGCACCTCATGTTCTTTACGAGCTTCATATCTTGTGTCAGGAAGAAAAGATGATTTTGAGAAATCAAAATCACCAAGCTTGCCAAAGCAGCATGCTTCTTCAGTTGCCAATAATTCTGTATTATGTTCTGGTTCTTCTTTGGAACAGATTCAGTCGCAGGTGGTTAGAGAAAATGACAGCGTGCACCAAATCCATTCAATAGCTCTTTCCAAACCCCTTGGTGTTGAAGATTTATTGTTTAGTTCTCCAACTGATTCCCGTCAATTGCCTCCATTCAAGTATCTTGATGGACACATGTCTGCTGATGTGGACAAAGGTAGAGATTTGCAGGAAAGGAGTCGGAGTGCTGATGATTACAGAATGCATGCTTCAAAGCTTAGTAGTGGTGATTCTGGTTCAATGAGGGATTATTGGTTACCTCCCTCAAGTGGTTCCTTAGTATCTTTTAATATAGGCCAAGATCAGCAACCCTATTCTGGTGCTTTCATTACAGAAGGCCAAGTTACTAATCAGGGCAAATTTATTGGCGATTCTTCACCTATCACAAGCCACCCTCTTAATTTAAGTGACAAATATCCTTTGACTACTACAGTATTGCCTTCCCAACACACCTCAAGGCTGACAGGTTCTTCAAGGATCTTTGATTCTTTCTGCGAAGTCTCAATTCCTCTTCCTGCTCAGGGTAGTCTTGACGTTGACTATGCTGGCAATCGATCTTCTTCTCTCTTGGGAAGTTCATCCGATCTTGCTCGTTCTGATCCAGGAAATTTATCTAAAGCAAACATATCTGCAGATTCACGCCCATGGTTCCGAAATCGGAGGACATTTTATTCTTATGATTGGGAGCCATCTGAACCTTTTCGACCATCTGTCTTCATTACTCCGTCGATTATAACATCTCCAGGGAGTAAATGTGAGCCTTTCCATGATAGCATTGAGCAACAGAAAACAAGAGATCAATCTTTCAGATTGTCGTTTTCCAGTCAGGGAGCATCTGTTCTTAATACAACAGAGCAGCGGGTTAATAGCGATTCAAAACAGAACCTAGTTCAAGAAGGGGTAAACAACTGTTATTCGGTATCTTCGCATCATAGATTCAATGAGCACGGGTTAGACAAGGGCAGTTACTTACATGGAAAAGTTGTAAATGGATCTGTGGTTGAGACGGCAGAGAATTCAGTTGTTGACAGCCAAACTGAAAATGGCATATCCAAAGAGAATGACCAGCAGTCAGATCATGGCAAGGACAGTTCCCACATTGGTGGAAGTAGTATGGATCTTGGTTCTGCGTTTGGAAGTGATGTAGCTGGCCACAAAAAGGATGCACTATCTGACAAAGCTAGAGAAGATATTGAAATGGATGTCACACAGAAGAAGGCTGCAGATGTGAACCAGGAGTCGAAGGCATTGAGACATTTTCGAGTTGCTCTTATAGATTATGTAAAGGAACTATTGAAACCGACTTGGCAAGGGGGTCGTCTCAGCAAGGATGCACATAATTTGATTGTTAAAAAAGCAGTCGACAAGGTTCTTACCACCTTACAGCCGCAGCAAATTCCACCTAACCTGGAGTCAATAAAGCATTTTCTCTCTTTTTCACAGCTCAAACTCACAAAGCTGGTTGAGGTGAATAATTTGATTTTGGCGATGTATTTGCTGCAAAAAAGAATGAAAGGGCAGATATGCTTAACACTGAAGTATAACATTTACTTCTGTTACTTGCAGGCATATGTTGAAAAGCATGGGAAAGATTGAAAGGACCAGTCCAAAGCATCCTATTCAAGTTTTGCTGGGTTTTACCTGCTGGAAGCCATAGTAGATGGTTGTACATTCTTCTAGTGCGAGTAAAAGTGAGATTTTCTCTGTGCTGAATAGCTTTGTGATAGTAGGCATATTCCGGGTAATTTGGATGTTAATGTTTGCCTTGAGCTGGGTATTTATATTATGGGACGGAGAAAAATGTATTCAATTATTTCATCAGATATCAATGTTGTTAAGATTGGGATCCTAATTTGGATTGCTGATGGCGCCTAAATGATGGGATTGGGAGATCCTAGACTTTCTGAAAGAAACATATGACATGCCAATACTCAATAAAAAAAACTTTTTTGGTAAGACCCAAATGTCAAAGAAGCATTAGCCAGTATCACTGTAAAAACCTATGTCATCTCCAATACCGGAAATGATGCCTTTTTTTCTCTCACGTAAAATCTATAGATATAGAAATTTAAGTTTAAAATCTGTGAATATAGACATTCAAGTCTAAATATATAAGATTCATATGGCAATTTGAACAATCAATTCAGTAGGATTGTATCAATCCAATGATTTCATCAGTTACGATGGATACACCGAAAAAATCCTTGTAAGAAAGATCTATTTTTAAGATCGAATCACTTCTCAAATGTTAGATCATAAAATTGTAAGTAGATTCATATTTGGATGTTGACAACTGTGATTGATGTGATCATTCTGGAAGGATAGTGATCTGGATAATAAATGCAAAAAAAGGTCTCTAATCTCTCAAATGATGCTTAAATGGTCGTGTTGAGCCTTGTCTTATATGGTTAGTATTCTTAGTAAACGTGAGATCTGTGGTTCCTTCCAATGAAAAGCTGGTAAAACAGACTTTTGGTTATTCATCTATCGACTTCATTTCACTCTAGTTTCTGCATATTAACCCATTCTGATTATGACGTCAATGTCGTATTTTGCTTCAATTAGGTGTTTCCCCTCACTGATTGCCAGAAGATGATGGCAGTTTTTCTCTTGAATTAGCAGTTGATTGCCTCAATTTGTTGTTTGCCATCATATTGGGGAGTTGATTTGAATGAAATGTGAAGTTGACTGACCTAGTTGGAACGACTTTAAACATGGTGAGCAAAATTTAATTTTTGTGATGAATAGAATGTGTCATGCACTTGGATGAAGCATCTTATGAACACGGTTGGCTGCGCTTATTATAAGGGAACTTATAAACAAATGTCCTCTTCCCTTGTGGAAATAGGACAAATTATGCCTAGGAATACCTAACAGAGGGTACTGGGTTCATACAGTTTGAATGGTGGTGGCAGAAAGAATTTTTCAAGCCTTCTAGTATTAAATCCAGCCATCAGCAGAATTTTGTCCTGTAAGCTGTAGCATTCCTAAGGAGTGAAAATGCATTTGAGTGTCTCTGGTTATAGAAAAGCATTCTGCGTGAAAGGAAACTGCAATATGCTTTTGAAGATGTAGACTACGCAACGAATCCTTATCTCTAAGAAACTGGAAGCCCAAGGACTTATTTTTTCTGCGCAAATTTTCTCGCCACTTTGTTGTGCAAAAAATGGTGTCTTTTGCTCTCCCTGTATTAATACCTGTCAATCTATTTGTGAGATCACACTGCAGGAGTCACATGCTGAAACCTGCCTATGTTGGTCTGTGCTTTTCTCCCCATGAGGAATCTTCCATTTATCCTTCTCCCTCAATGCTCAATGACCTTTTTCACATCTTAGAAACAGACATTTGTCAAGAGAGGTTTGGGTGGTATCCATCCTCCTACTTGTCAGTATGATTCTAAATAAAGGTGAGGTGGTTACACAAGGATATTTAGGAACTAAGTCATCCCAAAGGAGTCTCCTTTGCATGTCTTATTTGTACTCAGTATTACAAAAAGTGCTGGAAAGGTTCTGCAAGAAATATTCATGGCAATTGAGGTGCTCTCATTCATACAAAAGATGATTGGTGCCAGAGGTTTTCTTTTGCAGGATTAAAATTTGTGAATCTTTTAATAGACTGTAGAACTGTGTAGATTCTTATATTTGTCAGCTTCTCTAGCAATGTTTGCCCGAAGAAGACAGTACTTGGTTCTCCTTCCCATTCCATCTTATGAAGATGCATGCCTCTCTGTTGTAATGAGTCTGCTTGTTTCATATTCTATCAATGCTACTCTTTAACTTGGGCCAAAATTTCTTTTTTCAAAATTTCAATCTACAGCGGCTTGGTGGAAGTCACATTGGTATGATTTACATGAGATACTTGCTTTGATTAATTAAGCTAATCCGCATGAATAGTCTTTAAAGAAAAGAGAGGGTTTGGGATCAAACTGACTGGACCAACCAGTTTTTGGAGGTTTGGTCCTGTTCAATTCCATACCAAACCCTTTTTTTTTCCATTTTGATCTTGCTAATTTTATGAACTTATATCGGCACCAAATTGGAGTAGCTTAGAAATACTAATGTTTTTAAAAGAAATACAATCAAACGAAGTCCCGATAAATCACTCATTTATACAAATTAAAATACAAAAATTATCTCTCGAGAATCCGAATGACAAAGATAATGAAAAATTTAGAACATGCAATATTGCTCAATTTCATGGATCTATTTAGTTTCAAATAGTTAAGTCTAGAGCTAACCGTTAAAAATTGTTCAGTCGACTTGTGAAATGATTCTGAGAAAAAGTCCGTTTGGATCTAACTAAATCTGTTTGAGCCATTTTTTCCCTCATGGTACTTCTGATACAGGTTCCTTTGATATCTTATTGAAGTCATTGCATTGACCATGACTACAACTAAATGTACCTTATGACCATCCGTAGCTAACACTCATTCTCGGATTTGCAGAAAAGAATAGTTGATAAACACAACAATTTGAACTAGAAAAAACTCCACGCCATCTACTGCCTCTCTAGTTGCTTGGTTTTAGCCTTAGCATTTGGGTTGATGGCATGACATTCTCTGCAGGGGAATATGACACGGTGCATTTTGCGACCAAATGACGAGCTTGAAGAGGTGTACTCCTTAGTTGCTTGCCCTTTTGTTCCTCGATTTGCTTTACGTATATCTTCCGTGCAGCCTTTATTCTTCTTATTGAAGTTCTCGTTGTTCTTCTGAGTTTCTTGTGGTGGCCCTCTAGAGTAGGTGCGGCTGGCTATCTGAGATTGTTGTGCCTGAAATAGAGGTGCATGCGGAAGAAGTTGGCCATTGGAGATCAAGATGTCTGCCGGAGAGTGGCTTAATTGATCAAGTGCAGTTCTGTTTGGTGCAGGGGGATGGAATTTGAATTCACGATCATGTTTGGCATTGTTGGAGGGGAGCTTTGTTTGCTGATCTTGAATGCACACCAGGCCTGCGAAGGAGAGTGAATCAAATGAACCGTTATCAGCTGCAACATCCACGGAAATCTTGTTTTGCAGGCGAGTGCCCATTGTTCCTGGGATAAGTTGCGTCTCGAGTTTGCTCTTTATATATGGAGAAAATTAACAGTATTTGGATGCACATGCTTGTTTGTACTGTTTGTTCTTCTTTGCCTTTTGCCCTGAACAATTATCTAATATGGAAAAACATAAATATTTTCCTGCCTTATTCTGATATGCTTTGAGGGAACGCGTGTGATTGTAGGAAAAAAAGGTTAGTTTCCTCTTGTATCAAAGTAATTCTAGTGTTTGAGCTCCATAATCCATTGTAAAGCATGATACTAAAAGAAAAGAAATTTCTTGGAGTTGCTTTCGGTGAACTGCAAGGTGCAGTTAATTTAGTCATGAATGGTAAATTTATGAATTAGTTGCGTGAAAATACTGACTGTTTGTACTTCAAGATCGGCATGAGCAAGCTAAAGTGGCTGATTGGAAGTCAAAGCAAGGAGAAATCTTCTTGCGGTCCAGGTAGGATGGTACGTGTAAGGATAGACCTGTCTTTTTGATCGAAGTCCCTTTCATCATGTGCAAGTGGTAGAGATTTGTCTATTCGCATGGTGGACATTACAAAGAGTTGTTCTGCAAATATAAAATTAGCGAAACCTCCACTTATCGCGCCCTCATATCCGAGCAGGCCTTGATATCTGTCGTATTTTTGTCCTGGATCGTGTAGAACTCCAACCTCCGCCTTTCCATACTGGATGCTTTTACAATTATCTGATATGTACGAGGATGGCTGGCCATTCTAGTGAAACAATTCGGCTTGTTTCGTATTTGATAGCGGCGGCCTCCCATGCAAAATGACATTGCCGAGACTTGCGGTGGTGGGAATTACGAAGGTCGATGTCGTATTATAATGTACCACAAATTTTGCCATCATTTTGAAGAGACTGCTTTTAGCTGTTCCCTCATCCTGAAGATACCTTCGGTCCTGGTCTGCACTGTCATTTTGCGTCCCATTACATTTTCATTGGACCTTACATTAGGGCATCTACTGAGGAGGCTTTAATTTGTTGAGCTACTCTGGCTGCTATTTGCTGATGTCTTGGACCTTATACCTGAATTGCCGTCCACGCATGTTAGTTTCTATTAGCAGGCATTGGGTAAGCTGATTTTAGTACTCACGTTCCTAATTTAATGTTGGATACTCGAGAGGGGGTTGATTTTCAAATGGTCGTCTCCATGCCGACCACTTGATAAGGTAATGTTAGCATGGATTGCATATTATAATTGTTGATCTCGTTCGTATCTCGTGTGAGGGAATCTAATCTGTTCCTAGATTCTCATCAGGTGTTGGAACTTAGAATACAATAGCAGATGCAGGGACGGACAGGACTGCATTGGGAGCTGCTGGCCGGGTGAGGACACACCTGGAACTCGGCTGGCTCTTATTCCCAACTCGAAGAAGGGGCTACCAAGCCGAGCGCGCCCAGGCACTCATTGAGCATTTCCGACAGTGAAAGCCTTGTTTATGAAGTTGCCAACTGCATCGGATCGCCTGAAAAATCGAAAGGGTATTGCTTGACGAGTTTAAAAGAGCGATCTTTTGAGATCACCCGGAATATTCATTCGGGCCTTCAACCAGATATCAGGAGGCCATAAATTGCATCGGCCCGATATAAGATTCAGTAGATGGGCTAGTACAAAGGTTGACTGGGCTCGGCCCGTAGCGAAATTGGCCCCTTCCATTTTCTCGTATTTTGTTGTTGAATCTCCCGATTCTCGGTGCGCTCAAGTTGAACCAAATTGCAGATGTGGCTTGTCCTGCTTGATTTCGAGTCTGAACCAGCCAGAACCAACCGGTAATGGGGATCTGCAGGGGCCCTCAAAGCAATTATTCCTCAACCACCACTGCTCTTGATGTGGATTGGGTGATGGAGCGATTTGGGTCTTTATCAAAATCACGGCAAATTGAAGGATCGTTGGTGGAATGGTGATGGTATGGAACGGGCAGAACCAGAGCCACGCGGCAAGGGAAGAAGAAAGAAGAACAGGAGCGACGGCAACAAGGACATTAGGGTTACGAGAAAATAGGAGTAGGGTGTGCGAGTACTGGGAGGGGTTAAAGGAAAAATTAATAATTTTTTTTAAATTTATTGTAATTGTATTGATTCAACCATAAATTTATTTATTTTTTACCGATTTTAAATATTTTGCCATTGTGTTGCAAACGTAGGTCGGAGATTTAATATTTTAATAATTTTTTGAGTTTTTAAAAATAATTTTATTTTATTTTTTTCTGCCCTTCTCGCTTCCCTTCCCCTTCCCTGTTCTGCTTTACGTCCAACCAGTGGCCGCCCGCCGTCGGACCTCGGCGACCGACCAGAGAACGATTGCGAAGAAGAATACAGCAGTGGCAGAGGACGTAAGTTTGGGGCAAATCAGGGGAAAAAGCAAAAAATCTCGACGAAGAGCAAGGTGATGGTCCAAAGGTGGAGTCTTTGCCCTCTGAAAGAACACCGTCAGTCTCCGCTCTTCATCTTTGGGTCGTCTTCGGCTGGTTGGAACTTGAAGTGGTGGGTGTTCCTGAAAGTTTTTCTGAGGAGCAAAAGCGAACGGAGGAGCAGCAAGTTCTGGAACACACTCTTATTTTCATCAATCAAAGAGAAGCGAGACAAAGAGAGACAACCCAGCTCCCCCTCGTCTTCAACCTCGAAACAGAGTCAAGTTCCCAGCTTGTTTTTAGCATTTTAGGTTGCTTGAAACTTATCCCTCAGCCCAGATCTGGACCTCGCCATGGCTGGGGCTGGGCTAGGCCGATCAAGAACTCTCCAGATCTGGGCTGGCGAGGCTTGGTCTCGCTTGGCCATGGCGAGAGGCCGGTGAGAGCTCGCCAATTGTTCTCTGGCCAGTTGCTGAGGTCTGGCGACGGCGGCGTTTAGTTGGATGTAGAATAGAATAGGGAAGGGGAAGGGGAAGGGGAGCAGGAGGGGCAGGGGAAGGGGGCAGGGCCAAAAAATAAAAATAAATATATTTAAAAATTATTACAAAATTAGATAGTCGTTGACGTACACGTCAGCGCCGACATACCAAAATTAGCCAAATGGACTAAATTGACATAAGTGTAAAAATTTTATGACTGAGTAGGTAAAAAAAATAGATTTAGAACTAAATCGACACAATTGCAATAGATTTATGAATTTTTTGGTAATTTTTTCGAAAAAGAAATATGTATAGAAGAAAAATTGTTGATATAGTCTTTATATAGTCCTTATGGTCTAGGTGGGAGGTTCTAAATATGGAAATCATAAAATTAAACTGAAATTACTATTTCACTTTTTTGATGACCCAAAAAAAAAAAAAAATTAGAAATCGGGAATCGGACCGATCGGTTATGAAACCTCCCAGAACAAGCCGATTTGGTCCAATCTGCAGGGGTTACTTTTGCTCACCTCTACCTAATCTTTCTACCTTGTTGTCGAGCCATAATAATGCATGTCCATGAACTGAAAGTAGAGTTCTTTGTAAAAGGGAAAAAGTGGACTTTTAATAAGATTTTGATGGAAGAAAGTTAAACTCGTCAAAATTCATTAATTGATGAAGTAGCATTCCAAGAATGATAAAAGCTTAAAACAGGTGGGACTTGCCTTGAAATTTCAACTTTTTCAATACTTAGAGCAGCTTGGCAAACAAAGGCTAAGAGAAAAAAGAGAAGGGGTATTACTGGCATAAAATCTACGATTGGATTCAAAAAAGCATAGGCCTCAGGTTATTTGGCTAAGAAAAAAACTATTCGAATAAAGGGTGGAATGAAGATAGATACAGATCAAACTAAAAATATTAAGCATAACAAACATTTTTTTCTTGGAGATAATTATATTTTGATTGAGTTATCGTTATTGATAATTGATATTCCTTAAAAATGAAAAAAAAGAAGTAAGGTATACCAAAAAATCCTTCTTTGAACTCACCCAATAAAAAATCCTTCAATTCTCAAAAAAGAATGGAAGAAATCATACTTTTATATAATATCTTAATTGAATTATATGTAATGATCAATAAACTAAGTTTCGTTGTATATCTACACGTGTCAAAACTCTAGGAACAATAGAGTCCATAGATATTTATTTTATTTCATATTGGAATTGACGAACAACCAAAAACAATGCTAGTTTTTATTAGTATTTAATAGAAATCGAAATGGGGCGTGGCCAAGTAGTAAGCCAACGGGTTTGATCTCGCTATTCGGAAGTTCGAATCCTTTCCAAAAAATCCTAAACCTATTGCAACATTGTTAATTCAGACCTAAACTTTTAAGTTTTCAAATTTCGTCCTAAACTTTTTCACTATTTTCTAATTGAATCCATCTGTTCAATTTTGATAGGAAATCGTTGACCCCTTCATATGCAATCCTATGTGCCACAATCGACATCGACATTGATAAATTTTAATAGTAGTTTAATATTTTTGAATTTTTAAATTATTTGTTTCCTTTGTTTTTCTTTTTTGGGTTTTTTTCCCTCAACAACCAGCGAGGGTTATGACTTTGTTGACCATAGGTGATGGTCATGGCTCTCACTCAACTAGCCAAGGCTATCGGTGTTGCGGGTGAGTTTGACCTCATCGATCGAGTGCAAGGCAGCCTTGCCCAAATTGGTCAATGAGGGAAAAAAACAAGAAAAGAAAAAAGAAAGGGAAAAAAATAAAAATAATTAAAAATTATTCATGTCAACATTGATCGTGACATTATATGCATTCATGTTAGCTATTCCTTACAAAATTGGCCGGATGGACTTAATTGATAAAAATTGGATATATTTAGTATTGAATTGACAAACTTAAAAGGTTTAAGACTAAAGGCATTGGCTTTTATTTTCTTTTCTGTCTTGTTGTTTAAACTAAGTAACAAATAATTAGCTTAACTAATTAGCAATTGAAAGCTGCTCATACATCAAATTGAAAATTTGGGTGTTTTCATTTGGAATAATTCGAGTAGAACCAACTGTTTTAGTTTAGTTTCAAACCATCACTAGTCCGGTTAGCTCTTAATTACTCTCGAGTCAACTTCCAAAACCCAAGCCGTGCTCACCATCCTTAGTCTGGCCATTGTATTTTTTGATGAGGTAAATAGTTAGCAATGCGCGTATATTTTATATTATACTATAGGTATTGGGAATGAGCGATTCTAAGTTTCATACAGATTTCAGTTGTAACTTACTTGTTGAAGCATGTTCCTTGTTTTTGGATACCTGTGCCCTACTTTAAAATTTGAAATCTACCTTATTACAGGTTCTAAGTTAATTCTAGGGTCAGGAAAATTACCAAAAAAGTTATAAACCTATTGTATTTTTGTCAATTCAGTTTTAAACATTTTAATTTTGTCAATTCATTCGTCCATCTTTTATATTTGTGTCAATTCAATCATAAATCTTTTTTTGGTGTCAATTCAGTTGTAAATCTTTTGCATTTGTACCAACAGTTTATCAAAGCAGCTTTGGCCGACCAAAATAGGCCAACTTTTAGTAATATTTTTGCAAATTCTTCATTTTTATTTTCTCTTCTTTGATTTTTTTTTTTTTTGTTCATCTTCTTTTTCGGGCGGGTATGGATAGACCTTGCTGGCCATTGAAGGCTGAAGCTACCATCGCTAGGTCAGGTCGGGTTCGCTCGGATCTGGGCAGGCCGAGCCACCCCATGGCCATGGCGCGGACATCAAATTACCGGGAAAGTCTCTGATGGAGGATCGAGGAAGCGACGGCTCGCAGCTTTTCATGATGTGACCGGCTCTATACTTCGATTTTTCTGATCGTGAGTGCCCAGGGGGATGTGTGAGATCAAGCAAGCAACGCCAATTTCTGACGCTTCCCTTCGATTTTGGGCAGATTGTCGGCTTTGTGCTTTGGTATTCGGTGGGAAAATCGAGCGAGGAAACGAAGAACGGTTCGGGGTTCCTCTTTCCAGTCGCCCAAAGTAGCAACAATTTCTCATCTGATCTTCTAGATTCTTCTTCGGCTATATTGATCCGGAATTAAAAAGGGTGTCAAAAAAGCCCGCGTAATCCCAATCCGATCGGATCCAAAAATTCAACTAATTTTTAAATCTTTTCGGGCCGGACTTAGTGCTTTCGCATAAGGCTCGGTCCGATTGGGTCAGGCTGACTTCGGCTTTTTTTTAGGCCTACTTTTAAATTTTAATTTCATTAATTTTTTTTATATTCTTTCATTTGACGGGCTTGTCAAGTAATTTTGATTTTAAAAAAATTTAAAAAAAGAAAAGAAAAACGAATCTAACCCCGTTCGAAGAGTTGAGGCATATATAATTCGAGCTCGGGCTGGGTCAGGCCGAGCTAGGTACTATTTAGTTTCGGGTAGGGTCGGGTCTCGTTGACATCCCTACGGAAGAAGATGTAACAAAAAAAAAAAGAGAAGGAAAATTTTTAAAACTATTATATTAAAAATTACCCCGTCAACGCCGATTAACATCCATGCCAGCGTCTACTGATTAAAGTTGGTCAAATGGACAAAATTAATATAGATTTAGAATTGAATCGGTATAAAAAAAGATTTAAGACTGAAGTAGTACATATACAAAAGATTTAATATTGAATTAATAAAATTAAAAAAGTTCAAGACTGAATTAGCGAAATTGCAATAAGCTTTTGACCTTTTCGATAATTTTTCCTTAGCAGGGTATATAAAAGTTTCATCTATATTTTTAATTGAACGATTGCGGTGAATCACCACATTTAGTGACCACAATTTACTGCTACAATACATTGACCATAACTCATATTTACATATATACGCGCGAATAATTACGAAATATTAACAAAGTAAAAGTCTCGGTCGTAAATATTGCCGAAAATAAAAACTTAGATTAATGATTATAAATTACACGCTCATCACCGGAAGTAATAGAATACCACATTATCACGCAAAGAGATACACCAAGAAGAACACAATAACTCATTTTAGATTATATTACAGGTTTCAAGTTTCATATTTCACTTACCTGAAATCTGGAATTTATTTGTCGGAGCAGGTTCCTCAATTTTTTAAACCTGCAACTCACACTCCATAAAATGGAACTTGCATCGGATAGGTTCTCCATCGGTCCCATTTTAGATTTTAGATTCTAACTTGAAATGAATGCCCATCCCTAATGGTAATCCGGACCTTCATTTTAATGTCATTCCTATGCGAGCATAAACTTTCTAGCTCGTTCTCGAGCCATAATAATCAAGGTTGTCAAGATCGCGATTTAAATTGTAGGATCATTTGATCTTACGATTTTTTTGCAACCAGCGAGTTAGATCGCTACAAAAATCGCAAATCTACTCAACTCGGTAAGATCGACGATTTTGATCGTGAATTGGTGGGATCGTGCGATCCCACCAATCCTATCGTTCCAAAGAAACGAATCGGGTCCCATGACCCGGTTTAAAAAAAAAAAACCCAAATTCCCATACGAAACCCCCAGCCGCAACTCGCTGACGGCCTCGCACTCAATTGTGTCCAAATTGAAGAATAAGAAGAAGTCGAAGAAGGAGGAGGAGAGGTCAGAAGAAGTCGAAGAAGAAGAAGAAGAAGTCAGAAGAAGTTGAAGTCGAATAAGAAGAAGTCAAAAGAAGTAGAAGTAGAAGAAGAAGAAGAAGAAGAAGTCGAAGTCGCATACCTTGTGGTGAAGAAGAAGTTAAAGTTGCAAGAACGAACAAGGTGAGACCCCATCCCCTTTTCTTTGCGCTCTGCTTCTGCTGTTTTGGTTGTTTTTTTTCCTCTGTTATGCTTTTTTTTATTTTCCCGATGTGGCTCTGCTTCCCTTGTGCTTTGTTTTGTTTTGTGCTTTTTTTTTTGTTCATAATGTTGTGATGATCTCTAATGGCAGTAGTTGGTTGCTTGGTTTGTCCTAAGATTGCCTCCATTTAAATATGGCTTCAAGTGGTACTTCAAGTGGTGCTATTGGTAGTAGCAATGTTGAGGCTCTTCTGGCCTCGATAGAGGAACTAAAATGCACAAGAATGATGCTAGAAACAGAAGTGATATTTGATGGAAGCATGGCATTCCAATTGATGGAGATGCTAGAAAAAGTCAATGCAAATATTGTGAGAAGGTAGTGACGGGAGGGGTTTGCCGATTGAAGCATCATTTGGCGGGAACCCAAAAGGATGTTGGAGCATGTAGAGTCGTTCCTGATGATGTAAAAAAAGAAATATGGAAAATTGTAGTGGGATTACAAGAAAAAATATTGAAGAAATCAATCACTAATGCAGAAGAACGGAAGCCTAATGGAAGTGTAAAAAGGAAAGGTTGGTAGTAGCAATGTTGAGGCTCTTCTGGCCTCGAGTAGAGGAACTAAAATGCACAAGAATGCTGCTAGAAATAGAAGTGATATTGGATGGAAGCATGGCATTCCAATTGATGGAGATGCTAGAAAAATTCAATGCAAATATTGCGAGAAGGTAGTGACGGGAGGGGTTTACCGATTGAAGCATCATTTGGCGAGAACCCAAAAGGATGTTGGAGCATGTAGAGTCGTGCTTGATGATGTAAAAAAAGAAATATGGGAAATTGTAGTGGGATTACAAGAAAAATTATTGAAGAAATCAATCACTAATGCAGAAGAACGGGAGCCTAATGGAAGTGTAAAAAGGAAAGGGAATGAAGATGATGATACTAGTACTGATAGTAAGAGCTCAACTAGTATTTTCAAGAAAAGGGGAACTAGTCAAACAACCATGAACAACATTTTTAAGAAGAGTTTGAGAGAGGAAGCATGTAATGATGTTGCTTCTTTTATCTACAACAATGCCATACCATTCAATGTGGTAAAGAGTGATGAATTTCATAAGATGTGTGGATCTATTTCGAGACGCGGATTGGGTTTTAAGTCACCATCCTACCATGAGATTAGAATCAAATATTTGAAGCAACATTATAATTTGACAATGGAGACTATTGAAGAATATAGGGCTCAAGGGAAGAAAACGGGATGCATAATAATAACTGATGGGTGGATTGACAAAAGGAGGACAATAATAAATTTCTTAGTGCTCTATGGGAAGTGTTTTCCTTAAATCCATTGATGCATCTCACATTACTAAAACAACAAACAAAATTTTTAAGATGATTGTTGATGTTGTTGAGGAGGTTGGTGAAGAAAATGTCGTTCAAGTCGTGACAGACAATGCAACAAATTACAAAGCTGCTGGAGAGATGTTGATGACAAAAAGAAAAAGGTTGTATTGGCCACCTTGTGCAGCTCATTGCATTGACTTGATGTTGGAGGATTTGGAGAAGAAGATACCGGTTCATCATGAAACAATTCCAAAGGCTAAAAAAATTACTAACATATATTAATTCAAGGACTTCTCTCATTTCTATTTTGCAAAGCTTCACCAAAGGTAAAGATTTGGTGAGACCCGGCATGACTTGCTTTGCCAAATCTTACTTAACTTTGGGATGACTCCATGACAACAAACTTGCATTGATAAGAATGTTCAATTCCGACGAATGGAAGTCTAGTCGGTTTGCAAGTTTAAGGGATGAAAAACTTATTGACGATGTGATTATGGACAAGGGGTTCTGGAAAAACATTGTCATTTGCTTGAAGGGCGCTTATACTTTGATGAAAGTGCTTCGTTTGGTTGATTCGGATGAGAAACCAGCCATGGGATTCATATATGAGGAAATGGATCGGGCTAAAGAGAAAATTGTTCATGACTTCGATTGTGTCAAAAAATAGTAAGTTTTCAAGTTTATTTTTAATTGAAAATCAGTAGTCTTTCTTTTTGTCTCTTTGCTTCAAAACTAATTTAATCTTTCATTAGTTATCAACCTGTATGGGATGTTATTGATGAAAGATGGGACAAGCAACTCCATAGGCCTTTGCATGCTGCGGGCCATTACCTTAACCCCCAATTTCATTATAGTTATTCATTTAAAGCTGATTATGAAGTAAAACATGGACTATATGATTGTATGGAAAGAATGACATGGAATAATGTAGATGAAATTTCTAAAATTGATGGACAACTTGAAGATTTTAAGACTCGAAAGAAATTTTTTGGTTCTATAGTAGCCAAGACTGGAATTAATATTAAAACTCCAGCAACATGGTGGGATTCTTATGGGGAGGAACATCTAGAGCTTCAAAACTTTGTTATTCGTGTGCTGACCTTGACATGCAGTTCCTCTGGGTGTGAGCAAAACTGGAGTGCCTTTGAAATGGTATAATTTTAACTTTCAAGAATATGAAATATGAATTTTATTTCATTTCAAAAACATGAGCTGTATATTAATTGCTTTGTATTTGTTTAGGTCCACATAAAGAGAAGAAACCGGTTGAAGCAAAAGACAATGAATGATGTTGTTTTTGTGATGGCCAACTCGAGATTGGGCAATACAAAAACTAGAAACAATACTGAATGTAAATTTGATGATATTCCTTCGGATGATGATTGGATTGTTGAAGATGAACATGAAGAAAAGATTTGGATGATGGGGACAACTTTGATTTAGATGCTCAAAATGAAGAAGAGTTGGTTGAACCTATCTGATCATGATTTGGAGTTAAACATTCCAAGTGAATGAACTTGTTGGAAGAGAGGAAGAAGAGAATGAATTTGTTGGACGGGAGGAAGAAAAGCCTATGCAAAATTATGATTATGACTTGACTCAATTATTTTAAATTAGAGTTGAAATCTTTTATTTTAATTTGGTGTTATGATTTTATTATGTGTTGTAAAAAAAATTTCTTATGACTTATGTCATTTTAATTTGAAGTTGTTATGAGTTGGTATATATTTTTTTATATGTATATATATTTAAATACAATTTTTTATTTTATGTAACATGTTAATAGGATATTATAATTCGTATCGATCTCACGAATTGCGATACTGATACAGTCATCCCCCTCGATCCTAAGTAAGATCTCGATTTTGACAACCCTCCTAATAATCCACGTCCATGGACAAGAATACATGGATCGGAATGGCCTATCCAAATCAGCCCGGTCACATCGCAATGCACCATTCTCGCAGGTCGTCTTTTCATTAACTTTGAATTTTATTAAATGAGCTCTTAATAATTGGGTTGTAATAATTAACCAAAATCGATTTATTTACGACGAAAAGATAAGTCCTCAAAAAAACAAACGGAGGACCCACTTGGAAAAGCGACCATCGACCTAACTCTCTCGTCCGATCTCAATAATAAAACACCAAAAGACAATTCCATCCTGCGGGCCCCACGCTTTTGCTGACGTGTCAACCTTCATCCTTATCCATATCACCCCTAGTCTCTGTCTCTCTCTCTATCGATACTTCCACTCCCCCATGATTTTGCAATTTCCACTCCATGACCCTTCTACTCGCGTCCCAAAACTCTCTCGCACTAGAAAACAAACCCGGCATGGAAATAGCCAAAAAGGGAGGAGCCATCTGATCTCATCGTCTTGATCAGAGCGCATTTCCCACTATTTATAGTCAAGATAGCAACGCAGATATTTTCACTGAGCTTTGTACCTACTTCTAGAGAGAGAGAGAGAGCGAGAGAGAGAGAGAGAGAGAGAGAGATATGGTGCTGCTGGAGAAGCTGTGGGACGACGTGGTGGCCGGGCCTCAGCCGGACCGAGGCCTTGGGAAGCTGAGGAAGCTCGCCGCCACCAAGCCGATCGTCATCGTTAAAGGTACGTCCTTTCTGGGCTTTCGTTAAGATCATCTGCTTCGACCGAGCTTTATAAAAATGGCAGAAGCGCTTGATGTAGTGGGGTGACCCTCTGTTCTGCGTGTTGTGTTGTGGTTTTTGTCTGGTTCCATCTTTGGATCGCGAGTTTCTGTCGACGCCGCACTATGAATCGCAGTTTCCACTGGTATTCTCGGATTTTTCCATGTGGGTGTGTGTGTTGTGCAGAAGGAGAAGGGGAAGGGGAGAGCAGCAAGTACCAGAGGTCGATGTCCATGCCGGCGACCCCCGGGACGCCGACGACCCCGACGACGCCCGTGACGCCGGCGAGGAAGGAGAACGTGTGGAGGAGCGTGTTCCACCCGGGGAGCAACCTGGCGACGAAGACCATGGGCGGCCAGCTCTTCGACAAGCCCATCCCAAACTCCCCCACCGTCTACGACTGGTACGTCAAATGGTCGCACCATCCCCTCCCCCCTCCCTCCACGCCCTGTGCATGCCGATGCGAAGGCGCGTGCACGTCGCTCTACAGGCCACTGTCGGTGGTGCTCATCTCGATCCTCGGTCATGATGTGGGATCCGCCAAATGAATAATTTTCAGACGAGATTCTTATCTCTGTGATGTTGAGCTTGAGGGTGACTTCGATTTAACTTTTGTGTTCAGACGTCTTAATCAGCTGGTTGGTTTCTGATAATGTTGAAGCTAATCATGTCCTCACCATCCTTTGTCGGATCTCGCAGGCTCTACAGCGACGACACCAGGAGCAAGCATCGCTGAGGAACACTGCACTGACCATATGCCTCTCGTGGGATTGTACATACTCATCGTCGTTTTTGCCATCCTTCCCAGTCGTTTTAATGCTTTGTACGGGTCTCTCTCGCTCTTGCTTGAGAGGGCTCCTTGTTTAAGCTCCTTTTTGAATGGAAATATGCTGCAAGTCGCTGTGATTTCATACTTTGCCGCACCCTGCTGTTGATCTAACGGTGAATCAGAGTTCGTTTATGAATATATTTCGAGCTATCTATCATAGCGATTCGCGAATACTCCTCCAATCCGAATATCCTGTAACAAAAGCACTCTTTGTCACGATGGAGAACTTCGGCAAAAAATCCAACTGAACTAGAAAACTTGACTCGAAAACCAAACCGAGGACTTGCGCTGGCATCGAGCTCGTCCTCGCCTTGGAGGTCCGATTTCATCTGAAGCTTCAGCCTCCTACGTGTGGTCGGAAGCAGGCGTTCCCTACTTCGGCAGTTATCCTGTTTAAAGGTGAGTTGGCGGCCTAGAGTTGAGTAGCATCCTTATCAAGCAGCGCGACAATGAGAAAGGGTCACCAAACTTGAAACCAGCAAGACCAATTCATTCCATACCACAGTTGTTGGACTTATGAAAGCTCGCCAGATAAATGAATTCGTCTCCCTCGGCCTCGATGATGATTGTCCAGTGCATCGCGCGGTGATGTTACGGCAAATACAACTGTGGAGGCTTTTGGCTCTCGGGACTCTGCCTTCCCCGAGCTCCCCCGGCTCCGGCTGCGGCTGAAGTGTCTTGGGGATCGAAGATTGGAGCCGTCCAGAAGATTATCACACTGAAGAACAAATCACAAAGCACTTTGTGAAGCAAGCTAAGCCAATTTGTGCTGGGTCACGGCAAGAAGTGCGTCGCCGAAGCGGGTTACCATCGACTCGAATCTTCTGCCTAAAACTCAAATTGGAAGAGACACCGAGCCGATGAACCAGAAGAAAGCAAGTTGAGAGAGCATTCACACCAACTAGAGAGGGAGGACATGTCTGTTAGTTGATGCAGCAAGTGTGAAAGACAAAGCAACATACAAACATAGTAAGGCACAAATTTAAAATATAAACTATGTCTTTCTGCCATTCAAGCAGCAAACTAAGCATGTCTTAGCAAAGAAGCACAGCCAAAAACAGGAAGAAGCAGTGTTGAAGGGCACACATGGTAACACTTATTTGTCCCCTTCCGAGCCATGGCTGGGAGAAAAAAAAGAAAAGAAAAGGCAAAAAAAGGAGAAGAAAAAAATCTCAAAAAACTAAAGGATAAAAATGCCCTTTGGTCAGTTTATATATATATATATATATTAATAATTTGAGTGCTTCCCGCTTTTATTTGAAACAATATTTACCTTATGTCTTTACCTTTATTTGAAAAAATGAGGACAATTCATGCTTTTTTTTTTATAATAATAATTTTCCCTTCA
Source organism: Rhodomyrtus tomentosa (assembly GCA_028455895.1). Taxonomy (NCBI): domain Eukaryota; kingdom Viridiplantae; phylum Streptophyta; class Magnoliopsida; order Myrtales; family Myrtaceae; genus Rhodomyrtus; species Rhodomyrtus tomentosa. Next base: position 2,475,009 of record JAPCWY010000006.1, read on the forward strand.
CATTTTGTTTTGATATGTTTAGAGGACTTTGTTCAGAACATCTATCGCCAATCGTATGGATTCTATCTCGCAGCTTCTCTCTTAAGTAATTCTGGAATCCCACATCTTCCAGGACCCTGAATGGAAGCTCTTGAGATGAAAGCAGCAGCACCCTTATAGCTGGAATGGAATGTTTATCCGTTTGAAGACGTAAATTCAATTGCGTTGCAAATTGCAATTTTGTGTTATTTAAAGATGCAATTTCTTTAGCAATGGAAGTGAAGTGCATTGCCAATTGCACTATTGTATTATTTGTTTATTTGTTTTTTTATGGCACGTTTTTATATTGCTTGTCCTTTTGTATGAATTATTTAAAATTTTTGACATTCACCCTGCTTATTATTCCTTGATATGTAACTAGAAGAGGAGGGAAAGGAGGGTCTAAAGTTAAGCAAAAAAATTATGTGCATCTTGTCAATTTTACATCGTCAAATTAGTGTTACAATTTCACAAAATCATGGGGAGCTCGCTTTGTGATAAAAAAAAATGCGATATGAACGATGGATGGCCATTCCTTGTTCCTTGTTCCAGATGGAATAGTGAATTGGTCGGTCGGACTCTAATTGACTATTTAAATCGGACATTATTTTTTTCTTTTTCTAGTGCATCAGATGTTTTTTTAAAAAAAAAGAAAAAGATGATTCCAAATGATTACACATCTTTTTATTATTGCTAAACCGTTTTTTTTTTTTGCCTTTTAACAACAAACTAAAAGGTTAAAAAAAAAGATTTTTGATTAGGTTTAAGCCAAAACAAACATCGGCAGGTGAGAATAACATTTCCTCAGCAGCTCAAACTCTAAGTGTCCGACCCAAAAAAAAAAAAAAAAAAAAAAACCTCAGCAAAGTGACTTTCCTTCGACCGTAGGAAAGAGAGGGGAAACAAGGTGTCTATCCAACTTTCTTCTTCTTGACCAGCCAGTCTTTCCCGGTGACCTACCTGTCCCGGCTCCCGCGTCCCTTCTGCATGAATCGCCGAGCCGAACAGAGCCCAAGCCCATCCTTTTTGCTCTGCTTCTACTGAGTCACCAGCACGAGTTGCGGCAGCAACCTGAAGTGGCAGAGCACCCAAGAAGAGGAACAAAAGTGGGTGTCGACGATGGGATCTTGCGGATCGGCGATGCGCGAGCCGGAGAAGGCTTCAGCCGGCTGAAGAGATGAGAGAGATGTCCCGTGGTTCAGGCTCTTCAGCTGGATCTAACTTACATGGTGAGCATATTCGACGTCTACTTCAAGACTCCTGTTGTTCACGGCACGGATCCCGTCGCTCCTCGCTTCTCCGCACCCCGCCAAGCGTCTCGTTTTTCTCGCCGGTATGGTGTCGCGCCCGCAACCTGTTCGGTGTTTTGCGTGTGGAAAATTCGACCTCATGTTTGCATCTTTCTCTTTGATTATTCATCATGTTAACAGCTTCACCGAGAGGAAGCTATGTGCTTTGGGGTTTCCTTTTTGCGGGGGTTACTGCCTCTTCTTATCTGTTCTACTTGATTCCATGGAGATCTGAGCTACCAGCTTTTGTTTGCTTGGCCTGTTGGTTCCTGTCTGGATTTACACTGATGCTAGCTGAAATTCCTGATGATAATACTAATACATTGGTAAATGTCACTTTACTAAACTATGACTGATCTTTCGGAGCGTTACACTAGCAAGTCTGCACTTGTTCTTTCACTTCCTCCTAAGTTTGTTTTTCGATCTCCCTTTTCTGGGAGGGGGTGGGCTTTGTAATCTCTCTACCTACTGTTTTTCTTCAATATCCGCAATTTGAAGGTCCTACTTTGAGATTTTGACTACTATCAAGAACCACGTATATTAATATAAACACTCCTTCTCTAAGCCACATATTCTATTTGGAGCGTCTGCAGGTTGCTTTTGCATGCTGAAACTACCATGAAAAAGTCTTACTCTTGTCACTGTCAATTAGGAAAATGGAAGGCTTGTCATCTTTGGTGTAGTTGTTCTAGGATGTGCTGATGATTAGCCACTGATATTAAGTTGTACACGGCATTGACATGAAGAACCCAAAGTTCGTTATTGAAAGAGTTAAAAAAAGATGCCTCCACCTGTCTATGCTTGTCATCCTCAGTTTACCTTAACTCTCTTTTTGCAATAACATCAGCTGAGTTTGCTTCTATGTTGGGCCTTGTGACTATTTTGTGCAGGATATCTAGCAGAGTTATGATCATTGCTATAGGAGTAGCTGCAAGGTGGTTAGACAAGCATGCTGAAGGCAATACGCAGTGATCAGGTATCTGTAGTTGTGACATGAAAAAATCGAAAGTCCATTCTCTTCCTGTTGCAGGTGCATGTAGTTATGTCTACCTTCTCTTTGGAATTTGTATCAGTTTTTTACTGGATGGATTTTCTTACCATCTGATAGGTACCTCTGGCAGGGTTGTCCTCAATGATGTTTATCACTCTCAACATCTCGCAGTAAATGCGGAGCCAAAGAACTGCACATACTTCACCAGCGCCTAAACTGTTCCATGGCTGGTATGCTTTGGCGGGGTTGTCCTCAATGATGTTGATCACTGTCAACATCTCGCAGTAAATGCGGAGCCAAAGAACTGCACATACTTCACCAGCGCCTAAACTGTTCCATGGCTGGTATGCTTTGGCCTCTTCTCTCCATTCGCCGGAACTTTTAGCTCTGTTGTGCGGGTAATATTAAAGATTAAATACTCCTTCCATTTTCATTATCTTTACTGGCATATACTTATTTATTTCAACATCAACATTAACAACACCTTTATCCCAAACTAGTTGGGGTCGGCAGTCGATGAACCCCTAAAGATACATTAAATAAAAGCAAGACAAGAACAGCATATACTTATTTACTTAGTTGCCATTTTTCTCTGATTATAATCTCCAAGGTAGAGTCACTTGTATAACAATCATGACTTGGTTCCCTGCGTACTGCTGCTACAAAACGTCAGAATTGGGACTAGACAGAATGACTTGTTGGTATTGGCTGGTGCTTCCAGGTTCATTTTATAGATAGAGGAGGCCTTTGAGGAAGGATTAATGTGATTAAAATGGGTCCATGATCAATACAATGTAATTCAACTGTTGTTCACCTAAAGTTAGATATGTTGTGACATAGCATAGCAAACTTATTAACTGAACTCAAATTTTTGCCAAATGGTTGTGTGTTATTTTTACTAGACTTAAATTCACGTTTCTTTTCTATTATTTGTTCAAATTAACATATACTCTACTTCTATTGTTATGTGCATTTTAACTCTATTTATCTCTAGTCATGAGGTATTCTCTCTCTTGTAGGTTCTATGATTCTTCCTTTGTTCAGAAAATGCCTCTTATCTCGGTTGACTACCATATTTCTTGGTTTTCATCCACCTTTCCTTCTTCTATCTATCGAATAAACCTCTTTTATACCCCTTTCTGCCTATGTTTTTCTAACTTTGTATACGTACAAACTGTTAGAACAACAGGTGATGTAATTTAACTCTGTTCTTTTGTATGGAACATGGTAGATATGGAGCTGTTCTTCTATGAGGCACACTTGCTCTTGCGCTTATGGCGTGGTTACTTTTTGAATACACACTTCTCTATTTAGCAAAACTGAAAAAATCACTGTCTCCAGTATGAGCATGGTGGAAAATGAGGTTCCTGAGACTGATGATCGATACTTGCAGCTCTTTGTTGTGAGAATTCCTCCAAGTTCTGTAAGTTCATTCTCCTCTCTCATTTTTCCCATGAAATAATTTGTACCACATAATCTTTCTTTATGCTGTTATTAAAATAGTCGCATCACTAATGTGAAATTTCCCTCTTTTGCTCACTGTAGATGTTAGGGAAGGGATTTGTCACTCAGCGTGATTCACCTCCCATAATTGGATCTTGGGATTGTTTCATCACGATCAGATTGAGTATGGCCATTCGCACTTCATTTTGGGAAGAAAAATTACTCACTAAACGATTTTTATGCTTGAAAAGTATACCTCCTCGCCATCAAGCTAAGAAAGTGCATTTGTGTGATTCCATACCTAACTGCACTTTCAAGGCTTTTTGGGATCTTCCATCCGGACAATTTCCCTGTGGAACTCTTTTTGTTGATCTATTTGTTTTCTTTTGTTTTGACCAAGCATTTGTCACCGAGAAATTTGATTCCTCTCGAAGGAGAACAACAATAGGCAGTTCACATGAATGAGAGAAGTTTCTTATCCATTCCAATGAAGAACATGCTTTGTCGAGAAATATTTGTCTCGTCTTTTTATCTGGAGAGCCATAGCTTACCTTGAGCGGTTCTTTGATGCCATTTTCTAGCTTTCTTCTTAATTTATCCAATGTCTCTTGCCATATTTGTATTTTCCCCTTAATTCTCATGTAAGTATGAAGCTGTTACCTCAATAGCCAAAGGAAGCCCTCCAATAATGTTAACAAACCCCATGGACATAGAATCACTCATATTCCTCTTCGGGAGAACATCCGATCCAATAAATGATTTCGAAAGTATCGTGCCCATTTTCTATGATGATAAGCCCACTGATTTAAAACACCAACGTGGATGTGTTGGTAAGTCCTTCCGTGAGTTCATGAACCGTGGAATTGACTGCAAGGACATTGCTAAATGGAAGCAGGCTCTCCGAGAGATTGCTGAGATGAAGGGTATGATCTGCCAAATGCACACGATGTGGTAATCAAGTTTTTACTATCTTTTAATGTTATTAGCTTTAACTTTATGAGAATTTTTTCCAAGCACCATGCTTTTGAAATCATTTATTGGATAGGACTAGAGTTGATTATGAGGTGAATGTACTTCCTATGCCCTTGTTATTGCTCACTGTGCTGTCCATGTTGGTCAATGTAGTATGGTTTAACTGGATTATATCCTTTCTAATTTTCTTAGGCTGGTGTTAATTGTTTTTTTAATCTCATCACTATTTCTCATTTTCAAAATTCACCTTTGGCAGGCATCAAGGTGAACTCAAAAAGAGAGTTGTTTCAGATACTGTACAGTGGTTGAAGAAGAATGATTTATTTGTAACTCTAGCAGTTTAGTGGGCATTGAACCCCGTATTGGAGGTTATGAAAAAGCTTGGTGTTATCTATCTTAATGAGCAATCAATGGAAGTATGTGGCGAAGATGCACGTGCATTTGGAAAATGCGGAATGCCAGATATTAATACCTTGATTTGGAGTCCTTAGATTTCTTGATGATGTGCATGATTTTGAACAAATCAAGCCTTCAGTTGGGAATCTCAGTTGGCTTGGCTCAGGAAGAAGCATTCACATGACAGTTCGGAAGAAAAGAAGTTCTTATTTGTTATGGGAATGGAGTGTTTCATAAGTACGAGGTTCAACCAATAAGGCCTTAGAAAGCTCTTCAACTTTTCTGCAAGCATGCTTTTTGTGGATATCTCCTGAAGAGGAGAGTTGTGGATATCTCCTGGAGAGTATAGTACGATTCTCTGTACAAAATTTTTTTGTTAACATTATTGGAGGGCTTCTTTGGTTATTGAGGTAATAGCGTCATACCTATATGGGAATATGGGTTAAGTACAAAGATGGCAAGAGATATTGGATAGATCAAGAAGGAAGCTAGAAAATGACGTCAGAAAAGCGTTCAAGATAAGATATGACCCTCTAGATGAAGACACGAGACACATACTTCTCGATACCGCATGTTTTTCATTGGATGGTAAAAGAATCCCCTCATACAAGTGGAGTGCCTGTAGTTATTATCACTCAAGAGGAATCTAGTTTATCCACCGGTGGTGTTTGGGGGAAACAGGAGAAAAAAGAACTATGAATGCATAATCAATTAAGAGAGTTGGGCAGGGAAATTGCAAGGATGGAAGATCTCAAAATGCCTCGAAAGAGCAGTTGTTAATGGAGAGGAGGTATGCTTTTCAAGCACAAAATCTTTTAGTGTAAACACAGTCAACTATCTTTGAAGATATTTCCTTTCCTTGAATTTTTCTTTCCCTAAAGAAGCGTCAAAGGCCATATTATGTTTTCCTTTCTATTCATTTAGTTCCCTTGATTTGCAGAGTGCTGTAATTGTGGAACCTTGATCTCACGTTTGATGAGGGACAAAGTAAAAGCCTTAGCTGTGAAGGATTTGGCCATCAACGGCATTTGAGGTCCTTGAGATTGGACCAGGCTACTGGTGGAGGGCGTTCTCAGAATGTTCTTTCAATGTTGACGTGGCTTGATTGGCAAGGGTGCAGCAAGGTCTTTGAACTACTTATTTTGCAATTGGAGAACTTGGTCATTTTCGATCTATGTTGTAGTTTGGTCACTGGAGATTCACAAGTCTGGAGATATAGTGTATCTTCGCTTTTATGTCCCGAGATTATCAGAATAGCTAGCACCAACTGAGCCTTTTCTGTGGTCAAGAAGGCAAAGGAATTGAAAGTTTTGAACCTAAGCGATTGTCGCCATTCTTGATCTATATTGTAGTTTCGAACATATTTAGAAAGATTAGTCGATCCGTAGGTAATCTAAAGTACTTTGTCTCCTTAAATCTGTAACTTCTCTTGGAAGAACTGTGTGACGTGAAAGCTGAACTTCTGATTGATGGAACTTCCATTTGTATGATTCATTTCTTGGATGCTTAAAGAAACTCCGGAGCGATGCTTCTCAGAAGTGAGCTGAACTTCCGTATTCTATTGGGAATCTTGAATTGCTGGAAGTGATGCATATTTCAAGCACCATGATCTAGATTACGTAGGTCCGTCGAGGATTTGAAAATTTTTGAAGTGCGGCAGATGGGTTTTCCGGTGAGCCATGTTGGCTAATTTTATAATAAATTGATGTCACGTCGGATTTTTCGGCCATGCGAATCACAATCGATTTTGTTTTCTTTTTTTTTTTTTAATCAAAGTAGATTTCAAGTAATCGCTTGAAAATTTTTGAATCGAGCACCGTACCTAGCGTTGACAACGAATTATGTTGAGAAAGGCGTCATATCGAAGGTCTTCAGGTAAAAGATAAAAAAAATAAGTGCAGAACGAAAACCTGCCAATGAATGCAGTCTTCGAAAGGTGAGAAGCCAGGAAGAGTAGTGGAGCCATGTGAGGTTCCAATATAGGGAACCAAAAGAGAAAAACTGGAGGAATATATGCCTTCAAAATCTTAAAACTTGTATTGAAAGTGTAATTAAGTCTTAAAATTTTTGAGAAGTACAGTTAAGTCCGTAAACGTGATAGAAATTGTAGTCAATTCTTAATACTTTCGAAAAGTATAATCAAATATTAAAATTTGTCAAAATGGAATCATATCTTTTCGTTGACTGCAATTTTTGAAAGTTTTTAGACTCGATTACACTTTCGCGATAAGCTTTTGTGACTCTATTGCACATTTTGAAAGTTTCATAGCTCAATTGCGTTTTCGTGGTAAATTTTAGGACTTTCTGTGCATTTATTCCGGAAAAGCTTTGGTCCAGGATAGAGAAACCTTCAAACCGGGAGTTTGAAGTCAACCAAATACGATCGACTAAGAGTAAGGGACGCTGTTGCAAACGAAGTAGCTCTTCGACGTGCCACGGAAGGCATTGGCTGAAGCAGGAAGGCGGAGGAAAGGTCTTAAAACTGGGACCAAGGATGACTTCATCATCGGTATAGAGAGCAGGCTCCATAAAAGCAATCGAAAGGGTACCTCTTTGACTAGACAAAGTAATAGAAGACAGAATTCGAAGAAAAGCACATCAGTTCATCGGCGATAAATTCAAGTCTAAAAGGGTGTCAAGAAATTTCTCAATGGAGCCTGTAGATGCCGTCATGAGCTAAGAGAGGTATTGATTTTCATCGTTTGAATGCTTTATTTCGAGCGTATAGAATACGGTTGTAATCCAAGCCTGAGCTGTAGGCTCCGAACTCCTTGATGGCTTGCCAAAGTCTGGCCATGTATTGTCTATTGACAGTAACGCGGTGCTCAGCATCTGCTAGTTGCGCTTTTAACACTGCTACTTCCTCTTTGAGCCGGGGATAATTGTCGCTCAGCACTTGATATTGATCAGTAAGAGATTTTAATTCCCTGTCTACTTCTGCTAAGAATCTCGTAATCGGTGAAGTAGGTACGCTGCAGCCGAGCTGTGAAAAACGCTCTTGAAACAGGCAACCAAAGATGATAGGCGAAACTGGAGATTTCAGAGATGCGTACCTGAACGGGAGGAGACGCAGAAGATGGAACGGCTGCTGGTTCTGTTCTGGTGGCCAAAGTTGGATCAGAAGGATTGACAGTAGTCGTGGCCAATCCCTTGGCTATTGCAGACCCAGTCAGCACTCTTTCTACAGGTTCATTGCCAGCAGCAGAGTCTGCCGAAGGTGGAGTGTAGTCAGCGGCAGTCAAAGGAGGTGGTGACCGGGTGTTTGATGGAATAGCTGTAAAAACGTTATTGAGTTAACAAAAGAGGCCAGGTATTGAAGATATCAAGGTGGTGTAGGTATCCAAACCTGATCCCACGAGGGAGTCAGAAACCACGGGTTCATCATCTTGCCTTCGTTTACTCATTCTTTGGGGATGGTCATGATCATCTGTGAGAATGTCAGAAGCAGCGATGCTCACGGAGGTGATGATTTCTTGTCCAGAGTTAGCACCAATTATGGTATCGGTAATTGTAGTCATATCGATGACCTGGACAGTATCCTGATCGGCAGATCCGAAAATTTGGGCATCGGACATTTCTTGTTTATCGACTAAGATGTCGTTGACACTGACCGGAGCGCCCATAACATCAGCGGATGAAGATTGTGCGACAGCAGTTCCGCGACCCAATTCCATAGTTGGTGACGAAGCCAAAGCCAAAACTACCCTCCTGCATTTTGTTGGGGCGGACCTTTCATGCTTCTGTTCTTTTACAGTAGGCAAAGCGGTTGAATATTTCTTGCTAGCGCCCTTGGTGGGGGTGTTACGAGATGATTTGGACACTGCAGCACAGTGTCAAACGTTAGAGATACTGAAAGGAACAACAAAAATCATGTGAGAACCCGTATGTCGTTGTCCTTTTTGAAGTCTTACGAGTGCCTGGAGAGGAATGACCCTCGGTTTTCCTAGTCTTGGGAGGAAAAGGGCTATTAGTCTTCACTCCAATTGATGGATTTTGAGTAATGGCATTGGTAGTCCCTTCCAATTGGCTCTGACTATGTACCCCGGGAATGGTGGACGTATCTAGTGGTTTGGACCTCATCGCATCTATGCCAATTAGCATTAATAAGGGATTGAATAATCATCAGTACAATAAGATATTGACAGAAACAGAGCATACGAAGACACTTATTAGCAATCTCGGCCAAAGGAGTTGGAACAGGAACGAGAGATGCACCTTCAAGAGACAAAGGACGAAAGCTGGAAGCCATCTTAGACTTGCCAAAATCAGGATAAAAAGCTTCTATCAGAGCATCATATCTTGGATCAGCACGGAGAGAATTACTGCCACAGTGCGCGTGGCAAGCAGGGCATTCATTACTGCTAAATAAGGAATATCACCAATTAATTTCAATAAATTAAAAGATCGTTCAAACAAGGAGTTCACGATGATCTCAAACTAAAGAGAACATTATGATGCAATAAGGAGTCGAAAGGAAGCATATTGTGTATGGCACACCTGAGCAGCATATATTTGGCAATGCATTCTTGGCAGAAACGGTGTAAACATTCCTTTACTGCCCTTGTATTCCGTATGATCCCTAGAGAAGACAAAGAAATCATGATATTCTCCTATAAATTGACGCTCATGTATAAACTTAATGAGCAAAGAAAGTTGTGTAAAGAAGGTTTATAAGATTTTTTCCTTCATGAGACAGAGAAACTGCCACCGCAGTATCTAGAACTCACAAGTATGGCCATCTAATCACTTACTATTTTCCTTTTTGAAAATAAAAGTCCCCATGATATGATGTTTAAATATTCATCTAGCTAAATGTCCAATCACTTGCCCTTCTAAAGAATATTAAACCTAAGCAGAGGTTGCACATGAAGAAAAAACTAAATTTAAACCTACTGCTTATTTAAATAGGGCCTTTTAATCTAATCAAAGTTCTCTCATTTCTAACTTTTGCCACTAGTATTTCTAGTACCAGAGTATCCTTGAGAATAAAGCAAGTCCTTACACAATTCACGCCAGATATGGTAGGTCTTTATATGAGCCAGATCCAACTGCTTGACAATAGAACCTTTGAAGAGATTTTGGGACTTGAACGTATTCATGTAGACAGGCAGCTTGTGATGGATAATCGCAACTGTCTACTCAATGTATTGATAACTTTGGAAATGGAATTGCTAATTTAGCCAAAACAAAAGTGGATTTTAAAGCATCTAATGCATTTATGCCCCACATTCTCACCTAGACATATTGGGCATTGCACTTTATCCCTTATTTCAGCCAGTTCCACCTGAACATAACTGAAGAGAACTCAATCAATCAGCATAAAATATTATCATTTGACCACGAATCAGAAATCACAGTTTGCCATCGATAATTATGTTGAAAGTTATGAACATCTGAAAACCATGCATGGCTATTATACCCTTAAATTCATGAACAAACAGATCTCCCTATACAGGATGCTTATGGAGAATAATTTTCTTGGTGAATAGATCCACTAAAGGATGTCTTAAAAGAAAGCAATGATGTTTTTTCATTCTAAGAAATATCTTCAAATGCAGCAACATTTTTTTTTTCTATTGCTGCATAATTTTTGTTTCGAGAATCAAACTAATGGCCAACCCAACATAAGGAAGAAGGCTCGGTGGTTGTCAGTAATGATGCAGCTGCAGTCCCTATTATGTACTCAGTCGAGAAGAAGATGCCTCTCCTAGGATTAATTACACAGAAAAACATCATGCCACTTAAAGTCTATTTGTTATAGTTGTAGCAATGTTATGGTTGTGCAATGAAGAGGTGTAACTTTTGTCCTTGGCAATAAAAAGTTGCAGCATAGGTGAGACAGTTTCCTAAAAGCTTCTTTAAGTCGCTGCAGTTTGAGGGTGCTGCAGTTGTGAGGAGATTGCCAAGCACCTTACAACAACTACAACATCGCTTTTCCGGATGGTAATTGCTGTAGGTAAGCCGTATCAAACAAGCATACGATCGGAAAGTATGCATTAAGAATAACATATAAATTAAGCCCCTAGCTTTGGCTTCAAACAGTGCTTGCACTAAAGTTACAAGAAACTGTGTAATGCTAGGATACAAAATGTTTGCATGCGAGCTTATGTAGCCATGTCACGTTTAGTGTCCCTGCGTCGCAAAATGACATGACCTGGACCAAAAACCAGCACATGGCCCTAAGTGTTTTGATCTTTCTAGCTAAAGATTTTGCATCCCTGGCATTGCCGAAGTTGCACATGAGATCCATTGGAAAGCAAATAACGAAGCAGTTTCACATGCTCAGTTTATAATCCGAGCAGATACTCAAAGCAGAGGGGTAGTTGTAGATGATGAAGGAAAGCATATTGCTTAACCACCAGCTCAACACTACTTAGATGCCTATCGTCCAAACTGATGTAATGGGAAATTATTGAAGGCAAAAACTTTTACTTTTCTATGATGGGCTACTATCTCAAATCTCAATTCAAAAAGTCTGGTTCATGGAAAATCCGTCTTATTAAAAATAACTTTGCCTTTTGCCAAGCAATCATTCCGGCATGTACGTGAATGAGGCAGCCTGTTAATCAAACAGAAGTTCCACTATGATTCTGTCACTTCCGCGGAGTTATCAGGAATTCTGCGCTGCAACCCCATTTCTTGCACGTAAAATAAAATGCTCAAGTTTATCCAGTACCAACTAAACCCCAAAGCACACCGGGGGTTTATAATCCTGACATTGCTATGCAGAGTTTCGTGGTCCATCGATGTAGTCTGAACAACTCAACACAGAATCAAGAGTTTTGCCTGAGATATTCACACATGACAAACCCAATACCAAAACAAAGCAAACACACAGAACTCACGAACACGTACAGCGCATTTAGACGAAACAGAGAATGCCCAGAAAGAGAGACAGAGGGAGTCTGCTCATACCCGTCCTTGTCCAATTCCCGGGATGAAGAGCTTCGACGAACCTCTAGAGTCCCAGACGCAAAGCAGAGGAGGAAGGAAGAAAAAACAAAGAAGAAACATTCATCAAAACCCATCAAGATGAAGACGCAGTATCGTGAGAAAAATGGCGCCTTTTTGGGTCGACAGAGCTTCGAGGAAAGTTACCACGACCGTCTTGAGGCGACCCATCACCACGGTTGATCGTGTCGTTGCGGTGCGGCACATCGTCGGCTGAAGCTCCGCGAGGGCGTTTTCGAGCTCGCATTGCTCGTATTCGGAGGAGGGGACAGAGAAGAAGAAGGGACGACCTCTCTCCACTCCAGATGTTCGAAGCCGAGAAGCTCGTCGATCATTGCACCTACGGTAAATATTGTAATAAATATTAAACATCCGAAATTAATTTTCATCTGAAAATTTTTCAATAAAATCTCGAAGTGCTATCATTCTTCCAAATAATAGATTGAGATGCCCTATTTGTTTCAAAAAAGGCTTCACCATGGGCAGTTTTGTAATTTCATTTTTTATTTCGTTTTCCTTTTTTTTTTATTTCTTTCATTTCAGGCCTCACCATCATCGACTGCGCACAGGTGATATCTTCTATTTTCGCCAAAAATCTCGTCTGATGGACGAATTATCTCGTCCCTTCGTCATTTCATCAAATGAGTACCCATAACAAGAAACATTTCAAATAAGCCCGAAATATTATTATTTTATCAAATAAGGAGATTCAACATCAACATCAATAATAAATTTATCTCAAACTAATTGGGATCGACGATCGATGAACCCCAAAAAATCATAAAAATAAAATCAGAATCAAACGAAAGAAAATAAATAAATATGTATATATATATTTATCTATATATATATCTATACATTATCTCTCCACAACACTAATAGACTTTCTCCACTCCGTCCTAAGACAAATCGCACCCCAATCTATTTCCTACTCCATTAAATTTAGCTTTATTGATTTATCCCAAGCCGACCTCTTGCTTCCTTCGTGTTATACTCTCGATAGCAAACTTCTGTTCGTACCAATGCATCTAAAGACCTTCGGAGTATATGCCCAAACCATCTTAATCTGTGCTCTCTCATCTTTTCCGACACCAGTTCTACTCCATCTCAAATAAGAACATTAAGTGAAATCTATTTAAAATAAAAACTTGAAATGCATTCATTATTTTTTTTTTAAGATCTGATCAAAGACATTTTCATCATTTATTATTTTTATTTTTTCCTTCCATTTTGCCAGTGGCCAACCGTTCCAATCACCAACGAGGGGTGGGTGAGTTCGGCCCTCGACGGAGCCCTTACCCCTACCTAGGTGGGGCTTCCCCAAGTGAGGGCCGGCCTCGCCCAATCTGGCAAGGGCAACCTTGCCAGTAGCAATAAAGAAAAATAAAAAGAAATATGAAAAAAGAAAAAAAAATGCTAAAATAAATAAATGATGATAACATCATTGATCAGACTATTCTTTGAAATAATGAGAGTATTTTGGATGCTTATTTAAAAATATGGACATTTCAGGTTATTATTTGAAATTTTCCTCCCAAACTTTTCTTTTCGCATATCCCAAATCGAGGTTAAATTCATCTTGCAACTGTCTGCAGTTTCTGCTTTATTTTTGGTCGAAGCCTATCACGTGAGTTGACTCGTATGCATTTTTACTGGATATTGGAAGGAAGGCTGATTTTTTTGCTCGAAAAAAAATGGGGACGAAACTTAGTTTTGAATAAATGAGAGCAAATTTGTTTCATGAAAAATAAATTATCTGAAATATAGAATCGCTTGTTTTGCTTGAAATAATTAGGCAATAAAAAAAGTTTTCACAATCGAAACCAATTTTTTGTCTTAGTATGTTCGTGAACAATAAAAAAAATAAATTCATTCGTTCGTTCATTTACTTAAACAACATAAGTAATTATTTAAAAAAAAATTACTTTTCAGACAATTTTTCATGAAGCCTATTTATTCTAGGATTTGTCGAGATAATGCACGCGAATTTTCGAACCTTCATTTTTTTTTTATCGAAAGCCCCATGCACTTGCACAGCTCTCCATCGGCCACGTTAATTCTCCATACACAAAAGTCTACGCGGATTTTTTTTTTTCGAAACTTGCTATTCTTGTGGTGCCATATCAGAAAATGATTGGAAATTAAATAAAACTGACATTGGGCGAAATAAATACTGCCATTAAGTTGACATGATTCACAAATAAAGAGTAATGAGAAAAATTAGAGAAATGAGTGCGAATCTTAAGTTGATAATGTGAAGTGCTAATTTGTCTCATCTTTTTACTACTGAAATATTAAAGTAATTAAATATTAAATCACACTTCCATCTGATAACTTAAGCTTCTAGAATAGTTGAAAGCGATCCCATAAAATCTCACTAATATCATAGCAAGAGGTCCTCCTGAGTTCAAATCTTTTCAGGTTTTTATTTGCCTCCCCAATGAAATATGTACACCCATAATACTAGGTAAAATGATAAGAGAATATTAACACTAAACGACATCTTCATCAACCAGCTTAAACTTTTATTCCCACAAAATCTCACAAGAAAAGGGTCACTTGAGTGAATTTGAAAATTACAATTTGATTTTTTTTTGTTCATTTGTTTCATTAGATTGTCCTAGAAATTAGCCAGAAAAGGAATGTCATTATCATATGAAGGCAAAAAGATATTTCATTTAAGAGTTAAATTGATAAAATGAGAAAAAAGACATGTGTGTGGACATATACATATATAATATATTTCAATATAACCTCCAGATAATTGATGGATTGAAATCATAGAGGGAAACGTTGCAAAATGCAAAATCACATGTTGTCGTGTAGGTATAAGACCGCGGGTATTAAATAAGACAATGTGGTTTTATTCTTCCATCCTACTCTTCTGCTTGCTTTTGTGCTTCAGCTCACTTCTGTCCTGCCTCGGATTTTCGTGACGATTATGTACCTTCATTATATACAAAAACGAGGAATTCCAGGGGATGAATGTACGGAGGTTGAATCGAACAGTGATTGTTAACTAGGGGTACGTTGTTAGCAAGCTGATTAACAAGTATTGCGCGAAGCACTGACAGACAATGTAGGAGCCGAACTTCAAGGGTTACTGCTATACGCGCCTACTCGAATGGCAGATATCCCAAGATGACGTGGGGTTTTACTTGCCTCATCGTCATCTCCCAAGTTGAGAGAATACCTTCGAATTTCACGTTCTAAAGTTCAGATGATATAGCTTAAGGACTTGCTTAGTTCCAATAATATAAAACACTTGTAGATTTATTCCAAAATTTATCTTGTTCGGCACAAAAGCAATGGTTTAAACAACTCATCTTAAAAAAAAATTATCTTGAGCACCACTTTCTTTTTTTTCGGTGAGAATCATGGCAAAAACTCTAAATTACATAGGAACTCTACCTAAGACTTCCATCAAGCAGAATTTTTGGAAAATGCTAAAAGTTATTATATGAGCTTAATCTTTGGAGTTTGCAACGTTAAAGTTGGTCATGACATAAAATTATTAGGGATCGAATTCTAGAGAGATGGTTGTAAATGAATATTTCCTTAGACATTACGATGGGAATTAAATCTAGAGACCGACGACCAAGCGGAGCGAAGCGGCCAAGTCTCCAATTTCTTCTTTCCAAGAGCAGACCTTGAAATTGGCGTTGTCGGGAGATTTCTATGCTCTAGGCATTTTCATGAGCCGATTCAAATACAGTTCTCTCCCACATGCATACAACTATTCTTTTGAATTAAGATCCCGAGCATTAAATTTACTAAGGTACTCAAATCTTACGGAATTTCTCTGAAGATAGTAAGGAACACAGTAAATTTCTCTGATTAGAACACAATAGAAGAAAGAAAGGAAGAACGATCAAATAAAGTTAGGTGAAAATTATGAGACCTATTGATCCACAAGATTTAGTTTTCTCTATCATCAATCTAACCATAAATGAGTTATTTTTTACCATTCAAAATTTAGGGTGTGCTGAAAACTATTGACGGGTAGAAAATATGTACATGTGTGTGTATTGATAATATAATCAAATTAAATCGCGCTTTCATCTAATAGTTTAAACTTTTGGAATAGTTGACAATGACTTAACAAAATCTCTCATAATATCAGAGCAAAAACTCTTAAGTTTGAATTTTTCTAGATTCCTTTTTTGCCTTCTCAATTACATATTTCCACTTATTGAGAGGAATATTGATAGAAAATTGTGTATTCATCTAATGGATTAAATTTTTAGAATAATTGGTTATGATATTACATATTATGTGTAGAAAAATATTATACGTGCACATGGATGAGCCTAACGCACATCCACAATTGAATGACGTGGGCTCCACATGTAGCCCAACTTTCCGGGGTGTATATGACAAATGAATTCTATAATTTATTTTTTATGTTGTGAACTTCCCTATAATTAAGTTACCTTGGTCATATGGTAATAGAGATGCCAAATAGATAGTTCGAGTCATGTCAAATTGAATATTAATCCGTTTTCATTCATTTTCATACTCGACTTAACTCATACATTTTCTATAGCCGACTTGACTCTACCCCCTTTTGAACAATATTTAATCATATTTAGGAATATTCATCTCTCATAAAATTTTGAGAAAAAGTATATTACTAAATCATTATCGATAATTTTATATATATATATATATATATATATATATATATCCTTATTCCTCCTTTCTTTGTTGATCACCGAGCCTCGGCGATGGCCAGCAGCCTAGCCAGCAGCCACGGAGACAACTGTTTCTTGCAAGCACGAGGCTTGCTAGATTTTAAGTGAGTCATAAATAGGTTTATTAAATTTATAAATATTCAAAATTTTTCAATAATTTATGATTCTATTTATTTTATTACTTTTTCCTTCCTTTTTCTTTTTCCTCCAACTTCTGCTGCTGGATTGGTAGGCGATGGCCACCACTGAGCTTGGGTTCGTAGGGATGGAGTGAACTCGTGACCCCCTAGATTGACCGAGCCTTGAGCTTGTTGGCGTAGGCCGAGCATCGACGAGCTCGAGGCTTGAAGGTGGCGGTAAAGGCAAGAGGAGATATAAAAAAGGATGAAAAGAAAGAAAAGAAAAAAGAAAAGAAAAAAATTAACATAAAAACAAAATAGTAAAAATTTTGAATTGTTTTAAAATACTCACAAAATGTATTGATGATTCACTTAAGATAGTTATTTTAGCTAACCCATTTATGAACCATTTAAAATTCATTATATTTAGGTCTCATTAAATTTCTAAATAACTCATTTATGACCCACTTAAACTTGTGTTTAAGACATAAGCCAATTTTTCTGCAGCAACAATGAATGCCCATTGATATGGTATTTTTAGTTTCTGAATTTCTTGGTGAAGAACGACAGAACAACGGAGCAGCAGACCCAGTAAAGCTGCCTTGTAACACCATTTCAATTCCGAAATGTCCCCTGTCCCGGTATTCCATGTCCCAAAATTCAGGCCAACATTCTGAAAATTCCCAAGTAAAAAATGAGAAAGTACTAATGTTAAGATCCATTTACGTAACACAGCTTCAACAATATCGGAAGCAAGCAGCACTCACTCTGTCAGCAGTTTCTTGAGCGAAGCTCTAAAAGCTATCAAATCCTTGTCCAGCGCTGCTTGTTCTGCCATGAATCCAGCTCTGAGTACGTTTTGGTGATCGAGTTTGAAGGTGCAATATGTCGCCTCTTTCAGGGCCTTGCCGAATTCATCGCCCTGAATATTGAGGGTACGCCGCACGTCGGTCATATGAAGCCTATGGGAAATGACTTGGCCTTTGGCTTCGGCCAGCTGTGCCTCGAGAATTGCCACATTACGGACAAGGCAAGCCTCAGTGTCTCTCATGGCTTGGTAAGTGTTGACGAGCTCAGTTGTCTTCTCCCTCTTCTTTTCCACTATGTCGGAGACAGCCCTGCATCCTCCTACCATCTGAGTGAGATACTGCAGCTGGTCATAATTCCTTTTGAAGGTATCGACGCCAGATAGAAGCTTAGGCCGGAAATTTTCACATCGAGCCTTTTATTGAGGAGCTTTGTCGATAGCCAGGTCATCGCAGATTTCATGTAGTATGGATTTCACTCTGGCTTCAGAAGGCAAGTCTGAAATGACCGATGAGAAACCTCCACTGGTCAGTCTGAGAAACTCTTCGCATTTGTCTTTTATTGACTCGGCAGGAGTTTCATCGGTCAGCACCGGTACGGCAGTACGCAATAGTTGCCTAATGCTGTTTAGCTCATCTTCAGAAGCAAGAGATATCCTGCTCTCGTCAAGCTCGGGAGTGGATCTGGTGATTGTTGGGAATGAAGGTCGCGGTGTAGCCTAATAAGGTATGGAATTAGCAGGTGTCAAACACAGGCCAAAAGGAGACGCTTATCAGATTGAGAGAAGGCTGGCTCTGGGCGAAACTGGAGATTTCAGAGATGCATACCTGAAGAGGAGGAGACCCAGAAGATGGAGTAGCTACTGGTTCCGATATGGCGGCCGAAGTTG
Organism: Rhodomyrtus tomentosa; assembly: GCA_028455895.1. NCBI lineage: Eukaryota > Viridiplantae > Streptophyta > Magnoliopsida > Myrtales > Myrtaceae > Rhodomyrtus > Rhodomyrtus tomentosa. The sequence continues at coordinate 2,493,578 of JAPCWY010000006.1, forward strand.
GGTCAGAAGGATTGACAATAGTCGTGGCCAATCCCTTGGCTATTGCAGACCTTGCCAGCACTGTTTCTACAGGTTCGTAGCCAGCAGCAGAGTCTACCGAAGGTGGAGTGCAGTCTGCTGCAACCAAAAGAGGTGGTGATCGAGCGTTTGACGGAACAGCTGCAAAACAAATATTGAGTTAACGAAAGATGCCAGGTATTGGAGATCTCGAGGTGGTGCAAGTATCCAAACCTGGTCCCATGAGCGTGCCAGAAATCACGGGTTGATCATCTAGCCTTCGACTACTCGTTCTTTGGGGATGGTCATGATCATCTGTGGTAATGTCAGAAGTGGCGATGCTTCCGGAGGTGACGATTCCTTGTCCAGTGTTAGTATCGTACTCGTACATTTCTTAGAGACCCAATTCCGTATTGCGCGATGAAGCCAAAAGTAGCCTCCTGCGCTTCGTCGGGATGGACTTCTCATCCTTCTGTTTTTCTACAGTAGGTGAATTGGTTGAATGTTTCTTGCTAGCGCCCTTGGTGGGGCTGTTTGGAGAGATTTGGACACTGCAGCACAGTATAAAAAATTAGAGATACTGAAAGGAACAGCAAAATAATGCAAGCAAGTACCCGATGCCGTTGTTCTTTTTGAAGTCTTACAAGTGCCTGGAGAGGAATGATCGTCTGTTTTCTTAGTCTTGGAAGGAAAAGGGCTCTCAGTCTTCACCCTTCCGATTGATGGAGTTTGAGTAATGGCATTGGTAATCCCTTCGAATTGGTCCTGACAATCTACACTGGGAGTGGCGGATGTATCTATTGGTTTGGACCTCATCGCACCTACGCCAATTAGCATCAATAAGAGATTGAATAATCATCAGTGCAAGAAGGTATTAACAGAAACAGAGCATACAAAGACACTTAGCATTCTCGGCCAAAGGAGTTGAAGAGGAAGGAGTGATGCACCTTCAATAGACAAAACACGAAAGCTCCAAACATTCTTAGACGTGCCGATATCAGGATAAGAGCATAATATCTTAGATCAGCACGGAGAGAATCACTGCCACAATGCCCGTGGCAAGCAGGGCATTCGTTGCTCCCAAAATGAGGAATGTTGCTAATTAATTTTAATAAATTAAAAGATTGTTCAAACGAGGAGCTCGCGATAATCTCCAACTGAAAAGAATATTATGATGTTTATAAGGAGTCGCATGGAAGCAGATTGTGCATGGCGCACCCGAGCAGCATGTATTTGGCAATGGATTCTTCGCAGAAAACGGTGCAAACATTCTGTTTGAATCCTAGAGCAGACAAAGAAATTATGACATTTTCCTATAAACTGACGCTCATGCATAAACTCAGTGAGCGAAAAAAGTTGCAAATGGTTTATAAGTTTTTATTCTTCATTCACAGTTTAACTCATGAAGACAAAAAACTGCCACTGTAGTATCTAGAACTCACAAGTATGGCCATCTAATCACTTATTATTTTCCTTTTTTGAAAATAAAAGTCCACGTGATACAATGTTTTAGCATGCATCTAGCTAAATGTCCGAGCACTTGTCCTTCTAAAGAATATCAAACCTACACAGAGGTTGCAAATGAAGGAAAAAACTAAACTTAACCTACTGCTTATCTAAATAGGACCTTGTAATCTAATCAAAAGTTCTTTCGTTTCTAACTTTGCCACCAGTATTTCTAGCACCAGAGTATCCTTGAGAATAAAGCAAGTTCTTAACATAATTCACGCCAGATATGGCACTTCTTCTCGGAGTCGGATCTAACTGCTTGACAATAGAACCGTCGAAGAGATTTTGGGACTTGAACATATTCATGTAGGCAGGCGGATTGTGATGGCTAATCTACTCAATGGATTGATTTGAAATGGAATTGCTAATTTAGCTAAAAAAAATGGATTTTAAAGCATCTAATGCATTTACGTCCCAACTCTCAGCTAGACATATCCGGCACTGCACTTTTAACCCTTATTTCAGTCAATTCCATGTGAACATAACTGAAGAGAACTCAATCAATCAGAATCAAATATTATCAGATGACCAGAAATCAGAAATCGCAGTTTGCCATCAATAATTTAGTTGACAGCTAAGAGCATCTGAAACCCATACTGCCTAATGCTGTTATACCCATAAATTATCAACAAACAGATTTCCAAATACAAGATGCTTATGGAGAATAATTTCTCAGTGAATGGATCCAGTAAAAGGATGTCTTAAAAAGAAAGTAATGACCGTTTTCCTATTCTAAGAAATATCATCAAATGGACCCACCTTTTTTCCTATGTTTCAAGATGCTATTGCATAATTTTTTTTTTTCTATAATCAGGCTAGTGGCCAACCCAACATAAGGAAAAAGGCTCAGTGGTTGTCATTATTGCTGCAGCTGCAGTCCCTGTTACATTCATGGTCGAGGGGGAGATGCCCCCTCCAAGGATTAATGCACAGAAAAATATCATGCCATTGAAAGTGTAATTGTTATAGTTGTAGCAATGTTATGGTTGTGCAATGAAGTGGCGTATCTTGTGTGCTTGGCAATAAAAGGCTGCAGCACTTCACAACCAGGTGAGGCAGTTTCCTAAAAGTTGCCACAAGTTGTTGCAGTTCAAGGGTGCTGCAGTTGTTTGGAGTTTGCCAAGTGTTGGAATATAATATATATATATATTATATCACTCACAGCAAAAAAGACTAAAATGCCCTCAATAATAAATAAGCCCAATAATAACGTTTCAACACTCCCCCTCAAGTTGGTGCATAAATATCAAAGAGCCCAACTTGTTACACAAAGCAATCACTATACTACCCCTCAATGACTTAGTGAAAATATCAGCAAGTTGATCCTTGGTTCGTGTGCATTGAAGTATCATTTTCTTGTTGTGAATCTTTTCTCGAACAAAATGACAATCTTTTTCAATATGCTTCGTGCGCTCATGAAAGAATGGATTTGAGGCAATATGCATAGCAGACTAGTTATCAAAACATAGAATTGAGGGAGATGAGGATGACATGCTGAGTTCAGATAACAATATTCTCAACAAAAGCAACTTGCTAGTCACATGAGCCATGGCTCGATATTCCGCCTCTGCACTGGATCGAGACACAACATGTTGTTTTTTACTTTTCCAACTCACAAGAATGCCTCCCAAGAAAACACAATAGCCAGAAGTCGATCTCCTATCAATAGGACACCCGGCCCAATCAGCATCAAAGTAACCAACGACATTAAGATATCCATTATTCTTGAACAAAAGCCCTTTGCCAGGTGCTCCCTTCAAGTACTTAACAATACGTAAAACTGACTCCCAATGTGTAGTGCGAGGAGCACTCATAAACTGACTAACCACACTAACAGTGAAAGAAATATCAGGTCGGGTAACAGTTAAATAATTGAGCTTGCCCACTAGCCTTCGGTACTTGCTTGGATCATGAAGTAAGTCTCCATGTTCTGCATCAAGCTTCACATTAGGATCCATTGGAGTATCGACAGGCTTTGCTCCAAGAAAACCAACTTCACTCAGAATATCCAGAACATATTTCCGTTGTGATAACGAGAAACCATCATATGAGTAGGCCACCTCAATGCCTAAGAAATACCGCAAAGTATCCATATATTTTGTGCTAAACTCTGTCTGCAAAAACTCTTTCAGCTTTTATATATCCACAAAATCACTACTAGTAATAATAATATCATCAACATATACAACCACAAGCACACACCCCCTAGGAGAAGTAGAGCTAAACACAGAATGGTACACGGTACAACGCCGCAAACCGAACCGAATAACTGCATTACTAAAACAGCCAAACCATCGTTATCACAATATATACAATTTTCTTCCCTTTTTTGTTTTCACGTTCACATGGTATCAGAGCATGAGGTCCTGAGTTCAAATCTTTCCAGACCCCTATTTGCCTTCCCAATGAATTTGTCCACGTTTAGTACTAAACAGAAGACTAGATTAAGCGTAAGGGGGAGTGTCGGAATATATAAATATTAAACCGCGCCTTCTTCTAACAGCTTAAGCTTTTAGAGCAGTTGGCAGTGATCCCACCAAATCTCACACCAAGTACCTTACAAAAACTACAACACCGCTTTTCCAGTTGTAACTGCCGTAGGTAAGCTGTACCAAACAAGCATATTATTATTAAGTATGCATTAAAAATAACATATAAACTAAGCCCCTAGCTTTGATTTCAAATAGCGCTTGCACTACAGTTGCAAGAAACTGTGTAACGCTAGGACACAAAATACTTGCAAGGAATGCAGATGAAAGCTTATGTAGCCATGTCACGTTTACTATCCCTGCATCGCAAGATGACATGACCTGGGGCAAAAAACCAGCACATGGTTCTATATGTTATCATCTTTCTAGCTAAAGATTTTGCAGCATTGCCAAAATTGCACATAGAGTTCATTGGAAAGTAAATAAAGAGGCAGTTTCACATGCTCAATTTATAATCCAAACAGAAGTTCAAAACAGAGGGGTAGTCGTAGATGATGAAGGAAATCATATTGTTCAACCACCAGCTCAACATTTACTTAGATGCCTATCGTCCAAACTGATGTAATGGGAAATTATTGAAGGAAAAAACTTTAACTCGTCTATCATGGGTTGCTGTTTCAATTCATAAAGTCTGGTTCATGGAAAATCCATGTTAATAATAATGACTCTGCTTATTGCTAAGCAACCATTCAGGAATGTATCATGAATGATGCGGCCGTTAACCCAACATAAGTTCCAACATGATTGTCACGTCCGTGGAGTTAACAGGAATCCTGCGGTGCAACTCCCATTCTTGCAAATACGAATAAAGTGCACAAACTTATCCAGTTCTAACTAAACCCCAAAGCACACAGGCACAAATTTCAGAAACCTGACATTACTATGCAGAGTTGCTGGTTCTATGAGTTTAGTCATCTCAGAATCAAGAGATTTGCTCGGGATATTCTCAAGTCTCATAGTCCAAGTGAAAAGAGAAATTCGTCCAAGTTACTTCCTTTCGTTTTGTCCAAGTTCCTTCTTTTTTCTGTCTAACCCACTTCCATTTTCCTTTATGAGTTTCGGGAATACACACTGTGACGTCCTGGAAATTCAACCCTTGTAAGTGCCGGGAGTCGATTTAATGATATGAATGTATATTCATAGTCGACGCCATTTTGGACTATAAGGACTGAAAAGACGAAAATTTGGACGAATTCCGAACTTTAGATTATTTCGAATTGAGTTTCGAAATTAATCTGTGGCAATTTTTAAATTGCCGTTTTTGCAAACGAGCTTAACCCTGATCGAGCTTGACCAGTGAAATTGCCGAAATTACCCATCGATCAGTACACCAAAAATTTCGTTTCAGTCCCGGCGCGCCAAAATTACCATTTTGCCCCTCCCAATAATTCACTCATATAAGACAAAAAAAATTAAAATTGGGTCTTCAAAGTCAAGGTGGGCCATTCTCCATTTCTCTGCCCAACGCACGTCCATTCCGCCGCTTCTCTCTTCTTCTCTGTTACTTCTTCTTCTGTTCTTCTTCTTTCTTCATTTTGTTTTTCTTTGACCGACGACTCCTTTGCCGACCGATTCCTCCTCCTTCCGTCGCCATTTTTCGCGACCACCACACCCCCACCGGCAGCCACCGTCCCCAGCCACTAGCCGCCGTCGCCTGGACCCCGGCCGAGCCGCCGTCGCCGCCGTTTTGCCGAAGAAAACCCACGGCCGAACGTCCCCTGTTTTCGGGTCAGGCAACCCGAGGACTTCGCGGTCTTCTCCGGCCGCCACGGCCGCCACCGACGCCGACCACCACCACCCAGCTAACCCCCGACCTCCCCTCGACCGATCCCACCCCTCGTCGCCGACCGTCAGCCGCCGGAACCGCCGGAATCTGGCCCGAAATTCTCGGTGCTCTGTTTTTGAAACCGGGTTGTTCCGGTCTTCGTTCGGCCGCCACCGTCGCCGCCGTACCACACCGCCGCCGCCAAACGACTCCCCTGGGTCTCCTCTACCGCCACCCAGCTCAGCTCCGCCGGTCGCCGCGCGTGGCCGCCGGAAACCGCCGCCGACCGAGAGCCCTGTTTCGGCTCGAAAACAGGACAGCCACTGATCACGGCTGTCCGCCGTCGCCGGCCGCCTTCCGCCGCCGTCCACCTGTCCCGGCCGACTCCCACTGAACCCTAGGTGAGCCTCCGACCCCTGGCCGGCCTTGTCCCGGCCCGTGTCGCCGGAAAACGGCCAAAAACCGTGAAGTGTCGGTTGAATATTCTGGTTTCTCACTGTTGCAGGCTGCCGGCCGCCGCTCGCCGGAGCTCCGCCGCCGGCCACCTGTTCCGGCGACCTCGCCGGACTCCTACGGGGTGTCGCCGAAGTTTGAGCCCGACCCGCCGCGCGATAAACCTTAGTTTTATCGCCGCCGCCGCCGCCGTCGCCGATCGAGCTAACTCAAATAGTGAGTTGACTCTAAACCTTGGTTAGGGCGCTAATTGCGCTTAGGATTAGTCTGTTTTATTTATTTAGTTAATTAATTAATTATTTATTATTTATTTATTTATAAAAAAAAATATTTCGATCGGGACCGGTTTAGATAGAAACCATGGTTAGGATACATGGTCGATCGATTAATTGTCTGTGGCTATTTGTGGTAATTTAGCAATTAATTGATTGATTGAGTTGCTCGCGAGTGAGTGACAGGTTAGAGACGAGCGAACGATTGATTGCTATAATTTGACTGAGAATTAAGATTTCTAATATGAATTGAGCTTGAAATTGCCGAGTTAAGTTGATTACTCGAGAGTGAGTGAATTGCTTGATTGGTTTGTTTGCCTGGCTGAAAAGTTCAATTGGGAATCTTGTGGGCCTTGGGGCCGAGTTGATTGTATTTCTTGTGGATTTTGGTGTTAATCCAAGATAATCAATGAATTGATTGCCGAGTGCAATTTGTGTGGTCATTAAAAGGATCAATGACGCTACCTGGCAAGTTCGCTTTGTACCGTGGGTACTTGTACCGTACTGATTGTATGGAAATTTACGACTTGTCAGAAGCACGATAATCCATGCCCCGTGCCAGTCGTACGGTTTTAAGGGATTATCGGATGCCGGTCGCAACTTGTGAAGGACCGAAGCTCCTTTTTAAGGAATGCCTATTCGCAGTGCCGTGCCGGGTGCACTGGATACACTGCTTGTAGTAGCCGTCGCTGAGAGGGTAAAGTGGACGTAGCCTGGTTTTGCCAGAAGAGTGCGGGATCGCACTATTGATGTATTTATCACGCCAGTCGCGTGGGTCATTGATTAATAATGAACTTGTGTATGCCTGAGTGGTTGTACTTCTGTTGGTGATAGATTTGTCAGACTTGTTATGATTGATATATTTATATATATATCTATGTTGTTATCTTGTGATCTTTTTGTGGCACTTAGGATGTTCTGGGCGAATCATTGTCCTAACCGAAATTAGGCTTGATTCACTGAGATTCATTTCTCACCCCGTCGCGGGACAATTGTTTTTCAGGTCCGAAGTAATGGAAAGACCGGTGCGGTTCGGCACCCCCACTGACTCATCACTTGATATCAGTCTCCATCCGGTACCAGGTACGGACCAGATATGGGAGCGTCACATCACGACGATATGGGTTGATGAAGGGATGCCACACCTGGTGGCACATCTCTTTAAAGCCTGGTATCTTCGTGATGGGATGGATCTCTTCGGTCCGCTTCGAGGATTTGAGGGGCCACCTCTACAGGGGGTCCCTAATATCCCCGCTTGGGACCCGATGGATATTGATACACCTGATGGGGAAGTGATGGACCCCGCGCCTGATATGGAGCTCGATCTCGAGCCTGAGCAATCGGTAGCCCCCTCTGTGCGTTCTAGCCAGAGTTCTTGTGATGACCCAAATGACCCGGCTCCCCCGTTTGATTATTACGACACGGATGTTGAGTCTTCCCAGTAGTGGGTTAGGGCCTTTTTGTAGTCAGGGAACTGTGGTTATTTTTGTGGGGATACTGTTTTGGGATAGATGAGAGTTAACCTTACCTGACTCCTGTATCTTTTTGTGAGTCCTAGAGGGCCACCCCGAAGCATGGGGTTGTATTTATCAGTTGATGGCTCTGTAAGGTTATGGATCATCTATTCTCATCAGCCTTTTGTATTTTGCAATCTGGCTTTACTTTCTATCTATCCCATGTGTTTTTATTGAATGGAAGATGGTACGTTCCGCTTGCGCAATATAAGCTTAGGTCGATAGCAATTGCCTGGGACGCTATCTATTATGACCTGGTGGCGATTTGGCAAGGGATGTCGCGGGCTCGAGAGTCGGGACGTGACACACACAGAGCTCATCAACCCATGCAGCTCATTTAGAAAAAACAGAGAAGGCCCAGCAAGAGAGACAAAGAGGGTATACTCATACCCGTATTTGTCCAAGTCCCTGGATGAAGATCTCCGATGGAACAAAACAACAAAGCAGGAAACATTCATCTAACCCCATTCACATGAAAACGAAGAATCTCGCAAAAAAGAAATGAAGCAACTACAGTATCGTGAGAAAAATGGCGCCTTTTTCCGGGGCTTGCGAGTCGGCAGAGCTCCGAGGAAGTTACCATGATCGTCTTGCGGCGGTTCACCACGGTTTCTCACGACGTTGCGGTGCGTGACATCTTCGTCTGAAGCTTGGCGAGGGTGTTTTCGAGCTCGCATTTTTCGAGTTCGGAGGAGTGAACAGAGGAGGAGACGGCACTCTCTCTCCCCCCTCAAAAGTTCGAAGCCGAAAAGCTCGCAGAAGACCAAACACCGCGATCCTCGTCGATCATTGTACCAGCGGTAAATGCAAAATTCCAATTAAGGACGGAAGTGCCATTGGTTTTCTTACGTAAGGAGTGGATCTTATTTTAAACATATATTGGAAATGTCAACGTTATTTTAAATAATGATTTCAAGTGGCCATCATTTTTTTTTTTTAAGATGAGGGCCTGACATTTCCGATGGATCGGGTATATATTCCGGGACATTTTTATAAAAGTACAATTTAATTTTTTTGTAAAATTAACTTTAAAAATAAAAAAACTTAAAAAAGAAAAATAGGAAGGAGAAGAACACGCATTAGCAGGAGGGAAGAAGAACACACGGGTGACTTTGGTAATCTGCGGCTCAGCACGGTAAAGGAAGATAAGAAAGCAGAATAAAAGGATTGATTTGAACCTATATCCAAGCCAAGGTGAAATGTGGATCACATTGAAATTTCTGTGACTTCTTATCATTACTCAAATCAGACTGTCCAAATAAAAATGGACAACCTGATTTGAGAGAGAGTTGTGATTTAAAATTTTTCAAACCCTAAAAAAATTCCCGCTCAATTTGTTTCATCTCTCTCAACAAATGACCTGACCCACTCTTGACTGTTTGTTTTCATTTGGACAATTGATTTGAGTAATGATAAGTATGTCGCGAAAATCCTAATGTCAGGTGATTCGAACCCCAGAACATCAGGCATTGTCGGTGGGATTGTTGGTGCCTTAAGTATGCCATCTTCTTCTTCCTCCTTATTTTTGTTTACTTTTACTTAAAAAAAATTAAAAAGAGATATATAAAAATATAAAAATAAAAATAAAGAAATCCCCTTAATCACCAGGTAAGTTAGGCCATTTTTTTAATATTGATATTGACATTTTATGCCCTTCTTTAAAAGAATATTCCCTTTAAACTTTTTTTTGAAACAAAAGGGGTACTTAAGATCTTTATTTGAAATAAAATCCACTTAAAATGTTTATTTGAAAAAATGAGGGTACTTCATGCTTTTATTTGAAATCTTTTCTACAGCAAATATTGTATGAAATCTCAAATCGATGCCCAAACATATATATCTTAAGTTAATTTTCTGTCTCACAAAAAAAATTAACTCATAGCATTTAGTCGAAATTACTTTTCAAAAATCCCCAATCAATATCTCTATCCCGAAGTTACCCTCCCTCTACATATCTTTGCACGTGCACCAATTGAATATATTTTCAACGTTATTAGTCCTTGACACATGAGAGAGAAGCTACTCCACACAACATGTCTCAAGTGTTATATATATATATATATATATATATATATATATATATATTGTTCTATCTTGTCTTATTCTGTAATAGAAGTCATGCTATGTACGCTATATGTTGTACTTCCTCACGCATCTCTATTCCACTCCTCTCGAAGGTGGAGGATTCGAAACCCACACCTTCATTTTATCAAGAGTGGCCACTGGGATAATAAACTACTAATTAATGTGTCAATAGTTGGTATTATTACACGAAACATACATTTATTTCAAGAAAAATGAATAATTCTAAAAATAATTTTTTAAACAAATGATCGTTTATATTGCTTAAAATAATCGGCCATTGAAAAATATTTTTATTATCAACAACAATTTATGCTTAAACTTTTTCGTGAACGATGAAATTATTTTTTTTGCTCATTTATTTGTAAGAGTGATATAAGTAGACATTTTCAAGAAGATATTCTGTAAATAATTCATTTTTCGCTGAATAAATGAAGACTTAATTTTTTTTGGTCGAAAATTGGAGACTTAGTTCACATGCTAAAATTGTAGTTCCAACCATTCCACAATCAGTATATTTAGGATTAAACGAAGGAGTAATTCATGACTAAACTATTTTATTTAAATCCAAACGTATCTATCAATAAAATTTTCTTTATTTCTAATACACCTATTTATCGACCTAATTTATGTTTATAAGTCGAAAAACCTTTTTATTCTGACTTTTCATATAAATACCATCTTTGTCCCATTCTTGTGACATTTACCTATCCCTCCATTAATAACATTACAAAAATTCAGCAAATAATTTATAATATGTTTAAAAATTTTCAGAAATGCCTATTTCATAATACAAACAGCACAAGTAATTCATCTTTTTTACGGATTATATTATGGCCTTACTTCATCTTCTTACAAAATATATATGCTCATTTCTCTTTGCGTTATTCATTTTATTATATCGATAGTACTGTCGGTAAGATCTTTATTTATAACAAATTGTTAAATATATTTTCTTGATCAATTGAGTTTTTTTATGCCTCACGTAATTTCGAATTTATCTATTTTTTGTTGTTGGAAAAATTATCTAATTTAGGACACTTAAAAACTATCAGGTTACATGAAATATAAACGGATAAATTCGCATTTAATTCATAATTACATATTATTCTTTTTCAAAAATTATCCATCAAAATCGTTTATCGGCTTTCTCGATCCTCTCGAGAAGCGAGCTTCTACGGAACAGAAGCTATCCTTCTGTACTCCTGCACGTACCTGGTTCAACCAAAAGACTCGCTGTCAAAGCCATGAGCTGAGCAAGAAGAAGTTGACTGCGACTTCACGCCGATGTGAGGCAAAACAAGAAACCTCGGAGTGATTCTTTCGAAGACAACGTTAGATCCTAGTTTCTTGAAATGGGTCTGCCCGAGATTGTCCAAGTTGCCCGAGAAATTTCCGTCATGGTCCGAGTTCAAGGCCCTGTGAGTCCCTCTCTTTCTCTGTTCTTGCCGCAAGTCTCTCCATCAATGGCTATTTCGTTTCAGTTTTCAGTACACACGATTGGTTTAAATGTAAGTTGGAGCTGCTCTTACGTAGCGCAATCTACTCGTTCGATTTCAGGACCCAAAGGGCCTGAAGATGCGGAACCATGCTTTCCATCAATACCAGTGAGTGAAGTTTTGAACTTTCTCTGTTTTTTCTATTCTTGAGCCTCTCAATTTGTAGTTCATTTCATGTAATCAAGGCACAAGAGAGTTTGATATAAGCCTGTTTGTGCATAGGTCTGGGATAACAACACTTTCAGCTTCGGGTATGTTGGTGCCTAAGGGTCTTTTCGACGTTGGATTGGCGATTCCAGCTCTTTTCGATGATAATCGGAGCGGAGCATTGGTAGTCACGGTCGCGTCAGTGGTTGAGCCTTTTCTATCAATGTGGCACAGGGAGAACAATTCGAAGGTTGAGAATATCATGTGTATTGCTTTTTGTTCTGGAGAAATGTTTTATTTATTGACTTATTGTGTTGAGTTTTCCATTTTCCGTTTCACATTGTTTTAGATTTGATGGGATTGTGTATTTGTCATAAAGTTGCTTTTGTTGTTATTGCCTTTGTATTTAACACGAGAATCCTCACGGATTATCCTGATTTTTCTCATCTCAATCAAAACAGTTGGAAAATTGCTTTTGCAGTTTCGGTATTAAGATAAATCTATATTGAGCCTTTGGAGAATTTGATAAAGCAAACTGGTCGCAGAAGATGTTTTCTGAGCAGTTTTTGAAATCAGAAATATTCTCTGCAACCAAACGCACCTATTTCTGTTCTAACAGTTGCTTAATTTCACTTTGGCCTGAACTTTTGTTCTCTACTGCAGGGCCAGCCTAAGTTGATTTCTGGTGCTCAGATTGACATTTTGGTGGAGGTAGTGCTGGAATATCTTTTTCATGTTTCTTCTGTATATATCATTATAGTAAATTGAAGTCAATGCTTAGTCCTGAATTTGTTGACGTCTAACTTATTGAAGAACACCACAAGGGAAGAGGACACTGAAGTACTGGATAGAGAAGTCCCTTGCTGGCTAAGCGCCCAGCTTGTAATGTTGGTAGGTACCTAATCTTCTAATGTTCTTAATTGGAAACGGAAAAAAAACTTGCTGGGAGTTAATTTTGTGTTGTCAAGAATGTAATGATAGCTTGAAATGAGAGCTCTGACCTTTCCCTTTTTTTTGTTTTTTTGTTTTTTTTTTACAATTTATGTTACTTGTACTAATGTAAAGTTCCCCGCTTTGAACTTATACGAACAGTCGGGGAAACGAATTTTGATTGTTAAAGAAAATTCTAAACAACTGGAGGACTTTGCCTTTGATTTCGTGAATGTGTCTTTTGGTCATGTTGATGCTTTTGGTCACTTTCGATGGGTGATCTGCCCGACGCATCTATCATTTCTGTTGTCGCCCACCTTGATTGGTTTACTATTTGTTATCACATATCATCACGCATAATAAGGGTATGATCTTCTGATTTGCAGGTTGACGTACCTGCCTCCTCCCTTGCATTGCAGTCGTTAGTTGAAACTTCCTCTGGCTTGTTGGGTCAAGGTTGGGAAATTGGTTGGTCTCTGGCATCTAACAACGGCAGTGCACAAAACTTTACAGGGATTCAGGTACTTTCTTCCTGAAGCATCTTGTCGTCCGTTTCTTGCTTGTTGGAATTACAGTTTAGATATGATGAATACTGATAACAATTTATGCAAGGATCAAGTACTCAACAACATCAACAACAACATCAACAATGCCTTTATCCCAAACTAGTTGGGGTCGGCGGTCGATGAACCCTAAAGAATCATAAAAATAAAAGCAGAATCAAGGGAGGGAAAAGAGATAAATGTGTAAAAATAAATAAGCATATATATGTATCTATCTATCTATACACTACCCCTCCACAATACTAATAACCTCCCTCTACTCCGTCCTAAGACAAACCGTACGCCAATCTATTTCCCACTCCATTAAATCTTGTTTTACTGCTTTCCCCCAAGTAAGTTTCGGCCGACCTCTTGCTTTTTTCGTGTTATGCTCTCGATAGCAAACTTCTGTTCGTACCGGTGCATCTAAGGGTCTTCGGAGAATATGCCCAAACCATCTTAATCTATGCTCTCTCATCTTTTCCCCACCGGTTCTACTCTAACTTTTCGTCGAATCTCTTCATTCCTTATCTTATCCATCCTTGTATGACCACAAATCCACCTTAACATCCTCATTTCCGCTACTCTCATTTTATGCTCATGTTTTCTTTGTGCTGGCCAACATTCAGCTCCATATAACATGGCAGGCCTGGCTGTTGTTCTATAAAATTTTCCTTTTAACTTAAGAGGAATTTTGCGATCACACAAAAATCCCGATGCACTGCGCCATTTCATCCAACCTGCTCTGATTCTATGGCTTACATCCTCATCAATCTCTCCCTCCTTTTGCAATATTGATCCCAGATATCTAAATGTATCTTTTTTGGGTACCTCCTGTCCGAGCATATTTACGGCTTCTTGATCCCCTATTTCTGCTGTGTCAAACTCACACTTCAAGTATTCCGTCTTACTTCGACTTAGCGTAAATCCTTTAGACTCCAACGTGCTTCTCCATACTTCTAACTTAGCGTTAACCCCAGCCCTGGTCTCATCAATAAGCACGATATCGTCTGCAAATAGCATACATCACGGCACCTCATCTTGAATATTTTTTGTTAGCTCATCCATAACCAGGGCAAAAAGGTAATGGCTCAAAGCAGAACTTTGGTGTAAGACTACTGTGATTGAAAAATAACTTGATGTGCCATTACAAGCCTTCACACATGTAGTAGCACCGTTATACATGTCCTTGATTGCCTCGACATACTTTGCAGGTACTTTTTTCTTCTTAAGAATCCACCACAAAACCTTTCTTGGAACCCTATCATACGCCTTCTCGAGATCAATAAACACCATATGGAGGTCCTTCTTTCTTTCTCGATATCTTTCCATCAATTGCCGTATTAAGAGAATAGCCTTCATGGTAGATCGTCTTGGCATAAATCCAAATTGATTGACAGAAACCTTACTCTCTATTCTTAAACGATGCTCAATAACTCTCTCCCACAGTTTCATTATATGGTTTATAAGCTTGATGCCTATATAATTAGAACAATTCTGGATATTCCCCTTGTTCTTGTATATAGGCACAAGTATACTCTTCCTCCATTTATCAGGCATCTTATTAGTATGGAGGACCTTGTTAAAAAGACTAGTCAACCAACTTATTGCTACATCCTCTAAGCATCTCTACACTTCAATAGGAATATTATCAGGTCCCAAGGCTTTACTAGTTTTCATCTTTTTTAATGCCTCCCTAACTTCTCTTGCTTTAACTCTAAGCACAAACCTTCTATTTGAATCATCAGAAGCATCTTCTAAATCCACCTCACTTCTATCGCTCTCCCCATTAAAAAGTTTGTTAAAATAACTCATCCACTGCACTTGACGTCTTCATCTCTTATCAAGAGTGTTTGATTTTCATCCTTGATACATCTAACCTGTGTCAAGTCTTTACTTTTCTTGTCTCTTGATTTTGCAAGTCTATAGATGCCTTTTTCTCCTTCTTTGCTCCCAAGTTTGTCATACATATCGGTGAAAACCTTGCCTCTGGTCTCTCATACGATCAAGTACTTACCATGATAAAAAAGCATAACCTGACGTCTGCTTGCGGAGGCACAATTGTATTTCGTGCGATTAGGACATCCATAGCCAAAAGCGTGATGTTTAACTATGACTTGGTCCACCTGGCTGCTTCCACAAGACATGATGCCGTCGCAGCTGTCTATGCTTTCACCTTGTTGTGCACCTGAGTGTCTATATGGCATGCACCACAAGGTTAAGTAATCGACACCTCATTTGTAACTTTGTTCATCTGATGTGTGCCACAAGGCACGATACTCCCCTCGATGCCATCAATGCACACTCAAAGTTGTCATGTTTCTTTCGCAAATGTGTCAATTAATTTTGAACTCATTTGGCGTTGTCTAAGATGTGCTCTGATGAAGTCATCGACATTTGGAAACTATGGAATGTGAATGTTTGTCAACTTCTTCTCAAACGGATGTGGCTAAAGCTGATTGTCTACTTTCAAGAGTTTTTTATAAGGTCTTCTTTTGGAACATATGTTAAATTGTTGCATTCTCTAAGAGTTCTCAAGCTGCGACAGCACTTGTGCTGATTTTTAAAATCAAGTCATTGTGGAGGTAGCACAATTGGATGCTTAAAATCTATGGAAAATCTGAAAGCCAGTTACTTTGCTTTTTCCTGTCCCTTAAGCAGAAATAGAAGGAGAAGAACACTTCTCTTTTCTGATTGTTCTGTCTTTTGAGGTGGTTGTGTATCTGAGCAGACATGTGGTGCGCAATAGTTGTATCTTCAGAACTTGAGAGAAATTAAGTGAGATTATCAATAGACCATCAGTTTTGTATCCAGATTATGACCTAAGTTTCATGTCAAAGTTTCATAAATAATGGAAATTTGACATTTATCTATACCTATCTCATTTATATATATATATATATATATATATATATATATATATATTTTAATATTTGTTTATTTATTTTTACACATTTATCTCTTTTCCCTCAATTGATTCTGCTTTTATTTTTATGATTCTTTGGGGTTTATCGACCAACGACTCCAACTAGTTTGGGATAAAGGTGTTGTTGATGTTGATCTATACCTCTCTCATTGGGATTGAAAACACCTTAAATGCAGAGCCAAAGGCCTATGGCACTTGAGGAATCAGCCAATCCAGCTCTTATGGGGAAGTCACTCACTAAATTTGCAGTACTTCGAGTTCCCCTATTCTCTGAGGTGAGTTTTTATTAGCATGCTCCTGCCAGATCTTTCAAGGGATGGTATGGCTTTGACCTATTGCTCTTCTGACCTTGCAGCTCTGTAAATGTGACAATGATATATGTTTTCTTGTTACTAGAATTTGCCAAACATAGCTGTGTCGCCTTCAGTTAAGAGAGGGGATTTCCTTTTAGCAGCAGGTTCTCCGTTTGGTATCCATTCACCAGTTCACTTCATCAACAGGTGATATTTCCAGAATGATTTCCTTGAATCTCACATAATGATTTTTTGTCCTTCCGGAGAATGTTTGCTTGGTTCTTTACCATGACTATGTCGTCACATGATTACTGTCACAATTTGCTGTCATTTTTTTATTTGTAGTGAATCAAGACTTTGAAATCTCTGAGAATGCAGTTTCTCTTCGAACATCGTATACTTTTCAACTTTAATCTTTGTTATCTACCTTATGAAGATACACGGTATCTTCATTTGGCGTCGTTTGCAGCCGCTATGTGTAAATGTTTGGGAACTCTTTATTGTTCATTTAACCCATCAAAAGGTCATGGAAAAGCATGTGCATGTTATGATATATTGACGTAATTTGTACAAGGTTAATATATCCATTCTTGTTTCATAACTAGGTAATTCAGCATGATATTGTGATAATTCAGCGATACATATAATTGATACCTTAACCCTTCTGCCTTAGCAAAGAGAGGTTATTCTGTGGAGTTCATGATATATTGATGTGTAATTTGTACAAGGTTAATATATACATTCTTGTTTCAAACTAGGTTATTCAGGATGATATTGTGGTAATTAGTTGATAGATTGCAGGTAATTCAGCATGATATTGTGATAATTCAGCGATACATATAATAGATAACTTAATCCTTCTCCCTTGGCAAAGAGAGCTTATTCTATCTTTAAGATTTATATATGTTTAGTTGACACAGATGTGGAATTCTTTCCTTCGTTTAGTCTATTCTACGTATGGCAATCCAGATTGCAATAATCTCTGCGTATCAAAAGTGATAATTTGAACTTTTGAAATCTTTTCTTCTTAATTTGAATCTTATAATTCTTTAAAGTTGCACTTTTTGTGGATCTCATCTTTAGTTTTTTGTGCAGTATCTCAGTGGGAATCGTTGCCAACATCTATCCTCCTGGTTCACCCGACAGATCATTGCTGATGGCTGACATTCGGTGTCTTCCTGGTGCGAGCATGTCTCTAGTTCAAATAATCATTTTTATTCACTCTTGTTAGACTCAGACACCACTATGATTACAACTTATCAGGCATGGAAGGTGGTCCTGTTCTTGACAAGAACGTGGATCTAATTGGTATTCTCATAAGACCATTAAGGCAAAAAGCTAGTGGTGCAGAAGTTCAGGTAAATTCATAAAATTCATATTCGTTCCTCTTTTCCATTACTGAACAGCTCGCGGTTGATGCGTCATGCAAAATACTAGCCTTGTTAACAGCTTTTGGTTCCATGGGAAGCCATTGCAACTGCTTGTGCTTACGTGCTTCCAAAGGAGCCTAAGGAAGCTGGATTGGGGAACTATCATCACCTGGGGAGTCCAAAAAATCACGGGAAGACATTTATCTATAACATTGACCTGAATGGGCCCGTAAATTCCATTGTCAAGAATCCTTCTTGCCCTTCTTCAGCAACACTGGGGAAAGCAATGGCTTCGGTTTGTCTTGTGGTTGTTAATGACGCCGCGTGGGCTTCGGGCGTTTTGCTGAATAGTGAAGGCCTCATAATGACCAATGCTCACTTGTTGGAGCCGTGGAGGTTTGGGAAGGCAACTGTTAGTAGTAAAGAGAATAGAATAAAATCAGGTTGTCCTAGGCCAAATGGTGGAAATACAAAGCAGGGGAGCGAGGATATGGGTCCTAGTATATCTGGATTTGGAAAGTGTTTTACAGAAGATAAATTCGCAAAGTACAGCTCAAGTTCACTTTACAGTGGTCATAAGAATGTACGCATTCGCCTGAATCATACTAGACCTTGGATTTGGTGTGACGCAAAAGTACTGTATATTAGTAATGGGCCTCTAGATGTTGCCCTATTACAGCTTCTCCATGCTCCAGATCAGCTGTCCCCTGTTATTATGGACCTTGCATCCCCACCTTTAGGATCAAAGGCATATGTCATTGGACATGGTTTATTCGGACCAAGATGTGGTACGTACATTTTCTTAGTTATCTCCTGTTTGTGTGCTTTACATGTTTATTAGTAACTTGCTTGGTCTTTGGAGCATGTTGAAACTTGGAAGACATCTTGTTTGTGGTATCTCTTGTTGTTCTCCATGCTCTCATTAAATGACCCCTGTGAATTGTTATTGGCCGGTCATTAGTGTTATATAAATCTGGGAATGATTTCTTTGCCTCAGCTGCCTGCCCTATTGAATAGTGGTGAGAGTTGCCATTGTCGACTTCTACTTATTTGCAACTCGAATTCCTTTGGGCTGTATACTCAATGAAAAGTACCTAGTAGCTATTAATTTTCTGTGTTTAAAAGTTCCTCTTCTACAAAGTTTTCTTGGTCAAGTCACAGTCTGGAATTCCAGATGTAGTGTGCTTAGATTAAATAATTGTTAAATCATGCACATTCATTGATTTGAATCATGCTGGTCCGGGGTGCCTATCTTCAAAAGACGGTAGATAAAAGAGACACAAAATGAGATTGTCTTAAATGTGATTGTTTTTCATGGTTGTGTGTCCCTTTTTGAAAAACATATAGTTTCCCACAATTTTCAATTTTATGCTGGATTGTTGTGCTTTTATAGAACTGCAGTAAGGCCTGTAATGCTATACGTAGCTGAATATTGGTCAGTATAGAGGCAACGTGAGCATAAAATGGGAGTAGTGGAAATGATGATGTTATGGTGGATGTGTGGTCATACAATGATGGATAAAATAATAAATGAAGATGTTCGACGAAAAGTTGGAGTAGTACCGGTGACATAAAAGATGAGAGAACATATATTGAGATGGTTCGGGCATATTTTTCGTAGATCCCTAGATGATCCAGTAAGAACATAAGTTTGTTATCGAGAGCTTGACATGAAGAAAAGAAGAGGTCAGCAGAAATTTACTTGGGGCAAAATAGTAGAACAAGATTTTTTGGTGTGAGAAATAAATTGGCATACGGTTGGCCTTAGGATGGAGTGGGGGAAAGCTATTAGCATTGTGTAGGGGCAGAATTCCTATGGTCTTGGCTGTCCTTTTTAATCCTTTTTTTCTCTATATATTTATATAGTTTTATTTTTATAATTTTTTTCCCTCAAGCGGTTTTGCTTTATTTCATTTATTTTTGGGTTCATCGACTGTCGATTCCAATTAGTTTGGTATAAAGCTGATATTGATGTTGATGCTGGTGATGTTGATGATTGTTGTGCTTGCTTCAAATGTCTATATCAGACTTGTTCCCATCTGTATCTGTTGGTGTGGTGGCAAAAGTAGTCAAAGCAAAGCGATCGTGCTCCTCTCTCTCATTGATAAAGGAATATGCAAGAGACATCCCAGCAATGATTGAAACAACTGCTGCTGTTCATCCAGGTGCTAGTGGCGGTTTAGTTGTCAATTTCGACGGTTGTATGATCGGACTTATTACAAGGTATTGCAACAACAAAATAATGATCGTTTGATGGATTACTCTGAACTTTGAGACAATAGTTGTACATCCTGCTGGTCTTAGTTGTTAGCATCGCAGTTCATTAGTGTTTTCCCCTTTCAAATTCTGCATAGAAGTTTGGGTCTGGCAATATCTAGGAGCACGTGTGCATTAGGGTGCTATTCTTAAAAGAATTGCCATTCTGAAGACTGGTGGCTTAGGATTCTGACCCAAAAAAGAAAAGGACTTGGTTTGGGACATTAGTTTTCATGGTCCCACATTGCGTTACCTCAATTCTGACATATGTTAAGTTAGTTGCGATGTTGCCCCTGGCAGAGACAGGGATGCTAGGATTGAAGATGCAAAATCATTATTGAACTTTGGGGGGGGGGGGGGGGTGTGTGAGGGAGGGGGGGAGGGGTTGTTTTTACGTCATTTTCGGATGTAAGTTCAGCTAGCTGTGCTAGTTAGGCTATTGGATCTTTGAATGTTGAGTAATAATACTAAACGAGACAAATATTATTGTAGCAACGCGAGGCACGGTGGAGGCACAGTCATACCACACTTGAACTTCAGCATTCCTTGTGCGGCTTTGGCTCCAATCTTAAAGTTTTCACAAGGTAACTTTGCTTGATATTGTTGCCAAACACGCATCTTACTGACATTCTGCAGTATAGGTCTAATAGAGTAGCTGGAGGGAAAATTCTCGAAGTATGATTGACGTTATCATGATAATTTGTAAAGAAAAAGGCTAAAGCTGGTATAATAAGTAGGCTTGTATAAAAATTTGTTATTTGGACCTGTGTTAAGGCCTCTTGTTTTTGGTGGGATTTGAGTTTTTTTATTTTCCGAGGAGTTTGTTTCATATGCTGACGGAAGGAAAATGGTTGCCAAATGTGGATTTCTCAACCTTACAGACATGAGGGATGCCACGATCTTGCAAGATCTTGATCGGCCATGTGCGGAGATTTCTTCCATCTGGGCTTTGATGCCGTCACTAGCTCCCAAACCGCACCCTGCTTTGCCTCATTCAACACCGCAAGATAAAATGAAAGAAGCGAAGGGCTCTCGGTTTGCCAAATTTATGTCGGACACCGATTTTTTCAAAAGCTCGACTGGAGATAGCAAACCAGGAAAACTTCCTCTTGAGAATATACTGAGCAAGTTGTGATGTCCAGCAAGCTCTCGAGGGTCACCAACCACCGCAGATGAGACAATACCAAGAATTTTCGTGGCCAAGTTGTGGCAGCATCTTCAGGAGGAGATTCGACGGTCTGAGGTAAGATGGTCCTCTCATTGAGAGCTGGAATATCTTAGTTCTCGATTCGATCTCGGTACTATAGATGTGCGGGTGTACTCTTAACAGATGTTCTTCTCACCGACTGTTCCTGCAAATGAATCTTGTTTCCATTTGCATCACCCTATCCCTTTTTTCCTTCCTTGCATCGGTGCGAAAACGACTGTAATCCGGGTCGGCATCAACAGAGTCGGCTAAGTTTTGTAGCATAGGCTCTTTCGAGTTTCGTTCCTACATTTTCCCAAGGCGCAAACATCGGAGATCATCACGTTCTTTTCTAATGTGGCGATGGCATTGGACCATCTTCATCCGAAAGGTTCGTGTGGTCTTCGCGCCGGTTGGTCTTGCGATTGGGGGCATGCACTTTACTCATTTCAGAAGCTTTGGGCCGATATACTTCGTCGTTTCGCTGTTTCCGAGCTTTTGTTTCGTGGCGAAAGAAAAGAAAATTTGAAGTTGGCACTGACGATCAAAGGCATACACTTCGAAGATCATCTGCTCGAGGAGCTTCCTACGTATTCCAGGGATCGTCTACTTATCTGGAACCAGCACAAAATAGTTCATGACCAATATATCAAAATAAAAATATGATGATGCTCGAAACTTTTGCATGAGGATTTACATTGACTCTACCGATCAAATGTGTACTTAAACTATCTTGGATAAACTATATGCATATACACGAACCTACAATTCTTAATATTCGATTTGAAATTTGCATAATGAAACCCCCCTCCCCCCTCCCAAAAAAAAAAAAAAATCTTGTTTTACCAATCAAATGTGTAAAAGGATGTATCGTAAATCGATTCAAAACGAACACATAGATAATAAAAACAAATAGACAACACATAATTTATCCTGATTTACCTTAGAATAGGGTTATGCTATGCAAATAGATTTTACTATGATTCTATTTTCAGTCGTACAACTTATTACAATTACCAGTAAAAAACGAACATAATATATATGTACTAAATGGACCCAAAATCTAAGTCTACTTGAAATCCCTAAATTCCCATAACAAACTGACCAACTTAAATAAAAGCTCAAATCCGTTGTTATTTCAGGTGCGCTGCCTCTGAATCCCTACATTCCATGCGTATGAATCATATGTCGTCGGATCATACTTCAGTTTTCCTAAGTTTACATAGGTGTGTCTAATGTTAGAAATAAGAGTTCCCAAAATGTTCGCCAACTCTAACAATGTGTATCTAAATTTTTTTTTTGGTCAATTGAGTACTTATTTATATTTTTGCAGTATTCATCTTGGTCCTTGATACAGAAGTATCTCTGAATTGTTGAAGTGGAATAATCTTGTTCGCTCTAATTGGACGCGAATGGCGAAGTGGGATAAAATATTAAACAAGTACCAAAGATCAACACGAACGGAACAAATCTCAAAGTTTGAGGACTCAATTGAAAAAAAATAATAAGTTGACGGACCAAAAATTAGAAATAGTAATAAATGGCGGTGTGCAAGAGCCAGACTCTCTCTCCTGCTCTGCAACATTCGTCCTCCGCTGGGTCTCCCCGCACTTGGTGATCCGACCAAAAGTTGAGAGAGAGAGAGAGAGAGAGATGAGGGTATCCCGGAAGCTGTAATCTTGAGAGAGAGAGAGAGAGAGATATGGCGGGGAGCTCAGGCTACAAGGAGTATGTCGCCGGTTTAGTCGCCGGAGTCGCCACCGTGGTCATTGGCCACCCCTTCGACACCGTCAAGGTAGTTCCGCTCTCCACTTACACTGCGCTTCCCATTTGCTTCCATGTGCGTGTTACGGGAAATCAAAATCCGGGGAATTAGACTTAGTCGATGTCATCGTTCGCTCAATCAGAAGCTTCACTCCGAATGGAGAGAAAGTGAAACCAATCGGCCAGTCTGTCGTTAAAGTTTCAAGCTTTCTTGATTGGAAGACCTTCAGTTGTTGACGTCTTGTTGGGATGATGTGGGAAGCTACATGCCTGAGTGGCTAATAAAATGCTGCAAAAATGCTCTTGGAACTTAAGAGCTTGATCCGAACTTGCTTGAGAATTGTTGAAGGTCACTTGTTGGAGTCACTTATAGTTCCAGTTGAGGCCATGTTTGGAATTTTTTTTGGAGGAGTTGGCATCGCAAGTTGGCGAGACCATTGGAAAGAAAAATGCTTCGTGCATTACCTCTGTATTTTTTAGTGCGTGAGTAGGGCATTCCTTCGATTCTAGAGGCATTAGTTGTTGGAGTGAGATTGAATCAAAACAGAATCTAGAAAATGAGGAAGTCCTAGCTTCACAAAATTCCATGCTTTGTTAGTGTGTGTGTCTTTGTATTTTGTTTTAGGGATGGATGCTTGAGACTTCTCAAATTGTTTTCTTAGAAAAAGTTTAAATGTTGACGTTTTGCTCAAATGGATATCTTCATTCTCTTATACATATAATTGCTTGTTGTCCTCTTGGTGTATGGCTTTGTAGGGTCCTGGTGCTTGTTCCAGAAACATTAGCTATTTGTTTAGAAGAGGCATTTTCAAGTACAGAGTGCGGAAAAAGAACAAGTTTGGCTGTTTAAGAACCAAAAGTATGTTGGAGAGATTTTAAGGCTGTAAAGTTTTCATAAAAAAGAAAAGACAATGGAAACCATCCTTATCTAGTTCTTTGTATTAAGCCGAGGTAATTGTCTGATTGCATTAAATGTTCTCAATTGTTGGAGAAACAAAAAACCAGAAACAACTGAAAGCATCATTTGCTTTGTTCTTAAGGTACAAGAAGTCTTATTTCATAGTTAAGAGTCATAAAAAACAGTAATCATAAATTAGATAGCCTGCAGATTTACATCCTGTTTTCTGTTCTGAAAATAGAAAAGTAATTCAAGTGAAATTGTGATGATGCCATTATGTTTCTCATCTGGTGCAATGCGCATCATTTTGAAGCTTAAGGACATAGTGTTTATTGCTTTGTCATTATTGGCTCATTGGTTGGCAGAGTGTTCTGGTTATCAGTCTGCCTTACTGGATCGAGGAAGAATAAGCTTGATGTCTACTCTCTGATCACCATCAATGACTGAGGACATAGGAGTGTTAGGTGTATTGATTTAGCATTTTCTCATCAATAAACAATGTTTTTAGCACAGCTTGTCAATCCGTCCGCTTTTTGGCATGAGAAAGAATGAGCCTGACGTCTACACTATCTTGTCCATCTTATTCTATTATATTTCCCATTCTTCTTTTCCTGTGTATGTCTTGGAGGATTTATCATATAGTCATGTTTCCCACCGAGCAATGGGTGCAAGTCTTAATGCAGCTAATATTTAGCTTCAATATAAGTCATCGTTCGTATATTCAAATGCACACATATTATCTACAGTTTGTGAACGAAAAGCTGTATCAAGAGAATAATTACTGATGTTTATGCAATGCCAACGACAATAATTGGGGTATTTTGTTCTATCAATCTTTTGTTTACATGCAAGCTCTTCTTCATCTCTTATTTCAGGTGAAGCTTCAAAAACACAATACTGAAGTTGGTGGAATCAAGTATAAAAATGGTTTGCATTGTGCTGCACGGGTCCTAAAAACTGAAGGAGTATGTTCCCTAATCTTGGCCTTTAAGTCCATTTAAGTGTTGTATATCGTAAACTGTAGCTGTTGGATTATCATGGGTTGACATATGACGGTATATGCTCACCATTGCATTGTCATTCTACATACAAAAGGCTATATGGGTGTGGCTTACTTTAAGCACAGCACAGAAATAAGAAAGAGGACAGAAGCGATTCAGCTTGTCTTTTTAGAATTACATTTGTGCTCCTTGAGTTGATACTGATGAATGAAATCTGCTCCTGCTCTTTCTGTTGTCCGCAATCTCCAAGGGATAAACTCAAAATTCCTGGAGGGCGTAACAAAATGAAACTGTTTTCTGGAAGTGAATAATGCATTAGAAACGGATATTACCAAGTTAAGACCTGACGTTTGGGTCATCTCCGGTTCATACTTATTGATCATGACTGCATTACTTCTTCTGTGTGTACTTCAAATCTGTCTTTTATCTAATGGAACTATGAAATAAATTGTTTTTCTAAGAGAACTTACAATCTTTTGCAGGTTAGAGGTTTGTATAGAGGAGCTACTTCATCCTTTGTTGGAGTGGCCTTCGAGAGTTCACTTCTTTTTGGAATTTATTCACAAACGAAACAATCTTTGCAGGCATGTGAGAAAATAAGTGAGCAGCTTCAATGGCTTTTTAAGCCATTCATTTGCTGAGAAATTATTCACATTGAATTCCTTTTTGGATGTGTTTATAGCTTGTATTTACTCTTCATTATGTCTTTTTTTTTTTTTGTAAAGAGGGACTTGCAAACTGATTTGCCTCGGCCCCAAATAATTATTCCTGCTGCAGCTTATGGTGGATCTATCATCAGTTTTGTTTTATGTCCATCTGAGCTAGTGAAGGTAACTTCACTCGGGTGATTTAGGCAGGACATGGATTTTGCCCTGTTATTTCTATTGTCTCCGATTTTATTTTCCCTACTTTGACATTTCATCTCCAGTGTAGGATGCAAGTTCAAGGCACTGATTCGGTTGTTCCAAAATCCAGTAGATACAGCAGTCCTCTAGATTGTGCCATTAAAACTGTAAAAGCCGAAGGGGTGAGAGCATGTGTTGTTTAGTTGATACGTCAATCGAAATTGTATTCATCGAGTAACGGGAAAATATTCAGGTTACAGGAATTTTTCGTGGAGGCTTTGCGACATTGTTGAGGGAATCTATAGGAAATGCCGTCTTCTTTAGCACTTATGAGTATGTTCGCCATTACATGCACTTGAAATTGCATCTGAATGCTAATTCATCTCAGCGCAGACATCTCATTGATATTGGTATTGGGATAGTGACTGGTGGTCTTGGTGGTGTCGCTGTAAGTTACCTTATTGAAAGATTAGTGATTTTCTTGAGCATCCTCATGGTCATGTATGTCGGCATTATTGGTGGTGCCACTGCTCAATTTGTCTGTTCTTTCCACAGTTTTGGTCTGCTGTTTTGCCCTTGGACGTGGCAAAGACGATAATTCAGACTACCCCTGATAGAGATGCTCTCAGAAATCCTTTCCGAGTCTTAAACTCAGTAGGTTATCGTGATTGTATACATTAGCTGCTCGTATCTCAATATAACATCTTTTTACAATCTGACATTTTTTCATTTAAGTCACACTTCTATGTTTGTTCTTTCTGTGGCTGTAGATTTATAGGAGAGCGGGACTTAGAGGGTGTTATGCAGGATTTGGTCCGACTATAGTTCGGGCATTTCCTGCTAATGCAGCTGCCATTGTCACCTGGGAACTTGCCATGAAAATATTAGGTATTCGGTGCGACTGATGGAATTCACGCATTTTGTGGATTTATGATGCTACTACTGATTGCAAAAGCATGGGAGTTTCTTCGACGAGATTAATGAATTATTTGGAGAGCGCCCTTTTGTTTTTTCATCTCATTCTATGACCAGTGGCTACGGTTTCTACCTTTATAAAACTAATTTAGTTCTGCGTATGGGTGTTTTACCGGTATTTTGACTCTGAGATTGTAAAATGTAATTCAAGTCATTGGGGACATTGCTTCACCAGATCAGAATTGATGAGGAGAAGTGGAAGTTAAGGCTCCCTTTTTTGGGTTTGATGGGTTGGCTTTACCACTTGATTATTGTGCTTTCTATGAGGATTCTGGACATGGTGTCTGTGAAATTAAATAAAAAATTGGTGCAATGTTATTGAACTCTCCTATGTTTGGTGATTTTGCTCTTTTCTTTGCGTTGTCCCCAATAAGTGCTATTCTATCTAGAAATGAACTGTTGAATAGCATCTTTTTGTGGTCAGGTTGTGTCAGGTTAGACCTCTCTAAACATCAGTGGGTGACCTCTTTTTTTCCCCTGCAATGACCAAAGACTCTTCAAAGATTTGGTGACTCCAAACTTACAAAGGTTCTTGCTTATTGTTAGAAAGAAGAGACTTGGCATTCCAAGTTCGAAATTAACACAGCTTATTCTAATGGCATTTCTATCGATGCCATTGATATGCGATACGACGCGAGATGGCGCTGGAGGATTTTGTTCCTTTTGTCCGTGAAACAGAAAGAGGAGGAGAAGCTTCAGATGGCCAATGAGACTAAAGAGGAAGAGTAGCCAAACTATGTGAACCATGGCTGGTGTCTGAATATTTCATCTAGCACAAATGTGGGGAAAATTATATTAAAAAAATTCATGAATCTATTGTAATTATTTAGTTCAATTCTAATTTTTTTTTTGCTAATTGAGTTTCAAGTCTTTTTGTATTTATGTCAATTCAGTTTATTTAACTAACTTTGGCCGGTTGACGTCAATGTGGATAATTTTTATTGATATTTTAATATATTTTTTTGAATGATTTATTTCCTTATTATTTTTCTTTTTTTTTTCTTTTTTTTTCTTTTTCATTTTCTTCTTCCTCCAATTGTTTGCCAGATTGGCGACCAATCAGAGGTGAGGGTGAGGTTGGCTTCGCTCAAATCTGGCGAGGTCGACCTCACCGTCACTAGGTGACACTCGATCTCGCCATGGCTCGGCAACGTCAAGATCAACCTCGTGGGCTCTTGCTTATGCTGATCTTCAATTTAGTGATCGATCAGAGGAAGAAGTAGAAGGAAAAAAGAAAAAAAAATAAAAAATAAAAAAATAATTAAAAAATATTATTTAGAATCGTCAATGTCAGTGTCGACCAATCAAAATTGACCGAATGTATTGAATTTATATAAATGCGAAAACGCCTATTACTCAATTAGTATAAAAAAGTTTTAAGTTGAATAGACTGTTTATAAAGTTTTGGTTGAGGTTGTCATGTACTATCACCTTATCCTGTCCAAAGAGATAAATTCTGACAAATGTCTCTTCACTAGTCTAATCCACCAAGCCCAGGTGTAATCCATGTCTCTTCACTCCACCTTCACCAGTCTAATCCTCCAAGCTCAACTGTAGTCCATGTCTCTTCGCTCGACCAAGGGGGATCGTCCGTCAGTCCGACACCAATATGATTTTCGTAGATTTTTTCTTATTGATGTTAATGATGACCAAAATTCCATAATTCCGTCCTAAAAACATGAAAGAAAAAAAGTTTTTTTTTTATATATATTCAAGGTGTTTGAGTCAGTTTGTGCGCACTTCGATTATTTTTTGAAAGAGACTAGCACAACAATTCACCGCCATAATCTCCTACTTAAATCATATATGCTCATCTGGGGAATTGAACTTGAGATCAGTGTGTTTAGCCACACAATCTCAAATGCGCCCTAACCAACTGAGTTACCTAGGTGAAAGAAAAATGGTTTTTCGTAGTCATTAATTTCTAGTTTTCTACAAACATTGTTAAGCATCAGATGTTGCCAGTAAAATGGCGTCACTGGCCAATTGTTTCTCCTCCCCTAGTTTTTTTTTTCTCTCTATTTTTATGAGTGTTAGTTTACCAATTTATATACAAATCGAAGTTTATTTAAGTTGCTTGTATATTACCATATTTTGTTAATAACTTGTTAACTCTTGTTTGCATAACTTATGGAAAGTTCTAAATTTCCAAACTTTTAAATGAAATTAACAACATCACTTCCAGTGATTTACTGACTTTTTTTTATGTTGAGTATAACTTTTAGGTTACTTTTTTGAGTTAGTTATCCCCGTTTATTTTTGGTTCGTAATTTACCAATCGTTATTCTCAGACTTACCTACCTTTTGAATTTACCAATTCTTATATCAAATTAGCAAACTTAATGTTGATTACTTATCATTTTTTCCAGTTAAATTGGCAACGGACATTAGATTACCTACTCATCGTATTTGTTTGCCATTTTGTAAGTTCCATCTTTTCAAATGACTTGCTAATTTTTATTTGCATCACATATCCATGTTTTAAATTGACCATTACAAATTCTAATTTATGTGACTTGTCGAAATTTCTTTGATTAAGTCAGCAATTTTTATTTGAGTTGCTTACTAATGTTTATCTAATCGTTTGTAACTTACCAACTCTTTTGATAACTTACAAAATTTTATTTATATAACCGGCAACCTTTTAAATTTAGAAGATCTTATTTACCAATATTTAGTTTAGTGACTTACAAACTCTTCTCTGATTAAGTAACCGACTAGGAGCATTTATTTGTTTATTTTGGATTGTTTACTTTTGTAGAGAGTGTCTGAATAGACTTTCTGTTTTCTTCAAGTGCATTTTTATTGATCTAAATTAGATGCACTTTGAACTTTTTCTAACTGAAAACACACGAAACTTTTACATGTAATTTTTTATATGTAGTAGTAGATTCACCCGTGTTTTTTTTTACCAAACCTTTCTTTTTTGAAATTTGAATTATATCATTAATTTGGAGGGAAAACGAAAAAAAGTACTTGCTAAAATCTTATAGCCAATTGCCAACCTTAAATTTTGTGACTACCACCTGTTATTCTATTTACTTGTCTCTTTTTGTACATTACCAACTTTTCAAACGACTTAGTAACTTCTAATTATGTAGCTTAGAAATATTGTATTAACTGTTATATGAAATTACCATCCTTAATTTAAGTAACTTGCCAATTTTTCTCCAGTAAAGTTGCTAAATAATTATCTAACCAACTAATTTTGTTTGAATTATTTACCAATGGAGAATCGATTATGTAACCGTTTTTGAGTGACTGCTATGCTAACATTCTGTTTTGGGCCACAAAAAATAAATAGTAGTTAATTAAAAATTATTGCGGGTCTACTCTTTTAAGAATCTATAGCTTACAACATACTGTCATTCTCACAATCACCCAAGACTATCATGCTAGCAAAGTCCTTTCTAATATCTATGTGGTTATTTGCAAATTGCCAGCTTTTCGAACAACATACTAACTCTTATTTGCATAACTTTGTAGATTTATCTACTCTTATCAATTTACTAATTGATTTTGTGTTAATCTAACTTGACTGTTTTTAAATTACTAACGTTAATGTACTAACTTTCGTTCGCATAACTTACTCTAACATTTCAAATTTTTCTAACTCCTACATCAAATTATCAACTTTCACTCAAGTGACTAACTTTGTTTTCCTAATTAAATTATCATTCAATTTTAAGTTATCAACTTTTACATTTGTTAGTAAATTTTCAAAATGTGGATAAGTTTCGCAGATAAAGATTCATAAGACACACGAAATACAACCGAAATTTTATACTTAAAAGGTTCATAAATGTTAAGCTATTCAAACAAGAGATGGTCACTTCACAGGAATGTACAACTTAAATCAGATGTGATGTTGGTGAGTCATAGCAAATTAACATAGGTAATGACTCAAATCCAATGTGATGTTGGTGAATCAATCAAATAAATGTAGCAATAATTTAATATAACTGTTGTATTTGTGAAAATGCGGCCAACTTTCACAACTAAAACAGTCATGACCTCAACATGAAATTGTTCAGGCTTCATTATGTAGATATCCGAGCATGTGCCGTACGCTTAAATCCCACATCCATATTGATTCCTTAACGCCTGAATTGACAACATGGTGCTACAAAGAAACAAACAAGACCGATCGAAATTCAAGATCCAGGTGTCGATTATTATATGTCCGGCGTGGGATAAAGTACACAGATACATGCCGTGGGGATTCCACAAAAACCACTTATATTATAAAGGTCTATGTTACTAATCAAGATAATAAGAGATGCTAATTAAGACATTATCATGTCATGTACCAGAAGACAGATACACAGTTTCTTTAAGCTGTCTACCATGTTGCTTTCTCGTTCTCAAGTATCATGTCAAGTGCTACATCCGTACAATTCTGTAGCTTTTTTCTCATTCAACTGCAAAACTGGGAGCGGGAAAGGAAAAAAAGGCTATGTGAAGATGAAGGAGGTGGAATCACATCAATCAAACCAATCTACAATTATGCAAGTTGTTTAATAAATTTACCCATAAAATGTTCACCTTTAGGAAAGCATCGAGAGAATGATCGACCATTCGCACGCGCGAGCATTGAAAATTCAGAAAACTATAGCCCAACTTGGGATGGGGGAACAGGTCGGGTACCCGGAAGTAAACCTACGTTGTTAGCTTGGAATGCTAGGGGTTATAGCTGATGTTAATTTGAATTAAAACCTATTTATTGCATCTTGGTACCCTAGTTTACAAATAATTGAATTTTCTTATTCAATCCATTGTTAGATATATGGCCTACCGCCGTAAATTGGTTTGATGTGCATATGTTCCAAGAGAAGGGGTTGTCCAAGCTAAATATTTCCGTATTTTTCTACCACGATGCCCACTAGAATTTCATGGTAGCTCCAGAACTGGAGTTAACCATGATGAGTTCATGAATAAGATGAAACCCTACAGAAAGAACTTATTAATTTGAGGTTGTGAGAAGTCAAATATTCATTAGAAACAATTTGCAACATAAAAAAAAAGAAGGCGAAAAGTGATGGCCGAAAATGATACTTTAAGCATACTCTTTGAAACAAATGCATGGATGCGACATAGAGTTAAAAAATATTGCTTAAACATCGTGACATTCAAAGAGTCGGGGATTGACAGAAGAGAGGGAGCACGCTTAGAAGATCACATAACTGAAATTCGGGTATTAATTCGATCCCAATTTGGTTGTAAAAGAGAGCATTAGATGAGTCTTGCTTTAACTCTGGCTTCACAAAAGTCTTCGTTTCTTATTTTTCAGTTTGAGCTTTCTCCTTGATAATCAAAAGAACTTTTGCGCCGCCGCTCGTTGTGCCCGGCCAGCCTCCTCCGGCAACTCCTTTTGGCTTCGTCGAACTCCAACAGCTCGTGGAACCTGGGACATATAGCAGAAGCCTTTTTAAGAAAGAAAAACCTACGGAAATGTTAATAGCTAGCAAGAGGAATACATTAGGACAAGGAAATGGACATCTTTTGGCCAGAGCTTCAACTCGCTTGAGGACTAAGAACATGTAAAGATTGATGCAATTCCAAACAAACTCACTTCATTGCCTCAAGATAGACAGTACAGAATGCAATTTGACGCAGCTTCTCTTTTGCATCGTTGCGTGGTTCTTTCTTTGCCTTTATATCTTTAGGCTAACCTACGCATGAAAGTTTCCCACGGAATAGGAGCAGGATATCACGAGATAAAAGATCTTCTTTCCAAAGAGATTAGACTCAGGACAATAGCATATGAAATGCCAAAAGGAATTACAGGAAATAAAGGGAAGTTCAATCTGGAGTCTCCTGAATCTTGGAGGTGTTATACTTGACACCTTAAACTTCAAAAGGTTTACACTTGATCCTCTCAAAATGTTCATTGTATTGCATTTTCAGACTCATTTCTAAAAGTAGCACTTTTACTTCCGTCGAATTTCATTTTCGGGAAACGCCTTCATGCCCTCAAGCTAATTTCCATTTTTCCCTTAAAACTTTCATATTAATTATTGGATGCCTCGCCCGCATAAAAATGAAAATCGAAGATAGTAGAGTGTTCCTTTTCAAAGTTTAGAACGAAAATGACATGACATGTTTCTATATGATTATGAGGACTAAAATATCATCTTTTGAAGATTCGGAAGCAGAATGCACTATTTCGAACTTCAAGGTTCAAGTAGATTCTACTTTAATTTATGTCAGTCAGTTTTACGACCCTTCAAACTTTTGGAGTAAGCTTCGCACATTCAAATAGTGAGCTAATACTATGTCAGGAAATCTGTTTTTTCAGTTTCTTACAAATAAACACGACTCAAACGTTGATATTCCTCTCAGTCATAATACGTATGGAATTACTACATTCCAGAGTCTCGTCCTTTCGGCTATTCACACCTTCATGTGAACTTTCAAAAGCTTATGGTAATGTGACAGTCCTTTGCCAAATAAGATGTGTACCCTCTCAAAAGGACAACCTTATTCCTTGCGTAGGAGGTATTACTGTGTGATCATGGAATTCCGTCGATCTCACGTGTACACATTCTTAAATTGCTCATGATTCAACTAAATCCCCTCCTTCTACTTAGCCCTTCGACTAATTTCTCTTCTAAATCTTCTGGTCTCCAACAAGATCCTTGTGAAACCTCTTGAAACCCCAACCAAAACCAACGCCTAGAAAAGAAAAGCCCTTCTGCTTTGGAGAAGGAAAGGGTCAATAAAGACAAAATGTAAGTGTTGCGATAGGTACAAAGTTTTTGTGTTCGGAATTTTTGTGTAGCTGGCGACTTCAAAAGTTATATACATATTTACTTTGCCCAAAATAAAATAAAAATAAAGACAAAATGCATGACAAAAGAGCGACCTTTATGAGTGTTTTTCCTTTTTCCTAGAATACAAACCTTGACCAGGCGTGACACTTAGATGAACGTACCCTATCTCTTAGCTTTCCTGTTCAATCATGTGAAGGAGAGCCATTAAAGTTTTGATTCTTAGGACGATTTTAGGACAGGTTCTCTTGGAGAAAAAACAGGCTTTCCTTTGAACTGGGGAAGCTGAAACTTTTAATTTTCAATCCAAGCAACTCTCTCTCTTGCAGCATTAGTTGTATTTTTGGCTTTTAGGAGGACCCTTTTTTTTTTTTTCGTTCTTTGACCTGTGTGAAAAACATTGAGTCTTCAACAGTTCAAATCATTGTCGAGAAAAAAACGAATAATTTTCGGCTAATTTAATGACACAAAAATTGTAGATCTCTCGCCTTTTCCTGGGTACTATTTAAGGTGTCAAGCGTGTGATATTTCAGTATAAATAAGAACACACAAGATCATAGATGTAGAAATAATCAGAGACTCGATGCACGCTCAAAGATGTAGAGCGATAACTTTTTCATTTCCGTTCATCAATTAGTAAGATTTCACGCACAAGAAATTACACGGAAGCGAAAAGAATCTAAACCATTTATCTACTTCTAAGTTTCGAATGGAGGGACTTCTACCCAATTCGAATAATTCATCAATGAAACGAGTCGAAGGTTCCTTGATGCGAACATGAAGTTTTAGGGTTTCTAACCTGCTACATTGTTGGCAAAACCGCTGCTGGAGACCAGCGACCACGACAACCGGCGCCTTGGCATGGAACTCGCAGACTTTGTGCCGGCGGTGGTACCGCTTGGCGTCGGCCATGTTGACGGAGCAATTCTCCGCCTGGCACGACGGCGGCGGCGTCCCTCCGCTGCATGATCCGCCTTTCTTGCTAGACCTAGAGGTGGCCGCCCTCGATCTCTTCCTATAGGCTTCGCTGCTCTCGTCTTCGTCTTCCTCCTCCTCCTCTTCCAAGTCTTCGTCCTCCATCCTGTTGTCCCTCAAGCTCCTGCTGTCTTCGCCTAATCCGGGCGATTCCATCTTCTTGGAGAAAAGAAAAGAGAAGAAAAGATTGGTGTGGCAAGAGAGCAGGAGAAGAGCAAGATTCAGATATAGAGGGGAAGAAAAAGACAGTTAGCGAGCGTGCGTGAGGACCACAGAAGCCATTTCAGCTTTTACTCAAGAGGGCCATAGCTCAGTCATTCTCTCTCTCTCTCTCTCTCTCTCTCTCTCTCTCTGTCTTGTCTGTCTGTTTTTTAAGGTTTTTGAGGCTGCTTATGAAGGTGAAAGTTTTTTCAACACGAAGTTTGACTCACTCCCCCAAAGAAAAAAACACCAAAGTTAGTAGCTATAGCAGACGTACCTAACCAAGTGAAGCATGAGCCTCACCTTTTTTTTTTTTTTTTCAGACTCTTTACGTGACTGCTGGGGTAGGGTTTTAGAAAGATTTTTATTTTTTTATACTCTATTTCTAATTTTAGGAAGTGGGGCCGAAGGAGCATGTAATAGGGATTGTCCTAGGAAACATACTTTTTTTCAAAAGTTTAACCTATGAAATAGACGGATTTATCTATATAACACATACACACACACTATATGTATTGACAATCCTCCTCGCTTGTACGTATGACCCTATACATGAAGCATATGATATGAATGAAATTATGTTAAACAGGCAATTGTAGACAAT
Organism: Rhodomyrtus tomentosa; assembly: GCA_028455895.1. Taxonomy (NCBI): domain Eukaryota; kingdom Viridiplantae; phylum Streptophyta; class Magnoliopsida; order Myrtales; family Myrtaceae; genus Rhodomyrtus; species Rhodomyrtus tomentosa. The sequence continues at coordinate 2,528,841 of JAPCWY010000006.1, forward strand.
GTCAAGAAAACTAAAAAATTAACAAGGAAGATTGTTTTGAACAAAAAAATAAAGAAGGAAAGATTGTTGTCCGTACCTTTAACCTATATTCTGAAACTATGTTGAACAAAAAATTTTCCTCCAAGGAACTTTAATTATCTACAAAGTGGTCTAATATGTATATTAAGCATTATATTTATTAGGATGAATTCAATAAAACTCCCAACTTTTACTCCGGTATCACTCTACACTCTCAACTTTTTAAACCATCACGAGTTTAGTCTTATTACTAGTTAGACTCATCTATAGTTAAAAGTTGTCACTTTATATATAAAGTTACCAATTTTTGTTAAAAAGTACCCTTTCACCCACCCACCAAAAACCCTTTATTCAAAATTGTAACCTCTCTAGTTGCGAGCTCTATACTCAACCTCCGGCACCGCCTATACCCATCTTCGTTACTGTGACCATAGTCTCATATATTTACATATATAGACCTCACGGTCTTTGTCATCGTGACATATATGTTTATGTGTGTATAACCAAAGCGGCCGGCGACGAGCTAGGATTAATGTGTTCGGACATTAGGGTATATGTAGTGTGGATGAGGGAAATAGGGTTTTTAAGAACTTACAATGGAATAGGGAAATCTGGTCCTTTTGACTGTGAAGCTTTTAGTCTCTATGAAAATTAAAGTAACATAAGCATGAATGTGTTACCCAATTCCACATGTCCTCACATAAAACCTAATTTACCCTCCATAAAAAAACAGAAGTTTCATCTATCGGGAATATCACGATCTTAATTTTTCAAGCCATTCAGTGAATTTTTTTTCCGTACATGACTTACTTTCGTTGGAGAAATTTATCTAATATCCGTCTATCATGTTTAGTTATGTACATCAACAAATTAACGAATGGATTATCACGTTGTTTTTACACTTGTAAACTTAATGTTTTGGCCGGATTCGTCCTAAGTAACACTGAATTTCTCCTAATTCCGAGGCAGTGATGAGTAATTTTGTAGCTACGGTTTCTACGGCCGCGGGGCCCCTTCTTTATTATAATGTAATGGTGACCTGAGGACGGACGACCACAGTTTCATTAGGTCAATCTGAGCCGAGCCTCTTTTTTTTTTGTTTTTTTTGTTTTTTTTGGGTCGGAAGTCAAGACACCTTTGAGAGGGTCAACAAGACTTCTCTTGCAACATAATTCACTAGACTTCTCTTGCAACATTATTCACTTCGAACGATTCAACAGATCTCTCTCTCTCTCTCTCTCTCTCTCATTCAATATATATATAAATATCAGCAAATACTACTATTTCGAGTCTCGTTTTAAAAGATGAAACATTTAATCTGAAAATGTAATATATCGTACAATGTCACCTAATATACTAACTTTGAAAAAATATTTGGCGTACGAAGCATTTTGTTACTCTCAAACAATTCAAGAGAGCCCTTTTTGTAAATAATAATCTTCAAGAGATAAGAGAGAATATTCAACGCCTATATCTTTCTTGGAGGTGTTAAATGGGTGGGTTAGGTCGAGTTTGGGTCAGGTCAATAATCAAATATGGTCCAACCAATATTGACTTATTAAGCCCCTTTTGATCCATTTTCATGCAGCACAAATTTAAAAACCCATAACTCGACCTGACCTTGATTTAATTAAACACTTTTATATTTAATCAAATCATGAAATATTTATTCTTATAATTTATTAAGATTGCTAAAATAATTTCATGCAATATAAATCTAGTGAATTCAAAAAAATAATTTCTTGAAATTAAAATTCATACCCATTAAGAACACATTTATTAGATATTGACTAACCCAAATTTGACTAAGTAATATGAGTTATAATATGGGTTTTCAACCCATACTGATGCATCTATTCTTAATCCATAACTTGATAAAAGAGTACATTGATGGCTCTATTTATAGAATACGAGAGATGCAAACATAACCCTAATTTCCTCATTTATAACCACCTACAAACTCTTAACTAATATCCATAAATATACTTGAACATTCCTCCTCAAGTTGGCCCGTCCCACTTGCATATGACAAGTGCAATTTTCTTTCAAAGTCCGTGACCAAAGTGCCATGTAAACCTTCTTCAACTAGATAAGGGATTTTGATTCATCGGAGTTGATTTAGGACAACCACCGAAAAATCGCATGATTAAAAAATGGACACGCCTATTTCACATAACCTTGATAAAATCGCGTGGAAACCAACTTGAGTCGTGGAGAAACATGTCTGCATCATACAATCACGCTTAACTCTAGGTCACAACTATCTGGACACTTGATGGTAACCCTCTTCTTTGTTAGAATGGGATCACAATCACAACGAAGTAAAACAAGCGAAAAAGAGAAAATTGACACACGAGATTTTATCCTGATTTACCCTTAAATTAGAATTATTTTCAGTAGAGGATTCCACTATAATTAGCACCTCGCACCTCTCGTTACATTACATAATTACAAATGCGAAAAAAAGTATATAGCAGTAGCTACTCATGAGCCCAAATACAAACTACTAATGAAAAATTACGGGTATAAATCGTAAAAATATTTTGGTGTCCAGGGAGCGCTGCCCCCTTGAGACCCCTAACCCACTTAGCATGGAGTGAGACCCATGTGCTTTTTTGTCACAGGAGAGTATGAACCAAACATCAACACTTTTGTCTTGAGAATTGAAAAAGGATAGAAAAAGAAAAGAGAGACTCAAATCAGCAATCTTATGAAGACAATAGCTTGATTTTGATGAAGAAGCAGAATCGATGGCCATGATCGAGAAGGATTGGTAGCAACATGAAGTTAGAGAACAAAGAAGCTTGACTTGTGGTAGACTTCGCCGGTTACAAGGATGCCGACAACGAGACAAATGAGGCCACAGAAAATGATCATTCTCCTTGACGACTATAGGGAGACTGGCAACTCAAGAGATAGAGTTAAAACCACGAATAGTGACGGTCTTAGGTTTCGCTTATTATGATTTGAAAAATATTCTCTTAAAAATGATTGTATATATCACTTGAAATAACTAGTCAGCAAATATATTTTCATTACCAATGAAAACTTGTGTCTAAAATTTTGGATAAATGATAAAAATATTTTTCGTTCATTCATTTTTTGTCAACAATATAAGAGTTCATATTCTAGAAAATAATTTTCAAGTCACTTATTTTTCGCGAAATGAAATGAGCCTTGTTGTTCAAGTAGAAAACAATAATGAAAACGGTGAGGGTTCCTTTTTCATTTTTCAAGACAAACGGCAATATATGTATAGAGCTAGGGTTTTGATTTGTTTCCTTTCTCTCGGTAGCTCCGATGCCGTTTAAATATTCTAGGAAATTTAAGTGAGAAGAAGAGAGAAAATAGTCAAAAACTACATCCTGACTCAATAACTTGATAAAAGAGTACATTGATAGCACTGATTTATGATTAACTATTAACTATCGATTAGTATCTATAAATATATTCCTAGATTCTTTTAACGGGGGACTTTTTTTTTTTTTTTGCATCAAAGTGTATTATTGAGAAAGTGAGATGACAACTCAGTAATTTTTTTTTTTGGGGGGGGGGGGGGGGGGGTTGGGGTGGGGGTGGGGGTGGGATTTCCAATGATGTAGAAAACTTGGCCAATAAGAAATTGACACGCCAATGTACTAACACAAACTATATTTTATGTGGCTGCCCCAGCTATTTATCCCACATTACCTCTTTTGCTCATCCAAAATTTTAAAAAATTGAAAATTCGAACGAGCCAACTAAAATGCAGCAAAGTGCCTGGCCAGCTATTCCTTGGGCGTGTTTCACTAGTACACCCATCGACCCACGAATTGGACCACATTGTCTCTCCACATTATCGTCTTAGGTTGGTCCCCGTTGGGGCACGAGGGAACTCATCAAGTGTCTTTTTTTTTTTTTTTGGGTGTAGGACGACATGTTTATATTTCAGTTCTAGGAGAATACAAAATAATTTCTATTTGGCATCCAAAGTGATGAGGATGGTTCAATAATGCTTTGAGTAGGACCCTTGGCATTTATAGTTTTTGTGAAGTTGTGTGCGTGTGTGGGGGAGCTGTAGACATGGAGCAACTTTTCTTAGGGAAGAGAACAGGGGGATGAAAGCGGATCGGCGCCAATAAAACTGTCTAAAGCAAATCAAGGGATAATTATCGAAAAAGTTTTAAATTTATTGCGCAACGGTCCATTCAGTCATAAACTTTTTGAAAATTCACAAATTTAATTCTAAACCTTTCAATTGTGCCAATTTAATCATAACATATTATTTGGATAATTGCATGAAAGGACCACATTAACAAATTATCAAAATTTTTAGGATTAAATTGACAAATTATTAAAATATTTTCCACTAAATTAATATAATTGAAAAATTTAGGACTAAATTGACAAATTATCAGATGATTTATGATTAAATTGGCGCAATTAAAAGGTTTATAATTGAATTTTTTATTATACAATTTGATTTCTATTTTTTGAATGATTTTTCCCGCTAATCAACCACATCGGTTGTCGCTTTCAAATTCTCAAAAAACTTACAAAAATCTATGAATGGCGCTATGAAATTACATCAATACTTTCACATATTACAGGTAATGTAAGAGACATTTTTATTTTTCTCCGTTTGGAACTCGTTTGTTTTGTTTTTTGCTTTTGCTAAAGATTTGGAACTCACTTGTTGATAGCTTAAAAATCGAACGATGAAGGAAATGAAAGAAGAAGAAGAAGAACATTAGTTTCTTCAAATACAAAGCATTAGTGAGTGGTCGAGAGGCACGCATTTGAAAAGAAATGACCTTCCACCAAAAAAAAATAAATAAATAAAAAATAACAACGTATAAACGAACAAATACCACAACAACTAATGCCAATTAAATCCAAGTTGAATCATGTGGAGGAAATAAGTTAATATAGGCAAAAAAAGAAAAAGAAAAAGGAATTAGTGGAGGAAATATAATCTTATGTTAGCTAATAAAGTCTACTAATTTGGGTATATTTTGTAGTTCCTTATATGACGTATGGAAGTAGGTTTTCTATAGGTAGACCCCAGCTACAATTCATCATACGATCAACATTCAACCATATTGTCCTTCCTATGATTAAGTTGTGTCACATGTTGTAGCTTTCACCCAGCGCATGAACTGCAGCAACCTCTACATGAGCACTCAAGCTCCACTGCAAGGTTTGAGATCACTCGTCCTAGCAGACAAGACAGATGAATGAAGAAATTTTAATTGCCTACACTAAGTCGCTGAAACAAAATAAGATACATCGAAAAAAAGGACGTCACAAGTACATAGCAATCGCATGGTGCTCACTTAAGTGGGTTTTTTTTTTTTTTTTCAATTTAATTAAAAAAAAACAAATATACACGAAATTAGTTAAAGATTTTTTTTTATTTTTACAAATTTAGGTCTTGCTCGGCAGTAAGCCTTTTTATTTTTTATTTTTAAAATTTTTAAAGCTTGCTCGGCAAGTAATTTGTATATATTTTTTTAATTTTTTTTAAAAATAATGGAAAAATAATTTGTGGGAGATTTGACCTATTTTCGAATTTTTTTTGAAGCCAAAAAAAAAAAAACCGAGCTCGATGGATTTCGTGTAGATTGAGCAATGCATTTCTATTTTTAAAAAGTTTTTCTTGCTTTCTTTTTATCATTTTTTAAGTTCCATTTAACGGAACTGCGAAGCATCATATCTATATATAAAAAAAAATTATGCGCCTCGACTCTGAGGAAAGGGAGGGAATGAGTGAGGCGACAATATTTGCTGGCGGGATCATGGAGCGATCATATTTACGTAAAAAAAAGTATTTATGTGCCGCAACTCCGAGGAAAGTGAGGGAATGAGCGAGGCGACGACATTTGCTCGCGAGACCAAGGAGCAATCATATTTACGTAAAAAAAATATTTATGCTCCTTGACTCCGACAAAAACGAGGGAATGAGCGAGGCGACGACGTTCACTTGTAGGGCCGCGGAACGATCATATTTACGTGAAAAAATATTTACACGCCTCAACTACGAGGAAAGCGAGGGAACGAGCGAGGCGATGACATTTGCTCATAGGGCTGCGGCGCGATCATATTTATATAAAATAATATTTACGCTCTACGACTCCGAGAAAAGCAAGCAAAGGAGCTAAGTGACGGCGTTCACGAGCGATGCCGTGGAGCGATCATATTTACATAAAAAAATTTTTACGTAAAAATGGCTTTCAAATATTTTTTTTACGTAAATATGATGCTCCGCGATTCTCTCAAATAGAACTTAAAAAATGATTAAAAGAATTTTTTTAAGTATAGAAATGCATTACTTAATCTACACGAAATCCACTGAGCTCAGTTTTTTTTTTTCTGATTTGACTCCAAAATAAAATTTTCAAAAATAGATCAAACCTCCCACAAATCATTTTTTACGTGTTTTTTTTAAAATGCAAATGGCTTTCCGAGCAAGCTTAAAAATATTAACAAATGGACTGCCGAGCAAGCTTAATTTTTTTTTTTTTCAAAAGGCTTGCTCTGTGCAGCTGCCGAGCAACAACTAAATTTGTAAATATTTTTTTAACTAATTTTGTAAATATTTATTTTTTAATTAAATTAGAAAAAAACCCACTAAAGTGCCATAATTAATATACAGAACTTACTTGAGTGCTATAACATTTTTATGATTACTTGAGTGTTACATAATTTTGAGTATCATAAATTTTTAAGAAAGTTCCATCAGATTTTTGGCCCTAGGTGAACACTATTAAAAATTTATGGCACTCACATTGTCAATTGAAAGTTATGACACTCAAATGAATGCTCTTAAAAAATAAATGCTCTTAAAAAATGTTACATTATATCCATGGAGGGACGAGATTAAGAGAGGGACTCGCGAACATGTGCTTTTCGAACCCTTGCCTTCTCATCTATAAATAATATAGATAACTTTTGGGGGCCAATTGATGTTATGATGACCGATAAAAACATACAATGAAGAATGTACGTTTGTCTCTCACACACACACTCAAAAACAAAGGCATATATTGTTATTTTGAGAATTGATCGCATTTACGTTGTGGAACATGGATATCTTTCTTTGTAATTATATTCGAACCATCGTGAGTTTGAAGATATATGGGCGCGTCGGTGATTCAAAGAACATTTGTGAACAGTTCCGCAATTGAACATCAATAGAGGTTAATAGTATTTCTCAATGTATAATTTGAACATTGGTATCAGAGCCATCGTTGTTGTTTCTTGATTGAATGTGAACGTTTGTTGTCGGTTTGATGCGAAAAAAATCTGAAATTTGTACCTATAGTTTTGCAGTCGCTCGTGATTTTCTGTTCATTGAAATTACATTTTAACCCATAGTTTGAACTATCTTGACGATATGAAGATTTTGAGTGGTCGTCCATCAACAAGCAACGTCGAGAGACACCGCGTGCGTGCCAGGCGCCTTGATGAGATTAGGTTCCCTGAGGCCGTGGCGAAATGTCGCCTTTTCGGGAAATTTCACTCAATAAAATTTGATTTTGAATATACCACCGAGTTAATCTAGACGGTATCAGCATTTTCAGGGGTGTTGCCCTAAGATATCGGACGAGGCCACGTGCGCCGGAGGATGCGTCTGCCTGTGGGGTTCACATGCCACGTGCTCCGCACTTGTGTGAACTATCTCTAACCATCTGCTGACGTGGCATGATGATGTGGCGTGCTGACATAACTGGCTCGACCCTACAACTATGACTAGAGCCGATCAACGCCTGACTATTGACCATTCAATGAAGACCACTGATCGAAGGTGAAACACACGGACAAGACATTCTCGGGCCACATGCAAGCTAGTGGCAGCTCCATTCGGGGCGAGTGAGCTTTCATTGTGTTCGTCTTAAAATTATTTTCACTTTGGCATGAGTATCGTACATGTTTAATATTTTCAAAGTTAGAAAAATACATAAGAAACCCAATATACATGTATTTTGGGGTTTTATTGAATGATTTCTGCTTGTATTTTTTGAGATTTTTTTTTAAAATATACAAGATATCTTACATGCATATAACCCCATGAAAATTGTGCAGAGCATGGTTTGTTGATAGCATGTATAAAATTTAATTTACTTTCTATTTACATCTTGTGTTCCGCAATTTGATTATAATTGATCCTTGAATTATTTGTATATGGATTCACAACATATTATGTTTTTATGACTATAATAGAATATGACTTGATTATTTTTTCAAGTGAGAGTTTGTAAGTTGGTAGAATTCAATGGAATTCTCACCTAGAACTTATTTTACATAAATTGAACTAAATGCATGATAGTGAGACAATCGTAGCACCGAAACTAATTGGGAACATAGTGAAGATTTGTTTCAATGCCTTTGTTGATACATCATTTATTTAGGTTGCTCTTTGCTGCAAAATTAATTATGGGGGTTAATGAGAAATATGTGCTAGTACTAATTTTGTGGTTATTCTAACAATATAAAGAATTGTCATTGATTATGGCTTCTTCATCTAAGACTATTATGGCTGACCTCAATAAGAGTGAAACACTGAATGGTGACAATTATGATATTTGGTACTAAAAAGTTCAATACATCCTTGAAGAGCGGGAGGATTTAAAAACCCTCAACCACACCATGACACAACTTGGGCAAGGAAATTCTCCTCAATACAGAAGTAATCAAGAAGATTATCAAGTTTGAAAAAAGAAAAAATTAGCATTGCTCGTATGACGTTGTTGAGTTCTATGCAAGATAATCTCATGCATTAGTTTGAAGGAATTGAGAATGATCAATAAATTTGGATTGCCCTGAAAGATAAGTTTAAAGGTACGTCTGCTACTAAACTGAGGAGGTTCATCATCAGGTTCGACACATTCCAAAAATGCCAAAACCAAAAGATGAGACAACATCTTCGGGAGATGTCAAACATGATAAGAGAGCTCAAACAACATACCATACCTAATCTGTGACGTTTTGATTTTCCTGTCATTTCAAGACTTATTAATGAGAAATTATCTAACGATGTATTTCAGTAGTGTCTCGTTCGAATCTAATTAATCTCGAGTCGACTGACCAAAAGGAAAAGGTTAACGCGAGACAAAGTATGTGGACCTAGGGAATTCGAATAGGAAATGACACTCTGACCATAAGAATTGTCGAGGGGACATTTAGAGCCATAAAAGGCCGATCTAAGAACGATTAAGGAATGCAAAACTAACGTTATATGATTGGAGCGCAGGTGATGCCGCTTAACCAATATATAATTTGTAAAATTTTCCTAAATCGAACAGTGACGATCGAGACCATCGAAACTAGTGATAGATCCTCACTATTACATGACAACCAAAGTCATCATGAATTGACGAGCCCTAATTGTGATAGGAATCACAAGGTCGATACGCGTAACGTCTGCAAAAGTCGCCCGTCAGTTCGGAATAGGCTGAAATCGTATTGGATAGAGAAATGACTTAGAAACAAGTCTTGAAAATTGAAATGAAGAAGTAAGAATTCCAACATTACAATTGGGTTGGCCATCGCCTTAACGAAGAAATTTAGAATCAGAAAAACGACGTTCCGAATGTCGGGGGTAAAATTACCATTTTGCCCCTCAAGCCCTAACCTTTCCTATATTATTGGATGAGGGCATTTTGATCTTTAATCACCCCCATAGTTGCCTAAAATTGAAGAAGTGAGAGCCATTAGGTGCACTTTGATTGACACAATGGACAAGTGTCAAGAGATTAAGCCTTGAGTTGATATATCCACTTTTAACCTACCATTCAACTCAAGTTGATTCTTGAAAAATTGAATAAAACCCTCATTCTCTCTCTCTCTCTCTCACTTGGCCGAAACCCCATTTTCCCTCTGCAAATTTCTTCTTCTTCTTCTTCCTCCTTTTGCCAACCACTCGCCACCCGACCGGTTCTGACCGCCGGCTTCGCTCGCTCCAATCGCCACATCCGACAACTTTCAGCCGGTGAGCCGACCATCTACTGCTTCCTCATCCTCTTGCCGATATTCTCGAAGTAGAAGCAAATCGTTTGACCACCTGCGGAGCTCCGGCCGGCCAATCTTCCGAAAGTCGATGGAAATCGTCGCAACCAAAGGTAAGCCACGTTTTAGGCCTCATAGGATTCCAAAATCTTAGAGTTTTTCAACCAAATTTTGTGGACATCTAGAGGACACATAGATTGAGCTGTGGTAAAAAGTTTGAGTGAATTTGATGGAGTTTTGACCCTGAATGGGTCTTGTGTTTGAAGGGACAGAACTGACCGTTGGAGGAACCGGCGCCGTTCAAAGACTTTCCGACGTCGCCTTGGCTTCAAATTTTTGGTGAGGCTTCCCATCCCTTAGAAATACATGTTAGCAAGTAGATTAGTGATTAAATTGAGGATTATGATATTTTAAGGGATGTTTAGTTGGGGTATACACAGAATCGAAATCTCCCTGTTTCGGTTCTGTGCATACCGGTTCTGTGGGAGCTGTTGGTAGTTGTAATTGAGCTCCAAATTTATCGTTGAGAAGTGTGAGGATGTTAATTGATAGGTCCATGAGGTGTATGTTTAGTGGAGTGATGATTTGAGCGAGGAAATTAACGATTGGATGAAATTTCCTTAGGTTGCGCGGTTGAATCATCCTTGGACCCTTAGGGCCGAACCATTGGAGTGCTTGGGAAGATATTTTGTTGGCTATAGCACAAGGTAAGGGGAATTCTAAACCTTTGATAAGAGGATTGGACTTAATTGGGTGAGTGGAGTGCGAGTTTGATTAATTCTTGGAAGATTATAAAGCGTTAGTTCATGCTAAGTCCTAGAAGGATATAGATGACTCAAATGATTAGCCATGCTTGTGCCTTGAGTTGATTGTCGCATTTCAGTGTTGAATTTGATTGTCTCGTATGCCATAAGTGTGTTGTTCGTGCATGAGTTGCACTTGATCATGTGTGTTATGTATTAAAATGAACTTATGGCTTATCTGAGGAGTTGTGACACCTTGAAGCGTATGAGACGCGGGGTCGTATGAATGAATGCCTTGAGACGCTGAGGCGCGGGGTTTGAATTGAATAATACCCTGAGACGTACGAGACGCGGGGTTGAGAAGGTCATAGTCCTAATCATTGAAAAGCGGAATGAAATTGAGATGTGTCGACACAGGCTTAGAGTGACATTAAAAACCTGATGCGTTTACGCGGGTTTGTCAATGAGACGGTCTGATGCATTTATGCGGACCGAGTTTGAGGCGTTCTAAACGTGGGCATGAAAGTGAGGAGGCAGGAAAGGATGAAAGGCGTAACATGACTTGTTTATGCATGCTTGGACTAAATGACGTGATAAGATGCCTTGAGTGCATGCTTGATGTTTATGTGTTATTTCGTGATAGTTGAATGCCTCTTGTGATTTTGTATGTATCGTTTGTGATTGTATCTGCCTGAGTGGACGATCAGCCTAACCTAGAGTTAGGACCTACCTTACTGAAATGTATATCTCACCTTGTTGTGGGACCTCCCTTTCTTTTCATATCCTAGGCCTTGAGGATGTGGCTTGTCAGGTTTAGTGACCCAAAGGAGATGTCTGTTTATTTTGAGGAGTTTCTTGACGAACAGGAGACCATTTATGTTAGGAAGTGTACAGTCGTTTGGGTAGATAAGGGTGGTAGTAGCTGGAAGCCTTACAGGTATGAGGCATGGTTCAGGAAGGTATGAGACGTTTCTATGGGGACACTGAAGCCCACTGAGGTGCCCCATGGAGTGATCCCTAGCTAGTGCCATCCCGCTCGGGATTTAGTGAAGGTCGAAGGGTCAGTCGCTGGTTCGAGGAATGATCCTGAGAGGACCTCGACCCTGGAGGACACCAAGGAGGTTATAGTGGTCGAGGCTACCGATGACGACTTGGTGGAGCCATCAGCGGACGAGACGCTCGACGATACGGTGAAAATTTGCTCTGAGACTTTCTCGGAGTATGAACCTATCGAGGAGGCGAAGGAGACTGATAACTTTAGTAGCTCGACTTAGGAGGCTCTATTTTACTAGTCTGACATTTTGATGGTGTTCTCGATATCTACTTCTTTTGCGACACGGAGGACTGCCTTTTGTACTGGCCATGCCACCCTACTAACCGGCATAGTTAGTTTATCGTGTCTTGAATGGATATTCGGATATTATGTATTATTGATACCATCGCTATCCATGTCCCATTTCATAATTGTACGGAGGAGCATTTGCATAGTCGCTTTCGCATGCTTTCTTTATGATCTATCTTTCGACATGTATGTGAATCCTGAGACCTCAAGAGATTTGTATTTGCAGGGAGTCGCGAGCTCGTGCCGCGGGGTGTGACATCCCCGCCTCGCTTGATATCAGAGCAAGGTTAGCTCGATCCAAAATTGATTGATGATTGGAGTAATAAGGAGGATTAAGTTGGGATAAGGACCGGTAGCAAGGCCTTAAGAAATTGGTTAGAGTAAGGCACGAGATGCATGGCGTATGGCTTGGCCCATATAATTGGATATTGGTTTTGGTAGGGTTGTGGTAATGTATGAGGATTAAGTTTCATGCTTAGCGTAGAAGGTTATTTCTGGACTTTGGCCGGTTAAGTGAATGATCATTGCTTATTTTTGGTGAACCGTTGGGGTGAACGAAATTGAGGTATAGCCATGAACTGTGTATTGAAGAATCTGTGGAAATTGTTGTGTGGAAGGCTGTTGTATTGTAACTGTTTCTATTAAGGCATAGTGTGGTAGCTCTACACTTAGTTGAATGAATGAGTTACTAACTCTTTGATGAAATTGTGGTGGACCAAGCTTCGTAGAAGCATATAAGAATGAATAATCCGTCTAGGAGACTTGGAAGGCCCAGGAATGGAGCCTCTAGCTCGAGATCGCCTGTAGCAGAGGACCCGAGAATGGATGGAGTACTGAGAGCGTTCGAAAGGATTGATGACGTCATTGACAGGCAGACCCAGGATAGGGATGCTGCCATAGCCCAAGCGGTATGAGCCGCAATAGCTACCGTCAACGCCAACAAAGGCAACAATGGGGCAACGGAAACAATGGCGACCACGACCAGGTCAATGAGGCAGTGAATGGTCAGGAAGAAATTGTTGCGGCCAGGCAGATAGGCCAGCTGGTCGAACAATTTATCAAATTGAAATCGACCCAGTTTGATGGGACTAGAGATCCTGAACTAGCACCGAGATGGATCGAGAAGCTGGAAAAGGCTTTTGGAGTGCTGAGGTGCACAGATGAGGAAAAGGTGTTGTTGGCTGTGTACCAACTGGAAGGTACCGCGAACGTCTGGTGGGCTGCCACCAAGAATGGAGTCTTTCCGAAAGGAACGACCATGACCTGGAATGCCTTCACTATGGCACTCAATGACAAGTACTTTTCCAAAATAGCCAGGGAAAGGAAGTAGGTGGAATTCTTACAGCTGCGTCAGAATCAGCTGACAGTGGACCAGTATGAGGCTGAGTTCTCCAAACTGTCAAGGTACGCACCTCGATCAGTAGAGGATCCCCTAGAGAAGGCGCGGAGATTTCGGGACGGACTGAGGCCTGAACTTCGTAGTTAGATGATAGCCCTGAACTTGAGGATCTACAATGAAATTTATGAACGGTGACAAATGATTGAGAGGGACTTGAAAGAGAGGAACGCCGCATCTGGATCGCGATTTAATTCATTTCGGGACAATTGCTAGATTGATAAGAGGCCAATGGCTGACAATAGGCGCTTCGTCCCTTCCGTGAGGAAAAACATTGTGAAGCCGCAGAATCTCATGAACTGGAACCGTCGCCTCCGTGGTAGAAGGCATGGTAATGGACCATGCCCGGCAAGAACTGGAGCGTGCTTCAAGTGTGGTTAGATGGGCCACCAGATAAGGACTTGCCCGAACCAAGCTCCAACAAATCGACCTCAAGGGTAGCGACCACAGGTTGGACCGTTAGCTGCCACTCCTCAGATTGATCAGAATCGACCTCCAGCTCAGGGGAGAGTTTATGCAATAGCCCGCAATGAGGTAGAAGAAAGGCCAAGCATGGTCACAGGTACGGTTTATTTGTATGATCAAGCTGCGTATGCTTTGTTTGATCTTGGCGCAACACATTCGTTTGTATCTGCTTGGTTTGCTAATTTGGTTAATATGAAGTTAAAACCGTTGAGTGTGATTTTGCATGTGGCCACTCCGTTGAAAGATAATGTACTGGTTCGTTGGGCTGTATTGGCTGTAGGATCGTAATTGGAGGTAGCAAGGAGAGTATTGATTTAACTGTGTTACCCATGTATGATTTCAACGTGATCATAGGAATGGACTGTCTGGGTAAACAGGGGGCTGTAGTGGATTGTGGTCATAGGATAATCCGTTTCTATCCAGAAGGCCGCCCTAGTTTTCAATTTGTAGGAAGTCAAGAAGGAACCTCGATTCTTTTAGTTTTGTCCCTTGAAGTGACGAAGTTGATGACTGAAGTATGTTAGGCGTACTTAATCGTAGTAATGGACACGACTATCGAGGAGCCCAAGCTAGAAAGTATCCTGGTAGTGCGTGAGTTTCCTGACGTATTTCCCTAGGAGTTACCAGGATTGCCACCAGAGCGAGAAATAGAGTTCGTGATTGAGTTAGCTCCCGGAACGAAGTCGATCTTGAAGGCACCCTATAGGATGTCCCTATCGGAATTGAAGGAGCTAAAGGCGCAGATGCAATAGTTACTGGATAAAGGATTTATCCGATCGAGTGCTTCACCGTAGGGAGCGCCGGTGTTGTTTGTAAGGAAAAAGGATGGGTCATTGCGTTTATGCATCGACTATAGACAGTTGAACCAAGTGACAGTGAAAAATAAATACACATTGCCGAGGATTGACGACCTATTTGATCAATTGCAAGGAGCTGCGGTATTTTCTAAGATTGACCTAAGAACCAGGTATCACCAGCTGAGAATCAAGAATGAAAACATACCTAAGACCGCTTTTAGGACAATGTATGGTCATTATGAATTCACTGTGATGCCTTTTGGATTGACCAATGCTCCAGCTGCATTTATGGATTTGATGCACCGGGTGTTCAAGGAATTTTTGGATAGATTCTTCATAGTCTTCATTGATGATATCCTAATTTACTCAAGGAGTAACGAGGAACATAAAGAGCACCTGAGGGTTGTTTTGCAGACCTTGAGGGAACACTCGCTTTATGCTAAGCTTAGTAAATGCGAGTTCTCATTTAATAAAGTGGCATTTCTTGACCATGTGGTGTCTAGAGAAGGAATTGTTGTGGATCCTGCGAAGATTGAAGCCGTAACAAATTGGCCTAGACCTACTACGGTCACGGAAGTCCGAAGTTTCTTGGGATTGTCAGGATATTACAGACGTTTTGTGGAGAAGTTTTCATTCATAGCCATTCCACTGACGAGATTGACCAAGAAAGAAACGAAGTTCGAGTGGATGGATAAGTGTGAAAGGAGTTTTCAAGAGCTCAAGTATCGATTGACAACCGCACCGGTGTTGACGATTCCATTAGGACCTGGAGGCTATGAGATATATAGCGATACTTCGCTAAGGGGACTAGGCTGTGTATTAATGCAACATGGAAGGGTAGTTGCCTACGCGTCCCGACAGCTGAGACCGCACGAAATGAACTATCCAACTCATGATCTGGAGTTAGCAGCAATCATCTTTGCTCTGAAAATTTGGAAACATTATTTGTGTGGCGAAAAGTTCGAGATTTACACTGACCATCAAAGCTTGAAGCATCTGTTTTCCCAAAAGGAACTGAATATGATGCAGCATCGTTGGATGGAGCTGTTTAAGGATTATGATTGCGACATACTGTATCACCCTAGGAAGGTAAACAGAGTGACGGATGCACTCAGCTGGAAATCGAGCATGGCCTGTCTGCTGGTAAAAGGATAGTCGATGATCGAGGATTTGAGATATTCTGAGTTCAGACTAGAAGTCTGCCAACTGTCCAGTTTGATGGCTACACTGAGGGTAGAACCTGAGGTCCAGGAAAAGATAAAAGCCTTGCAGCGTACGAACCCATAAATCTAAAAAATCCTAGGAATGGACATGACAAAGAGGAAATCGAAATTCCAAGTGTTAGAAGATGGAATCTTGAAATTTCGAGGGCGTCTATGCGTGCCAAAGGACGAAGAACTTAGAGAAAAGATCTTATCAGAGGCTCATAGGAGCAATTATAGTATCCATTCAAGAAGCACGAAGATGTATCATAACTTGCGTTAACATTATTGGTGGAACGGGATGAAAGTGGATGTGGCGAAGTATGTGGCAAAGTGCTTGACATGCCAGCAGGTGAAGGCCTAACACTGTAAGCCTAGAGGATTATTACAGCCATTGGAGATTTCTGAATGGAAGTGGGAGCACCTAATAATGGACTTTGTAATGGGACTCCCAAGGAGCTAGAAAGGCTACGATTTCATTTGGGTAGTTGTAGACTGGTTGATCAAGCCCGCGCACTTCATCCCTATGCGGAAGAACTTCGCAATGGATAGATATGTTGAGTTGTATATGAGACAGATAGTGAGATTACATGGAGTGCTCGTGACAATTACCTCGGATAGAGATCTCAAGTTCACGGTAAATTTCTGGAAAAGTCTTCAAGATGCAATGGGAACTCGATTACAGTTTAGCACGGCATACCATTCACAAACGGATAGACAATCGGAGAGGACGATTCAGACGCTCGAGGATATGTTACAAGCGTGTGTGATAGACTTCAGAGATGGATAGAAGGACCAACTGCATTTGGTGGAGTTTGTATATAATAACAGCTATCAGCAGAGCATTTGAATGGCATTTTTTGAAGCGTTCTATGGAAGGGCTTGCAGAAAACCGATTTGCTGGGACGAGGTTGGAGAAAGAAGTATTAAAGGCCCAGAATTGATGGAACAATTAGTGAAAGCCGTGAAGATAATTCGGGATAGACTGAAGACGGCACAGAGTCATCAAAAGAGTTATGCGGATAAACAGCGTAAGCCTTTGGAGTTTCAAGTAGGCGATCACGTTTTCCTTAAGGTGTCGCCGATGAAGAGATTATCTCGATTTGAAAAGAAAGGAAAATTAAGCCCAAGGTACGTAAGTCCATTTGAGATTCTGGAGTGGATTGAGACCTTAGCCTACAGACTGGCCTTATCACCTAATCTATCTCAAGTGCACAACGTCTTCCATGTATCTATGCTATGGAAATACGAACCGGACCTGACGCACGTGCTGGACTACGAGGTTATTGAAGTGGATGACAGAGTATCCTACGTAGAAAATCCAGTCAGGATCGAAGACCGGAAGGAGCAAACTCTGAGGAATAAAACGATTTCTTTGGTCAAAGTTATTTGGGAGCACCATGGAACGGAAGGCGCTACGAGGGAAAACGAAGAAACGATGAAGCGTCAATACCCCCATTTGTTTGAGTAAATAAGTTTGATGTAAATTTCGGGGACGAAATTTTTGTAAGGAGGGAAGAGTTGTGACGTTCTGATTTTCCTGTCATTTCAAGACCCATTAATGAGAAAGTATCTAACGATGTATTTCAGTCGTATCTCGCTCGGATCTGATCAATTTCGAGTTGACTGACCAAAAGAGAAAGGCTAACGCTAGACAAGGTACGTGGACCTAGGGAATTCGAATAGGAAATGATACTCTGACCATAAGGATTGTTGAAGGGATATTTAGAGCCATAAAAGATCGATTTAAGAATTATTAAGGAATGCAATGCTAGCGTTATGTGATTGGAGCGTGGGTGATGCCGCTTAACCAATATATAATTTGCAAAAAAAATTTCAATAGAACAGTGATGATCGAGGTCATCGGAACTAGTGATAGATCCTCACAATTACATGACAACCAAAGTCACCATGAATTGACGAGCCCTAATTATGATAGGAATCACAAGCTCGATACGCGTAACGTCTACAAAAGCCGCCTGTCAGTTCGGGATATGCTGTAATCGCATTGGATAGAGAAATAATTCAGAAACAAGTCTTGAAAATTGAAAATGGAGAATCAAGAATTCCAACATTACAATTGGATTGACCGTTGCCTTAACGAAGAAATTTGGAATCAGAAAAACGACGTTCCGGATGTTGGGGGTAAAATTACCATTTTGCCCCTCAAGCCCTAACCTTTCCTATATTATTGGATGAGGGCATTTTGGTCTTTAACCACCCCCCATAGCTGCCGAAAATTGAAGAATTGAGAGCCATTGGATGCACTTTGATTGACATAATGGCCAAGTGTGAAGAGATTAAGCCTTGAGTTGATATATCCACTTTTAACCTACCATTCAACTCAAGTTGACTCTTGAAAAATTGAATAAACCCTCATTCTCTCTCTCTCACTTGGCCGAAACCCCATTTTCCCCTACAGATTTCTTCTTCTTCTTCTTCCTCCTTCTGTCGACCGCTCGCCGCCAGACCGGTTCTAAACTCCGGCTTCGCTCGTTCCGACCGCCACCTTCGGCGACTTCCAACCACCGAGCCAACCATCTACTGCTTCCTCATCCTCTTGTCGACGTTCTCGAAGTTGAAGCAAGTCGTTTGACCACCTGAGGAGCTCCGGTCGGCCAATCTTCCGAAAGTCGACGGAAATCGTCGCAACCAGAGGTAAGCCACATTTTAGGCCTCATAGAACCCCGAAATCTTGGAGTTTTTCAACTAAATTTTGTGAACATCTAGGGGACACATAGATTGAGCTGTGGTAAAAATTTTGGATGAATTTGATGGAGTTTTAAGCCCGAATGGGTCTTGTGTTTGAAGGGCCAAAGTTGACCGTTGGAGGAAATGAAGGAACCGGCACCGTTCAAAGACTTTCCGGCGTCGCCTTGGCTTCAAATTTCTGGTGAGGCTCTCCAACCCTTAGAAATACATGTTAGCAAGTAGATTAGTGATTAAATTGATGATTTATTATAGTTTAAGGGCTGTTTAGTTGGGGTATACACAGAACCGAATTGCCTTATTTCGGTTCTGTGCATACCGATTCTGTGGGAGTTGTTGGTGGTTGTAATTGAGCTCCAAATTCATTGTTGAGAAGTGTGAGGTTTTTATTTGATAGGTCCATGAGGTGTATGTTTAGTGGGGTGATGATTTGAGCGAGGAAATTAACAATTGGATGAAATTTCCTTAGGTTGCGCGGTTGAATCATCCTTGAACCCTAAGGGCCGAACCATTGGAGTGCTTGGGAAGGAATTTTATTGGCTATAGTACAAGGTAAGGGGAATTCTAAACCTTTGATAGGAGGATTGGACTCAATTGGGCGAGTTGATTGCGAGTTTGATTGATTCTTGGAAGATTATAAAGTGTTTGTTCATGGTACGTCCTAGAAGGATATAGATGACTCAAATGCTTAGCTATGCTTGTGCCTTGAGTTGATTGTCGCATTTGAGTGTTGAACTTGATTGCCTCGCATGCCATAAGTGTGTTGTTCGTGCATGAGTTGCATTTGATCATGTGTGTTATGAATTAAAATGAACTTATGGCTTATCTAAGGAGTTGTGACACCTTGAGGTGTATGAAATGCGGGGTCGTATGAATGAATGCCCTGAGGCGCTGAAACGCGGGGTTTGAATTGAATGGCACCCTGAGGCGTATGAGACGCGGGGTTGAGAAGGTCATAGTCCTGATGCGTTAAAACGCGGGATGGAGTTGAGATGTTTTGACACAGGCCTGGAGCGACATTGATAATCTGATGCGTTTACGCGGGTTTGTCAATGAGACGGTCTGATGCGTTTACCCGGACCGAGCCTGAGGCGTTCTAAACGCGGGCATAAAAATGAAGAGGTAGGAAAGGGTCGAAGGCGTAACATGGCTTGTTTATGCATGCTTGGACTAAATAACCTGATAAGATGCCTGGAGTGCATTTTTGATGTTTATGTGTTATTTCGTGATAGTTGAATGCCTCTTGTGATTTTGTATGTATCGTTTGTGCTTGTATCTGCCTGAGTGGACGATCAGCCTAACCTAAGGTTAGGATCTACCTTAATGAGATGTATATCTCACCCCGTTGTGGGACCCCCCTTTCTTTTTAGATTCTAGGCCTTAAGATGTGGCCTGTCAGGTTTGGTGATCCAAATGAGATGTCTGTTTATTTTGAGGAGCTCCCTGACGGACATGGGACCATTTATGTTAGGAATTGTACAGTCGTTTGGGTAGATTAAGGTGGTAGTAGCTGGAAGCCTCACAGGTACGAGGCATGGTTCAGGAAGGTAGGGGACATTTCTACGGGGGCCACTGAAGCCCACTGAGGTGCCCCATGGAGTGATCCTTAGCTGGTGTCATCCCGCTCGGGATTCAGTGGAGGTCGAAAGGTCAGTTGCTGGTTCGAGGAATGGTCCTGAGAGGACCCTGACCTTGGAGGACGCCGAGGAGGTTATAGTGGTCGAGGCTACCGAAGACAACTTGGTGGAGCCGTCAGGGAACGAGACACTCGAGGATACTGTGGAGATTTGCTCTGAGATTTTCTCGGAGTATGAGCTTATTGAGGAGGCGGAGGAGACTGATGAATCTAGTAGCTCGACTTAGGAGGCTCTATTTTACTAGTATGACATTTTGATGGTGTTCTCGATATCCACTTCTTTTGCGACACGGAAGACTGGCTTTTGTACTGGCCATGCCACCCTACTAACCAGCATAATTAGTTTATCGTGTCTTGAATGGATATTCGGATATTATGTATTGTTGGTGCCCTCGCTATCCATGTCCCATTTCATAATTGTACGGAAGAGTGTTTATATAGTTGCTTCCGCATGCTTTCTTTATGATATATCTCTTGACCTATATGTGAATCCTAGGACCTCGAGAGAGTTTGTGTTTGCAGGGAGTCGCAAGCTCGTGCCATGGGGCGTGGGGCGTGACATAATCGATTGACATCAAGTTCAAACTATTATCATATCTTTTCCTGAAAGTTGGAAACATATGAAGATCAAAACGCCTCATAATAATAATATCACAATTTTTGATGATATAACGTGTCATTTGGAGTTAGAAAATCAGCGTCTAGAGATTGTTAAATCCTCTATGCATGCTCATGTTGCTGAAACTAGTTTGCGTAAAGCTTCAAACTTTAAGCGCAAAAGGAACTATAAATTCAACAGTAAATGGAAGAAGACTTAACATGCACTCAAAAGCGCCAAATCCCTTCGAGACAAGAAGCACAATGGGAAGAAGTACAAGGTGAAAATGATATGTTACAATTGTGGCAAGATGGGTCACTTTGCTTGCGAGTGCATTTAGCCGAAGAAGATAACATATTACTCCATTACTTTAAGTAATGCTTTCGTCTCTAACACTGTAATGCTTGCTGAATTGCATCCCATGTGGACTATAAATTAGAAGCCACGGATCATGTTGCTGGAGATCGAGGAGCATTCATGGAGTATCGTTGAATATCGCTTGGAAATAGATAGATATATATCGGGAATAACGCTAGCATTGAAGTAAAGGGTATCGACACATGCATATTAAATTTACGTGGTGGTTGAACCCTATTTCTACATGATATCTTCTATGCTGCGATATTCAACAAAATTAGGTCTCTATTGGTTTTCTTCTAAGCTTATATTATGTTTTAAATTTTCATGGTGATTGTGTTGATATTAAGTTTGGAGCAGTTTACTATAGTTCTAGCTATATACTAGATGGTTTTATGGTTTTAGACATCGACAACAATATGTATAACGTTGATGTTAATGATTGTTTTTCTTTAATTGCACCTTCCAATAATGTGTATATTGATGCAAATGTTTCGCATGCTAGATTGGATCACATTGGATTAAACAAAATGAAAGGTTTAGCCAGAGAATGCCTCTTGGGGTCACTCGCTAATAACGATCTATCCATAGTGAACATTGTCCAACATGAAAAATAGCATGAAAATCATTTGGTAAGAGAACTGGTGTAGCGACCTTTCCTCGATCCTTAATTAGAGCTTCGACATCCTACGGCATTGTTTGACACTAATTATGAGCTTTGTTTTAATATTATATCATGGATAGTAGAGAGCGCATGCAGAAGTTTAGTAACTAAAAACAAACAGCAGTCATGCAAAACATAAAAGTGCATGCATAAAAAGGAATGGCAAGCACGCCTAGTAATGTATCACGTTAGTAGATTCACTAATAACACACATAAACCACGTGTATCAAAACATGTATTTTTACACAATAGATAACTATTTGATTTCATTTTTATTTATTAAGGTAAACACAATATTACACTGGAGATATTTAAAAACTAAACGTCTGCTCTCGAGTACTGCTACCAACGGCAAGCTCTGTCTCCATTGCCATCATCCTCAGTCAAAACCTGGATATCTGAAAAAAGAAAAAAAAGGAAACAAATGCGGAGTGAACTGAAGTTCAGCAAGTAAGATATCTAACCTAACGACTAGGCAACCCATTCATTAATTTAGTCTAGCAGATCACAATAGGTAAATAGACAATAGAAAGTCAATTGAAACCACCCCAACGCACATTCTCAAAGGAATCGTGGGGAAATCGATGGTTACACCGACGAATTGAACATGAAAAACATAAATATCCAACAATATCATCTATCAAACCCCACGGCCGAGCACCATTTTAACTCCCATGTCTAACTCACATACTTCTGATAGCTTTTTGGGCGATTTCATCTCAATTTCAACCTACCCAGAGCCAAGTAATAACCTAGTAATCACCAAGCTTGCCTTGCTCAAACACCCAAACTCACAAATCTTTTTACCCATCCATATGGCCGAATCCACCTCACTTCAATTCATCTCCAATTGATGACAATCAGAACAATCCATTTATAAAATTCGATTACCCATAATCCAGATTAACACCACTAAACAACAGAACAAACAAACAAACCACAAAACATCATGAGCACCTTCCTAATATACATGGTCGAACACCCTCTAATATGTCTAGCTTCAATTTCTCACAGCCAACCTCGAATTAGAACAAACAACTCAATGATTCGGGTCGCCCATAACCTAGGGATTCCAATTCAAGTGATGGATCGAACAAGCAACCTCATTTCCCTCATCATGCAAGTGCATCTTTCAATTGACAAACTCATATACAAAATCCACGATCCGCGCTCAAACAAATAACAAATGAGCAGTATAGTAGCAAGATAGATATTTACTTGCCTTGAGATTACATACGAAGAAAACGTAGCTTAAATCGCGCATGAAATGAGATCAAACCACCCATTCTTCTTAGTGGGTCGCGCGGTACCAAGAAGAGGAAGATCGAGCTGGCTGAGGTGATGGCGGGGATAAGCAGACAATAAGGAAGCTCATGGTGCCGTCTTGCTAAGCTTGGGTGGCCATTGGTGTTCGCTCGAGCACGAGAGGAAGAGAGGCTGATGTCGGTTTGGAGCTAGTGGAGAAAACAAGGGAAGAGAGGGTTGTCCAAAAAGAAGAAGAGAGAAAAGTGAGGGAGGAGAAAGAGTCTTGGGGTATTTATAGGGACGAGGGATCAAGGTCGGTCGGTGGTCATTCGTGCCCTATCACAAATCCATGTCGACATGAATTATTTTATCGAAGACTAGAATGATTATCATTGGATTACGATCTATGATTTGTATCACCATCGCGCCCATTAAAAGATAATTGACTATTCCTTGTACCACGCAATAAAATGAGATTGCTCAGAGAAGGAATAGAACCATATTAAAAATAATTAGGTCTATGATAGTATAGGCAAATCTACCAATCTCATATAAGGAGATGCGTTATTAATTGCCACCTATATACTTAACTGCGTGCCTTCTAAGTCAGCCAATTCCCCTCCTCATGAGTTATGGACCGGTAGAAAACTGGATTTAAGCAGTTTGCAACTTTATGGATGCTCTGAATATGTTGATAACTCTTCCTGTAAATATGAAAAATTAGGTCTTAATGGGAAGAAATATATCTTCATTAGATACTCTGAATACTCCAAAGAATATGTGTTCATAAATGAACAATTCGATGGAAGTGTGATTGAAACTAAGTTGCGAGATCTTATGTTCTTAGAAAACGATTTTCCTAGTGGAGGTGAGATTGATAAGGATTTTCAATGAGATGAGATGGAAGATCGTAATAACATACTCATCAATGTTGTTGAGGAAAATAATAATTTACCTCAATATACTTGACCTAGTGGACGTGTTGCATCATCCAGTAAACTGAATCAACAAGGTGCTCAGTTACGCAACATAAATCGTGCAAACATTCCCCATCATCGTTTTGAGATTGAAGGGGAAACATTTATGATTACTACTCAAGACAATGCAAAGCTTAAGACACGATTCATAAGTCGCATGAAAGTATTATGTGCATTAGTTAAACCAAACGGCATGACTAACCACTCATACAACCCGTACTTAGTCTTAAATGCAGTTTTCCATTCATCCCCTTCTTTCATTATAATCTAATGATAGCCACTTTTCAAATCAATCGTAGTAAATATGCAAGCTCCATGAAAGCAGCGCACTTCTCCTATAGTTTTAGGTGTTGGCCACTCACGAATTGCCTTCATTTTTTCTTCGTCAATTTGTATTCCATCAGCACCAACAACAAATCTTAGAAATACTAATTTGTTAGTCACAAATCCTTGATAAGATCTAGTCTTCAAGAGAACTCGAAGAAGAGAAAATCTATCTATATAAAATTCTGAATCAATATTGTGTTCTCAGAAATCCATAAGCACCTTAAATATTGTATTAACCCTAAAGGGCAAAAAAGACGAAAATAACCTTAATTAATAAAATTCGCCTAAAAAAAAGGTCTAAAAGTCCATCTAAACGGCTCTAAACAATCGAAATCCATCGCAGTGAATGGAAAAATGCTTTGGAAGATATAATGAAGTCTATGAGAGCAAATCATGTCTGAGACTTAGCTGACCTTCCATCCGGACGTAAGGCTATTGGAAATAAATGGATTTTCAAGATCAAGCGCAGGTCGTATGGATCCATTGAGAAGTATAAGACTTATCTCAAACCCTAGATACATATGTGAAAGTTGCAATAATTAATGCATTAATTGATCCCAAACAAATACTTGCAAGCATGTCCCTTACTTTCTCCTGATCGATACCTCTGATTTCCGCGGTTCTCCTTTCCCATAAAATCCTTCTCTCTTGAAGCATAGAATTAGGGTAATTGTTCAAAAAAGTTTCATTCTCAATGTTATTGCACGACCGCTAACTTAGGCTGCGCATAAAAACACTTCTAGGTGGAAAATGACTTTTGACAGGGAAGTTGATTTTTTAGATTTTGTTTTTGAGCAGAAATTGAATTTTTAGCTTCTGCTTCAGAAATTAATTTTTAATAGAGAAATACGTTTGATAATTATTAACAAAGACAATGTTCGAAACATTATTAAAAAAATATTCGATGACGACGACCGGCGACCGACGGGCAAGTGGCGACTTGCGGCAGAGGCGGCGGCAGCCGGAGGCTGTGGTCGGCCACTGCGAGAATGACTTCTGGACCGAACTTTTCCAAGTTGACAAAAAATCTTGTCAGAAGTAGAAAATCTTTTTAGAAGTAGAAAATCCTACTGTAAGTTAATTTTTTTACAAAATGCATTTACGCTTCGGATAGGATTTTACCAAACGCATTTCCCTGTCAAATTGACTTCTAGCAGGAAAATGAAAAAAGAAGTGTTTTCATCCGCAGCCTTAGCTCTATACCTTTTAATTGTTGCAATCTAGTCCTAAATCCTTCGACGACTTGTCAATGTAGTCCTTCCAATCTCTTTTTTGAAGAAATCATTGACATGGACACCATTCGACTATCCAACATGGCACGACAGACTCTAATACATTTTTTTTTTCATTTTTTAATCTTCTGAATTTTGTATGAATTTTATTATTTTTTTCTTCTCTTTCAATTTTTTTTCTTTTCTTTAACTGTTTACATTTCAAAGGGCTAGCGGGCAAGGGTTGTGGCCATCCCCTATGGCTGTCGTGCTTCTTGGCCACTGAATACATAGAATGGTATTAAAAACTCTATCTGATTTTCGTGTGATCCGAGCCTACCTACTCTTAATAAATTACATAATTTACGCGCATTTGCACATAAACTATGAAATACATAACCTGGCAAAATGTGCCTCCTTCCACATTAGGACAAGGAAGAGAACCGCACATGGTGCAACGTTGTGATAAAACAACAATATCTAGTGACCGATTCCGGCCAATGTTTCACATGATATCGAGGTCGGACAATGTTGGACTCGATGCCCATGCTTTGGGAACGGAAAAAGAAATCATATTAACGAATCCAGATCAGGCTGCATTTCATCAAGCGATTGGCTGACTTTGTTGTCCTACTTGAGTGGCGGGAAGAAAAAAAAAAACACAAATATGTATTTGGACCAATGGTGTAATGCGGCAATTTACTGTGGATCACTATTTTCTAAAGAATTCACTCTTGTGTTCTAACTTTTCAATTGATCGATCAAGTGCTGGAAATCATTGGCATATGCAGTGGACATTCTTTAAAAGTCGTGAAATTAAAGTGATCGATGCAAAATTTTACGACACCAATGCGACCACCGCATGAACGTTACGGAACTTGTGCTGTCATTTCCTCGAATTTGTACTTGTACGCTTGTTCCTGCGTGATTTTCAGTATATATATGATGGTGGGTTTAATCTCGTTAAAATAAGTTTGGAATGTTAAGGGTAATGCCACAACGTGATGCATGGTGAATAAATTTGAGATTTATTTCAGTTCTGGCTTTCGTTTGACGTGAAAGTCTCAAACCAGTACCTGCTAAATTATCGTTAATCACGTAATTATTTAGTGAAATGGTGATGGCGCCGCCTTGAGCATGTGGGGGAGAGAACGACAAGGTGAAATGAGAAAAAAGTTTATAGGAATAGGGTTGGCATTGTCGGACAATTAAGTTAAAAAATCGATTGGCCGGTCGAATCGAGTGGCTTTGCGGTGATGAGTAGGCCCATGCCTAAACCTAACTTTCGTTTCGACCAATAGAAAGGGGGAAAAAAAAACCTAACTTTCGCGACGATGATCAATGTCATGGTGAACTTAGAGGGTTTGGCGCATTTTCATACATATAAATTCGAGAGATCTATGACAAAAAATAAAAATAAAAATTCGACAAATTGAGTTTGACCCAAAAAAAATATCTATAGAATTGAACTTTTTCTTAAATTTCTTTTTTTAACAAAAAAATAAAAAAAACTAATTCTTATTCAGTTTAAATGATTATATTTAAAGGAGCACAAATTCGTCGCTTGCATCGGCGAGTCAAGATTGCGAGCCATAGAGATTTCCTTTCGCTTCAATTTTCTCCATCTATTATTAGAGGAAATTCACCAAACGAACTCGAGCTTTCGGTCGATCAGTTTTCTAATTTTCTTTCATATTCATGTAATTAGTATCACGCGTTTAAAGAAAAGACGTATTAAAGACTCCATGATATCTTTACTCCCCTCCCTCAAATTCTCTTTTGCATATCTAATCCTCTGATCTTAAGGTCAGCTGATGTGCACCAAATAGATTTAAGAAAAGCCCATGATTGAAGCAAACCCAAGCCTGAATTACATAAATTAAATAGTCCGACAACGATGGTCCGAATAATTTTCATGGGCCGGACCGACTGTTCACAGGCCCTGTTCAAGGCCTCTGACAAAAGAATAGAACTAAACAGATGAAATCAACATGCTGACTTTATGATCGCATAACACATGTATGCGTTTTGTCTAATTGAAATCAAAATTTCGATACTTAGTTAATCACGAGTTGATTAGGGTGCGCATGTCAACACTTCTAGAGCATAATTTCTGCTCCACAAGTTTTTCTAATGCAGAAATCCATTTGGTAACGCAACTTCTGTAGCAGAAATCCGTTTGATTACGCAGTGTCATTTTTTTACTTATGGAGAATTTTTTTTTTAACCTTCAAAAGGAGTTTGGGAGCCAATTGAAGAAGTAAAATAAAAATTTACTACTTTTC
Source organism: Rhodomyrtus tomentosa (assembly GCA_028455895.1). NCBI lineage: Eukaryota > Viridiplantae > Streptophyta > Magnoliopsida > Myrtales > Myrtaceae > Rhodomyrtus > Rhodomyrtus tomentosa. The sequence goes on from JAPCWY010000006.1 coordinate 2,556,800, forward strand.
AATGAAGTGATTTATCGCAACTGAATCAGATGATCACATAGAGAATCAAGAAAAATTGAATGACACACGAGATTATCCAGATTTACCCCAGAATAGGGCTACGTCATGCAAAGAGATTTCACTATGATTGTCGATTTACAGCCACTCAACTCGTTACAATAATAAGCAAAAAACGAGCAAAATATATTTGCCCCAAACGGGCCCAAAACCTAAACTTATCTAAAACTCTTTAATCCTATAACAAATGAGCCGACTTAAACTAAAGCCCAAACTAGTTGAGGTTTGGGGGCGTTGCCCCCCGAACCCTCACTTGCTCACCGGTGAGTGGGCAGCCGCCTGATAATCGGGCAGCAAGACACCCGTGTTGGGGGTGCAGCCCCAGAACGGATCCCTGCATCCCGCACGCATGGGTCACATGTCGTCGGATAACACTTTGGTTTCCCTAAGCTCACGTGGGCGTATTCGATGTGAGAAACAAAGGTTTTCGAAGTATTTGCCAACTCCAACATTTAATAGTAAAAAAATTAACTTTTGTTCAGAAGTAAAAAAATAAAAATAAATTAACTTCTGGCCATAATTTGATTTCTAAAATCGAAGTGTTGCCATATGCGCCCTTAGCAACCGCCAGGTTTTTGATTGAGCCTTTCGCAGCTTGTTTTGGCCCATTTCCAGCATTTGGGGGCCCTTGCGAAGCATTCCCTTTTGCTTTCCAAATTACAATCTTTTAAGTTCTCGTACATGTGACTAAGGATCAATACCGAGTGTCTGCTCAAAGCTTAAGCAGTCCTGACGGCTTGGCAGGGAGATTTCAACCCTTGTTCGCTTTTTCCGGTATTTGACGTACCATAAAAACGAAATCAACAAGAAAACTCAAAGCTCGAAATATGACAGCCATGGCCATGGAGATTGCCGTGTGGCTCAGGATCTAGTGTATGTCCACATGACTCCGCATCTAGCGGACGGGGATGTCGCCAGCACGAGCTCGAACTCAAGCTCTGGAATCATGAGACTCCAGATCGAGCATCCATGGCCACTAGTCCCCGGATCTAGCAGCCATGGCTGCAAGATCGAATATGGTGGCCATGGCATGCAACTGTGAGACTCAGAGATTGAGCGTCTATGGCTACGAGTAGGGGTGTGCAAACTGGACCGGACCGACCCGGACCCGTCGGGTTAGTCTGGTCCTTGAGGTGGGTCGTCCGGTCCCCGATTCCAATAAATGGGATTGGTGACCGGGTGATTCGATCCTCGGTTCCATGTGTTGAGACCGGACCGGCCTAGCCCGGACTGGACTGTCTATAATATATAATTATATATATAAATATATAATTAAAAAATAAAAATACTTGAAAACAAAAATCTCAGTTTATTACGGGAGATACTTTAACCTCTATTATTCTTTATTATTCTTGAAAAATTATTTCAAAAACAAGAAAATTTTACTTCCATAATCAATCCAACGAGCTCAAAATGCTGCATGAAGTTATAGTTAGTGGTCCTATTAGGCCGGAATCGGAATCGGACTAGACTGCCGGTCCTGATCCGGTCTGTGGTCCCGAAAATATGGGGACTGAGACTACTTGTCGAGTCTCCGGTTCCATACCGGGACCGGACCGGCCCGAACCATACACACCCCTAGCTATGAGACTCCGGATCTAGTAAACATGTCCGCGAGCTTGGAAGCTCAAGTAGCCAAGGTGTTGACTGAGAAGAGATTGAGCTTGTGTTAGGTTGGATCCGGATTTGAAATTGAAGATGTCTTTAAGAAATGAAGAGGAAGAATAACTCCACCAATTTTAGCGGAAAAAACTTCAAGTTTCTGCAGATGGTGACTAACTCCACTGACCTCGACGGCGGTCGATGCCGCGTCAAATGGCGGAGGAGGCGCTGCAGGTCAAATGTGGTGAAACTCCGAGATATGACTTCCTCTATTTGTGAGTTTGTGCTTTAATCGTTGCCTGAGGCGCAGCTAGACTTAGGCCTTTGAAATATAATTTAAAATTCTGCTGACAGGGTCGGAACAGATCAGGTATTCGGAAAAATTGTCCGAAAATTTCTACTTACTATATGGTGGGCAAATTAGTTCTAAATCTTTCAAGCCAATTTAGTTTTAAACCTTTTGTCGATTTAGCAATTTAGTCATAAACATTTTAATTGTGCTAGTTTAGTCCTAAATCGATATGATTTGACAATTTGATCCTAAATCTTTTGACAACTTGTAAATATCGTCATTCTGACCAATAGGACTAAAATTGACAAACTTTCAAAAAATTTAGTACTAAATTTGCACAATTAAAAGGTTTACGAACTGAATTGAATGTCGTACAATAAGTTTAAGACTTTTTAGACAATTATCCTCAAGCATCCCATGATGCCCTGCATCTATCTTGAACTGTAATGCGACTCAAACTAGGGGTGTGCATGGTCCTGATCGGTCCGGGCTGATCCAGTCCTCGTATGGAATCGGAGATCGGATCGGTAGTCCTGGTCCCCAAATTTTCTGGACCAGGGATCGGACCTGGATCAGCGGTCCGATTTGGTCTCGATCCGGTCTTAATGGGACTCCTAACATCAACTGTTTATAGAAATTAACCCTTGAAATATATGCATGGCAAAGGCAAGAGCAGTAAGCACCGAGCTGGTCTGTGTTGCGAAGACGAGATGCGAGTGTCGAGCGAGAGAAGTGAGTGTCAGTAGAAGACGAAGATAGGTAGACTCACGTCTAGCGAGAGGAGTAAGTATCGACTGTCGAGCAGAAGATGAAGATGGGGAAATTAGATTTAGATGAGCTATTTCTTAAAAAAATTATAATCTTTTCTCTCTTTATATAATATTTATATGTATTCCGGACGGTCCGGTCTGATCCCATCCACCATAGAACTAGGACTGGATCGTCCGATTATCGGTTTCATTTATTGGGACAGAGGACCGAACAGCCCCCCTCAAGGAATGGACCAACCCGTATGCTCCTGTTCCAATCCAGTCCAGTTTTCACACTCCAAACTCAAACAGCATAACTCCGAACAAAAGTGCTTCAAATGGCTGAAAGTCTAACGTGTCTCATGCTATACTCGAACAAAAGTGCTTCAAATTCTAACTTATTTCATATCTTTTCATTAGTTAATTGATCATACAGAAGGTCAATCATTATTTATATTTGAAGAGTTATATGTACATCGTTCTTTTTCACTCTCATTACATAGGCGAAACACTAAAAACGTTAATTATTGCGTACAATACACATAAAAAGTCTCATAATTTAGATGATTTGGTGACTGTCGAATTCCCAAAAATAATTCCTACTCTCAAAATGACAAATAAATTATGTTTAGGGTGAGCAGGATCGAATCCACAGAGACTGACAAATTGTTAATTATTCGAAAACCAAATAAACAATAGAAACGAAATTAACCAGGGAGGTTTATGCAGAATATACTTAAACAAAATAAGTAAACGAAATAAAAAAAAAATCAGATTATGCGATATCTAGCAAAGGTAATCTCATTCAAGTTCGAAAGTTCATCATTGAGTCAAACTAATAATCTCAAATGCTGCAATAGACTGGTTATGGTTGTTGAAATGCTTCTAACAACCTAACCTTTCCTTAGTATTAGATTAAACGGACACACACCTATGATTAATTAAGAAATAATTCTGACATGTGCCTAGAATTCAATTCCTTAATAGCATGAAAAGCGAGAAAAACCCAACCCTAGCCAATAAATCGCAAGCGTAACTTATTCAAGCTAAATCATATATTCTCATAATACAACCCGAAAATTTGGTTTTAATCAAGTTATATTATCTGCCACTATTATTAAAACACCTAAACAATTACGGCTTTGGGTATTTCAATTGGCAAACTATCACCCTATCAATTGCACAAGGAGCTCTTATTGTAACAATCAACAAATCAATGGTAAACAATAAATCAAAGAATATATAAATACTGCAGAAATTATGAAGAAGAGTTAGATTTAGATCTCACAACTTGAACCTTGATAAACCTTTGCTAGATTTAAAAGGAGTTAGCCACGCATGGCTACAAAGTGCACAAAAGAGAAGAATAAAAAATGCTTCTGAATTTTCTGGAATCAACGTCCCCCTTCCCTCTTGCGTTCAACCTCTTAAATAGAAAAAGAAGAAGAAAGTCTAGAAAAAATAAACTCTATCCAACATGGAAAGAGAGAAAAAGTAAGCAAAATTTTCTCCATAATATCCTTAATTAAGAGTCTTATTTAAGTACAAAAATTATCCACAATCTGATCTAGAAAATGTATCTTTTATATGCAAATCCCAACCAATCAGCTCAATAACATATCAATAGCGTCCAAAATCTTCACGATTGCATCATTCACCATCACCTGACCACAATGCATAAAAACAAATAAGTTTCACTCAATTTATTCGAATATTTGCCCAAAGTATTATCAAATATAATCAAAATATAAGTCAACTATACACATCATCAGTGTAAGCTTTTCTCAATTCATAGCCCGTGCAATTTTAAGTAAAATGAAAATAAATACTCGTCCATACCCTACACGGTACCATTAATATGCCTTTTATTACAAATTGATCATGCAACAAGAAAATTAACGAAAAAGTCCTAAACCTATTATAATTGTGCCAATTTAGTACATCTAGCCAACTTTGACCGGTCAACAATGACGTGGACAATTTTTTCATAATAAATTTTTAAAAAATTTTGAACTATTTTTTTTTATATGTCAGGAAGGCTATGCAATTGTTGAAAACACAACAACACAAAGCTCGCCCAACTGAAGTACAAAAGGTGCCCTCTGCCTCGCCTGATGGATTGATATTTCTGGCTGGCTTAACTGATCGTTTAAGGTTTGAGGTAGGAATTGAATTACGAGCAGATGGCCTAGCCCTAGCTAAGAGAGCTTTTTTTAGCCGATTTACCAGAAAGGTATGCTTCTGGTCTCCAATCCTATCTTCTTTTCTTTTATTTTCTTTCTTCCTCTAATCGGGGGCCAACCCGGCGACTTGCTTGAGGCGAGCAGTCTCGAGAAAGAAGGAGAAGAAAAAGAAAAAAAAAGAAAGAAAAGTAGAAAAGGAAATAATAAAATAAATAAATATATATTTTCAAAAAAATATTATAAAGATTATTAAATATTGTCACGATAGCGCTAGCCGATCAAAATTGATCGTAACAGGCATAAATATAAAAGGCTTAGAATTTAATTAGCCAAATAAAATTTAGAATTGAATTGACACCATTGCAATAGGTTTAAGATTTTTCTGGTAATTTTCCCAACATGCAACTCATCAGTGAAAAGCTAAGTCGTCCGACGTCTAGATAGCTCAAAACTGTAACCAATCGATATTCTCTTACTTTATAATCGTGGATTTTTTTTTCCATATCATGATAATGGGTATAACGGCAAATTCATACATGAATACTCTCACTATTTCATAACTAAAATTTAAAGGTTAAATTTTAGGATTGGGGTACAGCCAATTGGTCTACGATTCCTGCTTGGTGTAGCTTGTTACATGGGTCATGTAGTTTCTGCACGTGTACGCATTTACCGACACGCATAGAGATGCTCAAGAACAAAAAAGAGGAGAGATGGGGGCGGCAATAGTGGCGGCCGGCCTGTGGAAGAGGCTGGTTGCGGGTTCAACCGGCGGCGGCAGTAGCCGAGGGCAGTGGGTAAAGTTGAGAGCGAGAAGGCAGTAACGCATTCACCGGGAGATTATCCATGCACTATTAGGCCTCAACCAGACAAAACCGGCAAGGCTTTGTAGCAACATTGTTTTTGTTATAACCATCACATGGAAAATGCTGTTTGGAACTCTCAAAGTTCCAGCCTACCAGCAATCTCGAAACTTCCCGCCATTGCCACTAAAGTTCCCCATGGACCGTTTGGTGGAGCAGTCAAAAGATTAGCATTTCCCGATCTTTTCGACCACTTATGTCCCGAATAATATCGACTGTACTGAATTGGTTTTGTCAAGAGACGTGTCAAATAATAAATCTGAACATTTAAAAAGCTGCGTCATGTTTCGTACTCGATAATAGCGTCCCACATCAATTGGCAGACAAATGTATAAACTAGTTCTCGCACCAAACACACTTCTCTCTTTTATCTTAGTATATGGGGTGCATATTTTTCCGAGATCCTAAGTGTTAGAAGATCACGGCAGAAGTCCGATATTTTCTCTTAAGTAGATCGCCAATAGAGAGTCCAAATCTAAACCAGTCAATATATCAAATTAGACCCACCTTCACTCAAAAGGTAGTCTAATGAGTTATGAACCAACTTGAATATATTAACTGCTCCACGCTACATTAATTTTTCAATGCGAAATTTCTCTAATACAACTCACACTTCCATCATAATACTAAGAAAGTGGTATAGTCACACAAAATATGAAACTAATTAGCTCGTGATCGATCCTAAAATTTACCTTATATTTTTGCACGAATAATGCTATATACATACTAAATCGATGCGCGAAATTGATATACGAAATAATGTGATAAATTATAATCGGATATGGATTATGAACCATTTATACTATGCTTTAACCTAACCAGCCATTACTCATCCTCGTTGCATCATAATCTGTTGAGAGAGAGAGAGAGAGAGGAATGTGAGGATGTATCAGAGAATATCTGGACTTGGAAGTCATGACAGAACACTAGTATCCAAAGATAGAAGAAAAATTCGAAGAGCATAAAGCCAATCACACTGCATATTTTGTCTCTGAAACCCTACTTGAAATAGCTCTACTCCCAAAATCATCCCACGCTGCACGGCGCAGTAATCTTACCGTAGTTACTGTAGACTTAACGCGGAAACTGACACGATCTCACGGTTAAAAGCTTTTAGCCAGCCTTACATCTTTTCCAACCCCAAAAAGTCATCAAAAAACCACTAAAAAATCCCCAATTTCTTCAACAGCAAATGCTCAGAAACCTACTGACAATAAGCATACATAAACAAGAACATTGTGTGGCAAAGAAAATATATAGATCGCATAAAAAGGGGAACAGTTCACAGTGCAAAACAAGAAACAATCTCCCTCTTTTCTATACTACTATACCCAGCTCTTCTCACTCCAATAGGAAAATTCTCCCCCCAAAAAGCAAAAATAAAGAAGATAAATAGATTAGTCCAATGATCCCATTGAAGACATTGTATACCTCCAATTTGAAGTATCCCCAAAGACTAGGAATTAAAATGCCAACTAAGTCATGCAAATGTGTATATACACGTGGGAAAAAACATCAAAAAGGGAAAAAGGGAAACGCCAATGACCAACTTACAGCACTAGATAAAAAAGATGCAAAAGCCAAAGGTCCTTTCTTCAAGAAATTCCCAGGCAACTCCACACTGATGGTGGTGGTGATGATGATGATGGTGTTGATGATGGTGATGAGACATGAAGAGGATCCGAGGTTCCTCTCAGCGCAATTAGAGAGATTGTTCTGTCTCAACCTGCGACTGATAAAACCAAACAGGCTGAGTTTCTTTCTTCTTTCTTTCTTTCTTTCTTTTTTCTCTTTATGCAGCTGACATGATCGCTCCGATCCAAGCTTCTCTCACCATAGATCACTTCCCATGCTCTGTATTTCTTTTCTGTTTTCCCTTTAGCCAATCTCTAAGAAAAACCCCTCCAAACCATAAGATCAAGAAAGAAAAGAGAACCCCAAAAGGAAGAAACTCACACACCTAGTCAGGGTAGTTTCAGAAAGCTGAAAGAAGCCCGAGGTCACTAAGAAAGAGAGGGAGATTTGTAGCTGAAGAATGAAGGTTTTTCCTTTCTTTCTTCTTATGGCTAAGATCAAAGAAGGGACTGATGAAGACCAATACTAGTGGGATCATGCCAGGAATTGCCCACGTTTAATGAGCTCCAACAAATCGATCCCGGATCGGGCAATACCCCGATTTGATCCACTGGGTTCTGGCTCGGAATACTTCCACTCCACCCAATATTCCTGCTTTGGCCTTGTTCAATCTTGACTTCACCGTTGCTGCGATGCCCTTGAAACTCTTGCAATGGAGACAGTGGCTTGAAACTACTATGAACTAGTCCTCTAGATTCTCTCAGGCCTGAGGCATTGATGAATTTCTGCTGCTGATGGTGAATGCTAGATGCAAGCAGAGAAGCCATGGTTGGAACAGTGGTGGTGGTGGAACACGAAGAGGATGATGATGGTGATGAAGAAGTGCCAAACAAGTAGCTTGGAATATGAAGTGGGTTCGTGATTTGAGCCAAATCTTGAACACATAGGCCTGAGGCGTTATTAGCATTAAACCCTTCTTGGAAACTGCTGGTGTCTGCACAAGAATTTGCAGGGATGATCCCAGATGAAGAAAATCCTAGCCCCAGAGCACCCAACTGAGGATGCAGATCAAACAAAGAAGAAGAAGAAGAAGAAGTGAGCCTAGGAAATGCGAGATTGTTGCTCATTTGATCAGCTGGGTTACCATAAAACAAAGGGCTCAAACTCATGGGGTTGCTGTTATGGTTTGAGCCACTTGAAGAGAAATTCTCCATGTGGGTCTGACGAGGAGGGGGGTGATGATCCGATGTAGCACTAGCGGAACAAGAAGGAACCGTGTCAGCGGCCGAGGCGGGGCGCTTGACGCGTTTGTTCTTTCGGCAGCCTCCGCCGATGGGGACATTCCTTAGGGTTCCGCCGCGGGTCCAGTACCTCTTGCAGGACTTGCAGAAGTGCCTGGGCTGCGACAAGCTGTAGTTGTTGTAGTAGCAGAACTTGGTGTTGGAGGAATCACATCTAGGACACTTCAAAGGTTGATGTTGCTGCTGCTGCTGCTGCTGCTGCTGGGGTGGCGTGTTCTTCTCCATTACAGGACCACCTGTGGAAGCCATGTAGCTGCTGTTCAAGCACTTCTCATCTATCATCCGATCCTGAGAGATGAACAGACACACAAATGAAGGGAATGAGAGGGCAAGACATTACAAGAGGGGAAGAGAGATTCGGGGACAAGAGCTAAGGAACAAAAACATTGGAGGGGCCATGTTCTTGCTTGTCGAATAATTGTGTCTTGGCCAAGACCTAAAAAAAAAAAAGGAAAGAAAATGAAATATTTGAGAGTGAAACGAGGTTTACCTGCGTCCATTCGTTAGCAGTTGAAGAAGAAGGGATGACGAGAATGTTGGTCTTCTCACAGTTACTCGGCATTTCCTGGTCTTTCCCTCCCTCTCTCTATCTCTAAAATCGAAAAGGGCAAGGAAGGAATCGTTTGGAAACAAAGAGGGTGCGGACGAATAGCAGGTGGCGACGCGAGTCTTTTCTTGATGGGGTTGATATATTATGATGCTACACGGATATCTGAGATAGAGAGAGAGAGAGAGAACAGAGATTAATTATTCTATTATTCTTATGAATTAGCATGTAAGACTAATGTTTGTCATTTCACGTGATGGTTCGGGTCAAGAAATGGAATTTTCTAGGCGGGCGGGAGAGAATTTTTGTTAATAGTTCTTTAATGAATGATTTGCACCACTTGTGCTGCGTTCATAAGCTTTTTAGTACGTCAAAATTCCTTCTTTAATTTTAGGGTATGGGATTGGTATTAAGTATGCATTTTAAGGTTTTTTTTTTTAAATTTAATCTACACGTCTCGTATCTTTACCGTTGATATGAATAGTTAGTTGCTTGTCGAACACAGAACTACGTACCCAAATAAGTGGTGAGAGGCGTGGGATGTGTTAAGAGAAAAAGATTACGTAAACGGTGTATATAATGTTGATACCTTCTATAATTCAGTAAGCATGTCAAAAAATAAAAATAAAAATGTGAAAGATAATTGCATTGAGAAAATATTAAACCCTCGTATCATAAAAAAAAAAAAAAGATCTATCTATCATCGAGGACTCTGTTAAACGAGTATTCCCAAAACATAAGTTAGGCATACTCGTGACGAAATGACTTAATTTCACGACGTGAGCGAATTATATGCTACGAATTTCCTTTAGTATTAGAGGGACACTCCGTCAGAAATGAGGCATGTTACAGTTTGATTCACTTATTCACAAGTTTATTTTTTGAGAAAATATAATATGTTCCTAACATTCTTCATCTGGAAGGATGGCAAAAAAAAAAAAAACAAGAACAGATGTTTGTTGTAATGGGAAGGGAATATTGAGGAGGAAATTCGAAATCCAAGAACAAGGCAGAGAGGTAAAATAAAGCATTTTTTCAGATGAATCTCAGCAACTTCGAGATCTAGCGAGAGAGACTTGAAAGAACCAGACGCTGTAACATTCTCTGGTGATGGGGGGGGGGGAATAGAGGGAATCCCTAGAGCGGGAAACTAGTGCGAGAGACAAAGCGCAGCTCTCGATGGAGCTAAGACAGCAAATCCCACTTCCTCTCCTGTTTTATTTTATTTATGATGTGCCCCCTTTTGATATCATATTGTATACTCATTAAACTATTCATTTGATGAAGACATTACTGGGAAAAAAAAAGAAAAGGAACAAAAAGAAAGAAAGACAGTGAGACTCGTCTACACAAGCCGTGAGATTCAAATTCTGCCATATGCTTTTGCTCTTGCTATCCCAAATCAGCTGACTTCAATCATGTGGTCAAGTTGTGGGGAGGAACTTCCATTCCTCCAACCGTGGTCTCAATTTATATGTGCATGTAATTTCAAATGTGTTACGATATATCGTACGCGTCGTGATTCGTCGTATGTGGATTTGGAGTAGAGAACGATAGTTTCAAATTGCTTAAAAGATGAGATTTGTCATGTAATGTCCGGTTATGAAAAATTGCGCCATTTCCATAATGCTTACTAATCTTATGCTATGTGAAGCCCATGCTTCATTACCATAAAGTTATTGAGTTTTCGGTATTTGTACTTGTATTTTCCTAGAAGATAATGACATTAATATGTGGTTAACGCTTTATGAGAAGATATGAAATGAGAAGAGTAGCGGGCCTCGCTTGACAAGCACGCATCTTCTATTTATACTTTTTATTTTCCTGGATGTTTGGGTTGATCTCAATAGTTGATGCATACCTCGATTACGATTGAAAATTTGGTCTCTCTTTGACTTTTACTATGTCTCTTTGCAAAGGGCGAAAGCCGAAATCCCACACCTATGATACTAACTTCCCCAGCCCCAAACTCTTTACCTGCAGAGCCGCATGCCTATTAGCATATATCCAACTATTTAATGGATGGCCCGCCACATTTTTGGCCCTAATCACCCAGCCAAATCAAATTGAGCAACATCTTGAGATATTTTCTCTGCGTATATCCCAGAAGAAGCATATTCGCTAAAGGATGCAGCTCATGATCTTTAGCAAGAAACTTTAATCTAATTGTTTTGTTTTTTTTTTTTAGAGTAAATTTGTGTTATGGTCAAAGCAGTAAAGCAAGCATTTAATGGGACAATTGCACTACTTTCTGAAATACCTAAACCCAAGTTGGACAATTGGCATAGGAAGGTCGAAGAGCTTTTCGAAGTCTTTGATGGCGATACATGCTTGTTGTGCTATGTCTTTGTATGGTCATCATCAAGGGGTTTTTTAAGGGTTAAAATGTACGTTTAAACAAGACTCCAAAGAGAAGGGACAAGAAAGCATCATGTGGGAAAGTCGTACACCCTCATATTATGTTTATAATATGTGTATATATATGTGTGTGTGTATATGTGTGTATATAAATTGCTTTTTTTCTTTTCTTGGTCAAATGTATATCTGTACTTAAGATATGGTATATTAGGGCACGCCTTGTTCACTAATTTTTCCATATTATATCCTAGCCAGGGAGGTTCTTTACCTTTATTCATCTAGTAAATCATTATGGAATTTGGCAAAGAGGCCCCCCATGTTAGATCTATGAACATGGGGACTAGGCAAAATTCCCCTCCTCTTTTTGTTTTTTGTTCTTTGATTATTATTATTTTAAATAGCTGATCAGATGGTTTGCAAGCCAACTTTCAATCTTATAACTTCTTAGTGTCACTAAATGAAGGTAGATGTAAGTGTACCTTGCAAATTTAATCTTATTTCGTTAAAGTATAATTTCCAACTTGCAAATGATTATTAACTCTCCGGGGCTTAACACTTTAGATGAATTTATCCATGAAAGCAAAAAGTCGAAAAACTCGTAACATAATATTTGACGAAATCTTGATAGCGCGATAATGAACAAGCCAAGTTCATGAAACTCCCTCGTTCACTTCATAAATTAAGTGGGACACAGATCGGAGTGCGAGATTCGAACTGAAATTGACATTTAACGATACAGAACGAATATGGTTCAAATCTTCCAACTTGCGCTCCATGACTTAAGTAGGGTTTACGGCTGGTGTTTGTTATGCTAGTCCCCCGAGGAATAGTCGAGGTATGCGCAAGCTGGACCGGATATCTCGGTCATAAAAAAAAAAACGATACAGAACGAATAGGTATTGCTTATTAGGTGTGATTGGCCCAGTTCGATTTCTAGGCGGTCTAGGGAATCCGATGAATTATTAAAAGGGGTGAGTAACACGGACTTTAATTTTAATATATTAACTAAAATTATATTTACATTTAAGAAATAAAAAATAGCGATGGATTATTAGGTTTATATTGAACAAAAATCAACCCCTGGAACCGTGAACTGCACTGAAAATCATCGATTTTAATTTTACGAAAATGGAAACCGAACCAGCCAACCAGTTCGATCTGAGCGATTTTCGACTCGATCGATCCTTCTTGCCCGCTCCTATCATGTATATCATGAAATTGCACAAGGACACATGATAGACCTCAACATAAAACTAAAGAGTTTAGTAATTTCTCATACAAAATTATTAACTCTAGAGATACAGTAATACGGAGAAGACAAAATCGGTTTAAGCAGCGACAAAATCAGAAGACCCCTTGTTTAGAGAGGAGGAGATTGGATCTAGCCGCAAGAAGGATGCCTCGCTGATAAATAACTCGCTTCTTAATCTTCGTCGATCCCTCAGTCACTACGAACGACCCCCGAGCGAATGGATAGAATCGAATATCTGTTGAGTACCAAATAAAATTGCGCATACATGCGAAGAGAGAGAGAGAGAGAGAAAGCCATGTGCTGGGCAGCTCAGATGAGAAGGGAAAAGGGAGGTAAAGGAGGAAGGAAGGCATGGTTAGGGGAAACAAATGGATTTTGTAGTCCCCCAAGGGATCTTCTCCCTTCTCTCTTCACATCTCCCTATACCCTCATCATTATTCTCCTCTCACTTTATTTTACTGTTGTTAAATTTTAGCTTTGCTTATAATAACCGACTATTAATTAATCTAATCTAGCTGCTGAAGCTTTCATCTTATGCTTGTCAGATTATTTTTCATTTTTTTAATCCCATGTCAGTCATTTGACATGTTTGGAGGGTTTTGCAATATATATATATATATATATATATATATATATATATATATATTGAAATATCAAACTTGGTTGGTATTAATGATTGAGCTAATCAAAATTGATAGTGAACTAATTTTGAATCGTCTGTTTTCCATTGCTTCACGGCAGTGTCTGTGTCGCCACCTCACACACGGAATTGCCATTCGAATCCAAGGAAAATTCCTAAGTTTGATTATTACACGACTGTTAAGAGTTAAGTAAAGCCCATGGTTTTGTTATCTTATCCTTTGATCAGCCCTCGTTCAAACTGGGCAGTGACGCATTCATTGATCACTTGAGATCACAGCACCAATATCACATGAAGTTACATTGTTTTGGATATTTTCGATCACGTTGAGGTTTTATTTTTCGCCCGTGATCCTAGAGTTTCGACTCGGTAGGGAGTGCCTCAAAATGTGTACTCCAAGAATTGTGAGAAATGTTTAGATGTGCGTAATAAGGTTGATTTTATAAATTTGGTATTTTGAACCACGAGGAGAAATCGTAAATGTGTATTTAAGCAAGTGCAATGATATCCGCGTAACGTAATCTTGTCACATCACTTAGGATCGTTTGATTTGCGGCAAATTTTATTGTCGGGCAATATTTCCTCATGTTCGTATGGATCACCCGAAGAAAATGAGTACATGGAAAATCTTTTCGTAGTTAACTGCATGCCCACGTTTAAAATTGCAAAAAAAAAATGACTTCCTCTTATGATTTTTTTTTTTCAGAGTCCTCGAACCCGGGACATTTGTTCCGTAGTATCTACAAAATACACTCAAACATAGGAAAAGGAAATCATTTTCCTCGAAAGAATTCTCGGGAAAGCTTATTTTTCACGAATCAAACGGATCCAATATATCAATTTCACAAATTAATCTTGGTACGCCTAATATTGTTTTGGTTGCCATACCCTTTTCGAATGGCCTTCAAGTGGGTCGATTGATCAAGCTATCCGTGAGCAACATAAGAAGGGAGCTGACATAGAAAGGCAATGACGACATTGTATATTCACAAAGTTAATTAAGGAAAGTCCCATGTGTTGAAGACCAGAGAAGGATGGGGAAAAAAGCAATAGAGCCAGCCAAGCCAAGGAGACAATAATTTGGACCAAGCAACACCAAATATGCCACCTTCCTTAAGCCTACATGACACATACGAACCTCATCACTTCCATGCAATTACGTGCGGGTCAACCCCACCAACAATTCCTTACCCCAAAATAAACGGCACTATTTATTTTTCCTAAACAGGATTCCTTGCAATTTGTGTTCTTATGTGTTTGTATCACCAAGAGAAATCCAAAAGATTGGCCTCGTGAGAGCAACGAATGAGTCTTTTGGCTTAGGCCGTATATTCATTTAATGATTTAAACTTTCAAAACAGTTAGTCTTCAGTAACCCACAAAATTTTATGTGACGTGGGAGCGAGAATTTCGTAATCCAAATCTTTTTGGATCCCTTATCTATAGCCTTTGAATGGTCCCACGAAATTTCTCGAGCAATCGTAGCCGCGTAATTGCATAAATTCTGCGAGCCATCGCAATGTACTCGCCTTTTCCACTTATTCACCACTGACCATGATTGAAGGCGCGTGTTTGAAGATTTTCTTCCATGTTTCAATTGATAAATCCTTTTGTGAAGGAACATGTTCAAGTTTTTTATTTTTATCTTTTTAGTGAAAAATTCACAAAAAGAATCCCAAAATATTCTCACCATTACACATTTATCTTGATTTTTTTTTTCCTTGTGACATAAAAAAACCACAAAATATGCCCGCCGTGACACTTATTCTATATATTTTCTTGAGACATAAAAAACCTCAGACTTGTAACTATGCGACAATGTTACCTTGGATTAGATGATTTTTCAGCCAAAACATCGTCTTTTTTTTTTCCTCTTGTCACGTGAATACCGTTTGCTTCCGGGCATCCACTTTAGGGCATTTTTCATATATTAAAAAATGAATTTCATTAACGAAGCTTTGACAGAGGGTAAACTTTAAGGTTTTAGCGACTGATGCCCTTATTTTCATTTATGCATCGGATTTCCTTGCAAACGTGACGGCATAAATCTCTGGTCTTCGGAGGGGGAGACGTGGAATGGGAAACAAATCTCGGGCGATCGAGGAAGGAGGAGCGTGGCGCGAATAACGTGGACGGTTCGAGAGCAACAGGCGAAGCAAAAGAAAACAAAGACAGTACTTGGCACCAGTACTTGCTCAGCCCCGCACCCCACCACCCACTAAGGATGAGAGCAGACAGAAAGATTCCAATTTGGCACAGCATCGATAGAAACCCAACGCCCACGTTACGTGAGAGTTTTCAGAGAGAGCAAGTCGTCCATTAAGGATTGACCACATAAATTCTTCCTCCTTCGCCATCTCCCAAACAATGTCCAGACAAAGATCTTGCGCTTCACGAGTCTTCGGACTCGGAATTGCTTCTGGTTTTTTGGATGTCCAGAACGGTGAATTTCGTGGGAGAAAGGTGGCTATGTACATTTGTATAGTTCTGTTGAAAAAAAATAGATTTGATACTTCAGGGTGTTTGGATGTTGGGTTCGCTCTACCTGTGCCTAAAACCAATTGGGACATTCGTTCGCATCTTGTGTCTGAACTACTCCGTGATAGAGTATTTGAATATTAAATAACGCATTCATCTAATAGCTTAATTTTTTTTTTGAACAGTTGGCGGTTGTCCTACATAATCTCTTGTGGTGTGGAAGCAGGAAGTCCTCAATTTGGATCCTTCGAGATACTATTTGACTCTCTCATTAAATACATCCATGCTTAGTGTTAGACAAAAATGTCAGACTAAACGTGAGGGAGAGTGGTAGAATATTTAAATATTGAGCCAAAATTTTATCTAACAACTTAAATTTTTAGAATAGCTGGCCATCAAGTAATCATCGTACACCCACCCACGCATGACCGAATTGGTTAATAGATGAACTATCCTTATTAGGTCTCTGTGACTTAGGTGGGGGTCGCAGCTGGTGGTTATCGTGCTAGTATTTTCGAGGAATAGTCAAGATGTGCGTAAACTGGTTCGGACACCTCGACCATTAAAAAAAAAGGGGTAGTCGTCATACTATCGAGATACAAACTTTAAGATACATCCTGGCGTAATTAACCTTGTTAATCTCCATTTTGCGCATGTGTGTCAGAGAAAGAGGCCGTAATGTTGTGTTTAGAGCTTCAATTTTTAAGATAATCCTTTTCTAGTGCTTAATTTTTTTTTTTTTTTAAACTTGGTTGAAGTTTTTCGAGCACATCCTCTAGGCTGGTTCCCCTCGATTTCTTAGAAGGCGTTTCCCATAGCCACCTTTCTCCCTTACATGTAAATGGTAGATCAATGGCCTCATACATGTCCAATGGTGCTTATGTTGATGTATTGACTTTGCTCTGTTCATGACGATGACTGCTGGAGGGGTTTGTAACATCTAGAGCTTTGTGCATCATGATCATATGGAGTAAGAGAAGGGTTGTGAGATGTGATATTCGAATGGAACCACATCACTTCAACGATCAATTTTATCATTTGTCAATTTAGGTTCTTTGAGTTTGTGAGGGGAATTGATTTCTCAAATCTAACACCAATTTCTCTTATTTACCTATCTCTATGGCTGCGTTTAGTTCGACTGTTGGAAAAAACCTTTGAGAAAATGCAAAAGACTTTAAGTTAAAGTTTTTTTTTTTTCAAAATGCAAATTGTACTTGGCAACAAGTAATGTAAAAGTGGAGCGGGAAACAACTTTGGTAAATATATCCTTTGAGGGGAAAAAAAAGAAAAAAAAGAAGACCCAAACCTCAAACCCTTCGCTAGAAGCTAGCAAAGTGCTTAGGCTACTAGCGAGCCAGATCTAGCACCTGTGGCAGTCGCCTGACTTTGCACGACACCCAGTGAGAGTAGCGACCACGACAAAGGCCGCCTAGGTTGCGTGACCTCGAGTGAGGCTAGGCTGTACCCCGATTGGCATCACCCACGACATTGCTCGAGGTAGAAAAATGATGAGGGCATCATTTCATAAGCTTGAATAACTTAACGAGGGCAAAATTAGAAGGGAAAAATGCATTAGCGTTCCAGAAACGCTAAATGCCAAATCTCCTATATATGTGATTTGGGTCAAGGGACTTTAGAAAACTTGAAAAATGCAATGCAATTTCTCAAAACTCTAAAAAAAAAAAAAATTTGCTAGAGGCATTAGCATTTGGCCAAGACCCTATAGAGGTACAAAATCCCTAGGGAAAGTGGTTGCCTAGCGCTGCCCCTATCTGTCAATGATCACCTATGTAGCTTTTGGGCCTTCGGGCAATACCGACAATTTACGCAGAATTACACTCTAAAAGTGAGAGTTAATCTTCAAATTGAAAGTTGTTTTCGCAATTGGCTTTAACCTTTCACCACCATTGTAGGCCATCCCGATCACCTCGGCCAAGGTCTCTCACGGCCGGTCGGCGAAGCCACAACGTTGGATTCGGGGCCCTGCACTACCAAACTGCCGACTCCGGCACCCCGAACTCGAGTCTCAAGCAGTGGGCAGTTTTTTTTCGCATGATAAACATCGAAAAAAAAAAGCGATCAATTTCTCAGAAAATGAAATTATTTTCCGCTGTATGCGGCTTTAGCACGAAAAGTTTATTCTAGCAACGTCAATTCGTCGGGAAACTATTACCACTTTGCGCTAATTCATCCCTCAAATTCGCGGAGCAATTGCCATCGAAATTAATTAAAAAATTTCAAATTATCTGAAAAAGTTAGTGTTCAATATGAGCCTATAATAGCATGGTCTCGTTGGATGAGGCAATGCGGCTTGATTAGTGGCTTTTTGGAAATGAAATGGACTATAATAAGATGTTGACCATAGACCATATCCACCTTTGTTTTATTAGTAAATGGTGGTTGAGGCACACCTCTCTAGTGGAGAATCGGTTCAATGGGATTGCCCCGCGGATCGGATTTCCTGGAAAAATTTTAACTGTGAACAAATAATTTAATCAAGCCCATCATGCCATAGTGTACTTTTAACTTTCAATTTTTGTGGATAAGGTAACAAAATTTGTATTCCATTTTTTTTCCATCTCCTTCCGGAAATTCGCCGGTAAACTCTACGTAAAACTCGGAATTTTACCGCCAAATTCTATTTCAACCAACCCGAGGTTTCTTACAGATCATTGAATTGTTTCGCAGCACATAACTTTATCAACCTAAGATGGATCTTCATGTCTTAAAAAGAAAGTGAATCCTACTTTCAGCTTGGATCTTTTACTGGGGGTAGGCAGGCAAGAATTACCATGCATGCTGAGAATTGTTGCCTAGTTATTCATTGAATTTTGTAAGGTCCATGCCAATGTAACTAAAAAAGTTACCCGTTCATTATTGGATTCATGGCCAGATCCAATCTCCTAATTCCCCTCGGAAAGGACAAAAAAAGGAGTTTCTCGAAACATTTTTGGGCACTCGTAATTCTCCGGGGTCTAGTTTATACTCAATGTTTGTTCAATTACTCTTTTGCGTGGGAATGCAATGTAGGCATTAGGTTCGGCTCACATGCTTTCTATAAGAGCACCTAATTAAATTCCTCATTTGTTTAAGTAGAAGATTAGATTTGCACATATTCTCTCTCTCTCACTCTCTCTTTTTCTTTTTTCTATTTTTCTTTTTTTGGGCGCATGGCCTATTAAAACATCCTTAAATTATTTAATTTCTTGGTGCCCGACATTCCGAAGGTCCCACGCAGTATGAACGGCACTTTCGAGTTTTCCAAGGTGCAACAAGTAAGCAATGGTTTCAGTTCACATGGCGAGAGGACACAGACGGAAGATTCTCTGGACTTTATATTTCTAACTCTTCATTGACGGCTTTGATATTCGTGTGTACATTCGCTTCGGTCTCAAGCGTCTTGATCTTTCAGATAATTTAATTGCGATAGAAACGTGCCATTTCCTCAAACATCAGACTTTCTTTTTTCCTCTTACTTTTCTTTTTCCTATCTTCTCGCCGGTGGCCGGCCAATCCAAACACCGATAAGGGTGGGGTGAGGCCCGCGAGGGCCTCGCTTGGGCATGGCGAGAGATGCCCTTGCTGTCCTCGTCGGCCAGATCTGGCTAGGGCAAGGGCTAGGTGAGTTGGCCTTGCCTAGCTCGGGGCAACGCCTCTGCTGGTGGCTTTGGCTTGGCATTATAAACATGCTTGTAGTCTATCACTTCTTTGAAATAAAAATTCATGCATTTCTTTGAAATAAGGTTCACTTTAGGACCTTATTTGAGAAAATGAAATCATTTAATGTCCTTATTTGAAATTGTTCCTAAAAGTTTGACGTGTCATGTCTTATCGTGTTGGATTCGAATTTTTTATCTAAAATTCGCGTTTGATCTCGTCGTGTCCACCTTCCCCAATTTCATGCCCTTTTTTTTGCAGTCTCCATAGATGCGGAGGCGTGATCATTGGTATCAAACACATGACGGGTGAGATAACTTTGATTAGTTAGTCGAAATGATGGCAGAAAATTTTCACACAAGCCGGGTAAAGAGTCGTGATTTCAAATGAAAAAAAGGGTAAAGGCACAGCAAATCACCAGCTACTTCATGTATAAAACGTAGGTTAACTCGAAATTCAGGTGAAAATACAATAGAAACTGATATATCAGCGTGCTTAGATTTAAGGGTGAGCAACCGGGTCGGTTCAACCGGGAGCCGAACTAAACCGGTCTAATCCGATTGGTTCTAAGCCGGTTCACATGGAGACCGGCCGGGCAGCTTCCTACGTGAGAAATTGGAGAACTAGT
This sequence comes from Rhodomyrtus tomentosa, assembly GCA_028455895.1. Lineage (NCBI taxonomy): Eukaryota > Viridiplantae > Streptophyta > Magnoliopsida > Myrtales > Myrtaceae > Rhodomyrtus > Rhodomyrtus tomentosa. The sequence goes on from JAPCWY010000006.1 coordinate 2,576,982, forward strand.
CTTCTCTAATTCGATGTTCGGTTTTATAATATAAAATATCGGTTCTGCCCGAGAATCAATTAGGAATCTGTTTTTTTTTTTAGCTCTTTCTTATTGTTTGAAAAGAAGATAGATGTCCCGGAGACAAGTTTAAGCTGGGAAGCCTAGGAAATCCATTGATGTCTTCACCAAGATAGGCCCGGTGTGTGAATATAGATAGACATACGAATCGATGGAACGGTCGGAAGGAAAGAAAAGAAAATCAGATAATGGATTTTCGTTGTTCGGACCTAATATCGTAACCTAAATTCATAAGGAGAGCAACACATAATTCTTACGGCGGAGATTATAATCACTCGAGCATTCAAACACTTCAGGTGTATCCTAATCCCCTAATTACACTCAATGAGACCCACTCGGTATTCAGCCCCTTACAATTCCCAGTGGAATCCCACTCGAGAGATCATACAAATTCTAATCACAAGAATTGAACCGCCTAAATCACTAGATAGTGCAATTACAACAAGCAAATCCTCATGATAGCAGCTCTCTGGACAATCTCCTCCGTGTAATTTCAGAGTTCATTCTCCTATCGGTGATCAAAGGCACGATTCTTCGACGTTTAAGGAACTACTTTATTCGTGATCAAGAGAGGCCTCCGATCATTTATTGCAGCACGAGGCAGTGTTCGTCAATGGGTTGAAGACAAGAGAAAGGCAACATGGGACGGGAGCTCCACCTATCCTTTCCCTTTTGTGTAATAAATTTAGCATACCAAAGAATCCAACATGCAGGATAAATTAGACTTAGACAAGGCCACAAAGTCAAAGTGTATTTAATTCTTCCTCCACGCTTGTTGATTTCTCGACCGACAATTCAACAATTATCATACGCCAATTTCTGACTTGCACATGATCGGCTCACACATTCTAACTTATCGGGTCTCATTCAACGGGTTCCAACTCGAGACACATCCTCAACAAAACCTCAGGTGATTTTGCCCTACAGGCTCCGTTTCCTGTGTCATAGATAAAGTTAAGCCATCATTGGATCCATTCTGATAGAAGGTCGAACACGCATCTTGTAAAATCCAGCAGCTACAACGAGCATTGACTCTGTAGGCTCTACGTCCCTATAAGCATCATCTTTTTCGATTATTCCGCTAGTACCTGCTAACTCGGGAGATTCTGGTTTCAACTCCACCTTGAGCTGAATAACATTCAACATGTGAAGAAAACCACCGTCCCCAGAGAACTTGTTCTCAGGAGTTCATGCAGTTGTTGCACACGCCCCTTCTCACTCAAGACATTACCCTATTTTCATGGCCATTAGGTATAGAGGCATTGGGAGTAGATCCAGTCCCAACTTCTTCAACCAAAGTAGAGCCTGCTCAATAGCTTTACCCATTTCAGTCTTATGAGGGATTGAGACGCATTCATCTGCGAAAGAGGCAAAGAATTTGAGAACATAGAGAAACGGAACAAAAGAACAGTAAGGCAAGATGAGAGAACTTTTCTATGAGCGAAAGTTGAGCAAATTAAGGTTGTGAATCACAGATTGCAGGTCAAATCACCACCCAACAGAAAAGCAAAAGAGCACCGTATCTAGATATGGCAAAATAGGTCCACAAGCATAGCCCTTTTTGCTCAAAATTACAGATTGCAATGCAAAAAGCTGGGGAAGCTAAAGCATAGAGGATGGAAAGTCGTTTTGGTATATGACCATAACGGGACAAAGCTCATCAATCACACTAAGAAACACCATAAAAATCTTAACCTTCAAGAAAACGGTCAATGCTTCTGTATTGTATTGCTGGTGCCCCTAGCAAAGCAATTTCTCCATCACCTGCCGAATTGCTATCCTCATTCATGTAAGTGCTTTCAAGCAATACGAACTTATCAATTTGCCATACACACTCTAGCATTATATAATCTTGATGTGTTGGATAAAACTCTCTAAAAACCTGCACCAATCAAATGGAATTTGATATCATAAGTGACATAAGAAGTGAAAGAAAAGTTCGTGGCTCACCTCAATTCCTTCATGCATTAATGTTACACACCACTATTTCTGTGAAATATAAGAAACAATGTTGAATACTGAAACAATATCCAGCAATATCTGCAAGTTACAAAAGCAACAATTAATTCATTGTGACAGTCCCTATTACCTTCTGTCATGGCTTCCGAAATAACTAAACCTTGTAATAAAACGTGTGGAGAATGACCATCAGCAAAAAGAGCAAACTATGCATAGATCTCTTGTTTATTGCCTTCAGCAAACACAAACTCTATGAAAAAGTCCGACTTCATTTACAGGTATAATGACAAGTGAAGCACAAAACAACAAATCAACCCAAAAAAAAAAAAAAAAAAAAGAAATCAGAGAAAAAACCCATGATATGAAGTTTGGTCCATAAACCATTTCGACAGTAGAGTTAGATCTTTTGGCTGAACTATTCCAGTCAATCCTCCAACAAAGCTCATGATTGGAACAAGACATATCTATCAATGTCATTGTCGCATCAACAAGTATAAATGCGGCCTATGTAAATTACCATAATGTTCTCAAAGGCCAAAAGCACAAACTGGACTAAACTCCCACAACAATAGAATAAGGAAAAAATACATACCTGTTGAACTAGTACTCTGAGACGCGCTAGCTATGACAAGATTCTCATAAAAAAACCCATGAAAAATGATCGAGCAAGTAAGATCGATATCTCGCTACTTGAAAGTCAAGAGGACAAACATTAATTTTGATAATTTAGAAGCATAACCAAGGACATAAATTCAATAAATGTCCATCTAGAGTGATTGACAATGATTTGGTAGCTCCTGCAGAATCAAAAGGAAAAATTCGATATGTATCCATAAAATGAATATGCTTTTCTGCCTTTGCTAAATTTCAGATGCAAATGAATCTGTTGTATCCTGCCAAGAAAAGAAGGATACCATGCAGCCTTCAACATTGGTTCAACCATCTGCACAGATATACAATACAGAGAATATATCCACATTACAGTGAAGATATCCACATGAGAGGAAAGTAAGCAATTGGGAACAAGTAACATTGCTACTTGGGGTTGAGGGAGAACCCAATACTTAGCCTACTTTCAGGTTTGCCCAAAGTTAGTGTTTGATAATAGCATTGAGCCTAATCAATCGCAAAATTGGTGGAGCATCTTGTTGAGTCAGGTAGAAAAACAGGAATGGGTTCAAAAAAGAGGATGATCGGATAATACCTGTGACAGTAGTTGTGCAACGCCATGAAGTTGTTCAATGAAATTAGGCTTCCTAACATCACACTTCCTCCACTTTAGGCTACAGTACAGAATTATGGAGACATTAAAAGTATCAGATGAACTTCATGGTTCAATTCAAAAGTACTGCACATGGCAAGCCACCGAAAATTGCTAAAAGATCACACCCAAAAAACATGGGAAACACAACAGCGGTCTATATTAGTGGCCCGTGATCACCTCATAAGGTAATGGCAAAAAATACCACCTACATTGCAAGAAAGCCTAATGTACCTTTCTAAGAGATGAACTTTCTGTTTGGGCTTCTTGCCAGTTATCACATGAAGCAAGAACTCAGGAAGTCCACCAGCTTAGCTGACTGCAAAAGCCTCAGATCCCTTCTTACCTGACCATACAAGCATAGTCAATGTCAACAATTCCAGAATAGCTAATTGTTAGTTAGTCAAATGATAGACTTTTGAAAACATTGGTTTAAATGCATTAGACAAAAAACTACTAGTAACTATTAAGATCCACGAATCATTTGTTGGCTATTCATCTTAGCGTTACACCTCCTCGTTCATAAGACATTTTTCAGATTCCATTGCCTTTCTTGACTAATTAAAACGAGTTCTAAAACAGATCATGACACAAGTCAAATGGTCAGGGAAAAAAGAACCTTCAAAAGATACTGGAAATAGGAGCAACGCCTATGCTGGTTCTTGTTTTTGTATACCATCCTTTCAAGAATGGCACATTCTGCATGGAGCTGGACCAAGGAAGACTTCGATCTCTCCTCAAGTGCTTCCACCTCGGAACCCATCATGTCCCACGGATGATCCTTACTTCGGTATAAATGTCATGGAAATGTGAGCAAGCTTGGCAAGATAAGCTGACACGTGGACTCGGTAACGCTAAGTATCACAATCACTCAAAAACTGAACAGCAGAGTTCACTGGGGAATTGAAGCAAAGACAGTCTGCACGCAACACAAAAGGCTGGTCGCACTCACAGCTTAGAATGGGGAAAAAAACAACAACCCAGCTCGAACAAGCACATGTTCAGTTAAAGTCATGCGAAAATCATGTCGACCTCATAAGCTATATCTACGCTACTTAAACGATTAACTTAAGTCAAAATTATCAGCGGATTTACAGAGAGCAGCCAGAATTTGGCCGTTTGCCAAATACCCGACGAAAACCATAATATACAGACATAGAACAACAAAATAGAGTTCGAAGACCGTTTGACAAATACCCAATGCATAAATGATTGTGGCTTGCAATTAGCAAAGCAAACGATATAATGACAAAGGGTATGGATTCGTGCACAGAGCAGTCAATAACAAGAGACAAGTTCTCTCAATCATCTCATCAAACAGGTAGCAGTCGTCCGATTAAGGAGTAAGAAAGCATGTCGATGAACTCCGGTTTGGTGCTAACCTTATCTTATCAATCCAGGTAAAAGAAAAATCGACGCCAGGCCATCTCAGTCACATATTCGTCGTGCTTTAAAGGTAAAGACTTAAAAAAAAAAAAAAAAACAACAGTTCCTCTTTGGGTTAAAGCAGAGTATAATAGGGCAGTGGTGTTACCTTGCCTAGGATAAGGTCACTTGTGAAGAAGAGCAAGGGTTATGAAGCTTCGGACTCGAATAACTTGCTTCGAGTCTCCACGGCCAAGAACAGGGCAGAGTAGAGCACTCCCTGTGCTCTCCCAGAACCGGAATGGCGGGAGTTTCCTAGATTGATTATCAAACTTCGCTGACTGATTATCTATCGACAATTTCTCTCTCACATT